>CM076578.1:157591313-158986364 GCA_034641835.2 Pinus albicaulis | reverse complement strand
CTTTACATGGAATTCAAATCAAATTAATTTTAGAATGGACTGTGAAGGAAGTCTTCCTCCGTTGAGCAACCGGGAGAGAACGTGTATGTATTTATTTCCTAGAAATTGCGGCCGCTCATTTTTTTTTTCGGGTTCAATGTTCTGATTTTAGAATAGATCGTTTCAAACATCATGCGTGTGAAATAGTGTAGGGAGAGCGCTAGGAGTATGAGCTGGGGTTTCGATATCTATCTCAATTTTGTTCATGGGAACACAGAGAGACTCTTTGAATCTTCCTCCTATCCTATTCAATTGAATCTTCCATCAGTGTAGAGATCTGGTAAAGGAATAGGAATGCGTGACCGAGGCTGGTATGTCTGACTCAACATCGCTTCAAGCTAATCCAAGGAGACCATTTGACTCATCTACCATATTCACTTCACTACCCGGATTTCACCCTAGAGAAGTGCGAGAAGGCGGGAATCCGTAGTTTCTAGATATATATGACCAGAAGCCCTCTTCCATTATTTCAAATAAAGTATCCTTCTCGTGACTAAATCTTTTTAGTCGTAGTTGGTTTTGGTATTTTTAAGTGATTGTCAAGAAGACATGTGATTTTTTCACCAGGCCCAGCACCGTTGAACTGAACTTTAAATAGAGCTCCTCAAATATCGGGACAAGCATTTTTCTCCGAGTCTGTTGCATTTCTTGATTAATCTATTACTTTGAAATATATTATTTTTTTAATAAGAAGGAAATATTTTTGTGTTTTTGTTTAATCATGTATATTTCTTATATTATTGTCTTTATTTTCCGTCTAATATTAATTATATTTGTTAATATTATTTATTATTAAATAAAAATTTAATAATATATTTATATAAGAAATTATATATATATATATATAATTTCCTATCAAATATATTATTAAAAATTGTTAATACTTCTTCACGTTTCCTAATAAATATTAATATAAGAAGGGAACTAGTTGAAAAGGATGTAAGTGCTTTATTTATATATATGTAATATATTTTTTTTAAGAAAATAAGGAGATTTATTTAATATTATAAATTTTGTATTTTATTAGTAGAATTGTCTAGAATGTCATTGTGTTGTTTATGTAAAGGGGAATGGCCAGAAACATTAATTCCCATCATTCATGGTTGTAATTCTCCATTTTTAGGAGTTTGTTCCTACATAAGAGGAATTAGCTAGAATATAGTTTCTCCTAGTTTAGTGTGTGGTTGAGAGAATCTCTCAACCACACTACTGTACGTCTAAGATAGAATTCCTATCTTGAGACTTTTGATTGTATAAATATGTGTGTAATTCCTTCATTCATAATATAGAATATAGTGAGTGTGTTTGTACACTCTCCAGGTTCTCACCTGGAGAGCCATTTTCATTCATTTTAACATGGTATCAGAGCTTCAGAGCCCATAAGGGCCTGGGCCTCGGCCCCTCGTGGGATGAGGGAAATAGAAAATAGAGAGTTTTGTTTTTTATTTTGTTTGTTTGTCCATTGAGATCGTGCGAGCTCCTGGTGAGGATGCTGTACAGAAGTGGAGCGTTGGCGAGTTCTTTTGGACTCAGCAGAATTGGAAAAGTTGATGTAGATTTCGAAGATGGCGCAGTGCCATGAAATCGTAGAAAGTCGTTGCAGAGACAGAGACAGCGACTGATCCTCTGTCTAATGCATGGTATGCCGGCGGAGACCCTTCGGCTCCGAACAAGATTGCAGATCTGTGTGAGGGAATTTATGGGACTGGCGGCGGAGGATCGTACACGGGTCAGCTTCTGCATAACAAAGCGGGTGCGAGCTACAATTTGAATGGATTGAAAAGCGAGTTTCTGGTGCAGTGGCTATGGAGCCCCAAGTTGTCTTCCTGCTATGGCCCCACTTCTTTGGACGAAAAAAAAATCATGATTGTTTAGCGCAGTAAATGGATCATAAAAGTTTCATCTAACAAATGAATTTGTGTTCGATAATTTAGAAAGTTTGAAATATTTCCACCATGGTTTTCAAAATTCTATTCATTTATGTCTGTAAGAAAATTAGATCTGTGAACATTTCAGAGTTGACATACCTTCCCATCAAGAGTTTTTTTTCTCTGCAATAGGTAGATTCATTGCAATAAAAGGGGCATTTACCTGCAGGTTGACCAAAATTTGGTTGTGGCATGGGACCTGCTCGTAAGTTTGTTTGGGGTCCGTGACAACTAAATTTGTAAGCCAAATATTTGGCGACGTGTACAATTGACAGACTCTGTTAATTGCTGCATTATTTTCATGTTGTGGCAATATCCCGCGGCCTCAAATTTTACGGCACTCTTCTGGTACTGGTGAAATGTTTCGCTGCCGGAGTGATTATGTCCTCAAGTCTTGCTGGTGTGGGTGTATTTAAAAGAAGATTGTAGTTAATTATTGGCGATTTATTATGCAGCCTCGACAGTTTTTTAAGCTTTCCTTTTGGAAATTTCATTGCTGGAGGGACGAATTTTTTTTCCTTAAGTAGTTGTTCTCCTCTCTCCGCGTCGGGCCATGTCCTCCGTGTATTTTCTCTTTTCCGCGAGGATCGATGGAGAGCGGAAACCTTGAACAAATACAGAGTGAATGCGCTAGATATCGGAAATTTCGTGAGATGTTCCTCTGAACTGCGATCTGTTGAGCTTGTCGTCGAGAACGAGTTGCTTCGGCTTGGTTCTGTGGTGGAAGTCGGTGCAACGGATGGGACTCAGTTGCATATTGAGCTCGTTTTCTGAATTCCCGGATGCCGCTGCCATTGAATTATGTTTAAGACTTTCAATACACCTACAATGTATGTTGCTATTCAAGTTGTTCTCTCTCTTTATGCAAGTGGTCGAAAAATTGGTATTGTTCTTGATTCTGGTGATGGTGTCAGCCACACAGTTCCAATATATGAAGGATATGCTCTTCCACATGCTATTCTCAGACTAGATCTTGCTGGTCAGGATCTGACTGATGCTTTGATGAAGATCCTGACTGAAAGAGATTACTCATCCACCATTACGGCAGAGTGTGAAATTGTTCGTGATATGAAAGAGAAACTTGCTTATGTAGCCCTTGACTACGAGCAGGAGCTTGGGAAGATTAGCCTACGGTGGGCCTGCAGAAGGTGGAATATTCTTTGTATTTTTGGTGAATTTGATGGCATGAGAAATAGTTATTTTTGGGCAGAGATAGAGAAATTAAAAGAATTTATGCTTTTATTTAGTTTCTTGGAATCATGCTTAAGGATTATTGAACCTTATTGAGCCTAGCTAACTCAATGTAGGTAAAGTTATTTTGTTAGAATTAGCTACTCTAACAAATGACAGGTGAAACGTGGATTTCCAAGAAGTTATTTGAACAGACAAAGATGCCCAAGATGTGAACAATGTAAAGATGAGGTAAAGGAGCAGCAACAAAGTTATGGTGGACAACAAAGTAAATGTTTGTTTGAGTTAGTGTGGTTTGTGGAATAGACTCCCTAGCATGTTATAAGCAAGTCCAGTTGTTGTAATGGTCATTGTATGTACCCAGAAACTCCAAAATGTGGAATGAAATGTAAGCTTTTTAAAGGCATTTGAAAGTTCGTGGTGATCTTAAAACCACTTTGTAATGGTTTATGGTAAGCCTGAAACCATCTTTTGTCACTGTAAAGTGATGGTTGGTGGTGATCCAGAAACCATCTGTAGAGCCTTTGTGGCTGCTTTTGTCACTGTAAAGTGATGGTTGGTGGTGATCCAGAAACCATCTGTAGAGCCTTTGTGGCTGGTTGCCTTTGTGGCTTGAGGGGCCTTTGTGGCCGTACGTACACGAGTGGCCACGTGTGCATGAGAGCTGTGTGCTCGGCAGAGCTTTGTGCTCAATTTTAGCAGGTGGACTGCAGTAACACCTGGCCTCAGATGATTCATAAATCTCTGAGAAGAAGGGGGTTGGTGTGCTTTCTTAGCTGACAGTTGTGCTGAGAAGTACAATTGGCGCGACTGTTCAGTACATACTCGTGCCAATGCGCCAAATCACGGGAATGGCGCGGAAGTGCACGATTTTTTATTCAGGAAGACGCCAACTCAACTTCATGGGGGTCCGCGGGAAGCCTCAACTTCGTTTGACGATTTGCGGAGAAGCAGGTCGGAGAAGTTGCAGACCTATCCGAGAGAGGTAGATTGGAAGATCCGCGGGAAGCCTCAACTTCGTTTGACGGTTTGCGAGAGGAGCAGATCGGAGAAGTTGCGGATCTGTCCGAGAGAGGCAGATTGTGTTTTGGAGGTTCTGCACATGCAATTTGCCTGATGGTGGTGGATTTGCAGGTACATATATGCAGTGATAACGGTCGACAGAATCATGTATGCAAAGGACATCCTACAGGACTAGCGGTTGCAGCGGTTGGTACCCATGCATTCCGGTGGATGGTTGCTTTTTTATATGGACGTCGACATATTCTTTGTTTTTTTTTACCACAACCAGACTTTGTGAATCACTATCATGACAAGTAGTCATTAAGGGGGGGTGTTGGAAATATTTAATTCCTACTTGTCTATGGTTGTAATTCTCCATTTTTAGGAGTTTGTTCCTACATAAGAGGAATTAGCTAGAATATAGTTTCTCCTAGTTTAGTGTGTGGTTGAGAGAATCTCTCAACTACACTACTGTACGTCTAAGATAGAATTCCTATCTTGAGACTTTTGATTGTATAAATATGTGTGTAATTCCTTCATTCATAATATAGAATATAGTGAGTGTGTTTGTACACTCTCCAGGTTCTCACCTGGAGAGCCATTTTCATTAATTTTTCAGGGAAGAGACATACTAAAAAAATATAATCAGTTTAGATAGGAAGACAGATAATTTAACAAATAAAAAATAAACTAGCAATTGCACCATTATCAGATGTTGCAAAGGAAACGTCGTAATATTCTTAAAGAAATAGTTGCTAAGTAAAATATATGTCTTTGTAATTAAAAGAATACAGAAAAAAGCATGTTCAATCTGCAATAATTTTTTCTCCAAATGCAAGATACATAAAAAATTCTTTGAAACAACTATTGACAATTGAATAAGTCGGTAAACCAAGAAGAAAAAATACACGAAAAAGCATGTTCAATCTGCAATAATTTGTACATAAAACAATTATTTGAAACAACTATTAACAATTGAAATCAGAATTTAAAAACACTATAATACTAACGACACCTAAAATAAAAATAAAATTATAAATATCATAATATTACAACTCAATTATTTAACAACTATTAGCAAATTACCTAAAATAAAAATAAAAATATTATTAATATTAAAATATCCTATGTCAACCAATTTAAAAGCACTATAATGCTAAAAGCTGTAAATAACTTCTTTTTGTTTCTTTGTTTGACGCTCGTAAATGAATATGTTCTCTAATTTTGTTTCATCAACTGTAGATAACTTTTTTTTTATCGTTTGAGAGTTGAATTAGTTTTCTAATTTTGTTTATCAGTTGCACATAACTCTTTGTTTCTCGTTTGAGGGTTGTAGATGAATCTGTTTTCTAATTTTGTTTCATCTCGAATTTCCCATGCTCAAATTTCCCAACCAGAACATAAAAGTTAAGCATCTATATGAGGTTGGAAAACAATTAAAGATCAAAGCCCCCACATCTGAGGTTTGTGTTGTCTTCATAAATTTTTTTTTTATCCATGGATCTACTAGAACTATTTGTTTCTTTGTATTTCCTTTTTCACTAATATTAATGCAATATTCAGATTCCTGCATTGATCAGAGAGGTTTTCGATGTTAATTAATTTTTGGAGGAGCAAACATAATAGTTACCAGTGCGTGGGTGTATCAAATATGATGGAAAAAAAAATCCATCTCGGTCGTTTCTTCCAAGTTTCTCTTTCTTTTTCTAAATTAAATAACTTTGGGAGGATAAAGATGAATATATCAATATGGAATTGGCAGATTAGATTAAATTGCATTGATTGATTCCATCATAGTTTTCCTCCACATACAAAAAAAAAGTACATATCACAAAGATGTTACCCAATAAGCTTCATATTAAATTTAGTTTCATATGAAATTTATCTCGTCAGAGTTAAAACCTGCACAATTTTACCTATAGATTACGCATCTACATCACGCTTGCAATTAATTAGAGTTCGAATCACCCATCAAAATCTGCTATATGTTTGTATTCACAACTATTTTTATTCCAAGTGCTGGCGATTTTGAGCATTATTTTAAATTGCATAAGGTCAACCTTATTTACTCTTTTTTTAATAAAATAAAACAATGTTACGTTTACCCACCTATATACACAACCACAGGCACCTGAGGACTGCCTCTTTTGTTATTACTATTTTATACCTATATACAACTAGAACCATTTTGAAATTCATTGATCTGTGTGGGTAGCTCTTGCTAAAATTATTTTACAGTAAGGAAACAAAAACGACAAATCCGATTTCATTAGATGCATGAGCAGTGTTCATCCTCCTTACTAAATAGAGTTAAATGCTCAAAAAAGGATATATACACAAAGTACTCTGAGCTTTTTAGCAGCATAAATAAAATGTCTTATAGCAGAGCAGACCATTAATTTTGAACATATTATTCAATGGAATATGCCACATTCGTAATGAATGGAAAATTACACAGAACAGTAACACTATTCTGGCATACGAGCCTTTCAGTGAAAGCACAAAATGTGAACAAGATTTATTCACTAAAGAGTGACTGAAATACAATGGTTGCAGAGTTTACAACCCTTGGCACTGGCAGCAACATCTACCTTCTCTACTCAAGCCCACGTTTCTCTAAGTGCAGCCCCTTCCTCTTCCGCTGACTCATTTTTACCGTATCTCTTTTCCTCTGGGAAATTAAAAGAACAGAAGGAATTGTGGATGGCCTTCGTCAACACTTCAACGCTGGTTACACTAATGAATTGTTCCGAACCTGGAGGAGTTCATCAATATAAATACTAAAGGGAACGACAGGGCCACCTGCTTGGAAGATCTGAAAAATGCCTTCCAGGCTTTTCACTTCGATGGCAACAACTCCATTTTTACAGACGAGCTCTACCAGGTCCGGCATGGGCGATGACAACACCTGGGAGGATTGCGAGAACATGATCAGCGGCGTCGATAGGAACAGCGACAGGCTCCATCAAACATATAAACGGTTGCGAAACGCCAAGCAATTTTAATAACTAATAACTAACCTGACCTCAAATCAACGGGCAAAGAGAGTTTAATCGTCTAACAAAAGATCGAAGGACTCACATGAAGGACAGCAAAGCAGCAGGTATGTTGTTTCCAAATAGTGACTAATAACTAACCTGACCTCAGATCAACAGGCAAAGAGAGTTTAATCGTCTAACAAAAGATCGAAGGACTCACATGAAGGACAGCAAAGCAAAGCAGCAGGTATGTTGTTTTCAAATAGTGACTAATAACTAACCTGACCTCAAATCAATAGGCAAAGAGAGTTTAATCATCTAACAAAAGATCGAAGGACTCACATGAAGGACAGCAAAACAAAGCAGAATGTATGTTGTTTTCAAATAGTAACGCCTACGGCATAATTATAATATTAAATTTAGAAAAATATATTTTTTTATTTTAAATATTTCCTTATTAATTTTTAAAAATAATATATGTTTAATGTTAAGCCTAGACTATGTTAATATTAATTTTTTATTTTTGGAAATAATTAGTCTTTTTAGATGTCACTCTATTATTTTGTACCATTAAATAATATATTAGATAATTGAAGATTTTTAAGCCATCACAATAATAGTTAATAAAAAAAAAACTTATTCCTCTAAATTAAAAAAAAAAATTCTCATGAAACACTTGAGGAACCGCCACCTACACCTCTGGCGCAAAAAAAGCAAGGGAGTGAAATGAAATGAAAGAAGAGAGTAAGCAGGTTGATGATTTGTACTGAGAGATGCGAACATGGAAAACAATGAAGCAGGATAAGCAGGCATGTCTAATTACTATTTTTCTTGTTTATCAAATGGCCCTTTGCTTGTTTATCAAACGGCCACGCCATCTTCTCCTCTCTATTCTCACGCAGTCCGCTTACCGATCTCTCGCTCATGATCAGTCATGATTTATAGAAATTGCGCATGGTTTATGCAAATTTTTATTACTTTCTGTGCATGTAATGTAGGGAATTTTTTAACGCTGTTAAACTGTTTTAATATTCAAATATTTTGGCCGGAATTTCTGGAATTTTTATGACTAGATATTGAATTTTTGTTTATTTAAATGTGTTTATAAATAAGTTCAGCACTGTAGATACTTAGCATCTTATATTTATAAGTCAAACAAATCTTTGGAAAAAAATTAAAAATATATATAAAGAACAAATCATCGGCCAAATGGTTCACTATATTACTTGTGGTGTTCCTTTTAAAATTTTCAGTATTTACCGAGCACGGGCAGTGCCGCTCTGCGGGCGATGTTCCCTTATTTGTAATCATTTTAAATACATCGCTTGCATGCAAAGCAATCCTCGTTATTGGTCGAGAGAAACACGGTCACTGGATAAATGGAAGTTGCCTTTGAACATTGGAGTATGCAGCGGTTATATGTCGCCAGAGTATGCAGTGGGGGAGCAATTATCAGTGAAAGGGGGGATAATAGCAGTGAAAGCTGATTGCTATACTTTTGGAATACTAGTGCTTGAGATTGTGAGTGGAAGAAAATGCAGTGATCTCAAATTTCCCCAAGAAACGAAAAGCCTGTTAGAATGGGTTAGATTTCAATTTGTAATTTTTTATTTTTGTGTTAGAATGGGTAAGATTGCAATTTATAAATTTTTATTTTTGTGCATGCAACAATGGATCGGGAGCCCAAATTGTTAATCGTATTGTTTCAAAACAATTATGAAATAATAATTATAAAACATCCGAAATCATTTTAAAACCATAAATTCAATGTTCAATTTCCATTGATTGACATAAATTATGATAAATATGACTAGAAACCTGTGATGCAGGCATGGAGATTATAAAAGAAAGGGCATCTTTTGAACATGATTGATTCAACAGTAACTGAAACAAGCTAGCAGGAAGAAGCATTACGATGCATTCACGTTCCCCTTCTATGCACACAGGCTAATCCAGTCATCCCTCCCGCTATGTCTAAGGTTATGATCACCAGTGCTTCTGTAACATCAACAAATGCAACACAGCCAGCGTTTGTGAAAAGTAACGAGAGTAACCTGGCAGGATCCACAGAAAGTAACGGTAGCTCTGGTGGTCGTGAGATTCACGAGGCATCTTTTGTGGCTTCTACCTGTTCACCTTCGATTCCATTTATAAATGATGTTACCGTTACTGAATTTGGAATCTAGGTAAATGTTACCATTACTAAGTTGGAAGCTAGGTAGGCATGTAACCCTCAAGGTTGAGTATAAATAGATCAAATTGTGAAATCTATGTCGGCAGATGATTTTCATGGTTGATTGCAAATAAAATTGGTTTTCCTAATAATATATAAATTAGGCCTATAATTTATTAAATATTTTACAATTACTAAAAGAAGATATTTGTTATAATAAGACTAGATTAGGAGATTTTTCGTGATAATATATAAATTAGGCCTATAATTTATTAAATATTTTACAATTACTAAAAGAAGAAATTTATTACATTAAAACTGGATTAAGATATTAAAATGATTATAGTCGAATTTTCGTTAATTGTAACTATTCACTGTTTGAATATCGGGACTTTTCTTTGACATGTGCAAACTATTTAATGGATGTATAAATTTCCTTATTTTTTAATTTTAAATTTAAAAAAAGCTTGTTTAAGATAGAATTGGGTGGAATTTTGTTTGAATTTGTTGAGTTTCAAATTGAATGAGTTTACTTAGTAAGTAGCAAACTTTGTTCAATAACTGGAATTGGTCAAAGTTTTAAAAAAGAGGACAATAAGACTACCTTTGGAGCACTTTGAAAATACTAAATCTAAGAGTGAGCCTCTGAAATGAAATAACTTTTTTCATTTAAATTTACTGAAATCTCGCAATACAACTTTAATTTTTTTGTTATTTAAAATACATGCTGTTTAGTATGTCATGATTATTCTGAAATTAATGCCTTGGGGTGTTTCATTTGCAACATCTGTTGCAATTGCTAGTATATAACTAATATTCAAACCTTTTTGATAATTGGCCTTTTGTTACCATATCATGAATATATGTCATTTCACTCATTAAAATATAAGTATGAAATAAGGTAATAACATTTCCATTAAAAAGATATTGCAAAAGAAAAAAAAAAATTATTGTATTTAAGTTGTTTCTTTGGAAGGTGGTGTATTTCTCTGAAATACCTTAATATTTTATAAAAAAATTATTCAAACTTTTTATTTGTCCTTTTATTTTATTGTAATAGATAAACAATTTAGTGTTTAAATTTTTTTTACCAAGTATGTCACAATGATGATTGTGAAATTTGACAATCATGCCTTGAATATTTTTAGTGCATTTAGTATAAAAAAATGCCACAGAATCTTGGATGATGGTCTCATATCAAGTCCCAGTACTATTAGAGTTCACATATATAGATAATATATCTTATTATAGGGGCATATTAATGGTCACAATTTCCTAGCATTTCCTGTCACTTTTTAGCTCTATTTTAAAAATTATTTCAAGATAATGACCTATGAATTCCAATGGTTTTTGATATGGTTGTGAGCTACACCACTCCATGACACCTCGTAATATGAAATGCACTCTCAATCATATCACATAAATGTTGAACTTCCCATTTTTATTGGAGTTAGTCATTAGTCTAATCTTATATATAACCAAATACCCAAACAATTTTTTTTTTTGCAGGTAACATTAATTTTGTATGTAAGAACATAAATAAATAGCCATATTGAATGTTTCAATAATATCTTAAAGATTATGAAAGATTTTAGAAGATTTTAGAGGAAGTTGCCCTCTTAGAAAAAAAAAAAAAAAATTAGATATTACACAAACAATATAAAATTATATAGAGTTAATAAGCTATTTTGTTGTAGGTGGCATTCTTTTGGTGAGTTGTTATCTTATTAATAATTACTTAAACCTTCAATGATATCAAAACCACCAATTACAACTATGAGACATACTAAGTATATTTTTTTGTACGTGGCATATTTTTGGTGAATTGTTATCTTATTACGTCGTAAGGCGTTATTATTTGAAAATGACTTTCCTAACTGCCTTCATGTCATCCTATGGTCCATCTGATCTCTTGTTAGATGATTAAGTTAATATAATCCGTTGATTTGAATTGTGGTGGTTATAATCTGTAGCGACCATTCGTTACTGTCCAAGTGTCGACTATATTTTCTTTACGCATAGTGGCTAGCTGGGGCTTCTTTCTTGACCTTCGAGGTGACATCGATCATTAATCTTACACCCTCGCACATGATGGTTCCAATTGCACCCAGGGGTTTTGGGTAACTACCCAATTTTGTGGCCGCTCCAGAAAGCCATTCATAGATTTCGCTGTCATGAAATGCAGAGAGTGTTTCTCTGCAGACCCTTATCTTTTTAGGTTCCTCAGGGCTGGCTAGTTTTTGTGAGCGCTGCGATTGCTAGGGTCATCATTGGCGCTAGATTAGGTGGGTAGACAGGTGACCATTTTGGGAGGAGGAAAACCCATTTTTGTGAGCTTATATGCCTTCGATTTGCAGGATTGTGAGTACCAACTTTGCCAACTCGAAGTATTGTTACAATGGCAGCATCGTGCTCAGCTGCCCCATCTTCAAATCTTGCCAATCGACATCAACTTCTGTAAGCTTCCTACAATATTAAGTTCAGAACCCTTCCTGAAACCTCTTGGAAACCATTGCTCTAGAACCCAAGTAATTATTGCCTTGGAGTTCCCCGACGAAGGCTCATTTTCTTTGGTCACAGGAGTGTTTCGCAGCCATTATTTTGGGGTTTCATCACTATTTTTTCCTTTCTTTCCTCAACCAAGGAGATTCAAGTTTGATTCCACACACATAACTCATTTCTGCAAGAGACAAGGTAATCATTATATTCTTGTGTTTTCTTTGTTTTAAGCTCAGAAATTCTTTTATTTAGAAATCTAAAGTTCAGCTTCTCTTTGCAGGTTGCTTGACCAGCTTCAAAAAGCACTCCCAGGGTTACCTACAGAATTTAAGGACTTGATGTTAAGGAAATTATCATGCTTGATACCCTCCTCTTGGTGGTATTTTCATCCAGAAATGAAAGGGTTTTATGACTTACAGGTATCACTACCCTCCCCATAAATATTGTACAAAGATTATTAAAAAATTTTATTGAACCATAGATATATGTTCAGATGTTCTTTAATGAATTTCAGGTTTATTTCCTTCCTAGGCCTTCACGCCGACGAAATCCAACCTTTTTTCATTACGGTTTCATTCCCTCTGTTTTCCATTTACTGTGTAACTTTTCCTATGTTACAAATATTTACTTGCTGCGAGGGTTTGTAGAATCCACCAGTAAAGTTGGGTATGGCATGAATTTATTTTATATTGGTCTTAAGACATAAGGGTTTCGATCTCCTCGTCATTTGAGAGGAAGCTATGCCTCTGGCTTGATCTTCCATGTTTAAGCTTTTACTGTAATTTTATTTGTTAAGGAAATGACTGGATTTTTTCCTCTTGTAAACCATTTAACAAAAAGATGTTTGAGACTTGTGGGATAAGCATGGCTGGACTCAGGGTAAGCATTCAATCCCTTTTGTTTCATGTAATTAAGCATTTAATTTCAAATTTTAAGGCTAAAATTACTGGTTTTTGGCATTGGGAGCCTTCTATAGCTGATTGCTGGGAAATTATGCAACCCTATGAACTGTAATATGTTTAGCAAGTAGCTTAAGAGTGGAGTTATAAGCTTCTTTCAATAAGAGCATGCTTCCTGAAGTGACTGCACAACATCTTTGATATGTTATCCATAACTTAACCCAAGGAAATTGATCCATTGGCCACCACTCTGCCAAGGGAACTTTTGCAAATTTACAAGGCTGAAACCTTGTTTCTCATTTGTGGCGTTTAAGCCTCAGGGATCTCTCATCTTGCCACACTGATGATGATGTTCTAGATTTCTTAATTTAACAGTTAATACACATCAATTTCTAATATATGTCAATTATGGACTTAATATTCCTTTTCTTTTTACTGCGAAAGCTTATCCTACATTTTTATCAGTTTACCCTCTTTTGCGTTGTCCTTCCTATGACTATGTTCCTACGAGAAGCTGAATTTCCTGCTTGGGTTGTTTTTTCTATGCCTGCTATTATGTCATTATTGAAGATTCTACTTGCACCAAGATCTTTCACATTCATCATCCCTTATCTCTTGTTTGAGAACACAATGTCTGTCACTACATTCAACGCCATCATCTATAGACTGTCGCAACTTGGTAGTGCTTATGAATCGGTGGTAAAAAAGAAATCAGGCCGGCCATCCAAAACTAATATACCTACATTGGTGGAAAAGGAATCACAAGATCAGTTAGAACACCCAAAGCATCATCGTGTTGTTTCAAAGTCAGGTCTAGATGCCCTCAGCAAGCTTGATGAACTCAAACATCAACGACCTCTAGAAAAGAAACTCAACCGGATTTACAAAAAGGAATTGACTCTTTCTTTCCTTCTCTTAACTTCCTCTGCTAGGAGCTTGATGTCTCCTCAGGGGATATATTAAACATGTAGGTCTAACGTTTGAGTATATTTCTTCTGAAATGAAAGGGGCACCCATTACGATGCTTTTGCCTTCACAAAGGTATTCTTATGCTTCTGTTCAATCTCCCATCTTGATTTTCCTGTTGGGTTTACGGTTTAAGCGAGATATTTGCATTTTAGGGTACATATCCACTAATTTTATTTTGTTTTGCAGTGTATGCCTTATCCTACTGTGGGGGAGTTTCCAAAGATCACCTGATTGCAAGTGTCCAAAAATGTGGAAAACATCAATGGCCTCCAAAAAAGAAACTCAACCGGATTTACAAAAAGGAATGGGCTCTTGCTTTCCTTCTCTTAACTTCCTCTACTAGGAGCTTGATGTTTGCTCAGGGGATATATTAAACATGTAGGTCTAACGTTTGAGTATATTGCTTTTGAAATGAAAGGGGTGCCCATTACGATGCTTTTGCCTTGACAAAGGTATTCTTATGCTTCTGTTCAATCTCCCATCTTGATTTTCCTGTTGGGTTTACGGTTTAAGCCAGATATTTTCATTTCAGGGTACATATCCACTAATTTTATTTTTTTTTGTAGTGTATTCCTTAAACTGTTGTGGCAGAGTTTCCCAAGATTTCCCGATCATGAATGTCCGAAAATGTGGTGTGAATTATGAACAAGGTGGATTGCATACTTGATGGTCCAAGGAAATCTAAGGTATGGGGTGAGTACAGTCCTAGGAAACTTACAGATCTGAGACAGGCATTCGCAGAAAGCTCTGGGTTATCCCCAAGGAAAGTATTCCTTTCTATCTCGAGGTCTAATGAAGAGCTGGAAGAAAAAACCTACGAACTTCTTAAAGAGCGATGCAGTAGCGGCATGCTTAAGGAAGTGATCACAATCACCATAAAGATGCTCATTTCAGAGTTGAAGTACCGAGATCATTTAACCTCACTACTAAATCGATACCTTAAACTGTCCTAGTGTTATGGAATTTGTGTATATTTATCTCAAATTTCAGTTCAGTGTGAATCTTAATCAATCAAGTTCTATAATTTAATTTCATGGGATGAACTGTCCTAGTTTTTTCGGAATTTGTGTACATTTATCGCAAATTTCAGTTCAGTGTGAATCTTAATCAATCAGGTTCTATAATGTAATCTCATGGGATGAACTGTCCTAGTGTTTTGGAATTTGTGTAGATTTATCTCAAATTTCAGTTCAGTGTGAATCTTAATCAATCAAGTAATATAATTTAATTTCATGGGATGGTTTCATCTGGCCGCCTCAACAATGGAATTTTAAAAATTTCATCTTCTGGTTTTCTAATTTGTGGTCGAAACACTGATGCAGGAGCATAATGTCCAAAAAATTAACCTTGTAAACTTAGCCTAAAAGGGTCTGGAATTTTTTAAAGGGGAATTGATTCACCCAAATAAAATTTCTATAAAATTAGAAATAGTGAATTTCCAGTGTGTTAGTTATAGAAGGAATCTAGGTTGTTAAGGAGAATGCTCTGAACCATTTTACAAATTTAAAGAAGGACAATTTGTCATGTAGTTGAGGACCGGTACAATTAAATTAGTGAACTGTTGGAAACATACTGCATCTTTTCTGTTGTAATGGTTGATATCTTAGTAAGAAGTGGTTGAGACAAGCTAGCCAGGGGAGTCCTGACAGATAGAGGCAATAGGGAAAAGTGATAGAGAGAGGAGAAGTCCAGGGCAGAGCACGCCCATATTTGTATGATCAGGCCATTGAGGTAACAATAATATTGTTAATAAAGATTCTGTGTATTAAATCTGTTAAATTTCTGTGCTTCTGTGAGTTGATCTCCCCATGACCAATTGGACAAGTGTGTAAGTGTCTGCTCAGAAATCTCTGTGTGATTTCTGTGATGGTCTATGAATGATTAATGAATATATGAAATGTTTCTTAGGAATTCGCGTGCAGTCCATATAATACGAAATGGAAATGTTTGAATGCATGAATTGTGATGGCTGAATTGGTTTATTCTAGTATTTAAACCACATAGGAGGGTTTGAATACCTTTATGGAATTGAAATCATTTTGATTGATATGAATCAAGTTCTCTGTGTTGTATCAGAGGAAATTCTCATGGGTTAAACGCAGAGTCAGTATTAAATTTTTAATGTCATTTGGAATCGGCATGGAAAGTCCCTGTGTGGTGTTTGTCAACTTCCATCTGGGCGTAAATGAACCAAAAATTCTTTTTATTAGAGATCCGCACAGAGATCTAGAGACCCCGCATAAAAGGTAAGAGGACCCAAGTATTGCTGTTTATTTTTTCATTTCATACAAAATTAGATTCTAAGAATTAGTATACAAAGGTTTTTCAAAGGTATTCAATTCCTTTGGGAAACTAAATCCATTCTGAGACCAAGTTGAGGTGTGATTCAGTGCATTGCTAGATTGAGATTGACTGATTTGGTATAGTAGGAACTAGGCTATGTTCCAAGTTAGGTATGAAATGTGGGTTTGATCGACGGTTCTGTTTTGGACTTCTCAGATCTATTCGGGTTACGATCCAGCTCAGTTTCGGGTTCCTTACATTCATTAGCATTTGAAGAAAGGTGTGGCAGATAAATTTTATACCAAAACCATCACTCATCTGACCAGGCCACATTAAATTTACAGACCAAAACCATCACCCATTTGACCTGCTTATTTTTGGGTTCTTCACATCCATTTGCATTTGAAGCAAGGCGTGGCAGATATATTTATACCAAAACCATCACTCATCTGACCAGGCGGCATTATATTTAAGGACCAGAACCATCACTCATCTGACCAGGCCACATTAAACTTCTGTTAATCCAGATTTCATCAACCTGGGTGTCTGTGATAGTGTGCTTCACATATTTGTTAATCGACCTTGTGAATGAATCTGATCTTTCAATAGTGGATATCATTAGCTTTAGCAAAGATTGCAGGATACATAGAATTCAAGAGAAGATAATTTCTGTAAGAATGACTTGAAAGAAAAGCACAAAGGTAAAATCTATTGTGTTTTAGATTTAATTTGTATTATACATAGTTGAAAAGAATGGGAATGGCATGGCAGGAATTCAAGTCATGGGAATGGTTTGGAAAGATATCAAGTCATGGGAAACAGAGTCAACATTGAATACAAACGAACATAATATATGACAACGCAAGGAGTAAATTTTGACAAGAAGATGTGGAGTGGCGAGTTTTGAGTTTGAATGTTTGTCCCATGCATGTCTGTAGCTGGCTCTACATCAAAGACACTGTCCCTCACTCTTTTCTCTAGATAGCGTTACCTTGACTACTTTCACATATCTTGACTATCTCTCTCATAAATCCCATCAAAATTGTTGGAATTTATGATAGTTCCAGAAAAATATGGAGAGAATAATACTCCCCCTCTAACACAGAGAATAAATGACAGAGATTTGCAGAATAAAAATTTTCTTTCTATTTCATTAACAGAACTAAAAACTATTACAAAATGTCTTCCTCGGTGGAGGGATTCACAAAATATGATCAAGACTGCTACAGACGCAGTTCTCTCAAAAAATTCTCTCTGTTTCTCAAAAACAAATGCACAAAAAAAATTCTATGTTGGTCTTACTGTGTTTTCTCCGCCTGCGGGCTCACATAGCGATACAACTCAACAATCATTCTCTACATTTTTGTTACGGGCTTTTTCACTTTATATATGACACGGCGGAAAATAAAACATAAAACAAATTACAAGGCAATACATTACTGAACATAAAAAATTAACATGAGTGCGATGTACAAGTGGGGACCACTTCGCAGTTGGCAATCGGTGATCGGTGGATCGGCTTGACAAACAAAAACACGCAATGTGACAATTGCGATTTGCGATTGGCAACATTGCGATTGGCGAGACAATCGCAATTGGAAATCAGTGGAACAAAAAAAACTTAGTGGAATGGTTTAACAAGCAAGCACGATGTTACAATTGCGAATGCGTGATTGCAATCGCATCGCAAACATTGGATGGAATATATCATAGGGTGGAGAAACACATATGCGATATTGCAATTTTGATTGCATCACAACTTTTCAATCGGTGGGTAATATATGTGACAAGCGATTGCAATTGCGAATGTGGTGGGACCACATCTCATCGCATCGCGATACTCTTTTAACTGCGGAACATTGTGGTACTCTGTTCCTTTGCGATTACGCTGATCGTATCCCATCGGAACAATCCATATCAACAAGACACTGCAAGTAGAACTTGATATTGCGATCAAGCACCGATGGTGGGGACCACCATCACGTGCTTTTTTCACAACTTAAGGAAAAAACTTCGCTATTTAAATATATTTTCATCAATTTGGTTGTTGAGGGCTTACAAGCCCGAAATGACTATTTTCTCCATAAAATTGTTCTTCCATGTTTGGAACCATGAAAGTCTTCGTCCTTGTACAAAAATGTATATGCCCATTCTAACATTAACTTCTCCTCTTCAAACTCGGTTGTGGCCATAAACAATTAAATTATTCCTTACGATTTTCCCATTCTTCTTTAATACACAGTTTTGTGCACTAAATCTCTCCTGTTGCTACCTCTGTACTTTGTTTCTTCCTGCTCTCAAGGCACGCATATGACTTTAATATTTCAACACTCCCCATTAAAGTCAGCTGTTGGGTTATCTGTCATACCCAAGAATTTTCTTAAAAATTCAAAGGTCTTCTGCCCCAATGGATTTGTTAAAATATCTACATATTGCTCCTCTATTCTACAATGTTGTAAAACAATTTATCCATTGGTCACTAATTCTCTGATGTAGTGATACTCGACATCAATGTGTTTCGTTCTCTTGTGAAACACTGAATTCTTTGACAATGCAATAGCTGAGCTATTGTCACAATAAATCATTGTCCCTTTTACCTATTCTTGGCATAAAATTCTCAACATCCTTCTCATCCAAATTGCTTGACATGCTACTGTTGTAGCTGCCACATACTCTGTCTCTGCTATATATAATGCTACAATCAGTTGTTTCTTAGAAGCCCATGAAATCGCTCCTGAACCCATATGAAAAACATAACTGGAAGTGCTCTTCCAATCATCTACACTCCCAGCCCAATCACTTTTAGTGTATCCAACTAACTCTGAATTTTTTGAAGCAATATATAAAATACCAAATCTTTTGGTTCCTTTAACATACGTCAGAATTCTCTTTTCTTCCTACCAATGTGTTTCTTTTGGCTTCTCCATGAATCTGGAAATCAAACTAAAAGCATGCATAATATCTGGCCTAGCTGCAGTCAACTACATGAGGCTGCCAACTATGCTTTTATACAAAATTGGATCAAAATCCTTGCTGCTGTCATTTTTACTTAATTTCAATCCCATTATTGTGGGAGTAATTGCAACTTTGCACTCCTGCATATTAAATCTTTCTAAAACTCGATTCACATACTTTTCTTGAGATATAAAGATACCTTTTTCACTTTGATCTACTTCTATTCCTAAGAAGTATCTCAAAAAACCCATATCAGTCATTTCAAATTCTTCTTTCATGATTTTTTTTAAAATTTTGACTGAGATAATCATCATTTCTAGTGAATATTACATCATCAACATATAACACAACAATGAGCATTATACCATCATTTTCTTTGATGTACAATGTGGGTTCTCTATCACATTTCTAAAACCCATTTTATAGTAGATAGGAGTCTATCCTACTGTACCATGCTCTCGGTGCTTGTTTCAGCCCTTAAAGAGCTTTCTTCAATCTGCAGACTTTATGCTCTTGGCCTTTTTTCTCATAGCCCGGAGGTTGTTCCACATATATCTCTTCCATTAAAAATCCATTTAAAAATGCAAATTTTACATCCATCTGGTATACTTTCCATTTTTTTTGTGCTGCTATGGACAACACTACTCTCACGGTTTCCATTCCTGCAACTGGTGCAAAATTTTCCTCATAGTCTCTTCCATTTTGTTGCTTATATCCCTTGACAACAAGTCTGGCCTTGTGTCTTTCTATCTTTCCTTCAACATTACTCTTGGTCTTATAGACCCATTTTACTCCAATGACTTCTTTACCTTTTGGGAGGTCAACCAACTCCCATGTTTTGTTCTTCTCTATGGCATTAATTTCTTCATCCATAGCTTCTATCCATTTCCTATCTTTTATTGCATCTTCAAAATGAATAGGATCATCAACTTGAAAATACAAAGAAAATAAGGAATTAATACCTTCATTTGCCGCTTCCTATTCATAAAAACATCATTCATATTTCTGAAATTTGTTCCTCTTTCATTTGGTGTAGTTGTGCTTAATGAAGCACTTGAATTTGCTCCATGTGGTGTGCTTGGCGATGCACTCTCGTTTCTTCTCAAGGGTGTTCTCGCTGCTACTTGAGGTGTCCCTTGCTTTCCTTGTGTTGGTGGAGGTTGTGTTACCGATGAGTTGTTAATTTTAATCACATCTTCCTCATCTTCATCATGAGATAAACAACTCTTAACATTAACTGTTTTCTCAATGCTTCAATGGACCCATGCTTCCTCTTCAATGAACTGCACATCTCTTCTTATCACAAAATTCTCTGTGGATGGGTTATACAATATGTATCCTTTGGAATCTTCACAATATCCAAGGAAGATACACTTCTCTCCCTTACTATCCAACTTATTTCTCAACTTATCTAGAATGTGTGCATAAGCCACACATCCAAAAATTCTCATGTGGGTGACTCCTTGTTTTCTGCCACTCCACGCTTCTTCTGGAACTTTATTCATCACAGCTTTTGTAGGGAATCTATTTAAAATATACACATCACAGTTTTTTGCTTCTTCCCAGTACTCATTTTGCAAGTGTTTTTCCTTTAGCATACTTCTTACCATTTCCATTATGGTTCGATTCTTTCTTTCAACAACTCCATTCTATTGCAGTGTGTAGCTTGTGGTGAATTGTTTGTGTATGCGGTTCTCTTTGCAGAAACGCAGAAATTACTTTGAGATGTATTCTCCTCCTTTGTCAGTTCTGAGAGCTTTGATATACAACCCACTCTATTTCTCTACAAGAGATTTAAAATGGAAAAATTTCTGAAAGACTTCACTCTTATATTTTAAGAAATAAACCCACACTTTTCTTGTGAGATCATCTATGAAGGTCAGCATGTAATTGCTGCCTGAAACTGATGCTGTTTGCATTGGCCCACATAAATCTGAGTGAATGATCTCTAAGAGTGCTTTTGCCGTTATGCTTTACCCTGACAGAAAATTTTCTATGTGTTGCTTTCCCAAGATGCAACCGTCACATAGGCTGTCAGGCTTCTCAATCAATGGTAAACCTCTTACCATTCCTTTTCTGTGCAACAAATTTAATCCTCTAAAATTGAGATGTCTAAATCTCAGGTGCCATAACCAATTTTCATCTTTCTCTTCCTTCTGAAAAACTTCTTTTGTTACAGTTGCTACACTCTTCCCTTTTTCTTTCAAGTCAGTGTTGAGCTTAAGCGAAAACATTCTATTGCTGGTCATTTTTATTTCAGCAAAGATTTTCTTGCTTGGAGGTATATCCTTTATGGTGCACACATCATCCTTGAAAATTACATTGTAACCTTTTTTTATGAGCTGCCCAATGTTTAAAATATTACACTTCAAACCAGGAACATAATACACATCTGGAACAAATTTTTTCTCACCATTTCTTGCTCGAATACTAACTCTGCATTTTCCTTTTACAGAGATCTTAGTATCAGTCCCTATGGTTACTTCTGATTTAACCTCTTCATATAGATTGGCAAACATTGCTCTGTTTCTAGTCATGTGATTACTACATCCTGAATCTAAGAACCAAACATCATCTTGTATATCTTGTGCTACATTGCATGTTAACAACACATTACTTGGGTTCTTTTTTTCTTTTTTTACATTAGCATTCTTCCTATTTTTCATGTCATTTTGCTTCTTTCTACATTCATTGGCATAGTGCCCATATTTCTTGCAATAATGACATTGGACATTAGATTTTTCATACCTTTGTCCATGCACATGTTGGTGTCCACCTTCCTAGCTGTTGCAATGACCATGGCTCTAATTTTAACTATTGGAATGACCATGGCTCTGATTTTAACTGTTGTTCCTTCCATGTGAATGTGAAGGGCTATCCCTTCCACCTCTGTTTTGGCTTCTGCCTCTTCCTCTTCCTCTGCCTTGACCTCTTCCTCTTCCTTAAGGCATCTGGGTCTTGAAGGTGTGCTCTAGAGATAGATTCACTGCTCTTTCCAATATTTGTTCCTGGTTCATCAACGAAGCATGAAGTTCATCCACTGTGAACTTTGAGAGATCCTTGGTCTCTTCTATGGTGGTAACTATAACATCAAACCTTGAGGGTAAGCTCCTCAAAATTTTCTCCACAATCCTCTTGTCTTCAAGAGTTTCGCCATGGGACCTTATCTGATTTACAATCCCAATCACATGTGTAAAAAATGAGTCTATACTATCTGACTCTTTCATGTGCAGAGTTTCAAAATCTCTCCTCAGCAACTGTAGTTTTACTGTCTTCACATTCTCCATGCCTTGGTATGCTATTTTGAGAGTATCCCATGCATCCTTGGATCTCTTAGCTACTATTATCCTTGGAAACACACTCTCATTTACTGCTTGATACAAATATTAGAGGGATTTAAGGTCCTTCTTTCCATTGCTATTCAATATATCCTTCTCTTCTTGAGTTAAGGCATTAAAATCCCGCTCATCAACTGGTTCATCAAAACCACCTTCTAGAAATTCCCATAAGTCTTGTGAGACAAACATGGCTCTCATTGTAATGGCCAAATAATCATAGTTTGTAACACCCCCAATTCATGTGATTGCATTTTAAAGTTAGATACTTGAACTTTATATCCTAAGGGGAGTGGACCCCAAAGGATAATTATTTTGTGAATGTAATTAAACCTTTGACTGAGGAAATGAATAAATTATTGTGGTGAAAATTGACCAAAAATGAGATGATGAGATCACTTGCTAAATCTGTGAGGATGGATGAGGAAAATATTTCCCCACAATCTTTCAAAAAAATCCTTGGAAGATAGTAAGTTTTAAATTTAGATTTTTGAGGAAAAATCTGAATTTCCCCAATGATGAGGAAAGTAGTTGGGAAGAGGTAAAAAGCTGGAAAGCTGAGGAAAAGCATAAAAAAACTTTAAAGAATCCCTAAGTGGGAAGCCTAGGCAAACAGGAAGAAAAGCATCCTGAGATTCTGGACGCAGAATTAGAAACAGGCTTTGGGGAACAATAGCTTAAATAAGCTGCTCTTGTACAGATTATAGGTTAATCTGCGATAGGAGGTGATCTCAGCTCGGGGGTGAGTTCTGGGAGACAGAAGATGTTGTGTAACCAGCTCCAAAAATAGAAAAAAAGAGATATCAACGCCTTAGAAATAAGCCACTTCGAGGGGGCAACCTCCAATACATTACATAAATGAACAATTCTTGGATGATACAATTTACAAAACCTCCTTTCTATATATAGGAGTCATGGGGCCATAATGTAATCCTAGTGGGCCACAATGTAATCTTAGCCGACCTAACAATAATAATTTAAGGGCACAATAATAACAAAATGGGGGTTACAAGGGTACAATAATAACAATAAGGGGTTTACACTAATAATAATAAGGGGCTATAATAGTGATATAGGGACCTAACATGCCCCTCTCCTTCCAAAAAAGTGTTGTCCTCAACACTTGAGTAGCTCCGGGTGCTTCTGTATAAAATTCTCATCCTCCCATGTAGAATCTTCAGTGGGTAAGTTCTTCCACTTGATGAGATACTCTGAAATTGATCGATTCCGTAGTTGTCGAGTTCTTTTTCCATGACTGCTTCAGGTTCCAATATGATTTTCCCTTCCCCATCAAGTTCTGGCAATACTTTAGAAAAGATGGAATTATTTTATGATTTAGAAAAAATTTGGAATACTTTTAGGATTTATAAAATATATTCCATTTTAATTAATTCTATTTTATTATAATCCCATGAGAGAAATAGAGGAGGGAAATGGGAGAATACATGGAGAATGGAGCCAAGGAAGAGGAAGAGAGTATTTCAAGCATGCATCAAGAGATGAGTAACCATATCCTTTGAAAATATCTTTGTTTGCATATGGACCATGATTATATAATGATTGAATTTATTTGCAATAAAAATTTAAGTGTATTAAAAGCTAGATCTACACTTATTTATGCATTATTTTGATAAAACCCCAGGGGGATCTTGTTTAGAAGGCTGAGTAGTTCCAGATCTGGTATGGATCTAATGTTTCAGCCATATATCAGTTGTAGATCTGAATATTAACCTACATCAGCTGAAGCTCCTCATATAAAATGTTGTCAAGTCTTTCTGCAGCTTTTCCAATTGTTTCTGCTATTATTTTTGAAGGATTCTTGCTCTTGCTTCAAGTAAATCAAATACTTCTACAAAGGAACTTGATTATAGATCTGATTTCTTGATGCCATACTATAACATGAGTCTAATGGCTGATTTCTAGTGTCTTCCAGCAGAAACTGCGCAATTTCTAAAGGACGGTTTCTCTATTTACCAACTCTCTCCTTTAGCTGATTTTCAGCTAGTGTTGATTGTGGGAGATCTGTTAAAACCTTTAAACTCATTTATTTTTTGCCGAAACTTTTCTTGAGGTCTGACACAGCCTAAAATAAGGGAACCCAGCCCTGTTCTACATTATTTTCACACTGGCTTGCTTATACAATGTCCTCCTTGAGCCTATTGCAGATTTTCCTGAGAGTGGAATTTAGCGCTTCTTCCTTGGTTGGTTTTTACTTCTCTTTTGGATCCATTGTTTAGATATATAGATCTAAGGTTCCTAAGAGCATAAAACTCTAATATGAGTGTGTCATTCCCACACTTGCTGTGTTCCACCATTCTTCTATAGACAGAGTCTGGAATGGGCCAGGAAGCCTCTGGATTTCACCCTTCCTTGTGAAGGTGATGCATCTAGTAAATGCCCTGCCAGTCTATCTCTGGTTTAGATCTATTGGTGTAATTCCATATTTTTATGATTCCATAGTGGAATATCTTAAGATATTCCCTACTGAGCCTATATTTTCCCATTTGGAACATTTCATAATTGTATGCAAGGAAATAATTATTGTGTTAAAACTATTCAAAATGAATAGAAGATAAAAATATATCCTTGTATGCATTATTGGATTAGATTCTTAGAGAGGAAAAAGAGTAATCACATGCTTTATTATGTAAGATTAATTAGAGAAGCATATATGCTTGCATGCATGGGAAAAATATATTTTTGAGTATTAGATTTCTAGAGAAAAGGAAGATGCAATCACATAATATTTATTGTGTTAGCCTTCTTTTGGGAAAAATAATATGTATTTGTCCAACCTAAAGGGATTAGCTATGGTATTAGCTTTATCTTGGGAGAATATTATGCATAGTTATTGGTTATATCTTTTGGATGAGAGAGAAATGTCACTTTGCATGCATGAAATGATAAGTGGTATGCGTTTGACCCTTGGAAAAGAAATGTGTTTATTTTTCCATGAAATATTTATTTGGTTTCTTTTGGAAAGAAATATATGTTTTACATGCAGAAAGAACAAGATATGTTATTGCATGCACAAAACTATAACTTGTATGTTAACTTTGTTTGAAATAGAGTTGGCATTGTTATACATAGTAACCATTATGAATAGATCTTGGGTGGAAAATATGTTTTTGGAAAAGAACATGTATTCACATGCATAAGTATAACATCTATTACATTAATCCATATTGAAAAGAAAACATACGAGTAGGAAAAAAGAGAAATTTCTTGTTGGGATAGTTATCTTGAAAATATTGTTATGCATTTGCATGCACAGTATTATTATATAGTATGTTAGCTTTCTTTTGGAAATAATAGGAAAGTGCATGCAAGATTTTATTACTGTTTGGTGGAAAGAGGATGCTTGATATTGATTTATTTGTTACTAATGCATGTGAAATGATGTTAAGTAAGGAAACTAATGTCAATGTGGTTATGTTTTATACATGCATATAAATAATTGTTGAAGTGTCACAAATAGAGATTGATTATTGGTTTATTAATATTTTATCTAATCATGATATCAAGTGTGCTGACGACTACAATGGCAGGAAAGAAGGATGACTTGAGAAAAGGAAATTTCAAGTTTAACATTGTGGAAGATAAAGAGTTGTTAGTCCATGCAGGTTTAGTAGTTCCAATTGCACAATGATCCCCTGAAGGAAACATTCTGAATACAAAGACAGAGATTGATGATTCGTGGGTAAGTGGTATCATGATGATTGTAATAACTTATAGCTAGTTGTGTTTCGTTTAAGATTATTTTTGTATGTAAATTTTATTACAATGGTCAAGGGATGGACTCCCTTATAACCATTGAGTGAGGGGTGACAACCCTCACGAGCGTTTAATAATAAAATTAAACGTTTGCTGGTTTTCACCCTACGGGGTTTCCAGGGTATGTCGGTGTCTATTTATGTGATTATTAATTGTGTCGTTTTGATGATGTTAATTTCTTTCATGATATGACGTTGATATTATCAATTAGGTGATCTACTAATTGAATTAAAATGATCATGGGATCGATGCATAGTTATAGCAGGAAATTTAAGTTAATATGCTACAACAAGAACAATTAATGGTTGTGTAACTCACTATGATTTTTGCTAAATATTTCTCTAAGTGATGATAATGGGTATTTAAATGATTAATGTAGAAATATATAAAGAAATTTATAAGGTTACACATTAGTAAATGTTGAAAAAAAGTCCTAACTCCATGCATTTTTCCTGCGAGGTTATCGGGGTATGCTACAAATGGTATCAGAGCAAAAGGTTGCAACACTGGCGCCTTTTGGGAATCGTTATGCAAAAAGGAAGTAGAGGTATGATGCTAGTGGGCATCATCTCAGGTATGATTTTAATTAAACTTGTAGTATACTACAATTAACATGAGATGCATGTTGCATGATTAATGACTGTATGAAAGAGTAGACATTTATAATGTTTCTTTAAAAGTTGTGCTCATGAAATTTTAATATGGATGTGGATAAAAGACAATAAAACTTCTATTGTACCTATGAACCATCTTGAGCACTCACTGTTTATATTGTAGATTAATTACCAACCTTTGCATGCATACTGTGAGAAAAATTATTATGGTGCATAAGAAAAAAAAATGGAAAAACATGGCTAAAGTTATCATGCACTACCTATAAATAATGAATACATGTATGGTTGGTGTGATAACTAAATAATATAGAAGTTGGGTTTGACCCTGAAGAGGAAAATGGAATGTTGAAAACAAAATATATATATACTTGAACGAAACTCTTTAGTTGTTAAAAATAAGCAACAAGTGAAATAGAACTCACATAGTGAACTTAAATTCAATGAAAAAATCATAGTAGCATAATTGTGGGTTCTCTTTCTTCATTTAGAGTTGTAGAGGAAAGTTTGCATTCAATGTGTTCAACAAAAAGTGGTAATTGAGATCCACGGTTTTGTATTTTAAATAATTTCATCCGTGGAAGTTTTGGATGTGATTAATCTTTAATATCAAGGGGTTTTCATACCTTGAGATCATGTAACCCCCATGGTGATTCCAAGAAAAAGTTATGTTTAGAAATGGATCCATAATTTGGTCAAATTTCTTGATTAGACGATGTTGCAGGGATTGTTGGTTATGTTATTAGCAGAAATTTTACCATTGATGATATTAATATGATTCATGATGTTCTAGAAATTCTAGTTTTACTATCTCTATGAGAGTATAAACATATTTATGGAAATTTATTTCATCTCTGCTAACTAGTCCCTCAATGGTAGTAGATTGTATGCTTGCCAACTATTTGGAAGAATGCTTTATCCACCATAGATTGCATGCTTGCAAATTGTTGTTAAAATTCCTCAATGGATGTAGATTGCATGCTTGAAAATTGTTTGATGGAATGTCGAATTAGTTGTAGATTGCATGCTTGCATACTATTTGAAAAAAAGTCTACAGTGATTGTAGATTTCATGATTGCAAATTATTTTCACAAAATTCCTCAATGGTTGTCGCTTATATGGTTGCAAGCTAATGGTAAGCGAAAAAAAAAAAAAAGAATCACATTTTGTGTCCTAGTGTTCAATGGGACTATTAGTTCTCTACAATATTGATGGCTGCTAAGGTGAGACCTTAAATAAAGTATCATGCTATGGTATGCAACATATGTTAATGTCTTTTTTCTAAGCTACATGATTATTATTATTATGTGGAAATTTTGAATGTATACCACCTATATTACATGTGATGAATTGTTGTCAATGTGCTTTGACAAATTTTGGACCCCATGTTGTGGGTCAAGTATAGATGCATGGTGTACATAAATGTTCCTTTGCCTTAATGATAATATGAAAATGGAAAATTATGTAAATTACAGTGGATTTGTAGACATTGACTATTTTTAGACATTGAATTTTTATTGGATTCAATGGCTATGGAAGCTATGATGGGATTGATGTAATGAGGTAATATTTTATTTTATTGTTGAGTTAATGAATACTTTAGTTGGGGTATTCAGGAAATAACTCTAGAGTTTTTGTAAAACCCCCAAGTTCTATGCTTTTCAAATTAGACATTCTAACATAAATCCAAAGGGGAGTGGATCCCAATGGATAATTATTGTGTGGATGTGGTTAATTATTTATTTATGAAAAATAAATAAAATATTGTGTATGCACTATGACCAAATGAGAAATTGAGATCACATGCCTAAGCCATGAGGTTATGGAAAAGGTAAAGACTTTCCCCAAAATCTTTCAAAAATCCTTGAAAGAAGTTATTTCTAATTTAGATTTTTGAGGAAAAATCTAAATTCCCCGATGATGAGGAAAGTAGTTGGGAAGAGGTAAAAAGATGGAAAATCTAGAAAAGCAGAAAGCAACTTTAAAGTCCCTAAATAAGGGAAACCTAGGCAAACAGGAATAAAAGCATCCTGAAATTCTGGACGCAGAATTGGAAACAGGCTTTGGGGAGAGCATAGCTTAAATAAGCTGCTCCAGAACAGATTGAGGTTAGTCTGTTCTTGGAGGATCTTAGCTCGGGGGTGAGTTCTGGAGATAGACGAACTCTAAGGTTGGGAGGACTGGTCATAGTATCGGTATGCATACATAAATTTGGAGATTTATCTATGAATTTTTATATAAGGTTATATGAATTGTTATGTTATGATTTCTTATGCAAAGTTTATATGAATCATTATGTTATGATTTCTTATGCAAATTTTAGATTGACTATTTGTTCAGTACCTCATGCAATTGCAAATTAGAGCTATTAGCTGAAAATCCAGTAGGTTAATAGCAGGGACAAATGGTTGGATTCCAGGGATAAGTACCCTGTAGTAATAAAGTTAGAGATGATAGATTTCCTGAATGTCAAATCTAATAACAAATGTACAGGTGTAGCTTGCTGTCTTTTAAAATGAAAATGGAGTTGCTGTGTGTATAAACCGAAATTTTTAACAAAACGGTAAACATGAACAGCAAGTACAGTCCAAGGGAAGAGTTGTAATATGCACCAGAATTACAAGTATGCTGAATAATCTTAACAATAACATAAGAGAATAGCCCTATTGTTATATGTGGTAAAAGTATGGGTAAAGGAAGATTGTAAACATATTTAAAATGCTGGGAAAAGAGCGTCTATCCACTTTCAATATAAACTGCTGTAAAAGTAGTTGAAGCAAAGAAGGTTAACTGAATATAGATAGATGTATATGTAGATATCTATACATAGATGCTGAAATTTTATAATTATAGAGGTTAGAAAGTCTATAAAGCTTGCTAACTGAAAAAGTTAGAGAAAAGGGACATATTGATCTGTTAGAGTTGGACAAAACTCTGAAAAATAGATCTGCGAAATACAAATGAGTATATGTTTATATACACATATAAATATCAGTCGACTGGGTTGACTGATAGGAATTGAGGTTAAGCCAAAATTTCTCAGGGGAATATTTATAATACCAAGAGTGTCTATAATTACCAAAGAGAAATTAAAGACTTGATAAAAGTATGAATGTGAAATTGATTATTGAAAAAATTAGGTGCATAAAAGTAGAGTATATCTGAGTTAATGTTATGCGGATAAGAAGCTGGGGATGGGAGACGTGACAGTTTTAGAAGACTTCTTGCCAGCTTATGGAAAGCTATTGGTGGTTAATTTCAACATGGACCTTCCCTAAAAGTATCCTAAAAATCCCTAGGAGAAAATAATAAAGAGGAAATATTAACATAATGGTTGGAGATAAATACCATGAGTTTGAATTGGATTGAAATTATTGTGGGAGAGAAAGACAATAATTTGCAAAAACACTAGTGGGAGAGAAAGACTAGTGTAACTCCTAAATAAAATGCAATGTGCACTTGATAGAGTTTTCTTATCATTTTGATGATTAAAGGGCTAAATGCTCCTTGAGTTTTTATGAAAGTATTAGGATTTAGGTATTATTTTACATTTCCTAAATAATTGGAAATGAAAATTAAAGGTTAATGTTCCAACAAGAGAAGAACATCGAGGACGATGTTCTCTTTAAGGGGGGGAGTTTGTAATATCCCTCGCATAAGCCACCATAAAAACTCTCATAAAATTAGGATTATTAAATAATTAAATATTATTAATTATTATATTGATATTAAATGAAGAATATTCTTGTAATTGTTGATTATAAGAATATTGGAAGAATTATTTCTTAATTATTTTATTTATAATAATTTATATTCTTCCATGGAAATAAATTATATTTCCAAGTTGGTATATTTTATGAGTTTTAGAAATAATGAGTAATAGATTTGGAAAAGTATGGATAAGTGATATTTTTCTCATAAGGAAAAAGAAAATCTACCTTTAAAAATAAAAGCATGAGGGATTTATGGAATGCTTTTCTGATTTAGGAAAAATCAGATTTATGAAGGCTTTATGGATTACTTTTGTGATTTAGAAAAGCTGGAATGCTTTTATGATTTAGAAAAGATGGAATTATTTTATGATTTAGAAAAAAGTTGGAATACTTTTAGGATTTATAAAATATATTCCATTTTAATTAATTCTATTTTATTATAATCCCATGAGAGAAATAGAAGAAGGAAATGGGAGAATACATGGAGAATGGAGCCAAGGAAGAGGAAGAGAGTATTTCAAGCATGCATCAAGAGATGAGTAACCATATCCTTTGAAAATATCTTTGTTTTCATATGGACCATGATTATATAATGATTGAATTTATTTGCAATAAAAATTTCAGTGTATTAAAAGCTAGATCTACACTTATTTATGCATTATTTTGATAAAACCCCAGGGGGATCTTGTTTAGAAGGCTGAGTAGTTCCAGATGTGGTATGGATCTGATGTTTCAGCCATATATCAGTTGTAGATATGAATATTAACCTACATCAGCTGAAGCTCCTCATATAAAATGTTGTCAAGTCTTTCTGCAGCTTTTCCAATTGTTTCTGCTATTATTTTTGAAGGATTCTTGCTCTTGCTTCAAGTAAATCCAATACTTCTATAAAGGAACTTGATTATAGATCTGATTTCTTGATGCCATACTATAACATGAGTCTAATGGCTGATTTCTAGTGTCTTCCAGCAGAAACTGCTCAATTTCTAAAGGACGGTTTCTCTATTTACCAACTCTCTCCTTTAGCTGATTTTCAGCTAGTGTTGATTGTGGGAGATCTGTTAAAACCTCTAAACTCATTTATTTTTGCTGAAACTTTTCTTGAGGTCTGAAACAGCCTAAAATAAGGGAACCCAGCCCTGTTCTACATTATTTTCACACTGGCTTGCTTATACAATGTCCTCCTTGAGCCTATTGCAGATTTTCCTGAGAGTGGAATTTAGTGCTTCTTCCTTGGTTGGTTTTTACTTCTCTTTTGGATCCATTGTTTAGATCTATAGATCTAAGGTTCCTAAGAGCAGAAAACTCTAAGATGAGTGTGTCATTCCCACACTTGCTGTGTTCCACCATTCTTCTATAGACAGAGTCTAGAATGGGCCAGGAAGCCTCTGGATTTCACCCTTCCTTGTGAAGGTGATGCATCTAGTAAATGCCCTGCTAGTCTATCTCTAGTTTAGATCTATTGGTGTAATTCCATATTGCTGTGGTTCCATAGTGGAATATCTTAATATATTCCCTACTGAGCCTATATTTTCCCATTTAGAACATTGCATAATTGTATGCAAGGAAATAATGATTGTGTTAAAACTCTTCAAAATGAATAGAAGATAAAAATATATCCTTGTATGCATTATTGGATTAGATTATTAGAGAGGAAAAAGAGTAATCACATGCTTTATTATGTAAGATTATTTAGAGAAACATATATGCTTGCATGCATGGGAAAAATATATTTTTGAGTATTAGATTTCTAGAGAAAAAGGAAGATGCAATCACATAATATTTATTGTGTTAGCCTTCTTTTGGGAAAAATAATATGTATTTGTCCAACCTAAAGGGATTAGCTATGGTATTAGCTTTATCTTGGGAGAATATTATGCATAGTTATTGGTTATATCTTTTGGATGAGAGGAAAATGTCACTTTGCATGCATGAAATGATAAGTGGTATGCGTTTGACCCTTGGAAAAGAAATGTGTTTATTTTCCATGAAATATTTCTTTGGTTTCTTTTGGAAAGAAATATATGTTATTGCATGCACAAAACTATAACTTGTATGTTAACTTTGTTTGAAATAGAGTTGGCATTGTTATAAATAGTAACCATTATGAATAGATCTTGGGTGGAAAATATGTTTTTGGAAAAGAACATGTATTCACATGCGTAAGTATAACATCTATTGCATTAATCCATATTGAAAAGAAAACATACGAGTAGGCGAAAAGAGAAATTGCTTGTTGGGATAGTTATCTTGAAAATCTTGTTATGCATTTGCATGCACAGTATTATTATATAGTATGTTAGCTTTATTCTGGAAATAATATGAAAGTGCATGCAAGATTTTCTTAGTGTTTGGTGGAAAGAGGATGCTTGATAGTGATTTATTTTTTACTAATGCATGTGAAAAGATGTTAAATAAGGAAACTAATGTCAATGTGGTTATGTTTTATACATGCATATAAATAATTGTTGAAGTGTCACAAATAGAGATTGGTTATTGGTTTATTAATATTTTATCTAATCATGATATCAAGTGTGCTGACGACAACAATGGCAGGAAAGAAGGATGACTTGAGAAAAGGTAATTTCAAGTTTAACATTGTGGAAGATAAAGATTTTTTAGTCCATGCAGGTTTAGTAGTTCCAATTGCACAATGATCCCCTAAAGGAAGCAGTCTGACTACAAAGACAGAGATTGATGATTCGTGGGTAAATGGTATCATGATGATTGTAATAACTTATAGCTAGTTATGTTTCGTTTAAGATTATTTTTATATGTAAATTTTATGACAATGGTCAAGGGATGGACTCCCTTATAACCATTGAGTAAGGGGTGACAACCCTCACGAGCGTTTAATAATAAAATTAAACGTTTGCTGGTTTTCACCCTACGGGGTTTCCAGGGTATATCGGTGTCTATTTATGTGATTGTAAATTGTGTCGTTTTGATGATGTTAATTTCTTTCATGATATGGCGTTGATATTATCAATTAGGTGATCTACTAATTGAATTAAAATGATCATGGGATCGATGCATAGTTATAGCAGGAAATTTAAGTTAATATGCTACAACAAGAACAATTAATGGTTGTGTAACTCACTATGATTTTTGCTAAATATTTATCTAAGTGATGATAATGGGTATTTAAATGGTTAATGCAGAAATATATAAAGAAATTTATAAGGTTACACATTCGTAAATGTTTGAAAAAAAGTCCTAACTCCATGCATTTTTCCTACGAGGTTATGCGGGGGTATGTTACAACATGGCATAATGTGTTGGTGACACATGGATAAACTTCAATGCATTAGCTGTGCATGGGTACATGTGGCATCGATAGTGAAAACTTCACAATGCGCAATAGTGTTAGTCATGTGCGGGTCACGTGCACATATGATAGTGAAACTTCTAAGGCCATAAAATTTATATCCACAACTTATTTGGATGAAAATTATATTATTTAGAAAAGATCTATTATAAGAGAGTAAAAACAATGATGATATCAAAAAAAATTATAATGATTGACAAAATAATAATTTTTATAACCACCTCATAGGTAGTGGTTTTCCCCAACCACCCCCTTTTACTTTTTAAGAGAAAACTAAAAAGGTCCCTCATATAAAATTTTGAAATATCTTTTCTGCTTTGCATTTGATTCTTATTTTTGAGTGATTTTTTGGCTTTTCTTATTTTATCGCTTCCTAAGATTTACATCTATCAAGATGTTTTACAAATATATAAATGATTTGGTCGATTTTCGACTCTCGGATTAAAAAAAAAAATACAGATGTTTGAAATTTTGTATTTTTTAACTATTTTTTATTCATTTTTATTTATTTTATATATTTATTTTATTATTTAATTAATTTAATTTTTATCCCCGACATCCCGACTACATGTTTTTTATGTCATTTTATTTTATTTTAATTAATTTAGGGATTGGGGGTGCGGGGGGTCAAGGAAAATGATTTAATTTCATATATAACATTTTATTGTATTTTAATTAATTTAGGGGTTTGGAATTCCATATATAACATATTCCCTGACACTTCGGTTGATTTTTTTTTTAATAAAAATAATAATAATTATAATTTTGATACCATACCCATTCATCATACATATCATAATGAGCAATTGGAGAGTGAAGTAGTGGCCGAGGAGAATGGTGTGCGCGGGAGAGATTTTTTTCGTTCTAGGGTTACAGTCCTCCATCGCCGCCGCGAGCTGGAGATCGATGCTCAGGCAGAGCCTCCATGGAATGAGACTTTGCGTTACCAGTGTTGTTCCTTGTGACTTGGTTTGGGCTGAGAATCCATTCGCGCCTATGGGACTCTATATTTCTGCTATGACAGGTTCATGGACTCCCTGCAGAACCAACAGAAAGGGGCACTGGTGCCTGACCAGTCTATCAAAAACTATAGCGAGGTATGGAATAAGTCCCTGCGAGTGCCATTGATTCTTTGGTGGCTTTGGCGTTGAACCATCGTCAGGTTTTGTGCTCTGCTGCACCTCTAATGGTGCCAGTGAGCACAATACTCTGCTTTTTCTGTCGATTACTCATGCTGGGATTTCAGTTTTTCTCGTTTATTGGGAGAGGATACTGCTTGACTTTTCCCTTTACATACCAACCTTCACATCCACGCCCTGGACCTCGATGATGGGCAGTTATTGGGCTTCGGACCAGCGCTCTTGGGGATTAACTGCATTGCGGCCTCCACAGCAGCATATAAAACAGAGGCTGCAAGGGCCTACTTACTTCTCCAAAGCTGCTGATACAAGGAATACAGACCTTATGCGGTCTCTGTCGCTGCACTCGGAACTTCTGAGCCCGGAACAGGCCCACGATGATGTGCCAATAGACAAAAAACGCAGCCAGCATGTCTGCAACATTGATTCTCAGGTAGGCTCGACTCCATATCAAGTGTTCATTAAGCCTCCTGTAGGTAACTGCTTTATTCTTTGGATTTGAACAGTAGATTCTATACTACACCTGAAGGAAGCAATCCATTCTATGGCGGGCTACCCAGTTCATTCACAGTCTCTGATTTTTGGGGGGAAAGCTCTAGCTGACCATTGCTCGGTTAATGACTACTCCATTGTCATTGGGTCTTCCATCTGCCTCAACCTCAGACTGAGGGGTGGAATGATGGGCCAAAACAGGGCACATGGATCCTCCATGGGTGCAGGTGCATCCAAAACAGTACCCACAAAAGGTTCATATAGGAATGTATTACAGGGGGACAGAAACATTCCCACAGTTCCTGTCGCCCCTGCTGAAATTTCCCCCAAGCCATATATTGTATAACTGTAGGACAGCATGCCTGAAATAAACATAGACAATCTAGATATTGATATGCATAGAACTGCCTACGAATCCCAAGAAATTATAGGCAGATTCAACTGCTTCTGGCCCAAACCAATAGAGCTGTTCCATTGGATTTTTACAAATTGGACCATGGAATGTGAAATACACCTATTCTCTAAGGGGTTCTTCATTGTCAAATTTACATCCACTGAGGTCAGAGATGCCATTATCAGCCAGCGACCATGGTTTTGGGGCTCCACGGGACTCTTCATTACACCATGGTTTCCAAATTTTGATGCCAACACCATGGAGGTGACCAAAATGCTGGTCTGGGTAAGGCTCTACAATCTCCCGCTACATTTTTGGAATGAAAATGTTCTTGGTTGCATTGGAAACACCCTTGGCAGATACATTAAAACAGACACTCAACGCCTGGAAGAGTGCATATTCACCTTCGCACGAATCTGTGTGGAGGTTAATTTGAGCAAGGGACTCCCAGAGTCCATTATGCTGAACAACAAACAACAGAGATGGACACAGCATTTAGACTATGAGAATACCGCCTTCAGATGCTGGATATGCAGGTGCACAGGCCACCTACAAAACTCATGCCCGGCAGCAAAAAGGGATAACAGGAAAAAGAAGAAAACAGGCAAAGCGGAAAAAAGTTGGCAATTTCCATCTGAAGAGCCAGAACTACAGGAAGAAGAGGTGGAACCAACACCACATGAGAATCAACAAACAGATACTTCCTTGGGCACACAAGAACAGGAAATGCAAGAGCAGCTCGACACCACCACAAAGACTCAGCAGGATATGGTACCTGGAACACTAGACAGTGGGGGATACAAAAGAACACATACATAAGACACATCTGACTCTGATAAGGAAAATGGAGCACCAACAGAAGGAAATCAGCTTGTCCTTATCGAGACCGAGCCAACACTTGGTGCTTGGCGTAAGTTTGAAAAGAAGAAGGGGAGAAAATCTTAATTGTATCTCCTTTGCTTTTTATTTGCGGCATTTGAATGTCTTTGGACATATACCAGCTCATACAACATGTAATTTTGTTTTCTCATAAATAAAATTACGAATTTTTTCTTTGTGAAAAAAATCATACATATCATAAGCCTTCCCACATACCACCACACATACCATTTCATTCAAATAACATTACAACCACTAAATAATATTAAGACCAAAATTCTAATTTTTTTCATGCATGTGGGATTTTTGTTGACGATTCGACAAAAACACACAAATGATTATACAATTTGTGTGTGAACTACTACAAGGCTTCAACATCCGGAGGTAGAATATCGAGCTACAGGACACAAAATTAGGCACAGAATCGCTCGTTATAAAAAATAATTCAAGGAAAACAATGTGGAATCATTTATTTCAACAAATCTACATTCTAAACTTCCCAAAACTTCAATAGAAAAAGGAGCTACATTGCTTTAATTAAATCTAAATTTTTGGGTTATTTTCTTAGAATAAAACTAGATGTTGAAACTTTTTGTTGCTCATATCTCATCGATTCATTATTTATCTATCAAAAATGCAACAGCACAAAATGGTTTGGCTTATATTTTGGGATTGGTTGTTATACATGATTCAATTTTTTCTTTTAATTTTGATGGTTTTGGATTGGGATTTTTCCTTTAAGTTATAATATATTTTTAATGATTAATTTTGAGAATATTTTTTACAGAATTTGTAGAATATTTTTACCACATGGAGCTTCAAGATTCATGGATTGAGCTTACATATGGGAAAGAAAGGAATATTTAAATCCCAAGAAATCAGAAAATAATTTTTCCTGAAGCTATCAAGAAACAAACTTTTATTTTATTTTTAAATTGAACCCTTCGATTATAAATACATGGTTTGTAAAAGAGTTGATGGAGGCTAAACCAAAGCACAGGGAACTTATACTATTGTGGTATATTTCTTCTCATATCATAGTCCCAAGAGATTTGGAAATTGTTTCACTTTAAGACTGGTTTTATAATCAGTATTTTATAGTCAGCTTTTGAAGGCTAATCAAGTATTAATGTTTATTGAATGATATGATTTGAGTATTGTATGATATTTTAATTATTTAAAAAAAAATTATGGAATTTTCCTCTATCATTTTTCTTTATATTGATACCTGCTGAATGTTGGAATGTGCTTTTTTCCTTTCTTTTGAAATGGTCAAGTATATGTAGTGTTGAGTTATTTTATTAACACAAATTTTTTATTTGCTTAATATGAGTGATCGACATTCATTTCTAATATTCAAAGAGATATTTTATTGATATTTTTCTCATTATTGAGATAGATTTATTTTATTTCATTTAGATTAATTTCATTATATGCAAATAAACATTAAAAAATATAACTAGTTTTTCATAAGCTCTTTAAAGCAGAGCCCAAAAATCTATTTAAGTGGCTGATTGGACCCATATTCTAGTAAGGGCTTTCACTAATTGAAAATATGTAGTAGTTTCTTTAAGTTATACATTTGGGTGATATCCTCATCCTCTGTTGTTAATATTATTCAAGCAGATTCATTCATACAAAACAAATTGTATAATTGTTTATATTTACTTGTAAGTATATGGGATAATAAGATTAGATTAGTTTTATTTTAATTGGTTTTTATGTATATATTTTCAAAGCTATGTTGGCAATATGATGTAATGTGTTGTCCTTGATGGTAACCTACTTTATGAAGTTGTCCTTGATGGAAACCTACTTGATGAGTTGCCCATGATAAGCAACCTATGTGTTAAAGATGTAAGAATGATGTAGCTACAGATTATTTCAGATGTGACAGAGAAAAGAATTCCAGTAAGTGCCAGAGAAATGATAAATATAATATGTCTCAATGTATACGCTACTTTTGTGAAGGAAACCCACATATGGATGCAATTTATATGCTACTTTTGTGAAGGCAACCCGCGTACATTGAGGGTTAGCATATACGCAGTTTTCATGAAGAAAAGTTGTGTATATACGCGGAAACGAACGCTCCAAGTTGCGTATGTCTTTTGCGCTCTAAAATTATGATACCAAGGGGCATTACCATGGTATTAGCCCACAATATTGAGCATTGCATTGTCTATTTGTTTCTGCCTAAGAATACCATTGGAAGTTGAGTGGTTTTGGCTCATGGTATTGGTAAAAGCTAAATCTATTTAAGGAGAAGAAGATCATAGTGCAAGGTGTGCATGTAATGGTTGTTGGTGAATAAATTTCTCTAAGGAATATCTGCATGGATGAACTCTGTTCTTAATTGATAGATCTGAATCTATGATGCACCCATGGATATAATGATGGTTCAAGATCTCTATATCTAATGATGATGAATCTCTAGAATGATCTACTGAAGGAATGATGAAGAACTGGTGCAAGTCTGCTGAAGAAAATGAATAAATATGGGTAAGTTTTATAGATCTGGTCTGTTCTACAAAATTTATTTTTTACAGATCTATACGCTAGTTTGTTTCAACAAAAATACGTGGGTTCGCTTCATGAAAAGCGCGTATGGCAGTTAGGGTTTTCTGAAGAATAAAATACACAGAAGTATACGCAGGTTGATGTACAAGAAAGCACGTATGTATGCGGCTTCAGTGAAGTAAAGTAGCATATGCTATTTGAATCAATGATTGTTCAGGGTTGAGTTTGTATCTGCATATCTATTCTGAATTTTGGGTTATTTATGAAGTTATGGTCACAGTGTTGTCATTGTTCTAATTGAAGTGTTGGGCAAAGGTTATGATTATTGATAAAGGGTTGTGTTGAAGTTGTTTGATCCAGTATGAAAATTGATGAAACGTGGTATGCAATGGGTCTGAGGGTTGAAGCCTTTAATATGGAAGTAGAAGCTTCCTGTCAGTAGAATCTTATGTTATGATCAGGGGGTTGAAGCTCCCTTCTAGGAGTGGCTGGTAAACGAGATCAGGGATTTGGAGCTCCCTTCCAGTAGCAGTTGGTAAACGAGTGAAGGTTGCAGCCTTCTACAGGTAGAAGCCTGCGTACTAATATGAGTCTGCATCAGTACAATGTTGTAAATAGTTTTCCATATAATAAATATTTAAGACAGAGACGACAGCAGCGGTGGTTTTCTTCCAAATTGGGTTTCCACCTTAAATAATGGTGTTCATGTGTGTTCCACTTGTGTGATGTTTTATACTGCTATTACTGCACATATTTCCTGTTTATCTAACCTGATGCATAACTGGTAAATCTGTTTTAAAATCTGTTTCTGAGATACTTTATAAACTATAAATTTATATCAGTATACGCGAGTTTGTTTCAGCATATCCGCATGTATACGCGAGTTCAGTTCATAAAAGCCGCGTATGCAATTCTGCAAAAGAAAATTTTAAAAGTCAATATATAAGCTCTGAATATTGATTCACCCCCCCAGTATTTTTCCAACAATTGGTATCAGAGCAGGTCCTTCTGAAGAAGCTTAACCGCTACAAGGAAGATCAGCCAAGATGAGAAATCAAGATGGGACAGCATCTATCAGGCCTCCACTTTTCAACGGAAACAATTTAATATTCTAGAAAACACAGACAAGATCATATCTTCAGTCTCTTGGAGCAGATGTATGGGCTATTGTTGAAGGAGGTTATCAATATCCAGCCTCAGTTCCAACAGATGCAACGACAAGAAAGAACTATGAAACAAATGCAAAGGTGGTCAATGCACTATTGGGGAGTCTGACTGAATCAGAATTTGTCAAGGTCATGCAGTTGAATACAACAAAGGAAATATGGGACAAAATCATTCTAAGCTATCAAGATGATACAAAGGTAAAAAGTGCTAAACTCCAAACTCTCAGAATTCAATATGAAAATATAAGGATGCATAATGAGGAGAGCATTGCTAGTTTCTTTTTACGTCTAGATGATATTGTAAATTGTATGATAAAATTGGGAGAAACCATAACTGACACTACTCTGGTTGAAAAAGTTATAAGATCTCTAACTTCAAAATTTGAGTCAAAATTGTTTGCAATTGAAGAGAAACAGGATCTTCACAGTCTTATTATTGTCCAACTTCATGGGATTCTAACTGCATGTGAAATGAGAAAAGGAGGATCTTCTGAAGTCAAAGAAGCTGTCTTTAGAGCCTCTACAAAAGAAAAAGAAGTACAAGAAATAGAAGGATCATGGTATATTTCAGAAGAAGATGAGGTAAATTTTGTAAAGAAGCTCCAACTTGGCACTGGAAGGTTCAGAGGTAAGCTTCCTTTCAAATTTTTTTCTTGTGGAAGAGTTGTTCATTATGCTGCTAAGTGTCCTCATAAAGAAACACATGAAAAAGGAAAAGAAGCAGCAAGAAGAAATAAGAATCAATTTAGCACTAGAAAAAGTTATTATACTCATGAAGATAGTGATGGGTTATCAGATAGTGAGGAAGAATCTGATCAAGATCTTAGACTTCTCATGGCATTTGAAAAGGAGTCTAGAGAAGAAAAGGATACTTTTATGGATGCTCTAGAAGACAATGATTTTTTTGAAGAAATCAATCAACTCAAAATATGTTTGGAAGAAAACAAAATATCCATAGAAACTCTAAAAAATCAACTTGAAGAAAAGGAAAAACACAATGAGAAATTAGAATGTGAAGTAGTAAGTCTAAGAAAAGAAATTGAGAAATTAAAGACTTTGAATCTTAGATTTTCCAAAGGATTTGAAACCTTAGATGAAATTATCAAGGTACAACGTTCTCCTCTTATAAACACAGGTCTTGGATATGTCGGAGAATATTCTCAGTCTTCAGCACCAAACTATCTAAAAGCAACTACAGCTAGCCTACAGCATTTTGTCACTCAACAAGGAAGCAAAGAAACTTTATAGGTAAAGCATGACTACCTCAAAACAAAGAACACTAACAGGAATACCTTTCAGAGAAATACCGACCAACAGGTAAACACAAATATAAGGTTCAATGATCGCAAAAATTTCTTCTTCAATGGACAATGTTTCTCATGTCATAATTTTGGCCATAAAGCTGTTCAGTGTGTTGCATACCAAACCATCATGACTAGAGAAGCAAGAAAGAAAAGAATTGATACTGGAATAAAGAAGAATACATATAACAACTTTTCTCCTCTTCAAAATGAAATTGAATGTGCTTATTGCAATAACTTTGGTCATGAAAAATCTGAATGCAGGAGCAAACTTCAGCAAAAAGAGGATATACCATCAACTTCCAAAGCATGGAGAAAGAAGGAATTACAGGTTGAGAACTGTGGCATAGCTTTATTTGCATAAGGAGAATAAAATCAATGTAGGTTTTAACCCTGAACAAAAATTATCTACACATGAATCTTATAACATAAAATAAACAATAGCGAGAGCATAAAACATAAAACAGATGAACACAGAGATTTTCCCCTGGATCCCAAATCGAGACGACTAGATTGATTTTTCATTATATTCCTTTTAGTGTTACAACACATATATATACATGCCGAAGCATACATAAACCCCAATCCATTAACCCTGGATTAGAACATAACCGTAGTTCCCTTGACTGGATCTACAAAATACCAGGGGTCGAAAACCATCATACCCAAAAAACCATGTGCAAACTCATGCACAAAACATGGGTGGGTCCGCCTATGAGTGGGACCGCACACCAAAAAAAATTTCGCCGGGGCGCTGTCGCCCCCCCTGTGACCCCCCTGCTGCGCCTGGCGCAACGTACAACGTGTGGGGCTAGTCGTGGAAATAATATAACACATACCCAACATTCTCCCACTTGTTGTTTTCTTTCCACAGGGGGTCATAGGAGAGCTTAGTCATTGAGCCAATTATTCAATACCCATTGTTTCTCTACACCAAGAGAACTTCTGAGTTCTTATAGACTTCGTCAATGCATCTGCAACATTCTTCAAAGTGTCCACCTTTACCAACAACACCCTTTTAGCCTCAACCATATCTCTAACAAAGTGATATTGGACATCAATGTGCTTTGTCTTTGAATGATAAGCAAGGTTCTTAGCCAAGAAAATTGCACTTTGGCTATCACAGTCTATCGTTATAGCTTGTTGTACCAACCCCATACTTGAACACAATCTCTGCAACCAAACTGCTTCCTTGCTTGCATGAGTGGCTGCTATGTATTCTGCCTCTGTAGTTGAAAGCGCCACTACAGACTGTCTTTTACTCATCCAACTGACTGCACCTTCAAATAGGCTAAACACATACCCACTTGTAGATCTTCTTTGGTCCAGATCTCCAGCCCAGTCTGCATCAACAAAACCACGAATGTCCAACATTCTTTCCAATCCTGGTATTCCTTGGTAGCACAAGCCATAATCACTAGTGCCACGTAAATATCTGAAAACCCGCTTCACTGCTGTCCAATGCTCCTTCCCTGGGTTTGACATAAACCTGCTCAATACTCCCACTTCATGTGCAATGTCTGGTCTAGTACAGACCATTGCATACATCAGGCTACCCACTGCACTTGCATATGGAACACGGGACATATCCTCCTCTTCTTCTTGTGTCTTGGGACACTGTTCAGCAGACAGCTTTGCACCTACGGGAATAGGAACACTCACCGGTTTACTATCCTGCATATTGAACCTCTGCAATATAGTCTCGACATACTTCCTCTGGTTTAACCAGAGCTTCCTCTTTGCCCGATCTCTCTTAATTTCCATGCCCAAAATATAGTTTGCGGCACCAAGATCCTTCATGTCGAATTTGGAGAACAGTTGGGTCTTCAAATCTTGGATAATTTCTTTGTCATTTCCAATCAACAACATATCATCCACATACAATACCAAATAAATAACACGGTCACCAATTAATTTAAAATAAACACGGTGATCCTCCTTGCTTCTGGTGAAGCCAAGTCCCCGTATATAGGTATCAAATTTCTGATACCACATCCTTGGTGACTGTTTTAACCCATACAGAGACTTCTTCAACCTGCATACTAGTTCTTTCTTACCCTTCACCATAAAGCCTTGAGGTTGCTTCATGTAGATCTCCTCTTCTAGATCCCCGTGAAGAAATGTTGTCTTCACATCCATCTGTTCTATCTCAAAATCAAATGCAGCAGCAACAGATAAAAGTAATCTAATAGAAGTAACTTTGGCAACAGGAGAAAAAATATCACCAAAATCAATTCCCGGCACTTGGGAATAACCTTTTGCTACCAACCGAGCTTTGTATTTCTCCACCTTGCCTTCTACATTCATCTTCTTCTTAAACACCCATTTGCTCCCGATGGGCTTCCTTCCAACCGGCAACTCCACCAGATCCCATGCCTCATTTTTGTGCAAGGATTCCATTTCATCAACCATGGCCTCCTTCCAGAGTTTTCCATCCTCTGAATCTACTGCCTCCCTAACAGTTCTGGGTTCATCATCAGTTATAGTTAAGGCAAAACCTGAACAGAAAGCAGATGGACTATACCTTTCTGGTTGCCTTCTTTCCCGAACTGATCTTCTCAAAGCTGGAGTTTGTGGCTCTTCATCTTCTGAGTCTTCTTCTGTTGTAGATTCTGATTCATCCTCCTTTAGCTCAAACTCTATCTTCTCAGGTTCCTTTGGTAGGAATTCATGTTTAACAACATCTTTCACCTCTCTAAACACCACATCTCGGCTGTACACAACCTTCCTTGTTTTCGGGTTCCAAAGCTTGTAACCCTTTAAACCATCCTTATACCCAATAAAGATGCACCTTTCAGATTTATTATCCAACTTGGTCCTTTTCTCCTTTGGAACATGTACATATGCATCACATCGAAATACCCTTAGATGTGAAAGAGAGGGTTTCTTACCAGTCCATACCTCATGTGGGGTCTTATCCTCCAACGCTGATGAAGGTGATCTGTTAACTAAGTAACATGCAGTCTCCACTGCCTCTGCCCAGAATTCTTGTCCTAACACGGTACCACTGAGCATGCTTCTTGCCTTTTCCATCAGTGTTCTATTCATTCTTTCTGCAACTCCATTTTGCTGCGGTGTTTATGGAGTAGTCTTCTGTCATGCTATACCACACTTCTTACAGAACTCTTCAAATTCCTTCTTGCAGAACTCCCCACCATTATCTGTCCTCAACGCCTTTATCTTCTTCTCTGTCTGGTTTTCCACCAGAGCCTTAAATTCTTTAAATTTGTCAAAGACTTCAGATTTCTTCCTCGAGAAATATATCCATGTATTCCTTGAGAAGTCATCTATGAATGAAACATAGTACACAGACTTTCCCAGTGATGGAACTGACACAGGTCCAAACACATCACTGTGCACAAGTTCTAATATCTTGTTCGCCTTCTTAGCACCAAAAGGAAAACTCACCCGATTATGCTTCCCATATACACAATGTTCACAGAAATTGAAATCTAGAGAGAAATTAGACATACCTTCTACCATACCATTTCTATGTAGTATTTGAAGGCCCTTCTCTCCAATATTTCCAAGCCTTTGATGCCATAGCATGGTCTTTTCTCTAGAGACAGCTAGGCTTTCCGCTCCACTTTCAGGAACCACAGAACTGTTACACCCATCAATAACAGTGCTACCTTGTAGCTTGTATATAGTTCCAATCCAAAATCCCCGCATTAATACTAGTGCTCCCTGAACCATCTTGCAGGCATCTTTCTCAAACACTGTTTTTACACCTGCATCATCCATCTTGCTTACAGAAATCAGATTTCTGGCCAATGTAGAAATATGCAGAACACCAAGAAGTGTTTTAATCCTTCCACCTTGCAGCTTCAACTTGACCTTTCCACATCCGACGATTCTGGCCTTCCTATCATCCCCTAGGAAGACATCACCACCATCATATTTCTCATACTCGCAGAACCACTCCCTATGGGGAGTGAAGTGAAAGGATGCACCTGAGTCAATCAACCATGACTCATGATCTACATGTGTATTTGAAGAAGAAGCCAAATACACATCCCCACCTTCATCCCAGGTGGGTTTTGCCTCTGTAGAAGGAGCTTCATCAGATCCCTTTCCTTTCTCAGGAGCTTTAGATCTGCATTCCTTTTTGTAGTGTCCTTCCTTTCCGCATTTCCAGCACACCTTTACAAACTTTCCGGGAGATTTAGATCTCCCTCTAGATTTAGATCTCCCACTCGAAACCTTATTCTTGTTTCTGTTCTGGGACCTTCCTCGTACAGATAAGGCATCTCCATTCTGACCCTCCATATTTCTCCGTCTCATTTCCTCCGACAGCAAGGCTGAGACAATGTCATCAAAATTCAAGGTATTTGTATTGCTACCTATTGCAATAACCAGACTGTCCCACGAGTCTGGTAGAGAACACAACAAACTGATGCACTTATCTTCATCTGAGATTTTAATATCAACAGATGACAGCTGACTTACCACAGTATTGAAGGTGTTCAGATGCTCTGTCACCGAGTCTCCATCCTTCATCCTCAGGTTATACATCTTTTTCCACAGGAACAACTTATTCACCAGAGACTTAGATTGGTACAAAGTCCCAAGTTTTTCCCACAAATTCTTCGTTGTAGCTTCCCCAGATACATTCAACAATACTGAATCTGAGACACACAACTGTATTGTGCTCTTAGCCTTCCGATCCAGTTTCTTCCAGTCTTCATTTGACATTTCCGTTGGTTTAGTACCTAGATCTACCGCGATCCACTGTTCTTTATCCACCAGCAGATCCTCCATCTTGAGCTTCCATAACTCAAAGCTCTGACCATTAAATTTCTCAATCTTTATCTTCCCACCGCTCGCCATCTTCTTTCACCGCAAGAATCGATCCCGCAGATCTCCCACTGAACAAGGTCTACCTCAGGCCCGAGCAAAAAACCCTTAGCAGCAAAGGCGTCCCCTTGAAGCCGAAACAGCTTTGATACCAAATGTAGGTTTTAACCCTGAACAGAAATTATCTACACACGAATCTTATAACAGAAAATAAATAATAGCAAGAGCATAAAACATAAAACAGATAAACACGGAGATTTTCCCCTGGATCCCAAATCGGGATGACCAGCTTGATTTTTCATTATATTCTTTTTAGTGTTACAACACATATATATACATTCTGAAGCATACATAAACCCCAATCCATTAACCCTGGATTAGAACATAACCGTAGTTCCCTTGACCGAATCTACAAAATACCAAGGATCGAAAACCATCGTAACCCAAAAATCATGTGCAAACTCATGCACAAAACATGGGTGGGTCCGCCTATGAGTGGGACCGCACACCAAAAAAAAAATTTCCAGGGCGCTGCCGCCCCACCTATGACCCCCCTGCTACGCCTGGTGCAACGTACAACGCGTGGGGCTAGTCATGGAAAGAATATAACACATACCCAACAATCAATGGTACATTGATAGTGGATGCTCAAAACACATGACAGGTGACAGAAATAAACTTCTTGCATACAATTCTCTAGAAAGAGAAAAGAATGTTACATTTGGAAATGATACTCTTGCTGTCATTAAGGGAAAAGGTTCTGTTTTTCTAAAATAAAATGTGAAATCTAACAATGTTATGTATGTGGATGGATTAAAGCATAACCTATTAAGTGTAAGTCAAATGTGTGATCAAGGAACTGAAGTTGTCTTTAGCTCAAAACAATGTGTCGTACGTGATCATGATATAGGAAAAACAATCATAAAAGGAAATAGAACACCAAGAAATTTGTATGTATTGAAAAATTGTAAAGAACAATGCTACTTGGGTAAATATTTAGAAAATTGGTTATGACATAGAAGATTGGGGCATTTGAGCTTCTCTCAAATCAACAAATCTAGCAGACTCAAAGTTGTTCGTGATCTTCCCAATATTACTCTACCTGAAAGTACCATATGCAAATCTTGGCAATTCGGTAAGAAAACCAAAGTGAAATTTAATGCCAAGGAAGGATGAGCAAGTAAGCCTCTTCAACTCATTCATACTGATATATGTGGACCCATGAGAAAAAGGTCACCCATGGAGAACAATCATATATTCTGTTTATTGATGATTTTTCTAGAATGTGTTGGATTGGGTTGCTAAAGCACAAAGATGAAGCATTCGAAAAATTTCAGATCTTCGAAGCATTGGTTGAAAATGAATTAGATCTAAAAATCAAGTGTCTTAGATCTGATCGTGGAGATGAATATATATCAGATGAATTCTTTTATTTTTGTGAACAACATGGCATAAAAAGACAATTTTTTGTAGCTGGTACCCCACAACAAAATGGAGTAGCAGAAAGAATGAATAGAACAATTCAACAGATGGCTCGGGCTATGCTTGATGATTCAAGAACACCTGGCACATTTTGGGGAGAAGCAACACATACTGCGGTAAATATTCTTAAAAAGAACATGTTTGTGTAAACAGTGATAAAAATCCATATGAGCTCTGGTATGGTAATCTTCCCACTGTAAATCATTTTAAAGTTTTTGGAAGCAAATTTTTTATCAAGAACAATGATGAAAATCTTGGCAAGTTTGAACCTAGAGCAGATGAAGGAATATTTCTTGGCTACTCTTCTAGAAGTAAAGCATATAAATGTTACAATAAAAGACTTCAGAAGATTGTTGAATGCATTGACGTTGTAATTGATGAATCCCTCTCAGCTCCAAAAGGAGAAATTCAAACAACAAATGAAGATGATGATGATGTATATCTTCCTGCATCTAATAGAGATAATATAGAAGGTGAACAAAATGAAGCAGCAGAATAAGATCTATCTGAAAAGGCTCCATCCAGGTATGTTCAAAACAATCATCCAGAATCTCAAATTTTGGGAGAAAAGGGATCAGGTGTCCAAAAAAGAAGAACTCTTGTAGGGTCTACTAGCTATCTAGAATTTTTATCCACTATTGAACCACAAAATTTCAATCAAGCTAGCAAAGATGAATGTTGGATTCAAGCCATGAATGAAGAACTTGATCAAATTGAAAAGAATCATACTTGGGAACTAGTTCCAAGACCTCATGATAAAAATTTTATTGGAACAAAATGGATATTCAAGAACAAATTAAATGAAAATGGAGATGTTATTAGAAACAAGGCTAGACTTGTTTGTAAGGGGTATGCTCAACAAGAAGGTATAGACTTTGAAGAAACATTTTCTCCTGTAGCTAGACTTGAAGCCATCAAAATGTTTCTTGCTTTTTCAAGCTTTCAACAAATCAAATTTTATCAAATGGATGTTAAATCTACTTTCCTCAATGGTGATCTAGAAGAATAAGTTTATATAGAACAACCAGAAGGATTTATTTTGGGCAATGATGAAAAACTTGTTTGTAAACTTAAAAATTCTTTATATGGTCTCAAACAAGCTCCAAGGGCATGGTATTATCATCTTGACAAATATCTTCATCAAGAAGGATATTCAAAGGGTTATGCTGATAGCAACTTATACACAAAAAATGAAAATGGTAAACTATTGATTGTGGTTGTATATGTTGATGATATCATTTTTGGAAGTAATGAAGAGTCCATGAGTCAAAAATATTCTTTTGTTATACAACAAGAATTTGAAATGTCTTTACTTGGGGAACTAACATTTTTTCTTGGCTTACAAGTGCAACAAGTAACTGATGGCATATTTTTATCTCAAGAAAAATACCTCAAGCAAATTTTGAAGAAGTATGGGATGGAAGACTGCAAACATGTAAGTACTCCAATGATAACTGGGTGTAACCTCATTTCTCATGATGATTCTCCCGCAGTGAATCAACCAAAATACATATCCATGATTGGAAGTCTACTTTATCTAACTGGGACAAGACCAGACATTATGCATGCAGTTGGTATTGTTGGATGATTCCAAGCTAATCCAAAAGAGTCTCACCTTCAGGCTGTAAAAAGAATATTCAAATATCTACAAGGAACTCAAGAATTTGGACTATGGTATCCAAAGAATTCTGATCTCACTTTTCATGCTTACACTGATGCAGATTGGGCTGGAAATGTTGAAGATCAAAAGAGCACTAGTGGCGGTGCATTCTATATGGGGCCCCGATTAGTATCTTGGTTAAGTAGGAAGCAAAGCTCTATTGCATTATCTACAGTAGAAGCAGAATATGTGGTTGCCACATCATGTTGCACACAACTTCTTTGGATGATGCAAAGTTTACAAGACATTCAAATCAAATGTTCACCTCCCATATCCATTATGTGTGATAATACAAGTTCCATTAGCATCTCAAAGAATCCTGTAATGCATTCCAAGACCAAGCACATTCCTATCAAGTATCACTTCTTACGTGAACAAGTGCTTGAACAAAAGGGAAATTGGAGTATGTTCCCTCTAAAGAACAAGTTGATGATATATTTACTAAACCTCTTCTCAGGGAAGCGTTTGAATATCTCAGACAAAAGTTGGGAGTTGTCTCTGTCGCTCAGAAGTTCAAATCTGCTTAAATTCAGAAGATTAAATTGGATATGCAGATTTCATAAAGGACCACTAGAAAATTTGGCGGAATTTCTGACAGCCAATTCGTCGCTATTCCGACACATAGTCATCGCAAGAGCGATAGTTCGAGGATGGGAAAAACATGGTTTGCCATCCCGTCGCAATTTCGACGCACTTAAAAAGTGTCAGACTACCGACACCTTTTCCGTCGCTTCCAAACAGGTGTCACTCTTTCGACGTTTCCCAAACCGTTGCGCTTCCGACATTTGTAAACTGTCACACTTCCGACGAAATGTGGTCCGACGTTTTGAACGTCACTCTTCCGACGTTTGTAAACTGTCGCAATTTCGACGAAATGTGGTCCGACGTTTTGAGCGTCGCTCTTCCGACATTTGTAAACTGTCGCAATTCCGACGCAATGTGGTCCAACGTTTTGGACATCGCTCTTCTAACGTTTGTAAACTATCGCAATTCCGATGAAATGTGGTTCGACGTTTTGAACGTCGCTCTTTCGACGTTTGTAAATTGTCGCAATTCCGACGAAATGTGGTCCGACGTTTTTATATTGTCGCTCTTCTGACTTTTTTAAGCTGTCGCAATTCTAACGCTTACAAGGCGTCGGTATAGCGACAGCGGGTTCAATTTAAAAAAAAAAATGAAACTTTAAAACAGGACAGTAAATCTCCAGTATTTGTTATGAATTGTGGGCATTCCAATGACTGTGAAATATTAATATAATAAACCACCCCGCATCGCTTCGACTATAAACAATCATTTTTTTTTCACAAGAGAAAAAACGTTGTTTTGAATATATTATATGAAGTAGAACAGTCCATGAAGTCATTCCATTTTCACATCTGAAAATTGGAACCCAAATATCCATCCAGAAAAGTGGAAGTCCCACCCTAAACAATGATAGAAAAATACCCCATGTCACATACAGGGACATGATATAAAACCCAATAACGGTCCACATGGAGATTATCGAAAATTTGAGAAAGCGTCCAAATATGCCCGAGGCATCTATAAGAAAGTGAAATAGTAGTATGTAGAATAGTAAAGCAACAGATAGAGTATCGGCGTCCATTGTTCCAAATACAAATTAAAGTACCCAAAATCCTTGAACAAATAAAAACGCTAATCATGTGAGGAGTGTGGTATGTCCAAAATATAAAAGACCATCAGACCATATCAATAAACCAACATCGCTAGTTTTGAAGGCAGAGTGATAAACATTAATCATTTTTTTTCACAAGAGAGAAAACGATGTTTTGAATATATTATATGAAGTAAAACAGTCCGTGAAGTCATTACATTTTCACATCTGAAGATTGGAACCCAAATATCCATCCATAAAAGTGGAATTCCCACCCCAGACAATGATAGAAAAATAACCCATGTCACATACAGGGACTTGATATAAAACCTAGTAACGGTCCACATGGAGATTATTGACAATCTGAGAAAGCATCCAAATATGCCCGAGGCATCTATAATAAAGTGAAATAGTAGTATGTAGAATAGTAAAGAAATAGATAGAGTACCGATGTCCATTGTTCCAAATACAAATTAAAGTACCCAAAATCCTTGAACAGAGAAAAACGCTAATCATGTGAGGAGTGTGATATGTCCAAAATATAAAAATACCATCAAACCATATCAATAAACCAGCAACATAGACCAGCATCGCTAGTTTTGAAGGCAGAGTGATAAACATTAATCATTTTTTTTTCACAAGAGAAAAAACGTTGTTTTGAATATATTATATGAAGTAAAAATGTCCATGAAGTCATTACATTTTCACATCTGAAGATTGGAACCCAAATATCCATCCAGAAAAGTGGAAGTCCCACCCCAGACAATGATAGAAAAATACCCCATGTCACATACAGGGACATGATATAAAACCCAGTAACGGTCCACATGGAGATTATCGACAATATGAGAAAGCATCCAAATATGCCCGAGGCATATTCTATAAGAAAGTGAAATAGCAGTATGTAGAATAGTAAAGCAACAGATAGAGTACTGACGTCCATTGTTCCAAACACAAATTAAAGTACCCAAAATCCTTGAACAGAGAAAAAAGCTAATCATGTGAGGAGTGTGATATGTCCAAAATATAAAAAGACCATCAGACCATATCAATAAACCAGCATCGCTAGTTTTGAAGGTAGAGTGATAACCTGTCAACACATAAAATAGTATCATAAAACAGATACAGGAAATGTGCAGAGACATGTACTGTTGATATACGCCTCACACAAAAAGCATCCATGATAGAGAAAAAATATGTATAAACCCAGGGTCGATTGTATGTTCTAGCTCGCTTGTTCCCGGAAATAAAAACCATCTGCAGAAAACCAGGCTCGCTTGATTCCAAAATTGGTAACCATCTGTTGCATCCGAGATGTAAGGTTTAGGCTTGCTTGTTTCCATTAGTAGCCCGCTACAACATCCACCCTGTTCATAGCAAAAAGGTTCCTGTAGATATACAGAGAAAGAGTATAATACGTAGACCATATAAACATGGCTCTGTATTTCAAAAAACAGGTTTAAAATAGAAACAAGGCAACATTTTTTTTTTCCAATTGTTATGAACATAATTAGACCGTGAAATATTAATATAATAAACCACCCCGCAGCACTTCGACTATAAATAATATATAAACATGGCTCTGTATTTCAAAAAACAGGTTTAAAATAGAAACAGGGCAACATTTTTTTTTCTCAGTAAAGTTAATCTATTAACAGTGGGAATAAAATTACACTGAATTCAAAAACATTGCCCAGACTCATGGAAAATTTGTCATCAAAAAATCAAAAAATTAAGAAGACTGCCCTCATACAGGGAAACCAGTCTTGAACATTTACAGAATTCAAAAATATTACAGAGGTCCAGCACAATAAAATAATCTAAAAGCAGCCCAATTAAGTGGGCTGCGAAGCAAGAAAAACAAATTAACCAAACTACTCCTCCGACTCCTCAACGATTCGGCACCATCCTCCAGAAGGTCCAGGATCGCTAGGTGCTACCTCCACAGTCATGCCACCGCTCCCCTCCTGAAGGCCCGAATGCTGGCCGGCTTTTTCTGAGCTCAGACCCGCCGGACGGGTGCATTGTTCTTCCATTTGGGCCTCCTCACAGAAAACCACAGTAATTGAAGCTGTGATTCGTGGGCGGTTCAGAGAGAAATTAAAGGAAAAAAGCGTAGTGAGCATCGTGGGAGAAGGTGAAGCGGTGGGGAAATGAGGAGCAGGGGAGCCCATACGGTGGCCAGATCCTAGAACCCGACCCTGCCCACTTCTAGTATCTGGATAGCGACCTGTGTGATAATCACTGGACTGGGAAGACGACTCGGTTGAGGCACTGGAGGGAGCGCGCAGGGGTTGACCTTTAGTGCTCCCCCTGCGGCAACGCATCCTTTGACGCAGACGAGGCATGGGTGCAGTCTCAGCAGTGGGCACAAGAGGAGACGGAGAAGCAGAATTCCAAGAAACAGAGGAAGATAGACAAGGACCAGACCGAGAGAAATGCAAATATGCAGCAAGGTCTAAGCAGCAGTTCAGCTGGCCACTTCTCCTTCTCATCACAGTGAGCAAGCAGTGTAACCTAGCAACTGGCTCGTCTCAAAAACCATAGCAAAATGCCATTTTATCGACCCAACTGCAATGCAATTGAAGGACGCCTGTCATAATTAATCTCTGATCATTAATGAGAGCCAAAGGCCAGATCATATTGGAGCATGCAGAATCGCTAACAGGAGTGGAGGTCCGATCTTGAACAGTGTTAAAACTTAATGCGATTAGATGTGAAAACCTTGGAACTTAATTGAACAACGTTAAAACTTAATGTGATTGATATGAAATTGCCACATCCATGTCCCATCGGCTTAAACACCATCGAATGCACCCGCATCTGGGAATAGGGAAACATTTGATTGAGGACACATGGCAGAAATTGATTGGAGCAGATCTTTGTTTGGGCCGCTCGCGCAGTGGAAATCCAGACCCGAAAAATATTAGGGCGAATTTGATAAGAAATTTGCGTCACAACTCTCCCTTTGTACGCCAGCCCAACTTCGGACCCGAAAAAGATTAGGGCGGAATTCAATTGGTTTTCGCGTCACAAAATTGGCCGACGACAGCAAGCTATTTTGGAACGCGAATTTGGTTTGAATTATGGTTTATCGTCGTTTGAAGTCCGGCGGGCTCGACTTAAGAACAATTTTGTTTGATCCCATATTATAAAATTTTTGTTGGTTTTCTTTGATAATACACGTGTTTATAATAAATCATGGGAATACCACACTAAACATGTGGAAATTTTATATAAATTATTGAGAACAATCATTTTTATGTAAAAATATCCAAATGTGCTTTTGGGAAATAAGAATTCGAGTATTTGGTTCATATTGTTTTAAAGGAAGGAGTGAAGTTGGAGCCTCAAAATATGCAAGCTATTACAAAATGACCTATTCCTAAGAAAATCAAGGTTCTTAGAAGATTTTTTAGACTTACATGATATTATTGATAATTTGTTAAGAATTACGCATGCATTTCAAGTCCACTCACATATCTCTTGAAGAAAATATCATTTATATGGAATGATGAGGCTACTTTGGCATTCTCTCTTTTAATGGATGCCATGTCTTCTACACCAACATCGGCTGCACCTACTTTTGGTAAAACATTCATAGTAGAGTGTGAGGCACTAGGACAAGGAATTTACGTAACATTAACACAATAAGGGATATCATTGGCTTTTAAAAGCAAGGAATTCAAAGAAAATATTTGGTGAAATCTACGTATGAAAAATAAATGGAAGCAATTTTACATGCAATAAAAAATGGGGATAGTATAACATTGGGAGGTACTTTAAAGTCAATATATACCATGATAGCATAAAGTATTTTTTGAAGATATGATTTTCATTAGAACATTAACAAAAATGAGGAGAAAAAATGCAAAGTTTTAATTTTGAGATAATCTACAAAAAGGGTAAGGAAAATTTAGTACATGATGCTCTTTCTAAAATAGAAGAGGCCTCAAATTTATATCCAATTACATTTTCTATTCCTAGGTGGCTAGAAGAAGCTTGTCATAATGGAAAAATGACAATAGTACTAAACAAAAACTAAAATTTATAAAGGATGGGATGAACTCTATGGAGCATTGGGAGTGAAAGAGAGATATACTTTGGTGAAAATGTAGAATATTTTTATGCACGCAAGCATATTTGAATAAACAAATATTAAGGGAGTCCCATGTCTCTCTGATGGTAGGACGCAGGGTTCCTTAAAACATATCAAAGGATCAAAAAATATATTTTTGGAAGGAATGAAGAAAGATATTCAAAATTTTGTAAGAGAAGGTCAGGTTTGCATAATAAATAAAAGAGAGATAGTAAAATCTCTAGGTTTACTTCAACCATTCCACATACATATTCAAATACTAGAAGATATATCAATAGACTTTATTACAGGGTTACTGAAATATAAAGGTAAGTATGACATTTTTGTGGTCATTTATATAGACAAATTTTGTAGATTGTTTTTGTAGAGCTCAAAGTACATAAACAACAAGCCAAGTGGCAGAAGTGTCCGTGAAAGAAATTCATAGTCTTCATGGTTTTCCTAAAGTAAGAGTAACAAGAAAATTTTGGAAATAATTATTTAATATGAGTGGAGAAACACTAGCTGCCATGAGTTCTACATATCAAACACAATCAAATGGTCAAAAAAAAATAGTTAACAAATGTTTTTAAGGTTATATACAATGTTACTCTTTAGGAAATAAATCCTAATGGATGAAGTGGGTTCATCAAGGAATAATGGTAATATGATACTACCTATCACACATCTACTAAAATTTCCCCATTTAAGGCCCTTTATGGATATCCAAATCCTAGTATCTCATATTTTTTGCAAGATAAGTCCAAAGTATAGGAAACAGAGACACATATGGAAAATACTAAAGAAACTTTGAAAATTATTATGGAAAACCTTCAAATGACATGAAACATGATAAAACAACAAGGGGAACAACATTGAAGTGAAAGATAATTTGAGGGTAATTGGGTATTTTTTAGATTATAGCATTATAAGCAATCTTCATTCAAGAAAAACAAGAATAAAGAATTAGCTAAAAAATGTTATGGCCCTAAATAATTATTCATAGGATTGCACAAGTGGTATAGAAGTTATATTTTCCTTCTTCTTGCATTCATAAGGTTTTTCATGTATCTTGCCTAAAAAGGTTTTGGGAAAAAATATGCCAATGTAAATAGAACTTCCAAAATTAGATGAAGAATGAAAGTTGATTCTTGAACCACAAAAAGTTATAGATAAACATTCTGTGTCTCTTTGACATATAACCATTATGAAGTACCTAATCAAGTGGAAGAATATTCCTCTAGAAGAAGGTACATGGTAAAATGATCAATTCGTGATGAAATACCCACGGCTAAAGGGTTCGTTTGAAGTTATGACAAAGGTTTTGTTATATGTTTTATATAACGTGCGGCGGAATAGCTTTATTGTTTGTTAAGGTCCCACACGGTGATCAAATTTGAAGGGCAGGTCTGAATTTCAATTAGAAGGGCATATATCTATTTTGCCCTTCCATAATGAAAATCTTAAAAAAAAAACTTTTCAATTGACCACAATAAATTATTTTTACATTTCATTTTCAGAAAGACAAAACCATCAATCTTTATATTAATAAAAGACTGTTACATATACAACAACGAAGAAGGCTCCATCTTTCATTGCTTAAATATCTCATTGACAATGTCAACATAAGTCTTGAAGACACTATTATAAGAATTTGGATACATACCACCGGGATATAGGAGATTCCTATGTGTCAGATTGTGTAATGCAATTTTGACTTTGTCTCACAAGGAGCAGCAGCATGGAGGTCTGGATTTTTCTTATAGAACTTTTTTATTATTATTTTAAACGTTGTTTATAGATATGAAGACAACAATGAAATTATGAGCATGGTGGACAATTAGTCAAGCTCATGATGCCAAACCATGATGATGTAAGTTTGGAATTTAAAATTTTTACATGTTAAAGACAAATAGTCAAAATCACTGACAACTTAGTATGCCATAATTAATAATCATTCCTTGTTCACTTTTGTTAATAGGTTTATGTCACACGATGATCTCTCTTCTCTGGCATTTACTTGTATTGAAGATCACTATTCTAGGAATAAAGAGTTATTTTCTCCAAAAATAACCCTAGCCAAACATTGACAATGCATCAAGGATATCTTTCTATGCTTCATAAGTACATATGTTCTATTTCTAAATCATGTCTTGGAAGTGGTTGTTTTGCTGGAAATTATTCACCAGTTGGTTTCATACCAAAGTCTTTTTCACATTTTCAGCATCCAATACATGAAAAAGATAATGGTTTAAAACAACATAAATATTTGAAATCTTGCAAGAATTGTCTGGCACACTTTGAATATGAATTTTGAAGTCAAGTGCATGATGCTGTATAGGATCAAGTGTCATTTTGAATACCAAATGTTTCACAAGAAACTTCTCAACATGCTACCCTGCCTTAAGGATTAAATGACAATATTGCATCAACTATTTCCATAATAAAAGTGCACCTCGGCCATAAGACTAAACAACTACAAATGTTGTAGATCTAACAAGACCACACAATCAAATGTATTCCACAAGGCCAATACTGTATGAAAAATGAAAAGGAGTTTGCAACCAAAAATACCTTAGGCAACTAATTCAATTAGATACACCAAACCATTAGCAAAAAGGAAAACCAGCCTACTCAAAAGGCAAGCGTTTACCTCCTTTGAAAAAATTTTGAGTTCTGAAACAAGGGCCTTTATTGTCTTGTCAATGCCCCTAGTAATTTGAATGGGGTTTGCACCTGCTGCAACAACCTAAAAAAAAAGGTTTCATTTCAAATTATTTTCCACAAATTTAAGATACAGCCATTGTCAGTTTTGTATTTCCTAACAAGCTCATAAATTTTGACAAAAGAACCAAAATTTTTTAATACCTGATAGCAATATTTTCACTCAAAAACTATCTTAGACTCAATAATACCAACCCAAAACTAAAAAACCAAACACCATAAGACCCTACAAAAATGAATATATGATCTTAATCCAATACTATCGACAAAAATTTACCTTTACACCCTCACTTATTAAACCTTGTGTTGTTGAATTTTAACTTCAACTGCTGCAGCAGAAGGACGGATGCAGCAGCAACATTTTTTTTTGGAGGTTGCTTGCACGCCATCCAGAAATTTAATTCAGCATTTAAAATTCCTGCAAGTTTTTTTTGTAGACAGACGCAGCCATATTTTTGTACAGGATTGTATTTAAACACAACAACCAGCATTAACGCAATTCACCAACTAGAAATTAAACAAACAAAAATTTACCCCCCAGTTTTGTAAATTCAAAAGGAGGACACGTGGAGCATTAATATTGGATCGCATGAAATTGAAGGGAATCTGAAAACCTGAAAACCGGACCCGAATTTTTTATAAGGGACATTGGATTGATAATTCGCATTACAAATTAGGCAGACATCAGCATCCCATTTTGGAACGCGAATTTGGTTTGAAATTCAATCTATTCATACTTTTGAAGTCCGACGGAAAGGGTTCTTTAATGTTTTGATAGTTTAATTTTATGTATGCTTTAATATATACATATGTTTTAAACATATGTTATATATATATCATATACGAAATGAAAGGTGGGCCATAGAATTTAGTTTTAATTTTATTTTTTTTAAAAGAGGGTTTATTATAATATGTTTTATATGTTACGACATATAAAAATAAAAAGGACAAAAAATCTTGGTAGTTTTTTTTATAGACAGTACGTAAATTTTGTATTACACAGTAGTGTGTAAAAAGTGAAAGACTGAGTGTAACTTTTTAAGTGTGTATGCACAGCAATGCGAAAGTGAAAAACACAGCAGAGTGTTTTAGAGACAGAGTATGTTTGTTTTGAACAGACAGTGAGTTGGTTTTATGCACTGCGTTTTGTAGCAGTCATAATTTTGTAATCCCTCTCATTGAGGAAGAAGTGTAATAGTTTTTTTTTGAGTTATTGAAGGGAATAGAATTTTGTTTTCAAATTATTGAAACTCTGTCTCCTATCAAAGAAATTTTTATTTTCTCTGTGTTAGAGGAAGGGAGATTTATTCTCCATTCATTGCTCTAGAATTTTTCAATATTCCAACATGTGCAAGAACAATAGATGTTGTGGTTCCATCCCCAGCTAAATCATTTGTCTTTGTCGCAGCTTGCCTTACCAACTTGGCCCCAATATTTTCAACTGGGTCCTCTAATTCAACCAATAAAAAGGCCAAAACCATAGCATTGAGATACATTTCATTACACTGTCAATAACAATAAAATTTGACTCAACCATAACCCTTTCCTTTTATTTTTGTGAAAATATTTATGCATTACTCTAATGTGGCTAGTCCATAGGCCAAGTAGACCACTAGGTAACAAATATGTTTCCTTTCACCTTTGAGTTTTCAAATTATGCCTACCAAATCTAAGACATTTAAGAGGGGGAACTAATACAACGTTAAAAAGAAAACCAGAGCACACATCTACAAATTACCTCCTTAGCTACTATCACACCATCATTAACTATTTTCGGAGAACCATGCTTGCTCTCCAAAACAACATTTTTCCCTTCGCCCCAAGGGTGACTCCAACAAGATCAACATGTTTGTTCACACCGCCTGCAAGACAAATTGACAATGCTTTCGGTAAGTGTGCAATTGAATGCCAGACCATATGCAAAAACAACCCTCCATTAAAAATTAAAATAACACATTAAAATCGAATATAAGTGGACAAGGAAAGATCCACCGCAGTGAAGTTTCACGTGCAGGTGACCTTCCTTTAAACATAATTTTTTCTCTGACCTGCGATTTTTTTGTCACTGAGCCATCCTTGTTGAAGTACAACTCCTTTTCCATAGCTCTTGTATTAAATACCTTCTCTCTGTCGCGTAATCTCAGAGTCCCTCTTCTGCTTGAGCGATTAAAGGAAATGGGTGAAAAAACTGAAAGAGAAGACAATTGTCTGCCATAATTATCAAACATTGCACCCAACTTCTTCCCCTTTCCATTATTACCCAATGAGGTAGATGTGGCAATTGTTGTCATACTTCCCAAAGCAGAGGCCATCTTCTCTTATCCTGAATATAGAATTACAAGATCTTCATATTAGTATGAACCTTAAAAACATGACTCCCATTGCTAAAAACCACTTTTAAGTTGTAACAGGAAAACTAAACAACTATCGCAACTTTTGGCAACTTCTGGAGCATTAAGAGAGAAACAACCAAAGAGAAATACAACCACAATCCTCATTTTAATGAGACCGTACTATATATTTGCATTAAGATAATAGAAAGAAATCACGACTATATTAAGGCCAGCACAAAACAATCTTTAACCAGTGTCTCTCGCGGCCTTCAGGTTGCCATGCTAGAGGTTGCATATTTTTAATTTAAATTATTGACCTCTCGTGCCCATATATGAATGCATCCAATGGGATATCTACATCAAATGCTCCTTTATATCCCCAAAAACAAATTCCCTACTACAAGAGCACCAGTATTGATGGATCACCCCTCACCATCCCACCCACTAGAAACGGTGAAAAAGGAAACCCGAGAAAACTTCTAAAATATCTCAAGATGACTATATGGGTGGTTCTTATGAATCAACCAACCATTCGGAACATGCTCATCAATCCAAACCATGAGTATTATGTGACAATATTCAAGCAGGCACTGAATCGGATTTCTGAAGCTATGTTAGAGAAACCCTAAACTCTCACTGAAAATAGGTGAAATGTGGCACCACTCGGAGATTGACATGTGCCAATTGGTACAAGTGGTAGACAATTGGCATGCTCAAACAACGAGGTGATGCAGGAATGACATGAGGGAGAAAATATCAGAAAAGCCCCAAATCTGGAGAACTAAAGCTCATCACCAACCTAAGATTGAAAACTTTACATGATGTAACGTATGAAATCGTAAATGGAGAAATCATAGTAACAATAAAGTAACCTATGTAACAATAAATTCAGATTCATCCTGGGAGTGGTAATGGGAGAAATCATAGTGAACAACAGGAAACATGCAGAGTTTCTTACAATCAAATAGATGAAAAAACACATACAAAAAACCTAGATAATAATCATGAACAAGCCTAATATTGAATTATGAACTGTAAAGGAACTTACAAAATGTGACATTAAGAACTTGGTCAAGTGCACAAGAAAAAATATCTTGGACATGACCCTGGTTGACAAGTTGTATTGCTCATGATGCAAGAGGATTTGTACCTGCACTGCCAAGTCAATCAAAATCCATCATTATATATACAATAAATACAAGTAATTGATGTAGTATTTTTTACTCTAAGATGCATTCTTATGATAATGTTAGAACATATGTTGAAAATGTCAAAAATACCTGAATAAGCTCCTCTTCGTTTCAAGAATAATTTATTGGAGTCGCATGAACTTGGAACAAGCCTCCCACGATCTAAAAGAGTAGCAACTAAGTCAACAATGACTTTTTTGTTGCTACGCTAGATCGAGGGAGGTTTGCTCCAAGATTAAATTGCTCCAATAAATTATTCTCTACTAAACAGGGCCAACCACGTGAAGTTGGAAGCTCTTATGGCCCCCCTTCCCCCCCCCCTCACATCACTCTCAATTCCCCAATGCCCAATCTATATTTCATTTTTTACTTTCATGAGCATAAAAAAAAAATATTCAATAACTAATAAAAAAAACAATTCAACAAAAAGTACGCAAGGAAACATTGCAATTAATGCTTGACATAAAAATAGTATGATAAATGAGTTTTTTATATAACACAAAAAACATTCCAAGTATGGTAACGTTTGTCTTATAATAATACAATATTTTACATTATCAAATTTTCTTTTTCTTCTTCCTATTTCTAAAGCTCCTAATTACATCATCAATATCATCGTGCTTTGCTCCTATTTCGTGGCCTTTCGACCCGCACTGCTGACCTAGTTGCGTAGTCACGATGTCTGGTCTCATCCAGTGACGGGGCATCGCCTACAAAAACAGATAATATTAAATTTTAATTGTCAGTTTTAAATATCATTGAACTAGTTCGGTAATATTAATAAAAAAAATTGCAATGAGATTATTTACCTGGTGCACCAGTTGTCGCCGCTGACCTAGTTGCGTAGTCACGATGTCTGGTCTCATCCAGTGACGGGGCATCGCCTACAAAAACAGATAATATTAAATTTTAATTGTCGGTTTTTAAATATCATTGAACTAGTTCGGTAATATTAATAAAAAAAAATTGCAATGAGATTATTTACCTGGTGCACCAGTTGTCGCCGCTGACCTAATTGCGTAGTCACGATGTCTGGTCTCATCCAGTGACGGGGCATCGCCTACAAAAATAGATAATATTAAATTTTAATTGTCAGTTTTTAAATATCATTGAACTAGTTCGGTAATATTAATAAAAAAAATTGCAATGAGATTATTTACATGGTGCACCAGTTGTCGCCGCTGACCTAGTTGCGTTGTCACGATGTCTGGTCTCATCCAGTGACGGGGCATCGCCTACAAAAACAGATAATATTAAATTTTAATTATCAGTTTTTAAATATCATTGAACTAGTTCGTTAATATTAATAAAAAAATTGCAATGAGATTATTTACCTGGTGCACCAGTTGTCGCCGTTGGGACTGTTGCCCTGTCTTCCTCTCTGGTGGTAAGATCCTCAAGGGAAACATTCTCTGTCATTTAAACAAAAAACGTTATAAGTACAACCATCAAGGTATAATTAGAAAAAATTATAAGTGGAAATTAATTACCGTCACGGCCCTTACTGATAGTAGCATTGTCGGCCTGGTCCCCACTACAATGATCAGGTTGCACGTGAGGATCATCTACATCTGGCTCTAAAACTGGGTTATTTGCCTCGTCGGTAGTGCTGCTCCCTTGATTTAAACAATGTTGTTAGACATTAAATTTATGGACGAAAACAAACATATTGAAAGGTTAATGTTTTACTTTATCAGGCATTCCGGATCTTGGGACCTGCCCCAAGTTTCTGTGACGTTCAACTACGGCTTGATAGCCGAAATGGAAAGCGATGTTTTTATCTTCCTCTATAGTTTCTGTTCCGAAGTCATCACCCTACAATACATATGATTGTGTATTTTTAATCATATTTGATAGGATTACAAAAACGTTGGAAGGCGATACAATTAATTATAAGATGTTTAGCTACTTAATTACAATTCTTGCGGCTAATTTCAAGTAGCCGCCCTGGCCTAGCTTGTGATGGCCCTTTTTTTCAATCCTAGCTTTGGTTGCCTTTGAGGTGTCAAGAAACCTAGCATCAAAATATTGAAGTCAGATATGACGTAGCACACTTTTATTTTAGACATAAAGAAAATTAAAGCTATTGAATTAAAGTTGTAATTTACCTTGCGGGTCCAGTTGGCATTTTTCCTTCTTTCTTTGCCCTTTTCTCTTTTCCATCATGGATGAGTGCTCTCCACTCACTCTCTGAAATTGTGAGAGGACGCTCATATCTAGGGTTAAATTGCAATTGTGTCCTATAGGTGTCCCTGGTATATTTCAAATATTTGCCGGCTACCTGAGCCACCGCTTTTCTGTCAAATGTGCCGACCCCAAAAAGGGCTTCTAGATAATCTAGAAGTTCTTTCTTCAGGTTGGAATTCTGGGAATTCCACCCTGTACGTATGGTTGGGCCAAAAATTACCAACGCATGGCTCTCCAGAATCCTGTAGAACTCATTGTTTCCTACACGGAATAAAACCAAAAGAAAAAGAAGATATTATCATTAATTTAAAAATAAAAATCATGATAAATATGTTTTAGATAAAGTACATGAAATAGTTAAAATATTAAAATTTTCCTGGGAGTTGTACATGCTTTATAGGGACACCCTCATCGTTCACCAACAACGTGCCATTAATGGTCCCTGTGGAGCTGACACGTGTAGCTCCAGGAAACGCAATAATGTAGTTGGCCATATCGGCCTCATCATTGCCAACACGTTCAGCGGTTGGCTGGGTGTCTTCTTGGGCAGGGTGTGTTTCTTGGCTAGCACCTAAAGGAGTAGAAGGTGTACGAGAGGGTTGTTGGGCAATCTCTTGCCCTTGTTTCCCACTACCACCAACACCGGGTTCATAAAATGCCAGAAAACGCTACATACAAAAGAACTTTTTGTTAGTTTAGTCAATGTAAAAATTAAAAATCAAACTATCACAATTCATCTCATGCAGAACAAAAAAAATATCCTTTTGACTTTTTATTATTACCTAATATGTTTCTAGCTGGCTCATAAGTTGTTTTATCCTCTCTTTTGTTTCAGGTGTTTGAGGCGCGTCTATCAAAGTATTAAATTCCGACCTTGCATCTCGTGCATTTTTTCGCAACAAGAACACTGGAGATAGGGATGAAGAAAGCTCTTCCTCAAAGAGGGAATCATCAAACGTACCATGGCTAGGTGTCTACATATTTGAACAAAATTAATATTATTTCAATTATGTAAATAACTAAAATCCCTGAAGATAGAGCAATGCTGGCACTTTACATGTTCTTCTGCTAGCCTCTTTCCGCGATCATCCCGTCTCGAGGTTGTTCCTGTACTTCCCTGATCAGTCTGCCACATTGCAATAAAATTATAAATGTAAAAACTTGGAAACAATATCTAACTTGAAAACACAAAATGAAACTGAAATAATTTCTAATAAGACACTGGAAGACAGAGTTAGAGTTTCAAATATGCCTTGCATTGAATTCAGTCCTGGAAGCATGTCATTGCACATTAAGGCACCCAAACAAGAGACGAGTTGACAATGAAGACCTTATTGAATATATTGTTGGAGCAACTTCTATTAAACTCGTTGTGAAGACCTTGAGGACATTTTTGGAGCAACATTGTTGAAGTTGATGGTATAGCATTGTTGGAGACGATCTTGAAGGGCCTTGAAGTGAAGCTTTTGGAGCAACTATTGAAAAATCCTTAGAGCATTTAAGTAAGGCACTTTCTATATTCCATCACCTTTTTCCTTTCAATATCCTTTAAACGATTTTATTGATATTTAATGTTTGAAATCACGTTATAATTCCTTGATTATATGTGTTTGGGGACTTTCCCTTTGAAATTACCCAAAAATACCCTGGCAATTTTATCTTCAGGATGCATGTCTGACCCTATTGTTCAATATTTTGATTGATAGTAGTAAACATAGAGAGTTAGGGGGCTCTTGACTTGGTTTGGTTGGGCCATTAGATCCCTAACATCTACTAGGGAGAACCCCCCTTGAGTTGGAGGAGAGCTAGCCTGAAGTGAAAAGAGGTTGGTGTTTGGTCAATTTAGTGTGTCCTAAATTGCTAACATAAATTATCAACCAGGGATTCGTAAGCTGACGAAGTGCGACGCACTATATGTGCAAGATAACCTATCTCTTACTTTTTGTCGTTTTTGGATTTTTATGAAATTCTAAAAGACAAGTATGGTTATGGATATTCAAGGCAATGATGTCCTTTATAATGATTTACCAACTTGAAACTGAAAAAGGAATTTGAAACATATAATGACAAAACTTGAAAGGAAATGAAAATGTGCTACTGAAATGAAAAAGGTGCTGCTAATCTAATAAATCAAAACAGTGAACTAGTGAGCATGAAACCAAATTATTCTTGCTGTTGTCTAAACACAAAAGAAACTATGCTGAAAGAAATCCAAAAGTTGCAATAAAGTAAATCTAAATCAAATTACATCAACTTGTCTTCTGATCCCTCATCATTAGTCCAGCTATGATTTTCGGAAGTAACCATAAACAACTTGAGTAACTGATATCTAACTTGCGGAAAGTAAACTAATATCAAACCACACATTCATAATTCAATCCCTCACCATCAGTCCAGCTGTGGCTTTCGGAGGTAACTGAAGATGTCATGCACAATTTAATATTTCTAACTTGCAGAAAGGAACTAATACCAAACTACACATTTCATAATACAATCCCTCACCATCAGTCCAGCTGTGGCTTTCGGAGGCAACTGAAGATGTTATGAGCAGTTTAATATATCTAAATTTGCAGAAAAGAAACTAATACCAAACTACACATTTCATAATACAATCCCTCACCATCAGTCCAGCTGTGGCTTTCGGAGGCAACTGAAGATGTTATGAGCAGTTTAATATATCTAAATTTAACTACTGAAGCAAATGAGCAAAACTAAATTAAACAAAGCAGTACTGAAATTAAACAGAAGCTAAGTAAAACAAATTAGCAGCAGAACAATGTTAATTCCAAGTCATTAGTCAAAAATTTATGCAAATGCCCGGGCTGCCTATCTATAACCTGAAACAAGAACACTGATCAGTGATTAATAACATAAAACATGAAAGACATAAATGAAATGGAAAGCAGGAAAGTTTATAAACAGAAATGAAGCATATATACCATGAGAGATGCAATGTATAAACATGTGAATGGATTATGGCACAATGAGCTTTAAAGAAATAAAATAAGAACTATACAATAATGCACAGAACCTTGGCAAGTGCAGGGGCCCTCTACACCAGCCTTGGCAATAATCTTCAAGTGCGAATTATGTTGGAAAATAGAGTCTTCTTATATTAAAATGCAGTCATAACAGTAAGGTAGTATTACGGCACTAAGGCAGCGTAATTACATTACAGAGCAGACTAATAAAAGATAACAGAGACTAATTGAGACTAACTCTATATGCGTATGCAAACGCGTTATATATAACAAAAGAAATATAACTGTCTCCTAAAGTTTATGCTGGTGGAGAACACGTAGACCATTACGTCCACGGATCTAGGATCATGGCCATATTGCAAAGTAAATCTATGAGGAGTGGATGTTTGAATTCAGCTATGGAGCCATGTACATATGTCGACTTGTCCTCCACAACTCAGAAACGGCCATATGAACCTTCACGTGACACGAAACAGAGTCCTGTCACCGTGAGACTCTATGGTTGACTTCCATGTGGACGCCTTTGACCGCGGCTTCTTTAGATGAGTTTGCTTGAACCAATAGGACACGAACCATGTCCACATCATTTCTGACTTGCCCATGTGGCTCGTTTTTCTTGTAGACACCTGTAACATAGAGTTTCACAAAATGGCTGCGGAAAGTTGCAGCAGCTGCGGAAAGTGGCAAGATTCCGCAGCTAGATGAACAAAATCTAAATCAAACAGCAGACACAAAAATATAGTTAAAAACCATGTTAGATGCTCTTTTGCAATTAATATACAATGATATTGACAACTTGTGAGGTTCAGGTGGATGAAAAAGGTATAGAAAAGTGTATGGAAAAGATGCAGATTTGAGACTCAACATACCCCCACTGTGAAGGTGTTGCATGTCCTCATGCAACCAAAATTTTGATATTCCTTCCTTAGCTCATATGCCTTGACACTTCAGCCAGCACATCCAATCCTCTCTTCTTCTTCCTTGGTGCTGCCAACATTCTGGGTTTCTTCATTAAGCACCTAAATTTGATATTAACCAGTGCTCTGCTTAACTTCTGGCATTTCCTTTTCAATTTCTTGTTCTTCTTCTGCCATATTCCCAGATGTAGCATGGTATTATCATGAATGATTTTGTCCAATTTACCTTGTTCCTTCAATGTCTCATTTTCATTTTTGATGTGCCTATTTAAAAGCTCTAGCTCAAATATTTCCTATTTTAGTGATTGGACTAAATCATCTTGTACTGTATGAGGCTGAATGGACGAAGTACTGGGACCTGTAGCTGCCTTTTCCAAAGATTCTATATAGTCATATACTTCTTGCTGCTTGGGGTCTATATCAGGTGTCATTTTTATTGGGCTGTCCCCAAAATGCCGTGAAGGAGAGTTATCTTCAAAATCTAGCTGAGAAGGGCTCACATCAACATCTTGCTGAGAATGGGATGGACTATGGTCAATGTCTGACTGAGAATGAAATGAACCAGGTTCACTAACTGACTGAGATGGACTATGGTCAGTTGGGGACTGTTCAGATGTTTCCTCTCCTAAATCAATGAAATGAGGACCCTTAATTTGTGTTTTCCTCAATTTCGCCTTAAGTCTACTGCTTCTTCTCACACGTTGTGGTACACTATCTTTTTGTTTTTGTTTTCCTTTCTCTGTCTTCTTGGCCATAGATGATTGTTTTTGAAGATAAACTAATCTTTCATATAACACTTGATGATCTTCTTCTTCAGAAGAAGGAGTTTGATGTATAGCCTCAATAGTTTTTCCCTCTTTTGGTGTTATTGGCTTCTTACCCTTGATTTCTTTCTTCTTCCTCTTTGACAGTCTCTCTTCCCTATCAGTTCTTTCAATTGTAGTAGTAGGAGTATTTTGAATTTCATCAATTGTTCTTTTTCTCCTACTTCTTCTTGCTGTGCTACCTTCAGGAATTTCTTGAGTAGGAGTAATTTGAGTTTCATCATTTATTCTTTTTCTTCTACTCCTGCTTGTTGTACTACCTTCAGGAATTTCCTGAGGTTCCTCAAAGAAATTTCTAACCAGAAATTGTTCCCATGTGTCTTTCGTCTCCTTTAACTCTTTTTCAATCAAAATTTTTACAAGACTTTGGTGATATAGATGTGGTTCTACATCTCCTAAATGCTTCTGAACAGTCACAGACATTTTCTTCAAACTATTTAATAGAAAATATGGGAGATTGAGAGTTTGATTATCTAGAAAATTCATCAGCAACCTGGTATGGTACATATACATGGACCCAAAACGGCCTTCACATGTAATGAATTTCTGAACAACTAGCAGCAAAGTAGCCCATTCCTCTTTCAATGCCTGAACAGGAATTCCTCTTTTAAAAAATAGTTATGTCCATACCTTGGTTTCGTAAGATTGTTCTCCATGCTTCATCACTGATGCTTTTATTCTTAAACCAACGCTCACCCTCTTGAATAAGTTCCATGGCTGTTGCTATAGATGCTTCATTGACCGCAAACTTAAGGTCTCCAATCTCTACTTCCAAGCCATTAAACGACCTTGCGAATGCCTTTGTCACTTCTTTATGATAACCTCTGAATTTCTAGATAAACCACAGCCACTTTTCTTTCTTCAATATATCCCTTACTTGTGGATATCCCTCCATAAACTTAGGTCCTTCTGGTTCTGCTCTTAGTAATTTACCCATTTTTCTTTCTGCTCTTCAAAGATTTGCCTGTGGGGGGGTTCAATGGAAATAGAATGGCTGAATGCACAGAGATGAGCACAATGACTGTGGGTAAATGTCAGAGAGTGGTATACAGACTATAGCGTAGTAGAGAACAGAATGGAGTGAACAAAACAGAGAGGGGTTTTCGTGAGCACGACAGAGATACAGCTGTGAGGTTAACAGAGTATAACACATCCGGCAATGTTTTGAAATGGTGGCTGCGAAATAAATGTGAGCACGTTTAAACAACGATTATGGGTTTATGCGGCTGTAAGAGTCCGTGGTCAAATCAAATACGTCTCATTGTCACCGGTGGAATATTGGAACATGAGTGAAGATCGGGGGTTTAATGATGGAACCGTTTGAGAATGAATGCGAAAGGGTAATATGGAGATCGTGAGAGGTTACGGAATTGTCAATATAATCATTGCACATAATGGATGGAGCTCATGGTTCAGAACTATATAAAAATGTGTTTTTCAATGCTATTTGAAATAAATTTTATTCATACCTTTGGAATCTTTGCCTTTTCCCTTGGTCTTCAACTAGTTACTCTTTATTGGTGTCTTGAATGCTCCATGTCTTCATTTTTGATCCTCTCACCTGCATTTTATTTCATGATTATTGAAATAACATCTGGCTGTACATTCTTTTAAAAACAGAGTTGTAGCTGCGGAATCTGCTTCTGGCTGCGGAAACTGGAGTCAGCTGCGGAAACAGATGTCAGCTGCGGAAACTGACACAGCTATTATTTGGATGAATGGAGATGAACAGATGACAAATGACTAGATGGAAGTGGTCATGAAAAAGAATTGTATTGATGAAATGGAATAAAATGAAGTGAAATGGAGTGAAATGAAATGGAATGAAGTGGAATGAAATGGAGTGGGTGGTCACAAAACTTGTGAAATGAAAGAAAGATTTTTTTTTTTGGAAAATATAAGGTGTCAGGTGTTCCTGATTTTCACCCAATATTTTCTGTATAAGACTGCCAATCAGTGATTGGTTTTCAGGCTTATACAAAAAAAAAAATTATATATATATATATATATATTTTTTTTTTTTTGACTGAAAAGAACAAAAGCTAGGCTGGTGGAGAAGAAGAATTCTTCTGTACCAGCCTGATTGCAGAATTTTCTTGAAACATTTTGAAAAAATCCTCTTTTGAGAGTGGCTTATGATAAACTTTCAATCTGTGGCCATTCACAATAAGAGGAGTTTGAAACTCATCAATGGTCTTGATTCTTACCGCTCCATTGCTAAAGATCTTGTCAATCTCATATGGCCCAAGCCAATGAGTCTGAAATTTTCCTTGAAAATATTTAAACTTGGAATCAAATAACAATGCCCAATCTCCTTCTTGAAACTTCTTCTCTTTGATGTACTTGTCATGCCATTTAGCTCATTGATATTGAACTAGATCAGTTCTTAAAATTGCCTCTTGTCTGATCTCATCTAGTTCATTCAACTGCTCCATTCTATGCTTTTGGGCTTCTGATAAGTCCATCCCCAACTGAACTGCTATCTTGAAGGTCTTGACTTGGAACTCAATGGGGAGCAAGACTTTTTTCCCATAAACAAGTTCATAGGAAGAATGTCCTGTTGTATTTATCCATGTAGTTTTGTAGGCCCACAAGGCTTCAGGAAGCCTTTCTACCCAATCTCTTCTATGTAGATGAACAGTTTTGGTGATGATACTTTCAAGAAATTTATTTGTGGACTCCACTTGACCATTTTCTTGCGAATGGTAAGGAGTAGATATTCTGTGCTTGATTTTGTATTCTTCCATCAACTTCTCCACCAAGTTGGATGTGAATTGGCTCCCCTGATCTGTCACAATTTCTCTTGGAACACCAAAGCGAGTAAAAATATCCTCATAAAGAAAATGAACAACTGAATTTTCAGTAGCAGATACTAATGCTTTGGCTTCGACCCATTTTGTAACATAATCAGTACAAACCAATATATACTTCTTTTTCTTAGATGGTGGATTAATAGGTCCAATGAAATCTAAAGCCAATTTTTCAAAGGGTTCAATGAGTACCTGTGTTTGCAATGGCATTTCATTTGAAAGGGTAGGTTTCCCTACTCTTTGGCAACTGTCACACCTTTTGACATATTGTTTTGCATCTTTGAAGAGGGAAGGCCAATAATATCCTAAAGAGAGGATTGTATAGGCCGTCCTTTTGTCTGCAAAGTGTCCGCCGCATGGTTCATCATGACATGCCTTAAGAATATCAGGCATTTCATCTTCCCTGACACATCTTCTGATCACAAGATCTGGCCCTGTTTTAAACAATTCATTAGAAATCCATGAATATTTTGAACTCTCCTGAATAATTTTTTGTTTTTCACTTGGAAATAAATGTGAAGGCAGTTTCCCTGTAACCAAATAGTTAGCAATATCTACATACCAAGGAGTCTTAATAGTTACTGCAAACAAGTATTCATCAGGAAACTTATCCTCTACAGGAGAATCTTCTTTAGTATTCTGAATTCTAGACAAGAAATCAACTACTGTATTTTGTTTTCCTGGTCTATCCAACACAGTAATATTGAATTCTTGCAAAAGTAAGAGCCATCTTGTCACTCTGCCATTAGTAACAGGTTTTTTCATTAGATATCTAATTGCAGAATGGTCAGTATGAATAAAAGTTTCATAGCCTATTATATAATGTCTAAACTTATTGATTGCATGAACAACAGCTAAAAACTCTTTTTCAGTCACAGTATAGTTCAACTCTGTGGGAGTCAAATTTTTACTGGTATAATAAATGGCATAAGGAACTAAATCTTTTTGACCCAACACAGGTCCCAGAGCTGTATCTGAAGCATCCGTAGAAATATGGAAAGGGAGTTTCCAATTTGGTCCTCTCAAGATAGGTGCTTCAGATATTCTTGTTTTCAAAGTTTCAAAGGCCGATTGACAATCAGGATCCCATTTAAATTCACAGTCTTTTGTAAGCAATTTGAAGAGTGGAGATGCTATTTTAGTGAAGTTTTCTATAAATCTTCTATAGTAACCAGTAAATCCTAGAAAACTTCTAAAATCTCTTTGACAATTTGGAATAGGCAACTTGGAGATGACTTCAACTTTTGATCTATCAACCTTAATCCCATCTCCTGAAATATGATGTCCTAGAACAATCCCTTCAGTAAACATCATAAAGCATTTTTCATGGCTTAATGAAAGGTTTGTTTCTTTACATCTTATAAGAACTTTTTCCAAATTTTCTAATGCCTCTTCAAATGAATTACCATAAACCGTAAAATCATCCATATAAACCTCTACACAATCATGGATTAGATCAGAAAAAATTCCTAGTACTGCTCTTTGGAATGTTGCAGGTGCATTACATAACTCAAAAGGAAGCACTCGGTAGGCAAAAGTTCCCCATGGACAAGTAAATGTGGTCTTATCTTGATCTTCAGGTGCTACCTGAATTTGATTATAGCCACTAAAACCATCCAAAAATGAAAAGTACTTTTTACCTGCTAATGTATCTAATACCTGATCGATAAAAGGCAAAGGAAAGTGATCCTTCAAAGTTGCTTTGTTCAATTCCCCGTAATCAATGCATACCCTCCATTTACCATTCTTTTTAGGTACTATAACCAAAGGAGAAACCCATCGGCTATCTGAAATTGGATAAATGAAGTTTACATTGAGTAATTTTTTGAGCTCTTCTTTCACTATCTCCCTAAGATTTGGATTCATCCTTCTTTGAGGTTGTCTGATTGGTCTACTGTTTTCCTCAATATAGATATGATGGATGCAAGTCTTAGAATCAATACCTTTCATGTCAGTATACTCCCATGCAAATGCAGTAGAATGTTTTTGCAAGATTTTGGTTAGTTCTTCTTGTTGTGACTTTTCCAAATGTTTGTTGATATTCAATGTTTTTCCTGGAAAAATCTCAATAGTAGAACTACCAAACTCTTCCATAGAGTAAAGAGACATTTGTCTTGATGATAAATATTATATGTCAGATTCCAACTGAAATTGTGTGAGGTCATATTCTGAAGATGTCTCAAAATTTTCTAATGTGTTCAGAATTTGACTATCCTCACTGATTTCAGAAATGGTAAAGACAAGTTGTATAATGTCCTCATCATCGACCCATTCATTGTCTCCTACTTCTGTGATTGCTTTTGCTGGAGGATACAAATTGAACTTCTTTGTCGAATTACCATTAGAAATGTACATGTCCCCAGATCTACAACTAATAAAAGCATTAGCTGTGGCTAGCCAAGGTCTTCCTAAGATAAGTGGATGCCCTCCTAGATTACTCTTGGGAGTCAAAATCATAAAATCTACTGGATATTCCCAAGAATCTAAGGAGACTGAAATATCTTCCAATACACCATCTGGTTTAATAATTGATCGATCTGCAAGTTGTAGTAAAGTAAGTGTAAAAAGAAGGTTAGGAAGTTTTAGCTGGTCCATAGTCTGTCTACTCATAATGTTGATAGCAGCCCCTAAGTCAATCAATGTGTTTGGAATTTCTATCCCATTTATATGTGTCTTGAAAATTGGACTTCCTGGATCTACATACTTCTGCATGGTAATTTTTCCCATCATAATATCTGCAATCTTTCCTACCAGGTGGATTCTTCTTGTGTCTTTTAGTTTCCTTCCGGGTCTTTTGAAACTCAACTCCTTTATGGTTTTTGCTAGAATAGGAATCTCTCGAATGGCTTGTAGCAAGGGAATCTTGATACAAACATTCTTCAATTCATCTAGAAAATCATAGTTAGGCAACAAGATTTGTTTTTCCACCCCCTTGTCAATTTGTAGTCTTTCGGGAAAAGGAGGTGTAGATAAAGATGCAGGTTGCTCAACTATAGGAGTTGTGGGTGTTGACTTTTCTTTTTCTTTTTGAATGTTTGAATTTTGAAGAGATTCTTCCTCAGAACCCTTATTGACTTGAAGAGAGTCCTCCTCAGAGGTATCTTGCTCTTGAATATCTATAGAAGGTTTTTATAAAACTCTACCAGATCTGAGTTGTACATCGTTGAGAAGAACAATCATATAGGTAGGAAATTGTTGCCCTTCTACCATGTAAGTATTCTGAGGATTCTTATTGTTAGGATTTGGCAATGGCTGAGCTGGAAGTTGAATTGTATTTTGTTGGTATGGGAGCATGAGTTGAGGATTTGGATTTTGTTGAGAAGTTTGTTGTTGTGGAAATGGCAATGAAAGTTGTGGATTTGAATTTGGAAGTTGTGGAGCTTGTTGATTTTGAAAAGATGGAGGATATTGATAAAATTGAGAAATATCCCATAAGGATTTTGCATCCCTTGTACCCATGGTTGATATGGATTCTGATGTTGGGGCCAAGGTTGTTGCCAAGGATTCCAATTTGGTGGGGTTTGAAGATTCATAGGGTTGTTAAACCCTTGAGTTTGTTGTCCCTACCAAGGTCTTCTTACAACAAAACAGAGAGATTCTACTGAATTTGGGTCTTCTTGAAAGACAGCTTTGAGTTCAGGAATTGAAGTACAATCCTTGATCTCATGATTCTTTGAGCAAATCATACATGTTTCTACAACTTTTGCATCCAAGGGACATTCTCTTAAAGCATGTTTCTTCCTACATTTCGGACAAAAGATGGCTAAGGCATCTGTTTCTGCTTTCTGCTTGTTTTGGATTTTAAGGGTGTCTAGTTGTTCACTAAGGCTCCCTAAGATATCAGTTTTGAACTCATCAAGCATATTACCAATCTCTGCCCTACTTACTGATCCAGTTGCACATTTGTTAGCCCTAATAAGAGAAGGATCCCTAGGCCCTTTTCCTGTTTTAGATTTTCCTCTTGAGAGATGGACACATAGTTCTGTTATGTCACGAAGTGGAAGTTGAGAAATGTCTCCTTTCCCCATCATGTTTAAAATATCTATCCATTCATATCTAATGGCTTTTAATATGAGGGCTTTCAAAGTTTCATCATCTAAGTTGCTCATCTTTGCTCTTTTTAAGTTGTATTGAAATCTTTCAAGTAAATCTTCCAAATTTTCATCTTCTTTTTGCATCATTTTGAATACCTCATCCTTGTGATTGGTGGGCATACAATAGTCCAATTATCTATCCAAAAATTTTTGTTTCATATCATTCCAAGTCCTAATAGATTGAGTAGCTAATCCCATGAACCATTTCAAAGTAGATCCCTTCAATGTTGAAGGAATCAGTTTGAGTTTTTGAGAGTCTTCCATATAGTCATAGGTTCGGCACACGACTTCAAACTCAAACAGAAATGTTTCAGGATCCTCACTTCGCAATCCATAAAAGTTAGGAAGGACAGATGGTGAGATATTTTTCATTGTTGTATGAGTTTCCTCATCAACTATAGGGAATCCAAACAAGTTGTCTCCTTCCCTATTTCCTCCATTATTTCCTTCACCATTGTTGTCTCCATTGTTTCCTCCTCTTCTACCTCTACCTCTACCTCCATCTATTACCTCCTCTGCCATGATAGTTTCTTTAGAGTCCTTAAATTCCTCTGGTTTTTCTATCAAGGGAGGATGAGAGAGAGTCTCTTTGTTTCCTAAATGGGATTTAGTAGGTGGTATAGGAGAATCCTCTAATTCAGTTGCTCCTTGAATTCCAAAAATCTTAAGGCTAGGGGTAGATGGTGGTGAATCTGGTCTATGCCTTGAAGAAGATGGAGTTGTGAAAATCGAACTCTTGGCTTTAGCTATAAACCTTCCCCTAGAATCTCTTGCTCTATGCATGTCATTTTTTATTTTTATTTTTTAAAAAAAGTTGGGCTAATAATTCTCTTTCTGATCTTCCAGGTCACACTAGGTGCAAGAAGAGAGCATACTTAAGAAATTACTGAACCAATAACTCTCTTTTCTGATCCTCCAGATCACACTAGGTGCAAGAGGAGAGCATACTTCAAGAAGTTATCAATTTTTCCCTTCTTTTATGATTTTGTGTTTTTTTTTAAGAAATTGGCTACCTAGTTACACTTCCTCGGCAACGGCGCCAAAATGTTTGGTCAATTTAGTGTGTCCTAAATTGCTGCATTTAATTTGTCAATCCGGGATTCGTAAGCCGATGAAGTGCGGCGCACTATATGTGCAAGATAACCTATTTCTTAACTTTTTGTCGTTTTTGGTTTTCTAAGATGAAATGGAAATTCTAAAATGAAAACAAGTGTGGTTATGTTTGTTCAAGGAAATGATATCCTCTATAATGATTTACCAACTTGAAACTTAAAAAGGAATTTGAAACATACAATGACAAAACTTGAAAGGAAATGAAAATGTGCTGCTGTAATGGAAAGGTGCTGCTAGTCTAATAAATCAAAACAGTGAACTAATGAGCATGAAACCAAATTATTCTTGTTGCTGTCTAAACACAAAAGAAACTATGCTGAAAGAAATCCAAAAGTTGCAATAAAGTAAATCTAAATCAAATTACATCAATTTGTCTTCTGATCCCTCATCAGTAGTCCAGCTATGATTTTCGGAAGTAACCATAAACAACTTGAGTAACTGATATCTAACTTGCAAAAAGTAAACTAATATCAAACCATACATTCATAATTCAATCCCTCACCATCAGTCCATCTATGGCTTTCGGAGGTAACTGAAGATGTCATGCACAATTTAATATATCTAAATTTGCAGAAAGGAAACTAATACCAAACTACACATTTCATAATACAATCCCTCACCATCAGTCCAACTGTGGCTTTCGGAGGCAACTGAAGATGTTATGAGCAGTTTAATATATCTAAATTTGCAGAAGGGAAACTAATACTAAACTACACATTTCATAATACAATCCCTCACCATCAGTCCAGCTGTGGCTTTCGGAGGCAACTGAAGATGTTATGAGCAGTTTAATATATCTAAATTTAACTACTGAAGCAAATGAGAAAAACTGAATTAAACAAAGCAGTACTGAAATTAAACAGAAACTAAGAAAAACAAATTAGCAACAGAACAATGTTAATTCCATGTCATTAGTCAAAAAGTTATGCAAATGCCCGGGCTGCCTATCTATAACCTGAAACAAGAACACTGATCAGTAATCAATAACATAAAACATGAAAGACAGAAGTGAAATGGAAAGCATGAAAGTTTATAAACAAAAATGAAGCATATATACTATGAAAGATGCAATGTATAAACATGTGAATGGATTATGGCACAATGAGATTTAAAGAAATAAAATAAGAACTATACAATAATGCACAGAACCTTAGCAAGTGCAGGGGCCCTCTACACCAGCCTTGGCAACAATCTTCAAGTACGAATTACGTTGGAAAACAGATTCTTCTTATATTAAAATGTAGTCATAACAGTAAGGTAGTATTACGGCACAAAGGCAGCGTAATTACATTACAGAGCAGACTAATAAAAGATAACAGAGACTAATCAAGACTAACTCTATATGTGTATGCAAACGCGTTATTTATAACAAAAGAAACATAACTAATTCCTAAAGTTTATGCTAGTGGAGAACACGTAGACCATTACGTCCACGGATCTAGGATCATGGCTGTATTGCAAAGTAAATCTATGAGGAGTGGATGTTTGAATTCAGCTATGGAGCCATGTACAGATGTCGACTTGTCCTCCGCAACTCAGAAACGGCCATATGAACCTTTATGTGACACGAAACAGAGTCCTGTCACCGTGAGACTCTATGGTTGACTTCCATGTGGACGCCTTTGACCGCGGCTTCTTTAGATGAGTTTTCTCGAGCCAATAGGACACGAACCATGTCCACATCATTTCTGACTTGCCCATGTGGCTCGTTTTTCCTGTAGACACCTGTAACATAGAGTTTCACAAATGGTTATGAAAGTTGCAAAGAAATTTCATGAAAGTGGAAAGATCATAGCTCAGATGAACAAAATCTAAATCAAACAGCAGACACAAAAATATAGTTAAAAACCATGTTAGATGCTCTTTTGCAATTAATATACAATGATATTGACAACTTGTGAGGTTCAGGTGGATGAAAAAGGTATAGAAAAGTGTATGCAAAAGATGCAGATTTGAGACTCAATAGTTGGTGAGGTGACAATGGGGCTATTGAATTACACATGGTATCACACTTTAGCTTTAGGAATTTATCTTGAGAAGTGAGAGATTTTGCTATATCAATTCTCAAATTGTTTACAACACTATTGTTAAGAACTAATAAGAAGTGATGTTGAGGGGTTTTGGGGTATAAGAAACAATACCATTTAAAAACTAGGGTTCTCAATCCTTGGCATTCCTTCACCTAGGCCTAGGGGCACACTAGAATAATTTCACACTAAACCATGCAAACTTCAAAGTAACTTAACAGATCCATAAAGTAATAATAATCATAATTCCTAATTTCCTATTGTACGATATGATGCAAATTATTCAAACATGAAGCAATGAAGACATGCAATGTCCGAATTTCAAGATTGATGAACCAATACAAGAAGTTAGAAACTACAACTTTGATTCAATACTCCGTGTCCTAACTCCAGGAAGGAATCTAGTTTGTAGTACAGAACATGCATCATGTATTATCAATTCTTAATTGACAACAACTAAAGGACATCTACCTCATCAATTCCTTCCCATTTTGTGTTTTTATGTTATATTCATTATAAAAGTGTCAAATTTCTCTCAAAGTAAGCAACCACTAAATAAAATAAAAAATAGTTGAGATATGATTGAGAAATGGTCATTTATTTCTTGAAAGGATCTTCACGATTTCTTTGGTTGTTTTTCATCTCAAGAAACAAGAAATGACCTAAGAAACTATCGTGATGTAATATAAGAAACAACACAGTGCAATGGCAATTTTCAAAGCCAAATGATGTCCATTGAGGACATGGCCTTTATTTGGTTCCCGTTTCATAGGAGTTTCGGGTAGAAATGGAACTTTGTTGTACCATTTCCAGTAGTAAAAAAGGAAAACCTTCTTTTTCCATGGGAAATAATTTACCTTTCCTTTTTCAAGATAATCTAAATCACAAAAAAATATGAACTATACTGCACACATTCTTGGATAATGTGAAAGTGGAAAAGGAATACCCTACACAAGTGATGCACACATGTACATTTGAACACTAATAGATTTTTGTAGTTGAAATGCAATGCTTGTTTTCATTTAAATGCAGGGTTTTTAAAGCAGGGAGAAATAATGGCTGCCAAATTAATAAGTGTTTCTTTGGGAAAAATGTAAATCTTGTATTGGGTGATGAAGATAATAGAGGGTATTGAATCTTGATTCTTGACATCTAGAGAGAACCATACAGCCTAACACAATCCAATAGAATTGACCAAAAAAACCCAAATAGAGTCAACCCTACTATAGGAGGAAGGGCCTGCAGTAAGAACTTACAATTTTGCAAGAGCTGAGGGTGAATGTTGTTCTGCAAGAGCTGAGGGCGAATGCTATTCTGCAAGAGCTCAGGGCAAATGCTGAGGGCGAACGCTGTTCTGCAAGAGCTCAGGGCGAATGCTGAGGGTGAATGCTGTTCTGCAAGAGCTGAGGGCGAATGCTGTTCTGCAAGAGCTGAGGGCGAATGCTGAGGGAAAATGCTATTTTGCAAGAGCTGAGGGCGAATGCTGAGGGCGAATGATGTTCTGCAAGAGCGGAGGGCGAATGCGCACGTGATATCAGTGGTTAATGTAGCTATTGTGACGGATATAAGTTTCGTATTTTTAATAAAATAATTTTTATGTAGCGCGCATATAAGTTTCGTATTTTTATGTAGCGCGCATATAAGTGTTGTTATACCGACGACGGAAAAAGCGTCGTTATTGCGACACTTAGACATTGTGTCGCACTTGCGACATTTGGAGGCAGTCGTCACAATAGCGACGCATTGGGGCATAGTGTCGCAATTGCGACGTCTTCCTCCAAACGTCGCAATTGCGACACTTTGTCTAAGTGTCGATATTGCGACACTTTTCTATAAACGTCGGTATAGCGACGGTTTCGGGCAGGATTGAAAAAATTTGGGGAAATTTCCGACATTTGGTCAAAAGCGTCGGAACCAAGTGTCGAAATTTCCCCCAAATGTAGTAGTGGACAGTCACGTATATACACGAGTTTATATACATAAAACCGCGTATGGGTTTTTTCTGGCACAATTCTCTGGGTTAGCATTTCAGAATATTTGTGGTGTTGTTGGGTATATCTGGTGATGTTCCAGTTCTTAGATTTTTGTTTCAATATTTAATATTTTTTATGAAGATGCCTTGATGATTTGTTGTTGAAAGTGTTCAGGATGCACAAGCTAAGGGGGAGCACTTGTCTTGTGGGAAAAGATGCATTGTTGGCATTCTACGTGTTTGTTGTGGTCTGATCTCATGCTTGAGATTAATTTATCTTGTTTATAAAAATTCAATTGATGAAAAGGTCATGTTGAGACCTATGCTATAAAATTGTTATATTCAGTCATGTAAGGACTTGGTCAATTTTGTAAACCCACTTGTTCGGTAGTTGAGTCAAAATTTTTAAACCCACTTGGTTGGGTAGTTCAGTCAAATATGTAATTCCACTTGGTTGGATCATTGATGTAAGTATCAGTCCTTGGTGATAGGAATGGTCATACTTGGTTGAGTTATAGAGTCATGTACTTCATTGAAAAATATGTCTAAAGTTTCAGCATGAACTCAGGGGGAGCATGGTAAATTCAGTGCACTTCAAATCTATAGAGCTCATCTCTCTACAAGGGAAGAGAAACCTTGTTTTGGTTTTGATCCGTCCTTTTCCCTTGATGTCAAAGGGGGAGAGTATCATGGTGTTTGAATAATGGTTATGATTAATGTATCTATCTGTTGTGGTGATCAAACACCATCATGGTTTCCATTGAGTCCAAAGGGGGAGATTGTTGGCAATATGATATAATGTGTTTTCCTTGATGGCAACCTACTTGATGAAGTTGTCATTGATGGAAACCTACTTGATGAGTTTCCCATGATAAGAAACCTATGTGTTAAAGATGTAAGAATGATGTAGCTACAGATTAGTTCAGATGTGACAGAGAAAAGAATTCCAGTAAGTGCCAGAGAAATTATAAATATAATATGTCTCAATGTATATGCTACTTTTGTGAAGGAAACCCGTGTATGGATGCAATGTATACACTACTTTTGTGAAGGCAACCCGTGTATACATTCAGGGTTAGCATATATGCATTTTTCATGAAGAAAAGTTGTGTATATATGCGGAAACAAACGCTCCAAGTCGCGTATGCCTTTTGCACTCTAAAATCATGATACCAAGGGGAATTACCATGGTATAAGCCCACAGTATTGAGCATTGCATTGTCTATTTGATTCTGCCTAAGAATACCATCGAAAGTTGAGTGGTTTTGACTCATGGTATTGGTAAAAGCTAAATCTATTTAAGGAGAAGAAGATCATAGTGCAAGGTGTGCATGTAAGGGTTGTTGGTGAATAAATTTCTCTAAGGAATATCTGCATGGATGAACTCTGTTCTTAATTGATAGATCTGAATCTATGATGCACCCATGAATATAATGATGGTTTAAGATCTCTATATCTAATGATGATGAATCTCTAGAATGATCTACTGAAGGAATGATGAAGAACTGGCGCAAGTCTGCTGAAGAAAATGAATAAATCTGGGTAAGTTTTATAGATCTGGTCTATTCTACAAAATTTGTTTTTTACAGATCTATACGCTAGTTTTTTTCAACAAAAACGTGTATATACGCGGGTTCGCTTCATGAAAAGCGCGTATGGCAGTTAGGGTTTTCTGAAGAATAAAATACACAGAAGTCTATGTGGGTTGATTTACAGGAAAGCGTGTATGTACGCGGCTTCAGTGAAGCAAAGTAGCGTATGCTATTTGAGTCATTGACTGTTCAGGGTTGAGTTTGTATCTTCATATCTATTCTGAAGTCTGGGTTATTTCTGAAGTTCTGGTCACAGTGTTGTCACTGTTCTAATTGAAGTGTTGGGAAAAGGTTATGATTATTGATAAAGGGTTGTGTTGAAGCTGTTTGATCCAGCATGAAAATTGATGAAACGTGGTCTACAGTGGGTCTGAGGGTTGAAGCCTTTAGTATGGAAGTAGAAGCTCCCTGCCAATAGAAGTTGGTGTTATGATCAGGAGGTTGAAGCTCCCTTCCAGGAGTGGTCGGTAAACGAGATCAGGGGGTTGGAGCTCCCTTCCAGTAGCAGCTGGTAAACGAGTGAAGGTTGCAGCCTTCTACAGGTAGAAGCCTACGTACTGATATGAGTCTGCATCAGTACAATTTTGTAAATAGTTTTCCATATAATAAATATTGAAGACAAAGACGACAGCAGTGGTGGTTTTCTCCCGAATTGGGTTTCCATCTTAAATACTGGTGTTCATGTGTGTTCCACTTGTGTGATGTTTTATACTGCTATTACTTCACATATTTCTTGTTTATCTAACTTGATGCATAACTGGTAAATCTGTTTTAAAATCTGTTTCTAAGATACTTTATAAACTATAAATTTATATCAGTATACGCGAGTTTCTTTCAGCATATCCACATGTATACGCGAGTTCAGTTCATAAAAGCCGCGTATGAAATTCTGCAAAAGAAAATTTTAAAAGTCAAGATATAAGCTCTGAATACTGATTCACTCCCCCCCCCCCCTCAGTATTTTTCCAACAAGTTATATTAATATAGGAAATCGGGTCTTTGTTCCGAAGAGTATATATCCACACCAAACAAAAAGGGGCCTAATTGGGACCTTGATCGGGCCAATACTCACTCGATGCTAAAGGAATTTTTCTATCTATCAACAATTTTTCACTAGAAGGGGGAGAAAAAAGCAAAGTTGACCAGTGGACCTTTGTACATTAAGTTATTCATTTTTAAGGGATCTTTCCCAAATACCTATTTGGAATTTCATCTTTGGACGATTTTCTTGTAGTATTCTATTAAAGATAGTAAATGCCTTGTCGAAAAATAAATTTGATGGTGAGGGTAAAATTATTGCATATGAACATATTAATCAATTCTTTCAAAATTGTGTTTCTCATAACATGTTTCATCAAAGTTTCATGTGCAGGATTATCACCCTTACTTTCTAAGGTCGCACGAATATTTGGTGTGAAATGTTTTCGGCTTCATATATTCATTCTTTGGACCAGTTTATAGGCTTAAAGCTACTTGAATGGTTACATTGGCATTATGATTTCACCTAATTCATTTTTTAGCTAGTGTATAATAGGTTGAGGAATAGATTAGTTTTTCTTGTTTTTTAAATAGTTTCATCATGCTTATGTAAATATTCATGTTTGATTGATCTTGTTAAATTTTCATAATACATTCATTATTTTTGAAAATATGAAGATGAATTCATTAAGAATTTCTATATAGATTTTATTTAATTAAAAATTATTCTCTGATTCAAGTTGACAGAGCACTTTTACATTTGAATTCTCTTTCTTTTGAACAAGAATGATTAGAAATTTTTGAGTTAATATCATATTTAAATGTGATTCACAAGAAAATTTCTATCTTATTTCTCCATCTACATTTTCTTTTGATAAGAAAGAAATCTCTTGCACCTAAGGTTTGAGTCACTTGATTGTTTAAATCCATGTTGAAGAACTAGTTCTGTAAATCAATTCATATTGATGATGGGACACTTATTTCCAACCAATTGTAATGTCAGTCTTGTTAATTTTATGTTGTTCTATGTTGCATCAATACTTTAGCCCAATTCCAAACTTCACTTAGCAATATTTCTAATTAAAATTAGTATTTCCATGCATCAACAGTAATTGAAGATAGAAAAATAAAAGTAATGACAAAGGAGACAATCAACACATCAACAAGAGACACCAGATTTGGTCAAAGACCAGGGAAAAACCCACTACAAGGAAAACACTTTGAAAATATTCTTCTATTATATTGTCATACAATGTTTAGCAAAGATTACATTGAACCCAATACAATATGTACAATAATATAATCCAACAACTTCATGAACATATGCATAGAGGTCAAATATATCAGAGACAACTTGATTAAGCTTTCAGGCAACTTCAGGAACCTTCAAATGGCAGTCTACAACAATCAAACCCAACAACGCTACCATAATATGGTATGCCCTTGGCTTTAGGATCTAAGTCGCTACCTTGTCTATATCTAGCCTGCGAATAGCCTAGATCTGCTAGTGTTAAGCCTGTGGCTCAACCAAAAACCCTAATTTCAAAGTGACCTTCGGACCTGTGATTTCATACCTCCATACAATCTCTTTCTTCGTTGATGTATCAAACCCAATTAGATAGAAGAGAAGAAGATGCTCGATGTTCTGATGTCCAAATGAGATTCTAGGTCACTTGTATTTATATGCTTCAAAGGGGTGCCAATGATGTCCATTTGATGTTGAGGCCGACCTGTCCATATGAGTGAAGCCGACCTGATCCAATATCCATGAGTGAGAAAAAAATCAAAAATCAACTTCTTCTTATCTGAATGACATGATATGTAGGTTGATTTTGGTCCTCTCAGAAAGAGGAACTCAATGCCATCTTCATTTCCATCAAGTGAGTAGTCTAAAGTGGAATTTGACCACAGTTTCATAATTTTAACTCTCCCTCTCAATTAGGGAGAATTCCACCTGTAAAACATGTCCATCGATCAATGTGACATCTTGTCATCACGTGTACCAATATTCTCAACTCTATCTGTTGAAAAATTCTAGAATATAACAAATAAGAATCATGGGGAGAAAAAGCTACCACCCTCCAACAAACGGGATACAATATGGAAAATCTGTCTGCGGGGTACTACTCAGAAATATCATCAGAATACTACCTGAAAATTTCATCAGACTACTACCTAGAAATATCATTGGGCTACTACCTATAAATTTCATTAGGATACTACCTATAAATGTCACATGGGGGAGTTACAACTCAACCCATATTGTGAAATTAGTGATGTAGGGGAGCTGCTACTCAACCCATCCTATCGCATGTTGATCTTCCCAACAATAACCCATAAGATTCATGTGGTAGAACACATGCATCATAATCTAGCTTAAACGAGATACCTGACTTACCAAGAGCTAAGAATCACATTCCCCCATGTATCCTCAATCATTGGCCAAACAGAGAGGGATAATCCCAACAAGCCCAATATTGTAGGTATGATGCCAACTGGTTTATACTCTCTAAAGAAAATTTTAGGGTGAGCTACTACTCCAACCCTGTAGGTAACAAATAGGGGAAACACCCTTATTGTCCAGAGTTCCCTCAATCCTAGGAGCCATCTATCTCAATTCCTCACCCTGGGAGCTAAAACAGGGGGGAAGAGTATAGCTCAATGTTCTTGATCAGTGGTGCCCCTTATTAGTAAGGGTCACATACATCAATCCAAGTTCTTCTCTTAATACCAATAACTTCCCTTTTATCAAAGCCTTGTTGAGAATATCTACTATCTACTCATCCATATATATGTGAAAGAGACGAATGTCTCCTCTCTATACCATATCACGAATGAACAGATATCGTATCTCTATGTTCTTGGACTTGTCGTGAAATATGGGATTTTCTTCCAGATGAATCCCACTCTTGTTGTTGCAATATATCACTGTTGTGTCTAGAACCTTCTCAAATATCTCTCCAAATAGCTTCCTAAACTAAAATAATTTGCAGCTAGCCATGCCAGCGACAATATACTATGCCTCGGTGGTACTTAATGCTACGTACTTTTGCTTTCGGCTCATCCAGGATATCATGGCAGAACCAATACTAAAACAACATCCAGAGGTACTCTTCCTGTCGATAACATTTCCTGCCTAGTTAGCATCATTGTATACATGAAGTCGGACATCTTTAGTAGAGTATCTCACACCAAGTGTAACCGTCCCTTGCAAATATCTCAATATGTGTTTGGAAACTATCCAATGTGCATGGAGAGACTCGGTCATGAATTGACTCAACATGTTCACTACCTAGCATATGTCTGGACCGGTGTTCACAAGGAACATTTGAGCCCCAATCAAGTGTTTATACTCAGATGGATTCTCCAAATCAGGTCCTGCAACTTCTCCACATAATTTATTGAATTTTATTTCCATCAGTGTGAATAAATACTTGCATTCATTCATCCCAAATATTTCCAACAGCTTCACAACATATTTTCGTTGTGAAAGGAAAATCTCATTGGGCCTTTTCCATACCTCAAGGCCTAGAAAGTATTGCTTGAGTCCAAGGTCCTTAATTTCCAATTCAGAGGCTAGCTCCCTCTTACATTTGATCATTAGAGGCTCACTACATATCAAGAATAGATTGTCAACATAAAAAACCAAAATCAGCAGCATACCTTGAACTACCTTGAAATAAAGGTTGGGATCGACATTGCTTCTCGTGAATCCCAGCTTCACCAAATAATTGTATATTCGGGCATACCATGATATTGGGGCTTGATTCAAGCCATACAATACCTTTTTAAATCTAAAAACATGTATCTTGCAAACCTTTACTTCAAATCCATGTGGTTATTCAACATATACTTCTTCTTGTAGAATTCCATGGAGAAATTCGCTTTATATTCATCTGATGAAGGGTCCATCCTTGACTTCAAGGGAAAATATCAAGCGAATGGTTGTATATCAAGCCATAGGTGAAAATATATCTTCATAATCCTCTCCCTTGTTCTTCTATAATTCTCGAACCATGAACCTAGCCTTGTATTTTTCAATACTTCCATCAATTCCATGCTTAATCTTGTATACCCACTTCAAATTTACCACGGATTTCCCTTTGATCTCGACACAACATCCCATACATAATGTGGAAGGTCCGGCTTCAATTATGGTGCACATGGCTGCAAGTTATCCCTAGAACCTGCAAGGCTTCTTCCTTTCTCTAAATGATCTTCGATCAGTCACGTGTATATCAGCATCCTGAAGCATGTGTTGGAGCCAAAGTGGTATCTTCCTAGTAGGAGTATTAATAGGAAGAGAATCTATGGGATCCATGGGATTCATTGGATTTTCAATAATATTGGTCTTAGATTCGGGCACGGACGAGCCATCCAAGATATCCATTTCATCATTCTTCTTGAGAGGAGGAAGTGAAGGAAGGTCTCGGGCTTTTCCAAGTGTGACATATTCATCAACTGTGACATCCCTTCTAATTTTAACCTTCATTTGACTAGGAATATATATTCTAAATGCTTTATAATTTTCACAATACCCAACAAACATACCTTTTCTTCCAATAGCTTCCAGCTTGTTCCTTTTCTCTTTCGGCACACGAAAGTATACGGGGCAGCCAAAGATACGGAGATGACTCACATTGGGATTGACACATATGAATTCTTTTTTGGGTGTTTTTTTGTCTAATTCTTGATGAGGTACCCTGTTTTGAACATATGCGGCATCATTTGTTGTTTCTCCCCAAAGAAAATTTGGTACCTTTTGATCATGGAGCATGGCACAGGCGGCTTCTACAGTGGACCTATTCTTCCTTTCGGCTACATAATTTTGTTTGGGAGTATAAGGTGTAGTTGTTTATTTCTTTATGCCTTCCTTCTTGCAAAAATCAATGAATTCATTTGAAGTGTCTCTCCACCATTGTCAAACCTAAATATTTTAATTTTATTCCCTGCTTGATTTTCGATCAAGGCTTTTAATTCCTTGAACTTTTCAAATGATTCATCCTTATGTTTCAGATAGTATATCCATGTATTTCTAGAAAATTCATCAATGAAGGTGATATAATAGATATGGTTACCATGTGAGTGTACGGGCATAAGACCACTCAAGTCGGAGTGAATGAGATGGAGGATGTCATTTGTCTTTCTTTCACTAGAGGGGAATGGTCCCCTTGTCATATTTCCGATGGCACATCCTATACATACTCCATCATTTTGAGCTTCAACCTTTGGAATCCCAGAGATTGAAAAGTGCATCATAATGAAGATGAGCTAACCTTCGGTGCCATAATTCGCTTAGATTATTTGTATTATGAACCAATGCCAATGGTGGCCTTCCAGTGACCTTGTAGAGTCCTTCATATCATGTTCATATGCATGTTTCATATATGATCCAATGGGCCAAGTAAGAAATTTTCCCTTGATTAAGGCAACCCTCATCCCTTTGTCTTCTAGAGCATAAATTGATACCAAAATTTTCTTCAACCTAGAAACATACATTACATCATGCAATATAATAGATTCCCCGGAATTCAAATGAAATTTTATGGATCCAAATCCTTTGGCGGGATGAGTGGAGTTGTCTCCAATAATAATTTTCAAATTTGAATCCCTCTCTATAAAGTTAGAGAGAAATGCCTTATAACTAGATAAGTGATGAGTGGACCCACTATCAACCAACCAAATATCCCAGGAATCCGAAGGAGATGAACTAGTAAGAGCGGAAATAAGGATATATTCAGATTGATTTGCAACATTACTTTCATACCTGGATAATTTTGACTTATTTTGTGGACGGTGATCTTATTCATGATCACTTGGAGCATATCTCCTTATTCTATCATTTCTTCCATCACGGTCATTCCTTCGATCATCTCTCCTCCTTTGATCATTGAATATGTTGTTGTTGCTTCAAGTATTATAACACGGTCCATTATTATTCTCGAGGAAATCTTGAGCATAATGACCCTTCTTGTCGCAATTGTAGCATTCAATATGCGAGTGTTCTTTCCATTTATTTTTATTTCGAGGAGGAGGATTTCTTGAATTTGATGGAACTCCTCTTCCTTTCTTCTTCTTCTTTTCATCAGCAATGAATGCAACGGGTTCTCCTTCTTCATGTTCTTGAATCCTTCCTCTTCCTATCATCCTAAACTCTTCTTGAGTGAGCTTTGCAAAAATCTCATCAAATGAAGGAAGGACATTTGTGTTGCTAATAGTAGTGATGAATGTTTCCCAAATAGGATGGAGACCTCTTAAAGTCATAAGCACCAGTTCCTTATCAGGTACAACTTCTCCAACTCTTATCAATTGATCTCTAATAGGAGATAGACGCATTATGTAAGATTGTGTGGACTCTCCTTTATTCATCTTGGTGTCTCTGAGTAGATCTTTCAAAGTGAGATTTCATTCAAATTGTTGACTTCATACATACATGCTATCTTATCATACATTTCCTTTGACCTTTTCAAGATTCCAACATATGCAAGCAAGTTGTCTTGTAAACCATCAACTATAATTTTCTTTGCTTTATTTTCATTTTTATTATGTTTCATTTTGATGGCAGTGGATGCATTTTCAGGAGGCTCGGGTACCTTTCCTTGAATGAAGTCCAAAACATCATTATTTTCAACTATGATTTCCAACCTAGTTTTCCATGCAGCAAAATTGGATGAATCAGCCAATTTCTCATTTTCCTTGAAGGTGGTCATTTTCATCTTGATTTTACTAAATTGTCTCTTTCAACCTTTCCAAAGATGATTGTTTCAATCTGTGTCTCCTCTTGGGCTTTTCCTTCACCTCAACTCTAAAACCGTGTTAATTTTAGATTGTTTTATGTTGCATCAATTACTTTAGCCCAATTCAAAACTTCACTTAGCAATATTTCCAATTACAATTAGTATTTCCATTCATGAACAGTAATTGAAGATATAACAATAAAATTCATGAAAAAGGAGACGATCAACACATAAACAAGAGACACCATATTTGGTCAAAGACCAGGGAAAAACCCACTATAGTGAAAACCCTTTGAAAATATTCTTCTATTATATTGTCATAAAATTTTCAGCAGAGAGTAAAACAAGCCCAGTACAATATGTACAATAATATAACCCAACAACTTCATGAACCTGTGCAGAGAGGTCAAATATATCATATACAACTTGATTCATCTTTCAGGAAACATCGTGAACCTTTAGATGACAGTCAACATAAATCAAACCGAAAGCTACTACTATAAGATGTTATGAAACCATCTCACAAAATAGAAGAAAAGAAAGATCAATGACTTATAAATCATCCACTTCGATGGAGGAACCTCCTTTACATTACATAAATGAATCATTTTTAGATGATACAAATGACAAAACCTCCTTTCTATATATAGGATTCCAATGGGTCACAATATAATCCTAGCTAACATAACAATAACAATGTAAGAGCACAACAATAACAATAGTGGGCTTCTATGGGGCACAATAATAACAATATGGGGACTACATGGGCACAACAATAAAAATAAGGTGGTTATACTAACAATAACAATAAGAGGATACACTAGTATTATAGGGACCTAAAATGACCCTCTCCTTCAAATAAGTGTTTTCCTCAACTCTTGATTATTTTTGGATGCTTATGTATAAAATTCTCATCCTCTCGTGTAGAATCTTCAGTGGGTAAGTTCTTCCACTTACTGAGATACTCTAAAATTTATTGATTTTGTAGTTTTCAAGTTCTTGTTTCCATGACTGCTTCAAGTTCCAATATGATTTTTCCTTCCTCGTCAATTTTTGAAAATATTGTTTGAACTGGGAGTTTGTCACCTATAAGCTTATTTAAGTATGAAACATGGAAAAATAGGGGAAACCTCCTTTACATTACATAAATGAAAAAATCTTATATGATACAAATGAAAAAACCTCCTTTATATATATAGTAGTCCAATGGGTCACAATATAATCCTAGCCGACATAACAATAACAATGTAAGGGCACAACAATAACAATAGCGGGCTTCTATGGGGAACAATAATAACGATATGGTGACTACATGGGAAAAAAAATAACAATAAGGGGGCTATAATAAAAATAACAATAAGGGGATACCCTAGTATTATAGGGACCTAACATAAGACTGCATGCCCGCGACTTTAGGATCTGAGCCACTACCTTGTCTATAGCTAGCCCGCGGCTAGTCTGGATCAGCTAGTATTAAGCCTGTGGCTCAGCCAGAAACCCTAATTTCAGAGCGACCTTTGGTCCTATGATTTCTGACCTCGATATGATCTCTTTCTTCATCGATGTATCAAACCCAATTAGATATAAGAGAAGAATATGCTTGATGTTGTGATGTCCAAATGAGCTTCTATGTCACTTGCATTATATGCTTCAAAGGGGTGCCAATGATTTCCATTTGATGTTGAGGCCGACCTATCCATATGATTGAAACTGACCTGATCCAATATCCATGAGTGGGTGCAAAATCAAAAATCAAAGGTCGATACTATGTCACTTGTGATGACCTGATCTTTAGGTCGATACTGGTCCTCTCGGAAAGATGAACTCAATGCCATCATCATTTCCATAAATTCAGTAGTCCAAAGTGGAATTTTACCATAGTTCCGTAATTTTAACAAGTCTCTCAGCGTTCATCTATAAACCAGAGCAAAAAATAGGAGAAAAAATCGTTATGTAAAAGAACCAAGAATAGATGTCACCCCTTTGAGAATTTGACAAGTTACTTGGCAAAAATTTGAGGGGAAATCCTTCTCTTGTAATCAAAATTCTCATTTAGAACAATCTTATTCAGTTCTAATTTTAATGAGTGGAGATGAAATTCTTTGAAGTTACATTTGTGGACCTCTCTATTAATTATCTCTTAAAATTTTTATCGAATCTTATTATATTCAAAATTTCTACGATATTCCTCATGCTCTTTAACTACTTGTGAATTAAATCTTGATTCATATAAATATTTTTAATTCCAATGTATTAAAACAACATGGGGAAAATGCTATTTTGTAAGAAAAAGAAATTATTTCAAATGTACATTATATTAAACATTAGTTTATCTTGTCTAGGAGAAGGTAGAGTTTGTTTTAGTAAGTTTGATGATACTAAAATATCTCATGGATCAAAGTGTTTCGATGGTACAACTAATAATGGTTTAGGAAAATATATTTCTTTTGAAGAGGTATTTGATACAAAAAAAAGCATCTTACCATGATTTCCATTAGCCATTGATATTTATGTCTTGATATATTTTTGCTTCTCATGTATAGATAATTGTACTGAATATTCTAATGAGGATTTAAATATCATTGATCTACAAATGGAAAAAATGAAGTGAAACAAATGACATTCTTGAGAGAGACATATCACATTGAAGATGAAACATCATCAAGAGTCTTTCAAGGAAGTTTACTTTAGATTTTCATCTCCCTTAAGTTTTTATGATCTTGCTCATGATTACATTTATCAAATAATTATATTCGGGTCCTTATCCACTAAGAATTATAAGGACTTAGTTATAAAATGTTTAGTGAGGTCATTTTTTATGGTTATGAAGCAAGAATCATTTTAAGAAAATATTGATGGAACTAGATTGATGAAGATTATAGCATTACTATCATAACTACGCATTTAGTTTGAAAGTTACTTTAGGATATATTTAATTTTTATTTTAGATGCATTTGTCTTTTTCTATTTCAATAAAAGCCATGAATATCTCAACATCCAATTTATTGGCGAAAGAACTTTTATCTATCTCAATCTTAATTTAAAGGAAATGAAGTAATTAAAGGATTTATTAAGGAAAAGAGTTTAAACTTTCAATTAAATATATCCCTGACAATCAAATTTATCCTTTGTTATTTTGAATGATGATATGGTATTTGTCTTCACATTTTCCTTATTGGGAGTTTGTTATTTTCAAGAGGCTTAATTCTTAGTTCACTTTAAATTAAACAAATTTTGTATTTTTTTTTCACTCCCAAGGTTATATGATTATTTTAGGTTTACTTGGTCATTTAGATTAATAATTTGTTTTATACATTCTTTTTTATTAGGTTATTGACTGGATTAAGTTTCTTAATTCTAATTTGTAAATATTTACACTTCCTTTTTATTTGTTTTGTATTTTGATTTGGTTTTGGTGTGATTTCCTCTTCATTTGGTTAACATACTAGAAAGCATGTCTTGCATTTAAAAAGGGGGATTTTTTTTTAATTTACCACAAAAATAAGTAGCTTTTTAGTTATGGAGTAAATTATTTCTTATCCAATATTAATATAGCATTCATTCAAAAAGAAAAATTTTATCTAACATCATTATAAAGAGCACCATCCATTTCATAACATTAAAATTGACATAAACAATGATTGGAAATGGGAAAGAATAGTAGGATTAGTTTTTATTCGCCAACATTTTTTTCCAATCAAAGCAACTCTATAAATACCATGCTTTTGTCACCTAATTGCATATAGAAATTCTTGATTAATCAACTATAAATGGTGAAATTTCTAAATGAGGAAGTTTAAAGTATTTAAAGAAAAACAAACAAACTCGTCGGGGCTATAGATGCTCACTAGAAAGTCAACGTTTGTGATTCAAACTAAAAGGGATATACATGCTCGTAAATAGCAAAGCAATGAAAGTTTTAAAAGAGAGACAAGGAACAAATGTGTGCAAATATTTGGTTTAAATAAATTCTTATGTATTTGTTTGATTTCAAAATTGATTAGAAACTTTGTGTTAGTATACTAATGAACTCCATATTTATGCTCTTTTGACTTGTTATGATAACTACAGAGTATCACTCAATGAATAACTAATCATTTTTAGATATTAAAAATTGTACCCTTAAAACTAATAAGTGAAAACATCAAACCAAGATTAATTAGTTAAATGAGAAAATCCCAATATTTTCATCGAAGATAACTACTTCATTCTAGAGTGTCGCCTTTTGTTGTTGCACAAACAATCCCCCCACCCTTTTATTTTTCTCAAAAATAAAAGGTCCCTCATATAAAAATTTTGAAATATCACCTTGCTTTGCATCTGGATTCCTATTTTTAGTGATTTTTTGTTTTCCTATTTTGTCTTTCTGAAATTTCCATCATCTTCGCCTCGTTGAGACGTTTCCAAAGAAATAAAATTTTCCGACTTTTGACTCCCAAATCAAAAAAAATACAGTTGTTTGAAATTTTGTATTTTTAACTGTTTTTTATTAAAAAGAGAGTCCATACAAGTGAATTAGCTTTCAAAATAGAAGAATAACCTGTTTCGAGTTTTTTAATTAAAAAACTCGAAACAGATTATTCCTCTATTTTAAAATGTCATTTTATTTTATTTTTATTTATTTCAATTTTTATTTATTTTAATTTTAATTCTCAAATATCATTTCATTTTGATATGTTATTTTATTTTCTCATCTTATTTTATTTTTATATTTTTATTTTTATTTATTTTAATTTTAATTAATATCATTTCATTTATTTTAATTTTAATTAATGTCATTTCATTTATTTTAATTTTAAATAATGTCATTTTATTTATTTTATTTTTATTTATTTTAATTTTAATTAATATCATTTCATTTTGATATGTCATTTTATTTTTATTTCTATTTATTTTAATTTTAATTAATGAAATTTTTTTATTTTTATTTTTATTTTAATTAATGTCATTTTATTTTATATTTATTTATTTTGTCATTTTATTTTATTTTTATTTAATTTAATTTTAATAATTAAGGATTCGGGGTCAGGGAAACCATGTGGCTCACTTCAAGTTGATTTTTTATTTTCATTTATTTTTATTTTTATTTTTATTTTTATTTTAATTAACGTCATTTCATTTTGATATGCCATTTTATTTTCATTTATATTTATTTTAATTAATGTCATTTCATTTTGATAGTTTTCATTTATTTTTATTTTAATTAATCTTATTTCATTTTGATATGTAATTTTATTTTTATTTTTATTTATTTTTTCATTTTATTTTATTTTTATTTATTTTAATTTTAATTAATTATGGAGTCGGGGTTAGGGAAACTATTTGGCTCACTTTACTTAGGTTGATTTTGTATTTTCGTTTATTTTTATTTTTATTTATTTTTATTTTAATTCATGTTATTTCATTTTGATATGTCATTTTATTTTTATTTATTTTATTTTTAATTAATTAAGGAGTTGGGGTTATGGAAACTATCTTGCTCACTTCACTTAGGTTGATTTTTAATTTTCATTTATTTTTATTTTTATTTTTATTTGTATTGATTTTAATTTTAATTAATGTCATTTCATTTTGATAGTTCATTTTATTTTTATTTATTTTGTCTTTTTATTTTATTTTTATTTATTTTAATTTTAATTAATGTCATTTCTTGATTTTTTATTTTCATTTATTTTTATTTTTATTTATTTTAATTTTAATTAATGTCATTTCTGTAACATACACAACAACAACAAAAATCATTGTCTACCATAGAGGTAATTAATAACACTTAACCTTTACAATATTACTCCCTTGATAAGATCTAAATGCTCATCCTACATTGCTAATTCACATGATTTCTTACAACATGTAACATTTCAAGAATATGATTAACATTTAAATACATTATAAAATATGGTTTGGATCTCAATGTCTAACTTGCTAAACATTAAAAAAGAGCTCGTACCTTTGCAATGGAAATGGATTCGGTTAAATTTAACCACCGTCATCCAGTTCATAGCTTATATGTATTATTAACTTAAGGGTGCCTATTACTCCTCTGTAACACTTTCCATCTCACTATAACCGAGATATAGTTGTTTGCACTAGTTATTTAATGTTTTGTCATATCGTATCTGATCTCCCACGACATATGTAATATTACAAAAATTTATGGGGGTTTCCTATGTATCGCATTCCATATCTACACCGTTTGTTTGTTTGAAGATCGAGGGTTCTAGATTTAGGCGGAACCTTGACTAGGTAATCCCGCCAACCTTAGAACTGCTCTTGGTATTGTTACCGATTATATTCGTCGTTTTGGTATTCTGGCTACTGAGAATTTGCTCCCCCTACAGCTCGTAACTCTGGTGTTGTAGAGCTATGAGACTGCTCATGATGGCTTTAAGCTCACCTTCAACTGTGGAGAAAAATTCATGTCAAAAAGCCGACTTTGCTGTTGAAGTTTCTTTGATTGCTCTGCATCAAATCCTCATTCATTTCCATGGTTCAGGTTAGTTTTCTCCTTAGTTGTATTTTGGTTTTTATTTTAGCTTCAGGTTGCCTTCATAGCTAGATATCTGGTGCTCACTTTGTGAAGTAGATTACTTAATTGTTTCTCTCATTTAATATTTTTGTCGAATAGGAACTATGGAGAAGACCTCGTCCAAAATTTCCCTTGGCGACCTTCTCAGGTAAATAAGATTCTGCGGTTTACATTTTCTTAATATCGTAAGTTACCAGTAATTATTTTTTTTAAGCTTAAATCCCTTCACCCTAGATACTTATTTTTCCTTGCGCCCATTTTGTTTTTACAGGTATGCCTTTAAAATCTCTTGGCAATATCCCTTGCAGAACAACAATATGCTAGTTCTGGTTTTACCCAGTTCCTCAATTTCTCCGCTCGAAATTCTCCAGGTATGATTCGAGAGATTTGCCCCAATAGCCTATGTGTTGAACTTCGCATACATTTCCTCGATTTTTTCCAAACTGGGAGACTTAAAAATCCATTTATGGGTTTACTGTTCCTCAAGAGAACATTTTTGTAGCATGTTTTATGGGATTCGACTATGTCCTTCCCTTCAGTGAAACCTTGTAATAGTTTAAAGGGTTTTTAATTGGGGATTTAAATCCTGAATTGAATATTACAGTTCTTTAGCTTCTGGGTGTAACCCATATGGTTAAATCATGTCGAATTGGTTAGTTACAGCTTTTGTTCTACAAACTATTGTATAAATTCATTTATTCATGGATTAACAGAACCTTAGTTATGTCTTGTGTTTTCTTACTATAGATGGTTTCTTTCACTTACTGCATTTCTATGTGTTGATAAAAAAAGAAACGCATTCATATTGTTCCTCATTATACAGTTTTTTAGTTCCGCTTTTCTTTCTTTACAGTCAACAAAGATAAAGTTTTTTCACCATTATTTGTTAATATGTGCCTATAAGGAATTCCTCTTACAAGCTTATTTGTTTGATTCTCAGTTTATTCTACTGATATGTGTCTAAGGAAAATTCTTCTATAATTTTTTCTACTTGAGGTTACTGTGCATATCTATGTTTTAACTCCCAGGTGTCTGGGCCACTGAGTCAGTCTGTCCGAGTTTTTTTTTAGAGTTTTTCTGAGAGCAACTAGATTTGGTATTGGGTTTTCACCTGAACCCTCATCTGACAGCCTACTAGCTTTTCTTTTCTTTTTTAAATAATAAAGCTCATAAATGACGTTCTTACAGCTTGTAATATTTTTAGTCATTACCGTGTGATTCCCAACTCTAGAATACACTAATGGTGCAGTATGATAGTTTATGAATATATGGATGGATTGTAGTGCTTAATGCTACCATTATTTTTATAGTACCCGGGTTCTTTCCATTAGAATTTTTTTTTTTTTTAATTCTGATGTTCTTTTGTTTAAAAAAGAAAATACAATATAGTTCTCTTATTTCTAGATTTGATTTTTTTTTTCTGCTTTACCTATTACATCCTTTCTCATAAAATACTAATAAACACTTACAGAATTAACATTCTTCCATAACAATGCACTAAGAAGTATTTATAGCATATTGGCTCTTGAAAGAATAATTTTAACAATGATATGTGAAATCCTTAATCAATAATCATTTAGAGTACATAATATCTTGCACTATTGCACATCCCAGCTTGGAATACAGTATTTAAATGTATAAAGGACAAATACTACCAGATATAGAAACTGCATGAATACTTATCTGTAATTAAAATGATATAGTTGTGGTCTTCCAAACCATCAAGAGAGGCGATTTCGTCCTCCTCTTGCCCCCAAGCTCCAGTCCTGGAAAGGTACAGGTTAATAGTGGAATTTCTGTTGTGACCTCAGGACTCCTAGTCCAGTGAGTGCTAGAAATTATTTTTTAGGATTTTATTGAGTGTTTTCCATTGGTCTCTACTAGCTCTGGAAAAATCCACACTCTTCCTTCCACCAAAAACAAAATCCCTACTCCTACCTGAAATCAATATCTTATTCCCAGAGGAGCAAGTAATTGTTTCCAACTGCCCCCAGCCATTGCCCAGTTCTTGGAAAACTTTTACCATCAGCTTTTATCTTTTATGAAGTTAATTACCTTAACTAATTCATTACTCCTAATTATCCACTTATAAAAATAACTTTTCTGCAACAATAATAATTCTAGTTTGTTCTTTAACTGAGGATGCGCTCAAGCTCTGCTAGGGTTCCCGCTCATACCCTGCGACTGCAACATCTGACACTCTTCGTCTACAGCCTTTCCCGGGCTCTTCTCTCCTAGAACAGCACGGATTGGCAGAGATTCACCTGTAATGGCAGACCCCTCAGGGGGGACGCTCGGTCCTCCCCCACAAGTAACGACAAACAAGTCAACAAGAAACCCTCACAGGACTCGGCCTCGAATAAACTGGATTCAGAGGCCAAGGACACCTCGTTGCACGAAACGACAAATATCTCAACAGAAAAGAACAATGCAGAGCAGGAAGAAGAATCTGGGCAAAAATAAAAGCCCACGGTGACTTCAACAACCTGCAAACAAATAGCGGCTGAGAGGCCAAAAATCAAGCTCCCAAGCCACAGAATCAACGGTCAAATCCAGTACATGAGAGATCATGCCCTCATCGGCAAATTCATTGGTTTTTGGCCCACTGAAAAATCCCTACAAGGGTGGATTTCTGCCAAATGGAAACCCAAAGGGCATGTCACCCTTCAGCTGGGACCTAAGGGCTTTTTCACTGCCATCTTTAATTGCATTGAAGATCGTAATAGGGTTCTGGATGAAGGACCTTATTTCTTCAACTCAACAGGCTTATACCTAAGGGACTGGGTGGAATGGTTCAACCCTGACAAGGAAGATTTTAGATGGGCAACAGTCTGGATCAGGATGTACTCGCTCCCTCTAGAATAATGGGATGAAGAATCTCTAAAAGATATAGGAAAGGGGCTGGGGGAGTTCATCAAAATTGCAGAGGAAACGAAGATGCGTCGATACACTTCTTATGCTCGCATCTATGTCTATATGCGCCTAGACAAAGCCCTCCCAGATTCGGTAAGCCTCTATCATGACGATTTTGAATGGATCCAGCCCTTAGATTTTGAACATGTACCCTTCCGTTGTTGCAAATGTCACATTCATGGCCATCTTTTTAGGGATTTCCCACTCAATGCCAAGCCTCAAGCCTCTGATCTCCTGGACTCTTCTGCTCCTGAAGGGTTCACTAAAGTTACCAGTCGAAAGAAGGCTCATAGGAAACCTTCTAGTGGGAAAAATTCCAACCTAGACACCCCTTCCATCCCTTCCACCAGCAATAGCTTTGAAGCCCTGACTACTGCCGCCGAATCTGTCCCTCAAGCAAACCAAATGGATTCTCAAGCGGTCAAACCAACCTCGCCCCCCCCTCCGCCTGATTCATCCTCCTTACCTCCACCCCTGGGGGATCAGAAAGGGCCTTCTGAGGCTCCTTGGACAGACCCAGATTGGAAACCGAACGGAATGGATGTCGACTGTATACCCAGTCAATCTTTAGCAGAAACCAGCCAAGCTCAGCACATGGATGAAGAACCGGAAAGCATCGACCTCAGAGGGCTTGACATCTTTGAGCTCGAACAAGCCTGCAGAAGGAAAGAGTTTGATAAGATACTAGACCATCAGCTCGATACTCTGGAAGTTATTATCTCCAGAGCCTTTCGACAGAAAGAACTGGGAATCCAACCAGGCAATCGATGGGATGGAAACCAGTTCCCTAAAGACTCCAAGAAGCGTGGGAGGAAAATAGATCTAGAAAGGACCATCACAATAGGTAAAATCCTGGTTGACTCAGGTAGGTATGCTAAGCTGACGAAGTACTACAAGCCTCTCCCAAATAGTGAATCATGAAGCTCACCTCATGGAATCTAAGAGGGCTCAACAGCCCCGGGAAACTCAGAATGATAAAAAGCATGATAAAGCAGGAGCAGCCTCAGATATTCTTCATGCAAGAAACAAAATGTAGCAGTAGTACTCTTGGAAATATTCTCTCTAGAGCTTGGCCTGGATGTCACTCAGTTTCTGTGGATGCCGCGGGAGCCTCTGGAGGGTTGGCCATTGCCTGGAACACACAGGCCATCTCTCTCACAGATTTTCATGCGTCCCACCACATCATCCAAGCTACTTTCCACATCATAGGAACGAATATACATGGACATCTTACTAATTTATATTTCCCCTAAGAAACGGGCAGCAAGATTGCTCTTATGGACACAATAGAAGTGCTCAATCACAACAGAATCCACCCTCTCTGGATCCTGGGAGGTGACTTTAATATGATCACCAAGCTAGAGGAAAAGATGGGCGGCAGAGCCAAACTGGAGCAAGAAGCTGGCAACTTCAAAGATTTTATAGAAAACGACCTACTGATTGATCTGCAATAATGCAATGGAATTCACACCTGGAGTAATCGAAGGGCAGGACGGCAACTTATAGCCTCCAAGCTTGACAGATTTCTTATATCTGACAATGCTATTCATCTGGGTGGAGACATTTCTACCTCCATTCTCCCTTACACAGGCTCTGACCATTGGCCGATCTCCCTTCAATGGCAAAGACCGGGGAACCCAACGCGTCATCCATTTCGCTTCGAGGCCTTCTGGCTCAATCATCCCGCTTTCAATGACCTCATCAGCTCTTTTTGGAAGAACTTCAAGCCGCCAGAAGGGTCCAAAATGTTCCAGTTCCAACAAAAACTCAAATACCTTACGGCCCACATCAAGCACTAGAATCACACTACTTTTGGCAATATCTTCCAGGCTCAACAGGACCTCAACAAAGAAATGAGGGATCTCCAGGAACAAATCATCTCAGAAGGATACACGGAAAGATCATTGGAGCAGGAAAAGCATCTATACTCTCAATTGGAGGAAAGATCCAAGAAGGAAGAAATTATATGGAGGCAGAAATCAAGGATCAGATGGTTGAAAGAGGGAGAAATAAATACCAAATTCTTTCACCGAACAACTATTCAAAGGCGAATGCACAACACAATCACTTTCATCAAGAATCAGGAAGGGGAACGATTGGAAAACCATGCCGAGATCGAGACGGAGTTCATCAGCCACTTTCAAGCTGTGCATCAAGAGCCTCGCGTGGACATACAAGCCACCATAGACAAAATAACACAAAACATTCCGAAGATAATAACAGAAAAGCACAACAAGCTCCTTCTTCGATCGGTATCGACTTTGGAAGTGGATTTGGCCATGAAGCAGCTTAAAGAAGGCAAAGCTCCCAGGCCGGATGGCTTCACGACTACCTTCTTTCACAAATTCTGGGATCTGATCAAATATGAGGTGTGGTCGGTGGTGGAGGAATCGCGCTCTATGCATTGGCTTCTCCCCTCTTTGAATGCTACCTTCATTGCTCTTATCCCCAAGGAAGAAAATACTAGCACAACTGACAAATTCCGACCAATCGCCTTATGCAATGTCATCTACAAAGTTATTTCAAAAGTCATTGCTAACAGACTGAAACCGCTTCTGCCTTTTCTTATCTCGCCAGAGCAATCCGGATATGTGGAAGGAAGGCAAATATTGGATGGCATTATCCTCACTCACGAGGTCATACACTCCATCAAGCACTCCAATCAAGCAGGTATGATTCTCAAGATTGATCTTTCTAAAGCCTTTGATAAGTTAAGTTGGACTTACATTCAAAAAATGTTATCAGCTTTTGGTTTCTTCCCCACTTGGGTTCGTTTGGTCTCAAGCCTTATCTCCTCCTCTTTATTCTCCATTCTCATTAATGGAATTCCCTCACGTCCCTTCAGTCCCTCTCGTGGTGTCAGACAGGGGGACCCCCTGTCTCCTTTCCTCTTTGTTTTAATGGCAGAAGGCCTGGGCCGCCTTCTTAAAAATGCCCTTAGATCCCAGCTGCTACGAGGTATCTCTGTCCACAACTCCCCTGCCCTAACTCACCAACATTTTGTGGATGATAACACGTTGTTTGGCTACCCTTCAGTTCATGAAGCCTCCCAATTCAAATCCCTGTTGAATGACTTCTCGGCTGCCTCAGGAGCGAGCATTAATACGGCTAAATCCCAAATATTCTTCTTTCACACCGCCCCTATTACTCAATCTGCTATTGCCCGCATTCTTGGTTTCTCCATTGCCTCGCTCCCTTCCACTTACTTGGGGGCACCCTTAATAGATTCTGCTCTTAAGCATGCCTCCTGGCAAGGGCTCCTCGAAAAACTTGAAGCCCGTCTCTCTTCCTGGACTCATAGAACACTGAACTCAGCAAGTATATTAGTCCTAATTAAAGCGGTGCTACAGGCTATGCCTCTGTATCTTTTCTCTATTTTGGCAGCACCAAAATGGGTCCTCAAAAAAATCAAAGCCCTACAGCGGAATTTCCTATGGGGATCACACGGTCTCAATCGAAAATGGGCACTGGTCAAATGGTCAACAGTCTGCAAGCCAAAGGAACAAGGAGGAATAGGATTGCAGGATCCTACTCACAGCAATGCCATTATGAGTGCAAAAATTTGGTGGAACTGGCTCAAAGCCCCCAAGAAGCCATGGGCTATCATTTGGACAGCTAAGTATGCAAACCAAAGACCACAGGAAGAACTCATAAGATTCACACCAATGGAGAAAGGCTCACTCATATGGAACGCGGCTAAACAACATTATTCGCTTATCCAACAGCACAGTTTTTGGGAAATAAGAGATGGCAGCACCGCCAGATTCTGGACGGATTCCTGGGATCAATTCCCAAAACTCACTAACATCTACAGACCGCCTCCTGGTCCGGATGGGGATCTGCAGCAAATGGAAACAGTTCAGCAACAGTGGACAGACAGCGCTGAGAAGGGATATAGGTAGTGGAAACAGGCTGAAAGGATAATAGGGAACAGTGATGAGCAGACTAAGGGAGCTTTAAACACAGAACTTCAAACCAGATGCATTAGAACTTCAAACAGCAGGGTCATCCTCAGATGGGGATATACCCCTAAGGGATCTTTTTCCACCAAGGAAGCTTACAAAATCCTATGCAGCGATCCAACTCCCAAAGATCCTCTATGGGGCAGAATTTGGAGTTCAAGAACATGGCCTAAAGTCTCCTTCTTCCTATGGTTATTTGGACATCAAAGAATCCTCACCTGGGACAACTTAAGAAAGCGAAGCTTTCATGGTCCTTCAATATGTCCCAATTGTAATTCTCAGGAGGAAACGCAACAGCATCTCCTAAATTCCTGCTCTCTGGCGACTCAGTTATGGGAGAAAGTCAGCTTTCGATGCCAACAGAATTGTAAGCCTTCTGCAGACATAATCAGCTCCATTCTAAACTGGCATCAGATACCTTACAAAAGTGAATTACTAAACCAACTTTGGAGAATTATCCCAGGTCTCCTACTCTGGACCATCTGGAAAGAGAGAAATAAACGCATTTTCAAGGATCAAAACACTCCTTTAGACATCATCTGGAGGAACTTTTGTATCAACCTCACAGAAACCTTGGCTTTGCATTCCTGGGCTACTGATGACTACCCAACTTTAGCCAAAGAAAAAGCCATTTGGGAAAATTGGGGCATACAACTACACCAGGGTAAGCCAGTGCACAGCATTCCTAGAACCTCTAGCAACGCCACGAATTCATGGATCCCACCTCCCATGAACACCTTCAAAATTAACTTCGATGGTGCTTCTAAAGGGAATCCGGGCAAAGCAGGCTATGGGGGAATCTTCAGAAACCACAAAGGCAATCCCATTGCAATCTATCTCGGAAATCTTGGTTGGGATACAAACAATTCGGCTGAGATGGAAGGTCTTTGGCAGGGACTTCTCCTCTCTCAACGTCTTGGGCTGCACCCACTGGAGGTCGAAGGAGACTCCCAAATTCTTATCAATATGGCCACTCAACTCCTAAATGGGGCTCATGCGCACAAAATTGCAAATAGTTGGAGACTGGAGGCACGTCTGGAGGATATAGAACGGTGGCTCCACAACAACCGAGCTCTCCTCTTCAAGCATACCAGACGGGAAGGAAACAAAGTTGCGAATCTACTAGCCAACTTGGGAGTAGACAATGAGCATAAACTTCTCATAGGTACTCTAGACATCATTCAGAATCATGATCCACAACAGGAGTGCAAAAAATTGGTCCAGATTGAAGCAAAACTCCCGGATGCTAGTGCAGAAGCCAATGATTAAGGTGATGGGACGGGGGGCCTGAAGGATGGTGAGACACCTGCCCACCCACGAGGATACTGACATAGGGCTCTTAAACTGGACTGCTTGGGGTTTAATGGAATTTATGCCTGGCACTCGTTACAATCTCTTTTTCGATCTGCGCTATGATCCTGCGTATTGCGACATGGCCCGACCTTCTGTCCAATTTATTGCTGGTTCATGGCAAAGGGTTTATCATCGCACGGTCATTTAGCTTGATACCATGGAGCACGGCTCTGGTTTGGAGAATTTTCCTTCGCCTATTGCTCGGCGGTGCACCCCAGATGCCGACCTCTCTAGCATGCGCACGTCCACTGGTAAGAGAAGCAGGTTAAATTGTTGTCTTGACCTCGGAGATAATTATCACCTCTCTCTCGCTGGGGTCTGTATGTTTGCCTCTTTCTCCCTGCAATCTCCTACTCCTCTGTCCCTTGTTAGCTCAGCCCCTCCTTGGCATACAAGTCCCTCTCTCACGTCGGAGATCATGCTGCGCCTTCGGCATCGAATGAGATGCCGCAGGGGCACCACCCGTCGCCAACTCCGACGCTCCCCCTCCTCCTCCAGCACCTTCTCTGCGTCTTCCTCCCATTCGGACAGTCACTCCAGTGCTCCGAGAGGTCGTAGGCTCCGCTCGGGACATCGCCTTGACTCCCCCATTCCTCCACCTATACCCGCTCAGACCCACACAGCGCATTTTTCCTTCGAGTGCTCCCTCAATCGTCCTCGGGTTACTGCTTCCATCACTGTTGCTTTTCACGAAGAGCCTCAAGGTGCTGCTCCCAATTCTTGCCTGGCGGGGCTGAGCAACACGGAGGTTCTGTCCTTGGGTCTACATGCTAGGTCGCTACCCCCAGAGAACTTGGACTTGCAGGGAACAGGAAGCAAGGCTTCACAGGATTCGGAGAGTAAGGACTTGCTGGGTCGGATGTGCGGATTCTAGGAGGGAGCCATGGGGCATGATGGCATTGAGCAAGCGAGCGAGGCGCCGAGGGCTGGAGATCAAGTGAGCGGGGCGCAGATGGATGGGGGCCAAGCGAGCGAGGCACAGGACCCTTCAACCTCCAAAAAGGTAGTCAAGTCAATTGAGGACCTGTACAAGAGCGACGGGGAACCAAATGAATTCTGGTGCAGGGTCATTGAGGAGTCTCCAAATGAGTAGCACTACCTTCTCTATCTGGTTTTTTTGCACTGTTTCAGCCCTTACTCTTGGGCTTTTTTTTGCTTTTTCTTAAGTTCATGTCTTAGTTTTTGCCAGCACTGTTGTCCAAAATCAGAACTCAATGACTCCCCTGCGTGGGATTTTTGTTGTAAACTACTTAACACTGGTTTCCCTCCTGAAGGGCAGTGTTCATCACTGGTTTTTTTCCTATCCAAAATGCCACAACACTGGGCAATGATATGGCTATGGCCTGTTGTACATAATTTCCTCTATTAATAGATTACTTTTACTTAGAAAAAATAATAATAATAATTCCAGTCTTTTTCTTTAACACAACAATTAAAAATAAAATTGTCTTTTAACTAGTAACAACTTAAGGAAGCCGTCACAACTTCCCCCCTGGAAGTAACACCGTCCTCAGTGTTTTACTCTAACTCTGGAAAGAGCTCTGGGTAAGCTTCCCGCATAAATATTTCATCCTCCCAAGTAGCCTCATCCGGGCCAATGTGCTTCCATTGCACTTTAACCTGGGTGATCACTCACTTACGGAGCATGATTTCCCTTCATTCAAGTATGTGTTGCGGCTCGACCAAGAACTCGTCATTCGGCTCTACCTGCAACAATAAAATTTTCTTGTCAATTTCCCATAAAGAAAATCATATTGTAAGTTAGGATTTTGTAATTCTATCCTACTTCTATATTTTGCCAATGAATTACGTGTTTTGAATCATGCACGCAATGCTTCAACAAAGACACATGAAACACATTGTGTACTCGAATGTGACTGGGTAAAGCCAGCCGATAGGCCATGGGTCCTACCCTTTCCAAAATTTGGAAAGGTCCATAGAACCTGGGAGCTAATTTAGCACAAGAGGTCCAGCGCAAGGTACTCCTCTCGGTTTTGATCCTTACATACACATGGTCTCCCACTCCGAATTCCCGATACAACCTCTTTTTATCCACATAGATCTTCTGCCGATCTTGTGCTGCCTTCAGATTTTGTCTTATTTTCTTCACCTCTAACTCCATTTCGGCTAGCATCTCAGGTCCCAACATTAGTTTTGTCTCGGGGCTACTCCAGTTTATGGGTGTGCGACACTGTCTCCCATACAAGGCCTCAAAAGGACTCATCTTCAGTGATTCTTGATAACCATTGTTATAATAAAATTCAACCAGACGTAGATAATCTTCCCATTTAGTTGGTTGTTGCATCACATACATGCGCAACATTTCTTCTAACACTCGGTTTACTCGTTATGTTTAACCATCGGTCTGGGGATGATAAGTTGTGTTAAAGTTTATCTAAGTTCCCAGTTCTGTAAACAATGTCTTCTAGAATGTAGAAGTAAACTTAACATCTCAGTCTGAGATAACTTTCTTTGGTATTCCGTGCAGCCTGAAAATCTCCTTCATGAATATGTCGGCGATCTGCACAGTCTTATAAGTAGATTGCACATGTATGAAATGTGCAGATTTACTCAATCTGTCCACTACCACCATGATAGAGTCATTTTGCCTTTTTGTTCACGGTAATCCCGTAATGAAGTCCAAGGATATGACCTCCCACTTCCATTCAGGTATTGGTATGGACTGCAACAATCCTACAAGATGTTGATGCTCTACCTTTACCTGTTGACACTCCAAACATTTACTTAAATACTCAACAATATTTTTACGCATACCAGACCAGAAGTATACCTTTATAATTGCAGTCAACATTTTCTGATATCCTAGATGACTAGCATAATTGCTGCGATGGTACTCATTCATTATCAGCGCTTTCAGATCCATACGGTTAAGCACATACACCTTACCTCTAAAGATTAGCATATGATCTTCATTTATTCCATACTCAGATGTACTTCCTAGCTTTATGTTTTCTTTCATTTGTTGCCTTAAAAATTGGTATTCTTGATCTTTTTGTGCTTCGTCCCTCATTTTGATATATTTTATTTTTATTTATTTTGTCATTTTATTTTATTTTATTTTATTTTATTTAATTTTAATATTTATATTAATTAATGTCATTTCATTTTTATATATTTTGTCATTTCATTGTATTTAATTTTAATTTTTTATATTTATATTTAATTAAAATGAAATTTTAATTTTTTATATTTATATTTATTTTAATTAATGTCATTTCATTTTTGATATATTTTGTTTTTATTTATTTTATTTTCATTTTCATTTTGATATATTTTATTTTTATTTTTTATATTTATATATTTATATTAATTAATGTCATTTCATTTTGATATATTTTATTTTTATTATTTTGTCATTTTATTTTATTTATTTTTATACATTTTGTCATTTCATTTTATTTAATTTTAATTTTTTATATTTTATTTTTATTTATTTTGTCATTTCATTTTATTCAGTTATTTTTATATATTTTGTCATTTCATTTTATTTAATTTTAATTTTTTATATTTATATTTATTTTATTTATTTTTATATATTTTGCTAATTTTCATTTTGATATATTTTATTTTTATTTTTTTATATTTATTTTAATTAATGTCATTTTATTTTTATTTATTTCGTCATTTTATTTTATTTAATTTTAATTAATGTCATTTCTTATTTTTTATTTTCATTTTAATTAATGAAATATTTAATTTATTTTTATTTTAATTAATGAAATATTTAATTTTAATTAATTTCATTTTTATTTTTATTTATTTTTATTTTAATTAATGGAATGTTTAATTTTTATTATAATTAATGAAATATTTAATTTTAATTAATGTCATTTTTATTTTCATTTATTTTTATTTTAATTAATGAAATATTTAATTTTAATTAATGTCATTTTTATTTTTATTTATTTTTATTTTTGTTAATGAGATATTTAATTTTAATTAATGTTATTTTTATTTTCATTTATTTTTATTGATGATGATGATGGTTAACATTCACTGAGACCAATCTTTGGTCTATCGGACCTAAAGAAAAGAGTTATTTAATTTGATTTAAGATTTTATTCCTATGCTCAAAAAGCTTGGAGAGAAGCCTCCTGAGCTCACTATAATTTTGACATCTTAAAAGGCTAGAAAGGTCAGTATTGCAACAAAGATTATGAAATTTAGCTCTAATGTGGTTGTATGCAGGCACTCTAAGAGGAAGTGTTTTCATCCTCGATGTTCATATTCTCACAGAGATGGCAAATCCTTTCCATCCATGGTGTTTTAGGAATTGTCTAACGACCTGTTTCTCTATGGAGCTCATGAGAGTTCGTTCTAATCTTGGCTATATTGATTTTCTTCTTTGAGCTAGTTAAAATAGAGAGATACTTTTGATCTTATAATTAATGGAATATTTAATTTTAATTAATATCATTTTTATTTTCATTTATTTTTATTTTAATTAAAGAAATATTTAATTTTAATTAATGTCATTTTTATTTTCATTTGAATTAATGAAATATTTAATTTTTATTATAATTAATGAAATATTTAGTTTTAATTAATGTCATTTTTATTTTCATTTATTTTTATTTTAATTAATGAAATATTTAATTTTAATTATAATTAATGAAATATTTAATTTTAATTAATGTCATTTTTATTTTTATTTTAATCAATGAAATATTTAATTTTAATTAATGTCATTTTTATTTTTATTTTAATCAATGAAATATTTAATTTTAATTAATGTCATTTTTATTTTCATTTATTTTTATTTTAATCAATGAAATATTTAATTTTAATTAATGTCATTTTTATTTTAATTAATAAAATATTTAATTATAATTAATGTCATTTCTTTATTTTTATTTTCATTTTAATTAATGTCATTTCATTTCATTAATGAATTACTTCACTTAGGTTAAATTTTTATTTTCATTTATTTTTATTTTAATTAATGTCATTTCATTTCATTAATGAATTAGTCAATTTTTTATTTTCATTTATTTTTATTTTAATTAATGTCATTTCATTTCATTAATGAATTACTTCACTTAGATTGATTTTTTATTTTCATTTTAATTAATGTCATTTCATTTCATTAATGGATTACTTCACTTAGTTTGTTTTTTTTGTTTTTATTTTAATTAATGTCATTTCATTTCATTACTGGCTTACTTCACTTAGTTTGATTTTTTTGTTTTTATTTTATTTTATTTTAATTAATGTCATTTCATTTCATTAATGGATATTTTATTTTGTTTTAATTAATGTCATTTCATTTCATTAATGGATTACTTCACTTCAGTTGATTTTTTATTTTCATTTATTTTAATTTTAATTAATGTCATTTAATTTCATTAATGGATTACTTCACTTAGTTTGATTTTTTTGTTTTTATTTTATTTTATTTTAATTAATGTCATTTCATTTCATTAATGGCTTACTTCACTTAGTTTGATTTTTTTTAATGGCTTACGTTTCTTTTTAATTGATTTTTTATTTTCATTTTAATTAATGTCATTTCATGTTGATTTTTTATATTTCATTTCAGTTCGGTTGATTTTTTATTTTCATTTTAATTAATGTCATTTCATTTCATGGATTAATTCTATTTTCATTTTAATTAATGTCATTTCATTTCATGGATTAATTCATTTAGGTTGATTTATTAATTCGGATTAATTCATTTAGGTTGGATTAATTCATTTAGGTTGATTTATTAATTCGGATTAATTCATTAATTCATTTAGGTTGATTTATTCATTCGGATTAATTCATTTAGGTTGATTAATTCATTCGGATTAATTCATTTAGGTTGTTAATTCATTTAGGCTGATTTAGGTTGATTAATTCATTTAGGTTGTTAATTCATTTAGGTTGATTTATTAATTCGGATTAATTCATTTAGGTTGATTTTTTATTTTCATTTATTTTAATGTCATTTCATTTCATTAATGGATTAATTGATTACTTTATTTTATTTTAATGTCATTTCATTTCATTAATGGATTACTTGATTACTTTATTTTATTTATTGTAATTTTTATACCATACTTGTCTATCATGGATACCATAAATCTTCCCACGTCACAATACATACCATTTTATTCAAATGTCATTGCGATGATTAAACAATATAAAGACCGAAAGTCATTTTTTTCCCATGCATGTGGGATTTTTGTTAACGCTTCAACAAAACATACAAACGATTCTACAATTCGTGTGTGAACTGCTATATGATTTTAATGTTTGGAGGTAACATATTGAGCTACAAAGCACAAAATCAAGCTCCTGATAGCTCATTGGAAAGAGGAAATTGAGGAAAACAATCCGTAATCATTTATTTCTACAAATATGCATTATAAATTGCCTAAACATTCAGCAGAAAAATGAGCTATGTTTTTTTAATTAATCTAAATTTTTGGGTTATTTTTTTTAGAATAAAACTGGATGTTGAAACTTTATGTTGCTCAAATCTCATCGATTCATTATTTATCTATCAAAATTGCAGCAACACAAAATGATTTGGCTTAGATTTTGGGATTTTTTGCTAATTTACAGCAGTCGATTTTTTCTTTTAATTTTGATTGTTTTGGATTGAGGATTTTTTTTAAGTTATAATATATTTTTAATGATTAATTTTATAAATATTTTTTGCATAATTTGTATAAATTTGTTACCACATGGAGCTTCAAGATTCATGGATTGAGCTTACAGTTGGCAAAGAAAGGGTTATTCAAATCCCCAAGAAATCAGAGAACAAATTTCCCTAAAGCTATCAAGAAACAAACTTTTATTTTATTTTAGTTTATTTTTAAATTGAACTCTCTAATTATAAATAGAGGGTTTGTAGAAGAGTTGAAAGGGGTTGATACAAAGCAGAAGGAATTTATATTATTGTGGCATATTTCTTCTCAAATCACAGTACCAAGAGAGTTGGAAATTGTTGCACTTCAAGACTCTAGTTTTATAATCAGTGTTTTACAGTCAATTTTTGAAGACCAATCAAGTATTGATATTTGTTGAATGATGTGATTTGAATACAATATGGTATTTTAATTATTTAAAATACATTGTTGGTATTTCCCTCTCTTATTTTTCTTTATATTGATACATGTTGAATGTTGGAATGTGCTTTTGTCCTTTCTTTTGAAATGATCTAGTGAATGCAGTGTTGAGTTATTTTTATTAACACAATTTTGTTATTTGTTTAATATCAGTGAATCAACATTCATTTTTTATATTCAAAAATATAGCTTAATAATATTTATCTCGTTATTGAGATAGATTTATTTTCTGTCATTTAGATTAATTTCATTATATGCAAATAAACATTATAAAAAATAATAATAATAAAAAAAATCAATTTTTCATAATATCTTTAAAGTAGAGCCCAAAAATATATTTAAGTGGTTGATTGGACCCATATTCCAGTTAGGCTTTTCACTAATTGAAACATTTGTAGTATTTTCTTAAAGTGCTACATTTGGGTGATTTCCCCATCCCTTTTTGTTAATATTATTCAAGAAAATCCATTCATACATAGCAGATTATATAATTGTTTATATTTACTTGTAAGTATCTAGGATAAGTATATTAGATTAATTTTTATTTAATTGATTTTTATGTATATATTTTCAAAGTTAGATTAATATAAGCAATTGGGCCTGTGTTTCAGAGTGTATATAGCCACACCAAATGAAAAGGGGTCTAATTGGTACCCTGATCAGGTCAATACTCACTCACTGCAAGAGGAATTTTTTCGCCTGTTAACAGGTAGATTAAAGGGTTGGAATCTAAAGAGAACTATGAAACCATTTACAAAAATTACAAATTAAATTTTGTATATTATCATTCTTTTTCATATATATGGTTGTAGTAGAAAATTTTAATTCTTAATTATTATGGTGTGTTACATATTGGTATTAGATCCAAGTCATAGCACTTAGAGTTGTATGGGATAAATGCAAAGTGATAAGTTTAAAAGAAGAATCTAAAACTTTAACTTACCTTGTCCACACAGAGTGAGAGAGGAAGGAATAAAGGGAGTAACATCAAAGAACATTTACCATAATGCCATGAATCTAAGACCCATGAAGCATAATGCCATGGGTTTGAGACTCATGAAGGAGGCGATCATGAAATTGAAACACATGAAATAAGAAACATAGAGACTCCTTTGGACATGGTAGAGAGTATGAGAAGTTTAAAAATGGAACTTTTTAGTTATAGGGAAAAAAATGAAAGGATTATTAAGTATAATGTTTCTTTGCTACAAGGCTTGACATGCAGCCAAGATAAGTGTCAAGCAATGTTGGTAAAATTTCTTCAAAGAAGATATCTCATAGTACTAAAATCAAACTTTTAGTGATGAAACTAATGCATCTTCATTAAAAACTTCATATCAGAAAATAATTACTTCTAATTGTTGATTTTTGGTAGCTATGGTTAGTATTCAAGTCGGCCAAAATTAAAGAAAATAAATTTATTATTTCTTTGGAATTGACTTTCGAAATAATCACATCATCAATATTCATATAGGCTCCAAAAAGACAAGTCATCCCCACCATATGAATGGATGTGACCCTTGGTCAAACACACTTGATTTGACCACTATATATTGAAATTTGACCTCCTCCAATTTGGCATCGATTCGGATCATCAAGACATCTATTCTTTTGTTCACACATGGGAAGGAGAGAGAAAGGAAGAAGACTAAATTTTGACCTATGTTAACCAAATTTAACTAAGTTCTTTTGAGGTCAATTTGACCTGGTTTGACTGAAATCTTATGGGTGCAGTTTGTTGAAGGATGTGTAACTAGGTTCGATATCATAAATATGAAATGTAATTTTGATTCTTGTATATATAAAATGAAAGAAAATTTATTATTGTTATTTTTTTAAGCATGGGTTTCATGCTCAAGTTATTTCATTTTATAATTCAATCACTCATTGAGTGCTTCTAGGGTTTTTTGTAGGTCAAGAAGTCAAAATATTCATTGTCATATGTTGAAGACCCCATCGGGCACATTGTATCTTGTAAAAATAATTATTTTTGTGATTAAAAGTGTTGGGATAACCTCCAATACCAACTCAACATAGCAGATAAGAAGTCATCCTATTATGAGGAGCCACACCCACTTTAGAAACCTATAAAGGAAGGAACTCAACCTCATTTGGATACACATTCACTTCTCATCATCTAAGTGAAGTACAAGCACAAGAAGGATAGAAAAGAAGGAAAAGGACGAAAGGAATAATTATTTGGGCTAATTCTATCTCACATGTGTGAAGAATAAAGGCTAGGGTTTGTTGCTTCAAGGCCAAAATTCTCAATTTATTGGAAGAAGGTTGACGTTGTTGGAAGAAGATCCTAATGCGTCTCTCTCTATCCCTAGACAAAGAAGTAAGTCAATCGAAGTTGCTAGGAGACCTAGGAAGACTAATTTTCACTCACACTTGTGGATGCAGTAGCAGTTGCAAGGACCGAAAATTGCAGACTTGTAGTAGAGGCCAAAATTTTGTATTTGGGGGTCAAAGTTGTGTTTCTAGAAGGGATTTGACTGGGTTTGACTTGGACAAAGGAAACACATCATGTATAAGGCTGGACTTGGTCTTGGAAGGGTATTGGTCTTGGTTTAGAGGTCTTGGAATTTATCAATTGAATAATCTATAAGAAGATAAGATATTTATAGGATTTTCACTTAAGTGGAGAGGTTTTGGCCCTGACTTGCAGCCTATATCTTTTGTTCTTGTGTACTATTGTTCTTCTTATTTTGGTAGCTATTTTATGATAAGAACAAACATAATAATAAGAGAAGAAGATAATAAGTAAGAAAAAAGTAAAAATACATCACAAGAAGTTACCAAGAAAAGAGAAATAATCCTAACTACTGCCCTATAGATTTCTAAACATGGTTTCAGAGCTAAGGTTGGCGTAGGGCATGATGACGATCTCTACTACATTGAAGAAGTGTACAAGATTATCAAGTCATCTCAAGAAGGGAATCAAAGAGTTATGGGATCTACTATTTTCTCTGAAGAAGGATATGACCAAGACATCTACAAAGGACGAAGGATTATTCTTAGCACTCACTGGCACATTTGAAGATGAGAATATTTGGGTAATCGAAAATGGAGCATAAAGACATATGACTGGTGAGAATAAGAAACTAAATACATTTTCAAGAGGAAAACCTTCTAACTATGTTGAACTTTGTGAGAAGAAGATCTATCATGTGAGAGGAATAGGATCAACCTCGCTAGAGCTGGAGAATGGAGTAAATATTCATCTCAAAAAAATCTTATTTGTTCTAGGTTTGCATAAGAATCTAATTTCCATTTCATGTCTATAATATAAGGGAGATATAATTGTTTTCATAGATGGAAAGGTTGTAGTATTGGATAAAAACTCTAGCATCGAAAATGAAAGGATGATTGGGATTTGTGAAGGAAGACTCTATAGATTACTGACTCCCCTCGCTCAAGCTTTGGTTCACATTGAATTCAGCCATGTGAACACTAGCATAGAAGGTTTTCTCACCTTAACTAAAAAATTCTACCAAATATAAATTCAATGGTGAATGGCATCCCCAAACTCAAGAAATATCATTAAGATGTGCATTAGATAAAAATACTAAGAGACCATTTGGAAACACTGCTTCAAGGTCAAAATAAATTATGGATCTCATTCATTTCGATGTTTGTGGTCCTATGTTTCCAAATTCTCTTGTAGGTCATCTATATTATGTAACATTAAATGATGGCCATTCAAGGAAAACTTGGGTTTATTTAATAAATTCTAAGGAATAAGTATTCATTAAATTTCAAGAATTCAAAGCTGAAGTGGGGAACCTTACAGAAAGGAGAATAAAGATATTAAGGTTCGATAATGGAGGAGAATATACTTCAAATAAAATCATAGCCTTCTCTAAGGATTCTGGGATTAAGAGGGAGCTGATAGTTCCATACAATCCCGAACAAAATTGAGTTTCAGAACAAAATAATTGATCTATTAAAGAAAGTGTAAAATGCATGTTACATGATCAATATTTTCCAAAAAAAAATTAGGGAGAAGCAACAAATATTATTGTATATATTCAAAATCGAAGTCCCCACGGGTCACTAGATAATATGACTCTCGAAGAAGCATTCACTCGGAAGAAACCAAGCGTGGACCATCTTCTAATTTTTGGTTTTCCAACCTATATTCATATACCAAAGTAAAATAAAAATAAATTGGATCATTTAGGCATGAAGGGAACATTTTTTGGCTACAGTAATACTTCTAAGGCCTATAGGATCTACATAAAGGAAGGACACCAAATAGAAACTAATATAGATGTGATATTTGATGAAATTAATGAATTTAAGAAATCATAGGATCTCAAAATGGACTTGGATGATGAATAACTTCCTATATTTGAAGAGGAAGACACCAGGGAGGAAGAATAATCAAATCATGAAGATCAAGGTCCCAGTGAACCCATGCAACCTGTGGTCATCCTAGAAACTATAAAGAGACCTAACTCATTGAAATATACTCTATTAGATGCAGAATGACATGGAGAAACTAAAGGAACATTTATGGAAAGCAAGAATCCAAAAATATATTTAGGTTATGTAGCATATATGACGAAGTTAATAGAAGTAGAGTGATCAACCTTTGAATAGGTTTTCAATCACCAAGAATAGAATGATTGAAGAGGCTAAGAAGTTCTAAATCGAGCATTGTGGATCTGACCAGGTGTAGAAAATCGATTGGCTCATTGATGTGCTTGGTGAATACTCGACCAGACGTATGTTTTGCAGTGAATGTTCTCATTCAGTTGCACGTTGAGCTGAAGTATGATCGTTGGATATCATCCAAACATATACTTAGATATCTGCAAGGAACAATCCATTATTTCCTTAAATATGATAAGAGGAATGATATCCACTTGATTAGATATACAATTTCCTAGCTAGGGAGGAAGTGAGCAGGATGGAAGAAACACTAGAGGAGGATGTTTGAGTTTGGGATCCTCCATGGTCTCATGGATGAGAAAAAAGAAATAATTCGTTGCTTTGAGTATTATTGAGGTTGAATATATCGCAGCCTGTGAAGTAAGTAGATAATTTTTCTGGTTGATGAAGTTTTTATCTATCTTGTTTGAAGGAACAATGGACCCTGCAATGATACATTGTCATAACACCAGTTGTATAAGGTTGTTTGAAGACTCGATGTTTCATGGTAACACAAAGCATATAAATAACAAGTATCACTACATTCAAAAGTTGGTTCAAGATGGTGTGTTGCAGCTACTGTATATCTCCACCAATGAGCAATTAGTTGATATATTCACAAAATATCTTCCTAATAAGAAGCTTGTGTATTTTAGATACAAGCTTGGTTTGGTTGATATATCCTCTATGGTTGAGAGGGAGAGATAGGCACATCATTATTTTATTCACTTGGGAAGAAAGAATGAAGGATTGGGTAAGAATCTGGCATATGATACTCTTTGAGGATGAGGTAGGGAATCCAAGATAAGAGTAGTCGTAAAGGACCGATATTCTTTGGGGATTGGCTATCTAAGATAAGAATAGTCTTGGAAGGACATACTCTATTAAAACTCGGATGGGGTATGTTCCTTAAGATACAATGATGATGGTGTCTATAAATCATTGGTGTCACCAACATTGTGCTATGATCTTGTGGAGAGATAGATATGTTAGTCAATGCCTTTCAATGTGACAATGGTTGTTGTTATGATGCTAAACAGATGTGTTACCAATCCAACTCTTATTATGATATCTCTTCAGATTGAGAATTTTTATGCACCATTTATGAATACCTCTCTATTTAAGAGGGAGCGTTGTAGAATGTGTGACTAGGTTCAGTCTTCAGAAATATGAAATGTAATTTTTATTCTTGTATATTCCAAAATGAAAGAGAAATTATGATTGTTATTTTTGAAACATGGGTTTCATACTCAAGGTATTTTATTTTAGAACTCAAGAAATCAAAAGAGTCATTGCCATATGTTGAAGACCCCATCAAGCACATTGTAATTTGTAAAAATAATTATTTTTTGATTAAAAGTATCGGGATACCCTCCAAGACCAAGTCGGTCTCGAAACTAAGAAGTCTACCTAATCTGAGGAGCCACATCCGCCTTAGAAGCCTATATAAAGGAAGGAATTCAGCCTCCTTTGGATGCACAATAAGGCTAGCGAATAAGGAAAAGGATGAAAGGAAGAATTTTTTGGGCTAATTATGTCTCCCACCCATGAAGAAGAAAGGCTAGGGTTTGCTGCTTCAAGGCCGAAATTCTCAAGTTGTTGGAAGAAGTTCGAAGTTACTGGAAGAAGAGACTAATAGGTCTCTCTTTAGCCCTATACAAGGAAGCAAGTCAAGAAATGTTTTTGGGAGACTTTGGAAGACTAATTTTCGCTCACACATGTGGATGCAGTAGAAGTTGTAGGGACAAAAAATTTCATACTTGTAGTATAGGCCGAAATCTTGTAGTTGGGTGTCAAAGTTGTGTTGCTGGAAGATATTTGTCTAGGTTTGAATTAGACAATGGAAGCACATCATCTAGAAGTTTGTACTTGTTCTTAGAAGGGTATTGGTCTTGTTTTATAGGTCTTGGAATTTGTCAATTAAGGAATCTATAAGAAGAGAAGAGATTTACGACTTTTCCTCTCAAGTGGAGAGGTTTTGGCCCTGCCTTGCAACCTATATCATGTGTTCTTGTGTACTATTGTTCTTCTTTTTTTGGTAGTTGATTGATGATAAGAACAAACATAATAATAAGATAAGAAGCTAAAAAGTAAGAAAAAGTAAAAAGACATCACAAATAGTTATCAAGAAAAGAGAAATCACCCTAACTATTGACCTATAGATTTCTCAACAAAGTTTGACCTAGTTTTGGAAAGATTTGACTAAATTTCTAATTAGAGTTTGACTAATATTTTGTGTAGGTTGACCGAGATTCTAAGGTATTTGTAGGAAGTAAAATTTCATCCCTATTGACTAGGGTTGACCAAATTCTAGGTAGCAGTAGGAAGGTCAAATCTTGGGTCTATTTGGCTAGGTTTGACCTACATGGATTTCTATGGTATGTTTAAACTAATTTAACTTATGAATATCATATTGTAACTTTGTTGAACTTAATAATTTTTCCTAGAAAAAATTGTTGGGTTTTCTCCCAAGTTTGGGTTTCTGAGGTGAATAGTTTGTCTCTTTGTGTGCTTTATTGTCTATTTTTTATCCTATTGTCATTATTGCATTACTGTTGAGATTTTTTTATGTATAATTGCTTATAGATGTATGTGACATTAGTAAAATTGGTTAAAGAAATAATTGGAAAGTAATTACCGGAATAGAATATTAGATTTCCTTGAAAAATCAATATGGTATCAAAGCCTAGGTGAAAGATAAGCCAATTTTAAAGCCATATTGTTTCAACTTACTCCACTACGGTATGTTCTCTCAGATTTGTTCAAAATCCAATCCTAATGAAGTTATGGTTGAGGTTGAAATCCCTAGCTTAAAGTTTATTTAAATCCCTCATTTGAGTCTTGTTGTAATTAAAAAGGAGGATTGAAATCCTAGTCCATGTTTTGTAGCCCTAATTCAGGGTAGGAAATCTTAGAGAAGCAAGATATAAATCATACCAAACAAGTTAAAGATGGTTTTGACTCTATATTAGGAAGAAAATAAGTTGATTTAATTATCTAAAATTAGGTTGAACTTCAAGGGAATATTTTTTGTATCCACTAAAGAAGGACAATCGAATTTAGTTCAGAAAACCATCTCTATTTTATGCCTTAGAAGAGGGACGAAACCTCTATTCTGTGAATAAATCTCATGGAAAACAGTGCATAGGAGGGACATAGCTAGCTCGAGGCTAGGTCACAAACCTAAAAGGGACCAAGAGGCCTCAAACCTTTAAAAACATTGGTCCAAAGTACCTCAAGGTTGAGGAAGGCCAACAAAACAATGTATGAATTTTTAGTTCAAGCAAGGAAGTAATATTAGAATTCAAAAACTTTCAAGGATAAACTTGGAGATTGTTAGTGATTTTTTTTAGAAAATCGGAATGCCATATTCCCTCTTTGATGAAGACATCTTACTTTCATGAAGCATATTGGAGATTTGTAAATATGGCACAACCTGCAATATTTTGTCTTTGTTGGAAGGGCTGGAAAGATCTCTAGAAATCATAGTAGCAAGGCCAATTTTAATCCTAGACAAGAGCTCTAATTTAAGCCTGGTTGGGCAGCTTCAAGGACAAAGTTGAAATTTGTTTAGAAAGAGATAGAATCCATAGTGTTTCTCATGTATGTGTAATAAGATGCCTTGCAATTGATGTTGAAGTTAAAAATTGTGTTGGTATGTTGCTAGGGTTTTTCCAAATCAAATTGGAAGTTACCCCAGATCCAGAGGGAGCAAAGGAGAAAGACTCTCTCCTATAAAGCAAGAAAATTCATAACTCTTGTGCTAAATATGCCATTAGGGGAATTTTGAGGTCTAAAATAGGCCTCCTAAGGAAAATGTACAATCAAAATTCACTTTATGAGAACCAATCACATTTTAGGGGATGACATCATCCCTAATGGTTGAGGTGGCATTGTTTGAGTTAAAGGTACTTACTTGTCACATTCTCAATGGTGGATAAAAACTCATGGTTAACCATGGTAGTGCTCTAAGTACTTTTAAATTCAAATTAAAGTACTCATAATAAATGTCATTTCACACTTTTTGAATAAAAAATATTTTTGTCATTTCATATCTCTTGAAAGAAACAATGCATATCCCTATACATTTATTATATTATATTATATTATATTATTTTTATATAGTATATTAATTACATGTTATTATACAATTTAAATAATATAAATTTTAATTAATAGCATATAGTATAATTCATAATTTATAAATTTATATTTATATTTTATTTTAAGTTATTTAAGTACAAATGACAAATGCATTAGTTGTTCAATGATAATGACTTTTTCTTGAAAAGCTCATTCTTATTTATAGTCACATCAAAACAATTTTTTTATTAATTTTATTTTGGTACAACTTTTAAATTGAATTTAACTATGGTTACATGAATTGTGGTGCAAAAAGTGAATTGCAAATCCATAAATATTATTTAATTGTTTTAGCTATTATTTTATTATTTCCTTGGGAGGCCCATTTTAGACCTCAAAATTCCCCTAATGCCCCTTGCCAGAAGAGACGGTAGACTTAGGGTATGTAAACCTTATGAAAAATTTGAAGGTTGTGATTTAGAAAAACCCTAAGGTTTGTGGATAAAACCATAGAGCTAGGAAAAGAAACCCTAGCTCATGCAAGGAAGAAAATTAAAGCAATATGTTGATGATGAGGACAAGGATGTTGACTTTGCATATGGATTTCAATGATTTTATATGAAGAAAGGATCAAGAGGGGTTGAAAATTCCCTACAATCCTCAAATCAAAAGATAATTACTTTATATCTTTCTTCCTTGATTATTACTTTATTTTGTGGTCAACCTATTGTATCTTTTTCTTGTTTATAACCATTTCTTCCATGAACTCCTAATGAGGGTTGAAAATACATCATGAAGGATGTCAAGGACCTAGTAGCATATGGAAGCATCGAGAAGAACGAAAAAAAAAAATTGGCAAGAATATTTCTCCCAAAATCAAGCATAAACTCAACTAGAGTGATTTATGTTCAAGACGGAGAAATTGTGTTGACATCTAGAACCATGTCATATGTCTGAAAAAGCTCCTACTTTAAAGGGAGCGGGAAGGCTAGGAAGTTTGAAGGATTCCATAATGGACAAAATTGTGTCGAGACTTGAAGGGAATTCAGTGGTGACTTCCATGTGGATCTACAAGATCAAGCATGTGGTATATAGAAGCATAGAGAATTATAAAGCGATATTCGTTGCAAGAGGGTTATACTAGACAAAGGGAGAGGACCATGAAGTGGCATTTTCTCCAGTCCCCAAAGGGAGCAGTAATGGAAGGAGGATTTTTTTCATGATAGAGGGTGTTATGCTCCTATACCAATAGGTGTCATATATCATGATTGACTTGATGGGCTATGTAATATGTTCATACCTTTCCTTGTTGCAAAGGTTTTCCATATTGTCAAAAAATCAAAAAATTTAAAAATGTAAAGAGGGTATACCCTAAAAGAGAAATCAAAGGGTGAAAAGAATAAAATGGCCAAAAAGTGAAAGAAAATAAACCCCACCAAAAGAAAGGACAAGGAAAGTGTGCAAGTCTAAATGCCACTACTTTTTTCTCTTATGTAATAAAAAAATTGTGTGCAACTTGTAACTTATGCCACAATTGGTGAACAATCAAATAGCTTAATCTTGGCTAGTTCATGTTTGAATTTTATGTTTTAGAGATAGAGAATAAAATCTGACCAAACTGTTTAATATTGGCAGATAAGTAGATAGGCAGAGTAAATAAAAGGAGCTCAACATCTTAATCTAAGCCCTTGGATGTAATAAGGTTAGACTCAGATAGATTTCTACATGTAAAAGAAAAGAAAGTGTGATAAGGGTTTGCCAGTCTAAGTGCACCCTAATAAAGAAGAAAAAATGCTAGGTTAAAGTAGGTAGGGTAGGTAGATGATGTTGCAGAATTACATGTGATGAATAATGACTCTAAATGTGTTAATCTTTACTTTCATCACAAGTGCAAGACAAACATTACACTGGAGGAATTTCAAGCAAAACAAGGTCAAATGATTAACGCCCCTTCTCATTTTTCCCTAAAAATTTCACTAATTTCCCCTAAGTACTAAGGCATTTGAAAATTAGAGGGGCTCAGAGCATTTCTCTGACTTCTGGAGGGACCGGACCCTCAGCCCAATAATTTAAAAGCCTAAGTACTTAAAACCATCCATAAGTCATTCATTTACTTCCATAAGTCTTTTCCCACATAAAATCCTATTTTACTTAGGAAAATTGCACAATATCCCATAAAAACCCTTTTTCATTCAAGCCTAAGTTAAATACACGATCCTAATCTTTTTTTTACTTAGTGCTTTTTCATTTATATGACATATTAAATTTTAATTATATTATTTATTTCCCCTATAAAATCTACCCATTCGCATATTACTATAACTATACAAAATCCCCAGATTTTACATATCCCACCCCTTGGTTAAAATATAACCATAATACATTATTAACATCAAAAAAGGATTAATTAACCCCCACGGTTAATTAATAACTTCCCGGACCAAATCTACCCATTCCCGTATTACTATAACTATACAAAATCCCCATATTTTACATATCCCGCCCCTTGGTTAAAATATAACCATAATACATTATTAACATCAAAAAAGGATTAATTAACCCCCACGGTTAATTAATAACTTTCTAGACCAAATCATGTTGCTCCCGATATGGGGCCCGCCATCATTAAACTCCTGTCACCTCGCCTCCCCGATAACCGTTCGATCAAGCCTTCCACATCCAACAGCTGTCGTCCATATCGCTTGGCCCTCCACGACCGAACGTTAACGTGCGATCGCGGAGCGGTTTTATAAACAGTACCCCGCCACACGTCACAAAGTCTATGGAATCGCTGGCTCCCGGCCAAATACTGCCCATCCCCAAAAGCGGTGTGATATCATACCGCTTACCGCCCTCCGCATACGACAAAAAACAATTCCCGCGTACGTCATCCGCCCAAATAACAAAAACCCCCGCCAACCTTGACTTTGTTAATAAAACAAACAAAACATCATTTTCATTATTCTGTGTTGCGACCAGTGTTCCCATGCAAAGAACATCAAATTCAAACTATCGAAGATTTCCAACTGCCACCTTGCTAAGAAATTTGCAGCCGAACCAGTCCAGAACCTGTCAGCTATTGCCTACACTTGTTTTCGCCCGAACACGGGTATTTATTCAATTTCTGCCAAACCCTGCAAATATTGGTCTTATACTGTAATTCCACAGAAAAAGGATTAAAATACAGTATAATTCAGTCTTTGTTTTCACCCCATAAGTTCCCAGACCTGTAAATTTTCCCATTTTCCACTGAAAATCCAAATTCCTTTCTGAATCCACAATAACCAGAAATGGAAACCCCTGTGGCTTTGACTGTTGCACCCCTGAATTCTCCCCAGAAAGATTTAGACTATCTCCCTCTAGCGGATAGGGATTTCCAGATAAAAGACCTCACCTTTAGCAAAAATCCTCTTAGAATCTTTTGCCAAAGTAGAAATAATTACCTGAATGGCTCAGATATTTTTGGATTGTGGGAATCCAATCTTCCAATGTATTTTTTACCCTCAGTTCATGTCTTTCCTGAAATAATTTATCACTGTCATGCCAATTACGACCCTAATCAACGAGCAGTTATGTCCCCAAGTCAAAGCATTCTTTTTTCAATAACTACTCAATCCATCAATGAAATGTTACAATTTCATCCCGGTGAAGCCCTGACTCCTCTTTCCATGGAAGGTTTACTTGAAAAATCCACAAAATTATCCCAAGAAGAATTGAATCGCCTCTGTCAAACTTTCATGCTACAAGAATATCAACCCAAAGGCCCCCCTCCTTATGGACATACCTTTTTCACAGATATGGGCAGACTTATAATGAATATGATATCTTTAGTAATGGGATTTAACACTAGTGAATACGTTGATGAAATAACCCTAGTGTTGTTGTCAATTTTTACTCCTGGACAGCCCTCTGCTGTCAAATATGACTTTGCCTCTTATATTGCTAACAAGATTCATGACCAGTTCATGAGACTAGAAGATGAAAGAGTTTTCAAATACTCAACTTGTATATACCATCTTATGCTCTATTATCAGTCAGAGAATTTCCCCTTCCCTGTCATGAAACTTGACACCAGAGGAAATCCAAGGTCTGTAATTTTTTGGTCTACAGTCTTCCATAGTTCCTTTGAGTCCCCTTACTCATACAATGAATTCATTGACCTATTTGTTCACCCAGCAACCACCTTATTAACAGGAGTTTCCCCTCCTAGGATCAATAGTGATATGAAGAAAATCCTCCAGCTCTCCAAGCAATACAGGATAGGTGATTGGTACCTATACAAGAACCATACAGAAATTAGGATATATGGGTGTGAGCTCTGCCCTTTTAAGCTACCAAAGTATGTTCCAATGAGGCTCTTTGCCTTGGAATATTTCAGGAAAATGATAAATTCAGACCTAGTCCATTTTTATAATGCCAAGAAGAAAGCTCAGCTTAGAATCAAGAGTCAGTTAGGTCCTTTTGTTTGTAATACTAGGGATGCAGGGAAAGAAGCAGAAAGAATTCTGGAAGATTATCTTAAGTTGCAAAAGATTTTTTGGTGGGTACCATATGACCCTAACAGCTTTATATGTGATAGAAGAATGAAGAACAAATTGTCACCATACATTCACCATAGGATTCCAGATATTGAACAATTTGCAAACATGGATGAATGGATGGAAGGGACCCTAGTATAAATGGATAGTGAACAGGTCAATGTTGAGAATGTTTTGAGAGATCTTGAGAAAATACTTGACCTGGATTCTTTTGGGTAGGTACGAAGACCAGGGATTGGTCCTTCCTCTGCTGGAACCTCTCGACAACATTTAAGGGAAACCAGCACACCAGCCACAGCAACATCCAAAGGTAAGGAAAAAGAAACTAGTACACAGGCCAGAGAGCAATCCACAATGTCTGAGCAGCCTGAAACTTCCAAGGAACAGGCCCAAATGCAGATTTCTCCCACTCAGGTCAATATGGCAGAACCTCCAATCTTGCAAACTCCCCTAAATGAGGAAAGAAGTAAAAAGAGAGACAGTGAAACAGCTACCCCTGCCAGTAGCCCTTTGTTACACAGTAATTTGTCACCGTCCCTGCAATTCCCATCTTGCCCATTGGAGGGTCATTTCTGTGACCAATAAGCAATGTCATGCCTTGCAAATACCATCATTTCATCCCTTTCCATGAGGACAACATTCCTTCTGTTGATCATTTCCTGAGCAGACCCCTAAAAACACATGTTTTTGCCTTGGCGCTGGTAGCCCATTATGTACTCACGCCAATGGGGGAAAATTAACACTGAGCCCACGCCAATTGGCGCTCTGTCCCAGTGTTGCACCCACACCACTCTGTTTATGGAATTTTTTTTTTAAAAAAGAGGCGAAGTTTCGATTACAACAACTTCGTGGATGAGTCATCAGGAGTGGTTTCGCCTGAATAACCACGGCCTTCCTCCTTTGGCCTCTTGTTTCCACCTTATGGGGAACCTCTCAAGGGATAAGGCCTCTCTTCCACTATTGTAGGGATCCCAACCTCCTCCTCTCCTCTATAAATATAGCCTTCATCCATTGATGAAAGGGGTGAAGGGCTGAAAGTCTTGAAGTGCCTAAGCTTTGAATCTCCAAATTCCCAAGAGCCTTTGTGTTGTAAGAGCCTTCTTTCTTCCCTTAACGCCGACTCAAGTAAGGAGACTATCGTGTCAGAGACCTTCGGGAGTGGTTTTCCCTCTCTCAAGCAGATATTTTGCAGACGGAATTAACGGAGACCCATCCGAACAGACCACGACGCGTAACATTGGTTGTAATCTCTTTCTATCGTTATTTAATGAATGATTACGATTATGGTTCCACTCTGTTTTCGATTATGTTAATATGAGTAGTATCCTTTCTGACTGATATTTAGTTGTGTATGCTGGATTTTATGCTTGTATCTGTTTGTTTCTTGCATGTGCAAGTGTCCATCCGCGGAGATCGTGGAGGATCGTGATTTGCCGAGGCTGAGGAACGGGAACGCTCTCTTCTTCAGATCATAGCATTGGATTCCAGGTAGGCCTCCATCTTTGGTCTTTTCATTCGTAACTAGGAACTTGCGTTGTAACATTTCATGATTGTTGCTAGACCACTGCTGGGCTAGTAGGGATCGCCTCTGTCCGCAGAGGGGATTTACCTCCTCAACAATTTGGCTACTCCGCTGGGGATCGTCTAGTTTTCGTTGTCTCGTTTTGATTGTTTCTTGGCCTTCCTTGCTTGATAAGCTCTTTTGGGCTAGCTCTTCTTGTTTTTTGGCTTTTGGTTCAACCCCAGAGGATCAGATCTGACCTCTGCTTTTCCAAATTTTCACCTTTTAATGGTTGTCTTGATTGGCGCGGTTTTTAGCCTGAAAGTCGCGCCAATTGGTGCAGGTTTCCAGTTCATCACTCGCGCCATCCCCTGTCTGGCGCGGATTACAGCCAGACAGTCGCGCCATTTCCTGTAGGTAGTAGGGTTACCCTTGTTCGAAAGTTTCTTTTGGTCAGTATGTTGCTTCTGGGTTTGTTTTAGATTCTGCTTGAAGTGGTGAGTCTGGTCTTGGTTGGGAGAAATTCTTTGTTTTTTCATTTTCAGGTATTGGCGTTTTTTGTCAGTTAGCAACCCGCGCCAATTGGCCATTGGCGCTAGTTTTCAATGTACAAGTCGCGCCAGTTGGCGCTAGTTGTCAATGTACAAGTCGGGCCAATTTCAGGATGTGTGAAATTTGAGATTTTTTCCATAAATCCTTCACCAGTGTGTCTTTCCCTTCCAGCCTTTCCTTGTATGAGCATAGATTACATTGCTCATTGTTTGGGATTTCTTCTTTCCATGATTTCTTGATGTAAAAGGGAATGAATGCCTTGTTTTGATCTCATTCTTTGGAAGTCCTCTTTGTGTTTTGTCAACTTTTGAGGAATTTTGTTACAAAGTGTTTTGAAACAATGATTGCATTCTTAGTGTTTATTTACATCTCTTTTGCATTCATCCTTCATTAAGAAGCTTTGTGTTTATTTAGTTTTCATCTCAAAGTGTCCTTTTTGTTAAAATGCATTAGATCACATCGCATTGAAAAGTATTTTGAGATTTATCATTGAACTTAGATCACATTGTTTAATGATTGAGAGCTAAAAATCGCTTTGTGTGCATTATCTTTCATTGAAAGCATGCATTAAGTAGATTCTCATTTCATCGAAAAATGCATTGAGTGCATTCTTATTATTTGAAAAGAAAAAGGAAATTGTGCATAGATTACAATTGCATAGTTTTCGGAAAAAGAATTTTGCATAGATTACATTGCATAATTCGCTTCATTGAATGTTTTAGCATACTTTTGGATAGTGAAAGTCATCTAGGTTGGAAAAGTTTCGTTTTCAGTTTTGCTGTTTGTTGCATCATTTTTTGAAGCTCTTCCCTTAACTAGATAGCATTCATCGAATTGAAAAGCTTTCTTTTCTCATGTAGCTGCATACAGGAGATTGTCATATGACATATGGTAGGGCCTTGAAACCGAAACATAATTGAAGATCAACCATAAAATTTACTCAATTTACCTAAGGAAGCATTGAAACATTAACGAAACACATTTAGAGGTCTAGGCTAGAGACGTGTTCCGGCGTCTTTAAACCTAGCAGCTGTCGTTCACCTTTTGGCTTTAGACAACGCTAGTACAGACTTGTGCTCCCCGTACCATCGCGTATATAAAGGGAGACACCTCTAGGTTTTCAATCCTTTATCCAAAGGAAGCCGAGTCTGCCGCCCTATACCCGTGATACACCGAACACAGCATTCGGGGAGATTGCCTGCACGTACGGAAAGTCCTTGGTCGATTTCTGTTTCATTATTGAAACCAAGGTGTATATTGCAGTTCACAGATATTTGGTACACCCTTTGTGCCTAGTTTTTCCTGAGTAGTCATTTGATCTTTTCTGACTCTTTAAATTTGAAAAGGTCATCAAGCGCTTGTCCTTTCACACTTGTTTCCAATCTGAAAGTGATAGAGTCACCTTTTTCCCGTTTCTCGACTCTTAAAATATGAAACAGTAGAGTTTTCTTTCAATGTCATAAAATTAACTGCTCATGAAATATTCCTGGTTAAAGTTAGTTTCCTTAGGGTGTTTTTCTGAAGATCGTTTCTAATGGCAACTTTTCTGGAGTTCACCAACCAAGGAATCCCCTCCGATGGGAATCATGGTCCTTTTCCTCCTTTTGGAAATGTTGGTGCTCCTTACATGGCAACGTTGTCCCTTCCTGGGTTAACTGTTGGGTTGCCTGTTTGGTTGTTTTCAACCTCTGTGGTCCCACATGTCTCGGCTACTGGTCAATCAGTTCCTCCGCCTGAACAACATCATGTTGATTCCAAGGTGGACCTCTCCCCTTCTTCGCCTGTTTCCGCGTCCTCCGCTTCTACTTCGCCTGGTGAAAGTCTGGATTCGAGTAACCGGGTGGCTAAGAAGAAGAAGAAGAAGACAAAGAAGAAGAAGTCTGATAAGCGAGAGGCTAAACGTGCAACTACTACTTCTGAAACGTATCCTCTTGATAAACCTTCCAACCCTCCGCGGAAAGTCAAGTTCCCTTGTATGTTGTGCACGGGAGACCATCTTCTTCGAGACTGCCCTGGCATTCCCAAGGTGCTCGAAGTATGGTCCAATGGTCGTCCACCGTTGCCTTTGGCTTCCGGGAGTCAGGTTGGGGGCACGTTTTCAACTGGTGCTGGTAAGGCTCCTAAGAAGCAGGGTAAGATCACCGGTCCCTGTAAGTTGTGTGAAGAGCACCATGCTATTCACCTTTGTCCGTACATGGATGAAGCCAAGCGAGTTTTGGACAACTCAACTGTTTCTACACCACGCCTCCCAGCTGGTTATAAACAGCTTTATTTGAGTCCTCCACCTGCTGATCCTACGATTGGTCAAGAGTCATCCTTGGTCGATCCCACTCCCTCGGAAATTCAAATTCAGGAATCCATCCCCGACCAACCTCTGGTCGTAGGATCGGTTGAGCTGGCCCCGTCTACGGTGCACCAGGTCTTTTCCGTTGAGAGTGGATCTCACACCCCCCATGTTCTTCTGGTTTCTTCAGATTCCTCAGAATTGGAGAAAGATTCTCCTGTCCCTGTACTTCAAGAAGTTGCTCCTCTGCCTCCCGTGATGGAGGTCCCAGAGGATACCCCTCCCACCTTCGAGATGGAGGTTGTGGAGGATGCTTCTTCTTCTTCCGTAACACCAGGGGAAGACCATCTTGGTTCGATGGTAGCCCCTCCGAGTAGTTTGGTCGCTTCCTTTGATTGGAGTCGATTTGCAGGATACCGCCTTCCGTCTTATGTGCCTTTCGAGATCACAGTACAGGCTTTTGGTCTGGTTGTACCCAGCACCATTATAGACGAAGGTGTGTCTGTTAGTATTTTATCCTCAACTACTTGGCAAGCTTTCGGTTCGCCGCCGCTTGCGCCTGTTACGCAAAATCTGTTGAATTTTAACAGAAGGACGAGTCAACTGTTGGGGATCCTTCCAAGGTTACCGGTTACTTTGGGAGGTAAAACCGTCCATATGGACTTGATGGTTGTTCTAGGCCCCTTGGATTTCAATCTGCTTTTGGGGCGCGATTACACCTATGCCATGGGAGCACTCGTCTCCTCCCTTTTTCGTGTGGCCTGTTTTCCGCATGAAGGATGGATTGTGACCATCGATCAGCTTTCGTTCTTTGGTCCTAATGTGGCAACTGGTCCGCCATCACCCCCTCCTGGTTTTTATCTACCCGTTGTATCTGCCCCTCCGTAGGTCAACTATGTGGCTACCTACCCCGTGCCTATGCTCAGTGATGGTGTCGTTGTGCATCAAGTGCTGGGGGCATTGGATCCTGACTTCCAGGATGTTTTTCTTCCATCGGGAGTGGAAGTCTTGGAAGCGATGACTTCTTGTTCATTATGATGAGGTTTTCGGAGCAGAGTTCCTTGTCTTGTGTCAAGCTCCTTAAAAAATGAAACAAGGTTTTCGGAGCAGAGTTCCTTGTCTTGTGTCAAGCTCCTTAAAAAATGAAACAAGGTTGTCGGAGCAGAGTTCCTTGTCTTGTGTCAAGCTCCTTAAAAAATGAAACAAGGTTGTCGGAGCAGAGTTCCTTGTCTTGTGTCAAGCTCCTTAAAAAATGAAACAAGGGTGTCCGAGGATAGTTCTTTTAATGTGTCAACCTCGTTAAAATAATGAAACACGTTCCTGTTCAATTCGAGTCTTTGATTAGATCTCGTAAAATCCCAGTCGAGTCTTTCTTAGATCTCGTAATTTGAACCTTCACTCCCTCCATCTGTTTACTCAGGTGCATGGATTGAAGCTTGGGGGGCATGTACCTCGAATTGAGTCACCATGCTGGGGGCATGCTTAATTTTTCAAGCATAGTTTGTTTCCATTTCAAGCTTGTGTAAAAATGAAACCAACTTCAAGCAAAGTTTTCTGATTTCAAGCTTGTGTAAAAATGAAACCTTTCCCATTTTACCTCTTGTGATTGCCATTTTATCAACCTGTTTTTATCAGATGAGCCTTGGTTTTCTCACTTCATCGTCACTATCTGCTTGGCCGATCATATGCCTTCACTTGGTTGTTTTACCTGTTCCGGAGGAACCGCTGCGATGAGTGGTCTTGTTAGCCAGCCTCTTAACCTTTACTTGTTTTGATCAGTTCCACCATTTCCGGAACCAGTTGCTACCCTTTATACCACTCGTTCCTCCAGGAGGAGTCAACTTTCAGCTCTTTTCTGACTCTCTAAACATGAAAAGATTGCCGAGACTCTTGTTGTTTTGAACTCGTTAAATGGTTGTGAAACGACATCTACCCAGTATACGTTTACCCCTTTTTCGGGCTGGGATAGGTTATTTACGAAAAAGGAATACCCTAGTCTATTGCGATTAGGAGGTTTTCTCGTATATTGTTTTCTACCTTTTCGGATCTGAGGAACTATTTACGAAAAGGGACCTGTGGAGTTTACTTTTCTGCTGTCTTTTCAAACTCTCTAAACATGAAAAGACGCCGATTTCTTCCTTTGTCAGACTCGTTAAACCCTGATGACATTGGATTCAGTCGAAATGACGTTCTCCGAGTTTCTCCTTCCTAGGGCTCGTTAAATGTACTCGGATGGATTTTCCCAAAGGGCGGACTTATATGACAAGCATATGGTATCCTCTTCAAGCTTGTGTAAAAATAAAGAGGTACTCACCGAGATGGTGGGGGAAAAATGGAACCAGCATCATTGTCGTGTCGGCAGTATGTCGCTCTTGAACATGGCCCTTGTCTGCATTCGTGTCGGGTTGGGGACATCTCATCTCGCTTTTCGCTTGCCTCCGTGGGTTTGGATAATCCCTTTTGACCTCTCATCTGCTCTTTGCCTCGTCACTATGACCTCTGATCTTTTGATGTCAAATACTGCCGAATCCACTGTTGTGCCGTCAATATGTTCAAGAGAAGTTGACCTCTGCAAATATCAACCTTCCTCTGATTCTCATATGATCCTGATTCACAACAAAACATCATGTTCCTCTGTCTCGTGTCGATGATGTGGGAAACATTATGGCCCACCTTCTATCAAGATCACTTCCTGTCGACTTCAGCTCATTATCCAGGAAGTTGATCTAGAGACTCCTTTATGGTACCTTGGAGCCTGCATGCCTCAATGGTAGGTTCGTCGCATTCGACGTGAGGTTTTCATCATTGGCCTCCGATCGAGTGATTCTGCGGGTGTTCGACGCCAACTCATTGATTCACACGCCGTAGATTGTACCTGTAGTACCTTGAGGACCATTGTCATTATTGGTGGTTCCTCTCACGTCTGTTAACAACTTTCATCATTGGCTGGTAATCAGACGATGTTCTTGCATGTTCGACTTCGGCTCACATATTCGCATGCTCAAACTTCGGCTTTGTTTGGGTCGAGATGGAGCGCAAGACCCTGGATTGTGTCTGTTGTAATCCAGGCTGCGATTGTGGATTATTATCATTATGTATATGACTCGTTGATTGGATGGCTACGACCATACCTGAGTCTATTTATTTGATCCTCGCTGGATGGCTGCGCCCATACCCTGGATCCGGATTATAGTGTACTCTGTTTCGGATGGCTGCGCCCATACCGCATATACATCATGTACTTGAGATATCAGTTGTATTTTTCTGCGCAGGTTTTCCGACGGCAGGCCTTCAGTTGAACATGTTCTCGTAAAGCATTTCACCCCTCTCTCTCTCGGGCCTCATGCTTTAGGGGGCATCTGTTACACAGTAATTTGTCACCGTCCCTGAAATTCCCATCTTGCCCATTGGAGGGTCATTTCTGTGACCAATAAGCAGTGTCATGCCTTGCAAATAACATCATTTCATCCCTTTCCATGAGGACAACATTCCTTCTGTTGATCATTTCCTGAGCAGACCCCTAAAAACACCTGTTTTGCCTTGGCGTTGGTAGCCTGTTATGTACTCACGCCAATGGAGGAAAATTAACACTGAGCCCGCGCCAATTGGCGCTCTGTCCCAGTGTTGCACCCGCGCCACTCTGTTTATGGAAAGTTTTTTAAAAAAAGAGGCGAAGTTTTGATTACAACAACTTCGTGGATGAGTCATCAGGAGTGGTTTCGCCTGAATAACCACGGCCTTCCTCTTTTGGCCTCTTGTTTCCACCATATGGGGAACCTCCCAAAGGATAAGGCCTCCCTTCCACTATTGTAGGGATCCCAACCTCCTCCTCTCCTCTATAAATATAGCCTTCATCCATTGATGAAGGGGCTGAAGGGCTAATAGTCTTGAAGTGTCTAAGCTTTGAATCTCCAAATTCCCAAGAGCCTTTGTGCCGTAAGAGCCCTCTTTCTTCCCTTAAGGCCGACTCAAGTAAGGAGACTATCGTCGAGAGACTCTGGAGAGGTTTGCCCTTTCCCTGGCGAGCTTTGCGAGACGTGAACGACTGGAGACCCATCCGAAGGAGACCACGACGTCAGAACATTGGTTGTAATATCTTTCGATTGTTATTTAATGAATGATTACGATTATGGTTCCACTCTGTTTTCAATTATGTTAATATGAGTAGTATCCTTTCTGACTGATATTTAGTTGCGTATGCTGGATTTTATGCTTGTATCTGTTTGTTTCTTTCATGTGCAAGTGTCCATCCGCGGAGATCGTGGAGGATCGTGATCTGCCGAGGCTGAGGAACGGGAACGCTCTCTTCTTCAGATCGTAGCATTGGATTCCAGGTAGGCCTCCATCATTGGTCTTTTCATTCGTAACTAGGAACTTGCGTTGTAACATTTCGTGATTGTTGCTAGACCCCTGCTGGGCTAGTAGGGATCGCCTCTGTCCGCAGAGGGGATTTACCTCCTCAACACCCTTCAGAACATCTTGGTACCAAAAGGCAAAGATTAAATCCCCTCTCAAAAGAATAAATTGTTGAAGATATCACTGATAGTCAGAGGAAAGAAGGAGTAGACAGCCAGCAAACATTCCTAGTCAATGGGATATCTACCAGCTCACAGAAAAAGTAGCTAGAAAGACAACAAAGTGCAGAGGTATCATCCTTCAGACCACCAGTAAAGGACGCTTGGGATATCAAGAAGACATTTATAGACATAAAAGCCAGAAATGATCCATTGAGACGTCAAGTTTATAATCAATATTTGAAGATGGCCCCCACAAATCAACAGAGATTGATGTCAGCCTATGACATAAATGAAGGTAAAATGGTAATGAGTTATTTCAAGAATAAAGTACAACAGCCTCAAACAGCAGCAGACCATCTTAGAACCAATTTTGAAGTCATGGAAAAGGATATTCATCCTTTGGATCAGATTGAATTGCATAAAAAAACTGAAGAAATGATTTATTCAACCTTGACTGGTAAGGGAATGATAGCCCAAAGATTACAAAATTCCTTGGATAATACAACTGCCCAACTGCATCTGGAAAAATCTTCCTCCCAGGCCAAAGATAACAGAAAAAAGTCTTTAGAATAAATAATTATCGGATTGGGTCATAATCCCAAAGATATTAAGGCTACAGAAGCCTTAATTAAAAAGAAAGACGATGATATTGCTGCCTTAAGGAAACAACTAAAGCTGCCACCTTCAAGGCATCCACAGACTGCTGAGGTCATAAAGCAAAAATCTGAAGAAGAGCTGATGGATTTTCTCTTAAAACTTAATGAACGACTGAATGAGACTGAACAAGAACTTGAAAAAGCATTGAAGGACAAGCAGGGAGATTCGACCTCTCAGCCTCCCAATGTGATATTAGTAGTCTCAACAGCAGTCCCTTCTACACTTGGGACAACACTAGCACCAAACATCCCATCAGCCACAGCAGAAGTGGTCACAGGTACAACAACAACAGGGCAGTCAGCAGGACTAGCACAGGGCAACACTGCCAATTTGAGCACTAAGGAACTGATAAAATTAATGGAGTAATTAAAGCTCCAAGTTACAGAACTCCAAAAAGAAAAGGAACAATTTACTACCTTGGAACAAAAGTATGATCTCTCAAAGATAAATGTTGCAGAAAAGACAAGAGAGATCAACAGGTTAGAAAAATTGGTGAAAGCATTAGAAAAGGATCTCACATTGGAGAAACCTTTGAAATAAATCAAGGAAATTCTTTGGGCCAACATCACTCAATCAATAAATGATGTTTGGCCATCAATCCAAATAATTTATGAGAAAAATGATTTAGTTAAACTGGCTTCAGAAGAAATTCAAAATGAAGGGCAGAATTAGGAAATATGTCTGAAGAAGCCAGCGAGCTCATACAGTTTTTAAATACCAAGAACAAATATCAGCTTGAAGAGCTGGGCATTCAAGATAGAACAGGGACAATTTTGGAGGTAAAAAAGGTTTTTACTAAAAGAACTCTGATGCAAAACTTAGAAAGAAGGTGCCATGAAATGAAGGAAGAAATCAATGCTTTTACGAAAAGATTTGATATTTTGCAGAGTAAAGGGTTGCCAAGTCCTTTAGTTACTCATGATAAACTGATGAGTCATCAAGACTATGTGGAGAAATTGAATCAGTATGCAGACAACCAGGCGGTTCCATCAACAAGTTCATCAGCAGCAAAAGCGTTGCTTACAGGAAAAGTTCTTTGACAGTCTATAAAACTTGTTCTATGTCGAAAATGAGATAAAGCACTTGTTTCCAATTCAGCCTACCTTTTTCAGATACACAGAAACTGATGAGACCTTGAGAAAGCTTCAAAGAACCAGAATACCAGAAGCACAATGGTGGGAAGATATGTTGGACATTTTGTAAAAATATCCTTGGATAAATTTTGGTTATTTACTACAGTAAGTAATGGTAAAAAGGATAAACAGAGATAAAACAGGTCAAAGTGTATCAGTACAAGTAAAGAGTATCAGTAAAAATAGGGTAGCCAGTACAGAGTTACCAAAGAAGACAGAAGCAAGCCAAATCATAGGGCCTGCCTCCAACACACTCATAAAAATAGGAACAGCACAACATCAGTTTACCTCTTCTCCTATCTACGAGACTATCTGTCTCTATTTTCTTGTAACTTATTCATGAGTCATCCTAAAATATATCTCACTCTGTTAGGAGATATTTTTTGTAATTTTTTGTATAAATACTCCCTCAATTAGAGTATTGAGGGGTGGATTCTTAGACTTTGCCGTAATACTGATTATTTTGGAATAAAGTGTTGTTGGACAAATTTTGCATGGCTAGATGGATAAAGAATTGATGCAAATGACTTTTCACAAGATTCTTGAGTCAGACATCGGATCAATAAGTCTTCTATCTCTTATGTTTTAAAGTTTTTATTGTTTATTATACCGTCTATGTTTCATATCTGAATGATAAACGAAAAAGAATAATTCAGAAAGTGCTTGAGTGCAATCTGTTTTCAATCGTTGTTATTCTTAATGTTTTCCTCTGAACTAGTATGAATAGTGAATTCTTAATTGCTCTTGTTTCCTAGTTTATTCATTTTTATTATTTGGTAAGGAATTCTTAATTTCCCTTCACCCATTTTGAGTCCATTCCATTTATTTTAAATCTTTATTTTTTCCCTATTTGATTACCTTGCCCTGTGAAACCCTCCCTTGTTAAGAAACCAAATCTAGTTAAGCCATCTTCTTTGACTCCATTAGCCCAATGGCCTAAACTACTCAGTCCTACCATTGTGCTATTGAATTCCACCACCCAAACACAATCAAAATCCCTAAACTTTCATAACTAGCCTAATATCTTTCAAAAAAAAGTTAAAACTTAAAGAGAGAGCCCTCTCTGGGTACAGATTGGCTAGATTCTATACCTAAAATTTGGTTTGTGGTTACCTCGGACCCCTTTCCTCTTCCCAACAACTTCAAGGAAAATCTGAGCGATAACAGAGGGAACATTCAAGCCATTCTTCAGTGTTAGAGGAAGTTGAACTATGATTTTGAGATGTAGGATCTATATTTGATGGATTACTTCCTTGGTCAAGGGAAGTATACAGTTGAGATCCTTCATATGATGAACTGCAAGATTGTCAAAATAGATTCTCAAAGACAAGAGATATATAAGAGAAGTATTCCTTCTATGAGTGTACCATTTCAGATAAAAAATATGTGTTAGTGACTAGGAAGCATCAGTGGGAGAGGGAGCAACTAGTATTTCCACAACAAACTCTGTTTCAGAGGGAACACCCAATCAAGGTGACTAGAAAAAAATTGTGGTGATGGATCCAATGAAGGAAGCTGATTATTTTATGGTTGAGTTGATGCATGCGACACAAGATGTATTGAGTTGCTGACAGGGTATAGTTATATTTTGATTAAGATATGTCTAAAAATATTAAGTATAACTACAGGGATATACAGATTCAGATTGTGTAAAGAGTGCAGAAGATAGGAAGAGCACATCAATATGTTGCTTCATTTTGGGTTCTATTTTTATATCATGGATAATAAGGAAGCAGACATTTGTCACGCTTAGTACTACACAGGTTGAGTATATTACAACTAGTTTGGAAAGTTGAGAATCAATGTGGATTTGGATGTTACTTGCATAATTGTTTGACCAGGTATTGGAGACGAGCATGATGATAGGTCGAAGCATATTGAGATCAAGTACCAATAAATGGTACAAAAGGATTAGTATGGCTCCAGTACATTTCTGCGAATGAACATGTTGTTGACATTCTCATAAATCTTATTTTCAAGGATGAAATTTGTTTAATTAAGGGACAATATTGGAGTGGTTGAGAATACTTCCCTTGATTGGAGGGAGTGTTGATTTTGTAGCATCAAAGTGAAAATATTGTCCCTAGGTCAAATGTATATACTAGGTTTCCATCTAATATGGTTAGGGAGAATGGTCCAAAGAGCCTCAAGGCCCAGAGTGCTCCCTTGTGCAAAAGGTTCTTAGCATATTATCAAGAGTTACTTGGCTAGTGGGTAGAGTGATTTCCTTTAGCATCGAAAAAAAAAATTACCATTCAATTGGCATGCAGGAACGGTAAATGCCCCAGGGTTCCACCGTATTTTTGGTGAAAGAGATTTACCTTGCTCTAAGTGACGACTAGTTTAGTTAGAGACCCAAGACTAGTCATGTTCACCTAGGCCATAAGATTTTGACCATATGAACAAAAGGTTTTTTTCTAGGGAGTGACTATATCCATTTGCAAAGGTGATTTGACTAGTAGGTGACTAGACCTTTTTCATGATGTTGATTCAGGATGCTTTCCCCATGGTTCTAGATTAGAACATGGAGTGGATGTATGCATTAACATAGTTATCTCGTTTAATATTTTCTTTGGATGGAGAAATTTTTCAGGAAAGAGTACATATGAGAAATTCAAAATTGAATACCTCCCTATCTAAGAGGGAGTGTTGATTTTTGGTAGCTACAATAAATATTCAAGTTAGCCATAATTAAATAAAAGAAAATTACAAGTTAGGATTTGGAAAGATAAGTCAGACCCTCCATACAAATGGGTGTGACCCTTAATCAAACCCACTTTATTTGACCATTATATATTGACATTCGACCTCCTCTAATTGGGCATCAATTCATATCATCAAGGAAAATATTCTTCTGTTCACACATGTGAAGGAGAGAGAGAAGAATAAGATTGAAAATTTACCTATGTTGAACTAATTTGACCAAGTTCTTCTAAGGTCAGTGTTGTCAAGATAAATCCCTTCTATGGACAGAGGCAGTCTCTCTAGCCCTAGAGTGGTTCTAGAAACACGAGATTCTTTCTAGCATAAGCTTTCTTAACTAATGCTTACAATGCAAAGAGGAAAGAGACATAAATACCTTTTTCCAATCACTATCCTTGGATCTGTTGATGGTGACCTCGATCCATGATCCTTCTAGGCCTGCTTCCTGCTACTGATGGTGCGCGAATACCTTTGGATGATCAGGAAACAACAGCAAACATGATACAATATATATTAAATATAAACACTAGATATATAGCAGATCAAGGAGTACTAGAATATTTGCAACAAATATAGAAATCAAACATCAGATGTTATTATTGATAAATTACAAAAGGAGAGCTTACAACCAGGCCTTGATGTTTGAGGCGTCCTTAGGTGAAAATCTGAGTCCTTCACCTAGCTCAAAAGAATTCCTTCTCCCGTTCACTTACAATTAATCACGATGCTAGCATGCAAAGGGATGAGAGCTCAGATGAGTCTGAAAATGATCAACCAAGCTTTAAACTTGGGGGAATGAGGGATGTCAATTTATAGTAAGGAGGAGGAGGTTTGGAGCCCATGAAAGGAGCAGGAAGGCCCACTTTCTAAGGGATTATCCTCCATGGATGATATCAAGGCTCCAAAATAAGAGAGCTCGACCTTATCATCTATGTTCAACAACCAACTCGTTGCCCTTGAGCTTCTAGAGGTCAAATCTTCTCCTCCATTTGAGGAAGCACTACCACAAAAGGGGATCAACATGGTTTTCCAAGAAATTAGGGTACTAGCAGTGCTGGGCCAGAACTAGAAAAAGGACATCAGCATGTCCATGGCACCAGGAAGGGCACTGACCCAGGAAACTAGGAATTTGACCAAGTTTCTTTAGTAATATTTCAAGGAAGTATTTTTTGGATCTTTAAGGGGATATGTTAGCATATTTCTTGATGATGGAAACATTTCACAGGATTCGTCACAGAGCATTTTAGGATCAGAGACGGGAAAATGAACATGGTGAAAAATTACTATATAACAAATGCCCCCTAAAGCATGAAGGCAGAACAGGGAGTGATGGCTTAAATGCTTTATGAACCAAGGCAAAGAATGCAGACCACCTTCAGAGAACCTTCCAAATCAAACATTTACAATATATGAAATCTATGGTATAAATATTACTAACCACATAATGTTGAACTAGGCACCAAATGAAACATGAGCCCACAGTATGGTCACAGCCATCCGTTTAAAAGAGATCATAGAAATGGGTCTGTGGTATGGACGCAGCCATCCGCATATATAGGATCATGTATACAATCATGAATACTCAATAACTCATTGTATCCTTGAAAAAAAATCAGATGTGACCCAGGGTCTTCACCGTGATCTCAATCAACCTAATGTAATAATCTAGCCATGCAAATAAATGTGTTGGTCTCAAACATGGTAGAGAATACCTGATTACCGGTAAATCATGAGAACCGTTAACAGGCATGAAAGAGAACACCAATAATGACGATGGACCTCAACATACAATAGCACAAGCTACAAGTTTGAATAGATTTGTTGAAGTCAAACACTTGCAGAATCATTTGATTGAAGGCCAATTATGTGAACCTATCATCAAACGCGAAGAAATTTCCTTTGAGGCATGCAAGCTCCAAGGTACTGAAATAAGTCTCTAAATCACCTTCCTGGATGATGAGCTAAAGTCAACAATAAGTGATTCGTCAAATGAGGGCCACAAGGATTCCCACATCATCGACACAAAATAGTAGATATCTTAAGATGATAGGAGTGATTCAGGATTGTAACAGAGGAGGTCAGATATGCAGAAGGTGTTTGAAAAAAAGGACTTCCCTTGAACATATTGGAGACATGACTCCAGAGTGTGGCAGCATTTGACTTAGATAGGATCAAGGGTCATGTTGACAAAATTGGTAATCAGATAAGAGGCAAACGGATTTACAAAACCCATGGAGGCAAAGTGACGAATGTAGGATTTCCCCAACCCGACACTAATTTCATATGAGTGTCATGTTCAAGAGCAACAAGCTTCCCATAATACACATGGGATGTTCACTTTCAATATTCCCCCATTATTGCTAACGATTACCTCTTTATTTTTTATAGCCATCGTGAATAGGATAGCATATGTTGAGCATGTAAGTTCATTCTTTGAATGAATCCATCCTAGTAAGTTTAACGAGCCCTAGAAAGGAGGAACTCGATCTCGTCATGGTGACAATTCTTTCATCGTTTAATCTTTAATAAGCCCAACGAAAGGTAAACTTGGTAAATTTTCATGTTTATGGAGTTTGAAAAGAAACAAAAAGAAAAATTCATCATGTCCCTTTTCATAAGTCACCTCTCAAATTCAAAAATCTAGAAAATTGTGTTCGAGAACCTATTGACCATGTTCGATCAAGGTATTCCTTTTTCGTAAATAGTAAATCTCAGCCTAAAAAATGGGTAAACGTATACTAATATCACTTCAATTCATTCACTTTAACGAGTTCGAAGTGACAAGTACTCGACAATCTTTAAATTTTTCGAGAGTCAGAAAAGAGCCGAAAGATGACTCCACCTAGAGGAACGAGTGGTATAAAGGGATAGGAACTGGTTTCGGTGATGGTGGAACTGCTCAAAACATGTTAAGGTCAAGAGGTTTGCTAATAAGACCACTCATCACAGTGGTTCCCTAGGAAAGGGTAAAAAAACCAAGTGAAAGTGTATCATCGGCTAAGTAGATGGTGACGATGGAATGAGAAAACCAAGGCTCATCTGGAAGGAAGTAGGAAATCACGAGAGGTAATGTGAGAATGGTTTCATTTTTACAAAATCTTGAAACATGAGAAACTTTCCTTGAAAACCCTTGAATGTGGTTTCATTTTTACACAAGATTGAAACATGGGAAACTATGCTTGAAATTGGTTTCATTTTTACACAGGCTTGAAATGGGGAAAAAATATGCTTGGAATAAGTTTGCATGCCCCCAACATGGTGACTCAATTCGAGGTGCATGCCCCCTGAACTTCAGTTTATTCACCTAAGTAGGCGGATGGAATGAAGTTTCATTTACAAGATTAAGTGAAAGACTTGACTGGGAATTTACGAGATATAATCAAAGACTCGAATTGAAATGGGATTTATTCCATTTTTTAGTGAGCTTGACACAGTAAAATAACTATGCTCAGAAGGAACCTATTTCATTTTTAATGAGGTTGAGACAGTAAAAGAACTTTCCTCGTGACACCTTGTTTCATTTTTTAAGGAGTGTGACAAAAGAAAAGGAACTCTGCTCCGAAGAGATTGATTCTTTTTTTAATGAGATTGACACAAGAACAAGAACTTTGCTCCAAATCCCTTATCACGACCCATAAGGGGTCATGGCTTCCAAAAGGTTCTCATCATACGAGGAACAACACTCTGGAATTTAGGGTCCAATGCCCCCAGTACATGACGCATTGTATCACTAACCAGATCATCAGTAGATACGGGCATGGAACAGGTTGCCACATAATTAACTTGTGGTGGGGAAGATACCACTGGAATGTAAGAACCATTAAGGGACAACGGTTTATTAAGAGCTAGATTAGGACCAATGAATGAAAGTTGATCAATGGTCACAATTCTTCCTTCATTTGGGAAATAGATCACAAGAAAGAGAGAAGAGACAAGAGCTCCATGACATAATTACAGTTACGCCCAAGGAGTAATTTAAAATCCAAAGGGAAATATACAACCATCACATCTATATATACATTCTTTCCTCCCAAAGTAATAGGCAACTTAGGAAGGATCCCTAACGGTTGACTGGTTCCTCTGTTAAACACTAACATATTTTGGGTAACAGGCACAAGATACGGAGAACCAAAAGCTTTCCAAGTAGTTGAAGATAGAATACTAATAGATGCACCTTCATATATTATGGTGCTAGGTACGTTCACATTATAGTAATGTACCATGATATCAAAGGGCACGTAATAAGGAAGTCAATATATTGTCAATCGACTCCAATCAAAGGAAGCGAACAGATTACTTAGAGGGGGTGCCGTAGGTGTTAGTCAAGGTTGTCATTGATGTCAATATGGCATTATTGGGATGGAAAATATTCTTGTGATGTCATAACCTCATGTATATTATGATGATGTCCTTACTCATAACTACAAGTCCTCTTGTTTGATAAGGATGTTATTAATGAAGATGTCAAGATATTAATGATGCCATTATGATGTCAAGCCACTAAGAAGAAGTATTGTCCTAGATGACTATTGATCATAATGATGACCTTGAACTAACCATGAAGACAACACAACCTCATGTATACTTGCTCTTGATGAAGAAGCCCTTGTTGTCCTAATCACTTTTTGTACTAAAAATTCAAGAGCAGTCACAAAGAAAAATAAAATTGGGCACCTTGGAGTCATATTATCAACGTGGGACCTATACCATCTTGTAGAGTATATTTTTCCCTTTCTAACGAGTTAGTATACGCCTCCTAACTCCTTCTAGATTATGAGAAATTGAATTTATAAGTTAGACAAATTATTATTTTTGCTTAGCCGACTTGAGCCGACTTGTGTAGGCTCATACTCCTTCACCCAACAGACATGTCTATTAGTCTTAGGTCAAAACCTATATAAATATGACGTCCAACACTCATTTTTTATCATCAATTCGGTCAATATTTCAGATAAGAACCACAGGAGCAGATAGGAGGTCGAGGACCTCAAGATTTATTGTTTGGGTTGGTTTTCTGATGAAGATTGGACAATATATCAGAGATTAGAATAAGGCTGAGGAGGACTTGATATCCCTGTTTTTGGAGGACAGATCTAAGTGAAATTCAGTCTGGATTTACATTCATTTTAAAAACTCAGATTTGGAATTCAACTTGGATCACTAAGGCTTGAAGCTCTGTCTCAGTAATTTGGATTGACAGTAGCTCATACACTTGTGGCAGCAACCTGTGGACAAAAATAGAAGCTCAGGCCTGTAGTATTTGAGGAAGAAGCCCAGACCTGTATAATTTGAGAAGATCAAACCTTAACATCTGTTGTGCTTGAATCTGTGGCAAACTAGAGTCTCTCAGACCTGTGGCACACAAGAATTTCAAATCTGTAAACAAATTGTAGTATAAACTATTCGGTGATTTAGAGCAGTCTATTGGTCAAAATTTTGAACAAGACTGAAACTTGGGCAGCCACTAGTGGACAGACTAGTAGGGCAACTAAAGAATAGCCTAGAAAATATTCAACACAAATATGTTGCTACTCAGTTACTTCAGAACAGTGATAATTGAACTATTTCAAACTGCACCTGTGACAAATTTAGAGAAGTTGAACCTTGGATCTCTAGAAGCCACCTAAGGAGGGACAATCACATGAACGGTCCTATTTGAGGAGCTCAGATCTGTGATAGAAGCATAAAAACTCAGACCTGTGGAAATATTAAATCTCATATCTGTGGAGATAATATACCTCATACCTATGGTGAATAGAACAATGATTTGTTTGGAAATATAAATCAGTTTATTGATAGAGTTATTTTGGATCAGACCTTGGCAAGAAGACCTGTGACTTGATCAGCTTTCTATACTTGAACTTGTGAACAGACTTGTAGTGTCTTGGATAGGTGACACTTGAGGAAGTTTAGACTTCTGTTGAGAAGCATAATCCACCATATATCTTGAGCAGATCTAGAAAAAGTCAACTTGAAGCATTTGTTGAAGGAGCATTGATTCTTGGAGCCATCTAAAGACATCTTGAAGGTTTGTTGAAAATATCTTATTGAAGGATCCTTGAATTCTTGTTGAAACAACTTTTTGAAAGAGCATTGATGACTTAAGAGTCTTGGAGAATCTCTAGTATTGTTGGAGCCTGGAGGTCTCTTGAAGTCCAATGCGTAGATTTTGGGAAGACTTGTTGATAAGTGTAAACTCAAGAAACTTATTGAAGACACTCTTGGGGAATTCTTGGGGCAGCATATTCAAGACACTTTGAAGATTTCTTGAAGACAATATGAAGGCACCCCTTGGAGGCCATGATGCATTTTTGATGTCATCATGAGGTAACTTGGAGAAATTGTTTGGGTATGATGAAGAGCAGTGTGACACCTTCTAAAAATAAAAGGTTTTCATTGATGATGTGACATGGAGACTAAGTGTGACAGGGCTCGTTGAAGAAGACTTTTGGATCCGTGAATAATAACCAAACATATTTTGACGAAATGAAGTTGAGGGTTGGAGCCTCATAGAGACAAGGTAGGTGCCTTGGAAGATAGGATTGGAGCCCTAGAGGATTGGAGTCCTCAAGAAACCAGGTCGGAGCCTGAACCAGAGATAGGGTTAGAGCCCTAGAGGTTGGTGCCTCAAATTGACAAGGTTGGAGCCTGGAAGATTGGAGCGTTCATCTAGGGTTGGAGCCCTATATCATTATTGTACTTTACTTATTGTAAAGAATAAATTAATAAAATTATATATTCCATCATTGTTCATTTTGTGTTCTAAATATAAGTGATCTAACCGGTAAAATTAAAAATTGAAAAGAAATATTGATTCACCCCCCTCCCAGTATGTCCAATAGTAGGAATGAGAGAACTTCCCCCTTGTGTTACGGAAATGGGAGGATCACCCTCTTGTACTGTGTGAACTGGAGGATTTCCCTCCAATTCATGGGAATCTGAAGAAACAAAAAGAACCTGAGTGGTATGAGGTTCACTCTCTATGGGAAAGGCTTGATCGACTGAAGTTGGAATAAATTTGATTGTTTTCTCAACCAATGGTTGGTCAAGAATGGACTCATGAGATTCGCTTTTAGAGAGACTGGGATTGACCAGAGATAAATTCTGATCAATCACTTGATCAACTAGTAGAGGATCAAGGAAAATCTGCTGATAACCCGCCGAAAGGCAAGGCTGAGAAGTCGTAAGGTTATCCAACACTTTCGAGGCTTCATCCAAATAAGGACAAAAGTGAATGGGATGATTCCCTTCACATAACCTACAGGGAAATTTGACTTTACCCTTTTTCCCATTCCCATGGGCTTTATTATCACTAGTTAAATATTTGTCACCAACATGATCTCCAGAGGCCAATGACAAGGGTCGATTTGGGCCAGTGGACCACACTTCTAAAACCTTGGGAATACCAGTACAATCTCTAAGAAGGTGGTCACCCTTAAATATCTTGCAAGGTAATTTTACTTTGCGGGATTCAATGGAAGATTTTTCAACATCAGTTGCATTGGAAGCAATGGTTTCTTGGTTGCCCCTTGCTTTTTTTCTTCTTCTTCTTCTTCTTCTTCTTCTTCTTCTTTTTAGCTTCCTATTTACTAGAATCCATACTTCCACTAGGTGAATAGGAAGAATGGGGTGAAGAAACAAGAGAAGAAGGTTAGGGGTCAACATTAGGATCAACATGAGGTTGACACTGTTCACGTGGAGGCGAACTTGGTTGAGAAGCATCTTGGACATTTGGAACCATGAGAGTTGAAAATAACCAAACTAGAAAACCAATGGTTAATCCCGGTAGGGACAACATTTCCATATAGGGAGTACCAAAATTTACAAAAGAAGGAAAAGGACCAGGATTCCCAGCTGAGGGGATTCCTTGATTGGTAAACTTAGGAAATGTTGCCATTAATCTCAACCTAAGATCTGCTAAGGAGTTGTGCATGAGTAAGATGTTATTCCGTGGGCAATAAATTTTAGAAATTAAACACAAAATAAATAAAAAAGGAGTAAGCTAGGCAAAAAAATTTACCAAGTATTCGTGAACTACATAATACCTCCTCACAAACCAAGAAGTACGGGCAGGAAATATCCCCGAATTTTTTGTTCGATGTATCACGTTTACAGGGTGGCTGACTTGGTTACCTATGGTAGGCTTGCAACCTAATGGTGTCTCCCCAAATATATGCAACGGTACCTAGGATTCCAGTCCGTAGTAGTGATGTCTAATGTGTAATAGTTCAATGAGAGCACTGCAAATATATTTAGCATACATCAATATACTTCCATACGTGGGACGGGATATCACCCTCGGGTTGTAATGCAAACCGTTAGCGACAGCTCCTACGTTTAACGATTTCGGAAAATGCAACTTATTGAAAATGCCTTTCCTTTCACTAAGGTGCAAGAAAATATTTTTTTTTTTACTTTGAAATGTAACCAAAAGAAAAAAAAAAAAACGAAAGAAGAAATGAAAATTATCTTTACTTTTCTTTATGTCGATTGAAACAAAAATCACTTTAAAGAATTCACGAATGAAGTGATTTTCACTCTTCTTAAAACGGAAAAGATAATCTAAATAAAAAAATGAAAAAAAAAAAATCACTTCCAATTTCTTTTGAATTTAGACAAAATACACTCTTCTAGACTTGTGCACCAAACAAATTGTAATCTTGTGCTTGACACTGAACCAAAGGGAAACAGTCAAAAATGCAGGGATGACCAAAGCATACACCAACTCTCTTCGAAACAAGACAAGAAAAATACGACAAAGGGTGTTTGAAATAGAAAAAATTTCCCAAGCTTACAACAACTCAAAGAGATGAAACAAATCGGCTCAGAGAAGATAGATAATTCAAACACACAGCAAGGATATCACTAAGATCTCATAGAATCTGCCAAAGGCCAGGACACACTGGAAAATAAAAAGGGAAACTCAAATTTTCCCAAGGCTGAGATCAGTGCTTCTGTGCTAAGCAGAAGGGTGCTGAAATGCTAATCAGCGCAGCTATATTATATATAACAGTGTTGCCAGTGCTACTATGAGGACAGAAAAGGCATTGGTCGCTAAAAATAAGGAAAAAATAGAAAGAGTCTCACAAGACACCAGACCTGACATAATGAAGTGACTAAAAATCCTTACTTAAGCTAACATAGGCCTAAGAATATTTAAATTTCAAAAATCGGTGAAACTAATCCAAGATCAGTTCGGGGAAGGAGGACCTAAAAGGATAAGCTCCCCAGCATCAATATATTGACATTCAAACTCCTATAATTGGGCACCAATTCATATCATCAAGGCATCTATTCTTCTATTCACACATGTGAAGGAGATAGAGAATAAGAAGATTGAAATTTTACCTATGTTGAACTACTTTGACCAAGTTCTTCTAAGGTCAATGTTGTCAAGATAAACCCCTCTGCGGACAGAGGCGATCTCTGTAGCCCTAGAGTGGGTCTAACAACACGAGATTCTTTCTAACATAAGCTTTATTAACTAATGCTTACAATTGAAAGAGGAAATAGACATAAATACCTTTTTCGAATCATTATCCTTGGATCCATTGATGGTGACCTCAATCCACGATCCTTATAGGTTGGATTTCTGCTACTCATGGCATGCGAATACCTTTGGATGATCATGAGACAATAGAAAACTTGATACAATATATAATGAACATAAACACTAGCTATCTAGCAGATCAAGGAGTACCAGAATATTTGCATAATCATATAGACAAATATAGAAAGAAAACATCAGATGTTATTATTGATAAATTACAAAAGGAGAGCTTACAACCAGGCCTTGATGTTGGAGGCGTCCTTAGGTGAAAATATGAGTCCTTCACCTAGCTCAAAATCATTCCTTCTTCTGTGCACTCAGGCTTAATCATGATTCTAGCATGCAAAGGGATGAGAGTTCAGACGAGTCTAATAATGATCAGCCAAGCTTTAAACTTGGGGGAATGAGGGATGTGAATTTATAGCAAGGATGAGGTTGGGAGCCCATAAAAGGAGAAGGAAGGCCCACTTTCTAAGGGATTATCCCCCATGGATGAGATCAAGGCTCCAAAATAAGAGAGCTCGCCCTTATCATCTATGTTCAACAACCAACTCGTCGCCCTTGAGCTTCTATAGGTCGAAGCTTCTCCTCCATTTGAGGAAGCACTACCAGAAAGGGTATCAACACATTTTTCCAATAAATTGGGGCGCTGATAGTGTTGGGCCAGAATTGGGAAAAGGATACCAGCGCGGCCATGGCACCAGGAAGGGCATTGACACAGGAAACTAGGAATTTGACCAAGTTTCTTCAGTAATCTTTCAAGCAAGTCTTCTTTGGATCTTCAAGGGGATATGTTAGCATATTTCTTGATTATGGAAACATTTCACAAGATTCATTATGGGGCATTTAAGGATTAGAGACGGCGAAATGAGCATGGTGAAAAATTACTGTATAACAGTCAGTTTGACCTATTTTTGACCAAAATCTTTATGGCACATTTTGACCTATTTCTAGGTAGATTTGACCGAAATTATAAGGCAAATTTCACCAAATATCTTAGAAATTTTGAATGAGATTTTGGGAAGGTTGATTGAGATTCTAAGGCAGTTACAGGAGGTTGAATTTTAGCACTATTGACTAGGGTTGAAAATTTTTTGGGAAACATTAGGAAGGTTGAATCTTGGGTCTATTTGACCAAGTTTGACATGGGTGGATTTAAATGGTTTTTTTTACCTAATTTGACTTATGAATATCAAATCGTAACATCATTGAACTGAATATTTTCTCCTAGAGAAGATTGCTAGGTTTTCTCCTGAGTTTTGGTTTCCAAGGTGAAAAATTGAGTCTCTTTGTGTGATTGGTTGTCTCTTTATGATCTTATTTTCATTATTGCATTATCGTTGAGATTTTCTATGTATAATTGAAAATTGATGTATGTGGAATTAGTAAACTCGGTTAAAGTAGTCATTGTAAAGTAATTATCATAATAAACACTAAGGAGTCCACCAATACTGAATCTAATTCTTCTTCTAAGCCTAAGAAGAATAAGAAGACTTTTTCTAAAGATCCCTTACAGGGATATTCTAGGAATATTAAACCATATGTATTCAATGGTGAGGTGAAATATGGAGAAAAAGTTGAAGATTATCTTTTGGGAATGAAGAAATATTTTTAAATACATGATTATTGAGATCCATAGTGGCCATTTATAACATGAACAACATAACTTTTATAACATGAACAACATAACAACGCTTTGTTTGGAAAGATCTAAAGAGGGAAATGAAATTTCTTGAAAATAGTTTAAAAATTATTTCCTAAGGAATATCTTTCGGAAAGATAATATGATGGAAAAATCAAATAATTTCATGAAATATATTAGGTATATCAACCACAAAATAAAATGCAATCAAGTTGGTGGAGATGTTAATATATGTTCCATATATCAAAGATGAAAAAGAGAAAATTCAACATTTTATGAGTGAATTGTCTCAATCATATAAGGACAAAATCAAATTTGATGAGCCTTAGATGCTTCATAAGACAAGAAGAAAGGATAAATTCCATTATGAAAAAAGTAAGAACAAACCATGATTTAGAAAAATATGGAGAGAAAATAAAATAGAAATATTAACAAAGGAAGAAAGGATTTAAGCCACCGTAGTATTAGAATCAATCAAAACATTTAAAATCAAATTACCTAACAAAAAGTAGCATTCATCAAAATTTTCCAATTCAAGGTGGAGCCAAACTAGTAGAAACAACAAATGGGAGGCCAAGGGAGTCGTGGAAATGACAGATGGATTAATGTAACTTGACAATGAGATTAATATATTTTTCTTTCCTTTCATTTTTGACAAGGTCTCGAGAAAGATAATTGTTTTCCTATATATATAAATTTTATTAACATAAATAATGTGCATGATAGTTTTTATTTGTTTGGTCTAACCCACGAGGATTTGAACTTTGAATATCATGCTTTGCATATTACTTCATAACAAGGTGATTGCTAATCAAGCTACACCCCGTGGGTAATGTGGAAGATAGTTTTAATATATAATAAGTATAGATTTATTTTAATTTTGGATCAAATATTTAAAGATTTAATTTTTTTGGTGTAAAATTCAAAAAAAGGTTTACACTTCAAGTTATTTATCTCCACACTTGGTAAATTTAATTTTAAATTTATATTATTTTTATAGTATTATTTATGTTATATATGAATCTAATATCTCAAAAAATTAAAAATATTTGTATTTTAATTGTATTAAAATTTTCATAATTTATCCCCCGATGGGGGTGGCCAAACGTTGGGATGGAAGTCCTCAACGTTTTCCCCCTCCACCATGTGGAAAACATGCTCATCTAAATGAGCGACTCCATTAAATCCTCATGCTGGAAGGAGAATCCATAAGGTACTTCAGTTATGTTAAGAAAGAAGTCAAATTTCATTTCACAGTTAGAAGTACGGGCAATGAATTTTGGGAATAGGGTGCATTGTAGAGAATGCGACGAGGACCATGGGTGAATTTTTGGGTTCTAGAGTTGTTGGCATAGTGCAGCAGAAGGTCGTTATGTGTTAGCTTGGATTGATTCTAACTCGAAGACAAGTATTTGGGACCCTGAAACGATATGGAGCGAGGAATTTTCTTCTGACATACCATCTGACTGGAAACTTCGTCGCCCTTGCCCAATTCATAATCTATGGTTCACTGTGGCTTTCTCCATATTTTTCGAGAAGATAACCATGGCTTATTCTTTCTCTTGTTCTAGGATTTTTGTTGTTTGTCCCCCACACAATCTCAGGGAGTCCTATGAAGGGGACCCTTTCAAATTTTGGTGTTTGTGCCTGCAATTCTTAAAAGACCATCATTGTGTCTATTTTCTTAATTATAGTCCTAGGTTTCATAATTCTAGCTCTTGTTGGTGCCTTTGGTTTTGAACACCTTCTGTGGCCACCTACATATGCAGCTCATCAAATTTTTTGTATGTTCCTCCCTTAAGTGTCTTCATTCATTGGAATTGTTGTGGTTCTAAGGTTGGTGTCTTGGGTATTTTTTCTCAGAACTATTGGGTCGTAGAAGTTTGCATTTTCCCATTTATGAACCTACCTCGGTGTGTTTTCTGGAATTCTCATACCTTGCAAGTATTTTTGCATTTCTGGTGCTTTGTCTCATTTCTATTTTGGAATAAGTATTGAGGGGTGCTCATCAACCCTATTTCTTAGTTTTTCATCTTTGAATGTAATTCCCCGCCAAAGAGGGTGGCCTCGCCATGGGGGTGGCCATCCATTCCATGCGGGTCATTTAGATCATAGACATAGATCTTCTTCAAGAAACTTAGCAAGTTTGGAATGAGAGAGTGAAGCGGCTCATACTCCCGACCACTCTTTAGGCCATTTAGTTTCTCCAACTTCCTTGTAGTCCATAGAAAAGAAACTACGAGGTATACATGTCAATATGGATATCCTTCGTGATCACAGGTATGAAGAACACAATGAATTAGATGCATATATATGTTGGGTCAATTTACTGGGTAAACTAACACAAGTATTTACTTATCAATTCGGGTTTGTAAACTTGGAAGCATGTCCAAAGTATATGGATTTCATATGTAGTCAATTTTAAAAGACAAAAAGTAGAAATTGAATGAAATGCATATTACAAATATATTCTAGATTCTAAGATTTATGAAAATGAATATTACAAATATAAAATCTAACTAAGTAATTTCTGATTCAATATGTAATAAGTGAGGGAAGAGGCTCCTAACTTAGGAGATACCATTTGTCCTTCCCCACAATACTACCTTCATGAAGAGAAACCAAATAACTAATTCACAATAGTTTATGATGTATAAAAAGAAGGAGAAGAGGCTCCTAATTGAGGAGGTCCAGGTTGTCCTTATTTACAATTCTATTCATCATTGTTACCATTGCACTAAAACTAGAAATGCAGGAAATAACTCAAGCAAAGAAAAGAAGATGATTTTAGTTGTTCTTGATTAGATAGAAGGAGAATTTAACTTAAAATCTTGTTTGTACCTTCATATTGTTGAGATTTTGTATAGTTGGTGTAGCATCGGGTGTGCTCTAGCCCTGAAATTTTGTGGAGGGGCGAGGACACACTTGATCTCCAAAACCCAGAAAGGGATTAGGGAAATTTCAGTTGGTGTTCAAGTTATTCAAATAATTAATTATTTTTAATGGATTTCCTAAGTCTAAACTTAGGAAAATAAAATAATTAAAGTGAATTAATTAACACATGTGTTGAAATTGTCTTAATTCACATGGATCAAGCAGTCTTTTAATCTCAACCATTGATGAATGATTTAATCTCGGTTGTTGATGGGTTCAACGAAAGTATAAGAGAAAGGCTTGAGGGTGAGTTAGAGGAGACACACAGTTGCAGAGCTGAGCAATAGATCTAGAATTCTAGGGCGGGTTTGCTAAGATTTCTGGAGGAATTTTTTACAGCGGGGAGTGGTATTGGCCAAGGGAATGATCTGATTCCATAGCCAAGATTCAATAAGAGGAAGAGGAGCAGCAACAAGGAAGGTGCAAAGAAGCAGAGTAGCAGGTATGCAGGTGTTGTGCAGCTGCTACGCAGGATAGCGCAGAGTCTCCAAAGGGTTTCAGATTTATGCAGGACAGCGCAGAGTCTCCAAAGGGTTTCATATTTACACAGGAGGGCTTCTAGGCCATCATAAGTTTTGTGTCACCCTTCCAAGGGTTACGCACACCCTCTCTGGGCAGCGTAGTGGCATTCTGAGGCTAGTAGGGCTAACGTTGGGGCTTCAGGGGCAATGCTAAAGTTTTCTAGGGCCAGATCTGGGCTAAGTTCTGTAAATCCCGTTTGAGGGTGTGGATCAGTAGGATATTTGGCACTAGAACTTTAGGTTAGCTGCAGATTTAATTTATTTTATTCTCTATCAGGTTTTCTAGATCTGGAATCCATATTTATTGTACTCAAAACTACTTAATAATAAACCCTCATATCTATTGCACATGTTTTCCCACTTTGGTTTTTTCCAGGGACTTATGTCCAAAAATCCATGTGTCACTTTTTTGCATAAGCATATTATTCAATAAATGACCTACATGTGTAGGTTGTAGTTGTGTTTATTTCAGTATTTTATGAATCTAAATTCTGAAAGTAACTTGTATTAATTAAATCAAGTAGGAGAAATAAGCCAATACATTGCAGTAGAATTTTCACATGGTATTAGAGCGATAGCAGATCAAGCTGAATCTCCAGAAATCAGCTAAATAAATATTTTTCTACAAGGTGGCAGAAGAAGTAGCAGATCCGAAAAGGGCATCTTGACAGCATGAGAACATAGATCTAGAAGAGGATAGTGTTGAAGCTGCAAAAGGCCTTCAGGCTTACGCAGACCCTACCCAGGGCAGCGTAAGGACTGCGTCACCCAGTGTGGGGTTATGCAGTCCACTTATGAGCAGCGCTGAGGCTGTGATGGGCCAGTCAAGAAGACGCAGTCCATTCACTTCTCCAATTGCAAAATCATTTTTCCAAGATCCGGAAGTAGTGCTTCAAATCTTCAGCAACGCTGGTGGGGTAGAGATTTTGCAGGTGCAGAATTGTGCCTAGATAAGGCAACAAATGCGGGAGGAAGAAAATTACTCAGTAGATCTGATCCAAACAGATCTGAGATTCGACCAAGAGGATCGGAGAGTACTGTATGTTTGTGTTTTTGGTGGAATATTTCCAGGAGGGAAATCAGTCTTCAGCGGAAGCAACTACTAGAGGGTTTCTAGTCACTAAGAAAAGTCCTAGATCTAGAGGGAGAAGTATTGTTTCTGTCAGATCTGACCAAATATGGCTCGATATGGACTGAGGGATCAAGATAGATAGGAAGGCATGTCCAACTATGTTATCTGGAGGGTCATAATCCTCTCAGTTCTGGATGAGTATGGTCTCAAAGAGCATGCAGAGAATGTTCTTGTTGTACCAACTGATGCAGATCCTCTCAAGAAGTATGAATAAAATCAAGCGCGGAAGAAGTGTTTGATCATAGACAGAGTCAAGGACCACGTTATACCTCATATTTCTGGGAAGAATATAGCAAATGACATGTGGGTAGCCTTGGACATGATGTACCAAGGAGGCTTCGTACAAAGAAGAATGATTCTAGAGAACTAGATGTGGTTGTTCTAAATTATGAAGGTTGAAGAGATAGATCCATTCCTCTTTAGGCTTCAAGCCATCCGAAATCAGCTGGTTGGCATTGGTGCTACTCCGGATTAAGGAATCTTAGTGAGGACTACTCTAAATTTAGTCTCGGAAGATTAGGAAACTTTTTTCCAGAGCATTCTGGGAAGGGAAACGTTACCATCTTGGGCTAACATGCGGGCTATCCTCCGCCAAGAGGAGATCAGGAGGGTCACCAAGAGACAAAATATCAGTGGAGGAAGCGGAAAGGCCATATTCAAGGAAGAGGAGAAGGATGCATCCCTTGCATCAAGGGAAAAGAAGCAGAAATGGAAGAAGAATAAGGACCTTTCCAAGGTCATATTCTTTAACTGTGGTGATCTTGGACATTTCACCAGCAGTTGTCCTAAGAAGAAGGACAAAGGCTCTTTTAATTTTAAGGTTGCAGCAGGATGATGACTCTGATAATGATGTGGCCTTGAGTTCTCATGTGCCTCGAGAGAAGAGGTGAGGTGACATGGATTTGTAGATCATCTACAAACAATGGCAGGATCCTTGAGTCAGCCCTACTCTTGGATCACATACGAGCTACGAGAGTCTTAAGATGGTAGCGGGATGAGTCGAAAGATTGTTGCAGAAGGCCACATTGAAGCAGAAGAGGGAGTTGAAAAGTTGAAGAGGGAGCATTGTAATGCAGAGGCAGCAGTAGCGTTGAGGCATCAGTGCAGAGGGGCTGATGGGACTTCAGCAGTGCAGAGAAGATGGGCTCACGTAGTACACTATTGAAGCATGACAATGTCTCCAGGAGGACAACATGAATCGGCCTCCAGGGAGCTTCAGTGATAGAGGGAAACTTGAATTGTCTGTCAAATAGTTGGGCAGAGTTATTTTAGTTTCTTATTTCTCAGCAATTGAGTTGCAGTGCAGTAGTTATCAGTGGCAGTGCTATGGGTACCATGATGCAGCATTTTGAGAGGGAGCTACAGTACAAATGTGGCAGTGTCAGTAGCATTGGCATGGGCAGCAGTACAAAGACTATCAGTGCAGTGGATGGAGGGAAGCAAGCCAAGCATCAGTAGCATAGAATCTAGCTTCAAGATCTTGCAGTGAATGGTGTGGATGCATTGTTATAGTACACTTTCCTAGAGTACACTCCATGCTAAGAGGGAGTGTTGAGATTTTGTATAGTTGGTGTAGCATCAGGTGTGCTCTAGCCTTGAAATTTTGTGGAGGGGCTAGGATGCACTTGATATCCAAAACCTAAAAAGGGATTATAAAATTTTCAGTTGGTGTTCAAGTTATTCAAATAATTAATTATTTTTAATGGATTTCCTAAGTCAAAACTTAGGAAAATAAAATAATTAAAGTGAATTAATTAACACATGGGCGGAAATTGTCTTAAGTCACATGGATCAAGCAGTCTGTTAATCTCATCCATTGATGAATGATTTAATCTCGGTCGTTGAAGGGTTCAACGAAAAGTATAAGACAAATGCTTGAGGGTCAGTTGGAGGAGACACACAGTTGCAGAGCTGAGGAATAGATCTAGAATCCTAGGACGGGTTTGCTAAGAGTTTCCAGAGGAATTTCCTACAGAGAGGGGTAGTATTTGCCAAGGGAATGATCTAATTCCAGGGCCAAGAGTCAGTTAGAGGAAGAGGAGAAGCAACAAGGACAACGCGGAGAAGCAGAGCAATAGCTACGCAGGTGCTATGCAGGACAACCCAGAGGCTCCAGAGGGTTTCAAATTTACGCAGGAGGGATTTTAGGCCTTTGTAAGGCCTGTGTCACCTTTCTAGGGGTTACTCAGTCCCTCTCTAGCCAGTGCAGTGGCATTTTGAGGCTAGTAGGGCTGACACTGGGGCTTCAAGGGTAGTGTTGAGGGTTTCTAGGGCAAAATCTGGGTTGAGTTCTGTAAATCCTGTTTGAGGGTGTGGATTAGTCAAATATTTGGTACTAGAAATTCGTGTTAGCTACAAATTTAATTTATTTTATTCTATATTGGTTTTTCCATATCTGGAACCCAGATTTACTGTACTCATAACTACTTAATAATAAACCCTCATATCTGTTGCATCGATTTTCTCGCTTTGGGTTTTTCTGGGGACTTATGTCCAAAAATCCATGTGTCACTTTGTTGCATGAGCATATTATTTAGTAAATGATATACATGTGTAGGTTGTAGTTTTGTTTATTTCGTTATTTTCTAAATCTAAATTCTGAAAGTAACTTGTATTAATTAAATCAAGTAGGAGAAATAAACCAATACACTGTAGTAGAATTTTCACACATATATAGACAAGAATTGAACCGAGAATAACTAGCAAACAGAATAAATCTTCAGACATCTAATTGACTGAATAAATCTGAAGCAAAACTAGTTCATGACAATTATGCTAAATTAACCAAAAATTGTACTTAGTTTGGTGTGGGGGCCCTCCACCCTTGCCTTGCACACTTAAAGAACTTCTCAGCTATATAAAATTCAATCAATCATCCACAGCATGAACAGCAAATAGAAGGTGGAACTGGTTTCCAAATTATCTCAAAATATTCAGAAGTCTCAATATAAAATTATACAAATTCTTCATGCTTGAATGGTTCACAAGCTTGGTTTAAATAGATAAATGCTAAAAAAAAAACTAAGCTATAATGTCTCTAACAACCTTATCCATCCTAATCCCATCCATCTAGGTTGAAATCATCCATTCAGTTAAACAAAATCTGGAAAATCCCAAAAAATACTAATTTTTCCCTTTTTCCTAGGGATTTCTGAAAAACAGGTCATGTTTGACCAGCGTTGATAGGGGTTGTTTTAGCTTAGTTTGACCGAACCAATAGATTATTTTCCATTCATGGTTCCCAAGCTTTCCAAATCTATGCTCATATTTCACCCAGGTTTCCTGCACATATGACTTCCATAAAATTATTACGGGAATTTTCAGTTTTGTCCAAAAATACTCTTAAAACCCATTTTTTACAAAAATATCTAAAAATTGAAAAACATAATTTATTTACTTGAATATGCATAATAAGATAAAAATAAGGCATATGTGGATGATATAAGGCGTAATATCATGGAAATTAGGTGGATTTTTAATAACAAAAATTGACCAAAATTGAGGGCCAACATCTCCCCCTTGCTGATCTTCAAGCATGTCCTCATGCTTGCTTTCTCCTCTTTGATCTTCTAAGTGTTGATGTGCCAACTATCCCTGATCATGTAGTCTCTTGTTGTGCAGCCTAAAGAAGACAATCAATACCCTCATACCTTCCTTCCTTGTAGATGGTGGCCTTTACCTTCTGTCTCTCATATTTTTATTTCCATGTTTTCTTCTCTTTGAGCCATCTATAAGCTTGTTTGGAGATGAGAGTGTTCTTTGTTTCAAGCTTTTCAAGATTTTTGGTCAATTTCTCATTTTCTTGATAATATTTTTATTTTTTTCTTTGTACATCCTTTTTTCTTTCTTCAAGTGATTTTCCAAAATATTGTTGACTTCCAACTCTCTTGTCAACTCTTCTATTTTCTTGAGATGTTCTTCTTGTTGCGGCTCTCTTTCTTCTCCCACGGTCTCCTTATAAAATGAATGTGATGAAGTGGCTTCTACTCATCCATGCTCAAAGTAGAAATCCTTCTCTAAAGGATCTTCTTGGTCATCTCTTTCCATTCTTTGCAATATCTCATTAATTTGTTTTGATGTTGTTGGAGGTTCAACAATTTCTACCTCTGGGTCTTTTTCTTTTTCACTTGGCTCTTCCTCTGTTTTCTTCCTAGGCTTCCTAGGAATAGGTAGGAAGGATATTTCTTTCTCAATCATGACACTATATTGGTTCTTCTTGGATATATTCCTAGGATACATTGGAGAATTCATAATGCTCCTAGTTGCATGCATTTGCTCAAATTTTTCCTCTGTAGTTTGTCCCTCAAGATGATGTTGAACCAAAAATTATTTTCAAATCAATCCCATGCTTTTCACCTGATGTTCTACAAGTATTTTAATGAGCCCTTGATGATAAATGTGCTCTTATTTTGCTTCAGTTTTATTTTTAACACCCTCTATCTTTTTTATCAAGCTCCTTGAGAAGAAATAGGGTAGATTAATCTTTGGTTCTCCTTTCATGTGTTGAAGTAGCCTAATGTGGTAAAGATAGACTACATTGAACTGGTTGTCACACGTAAAATATATTTGGATGATCAATATTGATTTAGACCATCGTTCACTTAACCAATCCCTTGGGATTCCTTTTTCTTTTTCAAAATATCCTTTTCTCTCTTTTTCCAAGAACAATGTCCAACCTTTCTCTTTGAAATGTAAACCTTTATGGTATTCTTCTCTTGTTAAGGGAATATCTAGAGCTTGGGAAAGGAATTCTTGGTTTAGTGGTATTGAGAGGTCACACACTATTGTCTGTCCCTGTTCATAATGATTTATTAATTCTTTTGTAATCTCATCATTATAGCCATTAAATTTATGAAGAAACCCTATCAATCCTCTTTGATACAATTTCTCTATGGTTTATTTCCCCCAGTTCTCTATCTTGAATTCCTTTGGCTCAATGTTTTCCATGTGCTTTGTATACAAATTAATGCACCCTTGGATAGTTAACATCCTCATCGTAAACAAAAATACATGTATATATATACCTCTCTCTTTTTATTCATGTAATTTTCATTTATGGATAATCATCATGGTAAATAGGCTTACCTGATCTTTGAATCTCTTTTAAAAATGAAATTATTCCCTTGCTTGAATCTTCTTCAATCTCCTTTGTTCTGCTGCAAAAAGGAGTCCACTACTCTTCAAAACTGATAGAAAAATTTGTTCAATATGTAAAATACCATAAAAACACCTTTAAATTGTTTTATTGCTCCATAAACTCATGCTTCAATCTCTGTTTTTCCAAGTTTTTCACGAAAATTCCTTCTCTATTTAGAAACATTTGCTCACTGTGTATATGAAAAATAAGACTATGTGTTTTCATATGTAACAATTTCACAAATATGCATGAAGGAATTTATGATTCGAGCTTGAATACTTGATCTGGAAGAAAACTTGTAAATGTCTCTGAGTAATAACTTGTGTTCCTGTGTTAAAAAATATCATTTTAATTAGAACTCCTCTTCAACGTCTCTGAAGATTCATTCATTACACAGGTGGCAAGGTGTGCTTAATGGTGGAAAGGTCTTCAAATCCATAACTGAAGTTTAACTCCTCATAAAATGACACATCTTATCCATCATCTCGAGTTTTACTACCCTTGGAATTCATTCATCTTCTGATAGAAATTCGGGAGTGATTCTTACCTCTTCTCTTTGCGAAATCTTTGGATTTTGTTGGGAAGCACAGTCAACTTGGCACAGAGGCGATCTCAGCCTTCAATATCCTCGTTAAAACCGATGTATTCCTTCCTTATTACTCCACAAACTTCTTAATCCCATTGCCTATTTATTATGAAACTTCTTCTCTATTCAGGGCTTCTCTAATTTACACAAACCTCTCTTCAGTTTTTGTGTTTTTCCTGCTTGTTTCCTCCTTCCATGAGGGTGTTGTATGAGTGCATGTGAGTGCACAGTGTTACTCTCACCTTCTGAGCTTAATTCTTGTTGTGATGGTGGAAGAGAGTCTTACACAAAGCTTGGTTTGCGCTATGATGGTGAAAGATAGCATTACACAGAGTTTGGTGTGTTTGTTTGAATGTCTTTTGATCGTTTTACTGCTCCCAGCTCATACTCTAACTTTCATACCTGTCGTTGCCTATGTGTCACAGTTTTGACTGTGTTCTTCTACTTCATGTACATTCTTCCTTCCACGGTTTATATGCATGTCTTATCACCATACTTTTTACATTACCCACGTTATGTTATGTTCATCCTTCAACATGGCTTCGTTCATTTCTTTGTATGCCCACTTTTGTTTGTATTTGCAATCATACATTTGTATTTTCATTCATTTTCGCATGTTTTCATATTATATATTGCATTCCATCTATTTTGTCTTTCGACTCTTACGTTGCATTTCATACATTTTCTTTGTTATTTTATATGCTTATCATTAATTTGTTTTTGAAATGACCATATGATAGGTCATTTCAAAATCAAATTTTTCTTATAATGACACTAACTCTTTGTGGTTTTGTAGGCAAGAAAAAATTCCTTATGGGAAAAAATTTTGAGCCTCAATTTTTGATAAAAAATGCTTATGTTTATGTTGGAGGATAATGTAGGGGTATATGGGGTTAATATAGGACTATGATGAAATTTTTAATGTAGAATGTAGGGTAGGGTAATGGATATAATATGATTATGATGAGGGTAGGATTGTAAATTTCAGTCCCCACTTCGATTATCAATTTTCCCTTATCACTCCATTCATTTAATGTTAAATCCAAGCATGATAAAAACACTAAAATCTGGAAATGAAATTTGTTTCTGAAAATACAAATTTGGAGATTTTACTACTGCTGGAAATACTGGAAATAAATGCACAGAAAATTATAACAACCACGCACAGAAAATAACACAGTGATTTCTGGTCAATGTGACACTGGAAAAACCCCCTACAACTCTTGGGGAAAACAAGTTTGAGAGCTCTTCTTTATTTCTGAAAATATTTTACATAGAAAATGAAATACACAGGAAATATTCCATCATTTACAAAATACATACTGCAAAAATAATGAATCTGTTTACGCCAATTTATATTGCCGTGAAATGTTTTTTTGGAGGGGATTCATTGAATTTCCCGGCCGACGTAAAGTCAATTAAAATTTCGGTTGAAATTTTGTTAAAATTTCTGCCGAACTTTTGTGTCATTAGACTTGACAGGTCGTCAAGACAAAAAACAACTAACACATCTGCAATTACGCAGATCTGAGCTATGAATGCATTTCTTCAACTTTGGACTGATTAAACTCCATGAAACTTATTGAATTAACTATCGGAACTAAGACAAGAATTTGCAGCGTTCAATCTACTTTTAGGAAATATAACTTTTATGGAATTTCATAAATATTTACTAGTTTTAATTAATTTTGTAATAAAATGGGTGCAAACAATTTATGAAGATCATTATGATTCAGTGAAATCAATATTCTGTATCTTCCAAAATACATTGTAAAAAATTGCAAAAATTATGGTGCATTACATTTGTCTGTCGTCTGTAATGGGTAGTTTTTATATTTTTAGTTTATAACTTATATGTTGAGAAATTTTGTGCGAGCCGAAACATATTCAAAAGATGCAGTTTTTTCATATTGAATCAATTCAAAAAATTCTAGTAATTACGATATGCATTAGTTGGTTTCGTAAATATAACGAAAACAAAGTAGACTATGTCTAGATTGTTGTAACACATTTTGGTTCTCAAAAACACAAAGTTTTCAAAGCATACACCAACGTGTTTGAACATGAATTTTTATGAATCCTTTGATTGTTAAATAACACACACTCAAAGAAATGCTAAGTTGACATATCAAATGTGCATAAAAAAATTCCAAAAAATAAGTAATATAAAGCTAATAAAATTTCTGACAACTTTTATTTTTATCACAAAATGAAATTCTAAACAAAAAAAATTGGTTTGGCTTGCAGAAATTTGAAGAACAGAAAAAATGATATTTTTTTCTCAAAAAAGGGCAAAAAGTGTAACCCAACTTCACATTTTCACTATACTTATCTCGATTTCCATGCATAAACTCCACCTCTAAAATCGTGCCACATAAAAATTCTTCAAACAGAAAAATACAACAATAAATTTTGTACAGCTTGCCTTGGGAAATGTGCCTATAATGTAGTGTACGGATGTACGAAAAAGGTACAGTAGATTTCCTCCTCAAAAATTGTGCCCAACTCTGCCTCTATTTTTTTGCCTTCAACCTGTAGCCTCTCTTCCTCGAAATTTGTGTCATCCCTCCTTGTCATGTGTGCCAAATTTATGATGTACAATTTTGTTGTCTTGGGATGTGTGCCAAAACTCATGTTTTACGATTCTGCTGTAAATTCATCCTTGGGATGCGTGTCAAAACTCTTGTACGATTTTGTTGTAAATGCCTCCTTGGGATGCGTGCCAAGGTCCTACTGCTCTTCTTCTCTTCCTCCCTACTCAGAAAGTTCTCCTTTGCTCTCTCTTTCTTTCTCTCAAAATTCTCATGAAATAATAATCTAATTTTTTCTTCCTCTTCTCTCCTTTTACCCTAACCTAAGTGACTTTTGAGTGATCCCTAGATCCAATGGCTGAGAAAGCTTTAAATCAAGGGCTGAAAATAAATGCACATTATTTTCACTTTTTCTATTTAATGACTCGCCCACTTAAATAAAGACCCACTTAGCCTTTTATTTCGATAGTCCCTTTTCCACTTTCTAATTCTTCATTGACTTTAATAAAGTCACTTTTAAATTAGAACGTAACTTTATCACTTAAAAAGTCACTTTTGAATTAGACTGACTTTACCACTTATAAATTCACGTTAGAAGAAGAAGTGCAATAGAGTGGACATTTTTCCCTAGGAAAAAGATCAAATCCATGGGGAACCACTTGTCCTTGTTACCCAAAATTTAACACTCCCGCTTACCGAGGAAAGTGTTCCTCACCACTCCCAGCTTATCTCTGAAGTAGACATGTTTGCCCTGTAGAATTTTTTGAATCTTACACTTTATGCAGAAATTATTACTGTTAATCCGGTTATTCTCCTCCTACTTATGCAAGTTATTAACTGAATAAATTCATGTTAAAATCGAAGCAAAACACATAACAGATCTCTACCAATCCATATCTAGAATAAGCACATGCACACATTGACAAAGTGACAGTTATTTCTGGACAAATTTTCCCCGAAAAAACCCAATGTGGGAAAACCGGTCTTTGGCTGCTGGAGGGTTCTATTATTAAGAATATTTATGAATACACAAATCTGGGTTCCAGATCTGGACAACCCGACAGAGAAAATACTAGATCTATAACTCACTGGCTGAACTAGGGAAAAAATAATGACTAATCCACACCCTCAAACAGGATGTATAAAACTCAGCCAAGATTAGGGTCTAGAAACCCCAACGCTGCCCCTGAAAGGCTCTGCGTCAGCCTCTGAAGCCCCTGAAAGGCTCTGCGTCAGCCTCTGAAGTCCTCCAAACCCTCAGCGCTGCTCCGGAAGGGACTGTGTTACCCTAGAATAGGTGACGCAGTCACTACACTGCCCCTGAAGGGTCTATGCGTAACCCGTGAGGGTTTCCTGCTGAAAATCACATTGTCCTTAGAGGGACTACGTTGTCCTTACTGCTGCTGCTGCTACCTTCTTTTGTGTTGTCCTTGAGCTGATCTCTTCCTCTTGTGTATTCTAGACCTCGGGATCAGATCATCCCCTTGGCCTAAATTCCCCTCTCTACAGCTGAAACACTTCTAAGTATTCTTAGCAAACCTTGAGTATTCTTAGCAAACCCTACCCTAGAATCTCAACTTAGCTTCAGTGCTTTACCTCTGTGTGTCTTTAAAAATGACCCTAAGCCTTTCCTTTATACTTTTCTCGTTAACAAATCAACGACCAAGATTAAATCTTTAATCAATGGCTAATATTAAAATAAATCTTGATCCGTGTGATTTAAGACAATTTCATCACATGTTTAATTAAATTAACTTTAATTATTTAAGCTCCCTAAGTTTTAATTTAGGAAATACACTTAAAATAATTAATTAATTTAATATATCCTAAACCAGATGAAATTTCCCAAATCCATTTCTGGGTCTTATAGATCAAGTGTACTCTAGTCCTTCCTCAAAATTTGGGACTTAGAGCACCACTGATGCTACCCCAAATACACAAAATCTCAACACTCCCTCTTAGCATCAAGGGTGTGCTCTAGCAATACATCACACTATGCATTACATGACTGAGTATTGGTTATGTGTTGCTAAAGCTTGGCCTGCTGTCACTCAACTCTGCACTGTTGCTACCATTTTGTACTGCTGCCCATGACTCTGCTACTGCCACTGCAACTTTTGTACTGCAACTCCCTCTCAATATGTTGCATCTGTGTTACTCATAGCACTTCCACTGTTGATCTGAAACAACTGAATCTCCTGCCCAATCTTTGAAAAAAAAATCAGATGGGTTGCATCCTCATCATTGAAGCTTCATAAGCTACAGATCTGCGTTGGCATCTAAAGAATGATGCATAACTACAGCTCTGCCTGCGTAATCAAACTCCCTCTGCACTACTAAAGTCACATAAGCTCCTTATGTTGAAATCTATCACACTGCTATTGCACTGCGCTATCCCTCTGAAGCTCTCTGCTGCTGCAGCTCTGCACTGCGTAAGAAGCACTTCTCTGCATTGTTGAAGTCACATCAGCCTCTGCGCTGCTACTTCTTCTACATTGTTGCTGCTTTGCTCTACGCTGCTCCTCCCAGCCTTCAGATCTACCTCAACTTTTGCCTCATATGTGATCTATGCACCCACTGCTCCACTTGTCCTGCTATTGTCTTAAGGCTGTCGTAGCTCGCATGTGATCCAAGAGATGAGCTGCTCAAGGATCCTGCCTCTCTTCCATGTAGCTCCTCTACATGTCCATGTCACCCCACCTTCGTGGTTCATGAGCACTCATGGCTGCATCATCTTCTGACCCATCATCTACCACAACTGCTTTGGAAGAATATGCTTCCTTGTCCATCTTCTTTTGAGGACAATGGCTAGAAAAATGTCCCATTTCACCACACAGGAAGCACTTGATCTTTGAAATATCCTTCTTCTTCTTTGGTTGCTTATTTTATGCCAAGGTTGCATCATCCTTATCTTCCTTCTTCACTTTTCTCAATCCTAGGTTGTGCTGCCTCTTAGTGAACCTGCGGAGTTCTTCTTGATGCAGAATTGACCACAAGTTGTCCCAATCTGGGAGGTCCTCTACCCAAGATACTTTGGACAAGGGTTTCCCACTCATCCATGATTGCATTGAGGGCAATCTTGACTATCACAGCATCATCCACCATTGCACCCGTTGCAATATGTTGATCTCTGATTGACTGCAGTCTGAATAGGAAGTGCTCCATGTCTTCTCCCTTAGCCATCATGAATGACCTCATTTGGGTCTCCAATAGTATTTTTCTTTGGACAGACTTTCCCTCATATAGGGAAGTCAAGGCCTTCCACATCTCATTATTTGTCTTCTTCTCAGCTATGTGTGGTACAATATTGTCCTTGATACCATCCATAATTAGTCACTTAGCATGCCCAGCAACTTCCTTATGCTTCCGAAGGAGATCTACATCTGTCAATGTGGCCAGAGTCTGCTCTGCATGGTCTCTTAGATTATATGCCTCAAGGACAATCAATATCCTTTCCTTCCAAACTGAAATGTTGGAGAGGCCATCCAGCCTATCCTGATCATACAGTCCATGAGGAGCCATCTGTTCGTAATTTGTTAGAACTTTCTTTTCTCTTTGCTAAAGAAATGGATCTAAGGCCCTTGGTGAAACAGGTGCCTTCTGCTCCTTCTGAAAATTGATTTCCCTCCTTGGGAATCTAACAAATCAGCTATGATTCAGCTTCTTCTTTGATCCTCTGATCAAAACTACAAGTTTCCTTTAGCTAGAAATTACCGAAAGGTTTTTTACAACTCTCTGAGAAGCTGATATACTCCCGCTCTTTGTCACTTGTGCTAAGGCTAAAAATCTAAAGACTTCAAAATTTTAACCCCGCCAGCTCTTCTGAATTTCTGAAATTTTTGTGTAGTCTTTTCTGGATCTGACAGATTCAGATATGAATCACATTGGCTGGCTTCAAACTAAACCAGCATTGTTTCTAAGCTTCCTCTGCGCAGTAATTGTGTGGGTTTTCTAGGACACAGTGTTGGACAGCGTCACCCTTCCCTCTTCGTGAATCTTCTCCCGAAAGCTATGTTGTTCCTTCATATTTGTGTTTCTGCTACTTTTCCAGTTTCTTTCTGCAGCTAGATCCTTAAATTCTCTTGCTGGTGACATTCCTAGAACTGCAATTGCTTTGATATCATGTAGAAATTTCTGAATATTACACTTTATGCATAAATTATTACTGTTAATCCGGTTATGCTCCTACTTATGCAAGTTATTAATTGGATAAAATCAAGTTAAAATTGAAGCAAAACACATAACAGATCTCTACCAATCCAGATCTAGAATAAGCACTTGCACACATTGACAAAGTGACATAGTTATTTCTGGACAAATAGTCCCCAGAAACACCCAATGTGGGAAAATCGGTCTCTGGCTGCTGGAGGGTTTTATTATTAAGAATATTTCTAAATACACAAATCTGGGTTCCAGATTTGGACAACCCGACAGAGAAAATTCTAGCTCTACAGCTCACTAGCTGATCTAGGGCCAAAATAATGACTGATCCACACCCTCAAAATGGATTTACAGAACTCATCCAAGATTAGGGCCTAGAAACCCCAGTGTTGCCCTTGAAAGGCTCTGTGTGGGCCTCTAGAGCCCCTGAAAGTCTCTGTGTCGGCCTCTGAAGTCCTCCAAACCCTCAGCGCTGCTCCGGAAGGGATTGTGTTACCCCATACTGGGTGACGCAGTCACTCTGCTACCCTTGAATGGTCTCTGCGTACCCCTAGGGGTTTCCTGCTGAAAATGATGTTGTTCTTGGAGGGATTGCACTATCATTGTTGTTGTTGTCGCTACCTTCCTCTACGCTATCCTTGAGCTGATCTCTACCTCTTGTGTATTCTAAACCCTGAGATCAGATCATCCCCTTGGCCTAAATTCCCCTCTATGCAACTGAAACACTTCTGAGTATTCTTAGAAAACCTTGCCCTAGAATCTCAGCTTAGCTCTAGTGCTTTGCCTCTGTGTGTCTTTACAAATGACCCCAAGCCTTTCCTTTATACTTTTATCGTTGAAAAATCAACGTCCAAGGTTAAATATTTAATCAATGGCTAAGATTAAAAGAAAGCTTGATCTGTGTGACTTAAGAAAATTTCATCACATGTTTAATTAAATTCACTTTAATCATTTAAGTTCCCTAAGTTTTAACTTAGGAAATACACTTAAAATAATTAATTAATTTAATATCTCCTAAACCAGATGAAATTTCCCAAATCCATTTCTGGGTCTTGTAAATCAAGTGTACTCTAGTCCTTCCTCAAAATTTGGGACTTAGAGCACAACTGATGCTACCCCAAATACACAAAATCTCAACATGCCCCATGGTAAGGCTTTGGTGAAGATGTCTGCTACCTGCTCATTTGTGGAGATGTACTCAATCTTGACTGATCCCTTTTGGACATAGTATTGAATGAAGTGCTATTTGATCCCAATATGCTTTGACCTGTCATGAAATACTGGATCCTTCGTGAGTCTTATAAAACTCTTATTATCGCAGTGAATCACAGAAGGTCTCAATGCCTGACCAAATAAACCAAACGACATCTTGTGAAGCCATATGGCCTCACAGCTAGCCAAACTAGTAGCCATATACTCTGCCTCAGCTGAGCTCAATGAAATTGACTATTGTTTCCAACTAAACCATAACACAACTATCGAACCCAACCCAAAACAGCACCCTGAAGTACTCTGCCTGTCTGAAGCACATCCTACCCAATATGAATCTGTGTATCCTTCTAGTCTCACTCCATCACTCTTTTTATGGTCCATACCATAATCCATAGTACCCTAAAAGTAATGAACGATGTGTTTTGCAGCCACCCAATGCACTCTTCTGGGCTCACACATGAACTGATTCATGGTGTTAACTGCAAAAAATATATCTAGTTGAGTGTTGACCAAATTCATCAATGATCCAATTAGCTGCATGTATAGTGTAGGATCCACCAACTCGAAATCAAAAGCGTGAAGATTCTTCCAGTTAGTGATCATAGGTGTATACATGGGTTTGTAGTCCTCCATGTGAAATCTGCTAAGAATATCCACTATGTACTCTTCCTGTCCCAGGAAGATATGCCCCTCCTCTTGCCACACCTGCAATCCCAAAAAATAATGCATCAAGCCGATATATTTCATCTCAAAATCTGTAGCAAGATCTCTCTTACAGCCGGCCTCAATGAGTCTCTTTGCTCCAGTGATGACCAAGTCATCAACATACAACACCAAAATGAGAGCCTCCTCACCTACCACAATGAAGTATAGGTTCGGATCAGCCTCACTCTTAGCGAAACCCAACTGCAGCAAGTATATATCAATCTAAGAGTACCAAGCTCTAGGAGCTTGCTTCAGGCCATAGAGTGCCTTTTTCAATTTGCATACATGGTTCTCCCGCCCATGCACCTCAAAGTCCTGTGACTACTCAATATAAACGTCCTCCTGAATGAAGCCATTGAGAAAAGCATCATTCACATCCATCTGGGGGATATTCCAAACCATCTCTGCTGCAATCGATATAATGGAGCGAATTGATTTATACCGAGCTACGGGAGCAAAGGTCTCCTCATAGTCAACTCCCTCTAACTGTGAGAACCCTCTCGCCACACACTGAGCCTTGAACTTCTCTATGTTTCCATCTGTAACATGCTTTATCTTGTAGAGCCATCTGGAAGTAACAACTGATTTACCTTCAGGCCTAGGCTCCTATAAAACTGAAGTTTCAAATCTGGGTAAAAATTTTATGTTTTTTGTGTAAAAATCATACTGTTGTAATTTACACATTGTTGTCCCAAATAACAATTTCCAGCTAACTCTGCTCTGATGCCATGTAAAATTTCAGTCCCCACTTCGATTATCAGTTTTCCATTATCACTCCATTCATTTAATGTTAAATCCAAGCATGATAAAAACATTAAAATCTGGAAATGAAATTTGTTTCTGAAAATACAAATTTGGAGATTTTACTACTACTAGAAATACTGGAAATAAAAGCACAGAAAATTATAACAGCCACACATAGAAAATAACACATTGATTTTTTGTCAATGTGATACTAGAAAAACCCCCTACAATTCTTGGGGAAAACCAGCTTGAGAGCTCTTCTTTATTTATGAAAATATTTTACAGAGAAAATGAAATAAACAGGAAATATTCCAGCATTTACAAAATACAGACTTATCTCGATTTCCATTCATAAACTCCACCTTGAAAATTGTGCCACAGAAAAACTGTTCAAACAAAAAAACACATCAATAAATGTTGTACATCCTACCTCGGGAAATGTGCCCAGAATGTAGCGTACTACCTGTACAGACTGTAGTCTCAATTTTCGTGCCTTCAACATGTAGTCTCTCTTCCTCGAAATTTGTGTCATCCCTCCTTGGAATGCATGCCAAATTTATGCAGTACGGTTCTATTGTCTTGGGATGCATGCTAGAACTCCTGTTGTACGGTTCTATTATAAATTCCTCTTTGGGATGCGTGCCAAAACTCCTATTGTACAGTTCTGTTGTAAATTCCTCCTTGGGATGCATGCCAAGGTCCTACTGCTCTTCTTCTCTTTCTCCCTCCTCAGAAATTTCTCCTTTGCTCTCTCTTGCTTTCTCTCAAAATGCTCATGAAAGAATAATCTGATATTTTCTTCTTCTTCTCTCCTTTTACCCTAACCTAAGTGACCTTTGAATGATCCCTAGATCTAATGGCTTAGAAAGCCTTAGATCAAGGGTTGAAAATAAATGCACATTATTTTCACTTTTTCTTTTTAATCACTCACCCACTTAAATAAAGACCCGCTTAGACTTTTATTTCCATAGTCACTTTTCCACTTTCTAATTCTTCATTGACTTTAATAAAGTCTATTTTAAATTAGAACGTAACTTTATCACTTATAAAGTCACTTTGAAATTAGACTCACTTTACCACTTATAAAGTAACGCTAGAAGAAGGAGTTCAATAGAGTGGACACTTTTCCCTAGGAAAAATATCAAAGCCATGGGCAACCACTTGTCCTTGGTACCCAAAATTTAAGAAGGATGAGGTTAGTGGAATATAGATAGGCTAAATGTAATATGATGTGGGATATAGGTAGGATAAATGTAGGATGTAGGATAATAAATGGAGGATGTATGATGATAAATGTAATAGGATGCATATCCAAGTTAAATTAGTTTTAACAATTTTAGAAAAAAATTCAAAATCAAATGTTCTAAGAACATTTTTTTTTGCACTTATAGTACTTCTTCTTTCGCATAATAGCTCAATGTTAATGCTCGTTGATGATGACCTTTGCTAGTTTGTCCATACTCGACGCTTTTTAATGATGATAGTTCTTCAAAGATGAATTCTGATGGAATGTAGACGCTTGTATCTGCTTCTTGATGTAGATTATGTTGTGTCAAGTCATTTTTGCATCTGATATTGATTCAAGTCCCTTCTAATGAATATTGATGTTGTTCAGATCCCTTCTGCAATGATATTTGAATGATTTTTCAGGTCCCTTCTGTAATGATATTTGAATGATGTTTCAGTTCCCTTCTGCAACGATATTTTGAATGATGTTTCAGGTCCATTCTGCAATATAGTTGCTTAAACTATTTGCATAGTTTTATTATGAATCTTCCCCCTTGCTTATTTTAAGACTTGTACTCAAGTCTTGGAATTCTGGAAGATTATTTCTGCAAAATAAAATTGAAGAAAAAGTAAAACAAAATAGGGAATCCATATTGGCCAAACAAGTTGGTTTTCCGATATGAATTCGAGTTTGTATTATGTCAGTTTCCTGGATTTTCACAACCAGACTCCTTTATTATTTTTTATTTTTAATTATTATTTTTTATTATGGAAGTAAGGAAGGCATATCATTATTATGTTCCCTTATTTCCATATTATTTTCTGTTGAGAATTTTTTCAGAAAGTCCTCTATATTGATAGGAATTCTATAGACCCTAAGCCTATGTCCATTGACTAAAAATGAAATTATTGTTTCATCAATAATTTTTATTTTAACTGCTCCATTATCAAAAATTTCTTCTATCTCATATGGCCCAAGCCAATGAGTTGTAAACTTTGCTTTGAAATATTTGAACTTGGAGTCAAAAAGTAATGCCCAGTCTCTGTTGAGCCGCTAATATGACCACTTTTTAACACCTATTTCATCCATTTCTACTCTTCTTTATCATGTAATTTATCATAATTTATCATATAAATCCATTTTATAATTATTTATGCTCTTATGGATAAATATTATTTCTTCTTCTTTATTTTTAATAAATTGATAATTATTATGCATAATTTTATCGATGATCGTTTATTAATATATTTTGTAACAGCACTCACCATTTTAGCCTCCAAGATATTTGCTAGATTGCAGATTTGATCTCCAGCACATCATTCAATATTCCAACTCAGAAATTCACTGGAATAAGAAGTGAAAATTTTGCGGTTGATATTCTAGGCAAATGGAGAAGAATCTGGAAAATCCGGAACATGGGTTTTGTCCAGAACAGACCGAATTAATTTTTTTTAAAGAATGGTTTGCCCAAATTCAGCATGTATTGAGAGAAACGAAGGGTTCTTTGAGCACAATTTTCTCAGATTTACTGTTGCGGCCGTCTTCCAAATTATCTCAGCTGCAAATCCAAATTCGACTTGTTCCTGTTGAAAGATTGATGGAAATATATTTTCTTGTTGATCAAGTTGTTAGGGACAATCCAATATTTTTATGAGGGGTCATATTTACTATTTAATTTCTCCTTTTTTCTGATTATAAAAGGAGAGCATGTATTATGTATTGGGGGAATGATTATGGAATTTCTTTGGTAACTCTTTAATTTCTTAACTCTCGTGATCAGAGAGCGACTGCTGTAAATGTTATTTATGTCTGATTAATATAAGAACGTGTTTTCATTCCATTTCTTAACTCTAGAGTAAAGCACAACGGTGTTTCACCGGTGGTTAAGGGCCCGGCCCTGGTGGATCGATCCGTTGTTTGTATCATTACCTTTCAATTATCGTCATGTGATAGTTTGTATTTGTTTTCATTACATTTGCAAGTTAATTGGTTTCTTGTTTCATTGCTTATTTTATATCAGTGTGTTATATTAACGAATCGCGTTGTTGTTCCTGTATGATTTAACAAGAATCTCAATTCTATATAATTTATCTTGTTATACCTTAATAGAGCTTCGTTATTCTATTTCCATTATTGTTTCATTCCATTTGTTGTTCCAATTGATTGTTGTTCATTTGCAGATTGTTGTTCAATAGAATTTTCCATTCGATTCCATTAGTTAAGAGTTTGTTGTTCGGATTTATTAAATAGGATTTGTTGTTCAATTCCTTTGATTACAGTTTGTTGTTCATTTACATTTCCGTTAAATTCTAGAGCTGCTGTTCATTTTAGTTGATTAATTGCAAAGAGTTTGGTTTTGAGAGCTTTCCTAGTTTCCTTTCATTAGCAGCACTTAGTTCAAGATTTATTTCCATTAAATTGTTTTAAAACAGGATCATCAACTATAAAGAATATTGGTTATTTCTCCCACGTTCTCAGATTGATTACCTTGTTGCATCAATTTCTAGAGGAAAGAGTTATCATTACTGTATCCTTGATTGATGTTTACTAAGTGAATGCTTGGATTTCAGAGCATTTGAGTTTATGTTATTGTTATTTTCCAAGCATCCATTTACTCTTGTATTTAGAACACTGTACTACATATTACAAGGCATTACTCTTAGATTGAATTGCAGCCTCAAATAGAGTACACTCTTGAAATAAAAAGTCGTTCCTGGATTGATAATTAATGTGAGATAAATAGGTGTTAAAAAGATACCTTTTATACCCCAACATTTTGGCGCCATTGTCAGGGAGAGTGTATGCCATTTAGAAAAAGTGATGCATATTTAATTTTTTCTGCTTGGGAAGAATTGCATATTAAAGACGGAAGGTAAGAACCTGCGCACCAAGCAAGGAACACACTTGTTCACTGGCCCGCTTCACAGCAGAATTGATTGAAAGCTTAAGGTAGGAATGAATGCTTGCGTTTTTTTGAATTTTAGAGGTAGAATTTTTGAAAAAAATCTTGTAATTCCACTCGAGTGGTAATGTAAGCACCACTCATTTCACTAACCAATTGACAGGAACATTTTAAGGAGGATCCTCAAAGAAACACATGAAGAACATCTTCTATTATGGTAAGAAATGGCTCAGATTGCAACTTTTGAATTCCCTATCAAGGATCTAGGAGTGACACAAATGCACATAATTCTCCCACCGTCTCTACCAAATTTCCATGGTTTGACAAATGAAGATCTATATACATTCTTATTTGAGTTTGAAATACTTTGTAGAGGATATGATTATTGTACTAATGATCAAAGGTTGAAAGTGTTTCCTCTTACTTTAAAAGGAGCAGCTCTCCGATGGTTCATGAGCCTAGGAGGGAACTGCATCCAAACATGGGAGGACATGAAGAACATATTCTTGAAAAAGTACCAAGACTACTGCAAATCCAATGAAGATATTTTCGGTATGATACAAGGGGAAGATGAAAGCTTGGAGGACTATGTAGAGCGATTTCAACATGACCTTCAAAAATCAAAGCATAAACATTTGGAAAAAGAGATCTTGAAAACACTCCTTCTTAAAGTAATCAAAGATGAATTTTTAGAGCTCTTAAATCTGATAGGAAAAGGTGATGTTTTTCAGTTATCATATGATGATGTTTGTGAGTTGTGCATAAGGTATTCAAGAGGAATTTCCAAGGCTGGTAAGAATTCTAGAGAAGTTTCTTCTTTATTTTCCAAATTTACTACAAGAACAAGAGACATAAGAGCTGAAATCAACATTTTATTTGAAAATTTTAAATATGATTTTATTAGCTCTCTAAATTCACAATTAAATGTTTTGCGGGTTTAGAAAAATCAAAAATTTGATGAAGTGTTTTTCCCTCATAACCGAGAGGAGCATCCCATAGATAGTTGTTCTTCCTTATCTAGGATGGAAGTAGCATATCAAAGAGATGGGGAAGCTGCAACAAGGTCAAAACCATGGAAATCATGGCCTACAGGTATGGTTTAAAACACTTCCTCTCCATTCTCTTACTTGCATAATTCGTTATGGAATACTCATATGTTAGAGCAGCCATGCCAATCTCAATATAACCACTACCAATATTGCCTACAATTTTGGCATGGTTCATCTTATGATTGTATGACTACTCTCCCTCATCTTGTAGCACAAACACATCTTCTAGCTCTTCCACAACACCTTGCTTTCCTATCAAAATCATCCACTCAACCCAATCAACTACATCATCAAGAGGCTCCATTCCCTACACAATCTCCTGTTCAACTCATTCCAAACCCTCACCATAATAAACCAGTACAACATGCTTACAGTGTTGAACTGAAAAATTCACCCACCCTTTCCACCTATTCTATCTCACATGCACCACTGGAGAAAACTTACAATGAGACTCAAAATGTATCAAATCCAAAAATTGCAGAAGTTATAAAAGAAAATGAAGTTTCTTCTAGTTTGCACCAACAAACCATTTTAAAAGCTCAAGAACTTCATGATACGACGACTATGGGAAATCAAGAAAGTAAGGGATACATTGAAGATTGGTTTCACTCCATTTGTTTGTAGTATTACTCCATGCTTCAACCATTTTTGGCACCATCTTCTCAAGGGAAGTTGGCTTCTCATACCCTAATTTTTATTAACAAGCATTTTTCAAATTTGGGTATGTACATACTTGAAGCCTTATTTCGAAAATAGTTACACTGGAAATACTCTTATACGTAATCATATTCATTTTCCAAATCAGAGTAGGCTAGTGAAAAAATAAAATAAACACAATTTTTATTTTTGTAAAAATAATTGATTTTGTTGCAACACGCTGCGGAAATCAACATCGGTGATAAATATTTTAATTTATTTGTGTATGTATATCAATTATATTGAAAATAACAATTATACAAACACTTATATTCATTTTTATCACCAATATGGAAAAATTGCTTGAATATCATTTTTTTGGCTTGCGGGCTTGATCAAATTTCTGAAAACAGAGTTGAGACAGTCATGTTTTGTGGGACCAAAAGTGAATATTTTTAAAACCTGTTTCTATCCTAAGTGGCACTTAATGTCTACTTTCAACCCAATTTGAATCACTCTATTTGGATTTGAAACGAAAAGGTTAGAACCAAAATATTGACAGGGTGTCTAGTAGGCAGCTCAGGAACAAAGCTAGGACAGTCATTTTTTGGAGACCTAAATGACTATATTTTTAAAACATGTTTCTATGGTAGATTTCTCTATGAATATAGTTTACAACTCAATTTGAATCACTCAATTTTTATATCGTATGAGGAATTTATGACCAAAATACTGACTGCTTATCATAAATCAGCACTCTTGAAACTATGTTTTCTCGGTTGTTCACTAGCGTATTTGACCCATCAATTCTTCTTGTCTTCAAAACTTGTTTCTATTGGAGAGCAATAAATGAATCTACTTTCATTTTCAATTTGAATCAACTTAATCCGTCATCAAACGAAAAATTTATGCTTGAAATATCAACTGTTGGTTTGAGATGGAAAATCGAAAATGACTCTATTATGCAGGTTGTTCTAAGCAAATTTAACATACCATTACATGGAATTTTTAAAACATGTTTCTATTGGAGATATATATTTGAATTCACTTTCATTTGGCTTTGGAATCACTCGAATCGGACGAAAAACAAAGAATTTATAATTGAAACCCCGCTGGTTAGCATGATTGGCCACGTTCTCCCACAAGTAATAAATTAATTTTACTTTGTCCGTGGATTTGTTCTACAGAGTAACTACTTGTTAGCTTTTTTCATAGTTATTGGATTAGGGAAGCTGTGCACCTCTTTTTCTCCATGATTTAATGTTTTATTGCAGGTAGACACTCGCTTTTTATAGGTCTTAGCAGAACAAAGAAGGTCAATTTATGGACGAGCGATTCTTGAAAGAAATTTTAGTGAAACAAGAGCATTTCATCCAGTTCATTACCTAACAGATTCATAACAAGAATAAATGAAGAATTGGTTTCCATTTGAATATTCATGTCACTGCTGCCAAAACATTTTTCAAAAAGATCATTTTTTTTCCATTAACAGATTGATATTCCCTCAGAAAATAGCATCATATCTGTTGTAACTTAATAAAGTGTTGTTTCTTTTCTGATTTCTTTTATGTTTTTGTGTTTCAGGTGTTGATCCCTTCAAATTGTAGTTTTCGCTCTATTAACAATTGAACAATAAGGACCCCACCATGCAAGTTTCAGGAGGCAATTCTTCGGCAGCACAAATTCTGTAAAAATTTACTTTTTCTTTAGACCTGTACATAAATTTTCCTTTCTAAGTTGATTGGATTTTCTTGACAATGAATTTGTTCTTTCCTCTATTTTTTATTTTTTTGTTCCCTACAGCGATTTCTGCGTGCATTTTTTTTTATGTTCCCTATAGGGCACATCGCTTTTTTGTGTGCCTTTATTTTTCATGTTGTTCCTCTTAAGGAACAGCAACCTTGCGTGCTTATATTTTTTTGTTGTTCATCTTAAGGAACAGCACATTTGTGTGTTTCTTTTTTATGTTCCTTTCAAAAGGAACAGCATTTTTGTTGTTTCTTTCAAAAGGAACGGCACCAGCACTTTTTCCGCGTGTTTTTGTTGTTCCTTCCCGAATGAACAGTAGTTTCTGCCGCTTGTTTTTTCTGTTCCTTTCCAAAGGAGCATCATTTTTTGCCGCGTGTTTTTGTTGTTCCTTTCCAAAGGAACAGCAATTTTTGCAGCCTGTTTTTGCTATTCCTTTCCATAGGAACAGCATTTTTCCCGCTTGTTTTTTTTGTTGTTCCTTTTGAAAGGAACAATATGTTCTTTTGCCAACTATTTCTGCTATTTCTTTCAAAAGAAACAGCATTTTCGCAGATTGTTTTTAGGAACAGCAGCTGTTCCATCTAAGGAACAGCAGCTGTTCCATCTAAGGAACAGCACTTTTTGAGTGCATTTTTCTTGTTTTAGAACAACATTTTGAGGATTTTTGTGAATTCTTCATGACTCTTTTAAAGACAAACATACAATTTATGCAAGGACATAAAAATTATAGGTTACTCGAATCAAAAAATCAAGAGAAATTGTCATTTTTAAGAAATTGTTTTGTAGTGATAAGAAAAAGGAAAACACACAACTATCTATATCACTTTGTTGTCTTTATTTTCACTAAAATTAATATGATCGGTTATCTTTATCATGTTGGTTCTTCTCGAACTTCTCATAACTCTCTTTGATTTTTATTTATTAATAAGAATAAGGGAATATTTTCTCTATTGAGATGTTTAGACTTCTTCCACCATCCCTACTCTTAAGGAGTGTTGAGCCATCCTCTATATATAAGTAGGGAAGTGCTATATGAAAAAAAATATATATATATCTATATAATTACTAAAAATTCTATGATATGGCAGATGGAGGATAGGGGGTCTCATAAAGAGCCAGCCTACCATGATCATAAGGGAGCAGTGAAGTGGCATTCTCATTATGGCCACCACACCAAGGATATGATCCAATGGACAACTCAGAAAAATAAAAAGTCCTTAGAACAGGAGGTCTCATCACGAGCCGGCCTGCCCACTTTTCACTCCTTCCTGGTGAATGGCATTGTGATTCATCTGGTTCCCAAGCCAGCACAGTGGCCTCCATCATGACATCACACAGCACTTCCCTAGGCATTAATAAAGGACAATGGTTCCAAGGGTGAGAAAGCAAATTTTTCAAGGTTATATACACCTATGGGCAACAAAGCTCTGTTGATGGTATTGGAGTCATATTTTTCACAAATCAATAGTAATGATAAACCATTTTCTTATATCTTTATCTAATATCAAATGAGAGTATGCTCCTACACCCTTTGTTTGGAACCTCTTATGCATGAAATTTATTTATAAATCGACCATAATGGTTTATGTGAATAATGACCGCATAAGTATTTTTTTCACATCAGCTGTCATTTTCCCTTGTTTTTGAATCATTACATAAAAATTTCCATATCTACTCACGATTTCAAAATGTGCATTTTTTTCAGTAATGCGATAATTTGTTGATCATATCATAAGTATGTATGTCTTTCCATGTTGTAGAATTGTTGTGCAGTACGCTACTCTTCTATTTGCGGGTCGAAGGTGATCTATCATCTTTCAGGGGGGGCACGGATGTCTTTTAAATATGCTTGCATGTGGGTCGAATCCCAATATTCATACTGCATGTCTACAGAAGTTTTTTTGATTGAACTTTTGGCATACATATTATCTGTTGCTCTTCAAAATTAACACTGTGGATTCAAGAAAATTACATGCAGAATCATGATTTGTTTACAGGAGAACAACAAGTATGGGGGGGACAATTCTATTCGCAGCATGACCACACTATTGCAACTAATAGCAAAGGCTCGTGCAACTCGCAAACGCGCACAATTATTCAAACATGATGTGCTTGCATGGCTTCCACCTTTTGCATCACTTTCAGTATCCGCTCAACTTACATCAGCTTCAACAAAGGCCAATCCCTACATGTCATTCCACATTTTTTTCAGAGGTAACACTTGAGGTAAAATAGCATAATTTTTTTATTTATTATGAATTAGGAGAATTTCATGAAAATCCATTGAGCATTATTTATCATCATTCATTCCACATCTTTACCACTTCCCATTTTTTAGAGACATATCATCTTTCAGTTTGGGGGAGTGTTGCTTTCTTTCATTTATTTCTTATGACCATGTCAGTAATATTCTTTATCATCCATTGATATTCTTATCCATTCTCAACACCTCCCTTATTCCATGTTGTTTTACACCAAGCATCGATTTCAACAAATTGTAGCAACCACCTCTCTTTGTTTTCTAGCATTGCATGAGGACATGCTAATTCTTCAGTTTGGGGGAGGAATTGCTACACATGATGAATGTTTTCTACTTTATTTCTCATTTAAGGTATACAATTTCATTTTTATACAGTGCAGAAATTGATTTTCATATATCTTTCAAACTATGAACTGAATTCTTGTGATTTCTGGATAACAAAAAGGTATCATTAAAATACACAAACCCAGATAATTTCACACTAAATTAGTTCATAAAATTTCGAAAATTATGCACTATCGCCTACAACCATTTTGTTTATATCTCATGATCCGTGCATCAAAACGATCTGATTTTTGAGAAAATGGTTAATGAAGTTTGTTGTCACTTATATCACATTTTTCTGTAACATCATATACATATAATTGAACGTCAACTGTAAAAATTGTTACACATTCATCAAGATTTATAAAATTGAATATTCATTATTTGAGGAAAAATTCATTTTGTTCCATCCATTTCATGAGTTGGGATGAACAATTTTTTTGATTGGTTAACACATGGGTTTTTTTCTTTGGGTTGCATGAGGGCATGCAATATATTCAGTTTGGGGGTATGTTGAGCCACTAATATGATCACTTTTTAACACCTATTTCATCCATTTCTACTCTTCTTTATCATGTAATTTATCATAATTTATCATATAAATCCATTTTATAATTATTTATGCTCTTATGAATAAATATTATTTCTTCTCCTTTATTTTTAATAAATTGATGATTATTATGCATAATTTTATCAATAATGGTTTATTAATATATTTTGTAACAGCACTCACCATTTTAGCCTCCAAGATATTTGCTAGATTGCAAATTTGATCTCCAGCACATCATTCAATATTCCAACTCAAAAGTTTGTTGGAATAAGAAGTGACAGTTTTGCGGTTGATATTCTGAGAAAATGGAGAAGAATCTGGAAAATCTGGAACATGGGTTTTGTCCAGAATGGACCGAATTAACTTTAGTTAAGAATGGTTTGCCTAAATTCGGCCTGTATTGAGAGAAACGGAAGTTTCTTTGAGCACAATTTTCTCAGATTTACTATTGCTGCCGTCTTCCAAATTATCTCAGCTGCAAATCCAAATTCGACTTGTTCATGTTGAAAGATTGATGGAAATATATTTTCTTGCTGATCAAGTTGTTGGGGACAATCCAATATTGTTATGAGGGATCATATTTACTATTTCATTTCTCCTCTTTCTGATTATAAAAGGAGAGCATGTATCATGTATTAGGGGAATGATTATGGAATTTCTTTTGTAACTCTGTAATTTATTAACTCTCGTGATCAGAGAGCGACTGTTGTAAACGTTATTTATGTCTGATTAATACAAGAACGTGTTTCTGTTCCATTTCTTAACTCTGGAGTAAAGCACAATGGCGTTTCACCGGTGGTTAAGGGTCCGGCCCTTATGGATCGATCCGATGTTTGTATCATTACCTTTCAATTATCGTCATGTGATAGTTTGTATTTGTTTTCATTACATTTGCAAGTTAATTGGTTTGTTTTTTCATTGCTTATTTTATATCAGTGTGTTATATTAACGAATCACGTTGTTGTTCCTGTATGATTTAACAAGAATCTCAATTCTGTGTAATTTATCTTGTTATACCTAAATAGAGCTTCGTTGTTCTATTTCCATTATTGTCTCATTCCATTTGTTGTTCCAATTGATTGCTATTCCATTTGACTACTGTTCATTTGCAGATTTTTGTTCAATAGAATTTTCCATTCGATTCCATTAGTTAAGAGTTTGTTGTTCGGATTTATTAAATAGGATTTGTTGTTCAATTCCATTGATTACAGTTTGTTGTTTGTTTACATTTCCGTTCAATTCTAGAGTTGCTATTCATTTTAGTTGATTAATTGCAAAGAGTTTGGTTTTGAGAGCTTTCTTAGTTTCCTTTCATTAGCAGCACTTAGTTCAAGATTTATTTCCAATCAATTGCTTTAAAACAGGATCATCAACGATAAAGAATACTGGTTATTTCTCCCACGTTCTCAGATGGATTATCTTGTTGCATCAATTTCTAGAGGAAAGATTTATCATTACTGTATCCTTGATTGATGTTTACTAAGTGAATGATTGGATTTCAGAGCATTTGAGTTTATGTTATAGTTCTTTTCCAAGCATTCATTTACTGTTGTATTTAGAACATTGTACTACATATTACAAGGCATTACTCTTAGATTGAATTGTAGCCTTAGACAGAATACACTCTTGAAATAAAAAGTCGTTCCTGGATTGATAATTAATGTGAGATAAATAAGTGTTAAAAAGATACCTTTTATATCCCAACAGTCTCCTTTATGAAAAAATTATTTTTAATAAATCTACCATGCCATTTTATTCTCTATTATTGCACTAGTGATGTATGCTCCACTGCTTGTTTTCTGATTTCATCTAGTTCATTTAATTGCATGACTCTCTGTTGTTGTGCTTCTGACAGTTCCAATCCCAATTCTACTGCAATTTTGTATATATGAATTTGAAATTCAATGGGTAACAGAATTTACCATATACCAACTGTTATGGACTGAATCCAGTTGTATTCTTCCATGTAATTCTGTATGCCCATAATGCGTCTCTGAACGTTTCCGACCAATCCATTCTGTTCATTTGCATTGTTTTTGTCATGATATTTTCCAGGACTTTATTAGTGGACTCTACTTGTCCATTTTCTTGGGGATGGTATGGATTATACTTTCTGTGTTTTATTTTATACTTTTCCGTAAGATCCCAAACAATTTTGGAGGTGAATTGTGCTCCCTGGCCTGTAACAATCTGTCTCAGAACTCTAAATCTAATAAAGATTTCCCCAAAGAGGAATGAAACCACCGTTTTTTTTGTTGCTCTTATCACTGTCTTTGCTTCTATCCACTTTGTAACATAATCTGTACACACTAGAATTTACTTATTCCCATTTGAAGGCGGGTTAATTGGTCCCACAATGTCCCATTTCTCAAATGGCTCTATGAGTACTTGTGGATTCAATAGCATTTCATTTGATATTACAGATCTTCGAGTCAATCTTGACCTAGCTATATCTAGTACTTTCTCTGATTATTTTTCTTTTCTTCTTATTGCTTATTTTTCTTTTCCAAATGATAAATAGTTGGCTACATTTGTAAACCATGGGGTTTTAGCTGTCATAGAAAATAAATGTTCATCTGGAAAATTATCTTAAACAAGAATTGGGTCACCAGGTGAATGAAGTCTTGACAGAAAATCTGCCACTTGATTAACTTTACTTGGTCGATCTTGAAAAGTGATATTAAATTCTTGCATTAATAACACCCATCTAGTAATTCTTTCATTTTTAATTTCTTTTCTCATTAAGTATTTAATGGATGAATGATCGGTATGAATGAACACTTGATATCCTGTTATATAATGCCTAAAATTATTAACTGCATGCACAATAGCTAACATTTATTTTTTTGTGACTGTATAGTTCAATTTTGTTGGAGTTAATTTTTTTCTTATAAAGTATATGGCATAATTAAACTGATTTTATTTTTGTCCAAGTGATGCTCCTATAGCTTTATCTGATGCATCAATATATATATGAAATGGAAATGACGAGTTTGTTCCTCGAATAATGGGTGCTACTAAAAATTTTTCTTTAAATATTTCAAATGCATTTTGACAATTTTTTGTCCATTGAAACTCAACATATTTTGTAAGTAACTTGACTAGAGGTAGAGCTATTTTACTAAAATTTTCAATGAATCTTTTGTAGTAGCCTGCATATCCCAAGAAACTTCTTACTTCTTTCTGTGTTGTTGGTGGCATTAAGTTCACAATGACTTGTATTTTTGTTGGGTCCACCTTGATTCCTTAAGAAGAAATGTGGTGTCCCAACACTATCCCTTTAGTTAACATGATAAATAATTTTTCATTGCTGAGGCATAGGTTTTTCTCTATGCATATTTAAAAAAAAAAATCAATATTATTCAAACGATCATCAAATGTACCTCAATATACAGTGAAATCATCCATGTAGACCTCTACACACTCGTGAATTAGATCAGCAAAGATTGCAAGGACTGCTCTTTGAAAAGTAGCAGGTGTGTTACATAACCCAAAGGGCAAAAAATTATATGCATATGTTCCCCATGGACAAGTAAATGTGGTTTTATCTTGGTCTTCCAGTGTTATCTTAATCTGATTGTATCCACTAAATCCATCAAGAAAAGAAAAGAATTTCTTTCCAGCTAATGAATCTAGTACTTGGTCAATAAATGGTAACGAGAAATGAACTTTCAATGTGGATTTATTCAGTTCCCTATAGTCTACACATATTCTCCATTTTCCATTTTTCTTTGGCACCACAACTAAGGGAGAAACCCATTGACTATCTGAAATAAGATAGATGAATCCTACTTGTAACAATTTTTTCAGTTCCTCTTTCACTATTTCTTTCATCATAGGATTCATTCTTCTTTGTGGTTGTCTAACTGGTTTGATATGATCATCAGTATATATCTGGTGAATACATGTATTTGGATGAATTCCTTGCATGTTTGTATAATCATGGGCAAAATATTTTGAATATTTCTGTAATAATGTAATTACCTGTTGTTCTTGTGATGATTGTAGATTATTACCAATATTTAAACTCTTTCCATGATTTATTTCAATGATTTTGCTTTGTGAATCGGTAATTGAGTTAATGGGAAAAATACTTTCATATGAATTTTCCAATGAGTTAATAGTACAATTTTCCTAAAAACATTGATTTAAAATATGATTTGCAACTTCATATTGTGTTATTCTTAGTTGCTCTGAAATATCAAGTTCTGAGATGAAAAGGTCTATTAGATCCTCATTTTCTTCCTCTTCTCTAAAATTAAAGAATTGATTAATACTTAAAACATATCTAGTTGCTTGTTGTTGATGTTCATCAAGCCATGATAATAAAGAAGGATATTGTGATGGAGGATAGAGTGTAACATGTTTCCTTTCATCCCCATGTGCTATGATCATACTTCCTGATCTGCATCCAATGAAAGCATCTGCTGTAGCTAACCATGGTCTGCCTAGAGTTAAAGGATGGCCTCCTAGATTTGTTTTTGGTTGCAAGATTATAAAGTCTACAGGATATTCCCATGAATCCAAAGAAACAATGATGTCCTCTAATACTCCTTCTGGTACAACTTTATATCTGTCTATTAGCTCCAAAATTTTAGTAGTAGGTCAAATATTGGGCAATTTCAAATATTTCATAGTTATGTTGCTATGACATTTATAGTTTCTCCCAAATCTATTAAAGTGTTTGGAACTGAAAAATCATTAATCGAAACGGTAACCATAGGTATTCCGGGATCAATATGTTTTTCAATTGTTGTTTTTGCAAATATGAGACTAGCTAATTTGCCAATGACCTGCATTGTGGGTGGATCTCTTTTGTTGCTGCCAGTTTTCTTAATACATAAATTCCTTTATTGTTTTCGCATAAATTTGAATATCTTTGATTTCTTGCAACAAAGGAATTTTTACATAAGAATTCTTTAATTCATCCAAAATATCGAATTCAGGAAGATAAATTGGAATTTTCTGCTTTATTAACCTCTCAGGATAAGGTGGTGTTTGAGTCATAATAGCTTTTCCTTTCTGCATTTGATTTCCTAGATGAGATTTTTCATATTGTTCTCCTTGTTCAGTTTTTTCTTCTATGATTGGTGGAGAATATTTATGTAATACTTTCCCAGACCTTAAGTGGACATATTGTATAGGAAGAATAGACTGTGTAAGAAAATATATTGCTTCTTCCACATTGTATGTTGGTCTCTCCACCTTGTTACTCAGATTTTCTACTAGCTGAGCTGGTAATTGATTTGGTCTAGGTGGGGGTTGGTTAGAAGGAAACTAAAGCTGTTGTGGTTCAGTTAGTAAGGGTGCAGGATTTTGCTGTGCAAATGGTATTGGGTGAGGATGTTGTTGGAATTGTTCTTATTGAAATGGTTGTTGAGGATATGGTTGTTGATATGGATGTTGATATGGCTGTTGGTATTGTTGAAGATACATGTGCTGAGGTGGTTGGGTTCCATAACTATCTCCTTTCCAACCTTGTGCAGGTTAGTTTTGATATTGTTATGGAGGCCAAGCCTGCCATAGCATCGGAGTATTCCATGAATTTTTAGGAGGATACTAATAATTCTGGGGGATTTGTTGAGGGAATTGATGAGGAATCCTTGGTTTCCCAGGTCTCTTTGGTGCCATATAGTAAAGCAAATTTGTCCCTTGTACTTATTCCATTTGAAATTCTTTAAGCTTTGGACAATTTTCAATTGAATGATTTTTTGTACAAATTTCGCACACCTGAATACTATCCAAAGGACATTCTCATAGTGGATGTTTCTTTCTACACTTAGGAAAAAAGATTGATAAGATTTGATCTTGTTCATATTTATTTTTCTTTGCTTTCAAAACATCAACTTGTGTTCCTGTTACGTAGGTAAATCCTCTCTGCAAACAAAGATGATCCCTCTAGCCCTAGGGTGGGTCTAGAAACAAAAGGACACTCTAAATTGTTGCTTCCTAGTTAATGAACGAACGAAAGACATGGTAGATCGACCTACCTAGAATCCAACGTTGTCGTCGTTGCAAAAAGAGTAGTAGCCTCTCGCTCCTCTCTTGGCAAATCACAATCCGTTCGTTGTTACGCCTGGATACCTGCACATGTAACAAGAACAAGAATAAAATACGACATCATAATTTCACTCACAACTATTAACCAGTCAAAGAGAGCTAAAGCTATTGCATTACATAAACATCATAACATAATAGTGGAACCAAACAGCAGTCATGTATATATAAGTAGAAGGAAGAGATACAACTGATGCTTTAACGTCGCAGTCTCCTCCAACAGGGTTCAGTCGAAGCGCGTCTCAGTACCTGTCGATGGATTCAGGCATAATGAGGACATGGATTCAAGATCTCCTCAATGTGATTCCTCCTCTCTAACTTCTCTAGTCATTCAACTATCATCTCTCCAAGTTTAGCTATTCAGCCATTCAGCTAGTTTGTACTAAGAGAGATAGCTCCTTTTATAGAGGAAAAGGAGGAGGTTGGGATCCCTACAAAGGTGGGAGGGAGTCCTATCCTTTAGTAGAGTTACAAGGGAGGTGGAAACTACTAACTAAAGGAGGGAGTCCGCGGTTGTTTCAGTTCAACCACTCCCAATGACTCATCCTCGAGGTGGTTGGAATAGAACCTCCACCTCTAATTTTAAAAAACATTCCATAAACAGCTTGGCGTGGGTGCTTAACTGGGACAGAGCAACAACTAGAGCGGGCTCAATGTTAATTTTCTAGCTCAGCGCGGGAGTGTAACCGACTACTCGCGCCAAGGAAAAAACAAGGGTTTTTACAGTTCTTCTCAAGGAATTGTCAACAAGAGGAATGTTACTCTCATGAAAAGGAATGCAGTGATGGTTTTTTCCAAGCATGACACTGCTTATTGGTCACAAAAATGACCCTCCAATGGGCGAGATGGGGATTTCAGGGACAGTGACCATCCAGCAGTAAGGATCAACAAATAGACTCAAGTATGGTCGCAATCATCCAATCAAAAGAGTCATGAAATAAGTTATAATAATCCACCAAAATCCGCAACCTGGACTTTATTAGAAAAAATCTAGGGTCTTGCGCTCCATCTCGACCCGTACCAGTACAATTTCAAGCATGTGAATATATGAGCTGAAGTCGAACATTACAGAAAATCACCTAATTACCAGCCAATGATGAAAGATGTTAACAGGCACGAGAGAAGCCACCATTAATGAGAATGGTTCTCAAGGTACAACTGGTACAATCTACGGGATGCGAACAGTGATCTTGCATCGAACATCCTCAGAATCACTCAATCGAAGGCCAATGATGTGGACCTTGCGTCGAATGTGAAGAACCTGCCATTAAGGCATGCAGGCTCCAAGGTACCAGAATAGAGTCTCTTGATCAAATTCCTAGATAATGAGTTGAAGTCGACAGGAAGTTATCTGATCGAAGGTGGGCCATAATGTTTCCCACATCATCGATGCGAGACAGAGGAACATGATAATAGTGAATCAGGACCAACAGAGAATCAGAGGGCGGTTGAAAACTACAGAGGTGAACTTCTCTTTAACATATCAGCATCACGACACTGGATTTGGCAGTATTTGACATCAAAGGATCTGAAGTCATGACGACGTGGCAAAGAGCGGATGAGAGGTCAAAAGAGATTACCCAAACCCATGGAGGCAAAAATGACGAAATGAAATTTCCCCAACCTGACATGAATGCAGAAAAGTGCCATGTTCAAGAGCAACATACTGCCAACATAACTAAAACTTGGTTCCATTTTTCCCCCACCATTTCTGGCGAGTACCCCAATTATTTTTAAAACAAGCTTGAAGGGGATAACATATGTTTGTGATGTAATTTTGTCCTTCGGACAAATCCATCCTATTACATTTTACGAGCCCTAGGAAGAAGGAACTCGAGTAACGTCATGGCGACGGAATCCAATGTCATCATTGTTTAAAGAGTCTAACATAGGGAGAACTCGGCATCTTTTCATGTTTAGAGAGTTTGAAAAGAAGGCAGAAAAGAAAAATCCATCATGGCCCTTTTCGTGGATATTCCCTTAGATCCGAAAAGGTAGAAAACAATATCTGAAAGAACCTCTCAGTCGCGAGAGGCTAAGGTATTCCTTTTTCATATATAATCCATCCCAGCTCGAAAAAGGGGTAAACGTATACTAGGTAAATATCGTTTCGCAACCATTTAACAAGTTCAAAATGACAAGAATATCAGCAATCTTTTCAATTTTAGAGAGTCAAAAAAGAGTTGAAAGATGACTCCAGTAGTGACTTTTTTTGTGTTTTTACCGAGTCCGAAAAAGTATAAAATATAACTTGTTACTTCATCAATGTCGCATCAAAACCTGTTGTTGCACAAGAGACATGTGTAAAATCCATTTCTCGAAAACAATATAATAAAATAATCAAAAAATATGTCTTAAAACCTAATTAGGGTTGTGAAAAAGTTTATAAAATGCCAAAAATGGTAAAAATAATTACTTTTCACTTTTTACCTCTTGTGGAGCAATAGTTACCCATTTAGCACTGTGATTTTGTGGCAACGATAGCGAATGATCCAATAGTCTAATCTTGATTCCGTCAGTTCCAGGTAAGAGCTGACACCTTTCCCTTCTTTTCAAGTCATTCCTTTCTATCTGCAATTTCCATTTTTTAATTCTAGGGGAGAAAATGTGAAAATTAGGGCATGGCGGTTGGCGTAGGTTTCGGGCACGGAGTTGCGCCAACCGTCCTATTTTATACACCAAGGCGCGCCCATTGGTGCGACTGTTTGAGAAATAGTTGCACCAACGGCGCAAGCCATTTTATGTCAAAAATCCCAAGTGATAGACCAAATTTTCACAAATTCTGATGTTCTTACTAGGCTAACAATGTCCATATAACAATACTTGCAGGTATAAAGTATCAAAATGTTCATAGAATGGAAATAATGGGAACATAGTGAAGAAGATGAGCTTGCCATGGAAAATGAGGGAGTCATGGAAGCTCTCAGAAACTATGGTATGAAAAAGTTCTTCCTAACGCCATGTCTCTGAGCCCAACCAGAGTTATTGCAATATCTGATCAGCATATGGGACTAAAATCAAGAGATGTTCACCCTTCAAGATCAAGAACTTGAGATTGAAGTCTCTGACATCTATTTCATAACAAGATTATCGCAGAGGGGAGTAGCACCAATCCTAACTGGCACTCGACCCTGCATGGAAAACATGACCATGCTAATAGACAGGCTATGTTGAGGAGCACGGAAAGGATCGGGCAATGGGAAAGTTGATATCCAGACTATCCCAGACTTGACATTCAGAGTAGTGCTACATACCATCACACGAGTTGCAGGATCACAAGCACCGCACGAAGCAAAAAAGACACAGTTGCTTCTTGTTGTAGACTGCTTGGCACTGACCATCTACAACTGGGCATAGGTCGTGACAATAAACATGAAACGCCAACTAAAAAAATGCAAGAAGACCAAATTGAAGCAATTTGGTTATGGATATATTCTGGTATCATTCTTCTTGGAATGACTACCATATTTCAGTGGCAGGAGGTCATAGTCCCATCACCACCAAAAAGAGAACCACAGATGGCCTGATGGGCAACTCTGATGCCAAGGGTAGGGGGCAGTCAACAGATGTCCCGGAGACCGGAATTCTTCGATTGGCTCCGTCGACAACTGATTGTCATGGAGGACTGGCCCTACACTGGTCCAGATTTCACTGATGATCCAGACCTCCCACTCCCGGAGGGAGAGGATTGGGATGAAGATTTGGGTGAGACTCATTTTTAAATTTTCATGAGTATTATGATTTTTTTTATATTTATGCGTGTTCTAACATTAAATCCATGTGTGTGCAAATGTTGGCCCGGAGAGACCTGCAGGTATGTCACCGATAGCGAGGTGAATCCCTCGCGATTTCAACCCTCAAGGCGAGCTCGGTGAGGAAGATGAGATAGTGTGTAATCTGGAGGGAATCACCCGAGGAGTTCCAGATTATGCACGTTTTGACGATGTTCCACGTGCCTACCAGAGACATACTGTAGGGGTGCCCAGCCGAATTCACCGCTTGCTAAGGCGGCTCGTACGAGAACCATGCTGATTAGATACCTAAGTTTTATTTTCATCTGCATATTTTGAAGACGTGATGTCTCAGGATGTAACAAAAACACACATATATTTTTTGAATTTATGATGTACACAGCTGCAAAAATGTGATATATATATATATATATATATATATATATATATATATATATATTTCCCTACATGGATCTTTTTACATGTGATGATTGTAGGTTTTAACCCTGAACAGAAATTATCTACACACGAATCTTATAACAGAAAATAAACAATAGCGAGAGCATAAAACATAAAACAGATAAACACAGAGATTTTCCCCTGGATCCCAAATCGGGACGACCAGCTTGATTTTTCATTATATTCTTTTTAGTGTTACAACACATATATATACATGCCGAAGCATACATAAACCCCAATCCATTAACCCTGGATTAGAACATAACCGTAGTTCCCTCGACCGGATCTACAAAAATACCAGGGGCCGAAAACCATCGTACCCCAATACCATGTGCAAAACCATGCACAAAACCATGGACGCGGACTACCCGCCGGAAATTAAGGACCAAAAATTTTCACCGGGGCGTTGCCCCAGACCCTGACAGGGGGGGCTATCGCCCCCCCTCTTACCCCCCCGCGCGTGCTTAGTCGTGGAAAGAATATAACACATACCCAACAATGATGATTTTACAAATTACGCAAATGTCTATCTAATACAATGTTAGCCACTGTATCAGTTAATGTATTCATTCGTCTAGGAATATGCTGATATGTAATAAAATCAAAATATCTTTCTAGCAAACGAATATGTAAGTACAATCTCAGAATGTGAGGATTTCTAACTGAATAATGAATATTGAGTTGTAGAACGACAAGTTGCGAGTCTATATTTACAAGAAATGCACGTATGCCGAGGTTGAATGTTTCGGTTAATAGCTCAATAACAGTGCTATATTCAGTGACATTGTTTGTAGCTCGTCCTAGACAAATACCTTGCAGATCTATCAATTCACCAGCAGGATCATAATTACCCAGGCTGCCGAAGACGAATTCCTGGTACTATGGGAAGCACCATCTGCAAAACTGACATAAGGGGTAATAGACATCTGCATCATAAGCAAGACCCAATAAGCAGGAAAGCGCTCACAAAGCACATCAAACCAAAATATGTGCAAAAAATGAAAATGACAACTACGTACACCTATTACACATGGATGACTCATGCATAATATTTTTTGAGATACAACCCATTTCTGGGTTATTCAAGAGGATGACCTTCATAATCAATAAGCTCATAGGCCCTATTCTACAATACACGTTTAATGATGTAGGGTCCATGCCACATAGGTTGAAATTTACCTGCCCCCAGCTTATCATGAGCTTGGTCATATAGGAGGATGAGATCTCCTTCAATGAAAGAACGAGGGGAAACTGATTGATCAAAATGAGCCTTGACCCACTTTTTTTGTGCTTCGATAACCAAAGCAGCAAAGCGACGAGTTTCATCCAACCGTTCTAAATAAAGGAGACACTCTTCTTCTGGCGTAGTATTAGGCAATAATTCAACAGCCAACTTGAGCGAAGGTATTTCACATTCAATTGGGAGGGTAGCTTCCAGGCCATAAACCAACTGGAAAGGAGTCAACCCGGTTGCATTTCTAACTGAGGTTCAGTACACCCAAAGAGCTGAAAAAAACATGAGATGCCAATTGGATTTTTGGATCCCAATCGTACGTTGAAGCATGGTGAGAAGAACTTTGTTCACAGCTTCAACCTGGCCATTGGCTTGAGGGTAGTACGGCATCAAGCTGTCGTGACACAGACCCAACTTAGAAGTCAACTCCGCCACCATATAATGCCAAAAATGACAACCATGATCGGTAACGATGTCTTGCTGAACTCCAAACCTAGCAATAATATGATTGAATATGAACTAAGCAGCTATCTTACCATCGGCGGCAAGTGTAGGCATTGCTTCGGCCCATTTGGTGACGTAGTCCATGGCTACGATAATATAAGCATGCCCCCCGACGGAGTGAGGGTTACACGTCATGAAATTAATGCCCGACTTCGCAAAGGGACCAACAGTAATGACAGGATGAAGAGGAATAGGTGGCGCACACATCTTGCGCTGGTAAATTTGGCAATCATGGCATTTAAGAACTGCGACAATGCAGTCTTTGAAAATAGATGGCCAAAAATAACCAGCACGAAGGATTTTTTGAGTAGTAGCATAACCAGACATGTGACCACCACTGTGACATTCATTGAGAACTTTCTCATATTCCTCAAGGGTTAAACAACGACGGATAATGGAATCTACCCCGACACGATAGAGGGTATCCCCGACTATACGATAAGTTTGCGACTGATGGAAGATGCGTTGGCGAGCATCCTTCGTCAACTCAGATCTAAAAGACGAAGTTTGGACATAAATGATGATATCACCATACCACGGATCGAGGGTGCTAATCAAGAAAAATGAATCGTCTGGAATGGATTTTTCGGAACGAAAAGGAGCGGAGTCGAAAGGGAGAGAACAAAGAAAATCAGCGAAAATTAATGATTTCTTAGACTTGGCAGCAGTAAATTTCAAATCAAACTCTTGGAGGATAACAATCCACTTTGAGTATTTTCCCCCCAGCAATTGTCGAGATAATATGTAGGTCATGGGGTTGCAATCAGAAATCACTGTCACTATGCATAAAAGGATATAATGACGAAAGCATTGAACGGCTTGAACAGCAGCCAATGGTAATTTCTCGACATGAGAATAACGTGTTTCTGGGTCGAGAAGGTTACGAGACAAGTAATTGATAACATGCTCATGACCGTTATCATCATCTTGTACCAAAACCATTGCAATTGTGCTGAAAGTGGCAGCTAAATAAAAGGAAAAATCACAATGATAATTTGGAGGGCGGAGAAGAGGAGCATTGACAAGCAATGTATTCAATGTATCAAAATATTTCTGAGAAATTTCATCCCAACGAAAAGGAACGCCCTGCTTCAACAATCGTGTATATCCTTTAGCTACTTCGGCATAGTTAGGTATAAAATGACGTAAAAAATTAGCTTTCCCTTGTAAAATATGCAACTGGTGCAATGAGGAAGGAGGGGGGAGATTAATAATAGCCTCAACTTTGAGAGGATCGAGGTGAATTCCATCTTGAGATACGATAAACCCTAAGAGTCCACTGGAATCAATGCAGAAGACACACCTATGTGTATTAATCCGAATGTTATAGTGTCTACAATGAAGAAAAATCTAACGAAGATGGTCAGGGTGATCCCTACGCTTAGCCGAATGAGCCAGAAGGTCATCCAGATAAGGCTTCACGATGTGACGAATATCATGAAAGGCGTAGGACATGGCGCGCTGAAATGTGGCCCCACCATTCTTTAAACCAAAAGGAAGCTTATTATATGCGAAGGTACCCCAAGGAAAGATGAAGGCAGTGTTGTGTTGATCAGTCGGGAGAATGTTGATCTGATTATAACTAGAAAAATTGTCCATAAGGGAAAAAATCGCACTCCCGACACAGTCGTCAATGACCTGATCGATGAAGGGAGTAGGATAATTATCCTTAAGACAAGCTTGATTGATATCACGATAGTCAACACAAACACGAATAGTGCCATGTTTCTTATCTACATGAACAATATTAGATACGCACTCTGTTAAGGGAATCGGATAAATGAAACCAGCTTTGAGAAGCTTTTCCACTTCAGCTTTAATGGCAACAGCTTTCCGAAGATGAACTGGACGAAGACACTGGCGAATAGGTTTCGAACCAGGGTAAGTAGGAATGGCATGCACCACAATGCTAGGATCAATGCCAGGCATTTCCTCATAGGACCACGCAAAGACATCACGGAATTCGTGAAAAAGGTTAGTATAGACTTGTACTTCATCGAAAGAACAATTCCCGGTTTATCGAAAATGTCAATAGGTATCATCTGTGTAATGTTACTGAACTTACCTTCCGAAAAAAAATCATGAATCTGAACAAGTGTTTGAAGTGGAGGAGAGGGAACTTGAGAAGCAAAATGCTCAAGACAGGTAGGCATGGCCCCGAGACTGGGGAGAAACGAGGAATGATGATGGTTATCGTCCCATGGGGGATCTTCAAGAGACATGGTTTCCACGATGGCTTCATCGGAGGGAAACACTTCCTTCAAAGGATCGAATGAATCAAAATTACCAAGCCAAAGGGATTGAGAATAAATGTCAAGAGACATGCTCGAAGGAGTAGAATCAGTATCTGACACGGCGATGAGTTCACAATAATAAATTTAAATCGGACTCAATGGCATCTAATCTCCGAAAGAATCGATCTGTTCAGGGGAAGGGATAACCCATGGGTCATCCGTGCAAGAAATCATGTTGACCTGAACAGTATTTGGTGGGGGAAGAGGAAAAATACCCATGAGGGTAGGATCCTTGAAAAGGCCTGGCCCTACGCTCTCATAGGGAGTAGGAATCTTATCCACATACGGAACGTTGTTCTCGAAAGAAGAAGTGAAAAAATACAATTGATCAACAGTAACAATATTTCCTACGTGCAGCAATTTCAAAACACAAAAGGGAGTGGACGGAACACATAGCATTGCGTGAGTCAAACTGCGACCGAGGAGAATATTATAATTGATCTTAGCATCAATGAATTTAACTTCGACATATATTGTCTTCCCTTCTAATGTGATCAGTAAACTAGTGAGAACACCAAGAGGTTTAGACTCTCTTCCATCAAATGCTTCAAGGGAATTGGGTGACGAGGTAAGAGTTGGAGAACCAATGACTTTCCAACAACTAGATGACATAACACAGGTAGATGTACCCTAATCCACGACTTCCCGGTGAATGCTCAAACCATTTATACCAACTTGAATGATGAGTTCAATTTGGTGTGGGAGTCGAGGGACAAAATTCTCTAAATCGAAAGCAAGAAAGCTAGTATCAGTAGGATCAACCCCACCTATCGCGGATAATAATGCTTTATGTTATGACAGAAAACTCTGAAGTACTTCTAATGCAGACATTGCGGATGGCGCCTGAGCCAAATCCCCAACAATACTGTAATGCTGAGCGGCACGGGCGTTAGGATTGTACGAAGACTTGCGGAGCACACCTTTGGAAGGTGGTCGCATAACAGATTCAGTATTAGGCCGTTCAATCTCAAGAGGGCTAGAAACAGGTGGACGAGGAGGACCATCAGCGATCTCCTTCCTAGTTGCCTGACGTGAACCAGAATAACATTTCGATCGAGTAGTAACAAAAATGGGTGCAGAACCGTTCATCATAAAAACCTGAGAACCAAATGGGGTAGAGGACTGAGGTTTCTCTACCATCTGAGTTTGCTGAGTAGGAAAAGGTTCTTTAAGAATAGCCAGAGCGCCTTGAGTGCCTTTGATCAATCGGCTCACTTCAGATTGTCAAGGACAGTCTTTGGTGAAGTGCTCTTTGTCACAAATCAAACAAGGATACTTCGGTTTGCATTGAGAACTATCAGCAGAATGAGGTTTCGACGAATCCTCTTTCGGGGTATCGGCTTTGGCCTTACCTTTACCCTTCTTCTTACCTTTAGAAGCATTATCCGTAGGATTGGCCTGAATGGCATTCACTTCTGCGGGTTTTCCAGAATTCGGATTTGGTTGAGAAACAACATTATCAAAAGTAGACTTCTGCTTCCCAGAATTAGATGGATACTTCTGAGGAGTTTGAGATATGGAACCAATGATACCGTCAACGGATGGAGTCCCTGGAGGTTTAGAAGTTTCAAGTCGAGGAGCATCAGGCAATATATCATATAAAGCACCGAATTGAGAGTACACAAGATCGAGGTACTGGGCATAAGCAATGGCTTGTTCCTCGGTTACACATGACCCCATGGCTATGTCTTTGGCGATCTAATTGACAAAGGAGGTAGTGAACCAATGAGTTAGAAGCTTATCAGGAATTTCAAATTTAATCATGTGACGACGTCGCCTCCACTCATGAATATGATCTGAGATATGAGTAGCTCGATCTTGTTTCAATGAAGTAAGGAGGTGTGTCCTAGCCTCATAGCGGACCGACAACTAGAAATTTATAGGTAATGCCATAGCTAAGGAGTTGAAATCTTGAAAAAATCCACGAGACAACTCAATGTACCACTTTGTAGCGGCACCAGTAAGAGTACGCTAAAAAATACGGAGCCGAATAGAATCATCAACCCAAGAGTTAGAGGAACACCACAAGTGGTAAGTCATAACATGCGTTTGGGGGTCTTCACCAGGTTTACCCTCAAATTTAGGACAATCACCTGGAATCTTGGTCGGAACTAGAGGCCAATAGGGATTATGAAGAATGGGATCATTTGTCAATTTGGACACATCAAGTAATTCCAACGTAGCAAGAAATAGTAATTGAGTATTAAAAGTCATCGGAGGTGTTTGATAAGGACCTGTGTGTACATTCCACCCAGTCCGAATGGGATTTTGTCCACATGCATTCTATCCCGAAAGATTCGGATCATAGGGATTAGAAGCAGGATAATTCGGTTGATACTAGGATTTAGAACCAGGATATGGAGTCGAAGTAGACCACAGACGTCCGTGCTGAGTAGTATAAGGATTCTATTGTGGAATGTAAGCATGGCTTTGAGGTTGATGATACAAAGGTGGATTTTGAGGGTAAGGAATCTGAGGCGCGCTATATACTGGTTGATATGAACCTTGAGGGTAGTAACCGCCCTGCGATTGAGCAGGTTGACCTTGCGGAGCAAGTTGAGTAGACTGTTGAGCAGGGTAAATAGGTAGAACCAGTTGCAAAACCGAAGGAATCGGCTGGTGGGAAGGTTGAAATGGTTGCTGAGCTGGTTGAAACGGCTGTTGAAACTGTTATTGGGGACCAACAGGTTGTCCTTGTAGGAAAGGTTGGCTTGATGGTTGCGATGGACCAGGTTGTCCCTGATAACCAAGTTGACCTGGAGAAGGACCAAACGGTTGTCCTGGTTGCACAATATTTGGGCCACACTAAACGTGCAGCTGTGATTGAGGTGCAACAGGTTGTCCCTGTGACGGATAATTTTCCCCCCAAGACCAAAAGATGATCCTGGTTGATTCAAAGATTGACCCGAAAGACCAGAGGGTTATCCATGTTGGACCAAAGGCTGACCTTATGAAGGTTAGCCTTGTGGACCGTATGGTTGTCCCTGTGGGCCAGAAGCAAGGCCCTGTTGAGCTAAAGGTTGTCCCGATGAGGGTTGTCCATGGAAGCCAGAGGGTTGCGTAGGAAGAGTAGGTCCCAGATGAGTAACAGTCTGATAAGGATCATAAACAGCTTGATAAGGATCAATAGGAGGCAAATATACCAGATTACCATACACATCATAATGGTGCGGATAGATATATATGGGATTACCGATAGCATCATAATGATGGAATCGAATATTAGCAGGAGCCTAAGACTGCTGAGAACCCTGAGAACTCTGCTGCTGAACAGCCAAAAGATATTCTTCAAAAGTAAGACCACTAGGAATCACAAGAGGAGTGAAAACTGAACTAAAAGCCACACAAACCATTGGTTGAACTGGAATAGATGTGACAGTAACCGACAAACCAAGCGTCGAAGGTGATAGCCCCAACGAAGGTAGGACCGAACTCCAAGCAGAAGTGAGACCGACAATGGTGAAGATTGGGTGGACGCACGAGAGAGATCTTCACGAAAGAGTTGATATTATCCTATGGATACAGGAATTCCTTCACTATCAACAGGATTGGAGGAATCCATATCTGAGTCCAATGTAAGATCTTCGAAAATACTACAGGGACTAGGAGGTACCGCAGCAGCAACAAAGGGCGGTCCTGACGTAAGAGGAGGAAATTCTCCTTCTTCCCCAAAGCCAGACCAAGCACTTGAAGGAGGCCAATTGAATTCAACTGGCTCATCAAGTGGAGATCGAGTAGCAAGGGGTTGGACAGACGAAAGAATAGGCTGCGAGAACTCGACAGACCTAGTGCATTGAGGGGTTTCAAAATAAACTTTCGGAAAATAACCACCACTAGGAGGCAGTGAGGACGAAGAAACTAGATGTTCTACCACTTTGATTGTATATCAAAATAGGAAGGAAAAGAGATAACCAATCGAAGGTTCCAAAACAAGAACCAAAGAAATCAATCAGGAAAAACACGAAACTTTTAATGGGTGTGTGATCGCAGGTGATTAATTTTATAACATTGAAACCAAAATTCACTATTTCATGTTTTAAGGGTCGAGAAACAGGAAAAATATGACTCTAGTCACTTTCAATTTGAAACGAGCATGAAAGGACAAGTGCTCGATGATCTCTTATCTGGTTTAAAGAGTCACGAAAAGATCGAAATGACTTCTCAGGCATTCTAAGCAAGAGGGTGTACCAGGTTTTCGTCAACTGCCATATACACCTTTATGATCAAATGAAACAGAAATGACCAAGGACTTGACGTACGTGCAGGTAATCTCCCCAAATGTTGTGTTCGGTGTATCATGGTTACAAGGCGGCAGACTCGGCTTCCTATGGATAAAAGGATTGCAACCTAGAGGGGTCTCCCTTTATATACACGACGGTACGGGGAGCACAAGTCCGTACTAGTGTTGTCTGAAGCCAACAGGCGAGCGATAGCTACTAGTTTTTAAGACGCCAGAACACGCCTCTAGCGTAGACCACTAGAAATATTATGTTAGGTTTCAATGTTGCCTTAGGTTCATTGAGTAAATTTTAAGTTAATCTTGAATTAGGTTTCAATTTCTAGGCCCTGACGAATTTGGCCTCAACTTCCTAAATGCAAAATATATGCAAATGAACATCATTTCAGTTCGATGAATGCTAGTTATAAGAAGGATAGAAATCTTTCAAACAACAACAAACAAACAAAGGCGAAGAAACTTCTAATGCCTCTAATGTAATCAATTGAAAATGAAACTCCTTCCCAGATGACAAATGCTAATTATGTAAAGGAATGTTTCAATTTCAATGCAACAAAAGAATGCAAAACATTTGTTTTTTGAATTTTCAATGAAATGAAGCACACATTGTACTAATTCAATAGAAAAAAAAGCAAACACTAGATTGAGTTTTTCGAATGTAGAGACTCAGAATTGAATGATTCAATTAAGACAAAACAAATGCAAAAACATTCAAGCTAATGTAGCAAACTTTCAGTGAAAGGAAAAATTTTCCCGAAATGACCCAAATAAGCAACGTAATTAGTGCTCAGAGCAAGAAGAAGAGCACTGGTTTAGGGGGAGCAGCAGGTTGAATACTAATGATTGCATTGTTGGCAATATGACTGCTTATTCTTTGGTTTTTGTGATACTCATGCTCAAATGATGATGACTTGGTATTATGATGAGATTTTGAGCCCTGGTTGCTGATAAGTATCTTTTGTACTCACACATGGATGAGTTGGATGTCATTTGTTTCAGAAATAAATCATGCAGAGTGTGTTACTATGGTTGAGAGATCTTTTGCCTACATATGTTACTTCATGTTAAATATTGAAGATCATGGTGATGTTGGACCACATGAATGATTGCTTGACACTTATGGGAAGTTGTTGTTCTGGTATGATAAACTTTATTGGAAAGATTGTATTGATGCTGCAAAGAATCTGAAGGCCTGGTTACTAATGTGCCTTTGCTACAACCATTGGATGACGCTTGAAGACACAACTACACTGTTCTATCTATCTGTAGTCCAGGGAAGCATTCAAATGTCCAAGAAAGAAGCTAAACACTGTCTTTTCCTCACAGAGAATCAGATCTGGTTGAAATTTAGAAGATGGCTTGGGATACGCGGGTTTCCTGAAACATAGTCGCGTATATACGCGAGTTCCTTCACAGAAAACCGCGTATGTCTGATTGCTGAACATTTTTGGTTGGAGTCAGCTCTCTTCAGCATAGCTGCAGTGCTGTTTGGTATCTCTGATACTGTTTGGTATCTCTGAAGGTGTTCCTGTTCTCATAATTCTGTTTCTAATGTTTTGATGAAGATGCCTTGATGTTTTGTTGGTGAAAGTGTTCAGGATGCACAAACTAAGGGGGAGCCTTAGTCATTTGGAAAGGATGCTTGGAAGCATAGATTCAGGGGGAGCATTAGCTTTGCTGAGTATAATGCAGTGTTGGCATTATGATGGTTCCGAAATATGTTCTCTTTCTTGAGGACTTTCTGGTGTTGGTCTTAAAGTTATATTTGTAGTTTGATGAAAAGGTCTTGTTGAGACCCATGTTGTAAAATTGTAATATTCAGTCATGTAAGGACTTGTCAAATTTGTAAACCCACTTGGTTGGGTAGCTGAGTCAAATTTTGTAAACCCACTTGGTTGGGTAGCTGAGTCAAATTTGTAAACCCACTTGGTTGGGTAGTTGAGTCTCATATGTAAATCCACTTGGTTGGATAATTGATGTAAGTATGAGTCTTTGGTGATAGGAAGTTCATAGAGTCATATACTTCATTGAAGAATATGTTTGAAGATTCAGCATGAAATCAGGGGGAGCTTGGCCACTTCAGTATATATCAGATCTGCAGAACGCTTTTTCCACATGAGGAGAAAAGGAGGAGAGTATGATGGTTTTTGATCCGCCCTTTGCCCTTGATGTCAAAGGGGGAGAGTGATATGGTGTTTGAATGAAGAGAAAGAATGGTGTCAAAATGAGGAATGTGACATGGTATCATTGTATTCTTAATGTACCTATCTGTTGTGGTAGCCAAACACCATCGTGGTTGCCATCAAGTCCAAAGGGGGAGATTGTTGGAAATATGATGCAGAGTGTTGTCCTTGATGGCAACCCACTGAATGAAGATGAAGACATGCGATTATTGACATGTGTTGTCCTTGATGGCAATCCACCTGATGAAGTTGTTCTTGACTTGATGGACTTGGTAAATGATGTAAATCTGATGTGATATGATGCTTCTTGATATTATGATGTTGAGTGTTGTCCCTGAAAGGCAACCCACTTGATAAAGATGATGGAAACTTACTTGATGAAGTTGTGCTTACTAGAATATGTTCTTGATGAAGAAAATATGATGTATCTACAGTATGTACAGAAGGCAATGAAGAAAGGAATTCATAATGTGCTCAAAGTATTATGAAAAGAGTATGTCTCTATGTATACGCGGATCTGTCTAAGGGAAGTCGCGTATGCACGCGGGGAAAAACGTTCAAAGTCGCGTATGGGAAAAAGCGCTCACAATGTATTGTTTTGGCTCATGGTATTGTTAGGCTCATGGTATTGAAGGCTCATGGTATTGTTGGGCTCGTGGTATTGAAGGCTCATGGTATTGCTTTGGCCCGTGGTATTGAAAAAGGATAAACCTATATAAGGAGAAGAAATTCATTGTGCAAATCATGAGTGTGGGTGCAAGATGTCTAAGCTTGAATGAATACTTCTCTGTGAAGTATTTCTGTATGGAAAGGGTAAAGGTTTGATGATAGATCTGAATCTATGATGCACCAATGAAGAGATGATGAAGCGGGATATCTAGATCTGAAATGTATCTGTATTTGCTAGATCTGTTTATGGAATGATTGGATCTGTGATGAGGCAAACATCTGTCTGAAGTAAAGGGTTGAATCTGAACCGAATGTCTGATCTAAAGAAGTATGCAGCTCTATAATGGGTGAAGATCTATACGCGAGTCTGCTGAAGAGGAAGCGCGTATATACGCGGCTTCGCTGAAGAAAAAGAGCGTATGCGCAGTGAAGTGTATACAGATGTATACGCTGGTTGATGTGGACGAAAGCGCGTATATAAGCGACATCAGAGAAAGGAAAGCGCGTATGCAAACTAGGGTTTGATGAAGCAAAGGGTATGAAATATCTGATCTGTTCTAATGTGTTTCTGCTATCTGATCTGTGTTGATAAGTATCTGTTGGTAATGTATGTTTGTGCTTAAAAGTATGGAAAGGGTCCAGTCTGGAAATATGATGAAATGTGGCCTGCAAGTGGTGTTCTATTGAAGTTGTTGGATCCAGTGTGAAAATTGATGAAACGTGGTCCAAGGTGGTGCTGAGGGTTGTAGCCTTCAGTCAGGGGGTCGTAGCTCCCTTCCAGGAGAGGCTGGTAAACGAGTCGGGGGGTCGTAGCTCTCTTCCAGGAGAGGCTGGTAAACGAGTCGGGGGGTCGTAGCTCCCTTCCAGGAGAGGCTGGTAAACGAGTCAGGGGGTCGTAGCTCCCTTCCAGGAGAGGCTGGTAAACGAGCGCAGGTGGGTGCCTGCGTGCTGGTCAAGTCTGCGCCAGCACATATGTTGTAAGATGTTTTCTCTATAATAAAATATTGAAGGCCGAGCAACTGCAGCGGTGGTTTTCTCCCGATTTGGGTTTCCACCTAAAAATCCTGGTGTTCATGTGTGATTCTTTGTGTGATGGTTTATTCTGTTCTTACTGCACATGTTTACAGTTTATTGAACATCTGATAAATGAATGATGGAATAATATAAGTGAAGATTTAATGACAGATATAGATCTCTGTGTATACGCTAGTTTCATAAAGGGGATCCGCGTATATGCGCTAGTTTACTGAAGGAAAGTAGCGTATGGGTTTTAAGGAATGCAAAAGTAAAAAGTTTTGAATATGCAGAAAATAATGATTCACCCCCCCCCTCTCAGTATTTTTCCCAACAATTGGTATCAAAGCGTGGTCCTTCTGCAGAAGCTTGATCGCTTGAAGGAGATCCGTCGCAATGGGAAAGAAGCAAAAGAAGAAGCCTACTCAAGGAAAGAAGAAGCCTCAGAAATCATGTATAGCAGAAAATGAAGGAGATGAAACAGGTATTGATCGTTGCTCTTGTATTTTACTTAATTGTATATGCAAGGACTATTATAGTGAAAGTGAAGATGAAGAAGATTCTGACCAAACTCTACAAGTGCTCATGGCAAAGAAGAAGGCTACTCAAAGTAAGGAGATAGCTGAATTTGACAAAAATGAATCAGATAGTGATTGGGGTCATCCCTTAAAAGATCTTAGTTGTGCAAACAATGGTGATGATAGTGAAGAATATGCTATCGAAGCTGTCAAGATTAAAGATGAAGATAGTAAGAGAAAAGTTGTGGATCTAGAAGAAGTTATCAAAGATCAACAAAGAAAATTTAATGAGAAGGATTCTGCTAACAAAGCTTTGGTATTTAGATTGAAAAGGATGTTCGATGATGTATACAGTCGAAGTAAAGGATATCAAGCTGGAATCATCTCTCTGCAAGCAGAACTTGAAGAAGAAAATAAGAAGAATGAAGGACTTGAAGCAGAAAACGTTTCTCTAAAAATAGATCTGAAAAAATCAAAGAGGAAGAATGAAGGTCTTGAAGCTACAGTCATCTCTCTACAAGCAGATCTTGAAGCATCAAGAAAGAAGATTGAGGAACCTCTACAAACGTTTGAAAAGGAAGGCCTTGAAACAGAAATCATCTCCCTCAAAGAAGACCTGGACAAATCAAATAAGAAGAATGCAGGACTTGAAGCAGAAAACATATCTCTGAAAGAAGATCTCAAAGCATCGAAGAAGAAGAATGAAGAGTTGCAACAAACATGTGAAGTAAACGAAAATTGGTTAAAATAAGAGATTCTAAATCTGAAGGATCAAGTAGAAGATGGAAGAAGGAAAGAAGAAAGCATGACAAAGCAATGTCAAGACTTGGAGGTTGAGCTAAATATTCTCAAAGGTAAATTAGAAGAAAAGGTTAGACTTTTGAGGTTTCAAGATAGTACTAAGATTCTGGATAATATTCTTAGTAGTCAAATGTCTCCTTCTATCAAACTTGGTCTTGGTTTTCATGAAACTGTTAAAGGAGAATCTAGCTCACAAGGAGATGCTAAAGAATCAAAGGATATCAATGCAAAATCTGAAGTATTGAAAGAGTCAAAAGATCAACCAACAATCATGAATTCTCAAAGGAATTCATTCAAGAACGTTGAATGTTTTAAATGTCATAACTATGGACAGGTTGCAGCAAATTGCAGGAGCAGATCATTTCAGCCACAAACAAACAGGTTCTACTCAGAAAGTTACTCTGGTTTCTTCAAGGGATATTGTTTCTCATGTAACAAGTATGGGCATAAAGCAGCTGATTGTAAAAGGAGGAAGAATAGAAATACTCATTATGATTCTTATGTTTATTTCTCTGGTCACATGAGATGTTATGCTTGTAACAAGTATGGACATGTAGAAAAAGAATGCAGGATGAACAGATCTGGGAAAGTGGACAATTTTCAGCACACAGTTGGAAAGCTCAAGAAAATTTGGAAAAAGAAGGAGGTCCGATCAGAAACGTAGGGAATTTAGACCCTACTGCAGTCATCCGCTTCTGGAAGCTTACTTCTCTGATTGACTGCAGGAATGATGTGGGATACATTATGAGATTTAGTAATGTATCGTCACAAGGGGAGCAATGCATGATGACTCTCATGGTTGATTTGATTAATCTGGTTATATGTATTTCTAACAGAACATCTGATATGAAGAAGACAGGTACAGGAAGGACAAGTCCAGGGGGAGATAAAGGAATGTGAAAAATTTCTATGTTTCACTTTCCATACGCGGGTTCTATTCACAAAAGTCGCGTATACACGCGAGTTTCATCAGACACAGTCGCGTATGCATTGATGATAAGAGAAGTTATCTGATAGCTGAAGATCTGGAGTAGAGGTCCAGGGGGAGCATCAGTCTGACTGCTGATGATTGCACTGTTAGCATCATTCTGGTTATACTCATGATAATGAAATGATACATGGGTTCTTGTGTTGAAGATTATGGATGAAGCCTGGTTGCTTTATGATGAAGAGCATTCATTGTTGAGATGAAAGTCTTATAATTCAGAGATGAGGACAGATCATGCAGAGATTGTTGCTGATGACTTGCTGTTGAAGGTGCTTCAGATTGCAAGCTAAGGAAGAGCATTGGTTTAGGGGGAGCAACAGGTTGAATACTAATGATTGCATTGTTGGAAATATGACTGCTTGTTCTTTGGTTTTTGTGATACTCATGCTCAAATGATGATGACTTGGTACATGGTTTATTATGATGAGTTTTTGAGCCCTGGTTGCTGATAAGTATCCTTTGTACTCACACATGGATGAGTTGGATGTCATTTGATTCAGAGTGTGCTACTATGGTTGAGAGATCTTTTGCCTACATATGTTACTTCATGTTAAATCTTGAAGATCATGGTGATGTTGGACCACACGGATGATTGCTTGACACCTATGTGAAGATGTTGTTCTGATATGAAAATCTCTCTTGGAAAGATTGTATTGATGCTGCAAAGAATCTGAAGGCCTGGTTACTAATGTGCCTTTGCTACAACCATTGGATGACGCTTGAAGACACAACTACACTGTTCTATCTATCTGTAGTCCAGGGAAGCATTCAAATGTCCCAGAAAGAAGCTGAACACTGTCTTTGCCTCACAGAGAATCAGATCTGGTTGAAATTTAGAAGATGGCTTGGGATACGCGGGTTTCCTGAAACACAGTCGCGTATATACGCGAGTTCCTTCACAGAAAACCGCGTATGTCTGATTGCTGACAATTTTTGGTTGAAGTCAGCTCTCTTCAGCACAGCTGCAGTGCTGTTTGGTATCTCTGATACTGTTTGGTATCTCTGGTGGTGTTCCAGTTCTCATAATTCTGTTTCTAATGTTTTGATAAATATGCCTTGATGATTTGTTGGTGATGAAAGTGTTCAGGATGCACAAACTAAGGGGGAGCCTTAGTCATTTGGAAAGGATGCTTGGATGCACAGATTCAGGGGGAGCATTGGCTTTGCTGAGTATAATGCATTGTTGGCATTATGATGGTTCTGAAATATGTTCTCTTTCTTGAGGACTTTCTGGTGTTGGTCTTAAAGTTATATTTGTAGTTTGATGAAAAGGCCATGTAGAGATCCATGATGTAAAATTGTAATATTCAGTCATGTAAGGACTTGACAAATTTGTAAACCCACTTGGTTGGGTAGCTGAGTCAAATTTTGTAAACCCACTTGGTTGGGTAGCTGAGTCAAATTTGTAAACCCACTTGGTTGGGTAGTTGAGTCTCATATGTAAATCCACTTGGATGGATAATTGTTGTAAGTATGAGTCTTTGGTGATAGGAAGTTCATAGAGTCATGTACTTCATTGAAAAATATGTTTGAAGATTCAGCATGAACTCAGGGGGAGCTTGGCCACTTCAGCACATATCAGATCTGCAGAATGTTTCTTCCACATGAGGAGAAAAGGAGGAGAGTGTTGGTTTTTGATCCGCCCTTTGCCCTTGATGTCAAAGGGGGAGAGTGACATGGTGTTTGAATGAAGAGAAGATAATGATGTCAAATATTTGGGAGAGTGACATATTTGGGAGAGTGACATGGTATCTATCTGTTGTGGTAACCAAACACCATCATGGTTGCCATCAAGTCCAAAGGGGGAGATTGTTGAAAATATGATGCAGAGTGTTGTCCTTGATGGCAACCCACTGAATGAAGATGAAGACATGAGATTGTTGGCATGTGTTGTCCTTGATGGCAATACACCTGATGAAGTTATTCTTGACTTGATGGGCTTGGTAAATGATGTAAATCTGATGTGATATGATGCTTGTTGATATTATGATGTTGAGTGTTGTCCCTGAAAGGCAACCCACTTGATAAAGATGATGGAAACTTACTTGATGAAGTTGTGCTTACTAGAATATGTTCTTGATGAAGAAAATATGATGTATCTACAGTATGTACAGAAGGCAATGAAGAAAGGAATTCATAATGTGCTCAAAGTATTATGAAAAGAGTATGTCTCTATGTATACGCGGATCTGTCTAAGGGAAGTCGCGTATGCACGCGGGGAAAAACGTTCAAAGTCGCGTATGGGCAAAAGAGCTCACAATGTATTGTTTTGGCTCATGGTATTGTTAGGCTCATGGTATTGAAGGCTCATGGTATTGCTTTGGCCCGTGGTATTGAAGGCTCATGGTATTGATTTGACCCGTGGTATTGAAAAAAGGATAAACCTATATAAGGAGAAGAAATCCATTGTGCAAATCATGAGTGTGGGTGCAAGATGTCTGAGCTTGAATGAATACTTCTCTCTGAAGTAGATCTGAATGGAAAGGCAAAGGTTCGATATAGATCCGAATTCATGATGCACCAATGAAGAGATGATGAAGCGGGATATCTAGATCTGAAATGTATCTGTATTTGCTAGATCTGTTTATGGAGTGATTGGATCTGTGATGAGGCGAACATCTGTCTGAAGTAATGGGTTGAATCTGAACCGAATGTCTGATCTAAAGAAGTATGCAGCTCTATAATGGTTGAAGATCTATACGCGAGTTTGTTGAAGAGGAAGCGCGTATATACGCGGCTTCGCTGAAGAAAAAGAGCGTATACGCAGTGAAGTGTATACAGATGTATACGCTGGTTGATGTGGACGAAAGCGCGTATATACGCGACATCAGAGAAAGGAAAGCGCGTATGCAAACTAGGGTTTGCTGAAGCAAGGGGTATGAAATATCTGATCTGTTCTGCTGTGTTTCTGCTATCTGATCTGTGTTGATATGTATCTGTTGGTGATGTATGTTTGTGCTTAAAAGTATGGAAAGGGTCCAGTCTAAAAATATGATGAAATGTGGCCCGCAAGTGGTGTTCTATTGAAGTTGTTGGATCCAGTGTGAAAATTGATGAAACGTGGTCCAAGGTGGTGCTGAAGGTTGTAGCCTTCAGTCAGGGGGTTGTAGCTCCCTTCCAGGTGAGGCTGGTAAACGAGATCGGGGGGTCGTAGCTCCCTTCCAGGTGAGGCTGGTAAACGAGATCGGGGGTCGTAGCTCCCTTCCAGGAGAGGCTGGTAAACGAGTCAGGGGGTCGTAGCTCCCTTCCAGGAGAGGCCGGTAAACGAGCGCAGGTGGGTGCCTGCGTGCTGGTCAAGTCTGCGCCAGCACATATGTTGTAAGATGTTTTCTCTATAATAAAATATTGAAGGCTGAGCAACTGCAGCGGTGGTTTTCTCCCGATTTGGGTTTCCACCTAAAAATCCCGGTGTTCATGTGTGATGCTTTGTGTGATGGTTTATTCTGTTCTTACTGCACATGTTTACTGTTTATTGAACATCTGATGAATGAATGATGGAATAATATAAGTGAAGAGTTAATGACAGATCTAGATCTCTGTGTATACGCTAGTTTCATAAAGGGGATCCGCGTATATACGCTAGTTTACTGAAGGAAAGTAGCGTATGGGTTTTAAGGAATGAAAAAGTAAAAAGATTTGATTATGCAGTAAATACTGATTCACCCCCCCCCCCCCCTCTCAGTATTTTTCCCAACAAGCTTGGCGCGGGCTCTTAACTGGGACAAAGCGCCAACTGGCATGGGCTCAGTGTTAATTATCCAACTCAGCGCGGGAGTGTAACCAACTACTCACGCCAAGGAAAAAACAAGGGTTTTTACAGTTCTACTCAGGGAATTTTAGACAAGAGGAATGTTACCCTCATGCAAAGGAATGTAGTGATGGTTTTTTCTAGGAATGACACTGCTTATTGGTCACAAAAACGACCCTCCAATGGGAGAGATGGGGATTGCAGGGACAGTGAAAAAATGTTGTGTAACATTTCCTAAAGTGCTCAAAAAATCAGTTTTAAAAGAAAACTTCCTATTTCTTCTCTTGTAACTCCTCCTGTTGCAGATTTAGAAGCTCTTGATGTAATATCTCTTTTTCCACTTTTTGCTCTTCCCCTAGAATATTTTTGACATTGTTTGGCAATCTCATCAAATGAAAATTTTGAGATATCTCATTTTCCCATCACGTTGAGAATATCAAGGTATTCATCTCTTATACCTTTAAGAAAAATTTTGCGAATGGTATCAGGATTCAGAGAGTGTTGTTTGGATTTTTGTAGATTGTAGAGGAATCTTTCTAAGTACTCTTCCAAACTTTCATCTTCTTGTTGTGAAATTTTGAAAATATATTCTTTTGAGTCTCTAGGCCTGCAATAGGCTTGATACTTTTTAAGAAAAATTCTCTTCATGTCATCCCAAGAGGTAATGGTGTGTTCTCCTAAACCCATAAACCATTTTAGTGCTACTGCTTTTAAAGTAGAAGGAAAGAGACGAAGTTTATGTGTGTCATATGTGTAACCATAAGTACGACATAAGATATCAAACTCAAACATAAATGAATTAGGATCTTCAGTTGACATTCCATAAAATTGGGCAAAACAGAAAGTGGAATGTTTTTCATTTTCACTTATTCTCCTAGGATTTCTCTTGTGTCCAGTATTGGGAAGCCAAAGGTAGCTTCCTAATCATTGTTAGGTTCTATATCATTCTATATTTTTATATCATACTCTATTTTTGCATATTCTTCTATTTTTCTCTCTACTTCTATTCTCCTAACTTCCTCTCTTTTTCTCAGCCATTATTTTTTTTGCCTCTCATATTGAAGTCTTTGTTCCGGAGTCATAATTGGTATATTAGATCCTTATCCTTCCTCCGTCATTTTATCTTTAGTTGTTTGTAATGTTTCAATAAGAGGTTGAATTGGTGTTTCATCAAATATCTTTATTTTTTCAAGAATTGGTTGCTCTAATTGTTTAACAATTGGTCTCCTTGTTTCCTTTTGTTTTTCTATGAAAGGGATTTCTTTTGGTGTTTGTTTTCTTTTCACTTCATAGGCTAACAAGTTGTGTCTTTTAATAAGAGTCAATATTTGTCTTGATATTTGCTTTTCTTCCATTTCCTTTAAAGTTAGTCTCACAGCAACTGGTGTAATTAGTCCTGCTTCTATGGGTGGTTTAATTGTTGGGGGGTTTTTTTTAGTAAATCTACCTTTCTGATCTCTTTCTCTAGGCATAAAGAAACATAACTAAAATAAAAACTAAATTTTGTTGTTTTTGTTGTGTTTTGTTTTTTTTATTTTTTAATCTTCTTAATTGAATATATTGATGTATGCTTCCCCTGAAATGGTGCCAAAAATGTTAGGTTAATTTACTAAGTAAAATAACACAAGTATTTACTTATCAATCTGGGCTTGTAAACTTGGAAGCATGTCCAAAGTATATGGATTTCAGATGTCAATTTTAGAAGACAAAATGTGGAAATTGAAAGAAATGCATATTACAAACATATTCTAGATTCTAAGATTTATGGAAATTCATATTACAAATATAAAATCTAACTAAGTAATTTTTTATTCAATATGTAATAAGTGAGGGAAGAGGTTCCTAACTTAGGAGATCCTGGTTGTCCTTCCCCGTAGTACTACCTTCATGAAGAGAAACCAAATAACTGATTGAAAATAGTTTATGATGTATAAAAAGTAGGAGAAGAGGCTCCTAACAAAGTAGGTCTAGGTTTTTCTTCTTTACAATTATATTCCATCATTATTACCAATGCATTAAAACTAAAAATGTAGGAAATAACTTAAGAAACAAAAAGAAGATGAATTTTAGTTGTTGTTCTTGATCAGATAGAAGGAGAATTTAACTTAAACTCCTATTTGTCCCTTAATATGTAGATTATAATTAAACCAAGAATCATCAGCAAACATAAGAAATCTTCACACATCTAAATGATTGAATAAATCTGAAGCAAAACTAGTTCATGAAAATTATGCTAAATTAACCAAAAAGTGTACTTAGCTTGGTGTGGGGGGCCTCCATCCTTGCCTTGCACACTTGAAGAACTTCTCAGCTACAAAAAATTCAATCAATCATCCATAGCATGAGAAGCAAATAGAAGGTGGAACTGGTTCCTCAAATTATCTCAAAATATTCAGAAGTCTCAATATAAAATTATACAAATTCTCCATGCTTGAATGGTTCATAAGCTTGGTTTAAATAGATAAATGATAAACAAACCAACCTATAATGTATTTAATAGCATTATCCATCCTAATCCAGTCCATCTAGGTCCAACTCATCCATTCAGTTACAAAAAATTTGGAAAATCCAAAAAAATACTAACTATGCCCTTTTTCATAGGGATTTCTAAAAAACGGGTCATGTTTGACCAGCGTTGACCGGGCCTATTTTAGCTCAGTTTGACCGAACCAATAGATGATTTTTCATTCGTGGTTCCCAAGCTTTCCAAATCTATGCTCAGCTCGCGCCCAAGTGTCCTGCACATATGACTTCCATGAAGCTATTACGGGAATTTTCACTTCTGTCAAAAAATACTCTTAAAACCCATTTTTTACAAAAATATATAAAAATTGAAAAACATAATTTATTTACCTCAATATGCATAATAAGGTAAAAATAAGGCATGTGTGTATGATATAAGGTGAAATATGATGGAATTTAGGTGGATTTTAGTAAGAAAATTTGACCAAAATTGAGGGCCAACAATATAAATGATATACAATTCAGGCAGAACAAAATATTGGAACAACTGGACAACCTCTGACAGAGCGACCGCATAACGAATGACCACTTCCAAAATATGGAAGCTCGGGTGGAACATACACATTTCATATGCATGAACGTGTTGGCTATTTTGCAGCCCCCCCTATACTCCCTCCCAATCCCCCTCCTTGATATGTTGTTGTTAGTTTTTGTGATCTTTTTGTCTCCCTTAAGAAACATATGGCTTCTAAGCCTAGCGGAAATATTGTATGAAAAATCTTATCTATGGAAACCTCTGGCTCCTAAATCCAAAAATTCAGGTCGAAATGAGGAAAAGGGGTTGTTGAGGCATCTTTTGTAATCCTTTTTTTTTTGGAAATATTTTGAAATATTTTTTATTGAAAAAAAAGAAAAAAAAAAGATCATAATTTATAAGTTTATAAATTCTGGAACAAGGCTCTACAATTGCATTGCAGAATCTTGAATCCTTGCTTGCTTTCTTCTACCATCAGTGGCTCTTCTATTGACTACCAATGGCTTCAGGCATGAGAAGGTCCCCTCCCCTTGGCGATTATGTGGACGCCTTTAACGCGTTGATTTCAAACCTCAAATACCACCCCAAAACAAAAGAGCACTAGTCAAAAAAAAATTTAAACTTTGAGAATATCTCATCATTCACTCTCCCTTCAAGATTTTGGAGGACTTTTCTAACCTTTTATAACAAATATTTAGTTTGAAATTTCATGGGTTTGTGGCCCTCGCCCAAATCTGTTGAGTAGTGGACCGACAAAACCTAGAAGGCCATGATGAAAGGAGGTGGATGTTTTGTCTTTCTCTTTGAATGCAAAGAAGATATAGACATTGTGTTTAGAAATCGGTTGTATTTCTTTGGCTCAAGGGGAATGTATTTAAATTCCCTGTCCCTTGATTTCAATCTAGACAAGGATATCCCCATGGTAGTTCTTGAATGGTTCAAGCATCCTCATATCCCTTTGTCATGTTGGAACGATGATTGCTTGAAGGATATCAGAAGTGGCATTGGAAGGTATCTAGACTGCGCAGAACCAAAAGGGCAATAGTTTGCATGTGGAAAAAAAACATTTAGGTGGACTTAAAGAAAGTTCTCCCATATGAAACCATCTTGACTCAAGCATATTGGAAGCATATGTAGTCTCTTGACTCCGGCCAAAATCTGTTTAAGTGCAATAGTTGTCATGAATATGGATATTTCGCCTGTGACTGCAAAAAATACCATAACAGAACTGACGAAAGAACGACATATTCTGAAGAAAATAAACGGAACAGTCAAAAAAGGGGAGAAAAGTGAGGGAAAGGTGGTATTAAGAACTCTAACCCTATGGTTGTGAATGGCACCTCCTCTTCGTCCAATCTGTCTGAAATTCTTTCTTAGGAGGAAATTGAACCAGAGGAACCAAACACAATACTTGTAACACCAGGTCATGAAGAAAATTTGATATAATGAGAGGAAAATATTGTTGAAAGTGTTGACGAGAAAAAATGCCCGGCCAACAGTAAGGGGATCTCCCTGGTAAAAAGTCCCAACTAGACTCTAGACCATTTGTGATAGGGATCCCGTCTGAGGTGTGGTTCCGGCTACCACTGAATATACCTTTTCTCTGACAAAGAATGAGCCTTGCAGACTTATGAATACACGGTTACCCGAATGATACGAGAGAAATGGTTGATAAGTACTCCTGTAAATGAAACATTATAAATAGCAAAGCGAGTTTTGAAGCATGCAGCCAAATAAAATGTTTTTAGCAGCACATCATTAGGGTCATGCTCATAAAACCTGCTTGACCACAAAATAAATAGTTCTCTATGGTCGAAACACCCTTCAATTCCTTAAGCATTTTCCAAAAGATGAAGTGATATTAATAAGGAATTCATTAAACATCTCTTAATTAAATATTCTTCTACCATTAACACATCCAATAAGCTTAAATGTACAAATGACATATGAGCAGAAAAATGCATACTAGTCAATTATAAAAGATAACAAATACATGAGACATAATATTCATAATGCTAGCACACATAAGTCCTCATCCTATCCAATAGTGGAATCAAAACATTCATTTGTATTCATTCTCGGAAATATGCATTCGATGCTATATAATTATCTCTTCTCGTTTTGGAGTCCCAAAAAAAAAGGTCCTTTACAATGTCCCCGGAGAGAGTACTTATAGAGAAAAATTGACCATTGGGTGGCTGTGACTTTTCAGCTTCCCGACTATTGGCATGGTCTATGACCCAGAAATCATTTACGACTTGCGACTTGGCCCTAACTGTGACCTATAACCTGTTCCCCACTGCGACCTGCGACCCGATGCCTGTTCCAACCTGTGACCTGCGCCATTTCCTTTGTCAAGGGAGCAGTTGTGTGATGGAGAGGTCTGGTATGTCTATCCGCTATTGATCCTTGAGGTACTTCTACCGAGCTTGATAGTCTGCAGCTACTAGAGTGAACTGGGGGGTATCTTCTTTTAACCTATGAAAAAATTCGAGAGCGTCTGAGACCAAAGTGCACCTCTTTACCGAGATTTGATTGGATAGGGAGGCCAGTTTGGTGTAGATCCGGACTGGTGTGATGATGAACTGAATAATGTTTTCCTGTGAGGCCAGGAGGTCCTAGGAAGCAGTTGCTTGCCTCATTGGTTGCAGGAATGTTTGGATGTCTTGGGTCACCTCTTCCCTTGTTTTCTCAGTATCCAATGCTCCTAAGGAAGGGATATGATGTATTTCAGCCATTGAATTGATGCCACTGATCAAGTGTTCATAAGCGAACATCACTCTCTCCACATCCTTCACCATTTTATCCTTGGATTGTATCTTCATCTGAATCTAGACTTTGTCATTCTAAGTACAAATCCAATCCTTACTTGGCAGGGTTACAAGAGCCTACAAATATCTGTCTGACCATTCCAGCATGTTTTCCAGGGCGGTGGAGGCCTCCTTCAGTTGTGCAGTTCTTCTTTTAGTTTCTGCTTGAGCTTTTAGCAATGGTGCGACTATTTTCTTTATCATGAAAATTTCCTCATACACTTGCTTCATGGTAGCCTCCAAAATAACTAACTCCCTTTTAATAGTGGTTGGTAATTCATTGGCCTGGGCGGTTGTGAAATGAAGCCTTTGGATTTCTTCTTCCAACATCTTCTTTTATTGTTAAAACTGAGCTGCCTTCTGCTCAAAAACCTGGAGCCTGTTTTGTAGAGACAATCTCTCTGCTCATTCTGCTAACATTTTATTTTGTGGTTGCTGTGAAGGTGGTCCCTGTTGATGTGATCATGATTGGATTAGTCCTAGTATCTAGGACTATATCCTTTTATGTGGTAATTTCGAGAGGCGCAGCCAGGTTCCGTGCAAGGCATTTTCTTTTCTCTTGTCTAATCTTGTGCGTGAACTGGTCGTACGTCAGCTTGGTTAGATCGAGAATCTCATCTTCATGTTCCTCTGAGGTGCCAAGGTTAAGAGACAAAGTCATGGATTAAACTTTGAAGGGATAATGCATAAAAAGGAACTTTCTCGAGGCTCAAGGTCAAGGGCGCATCAGACTTACCTATACCAAAGAGGTCAGGGGCTCTGAAATATTAAGATGGGACCAAATTTTAGAGGGTGTTGTAGTGGCTACAAAAAAAAGAGGCTCAAGAAGGGAACCCGATAAGGGAAGCTAAAGTGGCCATTTTTGATAAATCCCAACTTCTTTAAAGCTCATCCAACCTGAAATTACCTGTAAAGTGGAAGATTGGAATTGAAAATTATTCTCTAGAACAACAAGAATAAGTATAAGGAGAAAGTAAAGTTCTAACAAGAAGCGCCAAGAAGAGAAGTGCATCCTCCTTCCAAGAGCTGGAAAACCTTAAAACAAGTGGTAGACCTTCTAAAATAGAAGCAAGGGAAGTTGACGTTGAACAGAACATTAAGCTTGGAAACGGTCACAAATCATAGATATTCTCAAGAATGTTATTAATAATGAACAGGGGAGCACAAAGTCTAGAGGAGGTAAGTCAAGTTCCTTCTAAATTTAAATGATTGTTGTATCATGGCATATTCTAGGAATGGAAAACCACATTAAATCCCACACTGTGAAGTATTTAGTTATAAGATATAAACCTCAAGTCCTATTTCTACAACAAACCAATCTAGAAGAAATATAGATTCTCACCATGACAAAAAAAATGGAGAGAAAGTTCTAGTGTAGTGTAAATTTCTTGCACAACTTTAGGCAGATTATGCACTCTTTGGTTAGACTCCTGCTTTTTGTTAAAATCCTATTCAAAGTAAAAAATTTGCGTAGCAGTCAAGCTCTAAGATAGGAGCACAAAGGAAACTCTAACTTCTGTAAATATTTATGCTCCATTTCTTTACCGTGAGAAGGAATAATTTTGGAAATCTTTAATTAAACTAAAATATGAACAATGGCATATAAAGAACATTGTAGGTGGGGATTTTAACATTATTTTATATTCAACAGAAAAAGTGTGGGGGGAGCATTGTTAGAGACCCCTTTCGAGAACAACTAGAAGACCTTATTGTTGAATGGGACATTTTGGACATTCCTCCAAAAAAATGGAAGTATACTTGGTCCAATCACAAAAGTGGCTCTAAGCACATCGCAACTTGTTTATATCGCCTTTTATTCATAGTGAATGGTTGGTCAAAGATATAGTGTTTATGTCTTCAATCCTAACGCGAGGTGTATGATCCAGGTGGATATTGGTGTCCACCCACCTATTCCACTTGGAAGCCTGTCTTTGTTTCTTTCAGTTTCCTTAATTGTATCACAACTTACTATTTTTGGAATTTTTTCGGTTCCTAAACTTTCTAAGTCATTTTGAGGGCCTAAAAGACATTTTTTGGGAAAAAGAAGAGACCGAAAAAGTACAAAACCAATTTGTTGGTGTTTTTTTTGCCTCCTCTTGGAGATATTCAATATGAGGTATTATTGTAGTCAAATAGAGATCGTATTCCAAAGTTATGACCCCGGGAACTTGACACTCCAACTTTTTGGAAAATGTAACTAGGTTTGGCCTTCATTTAATGTATTTAAGTCATCTGGTAGTGTACTTGAAAAAAGAATAAAGAAAATAACTTATTATTATTATTATTATTATGTATTAAAGCATGGGTTTCATGTTTGGGTCGCCATGTTTTAAGTCAAAGTCCCCATTGAGGAATTCTATGATTTATTCTGATTTAATAGAGTCCGTCTACAGTTAAAGAGACCCTTCTTTGGCTTTTGAATCATGTAAAAAGGTTTAATATTGAGTAAAATATGAATTATATGACCTCCACACCAATTTGTCCTAAATGGGATCCTGTCGGCCTAAGAGACACCTATTCGACCTCACTTGGAGCCTATAAAAGGAAGGAAATAAAATCCATTTGAAACACACTCTCACACAGCAATTTTGATATCTCTTGTAGCTGGGAAAAGTTCGAAAGTTGTTGGCACCGGGGAGCCGAAAGAAGTGTAATTTTACAGAAGTCTAAGGAGAAGAAGAAAAATGAAAATTTGGTGCCTCTCTCTCTCTGTTTCATGCGCTAGATTGGGAGATCGAAGTCTTCCAAGTTTTGTTAGTACCAGAAGTTGTCTGCTGCTAGAATTTGCTGCCTAATCGAAGTTGTTGGAAATCGGTCAAAGATTTGAGAGGCTGACTTGGTGTGGAGGGAAGGTATGGTATATGTCTAGGGTGAAGAGTCTCAAAGAATAATATTGAAAGGAAGAATGATCTTGAATGGGTTTTTCCCTCGCATAGTGCCTACATTCCATATAAAGAATCGTAATAACAAGAAACATCATAAGTAATTATCACGAATAAGAAAATAATTATGCCTTTGTGATTTTCTAACATGGTATCAAAGCTTTGGTGAAGAAGGAATAAAAAGGAAGTCTTCAATACTTAATCAAGGAACCATTCGAAGGATCATATCAGGGAAGGAATCTACTACACTTGAGGAAAATTTCTAACACAATCAAGGGAGAAAGAAAACTTTAAGGAGCCTCAAACTACAAGTCCTGGAAGAAGAGAATTGACCTTATCCTTGAAAATAATAAGGTACTATAGAAGATTCCAGTGATGGTGACAAAGTGAAGTACAGGGAACTAGATAGTAGTGGCCATGACTCTAATGGTAGAAGGAATAAAGGACAAACTTGTCCCATTCATAGCCAACATAGACCATGCTTAGGAAATGTATGAACCTTGTCAAATTTATTCACTATTAAGAACAATGTTCAAGTAGCTAATTTGAAGAATGAGATAAGGACTAAAAATATGACTAAATAAGACGCAGTGGCCTCGTTCTTTGTGAAAATAGAAAGAATCAAGGATGAACATTTGGTCATTGATGAAATTGTTCCAGACAAAGAACTCGTAATCACTTTCCCTATTATTATTTCCACCTACTTCGGGTGCATTTGTTGTAGGACTTAACAGTTGGAAGGAAGCTCCCACCTTTGAAGAACTATAGACTTCCTGCAGTCAAGAAGAATTAAGGATATCATTAGCTACCAATTCTGAAGGAGTATCAAATGCCTACATTTCTAAACATAAAGGAAAGAAATCGAAAGGACCAAGAAATAAAGTTGATATGTCTAAGGTAGAATGATATCAATGCCATAAAAAGGGTCACTATAGGAGTACCTATCATGAAAAGTTGAGCAAAAAGAAGAGAGAAAGAGATTAAGCGTACATTTTTGAAGAAGGAGACCCAAAGAAATTCAACATGAAGAATTTGACATTAGGGACTTACACTGCTAAGTCCTTGCTTGTAGCCTTAGATATCTTATTTTATATTTTTGATGTTTTAGAATTTATAGTTTTTTAGCATACTTTTGTAAAATACATTTTATTTTTTTTATAAGTTTATAGGTATCCCTCAAGCTTTGGAGGGAGACCTCAAGAACTCCCAAAGATAATTATCTCGTTTCCTTTCAGTTTTTGGTTTCATGTACTTATTTAAGTTTTTTATTATAATAATACTAATCAACATTCTCCCTGTTTTTTCTTGGTTAGGAAAACATTTGCTATATTCTCGAGTATCAAGGAGGACCTCTCAAGAGAAGGTTATGATAAATTTTCATTTGAAAATATATTACTAACATCGTTGTGTCTGACTATAGTGAATTACATTGATTCTTATTTTGGGTGATTCATCACTTGATAAATCTACCCACCCCACTCGTATTCTTAACTGATTTTGTAGAACCCTAGACAGGTTTTGGAAAACCTTAACTGAAGGGTATGCTAATTTGAATGTATGAAACCCTAAAACTTCTTAGGGATATTATGAAATTCTGTTTAAATTTTTTGTTGATGATGTCATGTTTGGGATTTCTGTATGATCCTGAAAAACCTGACTTGTTAGGATTGAATGATGTTTGTCTAAAATCATGAAACTTTGAAGTTTTGGTAATGTTGGGTTTTCTATGTTTCTAAATTGAAACCCTAACTCATTAGGGCTTGGTGGAAAGTGTAAGAAAGACCCTTATAATATCTTAGAAATGTTTTCCTTGGTATGTATGATCAAAACCTAGTATAATCAAACTTGTTATTTATATGTTGTGAAGTTGGGTTTGAATATGATATAAAATACCTCTGCTTGATGACAAATCCCTTGGTACGAGAAGATATGTCATTTTTGGTTGAAACCCTAGTCTGTTCTAGGTTAGTTTATTTCTAATGTATTAATTTTGTCAGACATATGACATTCCTTTGCATGATAAGGAATTCCTAGATACATGTGTTGACCTAGTTATTAATGGTCATAAGTATCAAGGTTTAATATAAGTCCTTGTCTGAGATTCTAGGATGTTGATATTTCGAAATCTAGGGTATTGCAGCTAAACCATAGTAGTAGATAAATTCTCTATATGTATGATATAACAATATGAGATCTATTTATAAAATGATTGTTGAGGTTGTGAGAATGAAATTCTAGGGTTTTGAAGTTGAATCGTAGTAGAAGTGAAGATTTCTCATAAATAATGACAATATGATGATTTGATATTTGTGTAAGATTGATGAAATCTGAGTTTTGAAAGGATTTGATGGTTGATTAAAAATCTAGGGTTTTCAACTAACTCTAGTGGAAGTTGGTCATATTAATGACTAAGCTATGATTGATTTTGATTGATTCTCTTGTATGAAATCTAGGATTTGTATAAATCTCTAGTGGAAAGTCTAAGATATGAATTCTAAAATATGTTACATATCTTGTAAATATATATTTAAATTATTTCTAGGGATTGATATATGTTTTAGTAGGATGTGTTATGCCTTTGAAAGAAACATTGAAAATTTATATCGAATTAAAGTTGTTATGATGTAGTCTAGGGTTTATGACAAAGTCCCTAGCAAAAGGTTGAAGAGTGTATATCTCGTTTTTGTAATTAAGTTTGGATATTTGATTAATATATAATTGAAATGCTTCAGTGATTTTTATATGACTAACTTCATGCTTCTATATATTTGGTTGTACTTCTATCTAATTTGTGCGAGTACACAATCTTCAATATAGTGAAAATGTGCGTTGATGTGATAAGCATGATGAGGATAATGATAACTCAGATGAAATGGTTAGAAGCCATGAAATATTCTTTGATGAAGAAGCTAATATCCCTGAGGTAGCCTGAATATAATAGATCTCCCTAATATTAAGAGGTAGTCTATCTAAATATATTCTCCCTGGTTAAGAGGGACAGCATAGCTTGGTTTTAATTGAAGAATGAAGTTCAGAGGATATGTTGCTACATGAAAAGTACGAAAGAAAGTGTATGGTGAAGGAATATTATTTCAAATATTTAGTCGATAGTCCTACCATGGAATGTTTAGAAGCAACATCAAGTTTTCTGAAAGACCCATGAGGTTTTCATTTTTTTATGTACATGTGAAAGTATATTATTGATTGGGGTTGTGTTTGTACAGGTGAATCTCTCGAAGGTTTTGATAGCATGTTGGTTACCAATCAGTTTAATTGGGAGAGATTGGTCATCCATGATCTGTTGGATCAAGGGGTGTTGAGGCTTTGTGAGTGAATCATTTCCTGGGAGGACATTTGGTTGGCACTTTGTGTTGATGTCTAGGTCTCAAAGTTGGAAAGTTTGTGTTTATTAAAGAGCTCTTATTTTTGGATACACACCTAGATCCCTGGGTTGATGGTTATCAAGTAAGCCTGATGGTACCTAAAGGGGTTGAAAGCTTGATTCCATCTTATTCCCACATGGATAGATTTCCCTGGTCAAGAATCTAGTTCATGGCATTACGGTGCCTAAATTGTTGAGAGACCAATGGATAGATTGCCCTGGTCGGGAATCTATTCCATGGCATTGTGATGCCTAAAGTTATTAATTTTTAATAAAGTATGAGATCTTATATTTTATTTGTATATGATGCATACCTCCCTAGTTAAGAGGGAGTGTTGTAAAATGTAACTAGGTTTGGTATTCATTTAATGTACTTGACTCATCTTGTAATGTACTTGACAAAAGAATAAAGAAAAGAATTTTTATTATTATTATTGTGACTTATTAAATCATGGGTTTCATACTTAGGTCACCATTTTTTATTTAAAAGTCCCCATTGATGAATTATAGGATTTATTCTCAGTTAATAGAGTCATTGTACATTTAAAGATACCCATCTTGGGCTTTTGAATCATGTAAAAAGGTTTAATATTGAGTAAAATACGAATTATGTGACCTCCACACCAAGTTGGCCTAAACGGGATCATGTCAACCTAAGAGAAACCTATTCAAATTCACCTGGAGCCTATAACATAAAAGAAATCAAATTCATTTTGAACAAACTCTCACACAACAAGTTCGATATCTCTTGTAGCTGGGAAAAGTTCAAATTTTTTTTCTCGAAAGCCGAAATAAGTGTGAGTTTGGGGAAGTCTAAGGAGAAGAATAAAAATGAAATTTTGGTGCTTCTCTTTCTCTATTTCATTCCCTAGATTGGGAGATAAAAGTCTTTCAAGTTTTGCTGGAATCGAAAGTCATATGCTGCTAGAAGTTGTTGCTTAGTAGAAGTTGCTAGAAATGGGTTGAATATCTGGGAGGCTGACTCGGTGTGGAGGGAAGGTCTTGTATATGTCTAGGGTGAAGAGTCTCAAAGAATACTATTGAAAGGAAGAATTATCTTGATTGGGTTTCCCCTCAAGGGGGGTTTTGCACTGGCATAGTACCTATATCCGGTGTTTATTGTCTTATGTGTTGCTGCTTTGGTAATTTATTGATGAAATAAAAGAAAGAAGATATAAAGAATCGTAATAACAAGAAACATAACAAGTAATTATCAAGAATAAGAAAATATTTCTGCCTTTATGATTTTCTAACACAACTAACCCCAACGAGGCCCACAATATTTCTGCGCTTCATCTCTTAGGGTTAGGTTTTTCAACTTTTAAGGTTTCCCATTGTTTTTTAATGATAAAATGGCCTACGAGTTGTTGAGAAATCAAAACAAGTGCCAGTTAAATGATTTTTCTTATTATGACATTATCTTGTGATGTCTTTGTTATTATTATGTGTTATTTCGATTTATTTTTTCTTGTCATCAATACTAATTCCAAGAAAAAAATAGTTCATGACACAAGATGTAGGCACGCTTCTAGGGAAAAACCCCACTCTTTGGGGGAAATCCAGTCAAATTATTCCTTTAGTAGATTTAAGATAAGACAACCAAGACCCTAATAACCTAGACTAGAGAATTCCTCCATCAAGTCGTCCTTGTAACTTCCTCTTATTTTGTTTCCTGGGATATCACCATTGTAATAGTACTGAGACCTCATTATTGTCATGGCACCGAAACCTCATCACAGTAAGAGCACCGAGATCTTATATCGGCTATAACACGAATACCTCATCTCTGCACTAACACTAATACCTTATCACTGTAATAGCATTCACTCCTTATTTCTATAATAGCGCCAAGATCTAAGTTATGAGGTAGCACCTAATCCAAATATTTTTCACTGTAGAGGCATAAAAACTTTATTATTGAAGTAGCACCGAACCCTTCTTCTTGAGGTAGCATCAAACTGTAGTGATATTGAAGATGTGAAGCCTATGTGTTGTGTTTGCACTGAAATCTTCTCACTGTAGTTACACTGATATTGTGATTGCATAGAGACTGTTATCCACACTTCCCATACTAATATGAATTATATTTGTAATGTCTGAATCGATTTCAAAGATAAATCGAGCTTTTGTTCTGTGATATCTGCACCAATTTCAGAGATAATATGAATTCCTTGATTGTGATTTATGTGAACTCCACACTTGTATTTATAGTAATTTCCCACAGTGAATAAGTTGACATGACTTGTGAAGACATGTGTATTTGTTTTAGTTCGACATGACTATATTAAGGAAACCAATTTGAATATAATTTATTTGAGACTGACTTGAAGAGGCTGACTTGTTGAAGACTTGATGAAGAGGCCGAGTTGATGACTTTTCTGAAGAGGATGATTTTATGGAGGAGTCTTTGACCAAACAATAAACAACCTAAAGCCTATAATGGAGGTTTGATCTATAATTGAACCAAGCATGAAACCCATGTTTTAATAAGTCAATAATATAATAATAAGTTCGTTTTGAAAAATATATGAAGACCGAACCTAGTTACATTCTTCAACACTCCCTGTTAACTAGGGTGCTATTCATTTTTACATATAATCAAATAGGTACATGGAATATCTCACTTTATCTATGAATAAGTGTAGGCACAACAATTCAATGGACTATATTCTTGACCAAGGAAATATATCGAGTTGGTCTCTCAACAGTTTAGGCACCACAATGCCATGGACTAGATTCCTAACCAGGGAAATCTATCTAGTGGGACTAATATGCACTAAATATTTTAGACTCTCTAGGTACCATCAGTCTTACTTACAAACCGTAAAACCAAGGACTTAGGTGTACATCCATCTGATGCCAGCCTCCCTACCAGTCATCAATACAAAGTGTTGACTTGATGTCCTTCCAGGAAATTATTCACTCATAAAGCCTCAACAACAAATCTCTCCTGATCAAAAACCAGCATGCTATAAAACCTTCAAGAGATTCACCTATACAAACACAACCCCTATTATTAATACACTTAAATATATAATCAAAAAAATCCTTTAGGGTTTCCATGTCTCTCTTCAACGTATCTCAGTAGGACTACCAATTGAATCTTTGACAAAATATTATTCAATTATACACTTTCTTTCCCTACTAAATATGCATCAACATTTCCAATCAAAACTATGTTATACCCCCCCTCTTAACCAAGGATATTTCTTCTATCTAGGCTTCCTCTTAATCTAGGGAGATCAAATTTTTCCTTCAGTATTGGAGAATATTTCATGGCTTCCATATTTCTTACATATATGATGTACCAACTTGAATATGATATATCTGCACAACTTTAGAAAGTACAACCAAATCTATATAAGCATGAAGTTATTCATAATGAAATGTTATAGTAGCGCAAGAATTAGACTTACAAACATAATAAACAAGAGATAATACTTCAATACTTCAACTTATATCCCAAGTTTTGTTAAAAACCCTAAATTATCAATTCAATCAAGATGACAAAAGACAATTTTTTTCATATAGTGGTCCCTATAAATAAATCAAAATAAAATAAAAGTATCTAATATCTTTCAGAAGTCATATGTTAGACTTTCTAGTAGTGTTTCATCTTAACCCTAGATTTCATACAATAACCAAAAATAATCAATCACAACTTAATCAAAATTAATAGATTCTACAAGAGTTTGTTGTAAACCCTAGATTTTCCATCTACAAATTCTCAAAAATCATTATATCGATTTTATACTATAGAATTTAACTAATACAAGGGTTTAGCCACAAAACCCTAGATTTCCCAAATAACATCATCTTTAGAATTTCAAACTTTGACTAGGGATTGTTTCCAAACCCAGGACTTATGACCGTTAGTAATTAGGTCGACACACATATCTAGGAAATCATTTGAAGCATAGCATATGTCAAACAATATTAATACATTAGACATGCACCAACCTACACCAAGCTAAGGTTCAACAAAATGGACACATAGCTAGGGTTTCGTTCCCAAGACCTTACTTTAGATACATAACAATATCATTGCTTATAGACTCAACCAAACCTTAAGAATTTAGGATTTCAGGTCATGCCATAGCAAACCCTTATTTACCAAGAACTTCAAAGGTTTGGGATTTCAAAAATCATAATTTCAACCCTAACAAGTTAGGGTTTTCTTGATCTTACCAAAACCCCAAACATGACATCATCAAAGTATCAAACATACTATCAATTTCTCCATTAATAACGCTAAGTAGTTTTTAGGGTTTCACACATTATTTAGCATACCCTTAGGTTATGGATTTCTAAAGAACCTTTTTAGGGTTCTTTTATACAAACAATCGGAGATATAAGGTGGGTATATATATCAGATGATGAATCTCCCTAAACAATAATATTTAAGATTCAAGAGAGCTAGACATAACGATGTTAGTAACAAAAATTTAAAAATAAGATGAATAGAATTTTATAAGATGTACGGTCTAAGACATACCTGGAGTTGTTTCTTGACAAACCTTGTAGGAAGTCCATGAAGTGTAAGTGATAGTCTTTTAAACTTGTAATACATAATTTCAAGAAAAACATGTGATACCAAGAACAAAATTTAATTTCTTAAGATAGATCTCCTATGTAACCATGGAGGATGGAATCATATAAAATTTATTCCTTCTTTAAATCAAGGAATTCTACTTAACATCCTAGATTACTTGTAATCCCTAGAAGATAAGGATGCATGTTGTAATATTTACCCTAGACTAGCTATAAACAAAGGATCATTGAAAAATATTATGTACATACGTACCTTGTGATTACATACCTATGATTTGATAACTTATTGGACTTTTTGTAGCAATAATATTTACTTGTTTCTTTGTAATCATATCCTCAAAGAGTGCTTCCTTCAAGTTGGTTTCTTGTGCTAGTATTATCAGCACATATCCTTAATGTATCTCTACAGTTGTGCCAAGTTCTATTTCTTCAATGAGTGGACGGCATAATAGAATACTTCATTGTTTCAATCTTACATATATCAATAATCATATAAATGCCTCAACTCTTATTTATATCATTACTTCAACCATATATTACTTGATCCTGAATTCTTCTTACGACCATGACAAGTACCATTGTAGTGATACTTATTATGATAGAAATCAATGTAATTTTACCAATACTTATTCTTTGTGATAGGAACCACTGTAACAATATTCAAATGTATTCATAGCACCGAGACTTATACCACTATGATAGAATCTAGTATTATCCACTATGATTAGCATTACTGAAATATCATTGAATTGAGGTTATTGTGGTCATGCAATAGGACTGAATTGAGGCCATTGTACCAGCACCAAACAGAGGTAGCTCTGAGATTGTGTTGACATTGAGACTGAGGTACCACCGAGATCCTTCTTCCTATAGTGACACCAAGATCTTCTTCCTTTAGTACCAAGACCTTCTTCATCATCAAGACCTTGTTCTCTAAAATGTTAATCCAAATTTGTTTTCTTATATAAAATTTCACATGATCGTCCATTCTTTGAACTGCCTTATTATGATTGGGACTTTTTTAAATCAGTCCTACAGGATGCCTTTGAATCATTCTTAACCTGATCTTCAATACTCAACAATTTCACCCAAATTATCTTCAACATGTGTTTGATCATGACCATAGCTTTGATACAATGTTGAGAAATTGAGATATGTGGCAGTTAAACGATTTCTCTTATTATGAAATTATCTTTTGATGTCTTTGTTATTATTATGTGTTCTATAGATTTATATTTTCTTATCATCAAGATTAATTCCAAGCAACCAATATAAGAGGACACAAGAAGTAGGCACCCTTCCAAGGGAAAACCTCACTCTTTGGAGAAAACCCATTCAAATTATTCCTTCATTAGATTCAAGATGAGACAACCAAGACCCTAATAACCTAGACTAGAGAGTTCCTCCATAAAGCCATCCTTGTAACTTCCTTTCACTGTGTTTGTTGATATCTCATCACTATAATACTACTAAGACCTCATTATTATCATGGGGCCAAGATCTCCCCACCGAGACCTCATCACAGTAAGAGCACCTAGATCTCATATTTTCTATAACACTGAGACCTCATCTATACTATAATTTTGATATCTTATCCCAACAATAGCACCGAGTCCTTATTTTTGTAATAGCACTGAGATCTAAGTCCTGAGGTAGCACCGAATCCAAATATTTGTCACTGTAGAGGCATCATAACTGTATTATTGTAGTTACATTGAGACCATGACTGCATAGATATTGTGATCCTCACTTCCCATACTAATCTAAACTATATTTGTAATGTCTGAATCCATTTCAGATATAAATCGAGATTTTTTCAATGATATCTGCATCAATTTCAGAGATAATATAAATTCCTTGACTTTGATTTATCCACAGTCCACACTTGTATTTATAGTAGTTTCCCACAGTAAATAAGCTAACATGACTTGTGAAGAGGTGTGTTTATGTTTTAGGCCGACATGAGTATATTAAGGAAACTGACTTGAAGATAATTTATTTGAGGGCAACTTGAAGAGGATGACTTGTTGAAAACTTGATGAAGAGGTTGAGTTGATGACTTTTCTAAAGAGGATGACGTGATGGAGGAGTATTTGACCAAACAATAAACAACCTAAAGCCTACAATGGAGGCTTGACCTATAATTGACCCAAGCATGAAACCCATGCTTTAATAAGTCAATAAAATAATAATAAATTCTTTTTGAGAAATATAAGAAGATCGAACCTAGTTACATTCTTCAACAAGAGCCTCATTGTAACACATTTTAAAAGGCATGTAGCCACCACATCTCTTCTTAGAGATAAGTTACCATCACCTGAACTAGTTTATTTCCATTCTTCATGTAACAGTTTTCAGTACATTGTTATTAATGAATTAAATTTATGTTTTCATTGTAACTATATGTTTCTATTTATATTTGTATTTCATTACCTTCTTGCATAAATTGAGATCAGTGGTATCAGAACGGGCAGCTCTTTCTCTATTTTTGTGTGCATGCCCCCAACGAGGTTGGGGTATAAGGAGTTGGGACTTGAACTGGTTGAAACCTTGCAAGACCATCCCCACCGACACTGATGACCTCCCATGGCAGAAGAAAAGAAAGACAAGGGAGAAGTAGATCCTATCAAATTGTTGCTCGAAGGATCCCTGAAGCGGAAAAGGAACGAGATGATGGAAATTTTTTCCCAGATCCTTCAGCAGATGCCCACCAACGATGCATCTTCATTCAACAATTGCTTTGGAGGCATCACTCCCTTCAAGGTACAAGTGAAATTCGATATCCCTATATTTTAACGTCAAATAGATGCATATGTTGTAGATAAATGGCTGAATTTTCTGGAGGGTTATTTTTCAGAACATATTTTCTTCGATAGGGAGAAGATTACTTTTGAAATTCTTAAGGTCGCTCCCCATGTCAAGGGCTGGTGGGAAACTTACTTTGATAAAATGGTTGAGGAACATTCTCAGTTCATAATTGTAGCCACTTGTAACTCCTTCCAAGATGCTTTCAAGGTCAATATTACCCTTTGGGGAGCTATGAGGACAAATACATAAAATGGACCACACTATGGCAACAAACGGACCAAGATGTGCATGAGTTCACAAATATTTTTCATACTCTACGCACAAAGCTATGTATCAAAGACTTTGGGTGACATTTGGTGCTCAAGCACCACAAATGTATGAACAAATGCATTCAGAAATAAACGGAGTTACTAGAAATATCATCGCTTGGTTCAGCATACAAATATACTGCCAGGATTGAACATAAATTTAAACAAAATAAGAAGTAATTTGGATCTATGAATCTGAATCAGGGAAAAGATGCCTCCAAACCATAGAACAAAGGGAAAATACAAGGTTGGGTGACCCAGGAAAACCCATCGAAGTCACAAGCAAATAACAACACAACGAAGATGAAGAAGGGCACAAGAAAGTGGTGTGAGTTCCACAATGTCCCCACTCAAGAAACAAGTGAGTGTCATGCCAAGCACTCACTAGTGGTCAACATGAAGGCTTCGAAGTCAGATGCATATTCCAACTTAGAGTCAGACCTTAACAAGGGGAATGACAAATGGAAGAAGATTATTGATGCAGATCCCAACGCCATTGTTTCCACCACCAAGGTATAGAATATTGAGCCTGAAGACCCAGAGGAAGGGGATCGTCTCTTCCATTCACAGATGTGGGTGAAGGGGTTGTCACTGTTGTTCATTGTTGATAGCAAGAGCCAAAATAACCTCATATCAATAGAAGTCGGTAAGTGGTTGGGCCCGTCGATCACACCATATCCACAGCTATACACCATCGGTTGGCTCCACCAAGGACGAGATCTTTATGTCAGCCAGTAGTGTCACCTTCCCTACAGCATCAAACCCTTCACAAATGAGGTATTGTGTGACACTGCTCCTTTTGAAGTTTGTGTTGTATGTATTATTACGCCATCCATACTTGTGGAAGTGTCATGTTGTATATGAGTCTAGGCCTCGCACTGTTATTATTATTTTGGTAAATAAGTTATATAGGATACCGAAGGTATCCCTGCCTACCATCATATCTTTGATCTTTGGTAAGAAATGCAGTAAGATCATATCCCATACCAGGAAAAAAAAATTATTTCTTTGCGCTCTCAAAGTAAGGGGAAGATCGTGGCCACATTCATGGCCCCTAGGAAGGGTTCCTCCACGCAACAGAAGATGGTGTAAAAGGTTGTGGAATAATACAAGGACATGTTCTCCTCACCCACAGGGGTATCCTTGCACTGTCATGTCAGACATTTGATTGATATGACTCCCAAATCACCTCTATCCAATGGGTCGATATACTTCCACTCCATTTTGGAAAATGAAGAGATCAAGTGGCATATATAGGAGTTTCTGCAAAAAGGGAACACCCGACCAATTTCCTCACCCTATGGGATCTCAATTGTACTTGTATAGAAGAAGGATGCAACCTGGAGGCTATGCATTGATTATAGGGCACTAAACAAAATCATTGTCAAGAACGGGTATCCAATCCCATAGATTGATGACCTTCTGGACCAGCTCAATGGGGCCAACTATTATAGCAAGATCAATCTAAATTCTGATTATCACAAATTCCAATCAATCGCACAGATGTATGGAAGACCACCTTAAAATCCAAGGAAGGTATTTTTGAATGGTTGGCCATGCCCTTTGGGTTGACAAATTCCCCTGCTACTTTTATGAGCTAGATGGATGACATATTGAGGCCCTTCACCATATCACTCGTGGTTGTTTATCTGGATGAAATCCTCATCTTTAGAAACAGTTGGGAAGATCACTTGCAACACATTAGACAGATCCTTCAAACCCTACAGCAGCACAAACTGTCTGCCAACTTGAAGAAATGCACCTATGCCATGATTCAGGTCTAATATTTGGGTTACATCATAGATGAGTAAGGTGTGCATGTGGATCCAGCTAAGATCCAAGTCATTCAATATTGGCCAACCTGACCACTCTAATAGAGCTTCATAGATTTTTAGGCCTTGAAAATTTTTATCGGAGGTTCATGTTGTGATTCTCCCATATCACTTGGACTTTGAGTCAAATTACCAAGGGTGAAGTGAAAGCAAAGTTTTCTTGGTCTAATTCCCAACAGAAGGCGTTCGTTGAGCTACATCATCGCCTCTACTCTTCACCTATACTCACATTGAGAGACCCACAACAACCATTTTAAATTATGACAAACACCTTCGACTATGCTATTGGTGAAATCCTCACTCAGCACGGGCATATGATGGCCTATGATAGTGAGACAATTTCTGATACAATTTTAAATTACCCCACCTATGATAAAGATATGTATTTTATCGTGCATGCTTTCCAGAAATGGAAACATTACATCCTGGGGAAGGAGATGGTAATCCACACCAATCATCGACCTCTTCATTTTATATATACATAAGGGAAGTTCCAGAACGATCGGTTTTTTTTTTTTTTTTTTTTTTTTTTTTTTAATATATATTTCTGGACTAATCCCTCTTGCGGACAAGAGTGATCTTCCTAGTACCCCAATAGGTAACTAGAAACAAACAACCATTTGAATACCTCTCTCTCTAAACTTAGCATTATATTATTATAGCTTAGAAATGAGGAGGTTATGCTCCTACCTTTCAACGAGATGTTTTATGTAGCCTTTGGCCTTTCTCTCCAAAGAAATCCTTCAATGATGAGAAGAACCTGCAACCACAAACAATGCAAAGGATTAAAGCACCTGTAGTATATAATAATCAAAAATACCAGTTCAACTTAGTGATCAAGGAGACTAAGTATTGACATCATTTCAAAGAATTCAGAAAAAATACAATGAGAAAAAGAGATCCATATGTATTATGAGGAATCAAAAAGAGCAATATTACAACCTGAGCCTTGATGTTGTACAGATTTATCCCGTATGTATGTGCAATCTTTCTCCTTAGTTTGACAAGCCTTTCTCTCTAGAATTACTAACATGAACTCTTGTGAACAAAGGTGTGATCTTCAATGTGCAATCAACTCATACCAACTTAGTATCTCAATATTTACGAACTACCCTCACACCTGAAAATTCAGCTCAATTTATAGAGAGATTGAGGAGGTTTCAGATCCATCAAGAGAGGGATGAGATCCTCCAATGAACGGATTAGTGTTCCTTTAGGTAAGGGATAAGCTCCATGAGTGGATGGATATAGCTTGAACTAGTGCGACTCTAGAGGCTTCCTGTTGGGAGAATATTTGCCCAAATAGGCTTCTCGAAGTTACTTTTTCATGTTTACTTCCTTTTACGTGAGTACGTAGTTTTTATTGGCAAACAAAGTGATGATCGTCGCAGCTAATAGAAGAAGTATCAGCGCATGGGCGGGAAATGATCACAAAAAGCACGCAAGTAACGTTTTAAAGGTTTTTAAAGAGATTTTTCCAGTTTCCAAGACTTGGTTCAGGAACATGAATTTTTTTGACTTCCAAGGAAGCATGAATATGAATGGAAATAGATCCATAATGGCAGTCAAATTTCATGGTGAAAAAATGGCGTGTAACAAATTTCCCCCTAAAGTGCAAAGTCTGAGAAATTTTTTCGAGAGAGTGAAGCGCGTTATCATTTCAAGGATTGGATTGGAGACATCGATCGAAAACTTGAATTCAATGCAAATATATATAATCATCACTGAGGTAGGCATTCCCATACTCAAAGAAAAACTAACTAAATGTTTTGGTACATATATGAATTTAACATTACATAAAAAATTAGACATAGTATGGGTGCAGCCATCTTTTATAAAGAAGTCTGGTATCATGAATACATAACTCCTCGCAGCCTAGATGGTTGATACTAGATCCAGGATCTTGATTTCCGCTTCTCGAAATAGTATGAATCTATCCATGCAATTGATTGTTTCGAAGTCGAACATCGTAGAAACCACTTGATTACCGGTCAATAATGAAAATTCTTAACAAGTGTGAGAGACACCACCAATAATGATAATGGCTCTCAAATTACTTCAGTACAATATATGAAGTTTGAATGAATAATTTGCAGCCGAACACTCATAGATCATTCAATAGAAGGTCAATGATGAAAACATGTCATCGAAGGCGAGAAACCTGCCATTAGGGCATGCAGATTCCAAGGTACTAATAGGATCTAAATCAAATTTCTAGATAATGAGCTGATGTCGATAGAAAGAGATCCATTGTAGGAGGGCCTATGACATGAAACCATTACGTCAAGTTTTGAAGAAATGTTTTGCAATGATTAACTCAGGGATGGTCAACCGAAAGGAGACAAATGTTTGCAATTTTAATTTGTACTTTCTCTTGAATACATAACGACACTATACATGACTTGGCAGCATTTGACTTAAAGATAATACCCAAAATCGGCTAAATAATTTCAATGAGGTTTGCTTGACTGTAAGACAAAAGGATTGCCCAACCCAAACCCAAACACGAGTGCGACAAAGAGTCGTGTTCAAGAGCGACATGTTGCTTTTAAAACAAGAATAAAAGATGATTTTTTTTCTCACTTTTTCCCCCACCATTACTGGCAAGTACCTCTTTATTTTTTTCAAGCTTGAGAAGCATAACATTTTCTTGTCATGTAATCTCATCCTTCAGACAATTCCATCTCAATATTTTTAACGAACCCTAAGAAGGAGTGGTTTGGCCCTGTTGTAATCAACAGGTGCTGCACTGTTTAGTTTTAACGAGTCCAGCATAGGAATAACTCGGTGTTTTTCAATTTTAGGGAATCAGAAGAAAAACATAAGTAAACTTTGTAACATTATTTTTCGTAAATTTATTCTCTCAAAACCAAAAAAGGATAAAATAATGTAGGAGAGAACTATGTTGACCATGCTTATTCTACGTATACCTTTTTCGTAAATAGTATAGTTCAGTCCAGAAAAGGGGTAAATTTGTGTTGAATAGACGACTGTCATTTATTTTAACGAGTTAAAATAGTCAAGTGCTCGATGATATTTTCATATTTAGATAGTCTGAAATGTTGGGTGTGGAACCTGATTATCTTTTTTATTTTGTTTCACAGCGTTGGACCCCTGTACCTTAATGGGGCGGCAACGCCATCCAAAATTAAACACTACCTGATGGGTCCAGGGAGGGCGGCTGTGACTTTATGGAGCCCCCCCCTTGGCGAGGGGTTTCAGGGGCAGCGCCCCCGAAGCTAAAAAAAGATGTAAAATTGCCTTGTAAAAGTATAGTAATTTCTAGTCAATCTGGGTCGGTCATTAGGCGTATGATCTGATGATAGAAGTTATGTTTAGTTTAGGGTTTTCTGCCCTAGAAGGCAACCCCTCTCTTTGTATAAGGGTATTGTATTGCGGTTTTGTATTGTATGTGTATTCTCAGAGCGAGAAACAGATAGGGAGACTATGAGAGAGAACAGAGGATATTACAGCGGATCTGTTGTAGGTTGTGTCTCTTCATTTTTCTGGATAATAGAAAGGAAGGACTGGTTGTTCGAGGTGGATGTAGCCCAAACTAGGTGAACCACGTATATCTGTGTCTCTCTGATTTTATGTGTTTTGTGCTTTTGTTTTCTGCATATTTTATGTGTTTCATTGCTCTATAATATATATAATTTTATAACATGAAAGGGGCTTAAAAGATGACTCCAAGGTTTCGCTTTTTCATATTTTCTTAGAGCCCGAATGATTCCTTGCACAAAAACTCAAAAAATTACAATCATCTTCTATCAATCATGGAAAAACATTCAAAAATTAACTTCTAAAGGTAAAAATAAACAAAATAATATTATTTTATTCATTAAAACCTATAAAAAGTGCTCAGAAAAAATCATTTTTACCTTTTGATTTTCAATGCAGTGAAAAAGAGTTTTTACCATAAACCTTTTGGAGCGGATACTAGAAGAACCAGCCAACCATTTCATAAACCGTCAGTTCCAAGTATTTCATCTCTTCATTATCTTTCTTTTAATCTTTTTACTTTTTCAATTTAAGTTTTTAGGTCATTTTTCAGGAGGAAACAAGGTTTTGGAATCTGCCCTCAGGGGTGCGCAGGTTTTTGTGGCAGAACCCGTGCACCCTGATGATTTTTTAACATAAAAAATCACTGGATCGTTGCTTTTTTATACATAACTCGTGCACAAAAATGCATTGTGTATGAATAAAAGTTGTGCAAGCGCCGTGGGGTTTTCAAAACTACATTTCTACCCATAAAAATTGCTCTGAATTCTCCCTAATGTTTTCTAATATTCCTAAATGATTGTTTGCAAGCAAGAAATCATGCTAGAGTGGAGAGAAAGAGAACATGAGTTGCATGAAAATGAAGCCATGGATGACCCAACAACGCTTCGTGTGTTGAAGAATTATGGTTTGTATAAATTCTGGGCAATACAAGGAATGAAAGCATAGGTGGAACTTATGACATAGCTAGTCAATTCCTGGGATGTCCAAGGACAATGCTTCATCATCGGGGATCACAGGCTTGTGATCAAGACAGATGATATTTATTTCCTCACCGGATTACCTCGCAGAGGAAGAGATATTTTCTTATTTGGGACACGACCAGGGGGACTTCCCATTACATCTTATAGGGCACAGTACTGCACCCAATATTCACAGCTAAAGGATGGTCGCATCGACATTAAAACCATAGAGTGACTAGATCTTAATATCATTGCTTTTATAGTTACCTGATTGTGTGGCAGTGCACCTCCACATGTGGCTACCAAAGCACAAATGTAGACTATTTTTGAGTGTTCCGGTGGAACAATTTTCTACTGGTGTGAAGGAGAGTTGGTCAACATGAAAGGCCAACTAATGAGAGCAAAGAATGAAAAGTTGAAGAACTTTGGTTCTAGAATCATTCTCATATCTTTCGCTTTGGAGAGGATTCCACTCCTGGCACCTCTGCAGTCACCAATGGATATGACAAGACCGAGGGAACCATGCATGTTGCAATGGGTTTATTGTTGGCTCGCCATGGTGGTGATGGTGGTCTTGTGGTTCGATATACCCCTTAGTTTTTTATATGGATCAGGATCCAAATATTCATGATTGAGGATTTTCCTTATGCAGGGGTAGATTTCAAGGGCGACCTTGACACATCACTTCCACTAGGAACACAGTGGGATGCATGAGGTAAAATATATATTTTTGAGTTTTTTTTATCTAATTTTTATTTGATTTTTTACTGTCTAATACTGATAAAACTATTAAAATACAGATGTTGGCCCAACACGACCAGCGGCGCTTGGTCATTTTGACAGAAGAGAAGCACAGCATATAGCAGCAGTTCCACCACTAACCGATGCAACAGAGGCCCTTACAGAGCTAAAACACAACCTATAGAGGTTTACCATTGACATCCCAAATACTGGGACGGATGATTTGCCTCTCAGGTACCAGAGGCATGTGACTGGGGTTCCAGGTCCATTCAGGCAATATATGCACAGAGTGGCGCGCACTATACTCTGCTACCATGAACATCATCATGGATAGTTGATGGTCGATCTAGATTGGCATTTTTTTTTTTTTAGATTAGTATCTTTAGATCATAAGGTGTTTGAAACCTATGATCACAGATGATGTAATATTTTTTGACACACAACTATTTTGACCTAATGATATTACTACTTCCTTTTGTTGTTGTGTTGTCCTCTCTGGTCTGGTTTTTTGTTGCTTTTGTTGCTTTCCCTGCTGCTTTCTCCAGCACATATTCTTCGGTATTCTTGCCAGAGATCCAAACTAGATCTGCAATCACTCTAATACCAGGTGAAAATTTATGAATATCTCAAACATAAACCCTACTGTTAATTTTCAAATTTACTTCTCCTACTTACATTAAGTTATTAATGTGAAATTTTCAGCATTAATGTTGAAGTAAATGCATCAAAAACCTACACATACGGATCAAAATTGAATACATGCACAATAACAAAGTGACACACAAGGATTTTCTGGACAACTGTCCCCAAAAAAACCCAATGCGGGAAAACTGAACTTCTAGTTGCTGAAGGGTTTTATTATTAAGTAGATTCTAAGTACAACAAATATGGGCACCAACTAGTTAACCCAATAGAGAAATAAATTGCAGCTATATCTTTATCTGGAGATAGAAAAATTGACTAATTCACACCCTCAAATGGGATTTACAGAACTCAGCCCTTTTCAGTCTTCAGAAACCCCAGTGCTGCTCTGAAGCCCTATGCATCAGCTCTTCTAGTCTGTGTCAGCCCCTCCGTTGCTCAGGAAGTGTCTGTGTCACCCCACACTGGATTACGTTGCCCTATCTGGGCCTGCGTCAACCCTGTTGGCCTCCTCATGTCCCTGTGTCAGCATTGTGTAGCCCCTGAAGCTTCTGCGCTGCCCCTGCTGGGCTATGGCTGCTCTGCGTAGCTGATGCGTAGTTGCGGCTCATTCTACTACTTCTCTACCTCTTGTTGCACTGTTGGTCTGGGATCAAACCATCCCTCTCACCAATACTACCCCTCGCTGCAGCTGAAACATTCTGAAATTTTTAGCAAACCACACCCTATAATTTCAGCTTAGCCTCAGTGCTCTACCACTATGTGTGTTCTCCAACTGACCCCAAGCATTTCCTTTATACTTTTCTCGTTGAGAAACCAACAACCGTGATCTAATCTCTTATCGACGGCTAATATTAAAAGAAAACATGATTTGTGTGACTTAAGTCATTTTCATCACATGTTTAATTTAATTAACTTTAAACTTTTAATTTTCCTAAGTTAGACTTAGGGTCCTTAATTAAAAATATTAATTAATTAAAATATCTTAAACGGTATGGAATTTCTTAAATCTCTTTCTGGGTCTTGGAGATCTCATGTACTCTAGTCCCTCCACAAATTTTGGGAGCTAGAGCACATCTGATGCTACCCCAACACCTCAAAATCTCAACAGCCTCATCATAATCCATCATATTCTTTTGCAAAATTTCCATAAATGTCCAGACAAGGAATTTCTATGGCTTGTTATCTTTTAGGATATCATAGTGATGAATGGCTTGATGAGGTCATGCTAGGGTTCTTGTCTCTCTTTTCATCTGGTAAAAATCCCTTTGTTCTTTTCAACTTTAGCCAGTTTATTTCAGATGTCATTCATGAACAATTTTCAAAATCAACGCAGAGAGATATTTTAAACATCAATTTGTATTGGTGATGTTATCACAAAATCAGACCTGATAGGCTGCCAATCAAGTTAATCTCATGTAATTGTTTCATACCAATATTTTGTTTGAGGCTTAGCCTCCTCAACCTGAGAGGGCTCTCTCAAGGGTTTATGATTTTGAGTAAAGATGTAGATAGATGGCTAACTCTATGTGTTTTGATTTTGTATGTTTACAGGTTGAAAACATGGAGGCTTGCTACCATTGGGCTATGGAGTCAGTGACAGGGATAAGGATAACAATATCTCTTCTAGTGGAAGTTGAGGTTTGTATATATTTCAATGAAAGAGTAACACATTCAGGAAAATTCCAATAACTTGAAAGTTCAAAGGGATTCAGAGCATGCAATACGTGAATTCCGAGTAATGAGACATCAAGGCTATGTAAGAGAAAATTTTCAAAGATAGGACATAAAACTCATTGAAAATACACTAATAATCTCAAGTGAAGAAAAGTTGTATGTTTGTAATATCCCCAAAGGGAAATAACCAGTAATAAACAGAAATTTGCCAGACAGATATAGAAAATATAATGTTGAACCAGATCACTGAACAATTACACATAGGATGCCATAAAACTGAGCCATTTTATTAATCTGAAAGTACATAGAGAGGAGTACAAGAAAATCAGAGTAAGTGCACCTATCCTTGCTGTAGGCAAGTGGAGACCCTCTCAGACAAATAATGGCTGCAACAAGGACAGCGTCCTAGCTGCTCTGAAGACTGCGCTGGTACTATGAGCTGAAGACTGGGAAATAGCTGATCTCGAACTCCAAACCCTCACCAATGGAAAACGATGTCTCTGCTAGTGACAGCGCAGAAACAGATGAAGCATCAATCACCCAAACCTCCAGATAGATGGATCAGCTACTGAATGCTAGAAAACGCTGTTGAGCCCATCTCACACAAGCCTGCTCCTCAGATCAGCGTCCTACCTGGTGGATCTGCCTCCTGAATGCTCAGATCTGCTGGATCTGAAGCCTCCAAACCAGATCTGCGTCCTATCCCTCCTGATCTGCGTCCTCCTAGGTCAGATCTGCTATCAACCCTGCAGATCTATGCTGGATCTGACAATATCTCTTCAGATCTGCAGCCTCCAAGGCTGGATCTGATATTATCTCTTCAGATCTAGGCTAGATCTGCCAATATCTCCTCAGATCTGCAATCTCCCAAGCTGGATCTAGTATTATACCTTCAGATCTGCACCCTACAAAACTAGATCTGCAAATATCTGCTCAGATCTACCCTCTCCAAGGCTGGATCTATCAATGTGCCTTCAGATCTGCATCCTCCTCTTCAGAACTGGACAGCGTCCTCACTCCAAGACTGATCTGCGTCCTTCCTCCTCTTGGACAGCGTTTTCTCTGCTCAGATCTGGACTGCGTCCCTCCTGGAACAGCGTCCTCACTCTCCTAGCCTGATCAGCGTCCTCTCTCCTCCTGAAACAACGTCCTTCCTCCTTTGAACTGCGCAGCCACAAGAGGGCTTCTTCTTCTCCAAATCTGTACCAGAAACTGCTGCTACTTTCTGCTGAAACTGAAAAGTGTACTCAGAACATAACCTTACTAGGGCGGGCACTCGAAGTCCCCCGAAGCTAAGGGTGAAACCAGAAATAACCTTACCAGGGCAGGCACTCGAAGTCCCCCGAGGCTAAGGGTGAGATCTCCGACCAGAGACACTCGGTTGCACTAAACAGTGCTGCAGACCGACTAAACAACCGGCGTGCTGAAGCAGACAGAAGTCTAGCTCTCAATAATAATATCAAATCATGAATACCAAATGAAGTGGAAACCCCTCCTTTTATAAGGCTAAACTCCCTCCAACACCTTAACTGCGTCCTTCACCTTGCAGTTACTCTTGGGTCAGCGTGAGGCCTCCCCTCATATACGTGTGGACCCCCAAGGCCCCCTCTTTAAGTTATAACGTTAATCAACTAGGAAAACACTTTATTTTATAAAGTGAGGTGACTAAAGTGAGGTGACCCCTCTTATTTCTCACTTTATTTATTATTTCTAGCTAAAGCGGCAAAATAAAGCAAAAAATGAAATATTCCAATTAGCAAGGCTAATTGGGAATATTACAGTCTCCCCCGGCAAAACGTTGCTTGTCCTCAAGCAACTGAAGTGATGGATGCTGTAAAGTCTGCTCGTTCTCCCAAGTGGCATCCTCATCCGGCAAAATTTGCTTGTTCTCAAGCAATGCTTGAACAAGCCTACTCTCTAGCTGATGCTCCCTGCCGATACTGCAAAATGTGCCTGGGTCCCACTGAAACCTCTCTGTCTCCTGCATCACCCTGACATGAAGGTATATCTCAATGCCAGGATCCCAAACTGGCCTCTCATGGTACCAGCCAATCAATAGTCCTCCCGGATCCCATCGCCACTGTGGCCAATAATCGCACAAGTCCCGTGACTCGAACTGCTCACTGCCTCTGGTTATGACTAAAGACCATGACCGTTGCTGCTCTGCATCTATGACTGTGTAAGCTGGCCCGTCAACTGTGAACCAACTCGTCACCTCTCTCCAATCAAGGCATGGAGTCGAAAATATAATGAGGAATATCTCCCTCCTGTGGATACTCCATCTCCAAGCAATCACCCAGACAAAATGAGCCACCTCCCAACAAGGCAACCCCTGAAAATCTCCTTCCACCTCAAGCTCTGGTAATGAAGGTGGGCTGAAAATATGAACTTGGCAAGCATCATAGCTTACCCCATGTTGTCCTTCTCTCCACTCATGACAAGCGTAGAGTCTATGCTGATCCTGGGCTGCAAAATTATTGCCCTCCGATGGCAAAGTGAAAAACAATCCACCATAGAAGGTTCCTCTATCAATGAAGAACAAGCTGGCCCAAAACAAACCATCCATGAAGAATATGACATGGTCATCATGGATCACCCTAATGAGATGTTTGCTGACAGTTCTACATGAGGGTACATAATGCAAACAATCTCTCACAAGGATACAACGTAGTCTCATCCACTGCAACTTCAGAAATTTACATGGCAAGCAATGTACAAGATTCATCACATCTACTAATGGATAGTAAATGGCTGAATATGACAACAACATAAGGCCAAACACTTGCCCATAGCTGTACAATGGATGAATATCAATCTCATGGCCCACCTTGAAAGAGAACACATATGTAGTAGTGGTGGCCATGCCTCCTCCCATGCTCCTATTAGAACATGTAGTGCAGAAAATACTCAAAGGCACATTCAGCTCATGTGGCTCTCTCATAATCAAGCCTCCCATACAAATCTGACCATATGCTGGAAGTAAGATGGTACATGGATCCATAAATGAGTCCTCCATAGTGTTTTGGCATGCTATGAAGAAGAATGAACCATGTGCTGCAAGAAGATAATCCTCCTCATGCTTGGAAACCCAAGTCGAGAAGAATATGCCATAGATGTCTCTATCATCATTACCTCCTCTTTGTGCAACAAATATGAAGTCATCCTGGGACCTATGGGTTATAGATCCACCATATCTCTGCTGCGCACACTTCATCCATAATGTTCTGCTCCAGGGTGACAACGCTGGGAGCTCATGCAAATAAGCTCCTGTCAATACCAGACTCTGCTCTTTGACATGCTCCTTGTCAAAGACTCCTCTAATACTGCTGCAACAAGTGTGGAATACTCCCCAAGATGGAAGTGCTTCCCCGTCATCATCAAAGATCAAGGAGATAGTGCCATCCCCTCTTCCTGCAACATCATGCAAAGTGTGAGAGCAAATCTGCCCTTGCTCTCCCGGAAACAAACCAAGCAACCAAACAATTTGCTGCCTCCCCATACTTCCATCATACAACTCATGTGATGAAGACATAACGAGTATCATAGCAATGCCATGCATACATACCCTATGCTGCTCAATGATGCAAGTATCCGTCCATCTTTTCCCCATCCTCCTACTCTTAGGAAGAGTGTTTTCCAAATGATGGCCAAACTCTTTCAAGAGTAACCAGCGCAGCCAAGCCTCCTGCTGCCTGGTGTCACAGATCTGCAAGTAGTCTCCTAGCTCCTTGCTCATCATTCCCATCCACTCAATCACTTGTGGATGCCTCCTTCTCCTCATCCCGGTACTCCTCCCATGAGGGCTACCATCCTCCCAAATCAAATTTCTGATTTTGCACTTCATGGGATTTTGGAATATAAACTTCTCAAGGATCAATGAGACCCTATCAAGGATCAAATAGGTGGTAGGCAAAAACCTCCCATCATGATGTGTATGGCTCAAGGGATGTCCATCACACGCATGAGAGATGTTATCCATCCGAAGATGTCCCCCATCTTCTATCTGCTCTTGTGAGAAGGGAAAAAAACCATTGCACCCCATGGTGTGTCGAAGTGCATCTCCAGTGAGATCTCTCCTTGAGACCTCCCTCTCATCCATAGTCTGCTCCACCGAGTACCAACTCAAAATCTCTCGCCATCCAATCTCAACACGTGGCTGCTGTACCCTGTGCAACTCTGATCGTCTCATACCACTATCCAAGTCAACATATGAGACCTGACTAGGTGGCTCTGCCTCTCTCTCTCCAACGGGAAGAGACGACTCCACAATACTGCTAGTCCCATCCATGCATACCTGAAGGGGAATGCTCTGATGCTGCAATGTGCTCTCGGGTTGTACCATCAGGGAATCCAGCTGTTCCCCAATGTGGACCAACTTGGCCGCCGACTTGGCACAAGTCACTCTCATACCCTCCAGCTCTTGGTCCTGCAACATAATGGTCTCCCGTACTGACGCGGCCTTCTCCCTCAAAGCTCGAAGGTCCGTCCTAAGCCGATGATACCGCTGTCTGCGACCATCATCCAATGCCTCTGTGTCTCCTAGTGCCTCATCGATAGTAGATATATCTCCTGATACCTCACCCATCTGTCGTGTGCTGCTACCACCCGAAGACTCGGACATGGCTCCAGTCATCACCTCAGTGGATGGCTCTACCGGGGTAGGCTCTACCTCCTCCACTACGATATCAACCGACACGGTCAAGGAGGTCTCTAATGATGGTGAGTCCTGTGTCTCACTAGGTGTATCCTCGAACTCCCTGCAATCCTGTGTTCCCTCATCCTCTTCTCCACTGCTCTCGGAGAAGACCTCAATGAAGTGTGCCTTCCCTGCCGCACACCTGTGTCCTGGTGCCCATGGCTCCCGGCAAGTGAAGCACAACCGCTTCCTCCTCGGCTCTCTCTTGGCCTCATCATCAAACTGCCCTCGTCCAGGATTCGCCTTGGGAGGCGGAGCCCTCGTGTCCTGACCCTTAGGCTGGAAGGCCTGTCTCTGGGGATAAGGTGTCCGAGTCCTGGGTAAGACATCCTGTAAGTCCCGAGTCCTGCTGATGGCATCCTGAAGGGTAGCCGGTCTGTTCGACCGGACTAGGCCACGAAGTGGCTCTGACAGCCCCTCCACGAACATGCAAACCATCCGAGCTGCAGATAAATCAGGTACCAGCACCGAAATCCTCAAGAAGTCTGAAATGTATGTCTCTGCACTCCCAGTCTGTTTGAGCTTGGTCAGCTCAACAACAAAATACTGATCCGGATCCCACCTGTCAAAGCGCTCTACCACCCTCCGAGTAAACTCGGCATATGTCGTCACTGTAGAATGCCCGAGTGTCACCATCCCATGGAACCACCAATCCCGAGCCTCACCATCCAGATGCAATGTTGCCACCTTAATGGCCTCTGACTGCGTCATCTGGTTAAGCTGGAAATAGATGTCCAGCTTCTCCACCCAGGACTTTGCCGAACTGTTTGATGAGCCATCAAACCGGGGCAAATGAAATCTACTAGCTGCACGGTGGTCATCACGGTGGTATCCGTGCCCCTTGTGCTGGTGCTGCTCAGGGGGTTTGATGCCGCATCGATACTGAAAATAGCGCTCCCAGGGGAAAGCATCCATGAATGCCCGACCTAGGCTCTGCCACTCTGCAAAAACGGCTGCATATCGAGCTGGACTCACATCTCCTGCCATTGGCATTTTCTGCTAGGTGCCTACAGGCTCCTCAGAAACTGCACGGCTGCTGCAAAACCATACTGCTGCTTAACTTCGACCTCCGATTTACCCACTGAAAAATATTCAGAAAATCCCAGGAATTTGGGAAAGTGATCCTTGTCCAAAACCCAGAAAAACCCAGAAAACGTTTTTCCTAATTCCAAACTTCAAAATTTGACCCTTTTTATTTTGGCCCTTTTTCCAACTGCGTTTCTGGTATTGCAACTGCTATTGCTCCGTATGATCTATTTTCTGATGTCATAGACCACAGGCCGAGCTGTGACTAGGCTCGATACCATCAACATCCCCAAAGGGAAATAACCAGTAATAAACAGAAATATGCCAGACAGATATAGAAAATACAATGCTGAACCAGATCATGGAACAATTACACATAGAATGCCAGAAAACTGAGCCATTTTATTAATCTGAAAGTACATAGAGAGGAGTACAAGAAAATCGGAATGAGTGCACCTATCCTTGCCCTAGGCAAGTGGAGACCCTCTCAGACAAATAATGGCTGCAACAAGGACAAACTGTTCCTAGCTCAAGCCCGAAGATCGCGCTTAGTACTATGAGTCAAGACCGGAAATACCGATCTCGAACTCCAAACCTCACCAATGGAAAACGCCGTCTCCGCTTAGTGACAGCCGCGTAAACAACATGAAGCATCAATCACCCAAACCTCCGTATAGATGGATCGCCCATCAATGCTAGAAAATCGCCGTGAGCCCATTCACACAAGCTCGGCTCGTATCGCCGTCCTACCCGTGATCCGCTCCACGAATGCTCGCGCATCCGCCGGATCCGAAGCCTCCAAAACGGGATTTGCGTCCTATCCTGACGATCTCGCGTCCTCTCTAGGTCGATCTCGCTATCAACCTCGCAGATCTATGCCGGATATGACAATATCTCTTCAGATCTGCAACCTCCAAGGCCGGATCTGATGTTATCTCTTCAGATCTAGGCTGGATCTGCCAATATCTCCTCAGATCTGCAATCTCCCAAGCTGGATCCAATGCTATTCCTCCAGATCTGCACCCTACAGAACTAGATCTGCAAATATCTCTCCAGATCTGTAATCTCCAAGTCTGGATCTATCAATGTGCCTTCAGATCTGCGTCCTCCTCTTCCTGATGGAACAGCGTCCCCACTCCAAGACTGATCTGCGTCCTTCCTCCTCCTGGAACAGCGTTTTTCTTGCTCAGATCTGGACTGCGTCCTCCCTGGAACAGCGTCCTCACTCTCCAAGGCTGATCAGCGTCCTCTCCCTCCTGGAACAGCGTCCCTCCTTCTCAGATCTGCGCAGCCACAAGAGGGCTTCTTCCTCTCCAAATCTCCACCTAAAAATGCTGTCAATTCCCACTGAAACTGAAGGGTGTTACTCAGAAAATAACCTTACTAGGGCGGGCACTCGAAGTCCCCCGAAGCTAAGGGTGAAACCAGAAATAACCTTACCAGGGCAGCACTCGAAGTCCCTCTTCGATAAGCAAGGGTGAGATCTCCTGACTCGGGAGACACTCCTGCTGCACTCAAATGTAAAGGCCGCAGTAATCGACCAAACAACCGGCGTGGCCGCGTACGTAAGTCTAGCTCTACTAATAATATCAAATCATGAATACCAAATGAAAGTGGAAACCCCTCCTTTTATAATGCTAAACTCCCTCCAAAACCTTAAGCTGCGTCCTTCACCTTGCGGTTACCCTTGGAGTCGGCGTGAGGCCTCCCCCTCATATACGTGTGGAACCCCCAAGGCCCCCTTTCTAAGTTACAACGTCAATCTACTAGGAAAAGAACACTTTATTATAAAGTGAGGTGACTAAAGTGAGGTGACCCCTCTTATTTCTCACTTTATTTATTATTTCTAGCTAAAGCGGCAAAATAAAGCAAAAATGAAATATTCCAATTAGCAAAGCTAATTGGGAATATTACAATGTTACTGTATATATCAGTCAATCCAAAGCTTTACAAAATGGTCTACTTAGATAACATTTTCCAACCTATATGTTGAAACCAACATTAGCATGTATACATTGGGCTTATGGAGCCAAAGCAATCTCATAAATTAGTAAATCTAATTGACATGGAAGTTGAGGCATATCAGGGTTTTTAGTCATGAGACATACACTTGAAACATGTAAAAACATAGTCAGACCATTTATAAAGGAAGTCAGAGCATATAAAGATGAATTCTGAGTAATATAGATGAACACCACTGCAAAAAATATATATAAGAAACACTGATAGAACAGGAAAACACTAAAAACCCCTTTTGAATCTCAAGTTGGTCAAGTAGAAGCTCTCTGCATTAGCTGAAACAGTCTTTTTACAATATGCACCATTTTTTCCAAAAAGTCTGCAACCCTTCGCTAATTCAACCTCGTGGTATTTAATATACATATTACCACATGTGATGATCTGCCTCTAGGCTAGATACATCGAATTTCCAACTACTGACACTAACTGACACCTTGCATAACTATAAGATATGGAATTTATTACATAAAGACACCTAATCTACTTAATAGTCCTAATCCAAAAAGGACTCAAACTACTTATTGTTATCTAAAAAAACCTTATCCACCTACATTTACATAATTTTCCAATTGTAACAACACATAGTCGAATTTGGATGATGGGCTTCAGCTCTTCATGTCCACTTTGTTTGACCTCCACAAAAATAGGAAACCATACCCTATTTTTTAGGCATCACATCCTTTGAATTCTTTGAACAATTTGATCATCAATTAAGCTTGATTTCGTCGTCCTTAGACGTTGGAGATTATCTTGACATGTCTCCTCACCTATCCCTAGCCTCCATCATGTCAAAACCACTTCCAAAAATTGTTTAAGAAAGCTGTAATAAACTGCGCTACGAAAACACAGCAGTTTCGTAGCGCCTTTGAAAAACTGTCATTTCAAGTCTTAATTCTTCAACAATTGAATCTTTTCCATTTGAATCACTTCACTTACCCCTTAATGCATCTCCCATAACAGTTTCAGCTCTTTAATCACTCTTCAACCTCTCAAAATTTACCAAAAATGAGCAAGAAAAGCAGCTACAGTAGTTTCGTAGCGCTTTTATGCTTTTTTACACTGAATGCGCTACAAAACTACTGATTATGCAGATTCTTCCAAATTTTTCCAAAAATTTAAGTGTGAATGTGAAAAAAACTTAAAATATACCTTATTTCATCATATCACTTGAAAAACAGAGTCATTCCAACCTTCTTGAAGTCCCTTGTTCATTTGCAATAGGTTGGCCTATTGGTTTTTCCTGTTTTTTCCTGAACAATAGGTCTTGGGACAGAGCCTATATCTCTTACTCCATGATGTATTTTGAGAACCTGAAGGAGTTTTTTGTAGGCCATTATGTCTTGAATAAAAACATCTCTTGGTTTTTTGAACCATATCTCCTGTTTTCCATAAAATTCCTTTGAAACAAAATGTGTAAAATAGGAAAACTTTGTTTCTGAAATAGGGCTTCAAAGAAAGCCTTGTATCTTCCCACCGATAACACATATGAGAAAAGTGAGAGATTTTATTTTATCTGGAGTTGTGATAAAGACAAACCTCTTTCAAAATTCCGAAATAATTTTTCATTTCGCCAGAAACTGAACTTGAAGTTGACTTCTAAACAGTCATGTACAAGAAATTTTGTAACAGCAGTTTCGTAGCATATTTTACTTTATCAATTTGTCCCACCTCCTAATGAATTTGAGGAAACTATAAGAGGTTTTTTTATTTAGGTCAGTTAGGAAGAAAAACCATTTTTTTTTTCCTAAATTCGTTTTCAGTTGCTCAAAAACCTCCTTGGAAGTTGACTACTCAAAACCAGAAAACACAGTTTTTCTTCATATTACGCTATGAAAAGACAGCGCTTTTGTAGTGCAAAACAATTTTTTTGAACTAGTGGCACTACGAAAGTAAGGTTTCTTGGCTACTTGGAAATTTTTTATGAAAAAACTTGGGGAAATGAAATGAATGATGAAATGATGAATGACTTGGCATGAAAAACCTTTAAAATGAATTTATTTTAACACTAAGGAAGGTTCAAGCCTAAAAATCTAATACTCCCTTTTGGTCAAATTCAAGAATTGACTTCTAAACCGAATTTTAACCATGACCAAAAACAAGCATAACAAAATGATGTTTTTTCTTAGAATTTTTGGGTGATAATAGGTGTAGTTATTCTTATAACATCAATTTGAGAGATTGAATGTGCCACTTCAAAAGCTTGACTCACAGGGAAGGCCATGTTCTGTCATTCATTGGACCTCATTAGTTAGAAGGAATTCAAAAGATTACTTTTTTTAGTGATTTTGTAGATAAATTTATATAATTTTCAATATGTCTCCTTGGCAGTGATGCAATCCCAAGGATATCAAGAGAAATTAAAATAATTGTGCATCTAAGTGAACAGTCGAAAGTGGGAGATTGGTACTTATATCAGAATTTTACATATATCAGAATTTATAGTTGTGAGTTGCCACCATATTAACTTCCATTTTTTTTTCGATTTTTGCTCTCGAATTCATAAGACAAAGCATGAATATGGATGAAAGTCAGTTTTTGTTCAAAACAAAAAAAGCTCAATTCAAACTAAAAGCTCAAGTTGGTCCATTCATAGTAAATATGAGAGCAGCTAATAAGGAGGTGGAAAAATTATTAAGTAAAATGAAGTTAAAATTAAGTTTTGGTTGGACTTATGATCCTTTGGGAGTAATTTCATCGCTTATAGTTTAAAAAAAAAAAATATGCTCTTTACACTATTTTCTCAAGACCAAAAGTTGAACAGTATGTTAATCAGGAAGTATGGGAGGAGAACAATTTGCAGGAGGTTGAAGATCATGTTTTTAGTCAAACGGTCTTGTAAACTCCAAGACTTAGAGAAGAGTTAAAAATACCGAGTGACATTATGTCTCATGTTGGTTCAGGTTCTAAATCAGCAGAATTCTGAGTTTTAAAAATATACTCTTTACACTATTTTCTCAAGACCAAAAGTTGAACAGTATGTTAATCAGGAAGTATGGGAGGAGAACAATTTGCAGGAGGTTGAAGAGCAGGTTTTTATTCAAACAACCTTGGAAACTCCAAGACTTAGAGAGGAGTTAAAAAAACAAGTGAAAGTATGTCTCCTGTTGGTTCAGGTTCTAAATCAGTAGAATTCAAAGTTTTTAAAAGAATAAAGACAAATAATACAAAGGAGGAATAATCAGAGGCTAGAAATAAAGAAGTGTCTACTACAGTTATGTTATCAAGTGATCATGTGTTCACTTTAAAACAAATTGAAGAAACAATTCTTGATCCATCTACTTCTCCTTCTTCTGGTGGGAAAAGTATTTTTTCTAGATTCAAAGAAATGAAGAAGAAGAAGAATGAATTACTAAAAACTGGTACCTATTCTGAGTTCTGGAAACATATTTCTACTATACAAACCAGATTATTGTATGAACTAGACCCTGACATAGTACAGTTTCAATTGGAAATTCTTGAGCCAAAGGTCTCAGTTCCAAAAACTGCATAGGATTACAAGACTTCAGTGTTTTATTTTGATACAAAACAAATTCATCCCATATATCAAATTGATCTACATAAGCACGCTGGTGAAATCATATATTCTTCTCTAACAAGTTTTATCATGCCTACTTCAAACCTACAAGTTTCTTTAAATAATATTCATTCTCAGCATAAGTTATAAAAGATGTCATCTTTAGTAAAGGATAAAATAATAAAGGATTTAGAAGACATTGTAATCAAATTAGGAATAGATCCCAATGATTTTAATGCAGCTCAATAAATTTTTAAAAATAGAAAAGCATACATTGAAGTGCTACAAAGACAATTAAAATTGCTAGCAACAGAGCATCCTCAAGCTCAGGAAGTAGGGAAATCAAGTAAGGAAAAAGAAAATATGTTTTGTATGATTTCTGAGAGAAACATCCAGATACAGAAAATGGAGGTAGGCATGGAAAATCTTATGAGGGAGAAAGAACAGTATGTCAGTGCAAGAACTTCCACAGTGGAAATAGGGTACTCCGACCAAGATTAACTTGGAAATTTATCTAAAGCCATGGAAGATCTATCATTGAGGAATATTGAAATTGAGAAATTAGAAGTGTCACTACAAAGGGAAAAAGAAAATAAAATTAAGGCAGATAGTGCATCGTACAGAAGAATTTCAAGCTTACAAAACAGATTGAAAAATATATGGATGAATCATTCAGTGCACAAAACCTGTCAAAAGCTAAGGAGAAGATCTGGGTAGACATAAATTCAGCCATTTCATAATTTTTGAAATCTATAAAAATTATTTTTGAACAGGAACAGTTGGTACACAAAGAAAAAGCAGCCATTACTAAGATCAAAGAAGAAATGGACCATAAACCTAGAGAAGAAACAAGAATTATCAAAGTTTTAAATTCAAAAAATGGGAAGGAGCTCGAAGATATGGGGATTAAGATAGGACAGATACATCCCTTGATGTAAGAAATGTGTTGAGGAAGAGTAATTTGATGCTACAGTTAGAGAAAAATGCCAAAACCTAGAAGTTCATAAAAAAAAGTTTCATAAAAATAAATAAAAACCAGTAAAATGGACTCCCATCATTAAGGGATTCTCATCGTCAATGGATCCAGCAGGAATATTATCAAAATAAATTACACGATATAGCAACATACAACTCAATTTTATTAGAGATTCCATATAGGTTATTCCACACTACTGCAAAACTCAAAATTTGCTAAAGTAAAAGGAAATATTGCGGGTAGAACCTTTCTCCAAGGTTTAGAAAATGATTTATTATTTTCACATGAAATTCGTCATCTTTTTGTAACCAAGATCACCTTTGAAAATTGCATTGGTTAAGAGCATGTGTTTCCTCCTAAGAGGTCACAGTTTCAAAACCAAAGGGGATTAGAGTATGTATGGGCCCCCAGTGGGCGTAATGGTTAAAAGCATGTGTTTCCTCCTAAGAGGTCACGAGTTCAAAACCAGAGGGGGATAGAGTATGTATGCCTTCGTATACTTAGAAGTCAAATCGTTGCGCAGAGATGAGTCCCTTGTTCCACAAACAAGGGGGTCTCATACACCAATTTGGTGTTTGGCTCAGTCATGACCTTAAAATTGGATAATAATAATATTAATGATAATAATTAAGGTAGATGAGGCATACAGGAAAGTAATAAAATTTGCATGCCTAGATGATGATAAGTGGGATAAGTTCCTTGAACTTATCGAGTAAATAGAAGGCAAGAATAGAGGCGGGATTTAGACAAAGAACAAAAGCAGAATTAGCAGAACCATATTTAAAGGCAACGGTTAGAAACTAAATCCTTGAATAGTGTGTTGATTCCACTAAATCAGTTCCAGAATTTATATTCTTGAGTTATATTGATTAGAGTTATCCAAATAATTTTGGATAAAAAATTTATTTCATGTAAAAGATTGTAATAAATTAGATATTTTGAGAAGAAACTATATATACTTTGTAATTTGAAGTAAGTAGGGTCGATACTTTGATAGAAGAAGAAAAAAATTGTAATTTTCGAATTTTTGAAGATAATCAAAGGCTTTTGGATTCAGTTCTTAGCATCATTTGTGTTCATGTGAGTCTCCCTTGTGTAATAATTTATGTTACTCTTCATATGTTTGAGGCAATATATAAGTACTGGGTAAGGCTAGGTCGAGTTTTGATGTCCCTAATAGCCCATGCAAAGTTACTATCATTACTGAGGTTAGCTAAATAAACAGTTTGTTTAAATCAGTACCTATGCATCTTAAAATTATTTCCTTATATCATCTCTCAAATATACAAGTGTTAGCTATAGAAAAAATTCTATACGCCTCTACTTATTTGATAATATAAATATTCAATAAGGGTATTTAATTATCATATATCTTTTTTTCCATATATCATAAACATTTAAAGATTGCATGTTGTTAGTATTGGAATCATCACATTGAGAAATCTTTGAAATCTCTGGATAATATACATGTGAATGATTTGATTCATTGAAAATCCATTTAAATAAATCCTCATTTAGATGTCTTGGCATAGTTTCTGAGCCTAGAACTATCTACAAAGAAGCAACAGTAACAACCACCACCCCACCTGCTCATGGAATGGTTTCTACTTGCTAATCCAACACCTCTTGTATTGTCAAAGGAATGGGATTATTACTATTTTTTTTCTCTTTGTCTTTTTATCACGAAGTCTTCTTCAAGCTTGGTTTTATCAAATAATATTATTGACTCATACTCAGAACCTTATAACCAGAGCCCTTAACCTTCCATATATATATATAGCCACCGCCCAATCCCATACCTTTACATTATCTCTCCTTATGCCTCCCGGGTGGGTCCTAATAGACACGTCACCCCACCTTCCCACTCCTAGTGTTCCCTGCAAGGGATGCTTTATTACCTGTCGGGGCCTTCCTACCAGGCTTTCTTTTTTGGTGGGCCACACGACCTTATCAACCATTGGTCCCCCACACCACCACTTGGTTTACACTGCTTCCTATGACACGTCATTCTGACGTCCTTTCCCCAACACCCATTGTTGTTGTAATGTCTAAATCGATCAGGTTGACTCATCAGGTAGGGCTACCTCTCAGCCAATAAGGTTGTGTGTTTATTTAACATGGCATGTCTTGCGTCATCCCACATGATCTTTCTCGTCACTCACATTTATCCGCGATTTATACCTCCAAGGTGAGACTGGCAGACCCACATGGACTAGTCAGACCATTCCAAACCAATAGAATTTCCTATGGGTTGGCTTGTCCACCTGCACATCTTTTTTTTGTCCCTTCCCACGTCATATTCCACTTCGGGATTAATTCGTTGACCAATTCAACAACCCACACGAGTGGTGTGCTTGATCCACGGTTTGCAACAAGGAAACATGTCCAACGTTTAAATGGAAAAGGGGTGGCACAAAGTGGGTTGACCATCTCGCCCATCATCAAATCGATGATCTAAAATAATTGCACTACCCCTCCTTCCTTCTGGTGCAGAGGATTAGCAACTAAAACACACAGAAATTTTAATTAATTAAAATCACACTCCAAAAACATGATTTTCCCAACATATTACATCACTATTTATTTAGAGGAGAGAAGTCTCTTGAATCTCTTCAAGAGAAACTTCCTCCTAGATATTTGGAGGAAGTTGAGAGCTATCCTCTCAACTTTAGGATTCTATCCTAACTTCCCCATATTCTAAATAATTCTAGAATGACTCACTAATTCTAGAAACTCCTAGATTATTTAATTAAATAATTACATAAATATTAAACATGAGATGCTCCTGCATCGTACTACTGGGGAAGAAAAAAAATACAATCATATGTTTTTCTCCTGGATTTCTTCAATGTTAGTACTATATTTTGAAATCTCTATTGATGTCATCCAAGTAGCATCTTTGACTGGTTGATTCTTCCATTTGACCAAGTATTGAAGATGCTCTTTTTTTTCTGGTATTTTTAGCCACTCTTTGATCGATGATGGATTCAATTTTCTTTGCTAGTGTTGAAGGTAGTTGTTTCTCCCATTGAACTTTGTCGTTAACAAGTGCATAGGTTTTTTACTTTTTTGGTATTAGATAATGTCTCCATTTTTTTAGAGTTTGTATGATGGCACAAAATTCTTTATCATAAGAAGAGTATTTTTTCTTGGCCTTATTAATTTTTTCACTTAGGTAGGCAAATAGTTTTCCTTCTTGACTTAAGACAGCTCCTCTGAAATGCTTCTTGGAATTGGCCAATTGATTATGGCCTTCACTTTTTCCTGATCCATCTTTAAGCCTTCTCTTGAAATTACAAAACCCAAGTACAATAGTTCTGATTGTGATTTTTTTGATTGCTTGATAATCTATGCACATTCTCCATCTTCCATCCTTCTTTGGAGTCAACATTGTCAGAACAACACATGGACTTAAACTTTCTTGAATGAGGCCTTTATCCAGCAATTCCTGCACTTGATTTTTAATCTCTTCATTCTCCTTTGGAGTCATTTTGTAAGATGCTTTATTTGGAAGGCTAGCACCTATAATGAGATCAATATGATGGTTTATGCTTCCAATGGGAGGAAATTTATCAGGCAAGTCATCCACTACAATATCAATAAATTCATTCAAGATGTTTTTAATTTCTTCTAGAAGGTCATTCGAATTTGTACTTCTGAGAACTACCTTTGGCTTACCAATCAAGGAAAAATTTATCTCCTCATGCTTGATTTCTTGGAGGAATTCTTTCCCACTAAGTAACATTACCTTGGATTGGTCTTCTTTTTGTGCTTTTTCATTCTTCAAAGGCAAAAGTACCTGCTTTTCACCATCCTTCTCAAAAGTGTAGGTATTGTTCCTTCCATCATGCATTGTTTTCTTGTCATAATGTCATGGTCTTCCAAGCAAGATATGACATACATCCATAGGCATAACATCACAAATAACTTTATCCTTATAACATCCTATTTGAAACTCCACTTCACATTGTTCATTAACTAATATCTTATGTCCCTTTTGCAAGCATGAAACTTTGTAGGGAATAGTATGTTTAGTTTCTTTAAATTCAACTTTTCTATCATTTTTGTGGATACTAAATTATCAGTATTCCCACTATCAATAATTATTTTACAACACTTTCCTCTTGATTTACAAATAGTTTTGAACAATGTTTTTCTTTGTGTGGATTCCTTTACTTCTTCAACAGTCTTTAATAAAGTTATTTTCATCATCAAAGATTCGCTAGTTTCAGGTGCATTTTCATGTGTAGAGGATTGTACACTTTCTGTATCAATTTGTGCAATATGTGTGCTTTCTTGATTAGAAAATATTTTTGGACATTCATTAGCTTTATGACCAACGTTGTTACACATATAACATCTTACCATAAAATATTGACCTCTACCTCTTTGATATGGTCTTTGTCCTCTGAAATATCCACTTGATGATTCTACCTATTGTGAACCGACACCTTCTTCTCTTTGAAATCTTCCACTAAAACTTCATTTGCTTGATTGTCCTTGGCTTGATGATCCTCTGTTGAATTGTCCTTTTCCTCTTTGACTATGCTTTTGTGCCAATTTTTCTTCAATCTTAAGGGCTATCTGGTAAGCTTCTTCAACAGTGTTTATATACAAAACATTCAGTTCATCTTGTATTTCAAATCTTAGGCCATTAATATACCTTGCTAACATTTCTTCATCTGCTTCCATATGACCAGATCTTATACTCAATCTATAAAACTCTTCTGTATATTCTTTTGTAGACATAAATTTATGCTTGAGATTTTGCATTTGGTGAAAAAGATTTAACTGATAATCTCGAGGAATAAATTTACCTTTGAGCTTAGCCACCATTCGATCTCAACTATTCATCTTCCCTCTATTTCTATTTCTCCTTTCAACTTGCACATTATCCCACCATAGTGCATCATGTCCCTTTAATCTGGTCACCGTGAACCGTTGACTTTCTTCTCACCGGCTACATTTTCACAGTCAAAATATTTGTCCATGGTGCTGATCCAATCGATCAATTCTTTAGGATTTAAATTTCCTTCATACATAGGCACATCTAATCTTGGCTTAGTACTTATTCCCGCGATCATCTTGACCATTTTCTCTTTTGGAGTTTCTTCTGCAACTTCTTCTTCTGAGCTTTCTTTTGCTTCACTGACATCACCGATGTCGACATCTCTTTGACGTGTTGTCTCCAATGCATCCAATCTGGTTTTAACATGTCTTACTTCATCAAGCAACACTTTATTTGCAACTGGTCTTCCTCGACCAATTCCAGCTTCTCTTGATTTGCAATTGGTCTTCCTCGACCAATTCTAGCTTCTCTAGTTCCTCTTGCTCCTCTAATTCTATGTGCCATCTTTATTGGAATAAAATATAATATCCTTACAAATTCTTTTCTTAAGATATCCTTAAGAAAACACCTTATTTTTAATAATAATGAAATATTAAAAGATCAAAGTACCTTCCTTCTTCCCTTGAATTAAAATACAATGCTTTTATAATCCATATATATGTAATATGGAAATAAATTGTTAACTATGAAATAGTTACCAAAAAAACAATGCATTAATTATATTACCCAAACCTAGGTACTACTCTCATGGAATTGTGATCATTTCAATTAAATATTCATATACGAGTAGTCTATAGTGCGACTTTTTGAAGGCTTTTACGGTAGTTTTTTCCGCTCTAATTTCTCTAAATTCTGGCAAGAATTTATTGAAAAATAGAAGTTTGATGGATAACCTTGCACCATTGAAGTGCCCTAAAGGTTTTCTAGGGTGCTGAATCCATATATACGGTCAAGAAACCAGTTTAAATAACAGAAATCAAGATTTTACCTCAATTTTTTTCATAGGATTCTGGCACTTAAAACTCCAAAAAGTGGCACTATTGACAACTCCATTCACATATATATGCTTACTTAATTCACCTTTACTTCAATAAGATTATTTTCACGTAAGATATCAATGTACCAAAGTGAAAATTAATTCACCTACTTGAATGTTCTGCAATAAGACAAACACCAGAATTTACGCACTTCATGTTGTCTCCACACATTTTCAATCATGCCTCTCTTTCACCAAAGAGTGAAATTGATGCAAGCTTCATAACAGTTCCACGATGTTCAGCAAGCAGCGTTCAACTCATTCCTCCACACATCAACGCAATATAAATAACTTAGCAACCATTCAAATGAGCTATGCAAGCATTTGCAACAACAGTGTAATAGAAGATACGTTGTTATCCTGGAGATATCTCTCTTTCGCCTGCTACTGAAACACTCAACTCCAGCGTAATGATAGCGTGGATGCCTGATTATAACACAAGAGCGTGGATGCCTAATTATAACACAATTTCATCCAAAGGCACAGTTGGTTTCATCGTACGGTCTCCTTGTTGCCAAAACGTTAAATCAACATGAAGACGTTTCCATCACGTTGAATCAACACACAGAGGTTTCCAGCATGTTAAATCAACATGCAGCGCTCAACGCATTAGATTAATATGAACATTAAAACACACTGCTCTTACCAAAAATAATTATGCATCTCCTCCTTCGTAGATGATGGTGCTCGATAATTATGCATCTCGTTGATAATGTTCGCAACGGCGATGGTTGCGACTCAAGATTTGTATAAAACTTTCAATTGTGCCTCAATTTCAGATTTGTGCCTCATATGCATGTGGCTCCTCAACACATGCAAACTTATTCTCACACACCAAACCTAATACAACACTCTATCACACACTCACTCTAACCTTGCACTCTGATATCAAAAATGGTGTAGAGAATTAACAACTAAAACACAGAAAATTTAATTAATTAAAATCACACTCCAAAAACATGATTTCCCCAAAAGATTACATGATAGTTTAGTTAGAGAAGAGAAGTCTCAAGAGAAACTTCCTTCTAGATATTTGGAGGAAGTTGAGAGCTATCCTCTCAACTTTAGAATTATATCCTAACTTCCCTATCTCCTAATTAATTCTAGAATGACTCACTAATTCTAGAAACTCCTAAATGCTTTAATTAAATAATTACATAAATATTAAACATGAGATGCTCATGCATCACCTTCTTTCCAAAACTTCTATAGGGGGTAGCGCACAGTGGTTTTATGCCTCCTAAAACCGCCACGGTTTTACTAACTGGTGCATGATTTTCGAATGGGGCCCATCCCTCCGACCTCCACGTCACCTTCCTCCTTTGCCTTACTTAGCCATGGGAATGCCAGGGTCTGGCCCAGGAGCTACCCTGTTAAAGGGGGGAGGGTCCACCTCTATCCAATAGCGTGGATGTTGGGCTAGCGTGTCAATTGGGTCCAATCCCCATCAAGTGGAATCTCTTTGATTGGCCCACATGGTGATGTTGTTACATCATCCTGCACTAATCACCCTACTCCATTCTGCTTGCGCGCTTGAGAATGCTCTAAAGTAAACCTTATGGTTGACCTATCAAGTAGCCCACATCTCCACCAATTTCATCACTCTCGGGTTGGTGTGTTAAGCTAAATCTCCAAGATAAAGGCCCCAGCCACGTTGTCTTGTGGGTGTCACCTCCAACCAATGGTAGGGCCAACGAGCGTACATCTCGGCAAACTCATCCCAACTCGACGTCATCCCGCCAACCCTTTCCGATGTTGTCTTAAACTTCCTGGGATAGAAGTTTTGTGCCACCTCATCTTCCCTTGTCCAATCATGTTAGATGGAAATCTAAGTGCACCAATACCATGCCTCCACGGATAGGGTTCGACCAGCCGCTTGGAAATAAGGTTGGCCCTATGAAGATATGTGGTTAAATCTTCACCGCACACTGCTCGCATCCATCTTCGCCATGAACATGGCTTCCTTTGCATCTCATCCGCAATGGTTTTGCAATCGACGAGACCTACATCGGTGCCCCTCCATGGCCACCATGACCTATTAAGCACTCATTGATGTTATCCTCCTGAGCTTAGGCGAAAACCACTCCAACCAGCTCCTGGCCCTCAGACATTCCCTATATCATAACAGGGAATTTTAGGCATGTTGGCATAGGAGATCCTGCGGCCACTCTATATTAAGGACCTGTAGTGAACTATTGAGTGGCCTTTAGCTCTTCTGCTACATGACAAGGGCTGAAGGCCTTAAGCAATCTTGCAAGAGACCCTATGTGGCCACGAGGAGAATTGGATGGCATTGAGCTATTGGCAAGGATAGCCATCGGCATCATCCCCCTTACAGCAAGGGTGCACACTGCTGAAAATGTAAGGCCAGAGAGGCCTCCAAGAACATTCAAAGGGTAGTACAGGAAGAGAGGGCATACCCTCGAAGGAAATACATTGCCACATAATTGTAAAGGCTTATAGCCAGTATGTGTACATATACCCTGTCAAACAAGCATCTCCAATGTAACCATTACTCATTAATTCAAAGAATCTTATGATAGTTATTTTCATGGGTTGTTTAGGTCCTTATGGATCATTTTAATTCTTTAAAGATTACTGTGAATATCATTCCTTTTGTCATATTGAATTTATAACCATGCTTACCATACACATAAGTGTAACTGGTTCAATTTATTGTTTACAAACAATGTATGTCATATTATTACAAGGACAAGGGAAAAGGGTAGCCATAATCCTCACCTGGAAACACCATTAAAAGTTAAAGACAACACACATGCACATTGCAGACATAATGCACTATATCAATTCCAGAAATGTAAACATCTATTCATTGGCTTTACAAGTGCATAAAAATACTTATCTTTCAGTGATGGGGCACTCAGTTCGGGACTAGGACTCTCCACCCAACCTTAGATAGTTACAGAGAAGATTACTTGCAGTCGTCACCACCGAGCCAGATTCCAAAGGCTGGGGGGGGGCTTGCTTTAGATATCTAAACACCAACTGCCATTTGAAACAAGGTATTCATAGGATCTCCTTCCTCCACCCTCCATTCAATCAACAGTTAATTAAAATGCAGGGAATCCAGAGGTCAATTTACTCCACCCCAAAGTTTCCAAGGGAATCCAGAGGTCAATTTCCTCCACCCCAAAGTTTCCAAGGGAATCTAGAGAATAAATTTCCACCCTTATCAAAACACAGTGCTTCCACCCACTTATGGGGAATCTAGAACCCACTGCAACAACAAGAGGTTGTTGAGAAATCAGTGAATGTAGATATTAGGGTTTGATTCCTCTTTTCTTGATAATTATTTGTGATGTGTGTTAGCTTATTTTACTTATTTATTATGTTGTATTTCATCAATTAGTCACCAAATAAAAAGTGTATGAATATTACAAGAACAAGAAACACAAGATGTAGGCACTTAGCCAAGGAAAACCCCTATGAAGGGGAAAACCCAGTCAAATTCTTCCTCTAGTAGATTCAAATCAATATGAGACAATCCAAGGCCCTTTTTACCTATATAAATACCTCCTCCAATCACCAAGCTAGTTGTTCCTTCAAGTAGACAAACTCTGCCAAAGTCACCAATAGTTAACTCCTCAAATATTGCATCAACGCAGAATTTCAGCCCCCCCGAGCAACATAAGTTTGGACCTATAGTGACTGCAGAAATTTCGGCCCTGCAACTTGCCCAAAAGCACTAAAAATATCACACGTGTGAGAGGGAGAGATGCTCCAAACTTCGATTTTTCTTTCTCCTTGTATTAGGATCTTTTCTCTTTGAATTCACTCTTCTTCTTGTCTCTTTCTCTTGCAGATCAAACTTGTGTGAATGGTCCTCCAAATGAGTTTAATTGTCTCTATTTATACTGCCTCCACAGGGTTGAATTCCCTTCAATTGGGCCGACTTGGTGAGGAGGGGTAAAATGATTTTTTTTTACTCAAAATAAATTTATTTACATGATACAAAATCCAAAGAAGGGTCTAATAAATGTGGCAATGACTCTTATGACTCAAGAAAAAACCTAAAAGCCTTCAATGGATACTATTACCTAGAAAATAAATAAAAGAACATGAAACCCATACTTCAAAAATACATTTTTTGATAATAAAATTTATTTTTCTTTCTTTTGACAAATACATTACATCATGACTCAAATACTATTATGAATACCAAAACTAGTGGCATTCAACACTCCCTCTTAACTAGGGAGGTATTCATAATAATACGTACATTGGTACAAGCATGTACTCAAAATGATATGTTCTACAAAGAGTCATAGCATACGCAATGCTAAATATTATATACTTGGCCAAGGTATCTAACCGATTGGGACTAAGGTGTTATCCAAGATTTTTCCACTATAGGTACCATCAATCTTTAGCTCTAACACCAATCCACAGGAATTTGGGTATTGTATCCAAGGTCGGAGCTCCACAATACCAAAAATACCCTCCCACTTCAGGATCTAAACATCATCACAAGTTGGCCAAATGTCCTCCCAAGCATCATACAGGCATGCAGCCCAATATTCTTCATCCCTCCCTATCTACTAAATATGTGATAGTCTACTAGTCCAAGAATGCTTCTAAAATATTCGAACTTCTTATTTGGAAGAGATTTCATCAACACGTTAGCTAATTTTTCATCAATTGGCACCCACTATAGCTTCACGACCCCACCTATTATTTAACCTTCCAATGTAGAAGATCTCGTATGCTCACACAATCTTCGAGGTCTTCAACTATTATAATGTTGCTTAGGTCATCACAATATCAAAACATATTTTCATGAAATATTTCTTCTTCAACTTCTCTATTAGCACCAAACTCAGCCTCAACACTTTTCAAAATATTAACTTCATCAATCACAAACACAACTTTATTAATCACAAATAACCTTTGTAGTGCTTTATCTTGTCTCTGTAGTGCTTTATCTTGTCTCTCATATTCATTCCTTCTCCATAGTCATCATTATATTTGTCACATGTCCTTCCTTTGAACTAGGGATATGTACAACTTCTTTATCCAAACTTCTTCTTTATTAGGAGGTAAATCCATCAACAACTCAGCAACACGAGCTCTTTATTTGTATAATCATATCATTGGAGAAATTCAATCTTCTGGAACATCATTCCTTTAATCCTCACTTGGAAACAGGGTCACTAGCATTGTATACTTCAATGTTACCAAGATTCTTACAGCTTCCTTCTTAGAGCATCCTCAAGCTCTAGAAGTAGGGAAACTAGAGAAGGAAAAAGAAAATATGTTGTGTATGATTTTTTAGCAAAACATCCAGATACATCAAATGGAGGCAGGCATGGAAAATCTTATGAAGGAGAAAGAACAGCAAGTCAGCGCAAGAACTTCCACAGTGGAAACAGGGTACGCCAATCAAGATTCAAATGGAAAATTATCTAATGCCACGGGAGATCTATCATTGAGGAATATTGAAATTGAGAAATTATAAGTGTCACTACAAAGGGAAAAATAAAATAACATTAAGGCAGATAGTGCATCTATTCAAAGAAGTACAGAAGAATTCCAAGCTTACAAAACAACTTGAAAAATATATGGATGAATCATTCAGTGCACAAAATCTGTCAAAAGCTAAGGAGAAGATCTAGGTAGACATAAATTCAGCCATTTCATATTTTTGGACATCTATAAATAAAAATAAAAAAATAAATAAAAAATAAAAAATAAAAAATTGAACAGGAACAGCTGGTACACAAAGCAAAAGTAGCCATTACTAACATCAAACGCGAATTGGACCATAAACCTAGAGAAGCAACAAGAATTATCAAAGTTTTAAATTCAAAACTGGGAAGGAGCTCGAAGATATGGAGATTGAAGATAGGACAGATATAGTCCTCGAAGTAAGAAAGGTGTTGAGGAAGAGGAATTTGATGCTACAATTAGAGAAAAAAATGCCAAAACCTAGAAGTTCATATCAAAAAGTTTCATAAATAAAAAATAAAAATAAAAATAAATAAATAAATCAGCAAAAAGGACTCCCATCATTAAGGGATTCTCATGGTTAATGATCCAGCAGGAAGATTATCAAAATAAATTACACGATATAGCAACATACAACTCAATTTTATTAGAGAGTCCATACAGGTTATTTCACACTACTACAAAACTCAAAATTTTCTAAAGTAAAAGGAAATATTGTGGGTAGTGTTATCACTCAATAATTTCTCCAGGTTCAAGAAAGAAATAGTCTGAGGTAACCACAGACCTACTTTTAAACTCTAAGATCTAGCCTTCCTAGGGTTCAGAGAGGGCTCTCTCTATAAGATTTAACTTTGTTTGTTTTTATAAAATATTAGGCTAGTTATGATTGTGCAATTGGTTTTGGTTTTGATTGGTTTGGTGGGAAAAATCACTGAAAGAAATGGATAGTGGGAAATCTATTTGCCCATTGGGCTAAGGAGTCAAAATTCAAGCAAACATAACTGGGATCAAGGCCAAAAGGTCAATTTTTTTCGGGGCAAGATAGATAACCCTTGGAGATCTTGGAAAGTTGTCTTTGTGAGGTGATATGATCGGGATAAATGGAAATTAAGAATCCTTTGACCGGAAAAGGAAGTAGTTGGCAGAGGTCAAATGAGAGAGGGAGCAATTAAGGGTTCCCTATACTGGAAATCAGAGGAAAACATAGAAATGCTAACTAGTTAAAAACAAGGTGCTCTTAACAAATCATGTAGTAATACTCCTAGTTATTCATTCAAATTTAGAACAAACATAGATAAATGCATGTAACAAAGAAAGAAAACAATGACAAGTAAGGAAATACTTCACTCGAAATAGCTCATCACAAGAATCCTGAAGTATGATGCCAATCGGTTTGATCCAATCTGCTACTCGAAATTTGAATCACAAAAGCCTTCAAGTCCAACAAAAATAACTATAACAATCTCCAGCAATTTATTCCACCAAAATATTACTAAAGATGAAGTATTTATACACTGTTCTAAACTAAAATATCTTGAAAAAAATATCAAAAATGGTTTACAAATATCTCAAACTGTTTTACATAAATAGAACTCAATAAAAGGACACTCAAAAATAATAAATCTATTTGGCACTATACTTATGGATAGGTGATGACAAAGAGGAGAGATTCGAATTTTATATCAATTCTTAGTTGATGATGAGACATCCAAGTCACTAATTGTCTCCTTTCTTTGTGCATTCTGCTCCAGAAATTATGCAAATTTGGGGTCCAATGATACCTTTGTGAGTCTCAATATGAAATCGATATGTAAAAATTGAAAGAGGTTATTGTAGATAAATATGTTTTTGAGATAAACCTTTCTCAGTTCCCTAAAATTCAACTCCCAATGTTCACGATAGGCTCTGCAAAAAGATGTGTAAAACACATATTTGCACAATCTGAACAATAGGTTGTAAAGATGTGCATGTATATCTCATTCTGTAATACCTGTACAAAAATTGAGATAGATTTTTGTATATGAGTCTCTTAGGAACAAAAATTTCCTTCTATTTTGTAAGATGTATTTCTGATTGGCCACAATAATCTCTGTAAAATGATGACTTAACAGGAATTTTCTGTAAAAAGTACTTTCACATATTGTTTAATATTTCCAAACCCATAATGGATGTTAGAAAAGTGAGAGAGTTTTTTGTAGTTGGATATCTTAGGAACATAAACCTCCTTCAGTTTTACAAAATGCATCTTGGATTGCTCACAATAGTTTCTGAAAAACAATGAGTTTAAACAGGAAATTTCTGCAAAAAATGTCCCTTCTTACTCTGTTTTCATCTTTTAACCTTACTATTCTTTTAACTATTTTTACTTTCACTTTGGATAAACTTCATTGTTGTTGAAAGTATTTTCATATTTATTTACCATTTACTGCCTCTGTATTTACTTTTACTGTTTTACCTTGACTGCTCTGTAACTTTGTTTTAACCTTTACTATGACTTTCATCTGATACACTTTAACTCGATGCTCTTTGACTGTTCTATTTTCACTGTCACTGTGAATTCTTACTTTACTTTTACGATTCACTATGTAAATTTATCTCTCTCTGCATAAATGACTTCTTTCTGTTCTGTTGCCTGGAATCTTTTGTTAAGGAATATCATTTAAAATTCTTTTCTTTGTGAACTTTTGGAGTAAAACAGATCTTTAACTAGTATTTAGATTGTTTTATCCAAATTCTTCTTTTGCTAATGACCTGCAAAACAAAATAATTGTTAATGAAACCCTGGCTACAGGGAGGTGATAATGGCTTTAAGTGGTCACAGTACTGGATTTTATTTTGGCACTTTAGAACCTTCAGGATTGTTAGAACTATGCTTTTTTGGCATTTTGGCTACTTCTGCAAGTTTAGACAGTTTACAGAAGTAATTTTCACTTTTAGCAGAGGCTTCTTAGATAAACGGGTGAAGTATTGTCTTTTCTTAGGGCTTTCTTTCCAATTAGTTCTGTCAAAGAGGTTAACAGGCTTTTGAACTGACTTAAAACAAGAAACAAGGATTTCCTAAGTCTTTTAATTAGAAATTGGGCTAAAAAAAGTCTGTTAAATTTAGGCAAAGAGGCTTATGATACCTTCAGAGGTTTTCTAGTTTGATTTAGAGCTTGAAATAGTTCATAAGTTTGAAAAAACTCACAATTTTCTCTCACAACAGCGCGCAGCAGTAAAACAGGGTTCCTGGAAAAATTTTGACAGGTTTTGGCCTGTTTTTGTACTATTTTGATGGTTTCTTTTAATTAATTTTTAAGCTCTGAATGTGTTTTTGTTCTTTTGAAGGTCTTTAAAATCGATTGCAGGCTCAAATTTTAGAGAAATACCTGTTGTATGCAAGTATTGGGCTTCGGAACAGTTTCTGAGGTTTTTTGAATGGAACAACAACTTCTGTAGAGCTTCTAGAGCAACGTAAAGCTCCTCAGCGGTCTTTAATGGTAACAGGGGAAATTTTGCAGACTTTTGGGCATAGAAATGGCGAAAAAATGATGTTTTTACAGTCGAGGAGGCGTGTGAAAAGTTTAATACGCAGAAAGATAAGAAATGTGTGCAATTCCAATGTTTTTATGTGTATTAGGGCTAATAAGCCAAAGGCATTTAATACAGGTCAAGTCATGCGGGAATGGTGGTTTCGAGTTTCAATGGATCGAAACTTGAGTGGTTATCGCGCAGCATTTGGGCGGTAAGTGATTTTGGGGCTAACCCACGCGATCCAACAGGAATTGACCACGTGGAGGAGAGATAAAATCTCGAAACTGCCCATTTCGCGCAGGTTTGAGATGTGGGTGATCGTGCAACTTTTCTACACGATATTGATTTCTATCCGTTAGATTTGGGGTTCGAATGTGAATGGCCCAGATTGACTAGGAAGCTGCGTCGGAATGGGGAGTGGGACCAGGGTTGTTTATATGCGGCGGGGTTAAACTTTTAGATTTTAAATAAATAAGCATTACTTAAAGTCTAAACTGATTTATATGGTCAGGCGGGAATAAAATTTTAAACTTTAATAAACAAGCATTTAATCAAAGTTTAAAATTTGGGTGTATGACGTATGTTTCAACCCCATTTAAAACATTTATGCAATGTTTCAACCATATATATGCGGGCGTGGTTTAATATTATATAGTTATTCAAACTTTTGACATATGCTTGAACATTATAGGGGCGAGATTAGTTTTTAAGATAGGTTTAGACCAATGGGATTGTAGGGCAGGGTTTTATATTGCACATGTGGAATATTAAACTTTGGTCTAAGCTTTAAAACAAAGGGTTTGGGGGTTTATTTTAAATATAAAGGAATTAATAACATACGGGTAGGTGTAGTTTAGGGATTTAATAAAATAGGTTAGAAGTTGGTAATTAATATGAAATGAAGGGCTAGGGTAAAATGAAAACAAAATACATGTTAACTCTAATTTAAATTGTAAATCATAGACAAAGTAAAGCATTGTTGTCTTTTTAATATTTCACACTTTAACTTAGGACAAATGTATTTTTAGGGTTTATGAATGATTTTGAAATGGAATGAAGTTAATTTATTTAGGGTTTTATTTTTACTAAGTAAAAATGGGTTTTTTACTTAGGGAAAAGAGATTATGATTTATGAATGAAGGGTAAATGTCGATGAATGTGGGTCTAGTGTGGGATTTCAATATTTTTAACTCACCAGTCATCGAGCCTTGGGTCCGGTCCCAACAAAAGTCATAGAAATGCTCTAAGCCTTTTTTACTGATAGTTTAGAATACTGAATATTTGTAGGGGAGGGGAAATTAATAATTTTTCCCCATGATGCTTTATTACAAGATTGCTCAACTGCTTTCTTCCTACCCATCTTTATTTCTAACATTTTTTCTTCATCTTTATAGGTGTATTTAGGCTTGCAACCTTAAAACATTTTTCTTTCAAATCATAAAACTATTTTAAGTCTACCTTATTTCATCTGAGGGCTCAAATTAAACTGTTGAGCTCCTCATTATTCTCTACCTATCTACTGATTTGTCAAGTTTAAACTGTTTGACAAATCTTTATTCTCTATCTAAAACATGAAACTGAAAGCATGAAAAGTTAAGATTAAATTGTTTAATTGATCATGGATTATGGCATTTATTGACACTCTGCACATAATCATTATTCTTGCGGTAAAGTAAAGTAGTGGCATTTAGATTTTCTCACTTTCAGGTCTTATTTTTCTTTTTCTTTTGGGGTATATGTTTTTCTAAGTCCTTTGATCTTTCTTTTAGGACTTTTTTACCCTCTTTTTGGATTTTATTATTTTTTCATTTTTTTCAAAATATGGGAAAACAACTTGCAGAAAGCAAGGTATGTACATAGTTACAAGACTATCAAAGTCAATTCAAAATTATGAATCCTATATTTATAGGACCCTAATAGGTAGAACCTTTCTCCAAGGTTTAGAAAATGATTTATTCATTTCACATGAAATTCGTCATCTTTTTGTAGCCAAGCTCGCCTTTGAAAAGTACATTGGTTAAGAGCATGTGTTTCCTCCTAAGAGGTCACGGGTTCAAAACCAAAGGGGAGTAGAGTATGTATGGGCCCCCAGTGGGCGTAATGGTTAACAGCATGTCTTTCCTCCTAAGAGGTCACGAGTTCAAAACCAGAGGGGGGTAGAGTATGTATTCCTTCGTATACTTAGCAATCAAATCGTTGCGTGGAGGTGAGTCCCTTGTTCCACAAACAAGGGGATCTCATACACCAATTTGGTGTCTGACTTGGTCATGACCTTAAAATTGGATAATAATAATAATAATAATGATAATAATTAAGGTAGATGAGGCATACAAGAAAGTAATAAAATGTTCATGCCTAGATGATGATAAGTGGGGTAAGTTCCTTGAACTTATCAAGTAAATAGAAGGAAAGAATAGAGGCGGGATTTAGACACATAACAAGAGCAGAATCAACAAAACTATATTTAAAGGCAATGGTTAGAAACTAAATCCTTGAATAGTGTGTTGATTCCACTAAATCAATTCCAGAATTTATATTTTTGAGTTATATTGATTAGAGTTATCCAAATCATTCTCGATAAAAAAATTATTTTCATGTAAAATATTGTAATAAATTACATATTTTGAGGGTCGATTGGTTGGGACCGTTCCCAACCAATCAACTTTCCTCTAGGCTGGCTTTTCCACCTACACATCTTCGTTTTGTCCCTTCCCACAGCATATTCCACTTCGGCATTAATTTTCGGGTTGATTCAACAACCCACAGTGAGTGGTGTGCTTGATCCACAGTTTGCAACAAGGAAACATGCCCGACATTTAAATTGAAAAGGGGTGGCACAAAGTGGGTTGACCATCCTGCCCATCGTCAGATCAACGATATAAAATAATTGCACTACCCCTCCTTCCTTCTGGTGCAGAGGATTAACAACTATAACACACATAAAATTTAATTAATTAAAATCACACTCCAAAAACATGATTTTCCAAAAATATTACATGACTATTTATTTAGAGGAGAGAAGTCTCTCGAATCTCTTCAAGAGAAACTTCCTCCTAGATAATTGGAGGAATTTGAGAGCTATCCTCTTAACTTTAGGATTCTATCCTAAATTCTCTATCTCCTAATTAATTCTATAATGACTCACTAATTCTAGAAACTCCTAGATTGTTTAATTAAATAATTACATAGATATTAAACACGAGATGCTCCTGCATCATACTACCGAGGAAGAAAAAAATACAATCATATGTATTTCTCCTGAAGTTCTTCAATGCTAGTACCATATTTTGAAATCTTTGTTGATGTCATCCAATTAGCATCTTTAACTGGTTGATTCTTCCATTTGACCAAGTATTGAAAATACTATTTTTTTTTCTGGTACCTTTAGCCACTCTTTGATCGATTATGGATTCAAATTTATTTTCTAGTGCTGAAGGTAGTTGTTTCTCCCATTGAACTTTGTCGTTAAAAAGAGCATAGATTTTGTATTTTTTTTGCATTAGATAATGTCTCCATTTTTTTAGAGTTTGTATGATGGCATAAAATTCTTTATCATAAGAAGAGTATTTTTGCTTGGCCTTATTAAGTTTTTCACTGAAGTATGCAACTGGTTTTCCTTATTGACTTAAGACGGCTCCTCTGAAATGCTTCTTGGAATTGGCCAATTGATTATGGCCTTCACTTTTTCCTTATCCATCTTTAAGCCTTCTCTTGAAATTACAAAACCCAAGTACAATAGTTTTGATTGTGATTTTTTTGATTGCTCGAGAATTTGTGCACATTCTCCATCTGTCATCCTTATTTGGAGTCAACATTGTTGGAACAACACACGGACTTAAACTTTCTTGAATGAGGCCTTTATCCATCAATTCCGACACTTTATTTTTAATCTCTTCATTCTCCTTTGGAGTCATTCTGTAAACTGCTTTGTTTGGAAGGCTAGCACCTATAATGAGATCAATATGATGGATGATGCTTCCAATGGGAGGAAATTTATCATGCAAGTCATCCACTACAATATCAATAAATTCATTCAACATGTTTTTAATTTCTTCTAGAATATCATTCAAATTTGTACTTGTGAGAATTACCTTTGGCTTACTAATCAAGGAAAAATTTATCTCCTCATGCTTGATTTCTTGAAGGAATTATTTCCCTCTAAGTAACATTACCTTGGATTGGTCTTCTTATGGTGCTTTTTAATTCTTTGAAGGAAAAAGTATTTGCTTTTAACCATCCTTCTCAAAAGTGTAGGTATTGTTCCTTCCATCATGCATTGCATTCATGTCATATTGTCATGGTCTTCCAAGCAGGATATAACAGATATACATAGGCATAACATCACAAAGAATTGTATCCTTATAACATCCTATTTGAAACTCCACTTCACATTGTTCATTAACTAATATTTGATGTCCCTTTTGCAACCATGAAACTTTGTTGGGAGTAGGATGTTTAGTTTTCTTTAAATTCAACTTTTCTACCATTTCTGTGGATACTAAATTATCAGTACTCCCACTATCAATAATGATTTTACAACACTTTCCTTCATATTTAAAAATAGTTTGGAACAATGTTTTTCTTTGTGTGGGTTCCTTTACTTTTTCAACAGTCTTTAATAAATTCATTTTCATCATCAAATATTCACCGGTTTCAGGTGCATTTTCATGTGTAGAGGATTGTATACTTTCTATATCAGTTTGTGCTATATGTGTGCTTCCTTGATTAGAAAATATTTATGTACATTCATCAGCGTTATGACCAATGTTGTTACATATATAACATCTTCCCATAAAAGATTGACCTCTACCTCTTTGATATGGTCTTCGTCCTCTGAAATATCCTCTTGATGATTCTGCCTATTGTGAACCGATGCCTTCTTCTCTTTGAAATCTTCCACTAAAACTTCCTCTGCTTGATTTTCCTTGGCTTGATGATCTTCTATTGAATTGTCATTTTCCTCTTTGACTCTGCTTCTATGCCAATTTTTCTTCAATCTAAAGGGCTATCTGGTAAGCTTCTTCAACAGTTTTTAGATACAAAACATTCAAGTCATCTTGTATTTCAAATCTCAGGCCATTAATATACCTTTCTAACTTTTCTTCATCTGCTTCCATATGACCAAATCTTATACTCAATCTATAAAACTCTTTTGTATATTCTTTCATAGAAATAAAATTGTAAGCAATGCATGTGTCATATCCAAATATATTTTCATGAAATAATTCTTCTTCAACTTCTCTATTAGCACCAAACTCAGCCTCAACACTTTTCAAAATATTAACTTCATCAAGCATTGTTTGGATATGACAGGAAAGCAATGCATGTGTCACATCCAAACATATTTTCATGAAATATTTCTTCTTCAACTTCTCTATTAGCACCAAACTCAGCCTCAACACTTTTCAAAATATTAACTTCATCAATCACGAACACAACTTTATTAATCACAAATAACCATTTGTAGTGCTTTATCTTGTCTTGGTAGTGCTTTATCTTGTCTTTGTAGTGATTTATCTTATCTCTCATATTCATTCCTTCTCCTTAGTCATCATTATATTTGTCACGTGTCCTTCCTCTGAACTATGGAGATGTACAACTTATTTATCCAAACTTCATCTTTATTAGGAGGTAAATCCATCAACAACTAAGCAACACGAGCTCTTTATTTTGTATTATCATATCATCAGAGAACTTCAATCTTCTGGATCATTCCTTTAATCCTCTCTTGGAAACAGGGTCACTAGCATTGTATACTTCAATGTTACCAAGATTCTTACAGCTTCCTCTTTTCTTCATGCTCAACATCATCATCAAGTATGAGGCGAGTAAGCATCTTCAACATCTTGAAGACATGTACTTGCAAATCTTCAACAACAAGTTTAACCAAGTACAAATATAGATCATGAAGTCAACCTTATCAATATAGGGTTAGCATGTTATCATAATGGGAGCATAATAAATCAGGCTTTAGAGACCTAAACCTAGTTAATTTTACAATCAGAGTTACACCTTTCATATCCTAGACTTTTACAACAATTTATGCTAGGGTTTTGTCACAAACCCTATATTCCATAGTCAAGATTAAAGCCTTAGATAATAACTAAACCAAGTTGTGATTTTAGTCATAACGCAAGCATTATACATATAGGGTTTCATTATCATGCCCTATAACGTTATATCAATCTTTACTAGGGTTTTATCGTAAACCCTATATACAAACATCACATTAGATATTCAACAATTTTGACCAAACTAGGGTTTCAATCACACAAAAGCATGTACACCTAGGGTTTCATTCCTATGTTTTTACATTGACTATTGCATAGCATAAACCCTAATTTAATAATCCTTAAGAATCTAGGGTTTCATCATATAACCTAGACATAAACCCTAAAGAGCTAGTTTTTCATATCTTAAACATCAAGCAATTAGGATTTCATTATATAATCCAGACTTTATGAACAAACCCTACACAGATTAGGGTTTCATCATTAACTTCAACATACCCTAAGCATGAAAAGACCATGGTTTTCGATGGACCCTAAAGGTTAGGTTTTTACCAAAGTAAATAAAAAATTTGTCACAAGGGATGATTTAATATAGATATTAATCACCCTAACAATATAGAATCTTAATGATTCTATAACCTATAACAAATCCTATACATGAAAAAGTTAGTAATACAAAGAAATTTCAAAATGATTGTACCTTTTAATAAAGAAGATTAGCTACAAATATTGTGGTCTTAGACATACCTTGAGTTGCTCTTTTACAAGCCTTGTAAGGTTTCCTTATTGAAGGGCTCCCTCAAAATTATGACAGCATCTTCATGGTTCATTTCCTTGTGAGTCCACTTGTGCCCAAGGATCCAACTCAATTTTCCAAGTCACCATTCTTATTATATACCTACAATATTTATTGACAAGCACAATAGTGTGATGATTATTTAGGGTTTCCATTTTAAGAGAGTGAGTTCCTAGGGATTTGAGTTAAAAATCCTAGACATCATTTAATTTCATTCTTGTCAAGGGTTGACATATATCTCGAACTATTTACAAACCCTAGACATTTGTGAGATAGGGAACAAGTGAATGAGAGTGAGACTTTCATATATACTATCTTGGGTTTACAAACACTAGCCATTAACAATCTTTAATGATGACTTTCCAACCATAGAATCATACAATTAACTAACCTTAAGGCATCATATTCTTAACAAATGAACAAGTTATGCATACCTCAAAACTTACATACCTTTGTCTTTCATGCTTGAAAGATTGATACTCCATTGAGTTTGTTTCCATTTCCTTGCAAACTAAAGACAAATTGCTAGATAACATAAAGATTAATGTTAGTACTTGTATTTGATGAGGACTTCAGGGTTCCTTCTACAAGCTAAAGATGAACAATTTATTCTCATTGCTTCCTTTCTTAAGACACAGATAGATTATGCACAAAGAACCTTCTTCCAAGATTCTTGTAGCCTTCTTTGATTCTTAAACTAGCACTAGCATAACTTGTGTAGTGGAGAAGCTACTACAGGATTCCAAAAATATTTCTCCTCACATATGATTCTTCTAGGTCAGCTTTAATTAAGGCTCGGGAATTATAAATAGATACATTGTTTCTCGTCCTATTTCATAGTGGTCTTGGCTTCTTTAAAAGTGACTATAGTTTGGTCCTTCATATCTCTTAGATAACTTAAATTTCGAATTTCTGAGATCACTTCAGACCCTATATGTTATACACAGGTCTTCGCTCTAACCTTCAAAGATTTTGGCTTTGGTTAAGTCTCATATTTAGGCCTTCTTGGATTCCAATTGATGCTTCACGACTTTGCTTATTAATCCTTCTAATACTTTTGCCGAGTTCTGCGGCTTTAGTTACAAATACAAGGCCAGAGACATGCTCTTTCCAAACTTAGTTTTTCTTTGAGGTAGCTTGGCCTTGCTTTGAGGAAATTTTTCCAAACCATACATTTTTGTGTTCTTTAAGTTTGTAGATAGCTTCTACTCTTATTCGATCATGAAATAGAGACAGAACAATCCTAAAAATAATCTTCTTTATCCCTTCGACCTAGACTTCTTGAGCTCGGCTATTTAGGATGCATAATCAATTCTTTATCTTCTTATCAACAGTGATCTTCAAGTTGCCAATGCTTCTTGACCTTAGCTTTTATACCATGTTGAGAAATCAACGCATGTAGATATTAGGTTTTGATTCGTCTTTTCTTGATAATTACTTGTGATGTGTGTTGGCTTATTTTACTTCTTTATTACGTTGTCTTTCATCAAGCAATTACCAAATCAAAAGTGTATGAATATCACAAGAACAAAAAACACAAGATGTAAGCACTCAATCAATGCAAAACCTCTATGAAGGGGAAAACCCAGTCAAACTATTCCTCTAGTGGATCCCAATCAAGATAAGACAATCCAAGACCCTTTTGACCTAGATAAAGACCTCTATTCACCAAGCCAACCCTTCCTTCAAGTAGACAAACTCTGCCAAAGTCACCAAGAGTCATATCCTCAAATATTACTTCAATCCAAAGTCCTCCCCCCACCCCAACAACAGAATTTCGAACATGACATTACTACACAAATTTTGTCCCTTGCAACTTGCCCAAAAACGCTAAAAATATCGCACATGTGAGAAAGAGAGAGAGAGAGAGAGAGAGAGATGCTCCAAACTTCGATTTTGCTTACTCCTTGGATTAGGTCTTCTCTTTGAATTCGCTCTTCTTCTTGACTCTTTCTCTTACAGATTGAACTTATGTGAACGTTCCTCCAAATGAGTTAAATTGTCTCTATTTATACTGCTTCCAAAAGGTCGAATTCCCTTCAACTGGGCCGACTTCTCCAAGACAGGGCTGACTTGGTTGTTGAAAAGTGTAACTAGGTCAGTCTTCATGTTGGCTATGTAATTATATTTATGTATAGAAGATGTCAATGATAATAAAATTTATTTTTGGTATACTTGCCTCATGGGTTTCATGAGCAATATTTTATTATGTAGATAGACTTCTTCTTGATGTCTATTAGGTTTATGTCTTCTAGAAATAAATACAATTAGGTGTCATATTCATGAAGGATTCAGTTTGTACTCCAAAGACCTTGACAGCCCTCATATAATGTTGTAATCAAGTGAAGACAATCTTCTACACTACTGAAGTAACACCACTTGGAAAGTGACTACAAGTCATGTCGGCCTAAACCATATTTGATGGTTGGCCTAAGTCTATAAATTGCAGATAAGTCTGAGCCACCATTGCAGGAAGTATATTACGGATCTACCACAGTGGAGACAACGTATCTATGTACTAAGTTAGTGTGGATACTACAATAGAGACAACATATATATAAGATAGTGTAGATATCACAGCAGAGGCAGCATAAATATATATACAAATATAGTATGGAACTTACAGCAAGTGCAAACATATAAAAGAAGAACAGAAGTGCGGAAGACAGATAAAAGAAGAACAAAAGTGCAAATAAGATATAGTGATCATAAGAAGAAGCGGGAGTAATAATGAGGAAGGTAAATCCTTGATTTACCTTCTCACAATCCAAGCAAATCAAATAAAAGCATAGACAAGGTGAAGATCAAGGTTCTGGAAGAAAATCTAGTTCTAGAGTCTAAGTCTAGGTCATGGTACTTGTCATTAGAAGAACGATAAGTAGAATTCTTTGCGGGTTTTCCTCTCCAAGAGGGAGAGATTTTTCCCTGGCTCTAGGAGCCTAATCTTTGTGTCTTGTGTGTTGATAATTAACTTGATGAAAGATTAACTTAACCTAAAGAAGAGAAGACATAAGTACATTCACAAGTAACTATCAAGAAGAGAATTTGTAATAACCTATAGCCTCTAAAATTCTCAATATGATATTAGATATTTGGTTACAAGAAAGGGCTATCAGTGATACAAATCCACTTCAGTTTGGAGGTTACAATCTCAGCTTGGTTACATTGCAGCGCTTATAACACAAATATTACACGGTCTCGGCATACATACATCGCCACAGTTCAGACTCAATCTAAGATTCTCGATGGTATATAAGTTTGAAAAAGGAAGCAGAACTCGGATAACACAGTTTCGGGTATATAAAAATATCAGTGAGAAAATTACAAGTGATTACAAGTGAAATTCTCAACAAATAGCAGTCAGGGTCAACTATATATTCCCCATATACTGCACAGAAAAATGTGGACAGAACCTTGACCTTCTCAACGGATTGCAGAACAAGGAACAGGGTTATATACCAAGAAGAGAATAGGGACATAGACATATCACCTAATGGAATGCGTTGAAATATGAAGTTTCATAGTGCGGATGTCATAGTGTGAATTACACAGTGCGTAATATAGATGGGAAGGGATAAAGACTTTGGTCATTAGTGCTACCATAGTAATAGAGCTGTGAAACTATCATAATTCACCTTGGAAGAATACAGTCTGAAAGATCAGCTACATGAATGGATGACAATTGATCTCAAGTCTGGAATAGCCTAAGAAGAAAATCATTCAAAGAAGAACAAGGTGTAGATCTCCTCTTCACTTTCCAAGTAAGTATCTTTCATTTTCATTTTAATTTTGGTTAAATGACTTCGATTTGCAAGGAGATATACGAGGTGGTTGTATTACCGAAGATCCTTGCATAAAACAAGGATGATAGTCATGGTCCTCATAGATAACTGAAGTCATAGATAAGGGTCTCCTTTGAATTCATGGAAAGGAACTCTTAAGGTTCTCTCACATGAACAATATTGGAGACACAAAAGACGCTGAAAGAAGAATTATGAACAGTACAAGAAAGTTCATGTCACCAGAAAGGATGGAAGGAGTGGATGGAAAGAGGGAGTAAGAGATCATAATAAGTCTCTTTATGGCTCCTAGATCCTACTTAAGATTTGATGCAAAGTGATGTCATGGAAGTATAAGAAACAAGAACTCATATGATCATGAGGGTAACAAAATCATGGGATGAGTAAGTTACCTCACTCATCAATCTAGGGTTTCTATGGAAGAAGACAAGTTGAAGGCAATAGTTTTGCAGAACTCAATCATTTGAAGAAAGAGGGAGAACCTAATTCAAAGAAAATCTAAAGAAAGAAGAAGTAGTGGATCTACACTACGATTGAGATCATCTTCTTTAAGTAATTTATGTTGGTTATATGATAGAAAACAGTGTAGCACCCTGATGAAAGCATGGAAGGAGCTCTTGGTGAATCAGCTCCAGGAAAACCTCTCTGACAAAATTACTGATGGAAAGCAGTCATCAAGAGCAAGGGTCATCATGGAAACAAATTTTCTGGGATATTGATGGAGCATACCAAGAGAATGGAGCTCTTCATTGCTACAGGATGACTCAAGGGAAAAAGGGTATGAGGTATGTAGATATTTATATGCTAAACATTGGATTTTGTCAATTCATGTCATATGGTTGCAGGTAATGAACTTTTGTATTTTGAAGTATGATCTATGGAGGAGTGTCTCTCAGTGCACAGAGAGATGAAAGCAACATAATATGTCCTCATGGAATATGAGGTGGTTTTATATGAACAAGAAACTAGAAATATTATAAGTTCCTGGGAATAAAGAATGTGCGGAGAGGAAGAGATCATGAAATGCAACCATGTTAAGAGGCAGTTACCATCCAGAAGCCAAAAAGATGTGACTAAGAGATCTCCTGGAAGGATATTTAGACTCTGAAGAAAGTCTGATAAAGAAGAATACATTTGGCAAAAAACATATCATTAGGAGATGTGTCAATCTGTATGAAGGATGTCAATGCCTACAAGCAGATGTCATGGTGAAAGATCATCACTAAGGTAAATTGTGTTTTAAAAGTTCATATGAAAATGTTTATCTAGAAGAATTTGTGCAGGGATGCTAATCATGAGAAAGGATGTATGATCCTTGGAAATGATTCGAAAGAAAGCAACATGGCATAACAATGGACCAGATAAGGAAATATGATGAATCACTTTCTGATAGTTGACATTACTTAGGATGAAAGTGATGGATGATATGTGCCCTATGAAGCTAAAAGTTGGAGATTCCTCAATATCGAAATCCATGACAACAAGGACAGGAATTCTTCATGAGCAACTAGGTGTCTCACCATTGCTGTTGGAGGTCCCTCGTTAAGAGGGAGTCTGATGATAGTTTCTTACTTGGAAGAAACTTGGTAATTCCTAAGAATGAGCTTAGGTACATTCCTTGTATAGGAATGAGTACATTCCCTTGTGGAATAGGTCCTCCTTGGTTGAGAGGGAGAGATAGACACATCATTCTGGTCTTGGGAAGACAAAATGGAGGATCGGATAATCATCTGGCATTCGATGCTCTTTGAGAATGTGTTAGGGCATTCAAGATAAGAGTAGTCGAGGACCGATATTCTTTGAGGGCTAGCTACCCAAGAGAAGAATAGTCCAAGGTCATACTTTGGGAACACCCGGGTGGAGTATGTACCTTGGAGAGACAATGACGAAGGTGTCTATAAATCATGTGTCTCACTAGCATTGTAGCCCATTGTCTCATTAAGAGATGGGGTTGTTAGTCAAGGCCTTGCACTAAGACAATGCTAGTTGATATGATGCTATACAGATGCGATTACCAATCTGATTCTTCTTATGAGATTCTGCAGTTTGAAAGTGACCATGTACCTGTTTGAATACCTCCCTAGTTAAGAGGGAGTGTTGAAAAATGTAACTAGATTGGTCTTCATGTTGGCTATGTAATTATGTATTTATGTATAGAAGATGTCAATGATAATGAAATGTATTTTTGGTATACTTGCCTCATGGGTTTCATGAGCAAGATTTTATTATATAGATAGACTTCTTCTTGATATCTATTAGGTTTATGTCTTCTAGGAATAAATACAATTAGGTGTCATATTCATGAAGGATTTAGTTTGTACTCCAAAAACCTTAATAGCCCTCATATAATGTTGTAATCAAGTGAAGACAATCTGCTACACTGCTGAAGTAACACTGCTTGGAAAGTAACAAGAAGTCATGTCGGCCTACATGTTATGATGAAGTTGGCCTAAACCATATTTGATGGTCGGCCTAAAAGGTGAAAAAAGCCCACTATATATAAGCCCAGTCTGCGGATCATTTCGATGGACAAGCCAAGTGGAAAACACACAAATTGAATGTGGTTTCCTCTATAAATTGCAGATAAGTCTGAGCCACCATTGCAGGAAGTATATTACGGATCTACCACAGCAAAGACAGCGGATCTATGTACTAAGTTAGTGTGGATACTACAATAGAGAAAGCATATATATAAGATAATGCGGATATCACAGCAGAGGCAGCGTAAATATATATACAAAGATAGTATGGAACTTACAGCAAGTGCGGACATATAAAAGAAGAACAGAAGTGCAGAAGACAGATAAAAGAAGAACACAAGTGCGGATAAGAGATAGTGATCATAAGAAGAAGCGAGAGTAATACTGAGGAAGGTAAATCCTCGATTTACCTACTCACAGTCCAAGCAAATCAAATAAAAGCATACACAAGGTGAAGATCAAGGTTCTGGAAGAAAATCTAGTTCTAGGGTCCAAGTCTGAGTCATGGTACTTGTCATTAGAAGATCGATAAGAAGAATTCTTTGCGGGTTTTCCTCTCCAAGAGGGAGAGGTTTTTCCCTGGCTCTAGGAGCCTAACCTTTGTGTCTTGTGTTTTGGTAATTCACTTGATGAAAGATTAACTTAACCTAAAGAAGAGAAGACATAAATACATTCACAAGTAACTATCACGAAGAGAATTTGTAATAACCTATAACCTTTAATTCTCAACATTTGTGAGGGGTAAAATGATTGTTTTTTACTCTAAATAAATTTCTTTACATGATACAAAAGCGCAAAAAAGGTCTAATAAATGTGACAGTGACTCTTATGACTCGAGACAAAACCTAGAAGCCTTCAATGGAGGCTATGACCTAGAAAATAAATAAAAGAGCATGAAACCAGTGCTTCAAAAGCATTATTTTCTTCTACAATAAATTTCTTTTTCTTTCTTTTGACAAATACATTACATCATGACTCAAATACAATTATGAAGACCAACATTATTTGCATTCTTCAGCAAAGGTTTCAGAGGCTCTCCCTCTAGGAATCCAAGGACACAATCATCCACCCACACCGATAAGGGAATCCAAAGAAAACCATCTCCAACCTCTAGCTTTATTGGGACTCTAAAGGCATTATTACTCACCAAGGAGAGACCATTTGTCCACCAAACTTGACAACTAGAATCAATTCACTATATTTTGTCTTCTCTTCTCTTATGTAGCTTTATTTTTCTGTTGATGCTCTTTACTTGCTTAACGCCTAGATTGAGTCAAATTCTTCATGCCCTCTCTAATTGCTGCCAACATGAATGAGAATCCCTTTTCTTTCTTGACTGCGCTCTAATTTTCTTGCACCTGCCTTGACTTCGTTTCTAGGCTTGCATTTACTGCTTCATCCTTGCTACTTGCAATGTGCAGTTTTCTTCTTAATCTCTTCTCATGTTTCCTTGTTATTATTCCCAAGCAACGTGGGCCTATGTCCTTTTATTTGCAACCCATTTACTTCAGGAGCCAATTCATTAAGATCATACACCAACTAGTCTTTTAATGGTTGTTTGAAAAAAGTTCATATTTATGCACAAGGACCCATACACATCCCTAGCAAGCAACCTCCTCATCAGCTCTAGAATTTGTGCCCCTTGACTCGATCCCCCTTTTAGATTTGAATCCTGTAAAAATATTTACGATGCATTTTTACGAGAACCAATGGTTAGAGTTGTCACAGTTTTAGTGGATGTTTGTAGAACTTTTACAATTTATCATTTAAATTTATTTAAATATCTTTAATCAACCATACTTGGATTAAAAAAAAGACAAGTTCTCGTGCAAGCTTCTCACAATCAAATCTCACCAATGTAATGTCATGTGAGAAAGAGAGAGAAAGGGTGTTTAACCTTTTAGTAGTGATATGCATTTATCATCAAAGAGGGAATAATACATTTGAAGCGTGTCAAATTGGTAGTTTAATTAGATGTGAATATGATGTTTTTACTAATAGAAATGTATTGAAAATAAAACAAATAATATCCACAAAATATTAAACAAATAATATCAACATGAAATTAATAAACCATGGCAACTGATATGTCTTTCCGTAATTATTACTTATTTCTTTCCATAATTATTATTTTCATAAAATAAAGTTAGGTTTTAACCCTCAAACCACTCCCCACTCTCACCCAAAATAAATGAATAAATGTAAACTAGTGAATGAAAACAAAAATAATTTGGGTTCTTTAGATTTGCTTTAACCCTAAAATTATTTAGATGACCATGCCATCTAGTCTTAGGGTTTTTCAAGAACCATTACAAGATTCAATTCAACCATCATCAAACCACAACACATTGAATTCAATAAAGATTATAGTATCATATACCAAATGCAATTCAATAAACCACAACACATTTAATTCAATAAAGATTATAGTGTCATATACCAAATGCAATTCAATAAAGATTATAATATAATATACCAAATGCAATTATTGTGCCTAATAAGTTACAAGGTACTCTTACAACACCTCATATGTATCATCCAAGAGTAGAGTGGTAAATAAATCACAGCATGAATGTGAAATTATCCATACTTATACATCTTTATATGAAAAAAAAGAGTTCACTTTTGAAAGAACTATAAAATGTTTAATAATATTATTGTAAAAACATAATTATCAAGGATTTCTAATTATTAAAACATGAGTTAACCATTTCTAAAATAAAATACTGGAATATTATTAAAATAAAATACTGAAATACTATTAAAACAAAATACTGTAATACTATTAAAACACAAGGGTTAACCCTTTCTAAAATAAAATACTGAAAATTAGCAAAATATTTTTTTAATGGAACCTTGTATACCAATAAAATCCAACACTTAAAATTTTCCTTGATTCTTTGTCGACATAATGCTAATAAATTCCAACAATGTTAACATAAAAAATAAAACACTAATTAAAATTTTCCTTGATTCTTTGTCGACATAATGCTAATAAATTCCAACAATGTTAACATAAAAATAAAACACTAATTATTATTCTAGGATATTAAAAGCAACTCGTATTATATATAGTATTTTATCATAAACAAAAAATTTAAGGAAAAAAATACAAAATTAAACATAAATCGAAAAGAAAAAATAATGGCACATTTCCCATTAAAAGCAATAAAAGGTGGCATCAACTTTTTATTTGGTGTTTTTTAAACAAATTAAAAACAATGGCACATTTTCCATTAAAAGTTTAATCCAAAATAACATATTCCAAATTAATCGATATGGTCACCATTTGTTTGGAATTGTAGTTAAAGAAAAATAAATAAAAGGTGGCATCAAACTTTTCAATTTTTTCTAGTTTTAATAAAGACTATTTTTTGTAAATGTATGCAACTCAACAAATATTAGGTATTCTTGTCGGCAAGGCAAAAGAAAAGTATTTTTCATTACCATTCAGATTGACTAAATTAGCTCGACGAGACTGAAGATATAACATGCAACAATGGCAATGCAGGGGTGCAGGGGTGCCAAATAGGTGTTCCGTATCTACTATTTATTTACGCCTGATGACAAAATTCACCAAATAAACAAATTCAAGTTGCTTGACTCATCTTTCTAGATCCAAATACTTATGGGTAACTGTCATCTATATCACCATTCTTTGTGCACACCAATACTAAGGATACAAATATTCGAGTGAGGGAGTTTACGACAGTTCGTTATCTAAGACCAGTACCTTTTCCTCCCAACCAAGAATGTATTTGCTACTTCAACACAACCAGCAACTACAAATAGATTTTGAAATAACCATTAAGCAAAGTGGGTTCGGTGATAAGATTTAACATGGGTGAGACGAGAAAAGCAAGATGGCCGAAAAGGCTTCAAGCCTGTCTGTTATATTGGATTGATCTCAAAATATGAATTTACAATACATATTGAATCTTCTAGATCTTCTAGATCTAAATCACACTGGCAACTCAATGGATCATGATGACACCTCACAAAGATAAGGTCTACAACTCATGGTCGACTTTGTGATTGTCTAGGGACTCGGTCTAACATTCTGAACTAAGTATGTCTTCAAATGGATCTCCCATTCATCAATGTCTCAAAATGTGAACTTCTGTTCAGTCTAAGATCTCAGTATGTAAAGAGATAAAATAGCGTACTTACAGAAACTGCATGAATCATGAATCCAGTTCAAAATTAGAAAGGTCCCATTACCTATTGCTGCGCTTGATCTCAATGTAACTCAATATACCAATGATGATAGATCATAGAACCTGGTAAATATATAATCAAAGACTGAAAAAAGAACTAAACTATGAGATAGTGTGGCCTGCCAAAATTCATACAAGGGAGGCTAGCAAGTAATAAAATAGAACCGTTCGATTGTATTTTACAATTGTAGAAGAAATTTTTTTTAAATTATTTCACAAGAGCTATATCACCAATACCCAGAGAAACAATGACTCCAACTGTTTCCGAGCATTCCTCCAGCGTAACATAGCAAACAACAGCCTTTATTAAATTTCTTTGAACTTCAGCTCCATATGACTTCTACACCATGAGTGGTCTTGAATTCAAAATTGAACCCTAATCAAAGTTCTATATTTAGATAGACAATTGCAGTGCTAGCCACCCAAAAAATTAAATAATAGGATCAGCTATTTGTGCACACTAAAATTAATCATGGCCGTGACTTTCAGTGTGTCTTCCCATAAGAGCTCACTGTTTATTGACAGCAAGAATACATTTTTCGCCCAATAATAAGACCAGCCAAATCCTGTGAAAACAAGAGAAACCAATGCTACGAGCTGAGTTGTTCATGGATTGATAATGGGGTAACCAGCTCCTAAATTTGAAGGTTGTCCCACACCATTAGCCACCATGTTTGAGTTCAATGGAGATGGCTGCTCCCCCGAGTGAGAAGACTTTCGAGACTTTGAATTCCTCGGTGAGCCCATATATGAACTTGGAGACTGGTACCCTCGTGCACTCAAATCACCATTGGCCATTGCATAGATGGAAGGCGTAAGACCATGGACCCTAGGTAGGCCTGTGGCATCCATGCTGGTGTTTGAATTTCTCGATGATGCACCAGCATCAAGTGGTAATTCATCCAATGTCTAAATTATCAAAACCCACAAAACACAATGAAATTACACTCACAAATAAAGATAATTTACTGTGAACACTGAATTTTATTCATTATCGCTAATTAAAGCATCTAGGTATAAGTTTTTGGATTCGATCAAATGCTTCATCATCAGCAGCTACAGCTTATCCGTTAATTTCTGAAGCAACAACTTATTGTACTCACCCTTGCTGCTTGTTGTAGAACCTGGAAAAGCTCAATGCTGCGGTGTCTCCTTACAGCTATCTCTTCCCTTTCTTGCAGCATCTCTTCGAAGAGATTCTCCCTGCATATAATATTCTGTGAATGACTTGTGACTATCTTAAGAAAACGAAAACAGAACGTGAATTGTTGTGTATTAACAAACAAATCCCCAAGCAACCTGTCAAACACATAAAAATGACTAGGATTTCTATTAGAAACAAAAATACTCTAGGGTCTTGTCATAGGATACAAGGTGCTTCCGATACATCTAATGATCCCACAAATTAATAATTTTCCCATATCTATGTGGCCTTACCAAATTAATGATAATCAACAAAATAATCTAATACCCTACAGATTGCATTGGTTTAGGAAGTCAAATATTTCAGCATATTAAATGACTAGGGACCCCGAGTGAATTTTTATTTAATTCCTTCTGTATTTCATTACGAAACCAAAATGATGCCTTTGCATACCTATATAGTTTCCTGATAAAAACTCCATGCAAATCCCGTTTTGAATGATTTACCTAGCAATCATGAAAACCAAAATTCAGAATCCAAAAGAGCTTTAAAAATCAATAATTTTATTCATGGAATGTAAATGTTGGGAAAATCTCACATCTAGGAAAAACAGCTCAAACCATCCTTAATCAGCTAACAACCCCTCAATCCATTTCCTAAATTTTCAAGGGAAAAAGCCAATCAATATATTTTGAAGGAGAAGAAATTACCAGAAAATGCATGATTGTTTTAGGCACCAAATCTTGAATGTTTTTCCTGACAATATCATAATATGATTTCAGAAGTAACTTTGTCACTGTTATTTCAATTGTCTCATGCTCTGTCAGTGCTTCTGATGGCCTCAGTAATGGAGGAGGCTGAAAAGAACATAAAACTTGACTCGTCACAAAAATAAAATGTTGACAATATCTATTAGATGACAGCATGTGTGTGAACATTATTTCTCATTGCTTGACTGGAGGCAAAAATACAATCTCCTATTAAGAAAAATAAATCTGATGTATATCTTACCTCTTTCAAATGAATCATGGAAAACATGGGTTCCAGTTTATGTACAGAATCATTGTGTGTCTTGTTTGTTGAACCATCTTTAGCAGATGAACGTGAGTCACTGCCTCCAAAAATTGAAGAGATTCCCCAACTTCCACCAGAAGTGTTACCTATTTGTAACAGTAGAGAATCCAAAACATTTTAAAGTATTCTTTGCCTGCTCATGACATGGGTTTTGAAATGCATAGACTAAGGCAAAAAGGAATTAAAGGCTTTCCAAAAAATTGAATCTTTGTGGTTTACCTGTGTGAAGCTCTATTGTGTTAATGTCACTCGCGTCCAATGACATCAGTTATCATGCATTTAACTTTGTTATAAAATAAATTTATTTACAGACTGCTAAATTTTTTTAAATTATTCTTTACATGCATTTATTTGTGCAGAATTTTGTTGAGTCCTGATATTTTTAGATCTATATGGACCATTAGTAAAAAGCCACAGAAATTTCTATGATACTAGACGGTAGTTTATTTACCAGCTAAACCTGACTTATCATGGTTTGCATTTGGTCGCACACCCTACATTCAAGATTTTAAAAAAGGTTAGGCAGACATTACCAAAAGCAAGAAAGAAATGTACACATTGAGAAGGCAATTTGTAAAGTAAAAACTCAAACAACAGACTAGTACATACTGATTCTGCAGCAACTCCAGAAGCAGTGGACCTTGCTAGTATAGCTCGTGATTTCTGACCTTTCTCAGAAGTTGAGATTCGATCATAATCAGCATCATCCTGATTTCAGAAGTACATTGTGATACATAAAATGAGCATGAATGGTTACTATACTTATTGCACTGACAGAACATTCCATTTCATCTCAATCACAGACCTTAGATTTACCCATATGAGCTGATGTCTTGGATGACCTTTGCTGTTGTAAAGCAACTTCCACTGCCTTACTGCCACCAATAAATGCAGGATGTGAAGTATTTATGTAGTCCATCTGCAAACAACAGCACAGAATTTAACAAACTCTAAAACATATGATCGATGACATTTTAAAAATCAATTACCTGGGAAAATTGTATAGTTCGCAATACATTATGTATAAAACATACCAACATTATTCTTTGTTTATACTTTACATCATACAATAAAATTCGACTGTACAGATGACATCAAAGATCCGGTAAACTGTGACATTTGGTGTTTCTTGAAGGGAAAGAAATATGAATTGATAATTACCAAGGTCACTACATTGCATATGTGCCGTTGCAGGTGCTCCAATTTTTAAATTTGGAGTTGAGAGAGTTATATATAAAAGAATGTATATTAATGTTGAGTAAAAATTAAAATATGAAACAATATAAACTATGATAATGACAATAAACAGCAATTAGCTCTTTATAATCTTCTAAATCTTAATTCAAGATGCTCTACAAGTACTCATCATTCTCAAGCAGTGGTCCATACGTTGGTTTCAACTATCGCTAATCCTACAAAGTCATCTAATTGGATCACATCGTCCACACCATTATCTGTAAATTGGTCATGTTTCTAGGAAGACCAACCTTGTACTCTGTGTATTTCCAAGCAAAAAGACAATGGGAATGGTGAACATAAACAAAGTTTGCTGCCTTTTTAGATCCCATTCGATCTCTTTTCACTGAATGAACAAAAAATATAAGTACTTCAATTCTTATTGCAGGCTGAAAAATTTGGCTGCTAATGAGTAATTGTATGGCAAATGTATGTAGCACTTGGGCATTCACACCATGAAGTCGTGAACCTAGTGCAAGTGTGTGAGCTCAGTGCAGGGTGGGTGCACCCTAGGTACGCAAATAATTACAATAAATGCATCTAGACTGTAACATCCAAAAATGTAAGCAATGTCACTTCGTTTCAACTCCCTACCCAAGAAAAGACAACGACTTGAACCCAGTTCAACAAGGTTCAGCTTCAACCCACCCATGCCCAGCCCCCCTAAGAAATCCATGAGAAACAGCATGCAAAAAAAGAATAACCCCAAGGCTCTACATGCAAATATATTTAACAAAGGATAGGTATAAACTAAATAAAATAAGCATTAACTCACACATAAATAGTTAGAAAATAAATAAGTTACAATAAAGATAGAAGGAGACCATAAAACATATTTTGACATTCAGGATTGTATATGATAGGTTTTGCAGTCCAAATTTGTACATATCTGCTGCTGGGTTCAAAAACATTGCATGAGTCTCCAAAACATGATATGGGTGTCCAAAACATCTAAAAAAGTTTTGCTCCAAATTTGCAGGAAACGTGTTTGGGAGCATAAGTAATAAAAAAATCAAACTATGAAAAAATGGGGGAGCCGTGCACATAGGGATTTCTCTAATGCTTCTTAACATGTGTGACTATTAATACTGACAAAAACTAATAAGAGACTAATGTTAATATGCATAAAATCCTATGTATATAAGTAATATTATGACACAATTACACCACCAGGTATATGGGCCATCCTAACATCCACAACTGCATACTATCTAGGTAATTGAATATTATTTCTGGCAAGGTGGAATTCAATATTCTGCTCATACTCGTGCTCTTTTAGGGCCTTCAATGTTTCAAAGGCTTCTTGTCAAACAGAATCTCCATCATTCCACTGAACTTGCAATTGCCTCAAATCTAAGTTCAGGGCACCATATTCTTTGACAATGGCCTATACATTCTTTCCTACTTGAAAAGCCCGATTTTTCAGGGAATCCAATTCCAAACCTAGAAGCTTATTATGTTCTTGAATTTTATCAATGTTGTTAAATGCCTCTTGAAGGTCAGAACAAGAACCTGTAGTTGCACATAGATTATTGCAAGCTAGCTTCAATAGTTTCATATCAAGCAGCAACTGTTTTTCTTCTCGTAAGGTCATATTCTCGTGCTCAATTCTATATGGCACCTGGTATATATTCTCATCAGATTCCTCTACAAAAGTTGCATTATTTATTTTGTTCAAGGTGAACTGAATTGGTTCCATCTCTTGTCGCTTCGACTGGATTGCCTCACGAAATGCCCTCACTTGTCGCTTTGCAACTTTCAACATTTATATCATTTGTTTTTAGTTGGCCCACTTCATTTGTATGGCTACTTTGATGAAGTCTTGCTCTAGGTTTTCTCATTCAATTGCAGTTTGAGTTCTAATTTTGTTGCCCAAGTGCCTATGTATTAAGCACGAGAGCAACTTCTTCTCAGTGACATCTGCTTCAGGCTTTTTTGCATTCCCTTAAACAGGAGTAAACAGACCATTTGTACCAACAAGAACAGTTGTTGATACCCATTCCATCGCACTAACTACAATATCCTCTTGCATGTATTCTGCAGTGTGTGATTGTAGCCCCCGTAATTTTTATCTAACATGTGAGACGACCCACCAATGTTGGACATATCACAGTTACTTGATTCTAAATCAGATGTTTCATCTTTCCCACTGTGCACCTCCTCAATTTGTTCTCCATTCATGTCTTCAGTGAGAATACCTTATCCTCATGACAACATAGATCAATATCACCATTATGGGTGTTACCCCCCTAATTTTAAAACAATGGAAAATTTGTCAATGGATCATTTCTCATAACTTTCTTCTGAATGGTTACCAGAAAAAGGGATCTCTTCCTTAAAACTCGGATGAGATATTTGTGTGCCCTCTAAGGGCTTTGCATTTCCTTTAATAATGCTTGTTGACCTTCTTTCTTTTACATCCTGCCTATAATCTGCATTGTTCCTTGCCCTTCGTGTAATCCTATCCACTCTAGTCTTGACAGCGCAAAAAGGTTCTTCTCTTTCCACAATATTTCTAGTTGTCACTTCTTCTATACAAGGGTCTGTTACCACTCAAACCACCAGAGGACCTAAAAGGGGTTCTTGAGAGGGTAGTTGCTAGGTAAAGGGCAACAATGGAGACTTAGTCCACTGTCACCACATCTAAGGCACACTGCTATTTACGGACTTTCACCTATGGGAGGAGACCTAATGTTTTTAGCAATGAAGCACCACCCGCATAAGACCCGTGAGTACCCGCGGGTCTTCGCGGTTCTATAGCGAGTCGAGTCACTCGCATAGAAGTCGTGCTTAAGACCCTTACTCGAGAAAACTCGCATAAGACCCGGCTACTCGTATAAGACCTGCAGATTTTGTATTTGACCCGCATCATACCCCTATAAGACCCGTTGAACCTCATAAGGCAATTCTTTTTTTATTTTATTTTTTTTGGAAATGAGGTGGAGGAAAAGGGAATTTGCATCAAGGCTTTTTTGGCATTTTAACAAGTCTTATATGAGTTTTATACGGGTCGTTCCCAAGTCTTATACAAGTCGACGAGTCAATGGCCAGACAAGTCTTATACAAGCACAAGTTGTGCAACATTGGTTTTTAGGAAGCAACTTATAGAGGATATATCAACAAATATATGAGAAGTGACCCCTTAGACCCCTTCCCTAGGGTAAGGTGAAGAGCGGAACTTGCTTGCTTTTTAAGCAAGGGACTTGATTTTCTAGGGAGAGCGGGTGAGGATTGGAGGGCTGAGGGAGAAGAATATGGCTTGTAAAGGAGTTTCCCAATTCCTAAAATCCTTTTGAAACTTGGATTCCCGGGTAGTCCTTGATAAATAATCCTTGGAGAAGAATGGGACCACATGAGGCCAAGTGGACTCAGCTCAGGTTAAGGGATGGATTCTACCAACCAATGATGTTCTTAACATGACCAAGGTGATGGGAAAGGATCAAACAAGAATTTTCACCCAACGATGTCAAATTGATCCTATTAGGTACTAGCCTTGGGAACATCAAGGCAAAACTTGATCCTAGAGCTAGGACATAGGATATTCCGAAATTCCACCGTGGGCTTCCCTTCAAATTCAGAGGAGACCTAAGGGAACCACCAACGTAGTATAATCTAGGAGATTGAAGTTTTTCTATGGTCAATTTCCCAGAAAATTGATGCCCTAGGTGACTTAATGAGGCTAGACCTAGGAAAAGGAGGAAAAAAGGTGAAAAATGGGGTTGAAATGATCACCCTTTGATGGACCTATGCCTAATTCCTCTTGGGGATATGGAGTCAAGGAGAATTGTGAAGACGGATTTTGTTTCTTGCTCAAGGAGGCTCCAAAAGTCAACTTCGTCCAATGAACAATGTTAAAGGCAAGATAAGAAAAGTGACTTTAAAGCATCTATACTTCATTTCAAATGGTGAAGGCTTATCATCTCTAGTTAATTTCATTCATCCAACATGGCCCACACTGAGAAACAAGCTAAATAGACACATAATTCCACATTAGACACATGCAGCAATTATGATGTAGGAGCATATGGCTCAGCAATTTTATTGTAATTTAGTAGACATAGGGGGTCTTGTATTTTCCAAGAAATTAGATTTTTATGAAATGATTTGTTTGGAGTTGAGTGATTTTAATATTTTAAAATAGAATTAATTAAAATCTTGAGAGGATTTTTGTAAATGTTCTCGAATGTTGGAGAACATGAGAGAATTAGGAATTAGTAGATTTGGGAATTAATTGTAAATCCTAAATTAAGATTGGTTTCATGAATTTGGGGATGAGAGAGGATCCTTAGGCATTAGTTGAGTCAAATGAGGACTTAGAGGATTCTTAGGAATTGTTGAGAAGATAAAGGATCTGACACCATAATTGGTTTCAAAACCATTTGTATAAATTATAAGCCTCAAAGGCAGAGAGATTCAGGTAGAAAGGTAGAGTTTGGATTGGAAGCCTACGGACAGTAAGAAGAAAGAGTCCACTGATTGAATATCAGGCCAAAAGAAAATTCCTATGTAAATATTGAGTATTTGTATAGAGACTTGATTTCTGAGTTTGTTTGATTCAGTTAGAACTTTGTTTAAATCAACTCCTGTGTGTATGTATTCACTAAATTTCTGCATCATATTGAAAGCGAAATAGTTTGTTGGGTTATTAAGCATGCATTATTTGAATGAATTATAATTGTGTGATAAATCAGAGTTTGACACAATATTTATGTTTGTAAGTGACATTGGGCAGAATTAAATGGATTTCCATCATTGTACATCCGAGTTATAGTTTTCAAGAAATTCCATTCTGAATTGTGGAATATTGGGGTAGAATGTCTGAATAAACGACATCATCTATGGAAATTGTAATAACTAGTTTGAAATTGTCAAAGTCTATATGAAATGAATAACCATGTTGAAGCTACGTATGTGTTTAAAAAAATTCTTGACTGTTACTCTGGCTTTAGTTTCTGGAAAGGAATACGCACTTCATTTTTTTTGAATAATATAAGCTGACTTATTTATATGGACCAAGGTTCCATATACAACATTTTTATGGAATCTATGAAACAAGTTTTGATGATACAGATATAGAACCTATTCCTTCTCGATGGAAGGGCTTCTGCGAAGAGTTAACACAATTCGATCCAGAACACTGTAGCAACAAATTGATTGGGGAAAGATATTTCATCAAGGGCGTGATGCTAAAAATGGTCCTTTAAATCTTTCTGAGACAGGGGAATTTCGTGAAAAATGCAAGTATATATCGACATGCAAAAGGAGGAAGTTGTGCAAAGGCGGAAATCATAAATTGATAGCTCAGAGAACAGTGAAATGGTTTTACAAAATCAGTAAGCGGTATTCGCACGAGTGAGAAATGGTAAGTGGTAAATAATGGATGAATGCAATAGTGGTTGTGGAGTGACACTTGGCATACCAAAAACCACCTATTTCGCATAGGCTTCAACATGTTAAACACCGGTTTAATTAAAATGCGATATGATGAAGATCGTCAGATCTTAAATGGATCGATGGCAGCTAATTGTCCTCAGATTTGGCATCGATAAAACGCAGGATAGATGGTGTGATATCCATCGGATTAGAAGTAAGGTTGAATCAACGGTAGTTGAAGCATTGAATTAGCCTTGGTGTTCGTGCAAAGAAATAAAAATTTGACGAAAAGGCAAGTCAACAAAGGTTATGTAATTTGTAATGTTTGAAAGATCTATTATATAAGAATCATATAATAGAAATAAAACGGAAGGACAAGTCATATATGTATAATGATAATGGTTGGGTTTTTTTAAACAAGGTCCAAACATTTATGTCATGGATGGAAAGTGCGCATAGTAAATTAAGCAAAGTATTATGTACTAGTAGATGTTTCCGTTGAAATAATTGATGGAAAGAATCAATTTGGAAATAAGAATTTCCTGGGCATAACACGATGTGCATTTTTCTATGCATAAAATTTGGGTAACCACAGCAAAGGCTGCGTCAAACTAACCCTAATAATAGCAAGATTCCAAGTATATGAATCTTTGATAAAGAACTATTTCGGGCCTATCATCCCTAAGGTAAGGAGGAGTAAATGACTCACACATATTTAGGATGATACTATTTTGGTCATTGGGAAAACAAGAAGTGGACTCATCATCAAGAAGTGGACTAGGGGGAACTAGCTCTTCATCAAAACTAGGGGAACAAACTTCATCACAAACATCCATTTCCGGGGCAAGGACATGACAACGGGAGGACTGCCCAAACATGAAGAAAAACCTTGTATCGGTGGCATGGGTAAAGGAAGCTTCTTTCTTAGTTTCTTTTACATTAGAGTCATCAAAATCATACACAATTTTGGAAGGTTATTCTTTGATTGAATTGACTTGGAGCATAAAGAAGAGACCCTTCCAATTACTAGGAAGGGATTCATAAGGGCCAACACTTGTTCAGAAGGGGCGAAGTAACTTTTTCTTCCCTGAGCTCATTCTTATGAATTTGAGAGACCATGGGGTCTTCATTTTTACAGTCATACCCAATTCCCCAATCAACAGCCCAAAAGTCGCTTGTACATTCTTCATTTATTTGACTATCATGATCCTCCTCAGAATGACCCCATTCTTCATTATATATTTGGTGTTGGTTAGGATGCCATTCATTCTCTTCTATCGATATGGAGGACTTTACTTCCTTCATTCTTTCTTGAAGAATGATATCCAAGGTATTTACTAAATGACTTTGATAGAATGATTCAAGAAGAAGGCCATCGGAAGGACTCTTTTTATATTCACACTTCATGTTACGGAGCCTTTCCGATTGCTCACAATAGTAGGAAAAAGATCTTGGGAGTTATATGTAGCCATTAACTGCCTACAAGACTTCTCACATTCCATCGTCCGTTCTTGCAACACCAGAGGGCTCTCGAGATCCAGATCTTTGTTACCATTATCCTTAGTGGACGTGCTTTCCAATTCACAAGTCTCTTTTTCGGCACTATCCTTAAGGTACGCATCAATCACTTGATCATGATGATTTGGAGATGGATCAAGACATTCTTCCTCAAGCACAAAACCATATTCAATAACTTCCTCTTCTCAAAGGACCACATTCAACATTTGGCATATGTCTTCATGAGATTGGAAACCCGACACTTCATGCAACAAGAAGTGTAGTCAACATCGGAAGAGAAGGAATGTTATTAGGTTTACATGACTCAAGCCAATCGTCATTGGGGGAGATGGATAGGACAAACAATTCCATTTGGTCATAAGGTTGAGATATATTTTGCTTTGAAAGATACCTCATGAACCTTACCACGCGATTGGTTGCGGAATGTGGATCCCCATCGAACGTTGGCATATTCTTCATGGATTTCAATGAGGGATATCATGAGATTACTATCATATCTATGGCGGGAATATATGTGGTCAACATGTTGTTGGGTCCTTGATGACATGGGAGTAGCCAGGGTGAATGAAATTTCCTTGACAAATGCTTGCTTCACCCTACAAGCATTGACCTTAGAGATCAATGAAGAACTAGGGCTTCATTCTTCCAATGGAATTGCCAAAAATGATATATCTATATTGTTGTATGGAGAACAAGACACACGTCTCGTCTCTAGCAACAGCACCAGAAATGTTACCACTCAAACCAACAGGAGACCTAAAAGGGGTTCCTGAGAGTGCAGCTACTAGGTCAAGGGCAACGATGGAGACTTAGCCCACTGTCACCACCAATAAGGCTCCTTGCTCCTTGCTCCGATGGGAGGAGACCCGATGTTTTTAGGAAGCCACTTATAGAGTAGATATCAACAAATATATGAGAAGTGACCCCTTAGACCCCTTCCCTAGGATAGGGTGAAGAGTGGAACTTGCTTGCTTTTTAAGCAATGCACTTGATTTTCTAAGGAGACGGGGTGAGGATTGGAGGGATGAGGGAGAAGAATATGGATTGTAAAGGAGTTTCCCAATCCCTAAAATCCTTTTGAAACTTGGATTCCCGGTTAGTCCTTGATAAATAGTCCTTGGAGAAGAATGGGACCAGACGAGGCCAAGTGGACCCAACTCAAGTTAGGCGATGGATTCTAGCAACCAATGATGTTCTTCACCTGACCAAGGTGATGGAAAAGGATCAAACAAGAATTTTCACCCAACGATGTCAAATTGATCCTATTAGGTACTAGCCTTGGGAACACCAGGGCAAAACTTGATCCTCGACCTAGGGCTTGGAATATCCCAAGATTCCACCATCGGATTTCCTTCAAATTCGGAGGAGACCTATTGGAACCGCCAATGCAATAGAACCTAGGAGATCGAATTTTTTCTATGGTTAGTTTCCCGGGAAATTGATGCCCTAGGTGACCTAATGAGACTAGACCTAGGAAAAGGAGGAAAAGGTGAAAAATGGGGTTGAAATGATCACCCTTTGATGGACCAGTGCCTAATTGCTCTTGTTGATATGGAGTCAAGGAGAATTGTGAAGAAGGATTATGTTTCTAGCTCAAGGAGGAAAAAATGTGAAGTTCTCTAATGAGAGAGAGATCTCAATCCAAGTGATGATACAAATGAATCCATCCAACTCCTATTTATACACCAATTAACAGTTCGAATTACCTAATCGGCCTACATTAGCCCCAAAAAATAAAATAATGTGCAAATTAACTAACTTTTGGTGACATGCCCACCAAACTAGCTCACAAATGAAATAATAAGCCTCTCAGGAGGTCAAATAATAATCTATGCATGTTGTAGGGCCCTCCAAGAGGCCTGACGAGGTCCATAAGTAACATAATGATGAATAAAATCCTCAAAAGTGATGGACAAGGGGGTGGCCCCTTGTTCTCCAAAAAATAAACATGTGGTGCTCCCAATGGGTGTGGGGATACACTAATGACCTCATGGGTCTCCATATGAGTCGAAGATGCATGTAAACCATCTGCAATGGCTCATATGATGAAATGAATGTTGCCATGTCATCATACAAGTCCTACGACACCTGCCAAGTGTGTGGTAGTAGGTACACCTATTGGGCTAGCTAGGCATAGTGTACCAAATGCATATTCTTTGTCCAAGAGGTAGACCTCTAGCAATCTCTGAACATATCTAGGAATCCATGGAGTGTTGTCTACTGTTGTGGAGGCCCATGGCTCTCTACACACACCTTATATGTGCCAATGTAGCCCTCTGGAGGCTTAGGACACCATATAGGAAAACCAACCCGAAATGGACACCATCCGCATTCCTGCATAAGATCCAATGCATCCCCTAGACTTCAAGTACAATAAGTCATTAAAGTAATAGAGTAAAATATCTTACAAACCATGGAAATCAAGTGGGCACTTCATAATGGCATGCCCTTCCATAGTGGGCTTGGCATGTGCTAATGTCTCCAAGCTCCAAAGGGGGTTAGCCAAGTACGTTATTAGGTGGTTTCTACCTTTAGAAGGGATAGTATATCAAAGGTACATACCTCCGATGGTGGTGACATGTGATAAAGAGGTGAAATGGAGTAGGGAATGATAGGGGAAATCCTAGGCCACATATCGAGGTACAAGGATAGCTAGAAAAAGGGAAGCCCATGCCTGGGTATATAATGTGTAGGAGGGAGAAATCTTGGTACATGAGGTGCCCCTGCCTTGATTTTTCCACCCTTCTTTATATGCCTTTAGATTTTTAGGATTTTTCTTTGATTAACTGCTCGGGGCTCAAGGGAAAGAGCATGATGTGTAAGATATAGCAGTGATTACCCCCTTTTGGAAGGGCGGTTTATTGCCCTCCAAGGGTTGGGACAATCATGGGTTCTTGAATGATAAAAAAGGCTCATCTAGGCCTATGGAACCAGGGTGATGGCCATGGGTATGGGGTAGAGCTCATGTATTGGCTTTTTCCCATGTGCTAATTATGTTTGTCTCGACCATATTTTGCATTTTGTGGTACATTTTCCTGTTGAATGTGGCAATTTATGATTTTACTTTTCTTTTTAGCTGCTTCAACCAATAAAGCATCGTTCCAAGCCTGACCCAAGGTGGGGGCAAGGGAATGGGGAGCCTAACACTATGTGGACCGAGAGAGGCAATGTGGACCCAGGTGGGAGAAATGATGAATGGGGGTATAGTGAATGGCACGGGAGTAGTATATGTGTATAAGGGAGCAGGACCACGCAACCAAAGTCTAGGTTTCCAAGTAGTACCTCCCTAAAACCAAATGGTCGGTAAGGATATCCCATGAGACTAGAATCTAAAGGTAACACCCAAAAGAGGTCAAAGGGACAGAAGCACAAACTAAGCCCACTCTTTCCGCCGAATGCCCTCATCAATCCATGCCCAGTAGTGTTCATGATAAGAAAACCCACTACTCAATTACCAAATGACAAGATATACCTTTAGGTTTGGGAGGCCCACCTTCACACATACGATCAATACAGATGCGTGAGGGACCACATCGCTGGCTCGGGTGGCGGAGAAATGGCACAACACGCTAGTTGAGGGCTGCAAGGGGTTGTCGGCTGAAGCCCGTCATGGAGAAAAAAAATTCTCCTAGGGATATCACCCACGAAGTGGTGGGTAACAAGGTCATCTGAGGACTCCCTTGTCATCTGAGGACTCCCTCTCTTGATTTATGTGGGCACCTGATCATCCCTTATTAGTAGGGCATAGCCATGCCAACCAATCTAGGTGTGCCTTTATCCATGCTTTAATATGTTATCCCCTTTCTATATTGTCATTGACACGTTCTTTGATTATTTTCAAAAGCTCAACGTTCTCCTTCCCCAAGGGGGAAACTAATGCTTGCTACCATATTTTCACATAACCCCTAGGCTGGCAGGAGAACCAACTCTAATACCACTTTAAACTCCCCAAGGAATTTTTGCCCATAGGGTTACAAGATCACAGGATAAGTTCTACAATATTCCTTTCAATTCCAAACAGAGACAATATAGAGTACATAACGGTGTAGTCAAGCAGTAGTTTCCAACTTTCCACAATATATCAATAGTTCACATAAGTTTCAATTTACAACTACTGTTACACCAGTAGAGCTGGTCACATAGCAATCATAATAGTGATAGTAATGAATGCACACAAGTATTTTATTCCATTAGTAGCTCATACAATCAAACTAATTCACAAGTCTAATGTACCCTGTAGTTCAACTTCTCCTATCTAATACTATTGTATCATGCAATCCTTGCTGCCTTATACTATTATTTTGACCTGACACAATCTTCTTCTGCGACCACTTTAGGACCAAGAGGTATCCCTGATAGTATTACTATTCAACCAAGAATGCCCTGCAGAAACTACAATACCTCAAGGATATTGTAATAGCCCCCTAGAGTATTTCGATGTCCTACTCTTGCCTCGTTGCTACAAAGAATAGGATTTTGGGTGAGTTTCTTCCTCAAAAATGCCCAAATGTACATTGCTAATTCTATGCCCTAGTTCGTCCTTCGTTGCCTTAGGGTAATTTGTAACCCAACCAGAACTCAGGGATAACAGTATGCTCTCTCTAAATTGTTTGCGGCTACAACTTGGAACCCTCTTTGTCAAGGAGGAACCTCCGCTACCAATTAAGCCCTCAAGAACCACATATTGTTGTTCATAACAGAATCAACATCTTACCTTTCCTAACCCGCGATATAGGAGTCACTTGATGTGATGTGATGGCTGGGAATGAGGATAGCTCCTCATTCCTAGTGAGATTGGTTGTCATAGTGGAAACCCAACCTTACTTCTCAAAGCTATATCGCTAGAGCTTAGGTTTTGACCAAAACCTCACTTGACTATCGCAGAAAAATCCCAAACTTCACTCAGCTAGAGAAGTATTTATTGATTTTCCACGCACAAGATTGGAAATGAAACAGCTTCCTCAATGAGATGCCTAAAGCTGACTCAATGCTCCTCCAAATGTTTTGCTGCCCTATACCATAGAAGCCAGAGAGAAACCTCTAGGCCAAGAGTCCACAAATTTCTCTCCTTGCTTGCGAAAACCAAATGAAAGTGTCTCAGAAGCTTATGCCATTTAGTTGAGAGAAAAGAAGGGACTGGCTAGGGTGGGATCATCACCACCAAAAGCAATCAAAAGGAAATAGGGGTCTTAAAACCCTCAGAGCCTCGGCTCACAAAACATAGACATCCAACCAATCAATGATGAGAAATGGTTTCTCCTCTCTCTTATTTATAGATTCCTTATGGAGATCTCTTCTCCTTATTTTAATGTGAGGGGTTACAAGTTTCCCTCCACTTAGCCCCAATTCTCGATTCTTCCACAAGTTTTGCCCCAATTTACCCAATGTTGCCCCAAAATATTGGATAATGGGTTTCCCCCTTTACCAATGACTATAGCCTACGAGGTTGGATAGGCTACTATGTCCTTCCTTGGTTAGTTAATTAGTAGGGAACATTATAATTAATCTAAAAAAAATTGGTTGGAGGATTTATTGAAGAAGCTTTTAGGATTTTATGTACTAAAAACTTAAAAGAAAACAAAAAAGTTTAAAACTCCCGCATGGGGAGCATGGATAGCCAAGAAATTGAAATTGTTTGTTTAACGAACAAAGTTCGTATGCTCAGAGGAATGCTCTAATACCAATGTAACGAACAAAATTCGTATACGCAACAAAATACTTAGAAGATCCGGTATATGTAAATATCCATGATAAAAACAAATATATTATATAAGAATTGTATAAAATATATGAGATGATGATTACAATTGAGGGTGAAGGTCTACTTGTATACCGAGGCAGGTACCTCTTTACAAAAGGTCATGTCTTTAGACACATGCCTATTCTCTACTAATTAATTAATTATTATTATTATTATTATTATTATTATTATTATTTGTATATATTTTATTCATAACATTGCTCTTCAAAAAGCTTTGTCCTCAAAGCTTATTGCTGACAAGTCATATCATATGTTCTTTGTCTTTGTAATCTATTCGCATCTTTTGGAATTCTTCAATTTGTCATCTTCGTTGATACAGGATGACAAGATCCTCTAAGTGATATACAAAATAGTAGAACTAAAAAGGGATCTAACCATCCTAAATCAATCTTTTGTGGAATCTTTCGATTACTAGAAACTTGTGATTTGATGTTATCACTGGATTGAATTATGCACACTTCAATATTATTCGAAACATAAGTGTTTTGTTTGTGTTATGAGTGATATAGATTTGTAGATTGATTAAGGTGTATATTCTTGTGATTCGGATGTGGGTAAGGAGTTCTTGTTTGACCTTCCTTTAACATGTGTGTGGTAATTTTTTGATTTACTTTAGGTATTAATGTAGTTGAGTTGGGTATAGAATCTTCACTTGAAAACTTTGATGTTTGAATTGCAACTTCTGAGTACATCTTCACTTCGATTGGTTTATCCTCTTCTTGAGTTGTGATATTGGCTGGATCAGTATTCGTTCCCTTACCTTCAACTAGGACTGTTACGACTGGAGATTTCGATACTTCTTTCTGAGTAAGTTGTTCTAATTTGCCTTTTAGCAACTTCTTGCCATGTCCAGTGTTTTAAAAATCGAACTCGGGTTCCGAAACGGCTAAGGGTTGGCTCCGACTCCGACTCTGACTCGGTATCGACTCGGCCGGTTCAGTTTCAATGACTCGGTCTTTGTAAACAACACATTAAATATTAATTTTTTATAACAAAAACATAATTTTAAAGATTTTCATTCATGTTTCCAAACCCAAAGCATGAATATATCCATTATATCAAAATTGCACCCAGTGCACTGTCCAATACATGATGATGATATAGAGATCAAAACAAAAAAAACATAACCAAGGAGGCTCTAAATGGCCTCTACAACAAAACATGAATAGTCACTACTGTTAGACATCTGACAAGACAATATTCTCTACCTCAAACTTTGAACCAGAGGGGGAAACCGCTCGCTCCTCCTCTAAATCAACATCCTCAACTAAAACTGTAGCACGTTGAGCCTGAGATAGACGAGTTATGTGCCTCCATCGTGGCTGACTAGAGGAAGTGCCTGCGGCTGCAACTAGAGGACTTGGAGTTGGGACTGGGCTTGCTACTAGTGGATCTGCATTGGCTCCAAACGGTTTATCTTCTTTGTGTGAATCCTCTCAAAGACAGACCAATTGCACTCACACACAGAAGCATTGCAAGTTTGACCCAAAATGCGGATTGCAAATCTTTGCAATTCAAGACAATGGCTCGGTCGGCTCAATGTACGGCTCGATTGGCTCAATGAGAGAGAAAGGAATCAGCCTTGATGAACTTTATCCTATAGCCTTTGTGATGTACAGTCTCTACAGGCAAGATTCTCACATGCTTCCTTTTCTCACATCTACAGGGATAGGAATAAGTTGGCAGATGGCTTATGCAAAGCAGCGCTAGGAATGGACAGACATAGCTGGGAAATTATAGAAAACAAATCGCTTAGCCAAAAAAACACTAGGGATGAACAGAAGTGCCTGGAAAATTACAGAAAACAAGGATGGGCATATATCAGATTTCATGCATGATATTTTACTTTACAATTTTTGTTTTTATTATAAAAGAAATTCTGAAATCATAAATGATGGATGATACTTTGATTTTTTTATGATGATATTTTACCACACAATACTTCCCTTTAGAGTTTCGATGAATAAGCCACATAACAATGACTGGACAAAGGAAATCATACATGATAGATAATATTCTAAGATTTTCCTGATGATGATAGAAATAGGAGAGAATGTAAAAAGCAAAATCCCTTTTTGTGGGCAATGTTACAAAATTTCGTTTTTTGTGGGCAATGTTATAAACCATGGGCCTTAGGGACAAACTAAGAATGGTTTTTACCATATAATCATGTAATTTTGTTTAATAGATAAAGTTATAGAACCTTTTTTTCCTACACAATATTTGTGTGTGTTGGCGAGGCGGAAGGAGGGGCACAATGGCACCAAAAAAATAACAAAGTTCAATGGCTTAATCAACAGACAAAGTATAACAAGGATTAACACAAATTGCAAAAAAAAAAAAAAATATCAAATGTGCCCACCAAGAGACAACAATGAAGGAATTAAAATCACCTCAAAATATCTATCTAAAAGGCTTTGACATGATTGGTTTAGATGGTTCAAGGAATAAAATGCAAGAGAGTCAATAAATTGATCACCGTTTGCTACAACTTGTTTTTTAAAAGTCTTCCATAAATAGAGGATCAAGAGGAAAATATCCTTGGTCATGAAGTTGAGAACTTAAAACATGAACTAGAAAACTATCAAAAATACACTTCAAAATAAAATGAGGAGAATCAAGATCTTAAGAAAAATTCAAAAAAAAAACATTATCAGAGACAAATGTATAGATTTCTCACCTAATGGAACATAGTCAAAGCCTACTTGCACTGTTGAAAAATAATGTAGCTATGGTCGGAATTTTTCATTGCAAACATGAAGAAGAAATCAATTTGTGGACACCTACAAGTCGGCCCAACTAGCCCTACAAGTCAGCTCCAAGAAGACCTACCTACATGCCGGCCCCACTAGGGCTAATTATCCCACATAAGACACCTATATATAAGTGTTTTTTGGTTCTCATTTGATTGTCACAATCACAAAAGTTCGGTCTTCTACTTCAGAGCTTATCCACACATGCGAAATTCAGAAGACGGATTCCCTTTTAGCTATATTGTCTATCTCTTCAAGGCTTGTTGATTATAGTTGACTTGGGCATCACACTGACTTTTGTTCTGTTCATTTTGGAAGTCGAAGACTTCAAAGGGACCTTGATTTTTTGCTAGTTGTAACTTCACTCTTTTGTGATGTTGACCGAGGGATTTTGGGCCGATTTTTGTGACAGTTCATTGAGTTTTCTGTGGTGCCTTAAGGACTACATTTCCGCCTTTTATTACAATGATTATAGGCCCTAACATCGGCCTTATTGAGCAATCTACTACAAGGAATTTGGAGCTGATCTTTCTCATTACATTGACAGACTATGACTGGCATTTCTCATTGAAGAGTATTTTGGATTTATTGGAACATTTTAATGTAACTTTGATGGAGAGAATCTCTCTCATAAGTAAAAAAATTTGGGTTTTCCCCCTATTGGTTTTTCCTTGGTTGTGAGCTTAATCCTAGTATCTCTTGTCTCTCGTTTATTGTCTATTGAATTTCCATGATCTTGGGTCTAGGATAGAATCTTAGAATCTCTGACGCTACCAAACCAAGAATCTCAACAAAGCCACTTAGCACAGCAGAACAATAAAATACAGTAAACCAATCATCCACAAATATAGACAACTTTTTAAAAAATATTGTACAAATATGTACAACCACCCAATCTTCATTATATTAAACCAAATGAATAATACAACAGTCTAGGGCTTCCCATACGAGGCATAATGACTCTCAATTATCCACAAGTACAAGAATACAAGATACACTGCCAATCTCGCTGCAGTCTCTATGTCATATCTCGTCCTGTAGGTCCTTCGCTCTCGTTCTGCTCTCTAGCTGCCCCTTAGTCCATCAAAGGAAAACACATAGAGTCTCCAGGAGGGCTGCCACCTATCACTACTGCAAGTCACTTTTGCTTCAATGAACACGAGCTGATCCAATCTGCTCTTCTAGGTTGGCCAATACCTAACCTCCAATCTGCCTTCTAGTATTCTTTCGTCCATAAAAGAGCTACAAATTAGGCTCAATCCCTCACCCAACCTTCAACAGTCAATCTCTCGTTATGACTACTTGTCAAGGGCTACTTTGGTCCATCAACAAACTGCCCTCAAACTAACCACTACAAGCCTGTGGCCTAATCATCACAACAAGGTCATCACTTTGGCCTACTTCAAGGAGGAATTTCTTCGCTCTACTAGCCCAAAATAGCTCTCTTCTAATGTGGCCTTCCAGTAGACTTCTTTGCACCTTCAAACAGTCATTAAGAAGCCAAACCGTACTCCTTTCCCTTCGCTAAAGATGCTTCTATTCTGCGGCCACCACAGAAGTGTCACTCTTCTCCTCTACAACCTGCCTTTTATCCTTCTTTGATGTCCTTGTGTTGCTCACTTGGATTGTGGTTCAAATGAATTACATCACCTCCCTTTTATACACTAAAGGAGGGCTTGTTTAAGATGTCCACATTAGCATGACAACCTGTCATTAGGCCATTATAACATAGGCCAACCTTATCACTTGTTGTCCATGCCCACTTCTTAACTTAAAAAATTCATAGCTCACTAAGGACAACTCGGATTTTAATGATTCTCGAAGTGTTGGAATCTCCTCGCTGTAGCCTGTCCTTTGTCATCTCCATCCATCACATGTCCAAAATGCTCAATGGTTTTTGGCCCAAGCCCACAAATGACTTTTGTGGTGCTTCACCCTCCAAACCCCGAACCTTAGGGCTTGGGGTACCTCCCAAGCTACTCAACACTCCCTCTTATCTAGGGAGGTACTTCCAAGACTAGGAAGTAACTCATCATCATCATCACTACTCGCAACACTCGTCCAACTCTTGGCACTCACTACTGCAGCAATCCCTGTCGTATGAACTATGCCTCTCTCAGAAGTGTCGTTGTCACTGGAAGCATCATGCTTCTTATACTCCAGAAGTATCTTCCACTCTCTCCATGATTCCTTCTTGGCAATAGTAGGAGCACCCTTGCTCCCTAGTGACGAAGCACTCTTCTTGGGTTGCAAAGTCTCCCTTTGAACCTGCAAGCTCCTGCTAGAACTTGACTCCTTTTGAGCCTCTGGAACCTAGACCTTCTTCTCTAGAATCTGTACCTGCTCATCTAAAGCCTACACATGCACCTGCTTCTCTGGAACCTGCACCTGCTCCTCTGACTTCTTCTTCCCATGATCCACAGACTTTCCCGTCAACCTGTATAGACCATGCTCTCTAACTCCAAGCACAATACCCACGGAGATAGAGTCTCTAGGTCTGGGTCTTGCCTTCCCATCCTGGAACAAGACCTCAAACCCCTTCTTCTCAATCATCGAGACAGATATCACGCTATATCTGAGTCTTGGTACAAACAATACATCTTGGACCCACATCACCTGTCCTGTCTCCATCCTGAATGGCACAACACCCAATCCTCGAATCTCCTTCTAACTCTCGTCGCCCAAGACCATGTGCAACTTCGAGTCCCATTCAGCTAGAGTATCAAAAACCTCTTGTGACCTTGTCATATGTTTCATCGCACCACTATCCACGTACCATCCATCCTCATCGATAGTACCCAGCGAGAAATGAGAGATCATAGCAAAGTCCCCTCCTGCAATCATTTGATGAGAGCATCTATCTCGGCAAAAGTGTCAACACTAGCGACCTACTTCCCTTTCTTCTTCTTGTCATCTCATGTCTTCTTCATTGGACATCTCGAGGAAAATGACCCATCTAGCCATAATTGAAACACTTGTTCTTACTCAAGTCCTTTTGCTTACCCTTCATTCATGCTGCAAGTGCCATGTCATCATATTCCCTCTTCGTTGGATGACGATCCTCATCTCGCAACTCTTCTTGAATGATATCGTCCCACAACCTATTCCAGTCTGGCAATTTGTCCCTGGCAACGATTCCTTTGATGAAGGGTTTCCATTCTGGAGTAAACCCTTTCAACGCAATCATCACCATATCAGTATCTGAAATAGTGACACCGACAGTAGCAAGCTCATCTTTCACCTAAGACAACCTCGTCATATACGAAGTCACTCTTTCACCCCGTAACATCTTGGTGGACTTCAACTTGTCCTCCAATACCGGTACCCGGTTCTCGTTCTTATTCTATACAAATATTCTAAAGAGCCATCCACGTCTCATGAGTGGAGTTCTTCCTGAATAAATGTGGTATTAGGGAGTCCTTCATACCATCTAGGATGAGCAGTCTCGCCTTCATATCCAATTACTCGTACACTTCCAGCTCCTTAGGGTCAATCAACTTCTTGATAGCTTTCTCGGCAAACTCCAAGATCCTATTGACCTGTAAGACCAACTTTATCCACTCCTTCCATGGACTATAGTTGGACAACCCTTCTAAATTGTTCCCATACTGAAGACCAACCTGCAACTTCGACATTATAGTGAGCCCTTCACCTACAATGTGACCAACTCCCTGTTAATTTGTACTTCTCTTGTGCACTCTTTGATTCACTGTCTCCAAAGTAGCCCAACTTGGCTTTAATTCCATGTTGAATTTCTACGATCTTGGGACTAGGATAGAATCTTAGAATCTATGACACTACCAAACCAAGAATCTTGTTAAATTTGGCAACTATGGCCAAACTCCACTTTGGACTGCTCATTAGGATTCATGAGGATCACCAAAATCAAGAATAACCTCTAATCAATTGGAGAGATCATAGTTGATAAAGAGCTCACTCTCATTTCTCTTGGAGGTCTTCCTCGGGCATGGTATGTATTCGATACCACTATTCTCAATAATAATATAATTCCTGATTTTAATGAATTGTTGACAAGATTCACTCAAGAGGAGACAAGGATGACGGAGAGAGACAAACCCTCAAATGAAAATGGAAGTGAACCTACTTTCTTCACCGCTCATGCAAAGAAGAACTTAGAAGAATAATGTTGGTCCTAGAAATCAAGGTCAAGGAAGAGCGAGACCCAAAGGAAGGAAGGGTAGATGTTACAATTGTAACAAGTTTGGCCACTATGCTAGAGAGTGCCCTAATAAAAGAGACTCGCCTCGAGATGATGACTACAACAATAACAACTCCAAGGGAAATGGAAATCAAAGGAACAACAGGTTCAATAACGAAGGAAAGAGAAAGGCAGCCTCTTCTCGCAATGGAAATGGAAATGGTCAACCTTTCAAGAGGTCAAGGAACTCTAGGTATGATGAATCTAATGTTGATAACAATAAAAACGAATATATTCTTATATCTTCCCTCTTTGCTGCATCTCCTCCCGATACCCTGGATAACTGGTTGATTGATATTTGTGCCTCAAGGCACTTCACTAGATATAAAGAGGCCCTCTCTAATTTGATTGAAAAGGATATTAATTTGGAAATTATCTTTGGAGATGATGCCACCTATTCCGTGAAAGGGACGGGAACTGTGACCCTTCATCTAAATCAAGGACAAGTCTTCGTTTGCAAGATGTGTTGTATGTACCTGACTTGAAGAAGAATCTAGTGTCTATCTCGGCAATTGAAGACAAAGGATTCAAGGAGGTATTCATTGATGGAAAGGTACACATTTGGAAGAGAAATTTCAAAGAAGCATTCACTCTTGGTTTCAGGGTTGATTCACTCTATCAGGTTGGAGGAAGTTCGTTGGGAGCCATAACATGTAACACAACTCTTCAATCCGAACTATGGCTATAGAGGTTTGCACACCTTCATTACAAAGCCCTTCCCAAAGCAAGGAAGGTGGTCACAAGTATGCCTGATTTCAAAGATGATCATGAAAGTGTACGTTAGGGTTGTGCCGAAAGAAAGCATACAAAGGGAGCATTCCCCTCAAATGTCACCAAGACTACTGACGTTCTACAATTGATTCATTCTAATCTATCTGGTATGTTACACGTAACATCCTTGGGAGGATGCATATATTATGTCACTTTTATAGATGACTTCTCCCACAAGACATGGATATACTTATTAAAGAAAAAGGATGAAGTATTCAAATGGTTCTGCACCTTCAAGGCCTTGGTTGAAAATCAAATAGGGAAAAAGATCAAAATTTTGAAGATCGATAATGGAACCAAATATGAATCAAATGAGTTCAATGATTATTGCAGGGAAGTTGGCATTAAGAGGGAGACCACTACTCCATGTACTCCCAAACAAAATGGAGTTGTTGAAAGAAAGAATAGAACCATTCCTGAAGCTACCCGTGCCATGCTAAATGACCAAGGTCTTCCAAAGTTCCTATGGGGAGAAGCTACCAACATTGTTGTGTATGTTCAAAATAGATACCCACATCAAGCATTTGACTCCAAAACTCCCAAAGAAGTTTACACTAGTAAGAAAGCTTATGTTTCTCATTTTCGAATTTTTGGAAGTCTCGTATATTTTCATGTGCCGAAAGAAAAGAGGAACAAGTTGGATCCTTTTGGAAAGAAGGGAACATTTGTGGGCTATAGTGAAACTTCAAAAGTCATATAAAATCTATGTGCCTGGTCAAAGAGAAGTGGAGATAAGTCATGATGTCAACTTCAATGAATATCCTGCCCTTAGCAAGCTTAGAGATCTTCCTATCTCAAAGGAAGACAAAGAAGATGCGGGAAAGCAGGAAGAACCTAAGTATGAACAGATGCCCAATGTTGAAGGTCAAATGGATCCTGTAGATCCACCTTCTAGTGAGCCCACTTCTTCAAATAAAAGAAGACCCTTATGGCTTAGAGACACTATCGAAGATGCCAAGAGACATATTGCTCCAAGGCGAACATTCCGTGAAAGTAAGAAGCCGAATACCTACCAAGGGTACTTAGTAGCCATGAGCACCATTGTCCAATCTGAGCCTGAAACGTTTGAAGAAGTCGTGAAGCACCAAGTTATTGCTCTTGCATATATTACAGGTTGGAAGTTTCATCAAATAGATGTCAAAACAGCTTTTCTAAATGGGATCATTGAAGAAGTCTATATTGAACAACCTCAAGGGTTTGAGGTCCACGATTGAGAGACACATATTTGCAAATTGAAGGCCTTGTATGGCCTGAAGCAGGCCCCTCTTGCATGGTACTCGTATTGATGGTTATCTATTGAGTCTTGGCTTTGAGAGAAGCGATATTGATCTGGATCTATATTTCAAGGTTGTTGAAGGTGAACCCCTGATATTGTTGTTGTATGTAGATGATTTGTTTCTAACAAGAGCCGAAGTATAGATTGTTCAGTGCAACAGGGAGTTGGTTTATGAATTGGAGAGGAACGATCTTGGCCTCATGCATTAGTATTTGGGATTGGAAATTTGGCGTAAACTGAATGGGATCTTTGTGGACCAAGGCAAGTACATTGTTTCGATTCTTTCAAGATTTGGCATGATGGTCTGCAATTCCATGGACACTTCTATGGTTATGAACTTGAAAAAATCTGGGACAGTGACTCAAAGTTGTTTGATTCTACTATGTATTGCAAAATGATTGGCTCGTTGAATTATATTGTGAACCAAGTCACCTGATACGGGGATACCGGGATTCGAAGAATCGGATACGGGTACGGTGACCCCGGAACAAGATACTTGTGGGATACGATACGTTATATATTATTTTATTAAAAAATATATATATATATATATTAAAAAATAGATATTTTTTTACACAAATTCATACTTAATTCATTGATTTAAACATAGATTTATCTATCATCTTAGATAGTCAAGGTTTTGTTTGAGTGATGGGTACATTTTTAGTAGGGTCATGATAGAGGAGTTTGACAACCAATGTCACTAACATCAAGATACATAGAGGGATTGGTGCTCTTGATTAAATACGAGTTCTATACCCTAATACATGACAAAATTCGATGGAAACATTGCAATAACCCAATCCTGAAATCCTGAAAAACTGATAAGTCTACTGGATAGGTACATAGAGGGATTGGTGCTCTTGATTAAATACGAGTTCCATACCCTAATACATGACAAAATTCGATGGAAACATTGCAATAACCCAATCCTGAAATCCTGAAAAACTGATAAGTCTGCTGGATTTTGAATGAGATCTAAAATTCTACTTTCTCCATATGAAATCCAATGAGGTCGGAACCACTCTCAAACACTCTGAGTCATTTCATGCTAATGTTAAAAATTTAAGTAAAAGTGACATTCTCCTTAATCTTCATTTTCATCCTTTTACTTTAAGAATTTAACATTACCATGAATCACATATAAATACTAGGGACATAGGCTTGATGCCCTCTCCTTAAAAATCCTCCTCAATTGGTGAAAAACAATGCAATTGGTGAAAAACGATGAGCAAAAGCCCCCCTTTATAATAAAAAAACAACGCTTTTTTGAACCCGCGGGCCCGGCCGTATCCGGTTTTACGGGATACGGCGTATCCAAACGGGGTACGGTCGGGATATGCCGTACCCCATTCGGATACAGCGTATCCATTGAATTGGGGCAGAATCCCGTACGTATACGTACCCGATACGAGGATTCGGAATTTGTGGCCCTTTCAGGCGAATCCGGTTACTTAGATTGTGAATATGAGGCCTCATATTTGTTATGCAGTGAATACATTGAGCCAATTCTTGGTGGAACCTCGTTGTGTACACTGGGTCGCAGCGAAACACATGTTGAGGTGCTTGTGAGGTACCATTGAGTATGGCTTGATGTATGCTTCTAACGGTGAACGAAAATTGTATGGTTTCACTAATGTTGATTGGGTAGGTAGCTCTAATAATAGAAAGAGCACCTCTGTGTATTGTTTTTATCCTGGGCTCCGCTATGGTTTCATGGTCTAGCAAAAAACAAACCTCTATTACTTGGAGTACAGTTGAAGTTGAATACATTGTTCCCAATATTGCTTGTTGCGAGGCTATATGGTTTCGAAATTTTTTCTTTGATTTGTTTGATCAAATGTTGGAGCCTACTATTTATTGTCATAATCAAAGTTGTGTGAAGCTATCTAAGAACCCGGTGTTCCATGACAAATCAAAGCATATTGAAATCAAATCTCACTACATCTGGAATATTGTCCAGAGAGGAGCTAGCCTAGCCAGTCAAAACCGGTCAAAAAACCCGGTCAGCCACCCCATTTTGCATTTTTTTCCAGTCAAACCAGTGCTAACCGGTCGGTTTATTGATAAACCGACCGGTTTATTCATAAACCGACCGGTTTATTCATAAACCGACCGGTTTATTCATAAATCGGTCAGTTAGCTACCACGGCCACAAAAGGGACCCACAGAAGTTGATTTGGTCAGTAATGGGTGGTTTTGGAGGGAAAATGAGGGTTTTTCCCCTCCAAAAACACCCTCCTCAATAAGGGAAGGGTACCCTCTCATTTGTCTCACACATCTCATTTTGAGCTTTTGTGAGTTTGATTGAGAGCTTGGAGAGTGTTGAGTTTTTGCTGAAGTAGTAGAACAATTTGAGCTAAGTAGTAGCCAGCATGCCTCCAAAAGCCAAGGATACTACATGGGCTCATTGTGATATGATTGATGGAAAAATGATTTGCAAATATTGCCAAAAATCTATTGTAGGAGGGGGTATTTACAGGTTCAAGCAACACTTGGCTAGGATAGGAGAACATGTAAAGCCATGTGGAGCAGCAAATGAAGTAATAGGGCATATTCGGGCAAAATACCTTCAGAAGTTTGAGACTCGAGTCACTGAACCAATAGAGAAGTTTGTGACTCGAGCAGTTGCAAAGTTTCGCAGTCGAGACTACCAACTGAGTTTGATCATGATGAGAAGCTTCAAGTGATAATGTTGATCACTAATATCATATATGTAGATTTGTAGTAGGCCAATGGCCTCATAGCTTGTAGCCATGTTTTTGGACTTTATGGGCCATTTGGAGCCTCGCTGCTTATATATTTTTTGGATGATATGTATTGTACTCGGTGCCATTTGATATATTCACCTTTACATGGTATATAAATGAGCAAACTTTGCATATTTTGTCTCTATTGGCTTGGAATCATGGTTGCAAATCTTAAAAATAGTTTTTTTTAATTAAAAATTAATTATTTAATGTATTTTTTTAAAATCGGTTCATTTAGACCTGACCAGTACCGGTTAGACCAGTTCCTGTCAGAAACCCGGTTCATTAGGTCCACCGGTCCGGTCACCGATTCCAGCTTTTAATACTATGGTCGTGAGACATTGTTGTCTGGGGGATGTATTGTTGGATTCCTCCTGTAGGTTGTTTGTCGTGAGACATTGTTGTCTGGGGATGTATTGTTCGATTCCTCCTGTAGGTTGTTTGTCGTGAGACATTGTTGTCTGGGAGATGTAATGGTGACTCCTCCTACAGGTTATGTGTCATGAAACCTTGTGGTCCGGGAGATGTATTCCTCCTTAAGGTTGTGTCTTGAGACCTTGTGATCTGGGAGAAGTATTCCTCGCGTAGGTTGTGTCGCGAGACATTGTCAAGAATGTGTTGATGATTCTCTGTATGGTATGTGCCGTGAGGAACCATTACTTAAAATCGAAGATACTTTGTTAGTTCCTCCCTTGAGTTGTTGCCATGGACAATGTGCAGTGAAAGATATGTCCAGAATGGATACTATGTGTCTTTCACAGTATGAGTTGAAGAAAGCTTAGTTTATGTTCTATTTTAACCAAGTTTGACTTCAACAGAACACTATGGTCCAGATTATCCAGATTTGGGACAATTGATCTTGAAAGAGAATCAAAAACTACACTCTAACTAAAGAGGGTTTATTTTAAGAAAAATGATGTAACAACTATAATATAATGCTAACACAAAACATGAAGAAGAAATCAATTTCTGGACACCTACAAGTCAGCCCAACTAACCCTACAAGTCAGCCCCAAGAAGACCTACATGTTGGCCCCATTAGGGCTAATTAGCCCACATAAGATGCCTATATATAAGTGCTCGTTGGCTCTCATTTGATCATCACAATCACACAAGTTCGTTCTTCTACTTCAAAACTTGTCCAAATGTGCAAAATTCAGAAGAAGGATTCTCTTTTGGCTATATTGTTGGCTGGTTGATTACAGTTGACTTGGGCATCAAATTGACTTCTAATCTGTTCATTTTGGAGGTCAAAGACTTGAGAAGGACCTTGATTTTTTCGCTAACTATAACTTCACTCTTTTGTAACGTTGACCGAGGGTTTTTAGGCCGAGTTTTGTGATTGTTCAGTTGAGTTTTCTGTGGTGGCTTAAGTACTACATTTCGGCCTTTTATTAGTGTTTACATGCCCTAACTTCGGCCTTATTGAGCAGTCTATTAGAGGGAATTTGGAGTTAACACAAGGAATTAGAGGGAATTCAAGTGTCATACACGAACATGTTGACCCCCTGGAACAAGACACATTAGGACACGCTATATATTATTTTATTAACATATATATATATATATATATATATATATATATATATATATATATATATATTAAAAAAGTGTTGGACCAACAACGAAAATGTGCAAAGAAGATAGATGATTTTCCTAATCAAATCAACTAAATCTAGTGTAGCAACATCACACTCAACTACATCAACATACACGCTACTAACAAATTTGGTGTTGAATTTTTTCAATAAACGGTTTTGTACCATACCTGATCCACTCCAAATAATATAACGATAAAGTTGACAAGGTGGGTAATTACTAATTAACATGCTTATACTACTTGTTCAATGACAACATTCTTTTGAATTACAGTATCAAACAGGAAGGTGTAGACCTATTGTCTGACTTGGAACAATGCTTCTATAACTTGTTCAATGATAACATTCTTTTGAATTAAATTATCAATCATGAAGGTGTAGACCTTTTGTCTGACTTGGAAGATTAATCATCAAAAAAATTGCCCTGGGCCTGTGGACTTGCAATTTCCACATTATGATCAACTAAAGAAACTAAGGTCCTTTTGACCAGCACGTTTGGAGCTTTCTTATTCTTGTACTTACCATTTCACTATGTATTTGCTTTAAGAAGATTACAATAACATTAGTGGCATTCTTCTTTGCAAGCAAATACTTGGACATGGATAAGAGAAACTTTAAAAGGACAAACCTTTGCAGCTTGTAGCATATTGAATAAGATCTTGTTATTCTTTAGGGTGAAATTTGTTGGAATACTGTCAAGATATTAAAGGCATATTGACCTACTGAAGCATAATTCGACTTTTCTGCCCTCTAATTTCCTTCTATGACTTATAAACTTGTGATTCGTATGCCAGAATCGGGACACGATCAGGAGACGACCGGACACGAGTCCGACCAAATCGTGTCCAATTCAACTGCTTCGGGACACGAGCCCCCTGGGGAACGAATCCGGTTTCGTAGATTGAAGAGTATTTTGGGGAACGAATACTCAATCTGGTGTTTCTAATTGAAGAGTATTTTGGATTTATTGGAACATTTTGATCTTTCATGGACAGAATCTCTCTCTCATAACGAAAGAAAGTTGGGTTTTCCCATTGTGGATTTTGACTTTGCTGTGACCCTAATCCTGGTGTCTCTTGTCTCTTTTTTATTGTCTACGGTGATCTCTATTTACTGCTCTTGTTGAAGATTCGAATGGTTGAAGTTTTTCATGTATAGCTACTTGTTGATTAAAGTATAATGAAAGAACTGATTGCATCAATAGAAGTAGTTATCAACTGTGAAAAACTATTCTAGTCCTAGCTACACTATAATTTCAACATGCACAAATCACGAAGTTGAGGAACGGAAAAAACAAGACAATAAAAATAGCTAAAACAACTCATCAACAAAACAAAAATAATGGATCCACTTGAATTAGGATGTTTCCTGAACTTATTACTTAAATATCCAAACCATGGACAGGGAGACAATCACATATGCAACAAAAGTATTAAAAAAAAAACCGAGTGAAGATTTATCTCGTCACCATGCCATCTATCCAGTGAGGACAGAAGGTCCATCTATTGCCACTAAAAATCTTGGTATATCAAAAGGAAGTTCTGCTATAAAATCCTATTGTCACAAAAGTCACAAATTTTGTTGCAAGATTCCAAAATGAATTCCCATTTCTAAATATTGGGATTTTAATTCAACTCATTTCCAAAGGTGACTAGATCCTTTGCATGATGTTGATGCAGGATGCTTTCCACATGGTTCTAGGATAGAACATGAAGTAGATGGACACGTTAACATAGCAAGGTCATTCAATATTTTCATGGGATGGAGAAATTTTCAGGAAAGTGGATATCTGAGAACGTCAAGATGAATACCTCCATAGCTAAGAGGGAATGTTGATTTTTGGGTAGCTACAGGAGGTCAGGTCGTCCCCAAGTTGGGTGAAGAAAGAAAAAATAATTAAATTTTAAATTGGTCAGGTTGTCCCCAAAAGTTTATGTGCACAACAAGGACTCTATAAAAGGGCATTTGATCTCGTCATTTCATCGCACAACTCATCAACTCAGAGCATCTGAGACAAGAAGAAATCTGGAGCAGACCGAGACTCAAAAGGAGGAGCAAAGATTGAGACTTTTCTAAGGATGGATTTGTGAAAGAAAAGCTTGCTGACCAGAGGACGAATTAGAAACTCATCTGTATCTTCCTTCACTGTCTGAGGCAGTCATTCTGAGGCTGGTCTGAAATTGTCTAAAGAAGATCTGAGCTTCCGATCTGAGGTTTATAAGGCAGAGGCTTCCTGAGGCAGACCGTGTTTTAAGACAAGTCTGAACCTGGGGTTCTCTGTAAGGTCCGAATCTGTGGTTTCTGAGGCTATCTGAAGCATGTTTTGGCCTCCTTTCAAGACTGATCCCTGAGGAAACTATCCAAAATCGTGAGGCACAACTCAGGCTGACTAATGCTCAGTATAAGGCCAAGTCCAAGGCAGTTTCAAGGGTGATCAAGGCTAGCTGAGTTTGCTTGCAGTATATGCTAAAAGTTAGTAAGGTTTAATGAAGCATATGTGACCTGGACTAGACTGAAGTGTGTTCCTTGAACAGACCTTGATGCCAGAAGAAGTTTAGAGCAGATATTGGTGCCTGCCTTTGATACTTGTAGAAGTCTTCAAGCAGAAGCATTGAAACAGCCCTTTGATGAAGTTATGGAGCAGGCTTTGGCAAAATTTTGAGCAAACATTGGAGAAGCTTGTGCCACCTAGGTTGACTTGTAAATATCAGATTGTACTTCTGCTGAACTGAACAATTTCTGCTAGAAAATATTGCTGGGTTTTCTCCTGAGTTTGGGTTTCCCAGGGAAAAATTTTGGTGTCTACTGTGCATGGCTATTCTACCGTAATCTTTACTGTTTCTATTGCATTTACTGTTGAATTTTCTGAGTGTAATTGCTTAATGATATTCTGGATGTGCTAAAGTAAATACTATGTCATTGGAAGTAATTACCAGTTTCAGAAAATTGTGATTGTCTAATTAGTGCTAGAAAATAGACAGCACTAACCCTTGTACAATGCAATAGTTTTATTTAGGACTTCCAAAATCATATTGTTTGATCTCAACCATGACAACATATATAGTCATGTTATTTCCTGAGGGTTAGCGCAATTGCTAGATGCTCTTGTGCAAAAGTTCACAAAAGTCTCCAGATCAGATCTCTTTAAGTCCTTTGGGTTTACAAACCAATATTTCAGTTGCCAGTTGCTATCATCCTTCATCCAGAAGGTCGGGGAAATCATCGCATCGTCACTCAAAATCCCTAATATGTGGGCAAGTGAGGGGCTGTATTTATTAACATGACCATATATATATATATATCCCGAGGTTAGTACAATTGCTAGATGCTCCTGTGCAAAATCTCACAAATGTCTTCAGATCAGATCTCTTTAAGTCCTTTGGGTTTACAAACCAATATTTCAGTTGGCAGTTGCTATCATCCTTCATCCAGAAGATCAGGGAAATCATTGCATCATCGCTCAAAATGCCTCATAAGCAGGCAAGTGAGGACTGTATTTATTTCAAGAATATATTTTTTTTCCAGGGAAACCCTAGGGGGCCTTCCCTACATTCTTAGATGACATCCCTAGTACAACCATGAACATAGAATACTGTATCTCACCCAAGGGATTCGAGTCGATCACCTGCTAGGACTGAACTAACAGCATACTCAACAACATTGAAGACAACCCTATGGGCCTCTCTCTCTCTCTCTCTCTCTCTATAGATATATATATGTGTGTGTGTGTGTGTGTGTGTGTGTGTGTGTATTCAAAAGTTTGATAAACCCGAAAAGAATCTTAATAACTTCTTTATGGATTAAAAAAATGGATTTCCATTAAATATACATTCAAATTACCATTAAATTTGTTCATATGCTTCATATTCATCGAATTTTGAAATTCATCACCAGATACAGTAACTATGACTCCAACTCCTAAGACTGTTCATTCTTTCCACTAAATCTATTCCCTCCTAGGCATCTAAAACGAAGGAAAAATAGAGCATTATAAGATTATGGAAAGAACTGATGAGATATGTTCATGTTGACAAAATACCTCCATTTCAATAATGTGCCCAATCATTGTCTCTGCTGGAGCCAAGCCTTCGCGTAAAAAGTTTCCTACAACTTCATCCACACGCTTCGAGAGTACCGGAAATCTTTCCAGCTCAGGTACCTTACATTTATGGGCAATCTGCAATACATGACAATATCCAATTAGCTTATCCTACAGGTATTCGACAGAAACAAAGTAAAAAATGTATACATTAAACAGAGTGTCCTCACTACCTTAATTAACTCGTCATAAATAAAGCGTGCACACTGAATGCTTGGATCTAATAGCCGAGCAATCTGTCTTCGTACCAGAACTTCAAAAGGGACCTGTAAAATTACATCAATCATTAAAATCTCACTTCCAGCACATTATAGCTTTTAACTAGATTGTTAACAAAATTGACCGGTTACAAGTCTAGGTAGTCTCTAATTAATAGATTTAATAACAAGTAAGCTTAAGTTTCATAAGATCATTAACTACATGGTTAACTGGCTGGTTGATGCCCATCTTCTCTGGTGATTTCCATTAGTTGTAATTTTAGTTTTAAAATTTTATTCTACAACAATATCACAGATATTCAAAAGTCTATTTCTGCATCCTCAAGGGACTGGTCATTGACGTACTGATACACTCAACATATTTAACTAAAAAGATTATTTCAGCCAATGAAACTTACAAATTCCATAAAATTAAACATGGAAGTGCTAAATTAAAAGACCTTTCTTGCACATATAAGAAACATACATTCAATCATTCAATCATGGATGGCTTAAAAAAGGAAGATGGACAGAAAAACCCAAAGAAGACCCAATTGAAAGTAAAGTAACTGGCGGACATTTAAATACACTCAGAAATATTGGATGAAAGAGAGGTACCTCAGGTACAAACAAAGCATTTCTTGGGCCAGTGGCATTTTGAATTGCCATTCGAATATCGTCATCAGTCAAATCCTCACATGGGTCAACCTCCTGCAACAAACACAATTTAATTTATAGCATATAAGACTTCACATTATGCATTGCTAAAACTGTTGAGAGAAATAATACAATAGTATTAATTCAACGCAAATATTTCAATGTCAAGACATTAAGGTCTATAGTATATACAAGGATTCACAAAAAGGTAAAGAATATATATTTAACATGCAATTTTTCTTTCAGCCATGTGGTTACAAATTAAGAAAATCACCTCTAAGCTCTTGACAAAAATTAACTGAAATATATAATGGATTCGTGCTCCTCCTGACAACTCTGCTGTAGACATTTCCTCATTTTTACCCTCCACCATTGAGGAAAATGCTGCCAAATCAAACAGAGGCAAGAGAATAAGACATTAGTAATTTCTTGAAAACATTGTATGCTAACTTGCTACATGACTATACCTACTCAACAAAGAACTATGATCCTAAGTTACTTGACACAGGGAAAACAGAAACATACTGGAAACATGACCCTTAAAAAATTAAGAAACAGGGAAATGTGATATATGTGTTATTTCAGAAAATTATATTGAAACTTTGAAAGAAAGAATTCAACATTACAACTTAAAATACAGATTCATGAATAAATGAGCAAGAACATTTAAATGAGAAACATAAGAGACATTGGACAAGTGATACATAAAGCAAGCAGTGATATCTAAAAACAGCCTTCATTGTTTATGAGGCTATATATCCAAAATTAACATTTATATATGAGCCTTCAGGCTACAATGTTACATGTATGAACTATGAACAGTGAGCTAAGCTAGTAAACCCTAAATAGCACAAGAAGCATGTTCATATTCATCACTGAAAATAGAACAAGCATGTTCAATGATGGAATGTGGATTTGTAGAAGAGCATTCCACTTCTAGGTTCCTCAAGATTCAATGCAGCAAGAGAGATGTCCAAGTCAGGGCATTCTAAATCCACATTCCATTATTTAAAAGGTCCACTACCATATTATGGACCCCAACAAGATGCAAGACAAAGGTTGGAATGCACATAAACAAGATCCTCAGCCTTCTATGAACCCAAACTAGTGTGCTTCACTGGATGAATAAAATCATAGGTGCTCCAATTTATTTCTGTTCATGAAGGCCTTGCCACTTGTGAAAGAATACAAATGGCAAGGCTTTGCAGATGTACAGTGTTTGCTCCATGACAAACCCACAATCTAACTGGATTAATGGTGCTTCTCTCATCCAAAGCTGATATCTCGAAATATTCATCCAAACCAGCATCAAAACTAGCAAATCCTTCCTTCACCTTGCTACATTCATGGGCTAGAAAGATTCTCATAAGGGTCCTTTTCGCTCAATTGGCCACCTCCCAATCCCTACATGGTGCTTAACTCTTAGCATTGCTTCGAACAATGAGGTCTTCATCATATAATCTTTGGTTTAGAGCATGTGCTGGAGTGTGCAATGGAGTATTCAACTAGTTCCACCTCTGAACAATGATTTTCTTCACTGTGTCAGTGAAATGAGCATCAACAAATAAAATCTGAAATTTGTGTGCAATGATTTCCATAGTTTCTTCAATCATGGTATCAATACCATCGTAAACCTCTCCAAAGAAAGTGTTGTCTATGACAGCACTTTAGGGAAGCTCAAATACAGAGGATGTGAACTTGAGCAAGAAGTATATCTTGTTCCACCACTCCTCATCAAGACACAATTTGCGCACCATATTGTCTCACTCTATATTTGCTCGACTCCATTCAACCCAATGTTGACTCAACCCCATAGAAATTAATGATTGCTTAACCTCAACAAGGCAGCCCAACATAATGAAGTCTAAGACATCTTGCCTCAGAAGATTTCAACAACTCCAACTTGGAGTAATCTCAAAATATTGTGCGAGATTGGTGGTTGTTGATGATGAATTTGATTATCACCCTTGTTTGTCCCATGAGTTCCTTAATCCTTGGAACCTTAGACTCAATCTATTCTAAGGTCAAATTTAAATAATGGAGAATGAAAGAAGTCCAAAAAATGTTATCATATCTGCTCTCAACAATCAAACATGCAACTTTGCAAACTGGTGCATTATCCATGCTCACTTGCACCACCTTAGCAGGCCCCATTTTCTCAATAGCTTTGATTAAAATATTAGCAATGAATTGAATATCCTTTGCCTCCACTAAACAGTCTTCAACTTTCAAAAACATTGCTCCTGTTGGTGCAGTCGCAATGATATCAATCAACGGCCTACATGTATTATCTATCCATCGATGCAAGACAATGGTAACCCCATAGCTAGTCCATGAAGCACTAGACAAGCTCCTTTTTTAGCAATTCAATTCAAACTTTTTCATAGTTGGGCCCCTTATAACCTTGAAGAGATGTGTTTATTGACCTCACCATGTCTTGCCAATAAGGGAACCGAACCATGATAAAAAGGGATATAACAAGCATAGATGGCCCTTGCCACTATTGTTTCAACTTCTTCTCTCCCTTGAACAATCACCATCTTAGCTATGCTACTCTCTTTAATTGAAAAAGATGGACTTCTAGCACTTTATGATGCTACTTGTTGTTGAGTTGCTCTACTCTTCCTTGCTTCATGCACAACCCTTGGCTCAATGTTTGGAGCTTAGAGAGTGGCATTGGCAAGTGTTCAAGTCTTTTCTTAAACCCATCAACGTCTTCCTAGTCAATCTCATACTTTCTCCTCTCTTCTTGGTCACTTGCCTTTGGGCAACAATCAAAACCCTTTCCTGAGTCACGCTCAAATCACCCTAGGTGAAATCACCCTTGCTCAATCAGTGTGGGGAAAATGAGTGTGAACACCGAAATCCTCTATACAATATTCTTGGACAATCTTCCACTTATATAAATCAAGTGTCTGGGCATCATTATGTTATTTTCCTAAGTTAGACTTAGGCTAATCTATAATAGCAACTTGCTCACACTTGTCTTAAGGAGACTTTGGGTGACGTCTGCACACCTAAACACTTAGGCATGTGTGAAAGTACATTCCCAAGCTACAAACACCAACACTCCCTCTTAGCGAGGGAGGTGTTTCCGCCATTTGGAACATGGAACTGCATCCACTGCCATGGTTGCTCCCTCTAAACTAGAGACCTTCCCTGCTACCTAGTTCCAAAACATCCTCAAAGACATGCTTCCCTTGGCCTTGTTCCTAGAAGCCTCCTGCTCCTTAACATCTTGTAAGGTCATCTCATACCAATATACCTTCTTCACAGTCTTGGATGAATCTGCTAATTGCTCCTCCCCGCCTAAACATAAAGGTTTACTCCCTCTGAACTACTCAACCTTCAAAGTTTCTTATTCTTTGTTCTTTATCACTACTTTGTTTCTCCTTGTGACCCTTATGCTAAGTCCTTCTAGCACCCACAAGAAAATTATTTGTTTATAGATCTACAAAGATCTTCCTCATGGATTTGTCTCGATCCTTTGAGACACCCACTAAAATTAGATTGTTGTCAATTCCCCAATTGGTACGGTTTCCCTCTCTCCATCTAAGGGTTGACCTTTATCGATCCCTGTTATGAATTAAAAATAGATAATAAATAATAAATAATATTGATAATAAGTAAATTAATTAATTAATGTCTTTATTAATTATGAATGAAGGGTCAAAGGTCAAACAACGTGACCATTCACCTTCGTGGCCAGTCAGCGCCTATAAAGGCAAACTGCCACGAAGGTTTGTAATCAACATTCAGTTTCTATTCAATAATAAAAAAATAACTTATTACATCACTTACACTAAAAAATCTACACACGATGATTACTTATTGGCATCTTCACTCAAACAGTGGTATCAGAGCCATTTCTGGTCCTTTGACGAGTTCGTTGCATACATCATCATCCATTAACATTTCCTAACCGACTCAATCATTGTTTTGTTGCACTTCAGCTCATCCACGCCTCATATACCCCTTTGATCCATGCTCGCACCACTCCAAGAAACCTTGTTCGTCGTCCTCATTAATTCATCGGTGTTCCTGTTCTCGCTCTCTGTTGACTGTGTGCTAACCCGACCCTATTTCGGTGCGCTTTCAGTGTTACGCCTTCCCTGTCGTGTCCCTGTTGTGCTTCGCTTGACCCTCACATCTCGTCGATCCCTCATTCCCTGAACTGTGTTGTGCCCTTGAATTCCTTCAGCGTCCATCATATTCTCCAACACGCAATCTAACGTTCCAACGCCATTGCAATCTCTCGACTTTGTGGCCCCTATCCATCGTCATTTGTACCCTGCCACCCGACCATCTCCTGTCATGTTGATTTTTCAACTGTGGTATCCCCTCACCGCCTGTTCCACCTATCTCCTTCGTTGTTTGTCCCAACAGTGCCGATAACCTGTCCCCGTCGATATCCTTTTCCACCGGTCACCTTCCTTTCAACTGTCACATCTTCTTCGTCGAAGGTCACGTCGTAGGTCAACAGCTTTCCGTTGAATATCCTATGTCATAGTAATATCATAAGTGGTATAACCCAAGTTATATCACACTTGGAAGATTATTCCTGATATTAATATCGTGAGTCTTATCACACTATTGTAGTTATAATTATTATATAATTAATTCATTTATAATTTTAAAATATATATATATTAATTTACAATTACAAAAAAAAAAATATTATTATTATTTAATTTACAATTAAAAAAAAAAAGTTTTGTCGAGAAGAAAAATAAATTGAAAATGGGGAATAGTAATAACGAAGTTGACACCAAAAAATTTCAAGAACTCAAAAGTACGACAGCCCCTTGATAATGTTGAAAAGAAGCAAGAAGAGTTAAGAGAAGGTCAAAATAGGATAATTATAACTCAAGAGGAATTAGCAAGCGATATTAAAAAGTAAATAACATTAAGAGAATATTGCAAGAAATGCATATCCAGTTAATAGGAAGGGGTAGTTCGTTTTTTTATCCCTTAATTGCTCCACGTCCAACACAAAGTCCTAAGACTCCAGAAATCAAAGATTTATGGAATCATGAAATTTCACCAACACATCATGAAATTCCGCAAATACACTTCTCAGGTAGTCAATACATATTCCCAGAAAAAGACTATCAACAAATTAAGAATGAGCTCCCAAAATACGATGGAAATAACCATAGAGGTGCTATTGTGTGGGTTAATAAAATGGAAGCCATTTTTGAATCAAACCCGGCAATAGGTGAACAAGAGGAAATCAAGACCACATCCAACAATCCAGAAGCTAAGGCATATGATTGGTTCCTATGGTGGTCTGGCAAATGTGAAGCTCATTCTTTCCTTTAGAAAAAATTTGTGGATGTCTTGCTAAAAAAGGTTTTATGACGAAGAAGAAGATGAAAAAATTGTTCATCTCAAGCAAACGGAGTCCGTAAGCGAATACACCCATGAATGGGAAGTATTAGCTACAAGACAAAGAGGATTTACTAATGAACAACAACTTAAAATGTATAGATGAGGGCTTAAGGAGTATATCCGTGCATAATTGAAATTATACAAACCTAAAACTATTGAAGAAGCTAGACAGGTGGCAAGAATTATTGAGCAAAAACACAAGGTCAAAATGTCCTCATTCAAGAGAGATGAAGACCAACAACAATACTTAGGAAAAAAAGAAACAAACAAATGTAGGTATTGTGGAACAAATGGGCATATCAAGACTCAAATGCCTTAACAAGAAGTTCTATACTTATGAAGTTGAGAAGGAATCAGACACTTCAAGTAAAGAGTCAAAAAAATAGAAATAAAAACAAATAAAAAGATAAAAAAAGAAAAATAATTGTCGCAAGTGTGGAGAAAAATGGACACTAGGACAAATGTGAAGATACACCCTTGCACTATTATAAAATAGTTGATGGGAAGCAAGTTGAAGTACAAGAACCTGATGAAGAAATCGTTGTAAAAAACAATGAAGATTCAAATCCCGAGGAACCATCATTAGCTGCAATCTCATGTGTCCAACAAAATCAGGATGAAGAGAGCAATTCTTCAAATGATCAAAAACAACAAGTCACTGCAAAATATGTTCCACCACACCTTCGAAAGCAGAGAAACCCCTCTCAAAGACTAAAGAACATTAAGCCTACTACTCTACCAACAAACATGACAAGAAGAGTATGCCAAAAACCCTTAAGCTTAAAGGGCTCATAAAAGGCAGAAATGTCAATATACTTGTAGATTCTGGCAATACTCACAATTGTATAAACATTGATCTTGCTAGACAACTTGATCTTTGTATATGCCTAATCAAGGCCCTAACAATGACTGTCACTACTAGGCAAAAGTTCAAACAGATAGGAGAATGTCATAAGGTTTCAATTCAAATACAAGAACTACATCTATAGACAAATTTGTTTGCCCTACCAATCAAAGAAATGGATATAGTTCTAGGTGCAAAATGGTTAATACAACAAGGGAGTTATACTACAAACCTTGAAGAACAGTTCATGGAGTTTAACTGGCAAGGGCAACATTATAAATTTTATGGTGTTAACACTTCCAACTTCAAGGAAGGTGCAGATTCATATGTGAACGTCACCAACTCACAAGGCACAAACAAAGTCAAAGAAATTAGATGCCATTCCATCGCAGCATGTTCAACTAGAGGAAACCCTTCTTATTATGCTTTGACGACAAAGCATCCTAAAGGGGGTGGAAATGTTATGAATTAAAAATAGATAATAAATAATATTTATAATAACTAAATTAATTAATTAATTAATGTCGTCATTAATTATGAAGGGACAAAGGTCAAAAAAAACGTGACCATTCACCGTCGTGGCCAGTCAATGCCTATAAAGGCAAACCACCGCAACGGTTTGTAATCACCATTCAATTTCTATTCAATAATAATAAAATTACTTATTACATCATTTACACTACATAATCTACACAATAATTATTTACTGGTGTCTTCACTCCAACAATCCCGTTGGCAAACCTAGTAAACTCGTACACTCTATATAACCTCTATTGGCTAACCTTGCCAATTGTTACCAATTTCGCCAACCACTACCCACTCGTGCATGTCGCAACAATTCCTTTGCTCAGCTACTTTGCACTGTGTTTAATAACTCTGCACACTACCTACTCAGTATGATCTTTGTAGCCGATTGACAATTTCAACTATCTACCACACCATTGTTGCTCAGCCCCAGGACTTTGTTTAATGCAACTCTGTCTACATTGTGCAGATTCCAACTTCTCTATCAGCGACAATGCTCACATCAAATGAACACACTCTACCAACCAATTTGCCAGTGGGCTTCCTTCAGGCTTCCACGGTGGCTTCCTTCTCTTGTCGACAACTTTGTTCCTTGACCCAATTTGATACCCAACTCGACCTGTCTTTGTATTGTCGTGCATTGTCGACATCTTTTGGCTCTTTAATTTCCAATGTTGTTCTCTCCCAACCTTAGTACTTAGCGATTCTCTGTCAATGGCGACTTTGTTTTCCTGTTGAACCTTGTCCTCACCCACAACCCCTCCAAAGTGCCTGTGTCTACATACCATGACTTCCTTCCTTAATGTCTGGCAATCGCTTATCTACAGCCCCAACCTTGTGCTTGTATGCGTCCATGCTACCAATAGTCTCACCTAGGTAAGTTGCTAATTTTGCGACTTATTGCATCACTCCCCACACTCTGTAATCAACGACATGTGACCTGAGTCTCTGTCGAACGCACTATTAGGTATGCCCCTTATGCACGTGACCAAATCATGTCTTGGTTGGCCTTGTCCCAAGTGCACTGCTACCCAAGCACCCCATGTCGACTGAGGAATACTCAAATACCTTTGTCCCCGATGGTTGCGCATGACTAGGCTTGTTTCCCTACTAGACAAATGTTTCCATAGCTTGGTCGGCTAACCTATTTGCAAGCGCTTGAGTCATAGCGCCCTTATTTTCGTGTATGCAATGTTGTGGCCAATCCCCTGCACACGGGCGGTCCTAACGGCTACCTTGCGCCACTTCCTTTAACTGTCGATTGTCAGTTGCAGCAAGTAGTTGTAGTGTTGGTCAATTGCGAGTTGACTAGTGGCCACCATAGTCATCGAACTGTTCTCCTTTTTTTTACTTTTCAAATCGGCTTAGACTTTCAACCCCCATATGGACCTCTGCCCCCCCCCCTTCCTTTAGCGTGTTGGTACAATCTTGAGCACGAAAAATTTCTCTACCTCATACAATAACAATAAAACCTAACCTGCCTGATCCCTGTACAACCCTGGCACCTTGATATCAATTTTTAGAGTTCCAACTTTGATACTACGTTAAATTTCCAATTAACCTAGAACTCAACACTTTATTAACCTAGCAGATCACAGATTAACTAAATCAATGCAAAACTAGGTTCTTAACACAATTAGCAAAATCAAAATTACACCAATCATAATCACAAATAATACAAACAAATTTTGCCCAATCAATAATTCTTCACTAAAAAATTAAATAACCTACTTAGGCTCTTGTCTTAGAATAATTGCCCAACTAATCAAGCATATCAAGCCCCAAATATCTCCTCAATCTCCTTATTTGCTTTGTATCCCCAATCTGCACTTCTGCACTTCCTCGGACCTGGCACGCTTGAGTATCACACTGTTCACTTGAGAGAATCCCTCTCTCAATGGCTAATGTCACTGTATGATGTGTCTTCATCCTCTACTTAGCATTGCTTTTATAACTTTACATTGAGCTAAATCCCTAAACCTAATCTCCAAAACGATCGATGGTCGAGATTAGATCTCACCTCACTTGAGATTAGCGATTGAGATTAAAACATAATCACCAAAGTAAATTATTTTATGTTTCCTAAGATTCTTTAGCTCAATTAGCCAACATAATTAAGTATGTGCTTTTCCTAAGTTAGACTTCGACAAAGTTACAATAGCAACTTGCTCACACTTGAGCAAGTGTCCTAAAGAGACTTTTGGTGAGTTTTGCATGCATAAACACTTAGGCATAAACAAAGGGGGCTCCAGCATGAGCTTATCTCTGGAAAATATGGGTATGTGGGTGGGTCTGGGTGGCTGTGCTTGTGGGTGGGCTTGATTTTGCCATGAGGTTGCCAGTTCTAGGCCAATTAAGGTTCTTGACCAATTAAGTCCCATTGGAATGCCAGTTGAGATTGTGGATAGTGATTGAGCTACCCTCCATTTAGATATTCAAAGGAAGAGGGGAAATCCCACAAGATATTTTTAGGAGAAAGGATGAGAAAAAGCCTAAGGGGATTGGATCCAATGGTAAAGACCAACAAGTTTTTCGCCAGTAAAACATTCAATTCTTATTAAGGCTTTCGAAGGACCCATAGGGCCACCTTGAGGTAGTGTCGCACCCAAAGGGATTAATAGATTCTATTAACTGATCTCGTGACTTATGCACACATAAGCGGAACAAAGACCACACATAAAAATCAAAAAAACAAAAACCAAAGGGCTTGGATCCAATGGTAATCAGCAAAAAAATTTTAGCAATTGGGAAAGGTTTAATTCTTGTTAAGACTTTGCCACCTTAAGGTAGTGTCTAACACGTTGCACCCAAAGGGATTGATAGATAATATTAATTGATCTCGTGACTCATGCACACATAAAGTGGAACAAATGCCCACACCCATGTCCTTCAATTTCAAAGCCCCAAAGGTTAGCTCAATCAACTAAACAATCGACCCAAGGCATGTTGCCAATAGGAAGGAGTTCATAGGTTCAAATATAGTTAAGTCCCTTACAGTTACCAACCAACACTATGGCTTAAAATTCAGTGATCCCTTGAGGTTTTCCTTTGAAAAAAAAAGTGCATTATATATATGTGTGTGTGTGTGTGTGTGTGCGCGCACACACACGCACTTGACAAATCCTAGTCATATCATATTCTAATATTCTAAAATAATGTTGTATCTATTTTAGATGCCATATCTATATATGTCATCATATCTATATCTAGCTACTTAGCTATTTAGTAATTTAGAGTTTACTCGAATTTTAGATATATAAATTATATATCATATACTATAGAGTATAAGATGTTCAGAGTATTAAGATGGTGATATATCTGTTAAAAAATAGATGACTTCTTACATGCTCAACAAATAGGTTACCTTTACAAGAACTCAAAGTTGGCCCCAGTCACTACTATGTATGGCATCCCAAGACAACTCAAGCAACCGGACGCCTATCACGAGTTTCTTTCGCTCAACCTCAAATGCTAGGAGAGATTAATCTTCTTGGACTTCTCTCTTTGACGACTCATCCCAGGATAGTATAATAAGTCCCACTCAACCTCGTGTACTATACAAACAAAATCAACAGGCTTTGCATTGATCCCTTGCAATCTTTAATGAGAACAAGGAGGCTTCTTTTCCCCTCTTGTACACTACTATTGCTTCAACTTATGATAATGATGTGGAGCCACAACGCCTCTTGCCTTGTATGGCTTGCCTAGCTCATGTGCTTCTCTTTACATTAGTGTCATCTAAATCTTTTGTCCTTTATATCTAGGAATGCCATGGACACTACAATTGTTTAATGGCTAATGACTATAAACTCTAATAACATTGCCCTATTATTTGGTCATTTGTGGACATTAATAAAATTTATCTTATCTTATTTATTTATCTAGCTTTGATACCTCTCTTGTTAAATTTCCATAACCCAGTTACAAATTAACTGACGATAAACTATCTTGAGTAACTTTATTATCTTTAGCTTTCTTTACTGTATCTCAAGTACTAGTCATACATTTAGCTTGCATTACATGCATATCTCATGCATGAATGTAACTCATATGGATGCAAGCAACACCGCAACTAGAACGCAACCCACTTGTACACTTTGCATGTCGCATGCAATCAACATGTGAAGCTTGCGTGTCTCATGCAACTCACATGCATGCCTTGCATGTCGCATGCAAGCTCCTAAAGAAATAATACAAGGTCCTTCTAGTTAAGACACAAGGCTAGAAGACCTTTTGCAGCTACAAAAATCAACACTCCCTCTTAGCAAGGAAGGTGTTCCCCAACTTATCCCTGAAGAATACAAACTTGCCCCTTCATCAAGTCCTCGGTCAAGATGTTTGTTGCCTGCTCATCTGTAGGAATGTACTGTAGCTTCATTGTCTCCATCTGCATGCAATCTCCGATTAAGAGGTATTTGAACTCATTGTGCTTTGACTTGTCATGAAACACTGGATTCTTAGAGAGTTTGAGGCAAATATGATTATCACAACAAATGGCAGTCAAATCTAGCTCCTAATCAAAAAACGAAACAAGAAGCTTCCCAAGCTAGATCGTCTCGCATGTAGCTATACCAAGTGTTATATACTTAGAGCAACTACCTTCCATTCCCTGTTGTACCAAGAGATTGCTCTTGATCCCAAACTGAAATTGCACCCTGAAGTTCTTTTCCTATTATTTGCACTGCCTACCCAATCCACATCAGTGTACCCCTTCAGCTTCACTCCATCCTGTTGAACATACCTCAAGCCCATACTCAATTGTGACTCAGAGATATCTCAAAACATGTTTTGCAGTTACCCAATGCACTCTCTTAGGTTGTACCATAAACTAACCGAGTGATTTCACTGCAAAACAAATATTTGGCCTAGTGTTAACCAAATACATAAGAGAGCCTATCAATAGTTGGTCACAAGTGGCGTGGTCATGGGCTTACAATCCTTGATCTTGAATCGCTTCAAGATTTCAACTATGTACTTCCCTTATCCAAGGAAGCTTTCTTCCTCTCTCTACCACACCACCAACCCTAGAAAGTACTGCATAAACCACAAGTCCTTCATCTCGAACTCTCCTACAAGATTCTGCTTGCAATGCACTATGAGCTCCTTTGACCCTATGAGAAACAAGTTGTCAACATACAACACCAATATGAGAGGCTCACCCTTCACTTGAATGTTGTACAAGTTTGGGTCTGCCTCACTCTTGGTGAAGCCCACGCTCTAGAAATAACTGTCAATACGTGCATACCACGTTGTGGGAGCCTGCTTGAGCCAATATAGTGCTCTCATCACCCTACTTACATGGGAATCCCTCCCATGCACCTCAAAACCCTTTTGCTGCTCTATTTAGATCTCTTCCTCAATCACTCCAATGACGAAGTTTGTCTTCATGACCATCTAGTAAACCCTCTAGTAAACCCTCCAACCCATCTGCACTGCTACATAAATGATAGCCGGGACGAATCAGTACCTAGCTACCAGAGCGAAGGTCTTGTCATAGTCTATCCCTTCATTTGCGAAAATCCACAAAACATGCTTTGAACTTCTCCACGCTACCATCTACAACATATTTAATCTTATACAACCATCTCAAACTCACAATTGACTTGCCTTTTGGTCACGGCACTACCTCCCAAACGTTATTCTTCATCATGAAAGCATATTCTTCCACCATGGCATCCACACCTTATGCTTGGACACCTACTGAAAGTGGGAAGGTTCTACCTCAATCAGTTCACTCATAAGCGCCATATACCCAAAATAGCACTCAAGAGCCTTACTCAATGTCTACTCAACCGACCTATTCTTCTTCTTACCTGTGGTAGGAATGTGGGGCTGAAAAATCCTTTGTTCTCCTCCTGATCAACCTACTCGACCTACCTACTCTGCTCTCCCACCTATGTGACTATACTATGAGGAATTTGCACTACCTCAACCTTGGGTGCCTACTACTCCTCTTGAACCTCCAAGTCGCCAAAGTTCCGAAGAGCCCTCTCTTCTTCGAACTTCAAATCCCTGCGTACAACTATCTTGCTGAGGGCAGGAATGTAAACATGATTGGTCTTCGACGTCTCGTTGTATCCTACAAGGATAACCTTCTCTGTAGTTGGTTCCAACTTGCTTCTCTTCTCCTCGAGAACATGAAAATACACGAGGCATCCGAAGATGCAAATTTTCCCCAAATCCAATTCCTTCCCCGTGAATGCCTCCTCTGATGTAAATTTTCCCAACACCTTATCTGGGCTTTTATTCTATAGGTATATAGCAATGTTGCAAGCCGATGCCCACAAAAACCATGGCAAATCCTGATCATGGAGGATGGCCTTGGCCACTCTAACTATAGCCCTATTTTTCCATTTTGCAAACCCATTTTAGTGAGGGTTGTATGGAACAGTCAACTCCTTGATACCTTCCTGAGCACTGAAATCACGACCTCATCCTTATTCTCAAAAAAATATCCAGGTCTTCCTAGAGAAATCATCAATGAAGGTAACATAATACTCGTACCCACTCAAGGATATTGTTGACATGGTCACACACACATTTGGGTGTACTGATCCAAAATCCCTTTGGACCTACTTTCATTGTTCCAAAAACTGGTCTTGGCGTTTTTCCCAGTGTGCAACCCATTGCACATCGCATGCTTCTCGACCTTCATCTCAGACAGCCTTGTAACTATCTCCTTGAGCACATTAAGCACTCCATGGTGAAGATGAGCCATCCTTTGTGCCATAATTCTCCTAGCCCTCTAATGTTGCTCATAACACATGCACTAGCTCAAAATCCAACCAAACCAAGTTGTCGTATCTGACTCAAATCACTTTCACTACCTTGGAATCCTCAAGACAAATATTGACTTTTCCCTCCTCAAAGGTCACAATGTAACACTTATCTTCCAAGGTAGAAATTGATATCAGGTTCTTCGTTATCCCTGGGACATACTACACATCCTCCAACAACAGGGATTTGTCGAACTCCCTCTGAAACTTAACGGTGCCAATATCTACTACATGGTATTTGGTATTATCCCAAGCTCAATATAGAATTCCAACTCCTCCAACTTAGTGAAATACTCTCTAACTCTTGTTATGTTGTGAGAAGCCCCAATGTCAACATACCACACACTATTAGCAACTGAACTCGAGCAACAGTGATTGAGTGAAAACTCATTCTCAAACAATGTTGCAAACTCGTCCATCTCTGTAGTAGCCACCAGCGGCTTCTTCTGCTTGCTCTTGTTTTTCTTATTCGAGCACTGACTGGCATAGTGACCCAACTGATGGCAACAAAAACACTCCACCTTACTTAGCTCTTTCTTATTTCCACTCTTGGAAGAAGACCCCTCATTTGGCTCTTTATTAGCCTTCTACTTACTGTTGCTTACAAGAGCAAGGTTCTTCTATTCTTCAAGCCTCTTCTTTTGATCTCCCCACTAACCACTCTCTCAGATCTACTCTCGGAAGAAATCATCCCAAAGCCTCGCCCAATCAAGTAGGTGATGTCGGCCAAGAATACAGTTGACAAAGACCTCCCAGTGCTTCGTAAAGCCATTCAAGGCTATATGCACTAGCTCCTCAGTAATCATCTCTCCAAAAGCAACCAACTCATCTCTGACCTGTGTCAGCCTGGACAAGTAAGATATCACGCTCTCGCCCTTGGACATTCTTGTGCCTTGCAACTTGTTCTTGAGCATCATCATTCACCTTTGATAGTCGCTTTGATATAGCTTTGTGTCGTATCCCACATCTTCTTTCTAGTGTCTTTCTCCAACAGATGGTGTATCAGATGATATTTAACCCCATCAAGGATAATCCTCTCCACCTTGGCCTCTCTGACCTCATGTAGATCTAGGGCGATGGGATCATTTGTTGGTAGAACCACTCCTGTACTTGCATAGGCCCACAACATGTTCTCCTTGAGAACAGAAGTGATGCAGGTCTTCTACTGGAACTAGTTTGAAGTGGCCTCAAGCCTATTCTCATACCGAACACTGGTTGCCATTGGAGGATAAAACACTCGAAGAGATTGAAAACTCAAATCTAATTTTGTGTCCTTAAACCTATGTCAAATATCATTGGCTTCATATCCAAAGTTTAGAAACCTGAGGCCATGTTAGACTTTTAAAACCCAGTTACAAATTAACTACTCAACAAATTTTCACAAAATAGAACCATAACAAATTTTATCTATATGATTTGTAACAGCCAATAGTTTGAGTTAATTAACAGCTATAGACAACGGAAGCAAACTCTCATGAAACCAATCACATCAACGAAATAACGCAGATATACCCAGGAAACACTAGTGTGGAGAAAACCTGCATACATTGGGCTATTTTATTCAACTTCAAGAGCAAGACTTCTAAAGCATTTACACGAATATGCTACAACAATTACACAAATATTGTTGTAAACATTGAGAGGGGGGGTGAATCAGTGTTTCTTTCAATTGTTATGTTATGTCAGTTAAGATTTTTATCACAAGTTAAACCAAAACAAAAGAAATAGAACAAAAAATAATATTATTGATGAAAATAGTGAGGACTCCAATCCTCTTTTACAAAAACTCAAGCTCCGACCTGTACAACAAAATCTCAAACTCCTTCAAGGCTCCAAAAACTTGAATGAGGACTCCAATCCTCACAACAAATCCAAGCACCAACTTCATCAAAATGAGGACTCCAATCCTCCTAGGCTCCAACCTTTCCAAATAGACTTCAAAATCAACTTTTGCAAGATGTCTCCAAAATTGTTCCAAATACACTTCTTAAGAGGTCTACAAGATCTTCTCAAACCTGCTCCAAGAATTCTTCAAGTCTACTCCAACAAGGGCTTTCAAAGTTGCTACAATAAAGGCTTCTAAGGCTACTATATCAAAGGTCTCCAAGGCTTCTAAAAAGTATGTCTTCAAGTCAAAATCAAAGAGTCGCCAAGTTCTGTCCAAAGGTCCTTCAAGTCAACTTCAACAAATGGTCAACAAGGTTGCTCAAAAGCTTGTTATAAGAGGTATTCAAGTTCAATTACAACCAAGGGTTCAAAGGTTGCTACAAAGTCATCTCAGATATGTTCCAACACTTCAAGAAGTTGCTCCAAAGGATCTTATATGACTTCAAAAAGGTTGCTCTAGGAGTTCTCAAGGATGCTCCAAAAGCACTGCCTCCAAACCAACTCAAGTCTGCAACAGGTGACCTCAAGAATACTATAATAAGTTCTCCAAAAGACTGCTTTAAGTCTACTCCAAAGTCTCCTTAGAGTTACTTCATAGGATGCTAAAATAGCCCTTGTCAAGCTTTATACTGATCTAGCACAAGGCAAAAAATAAGTATGAAATCTCAGGGTTGAGGTCTGCCTCTAGGCCCAAACTCTTGTTCTTTCCTTAGATCGAAATCTGTGCAAGAGATAGTGCAAAAAGGCAACCAAGTTCTACTCCAATGATTCTCTAGAAGTTAATCACAAAATTACCAAAAACCATATCCCAGAAAACAAAAACCAAATCCCAAGAGTATCTCCTTCAATTTGCTACAAGGTTCATGAGATATGAAACTATAATTCTTCTTGTTATAGATCTGAACTTCTATTGCTTGCCTTCTCCGCATTGATGTCGCCAAATTGGGGAGGAGTATGATCTTCATTTACGCTAATTCATCGCTTGTTGAACCGACGGGTTTGTTGGGATGGAGAATCAATTGGTTCTTAAGTAGGCCGACATGACAAGAGAGACAAAATCTGGCTTTCTTCTTGAAAAAATCATTTCTTTTTAACGAGGAATTAGGAGGCATGCAAATGCTAGTTGGAAAGGGCTTAAAGTCCTCTACAAGCCTATGTAATTTTCTTCTTGAGCAAGACATTCCTTTGACATCAATAACAAATATTCTTCCAACATAAACAATTTCAATGTCAAAACCCTCACTCGGTCCTCTCCGTGCACATGTGCGGCCTAGTTGATTGACCTCAACAACAAGAGAAAACCCGGCCTCTCGGCCCTTCAGAAAAAACACACACTATTGCTCAAAGAACTTGACCTCCAAATGACTCGACATGTTTCTTAAGCAAACTCAACCCTCTCTCAACCCCTTGAGAAACTCGGCCTCTCTCACAAGCAAAATTGGCCCCTTGCTAATCAATTTGCTCTTGGTCTTGCTTTAGCTAGCTCGATCTCACAACTCGCGTTCTCTGCCTAGATACTCGCTCTCACTAAATGTCCAACTCATGCTAATCAATTGTGTCTTCACCTCAACCCAGAGACTCAATTTATAACTTTTCAAAGCTAAGACCGACAACCAAAATTAACGCGTCAACTGAAGATAAATTAATTATATTTAGTAACTTTCTTAACTTTATTTTTCTTTACTTTAAATCAAGTACCAATGACAAATTTAGCTTGCATTACATACATATCTCATGCATCCCACATGTAACTCATCTGCATGCAAGCAACTTCGCATCTAGCATTCAACCCACTTGCACACTCTACATGATGCATGCAATCAACATGAAAACCCCACATATCGTATGCAACTCACATGCATGCCATGCATATCGCATGCAAGCTCCATAGAGGCTAAACAAGGTCCTTCTAACTAAGAGACAAGGCTAGAAGATCTTTCTAAACTACATAAATCAACATCTCCATTGCTTCATCCAATCTTGTTGTGCCTCCCATTGGATCTACCAAAAATGTCGGGTCTTTAGATTCAATATGCAAATTAGCCCTTCTTTAATTGTGAGAATGTTGTATCTCCCCATTTCCTAATACTCTACAGTGCTTACCTTCCCATGGCTCCTTTAGTTGTTCCCATCTTCTTGTTTCAAATCTCACCATGCAAGCATTAGCTCTTACTTGTGAAATTATCATCTTTTCATGCCATTAGATGCTAAGCTTCAAAGTTCAAATCAATGTTGCGATAATCACAATCGAGATTAAATCGGCGAGGGTTTGAAATAAATAAAAAAATTGTAAAAATCAAGAAAAATTAGGTAAAAACCACCAAATATAAAACAAACGCTTTTTTTCAATTCTTTTAATATCTAAAACATCCACAACATAAAATAAATGCATTGACACATAAATATGAAAAGAGAACTAATATATAAGATGTGTAATATGTCTAGTGCTACATCACACATAAAAGTGAATCTTGTCTTGAATATTGAGTCATGAGTCCTAACTCAGCCTCAAAATACCAACAAAAAATTTAATAATGCATCTCATTTCTTGAGTCATAATATGATAATTCAAGTCCCAATAGCACAAACGATTGAGGATTGGCCTCGTTAGTAAGGCGACCTAGGATCAAACCTCATGGAGGTTGTTGCGCCCGTGCTATGGAGAGGAGATACGCTACAATCCAGTCAGCTTAGGGTTGGTGTGGCCCACAGCGGGTGCAATCCCCAAATGATTTTGACTGCTCAGATGCCCCTGGGTCGCGATTTCTCAGGCCATAAGTCAAGCCTGGATAAACCCAGATCACTTGACAAACAAACAAACAAAAATGAGTCATAATATGATAATGAAATGAACCAAGTAAGTAGTACTACTAATTTACTTTGGCCCTATTGCGAGAAAATATAACAGCGTTCCCTCTAGATAAAGGAGGCCCTGGGGATGGCAATGGACTCTGTTGTGCTCTAGAAGCTGAAAAACTAGGACCTATAGGAGGTAGACCACGTCCTCTACTGGTGACCATGGTAGGTGGTGTCACCATAGTTTTAGAGGTCAGCATGCATGAACCCAAAACTAGTCAAACAAGCTGGTTCATTAGGCAATCAGGTCGAACCGGGTAAAAACCCAGTTTAAGGGTTGGCTTCGCCAAAAAATCACAAAAATCGGACCAAACCAGTCGATCTATGACGGAACCGATCAATTCGTTGCCAAGGCCGTGGCGGACGGTGACGGACCCACACGGACTCTTTTAGAAGCTTCCTAAGTGTTTTGCAAGGAAAGTAAGTGTTGTTTCCCTACAAAAACACCCACCCAAGCCTTTAAAAGGAGCTCACCTCCCTCACGTGCCTCACACATCTCATTTGGAGTTCTTGTGAGTTTGAATGGGAGCTTGGTGAGTGTTGAGTTTTTGTTGGAGTAGTAATCTTGAAAGCTTGGGCTTGGACTTGGAGCTATATTGGAGATAGTTTGGAGCTATTAGTAGAGTTGACATCTTCAAGAGGCTAAGGAAGCTAGTTTGCATTTCCAGATAAGGATTTTCACTTGAAAAAATCCTCATTTCATTGTTGTCCATGTATTAAATCTTTTTATGTGTTTTATGCTATCAAATCTCTAGTTATATGCTATCAAATTTTGTAGGCTACATATGCATTTTTTTCATAAAATTATCTTAGGTTTACTATTTTCTTAGCTACTATTTTTTTTTAAATGGCAGATCTCTTTGCAAATTTTAATTATTTCAAGCCAACATGGCTTCAAAAGCCAAGGACACTGCATGGGCTCATTGTGATGTGATTGATGGGAAAATGATATGCAAATTTAGCAATAAATCTATTAGAGGTGGGGGTATTCTCAGATTGAAACAACACTTGGCTAGGATTAGAGGCCAAGTAAAGCCATGTGAAGCACCAAAGGACATTACCATGAATTGCATATCAATACTAGGGCCATAGGCTTGAATATTAGGTTGCCCCACTCAAAAAAAAATTAGGGAGCGCACTCCAACCAAACGAGAGAGGGGGGGGCGCTCCCCCACAGCCCTGCTATACACACAATTGCTTCCTGCTAAAACTGATCTCAGCTTTGCTCCTCAAATTCCTGATCTTTGCTCCTCAACCAATGCGCTCTGCCTGCAACAAGAAACTATCCAACATTGTGCCTTCATCCTTCTCCGCTTTTGTAGACCTTTGATCCATGCAATGAGGCCAAGTTCAAATGGTTGTTCACACTAGTTCAACGAGTTCCTTTTGCCAATCAACTGAAGCAAGTCTCAGTTACACTTTGACTAGCTCTCAATTAACTAACTTGACTTGCTCCTTGATTTCCTCTAGTTGTGAATCGAGTTAATTGAGGACTGAACTCGTCCTCTCTTCACTTGTCTCTAAAGTCCTAACTCGCCCTAACTAAACTTGTCACTACAGTCTCAACTCGCCCTAACCAGACTTGTCTCTGCCACCTCATCCTGTAGTCTAACTAAAGAAGACTCCAACGAACTAAAGCTTCAACACTACGCATGCAATCTATTGATGACCATTTCAGTGAACTGGAAATCGACTCGTCAAAACTGAAGCTTAACTAATGAATTTGCATTCCTGCTAGAGAAAGACAATTTGAGGTTTTTACTGGCTAAGACACAAGCAAGAAGACCTTCCTTCACTACATATTCAATAGTCGATGCACCAAATGACCACTTCAAGGCCCGCAAACCTTTTCTCGTTTCATTTTCTGGGGTTAGGGTTTTGGGCCTCTAGGGTTATTTCTTTATGTTAAACGCCATTCTTTCAGCCTCTTGTAACAAACTTTGTGAATGCATGTAGCTGCCATCTCTCTCTCTTCAAAGATAGGTACCACCATTCTAGCCAATTTGTGTTCTACAATATTCTGCTATTTCATTTATTAATAGAAGTTGGGTTTCCACCATATTATTGCGCTTTCTGTTATATTTCTTTGTGGGTGTTTCATTTTCTTTCCTACCTTTCATTTCACTCCTTGTACAACCCATAGTAGAGGTGGAACACAAAAATAATAGCTGTGCAATTGTCAAATCACAATGGCAATAGGGCCTCAATTTTTCCCCCTCATGGCCTGAACAAAACACACATAGCATTCGCGACATGCCTAACCACATCTTACATGCATCCCATGTGGAATTGGAGTGTGACCTCTAGATGCCTGTTTACTATTAGATAAACTATTTCTACCTTTCAAAAACAACAAAATCAATGCTAAACTCGTGGCACCAAAAACCTGAAGATGATATATTCAATACAACTCTTGTAAAAAGCACATCGAGAGATGCATCGTAAATAGGCACTTCCTACTTAGGAAACAAAGGAGCAGATTTTGCCAGATTGTGAACTCAAACAACATCTCATGGATTGATCAAAATGTAGACATAAACAACAGAGTATTCAATGCAGCTTCTAGCAAGTAGTTTATTTGTCAACAATTATTAGCTGGTGAATGAGGTGCAGCATGTCTATGAAGTGTTGAACCACATTATAGCAAAGAGTATATGCACATAGATAAGTATGCATAATGATAGGTTTTATTTTTCAGATAAAGAAGAATATAAATTACTCTCTGAGTATTTTGTAAGAAGACCGAGTAATAAAGTTCCTTGTCCAGCCTGTCAATCACCAAAAACAAAGAATGAAAATACTTAGAAAGTTCTATGGAATGTCTAATCACAAATAGTAAAGACACAAAAGAGTGACCGACTTAAAGAGAATGAGTAAAGTTACTAAAAATCAGTCAGAAAACTCAAACTCGTGTGCCCTGTCAATATTTAGTTTAAAAGGAAGTATGAATGATGTGGTAAAATTTGTAAGTACAAAAAGCAAATAATTGCTAACTAAACTCAGAAAGGACACACACAGTCACATTTTGACCCATACTTGAGATTTTCTTGGACTAGACAGGTAAAGTTATCTTCCATACAATATCTCACGAACTTACTTTGGATTCCGTGATCTCACCATATGTGGAAAGCTCTTTCACCACACTGACCATTTGAGAATTTATTCGAGCTTTTAACCCAGGTAGAATTGCTCTAATATGCAGAACCAATATCTAAAAGCAGATTACAACAAAAAATGGTTAAGACTAGATGACTTCATTAACTTGATTTAACAATAACATGTTACAGCACCTAAGTTGACAATTGCACCCTTGCAACAATATTTAATATCTTTTATGAGAAATTACATCAAGTGTTCTCAAAACTGGAAACAAAGTCTGAAAAAAACTATTGAAATATTACCTGATTCAACTTCTTTGCCAATTGTGGAATGCCACATCTATCTGCTAAATTGTGGTATACCTACATAAATGTACAAGGAAGAGAAAGCCATGGTTAGCTCAAGCCGCTAATATTACTCCGTTTACCATACAAGAAACTGCTTCAGAAAGATATAGATAAATCTCACCGGACGGCTGCGGAAAAATTTCTCTTCATATGCAAGTGCATCTTGGATGCTTCTGTTCCCATTAATATCCTGTTCCATAGAATTGCAGTACCGTGAATACGATTTCAAATAAATAATCAATAGTAACATCATAACATGAAAGGTGACACTAGCGATCAAAAATAACACAGATTCGTATAGAGGCTGATGCAATTGTCAGTTGTGGTCAGAACATATTTTTCCAGATAACCTTATTCTTCAACTACACGAGATAAGGAGATATACACTAAATAGAATTGGCAATCCTAATACTGCAACAATGGAGACAAGGTTGCCTTACTGCACAGGAGATTAGTTTGAGTGCTACCTGTCATCAACACTAGCACTTATTCATTTCAGAATTATCCAAAGCTCGTGTCAGGCTTCTGGACGGGGAAGATGAACTATTGCGGGTATTCAATAATTTGGGCGGTCATTACACTGCAAAATTAGGATATAAGACCCTGCAGAAGGATGGCTCAGTGCCCAACACTTGGTGGCATCGAAAAATTTGTAAGTCAAAGGCACCGGCAAAAAGCATAATTTTCTTCTGGCTTGTTTTAAAGAACCATATACTCACATGGGACAGGCTCAAAAGGCGAAAATAGAAGGGCCAGGGTTCTGTTATTTATGCTGTAATGAGGCCAAGACTAACCTTCATCTCTTCTTGGAATGTCCTTTCACCAAACAGGTATGGCAGCATCTTGAGGCTCAGTTGGGTATGACACATCTCTAGGGCAAACACAGTGTATTATCCTCCAGTGATCAGTCAAGGTATCCCTACAAGGCTACAGGTTTTGGTTCTTCTCAATTCGTACAAACCTACTGCTAAAGCAGAAACCAGCTCGGCTGATCCGTGAAATCAATATAACTAAGGAAAATGTATGAAGCTTTTTGAGAAGAGCATGTCAGGGTGATGTACCTATGTTATGCAAAATGGGTTTTATTCTTTATACTTGTGATAGACACCCTTTCTCAGCAAAAGTATTGTCAGAGGGAAAATATTGTTTTGATATCTTTCTTCTTCAGAAGCCTGGCAATTTTATTGGTCGTGCCTTAAATGCTTTGATTTTCCTTGTTACTCCTACTATTAATCCACATTAAATAATTTGTGCCAAGTTAATCAAAAACAAACAGATCAATTCCTCAGCTTAAATCATGTTGGCTAAATTCTGCACTTTCATTACCTGTTCTACTAGCCTTCCAATTTGTGTTTGTGTTTGTGTTTGTGCCAACAGTGCACTTCCAGGAAGCCAGGTGCTTGTGATGCCCGATCTCATATCAGGTTATGGGCATAAGAATGTCATATGTGACAAATGAAAAGGGAGTAGAGCTAGAATGGTTAAATGACTATTAGCTGGACAGGTTAACACTGTCTTGACTCAATACAAAACTTGCAAAACATATTATGTATGAGTGCAAGTGTGTAAGCCTAAAAATTACAAATGCAATTTTCTAGAAAAAAGGAGATGCTTGACAGTTATTAGACATACCGCCTGACTGCGATTAACAACTCCAATATAACCCAGGCGTAGGGGAATTACATTCCCCAAAAGGAAATTAGCAGCATCAGTTCCGCGGTCCATAATATCCAGCTGGAAAAATACATTAAAAATGGCATCACTTTCACAACTCTATAGAAAGCATTACAATACCAGTATATCTTCAGATAAGTTTTGTAACAATTTTACCTTTGTAATCACACCTATAGTTCGGTGACCTGCCATGAAGATTTGTGTTCAAAAATTAGAATATCCCAATTTACTAAAAATATAATAATGTATATTTTGCCAAGAAACATCTAAAAAATCCAAAGCACAGATGTTAAAATGGAAGTAGCTAAACTCAGATCTCTTTTTCCCATCTTGAACATCCTATAAATATACTTACCATCAGGATCAGCAATTCTTGCCATCTGAAGTGCATCAGAATTTGACAAATCTGCATTTGCAGGTGAAACTGCTAAAATGATGCATGTTTCATGCTTGATGTATGACAAAATCATTGTTCTAATCCGGGCTTCAATATCAGAAGGTTGATCACCCACTGGAACCTTGGTTATACCAGGCAAGTCCACTAGAGTTATATTAAGAACATTTGGAGAAAATATTTTCAACCGAATTTGCTTATCTGAGACACCCTTGTTTACTCCAACTTCCCTCTCTGTTTCCGCCTGCAGTATTTGGGCACAAAAAAACCTTAAAGTTCAAAATAAAAAGACACCGTAATTCCACCAGCATATCAGGGACATTTACAAAATCATGTGCATATCCACGGAAATAAATGAGAATAAAAAGATTAACTGTTTTTCTAAAATGATAGACCTAAAGGATCTAATTAAAATCCTACTATTACAAGAAGCCTATTATGTGCAGGAACATGGATTTCTTTCAGAAAACAATGGAGTGTTCAAAAAGAAATTGTTGTCACGCCTAGAGACAGTCTTGAGTTGCCGGAGACCAGTGCCTAGGACATCTTAGGAATAGGAGGTTCTCTTATATTAGCTTTCACTTTGAGGAGGCCTCCCGAAATATAACTTCTGTAAGATTTATTTATTTGGTGGTTCTAGATAACAGTGGGAGCAATGGTGCTAACTCTGATGTATGCTGGACATAACTCAGAATGGGCCTGAGGCCATATGAAGCTCAATTGCTGTGAATGGACCACATTTGAAACCAGTGAAAAGACCTTAGGGGTAAAATAGGTGAACGCTCAGATGAACAGAGGAGGAGAGTTTGAGGGAGGCAGGCTTATTGAGAAGTAAGAATCTGCCTCTCTCAAACTTAAAGAAGAAAGTGGTCGTTATGAGATTTATGAAACAGTAATCCTGCATCGAGCCCAATTAAGGTGACCAAGTGATTATCATGAGTACCATTCCCAACAACGGGATGTAGGTAAATTCATTTATTAAACATCAGTGACCAGCATTCCGAACACAAGATAAGTGAAGAAGCATTCAGCGAAACAGAATTAGAAAGTTAAACGAACATACGAAAGATACATACATACTGTTCAAAAGTCCAATTGTAATCCATTTGCAACAAGTCGCTATTCTATTATCTTCTCAAAACAGCTCTTCAAGATATGCATTCGGAGCTTATCACAGTCATTACAAAATGGGCTATACAATATGTGAACTTCGAACTTCCACGGAAACCAGAACCCTTCTATACTTGCTGAGTTCACTCTTTATAGTTTCTTACATTCAAGGCCCTCAGCCAGATATTTCTCAAACGGATATTATTTCTTGATCTTGCTGTTTCCTATCAAAATCAAAAATGAAACGATATAACTGAATCATATCAAGAGCACTACTCTTTGACACTAATTACAACAAAGACATAACAATAAGACAGTAATTAAGGTGAAATCGAGATTTCACCCAATTTTACAACATAACTGAAACTAAAAAAGGAAAAGTAAATAAAAGGCCACATGGGCCTGATCCTGACATCTTTAACAAGGATGGCGAGGAGTAGCAGAAGGCCCAGAGTGACGTGGGCATGCTGAAGAAGCAGAAGAGCCAGAGTTGCAGGACAGCTGAGGTGGCAGTTGCTGTGAAGTAGATGGAGTTGGAGGATGTGAATACTCATAGCATCTTTGCCATATAATGTCTGCCGGGAGAGGTGCGGAACTAAAAAGCTCGAACAATGCCCGAAGATGAGTCAGCTCAATGTAATCAAGGTGAGCAGCGAAAAACCTCTTGACCATGGCAAGGAGAAAGAATTCCTTGCGTAATGCTGCCACCAAGGTCTCAGCCTTCAAGCGAGAGGTCTTCTCTAGTGTCAAATCTGCCTTACACTTGATCTCGGACAACTTCTGATCATAAGTGGTCCAAGGGAGCAATGCCCCTGACTGATCCCAGCATGGGGGGAGACCGACTTCCACTAACTTACACCATTCACGATCGAAGAACTCCACTCCATTTGTCACGAGTGCTAAGTATCTCGATGCCTTTACCCGTGCTTCTTCTCTCTGAATCATTTTGGTGACCTCCATTATGGTTCTGAACCGGTCGACCACTCCTTGCATGCCCAGTTCTTCAGAGGGGAGTTCGTTGATGTACTTGATGTATCTCTTTGTTGTCACTACATTTTTGTCTCCTTCCTTGCGACTTGCCTCCAACTGTACTTTACAATCTCGGATGGCGTTCTTCTTATCATTTGCCAACGTGACGAGTTCCCAATGCTCTTTCACCTCTGTTACAATCCTTGTCCATACTATTTGCCTAGCTTCCACTAATGACATATTACCTTTAATTTGCGCCTTCAAATCCTTGATTGACTTCTGGTGCTCCTGAGCCTCTTTGCGGAGGGTCTCTACCTCTTTCTGTAGGGATGAGACTGTCTTTTGGTTTTCTGAGTAGGCCGCCTTGGCTTCGTCCAGGAGTCGACGAGTGGTACGAGCTTCATCATCAGACATCTTCAGGTCCGCCAGAGCCTTGGTCAAATGCTCTGGAGCACTTTGAGGATCCTCCGATACCTGCACTACACATACATGACTATCATGAGCTTGTTGCAACTCGGCCAGCTTCTCCTTTAATTCTGCATTCTCCTCATCTCTCTGAGCAAGCGCCTCATCTCTTTGAGCAAGTGCCTCAGTAAGGACGTCCTTCTCCTTTTCGACTTGGGCTAGCTCCTCTGTTTGGATATGTTCTGAACGTGGGATGTTCAGCCTGCGTTGTAGCTCCTGCACTTCCAACTCGGCTTCGCGCAGAATTGTCCGTATTGTTGAGTTAGGATCGACTCTTTTACCTCTTATCATCTTTTTGCAGTCCTCCAGCTGAGTGGCAAGAGCCTTCGCACTTGCTCTTTCCCTTTGCAGAGTGATCTTCATCTGAGCCAGTTTCCTCTCGGCTATCTCTAGAGCGATGGTGTGCTTTAGCACCTCTGTGTGCAGCATTTCCCCGATGGACTTATGCAAATTCAGCTTATCAGACAAGGGGATGGAAGCCAACTCCAAAATCATTTCCAAGGCTTTGTACTTGGATCTCGGGGGTAGGGGATGAGAGGACGAGTGTTGGACAGCAACTATAAGCTGGTCCTTCTCCACATCTAAGGCTGTAGTGAGCCTAGTGTGATGCTTGTCCACAAACTGAGCCAATTCTGCTCTTAGTTTCTCTCTTGCAAATTGGTTCTTCGCCTCAATCTGCTCTCTTCTTTCCTCCTTACCCAAAGTGACGGCATGCGAGAGCTTTGAAGGTGCCCAAGAGGAAGCGAAATCATAGGAGAGCTGAAAACTTGGTCTGTCTTTACCATGACCTGTGAGCTGTGAGGTTTCATCATCGATCTGTGTCTTGTTCTCCCGGCCCTTCAATTCTTTGTTTCTTACTGAGATGATCCTCCTCTTCCTCATTTGTGAGTTCCCGGTCCGTCTGGTGGTTCTCCTATTCTGGGATCTCCACTTCACCGTGTGCACTGTCTCCTTTTCCTTCGGCAGCTGGGGATTCAGCCTCTATCTATGTATCCAAACGCCATGAATCACAGTTAGCTTTCCATTCTATTAGAGGCCTAAGTTCATGCTCATATGCTGAAGATTTAATCTTCTTCTTTCTGCACGTGATGAACCCTTTAGGATCATAGTGCCATACATCTCCTTGTGGGAAGTTCACCTTCCGCAAAAGCCCCTCCACAGAGGGGAGTGCGTGCCTTGAATTGATAATGAAAGGGTCTACAGCATTTGGGAGCCAAAAGATATATCCCTTCTTCGTGGGCACAAAGTGAGTTTGGTATGACTGCATAAGCCCATGTATGACTGCATAAGCCCTGGACATGAAATCCGTGATGAATTTTGTGTACCCCTTTCCCTATGGGTGCTGGCGAACTGACTGAGTCCATTCGAAAATGGATTTTGGCTCAGCATTTCTCATGGAGAACTTGTCCAGGACTAAACCCTCAAACTTATCTGCATACTTGAACAGGAATGGGTAGAACACCAAGGAGCAGTATCTGAAGGAACAATAGGATGACATGTCTTGGAACTGAGCTTTAATAGCAGAAGCCAGGAAGGTGGGGCTGTCAAGTAGAACCCCGGGTTGCGTCATGAGCCATAGAAACCTTAGGCCAACCTTTGTTACCCTATCTGCGGGAGGGAATATAGGCGTGAATCGGTGATGAGCTCGAGGAAACCCCTTCACTTTTCCGCGGGCAAGTTTGAGAAGTGACAGGAGAGGGTGACTTCAGTGAATTCAACACACTCTTGAGCGGAGGGGTAGCATAGGGCCTTTCTAATGAGCTAAGGAGTAATTTTGAGGAATTTGACCCCATGAGTAGGGAGGAAAATATCCTTCCATTCAATGTAGGCGTCGGCGAGACAAGCTATGAACTCAAGGAAGGGATGGATTGTTGGGGCAATTTGGTAATAGAGCCCTGAATCGACAACTCTAAACACAGCCCTGAATCGACAACTCTAAACACATCCTCGCCCTGTCGCTTAAAATCTCAGAGCTCGGCCTTCATATGGGCCACATTGAAAGGGTAGACCGTGTCGCAGAGCCGGGAGTGGGCATCCACAGAGCTGGGAGTGCGCATCCATGAGTGGTTCGAGTCCGGGAGCAATCCTGGCTTCGCGGGCTTGGGAGGTTTCGAGGGCGGAACTCTTCATTTTTTCCATAACAATTTGAACAAACAGTAAAGGGAAATAATGAAAAGGACTCGACCAAATACCTGAGGCAGCAGTGAAAGCGACGCAAGGGGAAACGCAACCAGTACTGTGAGTTTTACCAGGGCGCCAAGCTAAGTAAGAAACGTCGATAAGTGGTAACCAATTCAAATGGTCGGGAGTAAAAATTGAGGTGGAGACAAGTTTTTACTGGGCAGTGGAGCGGGGCAACAACTATAGGGCTGACGTCATGAGGACGTCAGCAGAGGAACACGTGGCATGCGGTGGTTGGCCAACAGCAGCCGAGTAGGTGGGAGGCCATGTGCCTAACAAGGAGGTACCGGCCTTGTACCTTGGGCGGACTTACCTTACCTTAGACTTACCTGCGCCAGCTGTGCAATCGCGGGGCCCGCCAACTTTCGTTGGGTCGAAAGTCAAGGGCCAAGCCCCGCCTTGCCACCCCGGAGAGCTCCTCTGATTGGCCCGAGGGGAGCCTGATGTCATCCCCTTCAACAGGCCAGTCTCGCCACCCTCCGCGCTCCTGAGTGCCATCGGAAGAGCAGTGGCCTGCTCTTTTGTGAGTGGCGTCGCTGCACCGCTTGTTTGGAGGAGGTGCGGCCACGGTGAATGGTATGCACGAGAGGCGCACCAAAGGAGTTATGTCGATTCCCTTTTAGCCTTCCAATTTGGCCATTCCAACTCTTCATTAATTAAAATCTCCATGTTGCCTTATTCCTTCATGAAAGCCACAAGCCAACAATGGACTTCCTGAAAAAATTGGACGGCCAAAGAATGCACAAAAAGGTAAAGCACAGTAACATGGCAGCAAGAGCTGGGAAACCAACATTCAAGGTAAGTTACTTTCAATTTGAAAAGGAGAGAACTATGGCAAAGGGTTTCTACAGTGCATTCTTGGTGTTCAGTGCAGGGTTTCAGCCTCCTATCGATGAGTATGGAGTCCCTAATGGCCACAAGCGGCTTCTATGCCATACGAAGAGCTTGGATCTAATTGTTGCGCGGGTGGTTTTTACAAAGGGCGTGGATGAATCGAGTTGGAAGAACTGGACGGCAATGGCTTCGCTTCATATTCCCTGTGTGCGGCAAAATTTCGATGGTTCCTTAAACCCGAAGCCTGATTCCACACGGCTTTCGATGGCCTTCGTTGCGCCGTCGAGAGTAGGGGTTTCTTATTCCTTGCCGAAGTTGGGGTTTCTTATTCCTTGCCGAAGTTGGGGTTTCTTATTCCTTGCCAAAGTTGGGGTTTCTTATTCCTTGCCGAAGTTGGGGTTTCTAAGAAGATCGGAGTTGGGAACTCGGCCGGCTCCGTTGCATGTTGTGGTTCCTCTGTCAGAGTTTTTAGCTGGAAAATCACCAATCGGATTCAATGGGTCGACTTTGCCATTGAGGCGCCGGCGGATCGAGCCCTCCACCATTTGCTCTGCAGCAGCAGCAGATGGAGACGAAATCTCCGTCCCTTCAGGGTTAGAGAAGCCGTCGCAGAGTTTTGCAGACAAATATCCTGCGTTGATTACCGGTTTTTTCTTTTTTCTGTGGGAGATTCAATTAAGATGTACGCTTTTACCACTGCAAATGGCAAGAGAAGAGGCATCCAAGCCTGATCTGCAAAACTTCCTGCCGAATCAGAAGAAAGGAGAGGCAGAGTCGATGAGGGATCGGCAACAGCAGGGAGCGCATTTTGCCCTATCTTCACCAACCAAATCGTTCTCTAAACCCCAATCAATAGGTAATCTCTCATTCCAGCTGAGCCTTATCCCCTTTCAAATTTTTATCAGACCCCCTGTGGGTAAGTCTCGTTTAGTTTGGGTAAACGAAGACACCTCTGTTCAGCAACTTAAGCATAAAATATGGGGACTGATGGGGTACCCAGTACCGATCCAACATCTAGTTAATGGGCACAAATCTCTCCAGGATTGCAGGCTCATGAAGGATTACACCATAAAGGCAGATATGACTATTGCCCTAAATTTGCGCCTGCAAGGGGGTGCTGTAAACCAGAGCATGCCAAGATCTATAGGGGGAGACAAAGGGAAAACGCCCATCAGCCATCAACAAACAAATGGTGGGCCTTCCTACAAAAACATCCTACAGGGAAAAAAAGCAGTAGGCTTACATCCAGAACAAGCTGGAAATGCTCTGAGGCCCTACATAGTAGAACAGCAGGATCAAACCCCAGCACTAAAAATCAACAGTTCAGCAACAGAGGAGCACATAAAGACATATGAAGCCCAAGCGTTAATATGCCGCTTCAACTGTTTTTGGCCTAAGCCCACGGACCTTTTCCATTGGATTTTCACCCAATGGTCTCTTGATTGTGAAATTCACCTCTGTTCCAAGGGGTTTTTTATTGTGAAATTTCAAACCTCTGAGGAAAGAGATATTATCATCAGAGAGGGGCCTTGGTTTTGGGGGTCCACGGGGCTTTTTATCACTCCATGGTTTCCAGAATTTGACCCCAACGCTATGACAGTTTCTAGATTACCTGTATGGGTGAGATTACACAATCTTCCTTTACATTTCTGGAACGATCAGGTACTCGAGAGCATTGGGAATAGTCTTGGGCGGTATATTAAAACAGACATGGAAAGATTAGAACAAAGAATCTTCACCTTCGCCCGGATCTGCGTAGAAGTAGATTTAAGCAAAGGATTACCAGCAAACATTTTGCTGATTGATAAGCAGCAAAACTGGTTGCAATCACTAGATTATGAGAATACTGCGTTTAGATGCAGGTTTTGTAGGATGACAGGACACCTACAGAATACTTGCCCAGAAGCTAAGAAAGCAAACAACAAAAAGAATCCGAAAAGGAAGCAGAGGAAAGGTTGGCAATTTCCCCCTCCCGACTCAGAGGAGGATGAGTCAGAAGAAGAAGAGGAACTAGTTCCAACAGAAAGCAAGTAGCCTACACAGGAACCAAAGGTACAGACAGAGGATACGACCGCGCTCATGGATCCACACCTTCAAACGAAACAAACAGAAAGGAATGTCGTGGACATGGGTAGTGGAGGGATCAAACGACACCATACATCAGAAACTTCAGATTCGGACAAGGATACAGGAACCCATAATGCAGAAAATCAGATTGTCCTTGCCACTTGTGTGCCATCTCAGGGCGAGTGGCGCAAGGTGGAGAAGAAGAAAGGGAGAAAAACCTGATTTGTGGGACTTTTTCCCACGATCTAGTGGCTTTTAGTTTTTCTGCCTCCTTCTCTCTACCCTTTTACTCTTTCTTTTTCTTTTATTTTTTCTGAATGCAATGTAGCCTCGCTACCATGCATTGTGTGCGAGAGCACATGAGCCCAATGGGCAATTTCCGAAAATGCTTCAATGCATATGCTATGTGTAAATGGAATATATGAAACAGTAAATGGAAGGTCATTATAATCATCCAGTCAAACCAGTGACAACAAAACCGATAACTCTTTCTCAGAAGAGTCTGAAATCTTGTGCCAAGAATTAGCTGACAGGCAGCTTACTTTATGGATTTTTTCCAAAACGATGGTTTAATGTAGAGAGTTACTGATAGATTGCAATAGGTCCTAGGATGTTGTTTCATTATTGAGGTTTTTTAAGTCAATATTCCACTCTTATATGTGGATGCATGATGATAAATGTATTGCTGTTGGTGCTCACGTGTGAGACCCAGTACTTGGTTGAACAGCTAAGACTCTTTTTGGGCCTGTTATGTGAGCTTTCTTTGGACTGTTATGTGGTTCTTTTGGACTGTGATGTAAGAATCTTTTTTTAGGGACTGTCTTTTCAAGTCATATGCGTACAGGAGTTTCTTCTGGAGGAGAGGGGTAATTCCAGTAGGATTACCTAAATTTCTGACATTAGGATCCCGTTGAAGGAATCAAGACATGCCATGAAAAATACGAGAAATTTAATTGTGTTTTTAACTTTTTGCTTATGAAATTACTATTTCTTTTCCTGTCGAAAAAAAGGCATTACGATGATGGAGATAATGGGGTACGAAAATAAAAAGTTTTACAGGAAGGGTATAACTTAAAATGATTAATTATAATTGGATCAAGAGAGGCAAGGAACTCCTGGAGGAAGAGCAAGGAAGCAAGAGATATGCCACATGTCTAATGCTAATAGACTAAAATTTAGGAATTAAACGCAACAAAAAAACCAACATCCAACTCCCAATTTTCAATATTTAGAAAATAAAAAATTAAGAAAAAAAATGCAGCATAGATCCATCTTAACCCCAAAACTTTTAAAAGCCAACTCTGGTATGGAAAGTTGATCAAGGAAACTAGCAATTTTTTTATTTTGAAAGTAAAAGATATATTTTAGCTGAGGTGTGTAATCTTTTGCCTGACACAAAAAGATGGCATCACTAATCTAAACTTCCAAATAGTAATTTTCTCGCAAACTAACATTTCCAAGAAAATCTCTACAACTAATGATATACTAGTGAAAGTTTATGCCATGCAACAGTAGAATCACAGAATCTCCTTCAAAAATTCTTCAAACGACTCAAGGCTACGACTGAGACAATGCCACTATAACTTTAGTTTGAACCTTCCCAAAACGCATGAAAAATTCATCCCTTAGCTGTGATTTACGGGCAGTAAATTCACAGCATTACATCAAAATAATTGTGAAACTCTTCTGGAATACAATTGCAGAAAAAGAGCCCAGTTGCAAAGCCTGGTCGCTAAAAATATCGTATTGTGAACAGCATTGCACAGTACCTGGATCTCCCTGCGAATCGCTGCGAAATCGGTAAAGCGTTTTCCCGGGAGATGCAAGAATTCTCCCCATTCAGAAGCCTCATCCGCTCGTGCGGAGAATTGAACAAGCTGCAAAACGAGAGGCCTTCGCGTGCAAATATCGGATCCTCGGGGAAGAAAATCTTTACCGACAAGGGCTTCCAGAACACTGGATTTACCACTACTCTGACTGCCTACAACTGCCACTTGGGGCAGGTCAACAGTTGAGGCACTGCCTAGCTGTGCGAATATGTCTTGCAATTTATTTATCACGGGGATAACAGATTGACCCAGAGAATAAACAGCAGTGGTGCTGGAATTTGATGAAGATGGAGACATCTCTTCAGGTGTGATCAGTTGTTCATCCATTCTATGAAAAAAGCTGCATAAACCAAGCCAAAGATAAGTAAAAACTCACTGTAAAATGGATCGAGCCCACCAAACAAAATGAGAAACCACCTTAAACTGAGCATAACCCTAAAACAACTGATATAAGTATCGAGACCACCAAATTAAGCTGTCAAACACACTAAAAATTTGTTTATTATTCACACCAAAATATATTAAACCCCTGCTTATCCAAAGTGGAAATTTACCACTAAAAAACGGATCACCCCACAAATCCCGGGTGTCAAATCGACTAAAAAGCTCTGTTAATCCTCCCAAATGATAACTATACAAAACCCTACTTATAAAAGGATCCAAACCACCAAATCAGTCTATAAAACATAGAAACTGAAATTGAAGGCTATAAAATCCGCTATCAGTTTAGTTAAACCCACTGCAAAAGCCTACAAAAGAGCGATTGGATTCAGCAAATCGACTATCAACCCAACAAACTTAAATAATTGATTAAAACCAGCCGAAATAAAGCATTGAAAACTCGTAGAAAATGTATCAGAACAACCCGCACAATGAGGAAGATTTTTAAAATTTTTAAAAGAGCGAAAAAAAGAAAAAAAAAACTGAAAGAACACCCCAACCTGGACAAATTTACGGCGATATGAAGCCCAAAATAGCTGAATTGCGAGATGTTCACTGCTTAGAGCATTCAATAGCATAACCCGGGTTAAAAATGCCGGCGAAAAGCCCCCTCGGATTAAGGTTACAGAATGCCGTTTACCCTGTGCAGAAGCTTTAACGAATCGATGGAATTTCTGATGAGTCACATATGGAGAGCAGAGTGAACGGTCCTTTTAAAATTAAGAGTATGATTTTGAAATATCAGTATGGCTTTCTATGCTTTATTTGACTTTCCAAGCTTTACGAGTGGGGCACTCGCAGGTTTGGAAAGCCAATTAAAAGTTAAAAAGAATATGTGGTGGATGCGTGCTTTTGCTAAAGCTACTCGTTTACTTGGTCACTTTCGATGGTTAAGTTTGGCTGGCTATAGTCTTCTTAATTGAACTTTGTTGCTTTTGCTTTAAATTTAGAGGAAGGTGTTTAAGTTTAAAGTTGGATTCAACTTGGGTTTGTGATAATTGTATTTATTTTAAATTTAGATTCATTTCGTATTTGTGATGATCGTATTTATTGTTAATTTGATAATTAAATTATAATATGGTTTTATATGGTTAAATAAAGTTTAAATTTGGTTGGTTATTATTTATGTATTAATATCAAAGTGTGTATTAGATAATTATTTGATTAGTAAAGGTCAAGACATTTGGGAATACATTTATGAAGGGATTTTACTATTGAGGTTGTCTATATTTCGGGATTTTAATGTTAAGGTTGTCTATATTTTTAACATTTTTTTTGTTGATAACTAAGTTGAGTTTAAGCAGTTATTGTTGAGGTTGTTGTTGAGATTGCAACAAGATGAGGAGCTTATGGAAAGAAGTCGTCTTCACTAAGTGGGCCCGCAGGCTATTTTTGGCGCAAAGTCTATTTTTAGACTATGTCTATTTTTAGACATATGGATCATGTTCTATGAGTTGCAGGATGTTATTTGTGGATGGTTGGTCAAGTCGGAATAAATAGATGAACTTCTATTTTTAGACATACTGGGCGGAATCTATTTTTAGATTGCCAGCCTAAAAATAGATATGTCGAATATTATTAGCTCTTAATAATATTTGGACTCTAAACATTATCTTATCCTCTTGGAGCACTTCAGTTTGATGCCTGGATGTGGCACATGCAGCTGACAGAAGGAATTACGCTATTCCTAGGGTTTAGTGGAGCTATTGCATGGTTGACTTCAATTAGAACTCATGTGACAGAGTTTGGTGGAGTTGATGAGACAATTAATGGAGTTGTGTTCACTTTAACTTAGTTGAGCTAGTTGTATCTAGTCTAACTGATTGATACAATTAGTGAGAGTGGTGTGAATTAATTATTAATTAATTCACTAATTATTAACTCATAAATCAACTAAAGAATACATCGGTTAACTGCAGTGCATGGACAGTTTCAGTGGAGACCAGTGAAGAGGTAGGTGAAAGAGCAAGTGTGACTATCAGTTGTGACTATACTGGTGCATGAGATGTGCACACACATTGATGGAGAAGCCAATGAGGATTGCGCAGTACATACTGGTGGGATTTGAACTTGGATCTCATGATTATCCATATTGGATTGCGCAGTAGAGGCAGGCTAACAGGTGGAGCAGATTGGAGCATGTGTTTTGTATGATCTGAGCTTGTGTAGTGTGTAACAATTGGAGATTGTACTGAGAGCTTGTGAGGAGTTTGTACTATGATTGTTACATGATCTCTATCATTATAATATACAGATAGTTGGGGGTTTTCATCTTTAAGCTTTCCCATAAATACTGTGTTTATATGTGTGATTGTTTATGGTTTTAATGTGCGCATGTGATTGTTTTTTTAATTTTGCAAATTGATGATCAATAGTAGAAGAGGTTATGTATTATGCATGAAGCTCAAATAGTGTGTGATCAGGATAATCTCGGTGAATAATTTAACAGTTATTCAAATTTCTACAGTTGTCTATATTTTTAACATCTTTTTTTGTTGATAACTAGGTTGAGCCTAAGCAGGGATATTTTGGGATTTTATTGTTGAGGTTGTCTATATTTCTAACATTTTTTAGGTTGTCTATATTTTTAACATCTTTTTTTGTTGATAACTAGGTTGAGCCTAAGCAGGGATATTTTGGGATTTTATTGTTGAGGTTGTCTATATTTCTCACATTTTTTTTGTTGATAACTAGGTTCAGCCTAAGCATGGACTAACGTGTCTACTGGATGGAAAAACAATCTTTTTTTTTTCAACTAAAGAAAGCACACCTAGAGCCACTCTCAAGCATACATAGTCCTCCCCAGGATTGGACCATGAGACCTGTGGGGACCAAACCTCCCCACCTAACCATTAGACCACAACCACGGGACTAGATGGAAAAATAGCCTATCCACTAATTTTCCCAAAAATGGTTTTCATCCTCAACACACCCCCCCCCCCCCCTGAAATTTGAACCTCAAACCTAGTAAGGACTAAACCCCACTGAAGCCTATTGGTTTACACCTCATAGATACCCTTTTAACATTATTAATAGGCCAAAATTTGTATTGAATATTTAAACATGTTAGACATCTTAATCTTTTGGGATTATTGTAAATATTAATTAGGTATGAATATGTAACAGATGGTTGGGAAAACTCACAACCCATGTAGTTGAATTGTTTATCCTTGTAATAAATATGTTTCACTCAATAATGAATAAGCATTGGAGCTTTTTGCACAATCTCAGTCTGACATGGTATCAGAGCTGAGTTTTCCACTGCCTAAAACCTATGTTGGTCGTCCCTTGTAATAAAAAAAGTTCGTATAATCAAAGGAATGCTTTGATATCAATGCAACTACAAGGGGGTTTAAGTTGAATAGGTGGGTGGTCGAAAAGAACCGGCAACAGTCTAGGTTTTTTGTTAAAATCTGGAGGAGGGCAGAGCCGTGTGTGCAGATCTTCGTAAGTGGGGGTTGGCCCTGGCCCAGCAAATGCGTCGGACGAGGGTCCAGGGGGCCCCATCTTTCAACCAGATAACAATGGAAAAGGGGAAAGGGCCACTGGAAGGAGTGCAGATCTCTGGGTCTGCCAGTCTGGAGAAAGAGGATTCAAAAGGCAAGAAGAAGGCAGGAGGGAACACCAAAGATACACAACAGCATAAACGGACAAACGACATCAAGATCTCAGAAGGAAAAGACAAAAGGGACACCACTCCCGAGCAAAAAACTCTAGAAACAGTAGGAAACTACAAGGGTTCTGAGGGTTTCAAGGAACAGACCCACCAGGAGACAACGTTGGGGGGTTCTACCACCAACGACGGAAACCAGAAGAGAAGGGGCACTGCAAGCCCAAAGCCAAAGATAGTCTCAAGGTCATCATCTCTGACCCAGAGCTATAGGACTATCGTGACCACATGTCCATCCACGCTGTCATCTACAAATTTATGGGGTTTTGGCCTACGGATAAAGCTTTATGCCTTTGGATCCATCAGCAGTGGAAGCCAAAAGGAGATGTTAAGCTACATCTGGGAACGAAAGGTTTTTTCACAGTAGTGTTTGCAAACCTGGAGGACAGGGACCACATCTTTGATGGGGGTCCTTACTTTTATGCCTCGGCTGGTCTCTATATGAGACCATGGAAGTCGAACTTTGCTCCGGAGCTTGAAACCTTCACGCATGTTCCAGTGTGGATTCGCCTCTTTTCTCTTCCTCTTGATTACTGGCGACCTGCGGCCTTAGAACAGATTGACAACACATTGGGGACCTTCATCCAAGCCTCTGAGGCCACTCTGCAAAAAAGGTATACCTCTTGTGCCAGCATTTTATGTTGAAATGGATGTATCTGGTGCGTTACATGATGGGTTATGGTTAGAATTCAGGGATGAGCAATTTTTTCAGGCCATATATTATGAACAAATCCCCTTCTGATGTCGGAAGTGTCATGAACACGGCCACCTGTTTAGGGAATGCCCTTTGAACAAAATAGCTGAGAAACCCAAAGAAGCCCCAACGAAGAATCAAGATGGCTTTACTCGTCCCAATAGCAAACAAAGAACCAATAGGAAAGCCCTACCGAAAGCAGGGCCATCTTTCCGAGCCACGGGCAACACCTTTGAGATCCTGACGGAGGAAGTCGCTGCTTCTGATTCCCTGCCAACATCTGACCAACAGCAACAAATTCTAACCAAGCCTGCACAGACTGTCATATCTCCTCAAATAGAAGGCCACAAGGCAGGTGAACAAGGTACCAATATTACCACAGACCTAGAAGGAGATGTACAAATGATATCCAGTGAGATGGGAACAGAGGATATGGAGCTGAGTGATATACTTGAGAAGGAAGATATGGATTTGAACTCCATGGTGGAACAATGGAAGCAGAAAGGAATGGAACATGTCCCTGAAGAAGAAATAGATAGGATAAACTACCTTTTCCTTTCAAGATAGGATGTGGAACTACATGGGTTAAAAATAAGTCATGGAGCTACCAAGAGTCTGGGAGTCAATGCTCAAGGTTTGCACCTCTCTAGCAGCAATGCAAAGCATAGGAAAAAAAGAGGACGCAGAATGAACAAGGAAGCACTCTTTGAGCTTGGTCAGCTTCTCATCAACTCGGGTAAAATGAAAACCCTTGAGGCTTTCACGTTCACCTCTTAATTTTGTTAATCATGAAGATTCTCTCATGGAACACAAGAGGGCTCAATAGCCAACGGAAACAAAGACTGTTGAAAAAGAAGATTAAAAAGGAAAACCCAGACATGATTTTCTTACAGGAAACCAAATGTTCTAGTTTAAAAATTGAGGGCATCTGGAAAAACATTGGCAAAATAATGCAATATACGGAAGTTGAAGGTCATGGTGCAATGGGCGGTCTCGCCACCTTTTGGAATCCCCAATCCATACATCTTATCAGTGTTGAAGCCAGCAGATCGTACATTTCCTTGGAAGTGCAAATAATTGGGGAAGCCAACACGTTTATTTGTATAGATGTCTATAATCCCCAAAAATTGGAAGACAAACTGAAGTTGCTAAATAGTTTATCAGAGCTACATCAAAGACATCCTTCTGCCAAAGCAGCGGCGATTTCAATATGATCACAACGCTGGCTGAAAAGAAGGGTGGAATTAGAACTCTGCACAGGGATGCTGAAGCCTTCAACAATTTCATCCATGAAACCCGATTAGTGGATATCCTCCCCAAGACTGGGTTGTTCACCTGAAACAACAAGCGGGGGGGTGACAGACAAATAGCCTCCAAACTTGATCGTTTCCTCATCGCTGACTCTATCCTAATGGAGGGGATTAATGTTGAATCGGACATCATCCCTTGTGGGGGCTCTGATCACTGGCATGTTACTCTTGACGCTGCTGTCCTTGGGACCCCGAAGAACAGGCCTTTCAGATTCGAAAGATTTTGGTTGACTCATCCAGACTTCTTAAAGAATATCAAATCGTGGTGGCAGGAGCCGATTGACACTCGAGGCACCAAAATGTACAGACTGAAGGCTAAGCTTATGCACATCAAGGCCCGTCTTAAAACCTGGAACCAAGAAGTCTTGGCAATATTTTCAAAGATAAGAAAGACCTTGAGGATCAATTAACCCTGATCCACACTGATTGGCTTAATGGAAACATACACCAAGAAACTATCAACCAGGAACAAACCCTCATGCAAAAATGGAATCAACGATGCCAGTAGGAGGAAATATTATGGAAGCAGAAATCTCGCAAACAGTGGCTCAAGGAAGGGGAAAAGAACACTCAATTTTTTCATCGCTCTGTAGTGGACTACAGATGTGCGAACAAAATCACCAACTTAAGGGATGAGAATGACAACACTCTTTTCTCTCATCAGGACATATCTTCTCTCCTGGTCAAGCATTTTAGCCATATTGCCACTGAACCTGGGATTGATAGAATGATGGCTAGAAGAAAGGTCCTAGACTCTATTCCCAAGCTCATTACTGAGGATCAAAATATATCTCTAAATCGCCCTGTTACCTTAGCTGAAGTGGCAGAGGTCATGAAAGATATGCCTAATGGAAAGGCTCCTGGCCTGGATGGTTTCACCATAGATTTTTTCAAGGCTTGTTGGGACATTGTTCAGCTCGAAGTTTGGGAGGTGGTGGAGGATTCACGTAAATTTAAATCCATCCTAAAATCCCTTAATGCTACTTTTATTGCCCTAATTCCGAAGGAGGAAGTTGCCAAAACCCCTTCTAAATTTCGACCCATTGCTCTTTGTAATGTGCTTTACAAGATTATCTCGAAAGTCATGGCCAATAGATTGAAACCCATTCTTCCTTGCATTATCTCTGAGGAACAATCTAGTTATGTCGAGGGAAGGAAAATCCTGAACAATGTTTTACTGGCTCAGGAAATGATTCATACTCTTCAAGCTCAGAAAAAAGCTGGCATGATCATTCAGCTGGACCTATCTAAGGCCTATGATAAGGTTAGTTGGGATTTTATAGAGGATATTTTGATAACTTTTGGTTTTAATCAATGTTGGATCCAATGGATTTTAGCCTTGGTCAAGACTCCTAGTTACTACATCCTGGTCAATGGGGCACCTTCCTTCCCCTTCAACCCCTCCCGCGGTATCCGCAAAGGTGATCCCATTTCCCCATTTCTGTTTGTCATTGTCATGGAAATCCCAAGCAGGATTATCAAAACGACTCAAGCCAAAAATTCTATTAAGGGTCTCCAACCCATGTCTAACTTCCCTCCCACTACCCATCAATAGTTTTTCGATGATACCATGCTTCATGGCACCCCCACGGTCAAGGAAGATCGCGGGTTTAAAGCCATTCTAGATCTGTTCTGTTTAGCCTCGGGTATGGACCTTAACCTTGATAAGTCTTCCATTTTCTTTTTCAATGCCCCTATAGCCATCCAAAGACATCTCACTACAATTTTGGGGTTTAGCAGGAAATGCCTTCCCTCCAAATACCTAGGTATCCCTCTAACTGATAAACCTTGGCAAAAGCTTCATTGGGAAACGTTGCTTTCTAAGCTCGAGGCTCGATGTAATAGTTGGACCAGCAGAGTCCTTAACTTTGTTGGTCGTCTAACGATGACCAAGGTTGTTCTGCAAGCCATTCCGCAATTCATGCTCTCCATTCTACTGGTGCCCAAAGGTGTTCTTCAAAGGATCAGAAATATTCACAGAACCTTCCTTTGGTCAGGCAAAGCAGTTAAACAGAAATGGGCTCTTGTTGCTTGGGAGAAGCTTTGCAAACCCAAAATCCTGGGAGGCCTCGGGCTGTGTGACCCGGAAACGGTTAATAAAGCCAGTGGAGCTAAGCTATGGTGGAGGTGGATCAAATTTCCTACTTTTCCATGGGCTAAGTTGTGGAAAGCCAAATATGCTAAGGATGGGAATCAGCAGGAGCTCATCAGAATAACGAATTTCCAAGCTGGATCCCCCATCTGGAACCTAGAAAGTGCTAATAGACATATTATCTCTGATCATTGCTTCTGGGAAATTAGGAATGGCAAAACTGCCCTTTTCTGGGAGGATGCTTGGAAACAATTGCCCAAGATGGCGTGCCCTGAATCCCTCTCCCTTCAAAGAAAGTACCAGGAACAGGGTTTATTCAAGGTTTGTCATTACTAGGCGGTGAATGGGGAGAATCCTCATTGGAGACTTTGGAACCTCAACATTCCCTCTGATTCGGACGAGATGGCCAACCTTTCTTTCTCCTTGTTTTTAGCGTTGGAATCTAGCAAAATCTGACTCTCCTTGGAGGAGGACCAGTTGCGTTGGGGCAATTTGGAGGGAGGTACCTATAACTTAAAGGAAGCTAAGCTTTACATCAATCAGATTCAACTAGAAGAGAAGATGCAAGGGCATCAAAATGTTTGGGACGCTATTCTTTGGCCTAAAATTAAAACTTTCTTATGGACTCTGCTACATAGGAAGACCCTTACTTGGGAAAACCTATGCAAAAAGGGCTTCTAGGGTCTCTCCCGCTATCCTCTCTATTTTAATGCGAAGGAGACTATGAACCATCTCCTCAATTCCTGTTGCTGGATGGATTATCTTTGGATGGGGTTGCAGGAGATTTTTAGACAGATTGATCGTGATAGGGCTTCCATTCAAAATACTATAGTCAATTGGAGGACTAATTTCTCTAAGTGCGACATTGTCAACAACCTCTGGAAATTATGTCCAGGGTTTATTGTGTGGTCTACTTGGAAAGAAGGAAATAAGAGATTTTTTCAACAAATAACCAGGAATGAAGCTGATACTAAATTAACCATCATGCAGAATATGAAAGAGACAGTGCTAATCCACTACAATTATACTCAGATGGAGGAAATGTCGGAAGAAGACAAGCGCATCTTACTTAGTTTTGGTTTGGGGTCGGCCATGAACCTCAATTCCCCTTCGCTTCGGCCTCATCCTCCCCCGTCTCCTCAGCCTTGGCTGTGTCCCAGGCCAGGTTTTCTCAAGCTGAATTTCGATGGCGCTTCCGGGGGCAACCCTGGTCCAACTGGTTATGGAGGCGTCATTCGCAACGAAAAAGGTGACATTCTGCACATTTTCTGTATGTCCCTGGGAGAAGCAACAAACAACGAAGCAGAATTTTCCGCTTTGGAACAAGGTCTGCTTATCCTTATTTGAATGGGTAATGGCACTGCGGTGGTGGAAGGGGAATCCTTACTGGCTATCTCTGCGGCTAAGAAAATTCAAAATGGCACAAGGCCGGAAAGGGTCTCCAAACATTGGCGACTGGCTATGGTTACAGGTCTCATTGCCCACATCTCACTACTCTCAAAGGTGTAATCTTTCAGGCAATTCGGAGGAAGGCCAACGCTTTTGCGGACGCCTTGGCTAACCATGCGGTCGACCATCCGAATAACGTCATTGACACCTATTGGAATGATGTTACCTGTCCTGACCTCACGGATGAATGTATACGTATTTCAAGAAGTGACCTTTTCGGTACGTCTACGATGGAGAATAATATGCAAAGTACTGACATTCAGTAATTCATGTGGTTTCTACATAACAACAATTCAATGCTCTTTATGATTCGGAGGTGGCAAGTCAGGGATTTGTACCATGCCAAGTTTCGGAAAAGATGGTATGATCAGAGCAATCTCGAAAATCAGAATAAGGGGAAAGATGGTAAGGACACGTGGACTAGACTCTTGAGGTTTGGGCTGGTTGTCCGGTGCGGCATTAGATTTCATTATTGGCCGATCGATGTTCATCTCTGGAGGATCCAGGATGGCGGCCAGCGGGACGGGGTAGCGTCCCCTAGCCATTATTACATGATCTAGGCCTCTCCGCCTTATATTGTGATGTTTTCAAACATTTTTCCTCACAGAGAGTTGCAATTCGGCATTGGAGATAGGCTCTGGTGCTCTGGTTCCGCTACGAGTTTCACTTTCTCTTTCTCTTGGTGTGTGTTTTTCGCCATGTCTGAATGGGTCCTTCGAAGCTCTAAGGTGACCAAGAATCTTAAGTCTGCTAAGGACAGTTTTAAAAACTCGGTTCCTGAAAAAGGCAAGATGATTATCCATGATCTCAAACAGGAAACCAGTCAGGCTAGATCCAACTTAAACTGCAAGGACATCGAGGAGGATATGGATTGGGTCCCTAATCCTGGCACCCCAAGCACGAGGGCCTCGCAATTTCTACGCACGCGGAAATGGCTTGGTTCATGAAGACTCTGTTAACAAAGGCCCTCAGTAGCCAGGGCGCAGTGGTCTTGGATAAGTTGGAAGTTTCTCTCAACTTGTTAACTGAGGAGATGAAGATGTTAACCAGACGTCTTGAGGGCTTCATTAGGCTCTTTGAGTTGTACCTTAGTCATGTTTTAAATGTGTCCATTAAGCTCCCGACGGACAGTTCTAGAATGACAATCATCCGCCGGCACTATTCACACAATGTGCCTCAAAGCGATGCAGGTTTGAGTTCGAGCACTGGGGGTCCGAATGCTGACGGTTAGTTCGCGGAGTTTCCTATTGCTGAGGGTCCTAGGACGGCCAGGCCTAGTGGGTTTGAGGGTTTGAATAAGATGTAATGGTCTTGTATTCTCCTTCTGGTTGGCTTCTTTTGGCTAGTAGTTACCTGTCGATGTTTACTTGTTTTCTCTTGATCGATTTAATGTTCCTTACTATGGGCATCCCTGCGTGGAAGGCCAGTTTTGACCTTTTAGTCCTTTGGTATGGATGTAATGTTGGGGAAGGCGATCAGCCTCTGGTTTATCTGTTTCTCTATTTTCGGATCACTGTGTCTATTTTTGTCCTTACAGACGGTTTGGGTTGTCCAGCTTTCCTACCTTCTGGTACTGGCAGCCCTTTCTGTAACTTTTTGTACACTATTTTGATCTAATACAACTGTTACTTACAAAAAAAAAATATATGCAACTACAAAGTTCGTATACTTAGAGGAATGCTTTGATACCAATGTAACGAACAAAGTTCGTATACTCAGAGGAATGCAATGGTACTAATGTAACGAACGAAGCTCGTATACTCATAAGAATGCTCTAATACCAATGTAACAAACAAAGTTCGTATATTCAGAGGAATTCTCTAATAACAATGTAACAAATAAATTTCATATATTTCAGCGGTATGCTCTTATACAAATGTAACGTTCGTATACTCATAGGAATGCTCTAATACCAATCTAACGAACAAGGTTTGTATACGCAGTAAAATACTCAGAATATTTGGTACATAAGAATGACCATCATGGAACAGATATATATTATATAAGAATATTTGAATACAAGCGAGATGATGTTACAAAAGAGGGTGTCCGCTTATATACCTAGGCAGGTGCCCTTTCATGACTAGTCATGTCCTTAGAGACATGCCCCTTCTACATTTTCGCTATGTTATTTTCTCTTACGATCATTGGAATTGATGATTTCGCTCATACTTGACAAATCTGCCTGGATAATTTATGCAAGAGATAGCACTTGCGAGAGCTGGTATCCTCACACTCATTGGCAAGGTCATTTGTTATCACCCATTTTGTATCAATTCAATTGATTCCAACATTACCTTAGTTTCCTGGTAGCTGATCAAATTCTCAAGCTAGAAATGATAATTTCTTAGCGGAGCGTTTATCATGATGTTTGGAGATTTTATTGTTGAGGTTGTCTATATTTCTAACATTTTTTTTTGTTAATAACTAGGTTGAGCCTAAGCAGGGACTAACGTGTCTACTGGATGGAAAAACAATCTTCTTTTTTTTCAACTGAAGAAAGCACACCTAAAGCAACTCTCAAGCAAACATAGTCCTCCCTAGGATTGGACCATGAGACTTGTGAGGACCAAACCTCCCCACCTATCCATTGGACCAAAACCACGAGACTGGATAGAAAAATAGTCTATCCAATAATTTTCCCAAAAGTGGTTTTCATTCTCAACCCCCCCTGTAGTAGGGATATTTCAGGATTTTACTATTGAGGTTGTCTATATTTTACTTAGTTGAGCCTAAGCAAGGAAAAACGTGTCTACTGGATGGAAAAACAATCTTCTTTTTTTTCAAATGAAGAAAGCACTACTCAGAGGAATGCTTTGATACCAATGTAACGAAAAAAGTTCGTATACTCAGAGGAATTCTCTAATAACAATGTAACAAATAAAGTTTGTATATTTCAGCGGTATGCTCTTATACCAATGTAACGTTCGTATAGCTAGTGGAATGCTCTAATACCAGTCTAACGAACAAGGTTCGTATACACAATAAAATACACAGAAGATTTGGTATATAAGAATGTTCATCATAGGACATATAATATATTATATAAGAATATTTGAATACAAGTGAGATGATGTTACAAAAGAGGTTGTCCGCTTATATACATAGGCAGGTGCCCTTTCATGACTGGTCATGTCCTTAGAGACATGCCCCTTCTATACTAATCATAATTAACTAATTATTGTCATCATCATCATAATCATCATATACATATATATATATATATATATATATATATATATATATATATATATATATATATATATATATATATATATATATATATATATAACCCTCCTCCTACATTCTCGCTGTGTTATTTTCTCTTACGATCATTGGAATTGATGATTTCGCTCGTACTTGACAAATCCGCCTGGAGAATTTGTGCAAGAGATAGCACCTGCGAGAGCTAGTATTCTCTCACTTGTTGGCAAGGTCATTTGTTATCACTCATTTTGTATTAATTCAATTGATTCCAGCATTACCTTAGTTTCCCGATAGCCGATCAAATTCTCAAGCTAGAAACGATAATTTCTTGGCGGAACGTTTATCATGATATTTCGGGATTTACTGTTGAGGTTGTCTATATTTCTAACATTTTTTTTGTTGATAAGTAGGTTGAGCATAAGCAGGGACTAACGTATCTACTGGATGGAAAAACCCTCTTTTTTTTCAACTGAAGAAAGCACACCTAGAGCAACTCTCAGGCATACATAGTCCTCCCCAAGATTAGACCATGAGACTTGTGGGGACCAAACCTCCCCACCTAACCATTGGAACAAAACCACGGGACTGGATGGAAAAATAACCTATCCACTAATTTTTCCAAAAGTGGTTTTCATCCTCAACCCCCCCCCCCCCCCTTGTAGTAGGGATATTTCAGGATTTTACAGTTGAGGTTGTCTATATTTCTAACATTTTTTTTTGTTGATAACTAGGTTGAACCTAAGCAGGGACTAACGTGTCTACTGGATGGAAAAACAACCTTTTTTTAACTGAAGAAAGCACACCTAGAGCAACTCTCAGCCATACATAGTACTCCTCAGGATTGGACCATAAGACATGTGGGGACCAAACCTCCCCACCTAACCATTGGACCACAACCACGAGACTGGATGGAAAACTAACCTATCCACTAATTTTCCCAACAGTGGTTTTCATCCTCAACCAGAATGACACCTTGGGGTGATAAATGAATGAATAATAAAAAAGAAATGAATGAATGAATAATCAACCATAAATGAATAAATAATCAAACAGACTGACACATTGGGGCGATGCAATGAATGCACCCGCCTGGAAACTCCTTTCTTCATACATTCACTCTTCAAAGAGAATGAAAGTGTTGAGTTGCTTCTAGTTAAGGCGGGAGGTGTGAGTTCTAGACACCATCGCCAATAAACACCAGCACTATTGGAGCACTTGCGCAACGAAGGTAAGTAGTTTGGCATATAAATGTTTATGAATTATGTATGGTTCACCTAAACATGAAGACACTATTGTTTTTTTCCTTTAATTATTAATTGAAAATACTTTATATAATCAAGATACCATTATACTGAACTTTCATTAGGTAATATTTATTACTTGGAGCACTCTGCACTCTCTGAACCCTTCGGCCATGATCTAGGGTTTGGTGGCCCTCTGGTCGGCGGCCTTCTTGTAGATTCACTAACCCCTTTGTTTTTGTCCTGTCCATCTCCCAGTGCACGAATACGCTCCCGTATGGCGAATCATAATGGGGGGACGGTGGATCCCCCTCCTCTGGCTCTCCTTCTAATGGTGCGACGACAGAGGCTAACAACGCCTGTTAACAAAACTTCGCCCTGTTCCCCGACCCCTCTGGGATGTCACCCACAGCAAATCCTCCAACAGAAGCTGTTGCAATGGCAGCACCTGTCACCTCCTCCACATGCATTCCCAAGGTAGCAGAAAGACCCAAGATTGTGCTACCGGCACATTGAATCAATGGAAGAATCCATTATATGAAGGATCACGTCTTGATCGACAAGTTCATGGGATTCTGGCCCACCGAAAAAGCCCTACTTGGCTGGATCACCTCCAAATGGAAGCCTAAGGGCCACATTGATCTACAACTTTGTGCAAAGGGTTTTTTCAATGTGATCTTCACATGCATCGAGGACAAGGACCGAATCATGGATGGCGGCCCGTATTTTTTCAATTCGATAGGTCTCTATCTTCACAATTGGGTCGAGCGCTTCAACCCTGACAAAGAGAACTTTAACTGGGCTCCAGATTGGGTTCGGTTTTATACCCTACCTCAATACTACTGGGATGAGTTAACCGTAAAAGATATTGGCAATACTCTTGGGGAATTCATAAAAAATAGCAGACGAGACAAAGATTAAAAAAAACGTAGCCTACGCAAGGATATGTGTTTACATGCACATCGCAAAGACTCCCTAATGAGGTAAGCCTTCTCCACGATGACTCTGAGTGGATACAAACAATAGATTATGAACATGTGCCTTTTAGGTGCAGAAAATTCCACCAACATGGGCACCTATTCAGGGATTGGCCCCTTAATCAAAGCTCCACCATGAAAAAAGACTCCATGGCCAAAGACACAGAGGGTTTCACGAAGGTCTCTGCACGAAAAATGCATACGCAGAAGTCTACCACAAACCAGAATACCAAAGTTCCGTCTACTAGCAATAATTTTGACACCTTAGCCAATCTGAACGTGGATGCTGATGAGATTCCAAGTGCCTTTGATCTGCCTTCACATGAGAAATCCCAACCTACATATGCTCTAAAACCTAAGATCCAGCCAGAATCTTCACTGAAGCCAGCACCATCTTTGGACAACTCTGGAAAAGGAAAAGGTATTGCCTTTGTAATTTTGCTTACAATTTCCTCCTCATGCAAATTTGTGACCTTTCGTCTCCCTTTTCTCCTATTTTCCATTATTTCATAAATAAAATGCCAATTACTGCCACTTTGCCTTGTTAATGTATTTTCCAATTTCCATAGCCATTTATTAATCACAAGTGATCCCCGTCATTATGTTTTTGCCCAACATTCAGCTTGGAATACGTGTCCCATGACCTTGGTTATTATTTTATCATTTATTTACATAGGAAGTCAATGAGGGGTTCTTACACCATTCCTCAAGAAATCCCATCCATCAAGCAATCTAGAATATGTGTCCCTTTCTCTCTGCCTTTTTAAGTAATTAAAATTATTTACAATGAAGGTATATTAACCAAGGGTTGTCACACATACCATATTCAACAATGTTTTATTCACTCTCTCAACTACATCATTTTGTTGAGGATTGTATCGAACTGTTGTTTGATGTTGGATGCCATGTCGTCGAATATATGATTCATAAATATTACTAGTATATTCCTTGCCATTATCAGTACGAAGGGTACCAATATTAGTTTGTGCTTCATTTTCAATCCATACATGAAAAGTTTTAAATGCCTCAAATGTTTTAGACTTGTCTTTCAACAAATATACCCAACCCATTATGGTGTAATAATCAATAAATGTCATAATGTATTTATTTCCATGTGTAGAAGGTACAAGCATAGGACCACACAAATTCTAATGAATCAAATCAAGTTTTCTACATTCTTTAGAATTCGAGCCATAGAATGGTTGTTTACTGTGTTTTCTAAGGATGTAGACAAAACATTTCTTTAGTTTTCTAGAAATGGTTGGAAGACCATAAGCATCGTTATTTCATCAAAAAGAGACTATCATAATTAATATGTCCAAATATAGCATGCCATAGAAGACTTGAAGACATTGTACCTTCGTTATGATGAGTGAGATGGGCAAAATGTCATGCAAAAAATGCAATTGTCCCCTCTAGCTTCAACAACTTGTCTTCTTCCTTTCCAACCATCATGATCTTGTTGTTGAAATTCCTCCTTATCTCAACCTTTCCATCAAAAATATGATTGGAGTGTCCATGTTGGCGAACGTGCACAAGGGATAGCAAGTTCCTCCGCAACTTAGGAAGATAAAGAACATCATGCAGGACAAAATATGAAAGTATGGGTAGCTTGAGTCTTAATGTTCCAATCCCTGAAGGCTTGAGATTGGACCTATTAGTAAAGTATACCATGCCATCTATATTTTCAATAAACTGCTCAAATTCTTCTCTCTGAAACATCATGTGGAAAGTGGCACCTATGTCAAGCGACCATGTGTCTCTCCAAGAAGCAGATACAATGTTAAATACATCCTCATGCAAACCAATATCAAAATGAGCAACAATATAATGAGCTGAATTTGGTGCATTACCTTTTTCTTGTTTTGGAACTTTTTCTATTTCCTTTTGTTCTTTAATCTTCTCCCATGGAATTCTGCATGTTTTGGCTTCATGTCTTTTCTTCCACAGTGGACACAATGTAGATCATGTCTCTCTATTTGATTTAGTTTACCCTCGGTTCATCTGAAGTTCTTTATCCCACGTCTTCTTTTGTTGCTTTCTCCTTTGGCAGAATCAATCTTTCCTTTCTAGGCAATGCATACAATTTCTTCAATGGACTGTGATGCTTGCTTCTTCTTTCCAAATTCTTTTTCTCTTTTTGCAACCTTCTCAACCAGGGAGTCAAACACCATGTTTTTCATTTGGCCACTTGCTTACAAAGGCTCAAGGCAGTGAAAGTAGGTAAGATAAAGGGCCTTTATGAAGCCTATGAAAGGCAGATCTATCTTAACTCTGATGGCATCTATGCCATGAATGATAACTATAATTTCTAAAGCTAGTGCCATGGGGTCATCATCTTTCAGTTCAATATTGAAAAACTCCACAAGCAACTATGTGAGTTCTAATTTTGAATGAGAATCGTACAGATCTTTCAAATTTTTAAATCCACAATACGAATCAGTGACTAAGACAATGTGTTTGCTAAAATCCTCTCTTATGTTGAGATTCAACAAGATGATGAGCTTAGTGAAAAGAGTCACCTTCACTAAGTGGGCCCACAGGCTATTTTTAACACAAGTCTATTTTTAGACATGGTGATCATATTTCAGAAGTTGCAGGATGCTATTTGTGGATAGTTGGTCAAGTTGGAAAAATAGATGAAATTCTATTTTTAGAATATTGGGCGAAGTCTATTTATAGATCGTCGATCTATAAATAGAAGTGTCAATTATTATTAGCTCTTAATATTAATCCGATAATAAACAACAACAAATTCTCTTGGAGCACTTAATTTCAGTGCACAGATTTGGAAAATCAGTGGGCTGAAGGAATTACGCAATTCCTAGGGTTTACTGGTGGTTCATGCATTGAGGACTGAGTTGGAACTGAACTGGCAAAGTTGTGACAGAGTTGGAAGAGTTGTTCATGGAGTTGTTATTCAGTTTATCTCAGTTAATGGAGTTAAACTCGGTTGAGCTAGTTGTATCTAGTCTAACTGAATGATACACTAGTGAGAGTGGAGTGAATTAATTAGTTAATTAATTCACAAATAATAACTCATTAATCAAGTGAACAATACAACAGTTAACTACAGTGCATGGCAGTTCCAGTGGAGACCCAGTGGAGAGATAGGTGAAAGGGCAAGATGGACTATATGTTGTGACTATAGTGATGCATTGATTGCACCACACACACATTGGAGTTGCCAATGAGGATTCACAGTCAAGGCAAGGGTAATTCAAATTCATTCTGATCTATTCTTTAGCAGGGATTGCGTAGTGGAGGCAGGCTAGCAGGTGGCAAGAAATCAGTGCATGGATTTGCAGATTTCTTCTAATTAGTGTGTGACGATTGATTGTACTGAGAGCTTGATGTACTAAGCTTTGTATGAGATTCTTACATGATCTCCATGATACATAATATATGATAGTTGGTGTTTTCAGCTTCAGGCTTTCCCATTAAACAACTGTGTTATGTGCGATTGTTTTTATTGCTTCATGTGTTTGCAATTGAATGTTTAATTTCCGCAAAATATTAACAGTGGAAGGATTCTATAATTAGAAAGAAGATAAATATTGTTAGATCAGGAGAATCTGGATATATGCATGCATCTTATATATAGTTTCTACATGGTATCAGAGCAGTGTTAATTCTTGAAGATTGCAATTGTGAAGAATTGTTGAGTTTGTGTTGGTGGACAATTCGAATTTGCTACAGAAAATTCTTGGTGCAGAAGTTGAGTATACATTTAAATGTCTTTCAATGGGTTGTGATTGGAGTATGCCCTTGATGGGAGCTCGAATTACATAGCCTGGAAGGATCAGATGGAGGCGGTGCTGGAGGATAATGGATAGAAGGAGTTCATCAATAGCGATGTTCCTAAGCCGGGATCTAGTGATGCTGCATTACTTGACGCATGGCAAAAGAAGATAGCAAAGACAAGAAGAATTCTGTTGGAAGGTGTGAAGGACCATATTGTGTCCAACCTTCATGGGAAAGCCAATCCATTCTTAATGTGGAAGGCTTTGACATATTTGTTCCAAAGTAGCATCGACCAAAGGAGTTTGGTGCTGAAAGACAAGCTCAGAAAAATAAAAATGGAGAAGGGTGACAGTGTTCCAAAATATCTCACGAAGTTTGTCCATTGTAGAGATGAACTAGGAAGTGTGGTGATTAATGTTGATGATGAATACTTGGTGAGCTTGGCTCTCCTTGGGCTTCCGAAGAGTTGGCATAGCTACGAAGACTCTGTCAATGGACAGGAGAAATTGTTGGGATGGGAGTGACTTTGGTCGAATCTTGTGCAGGAGGAGATAAGGCGGGGTACCAGGGATCGCTCTTCATCGAAGAATGAAGATGAAGAGAACTGCGCTTTGGCTACCAAAGCAAGGAAAGGGAAGGGGAAGAAATTTCCTTCAAAATCTGATGCAAAGGCAAGAAGCAGGATTTGTCCAGAGTGAAGTGTTTTCACTATCACGAACATGGGCATTTCGCCACTAACTACCCACAGAAGAAGAACAACAAGAAGGATGTTGGAGCTACAGCTGGAGAGGCCTTAGCCTCGCAATTTGAACTTGATTTCTCTTTGATCACATGCTTTATTTCAAGCTATATAGGATTGGTGTAGTATCCTGATAGTGGTGAGTCTTTCCATATGACGGGAGACAAGGAGTTGTTTAGTGACTTGGAGGATAAGGACCTTCAAATGCATATAGAGATGGGCGACGATGGTCGATATAGTGCGACCAGAATTGGGACCATTACCTTTGAGAGGGAGTCTGGTAATCCATTCTTGTTGAAAGATGTTATGCATGTTCCAGGTCTGAAGAAGAACTTGGTCTCGGTCGCAATGTTGGAAGACAAAGGTTACGATGTTGTTTTTAGTGAGGGAAAAGCCTTCCTTCAACATAAAACAATGGCTCAAACCAATAAAATAGGGATTCAAGTTAAGAATCTCTACAAGCTGGAGGTAGATGGTTGCGCTGCAATGGTGGGAAAAGCAGAAGAAGTGGTGAGCTGGGATGAGGGTGAATTATGGCACAAGAGATTGCGCCATCTTCACCATGGCGCCTTTAAGATTTTGCAACAGATTTCTACTAGACTTCCCAAGGGTACTCTTGCACAGTTAGATCAGTGCAAGGGATGCACTATGGGTAAGTTTGTGAAGACCACCTTTCATGAGAAGGAGAACCGTGCTTCGGTGATCCTGGAGAGAATTCACACAGATGTGTATGGACCTTTCTCGGTTGCTTCAACAACAAAACACAAGTATTATGTTATATTTGTTAATTACTATTCTCGTAGATGCTGGATCTTCTTCATGTAGAAGAAGAGAGAAAAATTCTCAAAGTTCTGTGAGTTTAAAGCATTGGTGGAGAAGGAGTCGGGGAAGCAAGTGAAAGCTCTACGGAGCGATAACGGTGGTGAATACATCTCGGGCGAATTCAAAGACTTATGTAGCAAAGAAGGAATTAGAAGAGAATTCATAGCGCCTCATAACCCACAACAGAATGGGTTCACTGAGAGGAAGAACAGAATGATCGTGGGTGTTGCACGAGCGATGCTGCATGACCAGGGCCTACCAATGCACTTGTGGGCGAAAGCATGCAACACTGTTGTTTATGTGCAAAACCGTTGTCCTCATAGAGTACTTGGCATGAGTACACCTAAAGATGCTTTTACTGGTAAGAAGCCTGATATTTCTCATTTGAAGATTTTTGGCTCATCTATTTACATTCATGTGACAAAGGACGCCAGGAAGAAGTTGGAGCCGACTGCAGAAGTTGGGATATTTGTGGGGTACATAGAAACACCCCATAATTATCGTGTGTATTTTCCAGACAATCGGATGATTGTAGTGCGATGGGATATAAAATTCAATGAGGTGAAAGCCATGAAGTTGTCGCTTGAGAGGGAGCTACACTTGCATGTAGGGGAGGAACTTCTTATTCCCAAAGATGAGCCTCTAGATGTGGATCAGCCACAGGAGGAGATTCATGGAGTGGAGGAGTCCACCGATGCAGAACCAAACATCAAACAAGGCAAAAAGCGTACCACAAAAGCTGAGAGACTGAAGCTTGATGCGGCACAGAATGTAGGAGTCCCTACATCACAGCATAAACAGAGACAATCACCTGACCAATTTACAGGATACATGGCTTTGATGAGCAAGTGTATCATGACAGAGCCATCTTCTTTTGAAGAAGCAGTGTAGGAGCCCACATGGTTAGATGCCATGGTGGAGGAGTATGACTCCATTGTCAGAAATAGTGCTTGGGAGATTGTTCCAAGGCCAGTGGGAAAATCAGTTGTAGGATCAAGATGGATCTACAAGGCAAAGCAAGCTGTTGATGGGAGCGTCAAGAAGTATAAGGCAAGATTTGTTGCCTGGGGCTTCTCACAAATCGAGGGGATTGATTATGAAGAAACCTTTGCACCTGTCGCACGGTATTCTTCCATAAGGACCATCCTTGCTCTGTCAGCGCAGATGGGTTGGCACGTTCATCATATGGATGTGAAGACAACGTTCCTTAATTGGATCATTGAGGAAGAGGTGTACATTGAGCAGCCTGAAGGATTTGATATCTTCAGCAGCGAGTCGCATGTGTGTAGGCTCAAAAGAGCATTGTATGGACTAAAGCAAGCACCACATGCTTGGTACACACTGATCGACAGCTATTTCACTGGACTTGGCTTCACTAAGAGTCAGGCGAATGCAAACCTGTACCAAATTGTGGTGGAGGGTAAGCTTTTAATCATTGTTCTTTATGTTGATGATTTAATACTAACGGGTGATGAGCAGTTCATACACTCATGCAAGGCAGATCTTGCAAAGGAGTTTGAGATGAAGGATTTGGGCCTCCTTCATTATTTCCTTGGATTGGAAATATGGTAGCAGGAAGGTGAACTGTTTGTGTCTCAAGGCAAGTATGCCTGGGAGATACTAGAGAAGTTTCACATGCAAGGCTGCAAGCCTATCGACACCCCTCTTCCAGGAAATTGGAGGAAAGAGGATGCTACATCGGCAGAGGTAGTGGATGCCACTTTTTATCGACAATTGGTGGGTTCGCTCATGTATTTAGTTAATACAAGACCAGACATATGCTATGTGGTGAAGCAGCTTTCGCAAGCGATGGTTAAGCCTACCAAGCTCTTTTGGAAGGCAAGTAAGCATGTCCTGAGGTATCTCAAGGGCACATATGAGTATGGCTTATGGTACAAACAAACGGATGAGGTGAAGTTGCATGGCTTCAAGGGTGCATATTGGGCAGGCAGCCCAACAGACAGAAAGAGCACATTAGGAGGGATTTTCAGTATCGAATCTACGACAGTTCCTTGGTACAGCAAGAAACAAAGATCTATGGCACTTAGTTCAGCGGAAGCATAATACATGGTAGCAAGTCAAGCTACATGTGAGGCTATCGGGATGAGGAAGATCTTGGTTGGTTTGTTCAGTTCACATTTAGTTCCTACAGTGATACATTGTGATAATCAGAGTTGCATTAAAATCTCGATTAATCCCATGTTTCATGATAGATATAAACATATTGATATCCAGTATCATCATATCAGAGATTGTGTGCAACAGAAGATCATGTTGCTTCAGTACATTCCTACGGAAGATCAGGATGCAGATATTCTGACGAAGGCGCTCACCAGGAGAAAAATCGAATACCATAGAGGCAAAATCGGGGTGAAGGATAATCCCTATCTTGTTGAGAGTGAGTGTTGAGATTCAACAAGATGATGAGCTTAGTGAAAAGAGTCGCCTTAACTAAGTCAGCCCGTAGGCTATTTTTGGCACAAGTCTATTTTTAGACATGGTGATCATATTTCAGAAGTTGCAAGATGCTATTTGTGGATGGTTGGTCAAGTTGGAAAAATAGATGAAATTTTATTTTTAGAATATTGGGCGAAGTCTATTGATAGATCATCGATCTAAAAATAGAAGTGTCGATTATTATTAGCTCTTAATAATAATCCGACAATAAACAACAACTTATTCTCTTAGAGCACTTAATTTCAGTGCACATATTTGGCAAATCAGTGGGCTGAAGGAATTACGCAATTCCTAGGGTTTACTAGTGGTTCATGCATGGAGGACTCAGTTAGAACTGAAGTGGCAAAGTTATGATAGAGTTGGAAGAGTAGTTCATGGAGTTGTTATTCAGTTAAACTCAGTTGAGCTAGTTGTATCTAGTCTAACTGAATGATACACTAGTGAGAGTGGAGTGAATTAATTAGTTAATTAATTCACAAATAATAACTCATAATCAACTGAACAATACAACAGTTAACTACAGTGCATGGAAGTTCCAGTGGAGACCCAGTGGAGAGATAGGTGAAAGGGCAAGATGGACTATCTGTTGTGACTATAGTGATGCATTGATTGCACCACACACACATTGGAGTTGCCAATGAGGATTGCACAGTCAAGGCAAGGGTAATTCGAATTCATTCTAATCTATTCTTCAGCAGGGATTGCGTAGTGGAGGCAGGCTAGCAGGTGGCAAGAAATCAGTGCATGGATTTGCAGATTTCTTCTGATTAGTGTGTGACGATTGATTGTACTTAGAGCTTGATGTACTAAGCTTTGTATGAGATTGTTACATGATATCCATGATACATAATATATGATAGTTGGGGTTTTCAGCGTCAGGCTTTCCCGTTAAACAACTGTGTTATGTGCAATTTTTTTTATTGCTTCATGTGTTTGCAATTGAATGTTTAATTTCTGCAAAAGATTAACAGTGGAAGGATTCTGTATTTAGCAAGAAGATAAATATTGATAGATCAGGAGAATCTAGATATATGCATGCATCTTGTATATAATTTCTACATATTATTGTAGCAATGATGAGGGAAAAAGCTTTCTTGTCCTTGCTCTTCCAAATGGCAAGTTCTTTGGAGATGTAGGCTTGACTGGTCCTTCCTACTTCGGATTCACTTCTAATCCAAAAATGTCATCATTTTTTTTTTCTTCTGCGAATTCTCCTTCGCAAATTTTGTCCCATATATCATTAAAAACAAGTGGGCTCTTTATTTTTGTAAGCCACTCTGCATAGTTTTATTTGTGAGTTAAAACCATGCCAATTGTGGAATTTAGTGAATGCATTTCAATAAAACCCTCATTTTTTCCAGGTAACCCATACAACAAAGGAATGAATATCAAAACCCTCTTAGAAAATAAATCCAAGAGAACATTAAAGCTTCTAATCATTTCGTGAAAGCTTGGGATTTTTAAATATGTGAAAGTGAAACTCATCTCTGTATAAACCTACAATTCAGTGAAATAAAACAATCCATTACAAGTGAAGGAGCGTTGTAGTATGATTGCGTTAAGATCTCAAAAGTTCATTTGCAATATTTTTCTTTGTAAAGAAGCAAACATTGATAGATGCATAAGGGTCATAATACAACCTTTTTCTACAAGAGCATTGTTGACTATACCAATAATATGCTCATAAATACCTTGCCACAAGGGTATAATTTTATCTTCTTATTTTTTTGTAAATTGGACTAAACTATATTAAAAAACAAGGAAAAAATATACAGAGGCGGCAGAGATGGCGAGCTATGCTTAACCTATCCCTACCATGGTAGTTCTCAAAATTAACAGAGTTTGGGTCTGCCCCAAGAGGGGAAACCAACCCCTTAAGAGTTTGAACCAGTCTTGTGTGACAAAATATTCAGAAACCCATAGGGAAACAAGAGAACTAAAAAATAGCCTGATATGCCAAAAAACAAAAGTTAAACTTGATGCCAAACATTTAGGTTCTTCCTTCATCTTTGTCCTTCGTCAGGTCCTCTTCCACTAGCAGGCAACCAAATGCCCAACCAATGGCCTACTCCTCTGCTGTGAGCGTCCGCGGAGGCCCTGGAGGAGCCGGAGAAGTGAAGGGCTCGACCAGATACTCGACATTGTCATCTCTGGTCCAGACACCATCAGCATCCATTACTCAAACTCCTATCTCCTTCGCCATGCGCTGCTTGACTAGAAGCGGACTGGCCTTTTTAGGGGTTGGCGGCACCACACAAGGGATGGTTGATTTTCTACGGCCTCTTCTACCCGTGAACTGCTCCGGAGGTGTTGAATTCTCCCCACTGTCACCATGAGGGCAAAATTCGGTGCAGGAAACAAGCAAGGCATGAATTACAGTGTTGGAGTCAACGAAGGATTCATGGGGCATCCCTTCAAGGCGTTGGTCATTTCTGTGGTGAGAGCGCCCAGATAGAGTACCCCGATGATTTCCCCTGATGGGATTTTGTCTTTGGTTTCGAGGCATGGTGGAGATGGCAGGCGGACGACGGAGAGATGAATGAAGATGAAGGCCAAGAGAGAAGGAGAAGCGACAAAGAGAGCCAAGAATATCAGAAATAACATGGGGATAACGAAAGTCCAGATAGGGGAATGTGTGAGCATATCCTCTTAACCTTATAAATACCAGAGGTGTGGAGATCAAACACCTATGCTATGAAGGACGAGCCTTGCAATTGACCATAAATGCAATCACATGGTGCGAGTTGTGGAAAGGAGCCAAGTAGATTAGGTAGCTAGGATCCATGGGAAAGATCATGGTGTCGGTACACCTATGCGCTGGTTTGTAGGTCATCCTCGGTGTTGTGACCTGGAGCGAGCCTGCCATGCTGGACGTCGACTGCTTGGGCGTGGGAGGACCTGAGATCATGTGCTCCAGAGTTATCACCTGCATCTGGGGGGGGGGGAGGTTCGATCCTTTTGCAGGAGAGAGAGACAGCTCTCGTGAAGGGAATCATCCTGGATAAGATGGAAGTTAGAGTAGTATATAATTGAAGTGCACTCAACCCCTTTGTTGGCCAAGAATTCAGCTACATAATTTGCTTTCCAATGAACATGGTGGAAGGTCATAGCCTCATGTTGCTGCAACAGTTGTTCCGGGTGATTGAGTTAGGTGGAAAGCCTCCAACTAGAAGAGACCTTTGTGGATGAGGAGCCAAGGAGGATGCTCGTGACTGCTTGAATGATGAGCTGAGAGTCCCCTTCCACTTTAAGTGGGAAAAATTCGATCTCAACGGTTATGGAGATGCCTCGAATAAGACCCTACAACTCTCCGGAGTTGTTACTATTGCACCCTAAGGTTCCGAAAAAATTATTCTGAGGATTGCCGCTGGAATATTTGAAGATGCCGCTGAATACGGCTTCCCTAGGATTGCCTTTGGAGGCACCATCAAAGTTGCATTTGAAGAATCCTGCCAGAGGAGGAGACCAAATTTCTGGAAAATTTCCAAATGAGGCACTCAACAAAGGTTTTCAAGAAATCTGCGCTTGGCCAATGTGTTAGGGCGAGAGTTTCTTTTAGATAGTTGTTTTTATCACTCATTAGTTTTAAACACTTTCATTGATAGGGTTCTACATATCATTCACCAAGGTTCATGCCGTCTCATAGTCATTTTCATGAAATTTTTGAAAATTTGCATATGGTGATGTCTACCCTAAGTCTAAACCCACCTCGAGCCATGTCATGTCAGTCAAGTCTACCTCATGTCATTTAGTTTTAATTCCCACGCTTTTAAATCATAAGCATATTCCACTTGTTAGTTTTGCACAGTTTCGTAGTGAATTATATGGCAAATCAGTAGATTTCATTATGAAACTGCCTAACAGTTTCGTAGCGAATCTGTCAGCAGTTAAACCGTTTTCGCTACAAAACTAGGTTTTTTCCTGCAGAGGGTGACAGAGCGATGTGAGGTGTCAAATTTTGATGGATGAAGACAAAGGTGAGGTCATGCAAGTTAGTTATCATAATTCTCAAGCATGCAAGGTCGTATCTTAGGTAATCGTTGCCTCTTATGGTCACATGTGTCATCTTTTCCCCTCGAATTGTCAAATTACCTTTTTAAACCTTACCCCAAGCTGCTCTTTATCATTCATCGTCCAATTATTGCATTTTAAGCATCTCAGTGTCACTGTTCGAGAGCTGGTTCACCACGCGAAGCAGGTTTATGTTCAGTTTTCATTCTGCAGGTGTCATCAGCAAGGAGGCAGCGAGAAGTATAAAATATCGATGGAATCAAAGAAGAAAACAAACAAGGGTGGTTATTACGTAAGGTATGAACCTATGGATTCAAAGCTATTAAATGAAGATCCCACTGCTATGGAGGCTTTCAGGAAGGTAGGGTGCCTGCATTTTTGTCAAAAGCTGCAGGGTTTCCATGTCCAGGTATCCAAAGACTTTGCAGCAAATTTTATAGGGACAACATCAAAAGTTTGAGTTTTGAATCTCACAGTGTCACCAAATATCATCTCCCAAGCTACATAAATTCCTAGAGGTGGTGAAGAATGGTTCAAAGTTTACCTTATTTGAGTTCATTTGTATCTAAACTACATATACCATCTACACCCCCCTAATAGCTCATCTTCTCCAAATGTTTTTCCAAAGAATCAGAAATCAATCTCAGGTGTTGTCCCTCCCCATACCTTAGTTCCTGTAATGATGGCTGGAATTGTTCCTCCACTTCCTCCTATTGGACTTGCAAGATATGCTCCACTTTTCCTCGCTCTTGTTCTTCATGACCTCCCAGATGGATACTCAATTATAATTAAAACCTTTGGGAGTGAAGAGGATATATCAGTTGAGGAACATGTAGATAAATTCAATGATTTCATTGATAGAGAGGAGGTAGACCGTGAAGATGTAAAAATGAGATTATTTGCCCAGAGTTTCACTGGTGAAGTAAGAAAGTGGTTTAAAGCCCTAGCTCCAGCAAGTTTGCAAAATTGGGATCAGCTAGAAGATAGTTTTTTGACCAAGTGGGGGAGTAAGGTAAATCCATTGCAAGCCCTGAATGAATACAACAATTTGAAAATATCCTTAGATGAATCTGTCCAAGAATTCTCTAAGAGGTTTAACAAATTCTATAACTCCATACCTCCCATATTAAACCTCCTCCAGGGGCTGCTCAATTACAGTATGTAGAGGCATTTGATTATGAGTTTTATATTCTGCTTAGGGAAAGAGAGTCTACTTCTCTAGCAGAAATGTAGAATGATGTAGTGAAGGTAGAAGTAAACATGATAGCTGCAAAGAGGTCTAAGATGGGAAAATCCAAATTGAAAGAAGAAGGAAAAACTTCATCCTCAGATGCTAAATTTGATTATATGTTGAAGACTATGGAGAAACTCATGGATAGACTTGTTCTTGGAGCCACCCCCTTACCTCCTGCACAACGTGATCCACAAATCAGAAATCCGCAATTTAGGAGGCCTCAAAATAAGAAAAGACAAAGAGAAAACAAAAATCAGCCTGACCCACAAGTGAGGCCTCCCTTTCAACAAAATTTTCTTGATGAAGAAGAAGCTCAGCCTGAGTTTCAAGAGGATATTATCCACTGGCCAGATGAAGATATGTCTTGGATGTTTCTAACCAAGGAAGTGAAAGATGAATCTGGTCATGATTTGAAAAAGGATGAGGGACAATCTGATTACCTAAAGGGTCATCAACATGCTATATTTGAAATGTAGAAGCAATACAATCTAAGAAACAAAAATGTTCCCATCACCACAAATAAAACTCAGCCAAAAAAGGATGTTCCTAAAGAAGCTGAGCCAAAGAAAGACCCACCATCTCCACCTCCTACCAAAGAAGTTGAAAAAGCCACATCCACTTTCAGTCTAGAGAATGAGATCTCTAAAATTAAGATTCTTGTCCCCTTTGGAGAAATTTTCAAGGTCAATGAGTACATAAGCAAAATTGTTAAGATGTTGAATTCTCAACCAGGACCTTCAGATTCCTTAATCTACAAGAAGACTATCCTACCATTTTCCTAGGACCAAGGGTGGAAGATGAGTAGAATGAAGAAATCCCTCCTTTTTATGTCAGCCTTAACATCCATGATATGACTTTGCACAATTCCATGTTGGATTCAGGGGCTTCCCATAAACTTATGCCTAAGGTGATTATGGAGAGGATGGGTTTGGAGCTCACTAGGCTTTATAAAGATCTGTTTTCTTTTGAGTCTAAGAGAGTTCAGTGCATAGGTTTGATCAAAGATGTTGTGGTTGGCTTGTCACAAGTGCCTGCTAAGACTGTGGTGATGGACATAGTGGTAGCTGATATCCCTCCCAAGTTTGGCATGCTCTTATCTAGACCTTGGGTAGCGAAAATCAAAGGTACTATGCAGATGGATATGACATATGCCTCCATTCCTATTTTTGGGGAGCAGAGAAAATTGTATAGGGAGAGTAGGATGGCCTACATGGTTAGCATCAAAGATAAGCCTCAAAATTTTTCATTTATGCTATTGAGACATAATTAGGATCATCAATTTTATTTAATGAGCTAACTGATGAAGCAGAAATTGAAGGGAAAATAGAAAATCAGCAAGTTGAAAATCAAAAAGGTGTTGAAGGAAAAGCAGAGGGTTGGTGGCTTCTGCACTTTGATGGATCTGCTGGAAGAGAGGGAGCTGGAGCAGGCATATGGATTATTACTCCTAATGATGAAAGTAAGTTTTATTCCTTTAAAATTAACTTTGACTGCACCAAAAATATGGCAGAATATGAATCTCTGCTTTTGGGTTTGGAAATTTTGAAGAAATTGGGTGCCAAGAAGATATCAATGTGTGGTGATTAAGAGTTACTAATCAAACAAGTTGAGGGATCATACCAAACTAAGGATGCAAGGATGAGGGCTTACAGAAATCTGATTATGGAAATGCTTGAAAATTTTCAAGAATACACATTTATTGTGAAAACTAGAGTCCAAATTTCAACATTTGATTCTTTGACTGTCTCTACAAGTTTGTTTGTCATCCCTACACATTCTACTGAGAAGTATGAAGTTGAGTCCGGCATAGGCCTGCAATTCCTGATAATATCATTCATTGGCAAGTGTTTGAAGATGACCAGCAAGTCTGAAATTTCCTAGAGTTAAAGGAGGAGTTTGAAAACATACAATTTGATGAGCAAAATATGTTTGCTAAAACCAAGGTCAATTCTAAAGTCTTGCAGCTAAAAAAAAATTGTATACCAAAGGGCCTTATTCCACTTGAATTTTTTTTGGATCAAAATGATGTTTTTAAATCTCCTAGAATGCAGGCTGATGATGAGGAGGTAGAAACTTGTAATATTGGTACAACAGAAGCACCTAAAATGGTAAAAATTTCCAAGTTTCTTTCTATGGAGATGAGGAAAAATTATATTGAGATTATGAAGAAATACATTGACTTTTTTGCATGGAGCTATGCTGATCTGAAAAAGTATGATCCTAGCATTATACAACATACTACTCCTATCAAAGAGAATGAAAAACCTTTCAAATAGAAATTGAGAAGGATTAATCCATTGCTCATGCCTCTGATTGAGAAGGAGATTAAGAAGATTTTTGATGCAAAGATCATTGTTCCTATAAGATTTTAAAAATGGCTTGCTAATTTGGTACCGGTCAGAAAGAAGAGCGGTGATATCAGAATCTGTATTTATTTTAGAAATCTGAACAAGGCTTCCTTGAAAGACAAATACCCTCTTCCCAATATGGATAAGATTTTATAGAATATTGTTGGCTCTCAAAGGATGTCCATGCTGGATGGATTTTCCAGTTATAATCAGATATTGGTATATCTAGAAGATCAAGAGAAGACTGCTTTTACCGCGCCATGTGGGACATTCATGTACGCCAAGATGCCTTTTGGCCTAATGAATGCAGGAGAAACTTTTCAAAGAGCAATGGACAGTGCTTTTGCTGAGGAGAAAGACAAAAAAGTTGTGGTCTACTTGGATGACATAACTGTGTTTTCAAGAAAGGAGGAGGATCACTTGAAACATTTGGAGAAAATTCTGCAGAAATGCAAAAGATTTGGTATCTCTCTTAACCCCATTAAAATTATTTTTGCTCTAACTTCTGGAAAACTGCTTGGACATGTCATATCAAAAGATGGGATAAAATTGATTCTAATAAATTTAATGCAATTCAGAAGATAGACTTGCCAAGGAACAAGAAGGAAATTCAGTTCTTTCTTGGAAAAGTAAACTTTGTTAGAAGGTTCATCCTGAACTTTGCTAAAATTGTCAAAGATATTACCAAGATGTTAAAGAAAGGAGCTGATATTAAGTGGATTGTTGAAGCCAAGAAATCATTTGAAGAGATAAGAAAGCCCTCACTCAAGCCCCAGTGCTTATTAGTCCAAATTTCTCAAGTGAATTTTTGGTTTTCACATTTGCCTTTGAAAATACCATTGTTGGAATTTTATTGTAGAAAGGACAGCAAGGTACTGTACAACCTATTTCATTTTTTAGCAGAACTCTTGCCAACTCTGAGTTGAGGTAAAATATTTTGGAAAAACAAGCATGTGCTTTGGTCAAAGCTCTTAAAGACTTCAAAAGTTATATGTTACACTCTCATGTCATTGCATTTGTACCCAACATCGTAGTTAAAGATATTTTGACACAATCTGATCCTAATGGCAAAAGATGGAAATGGATAGCTACTTTGTTGGATTATGACACAGAAATCAAGCCTACAAATTTGATGAAAGGACAAGGGTTAGAAAAACTAATGGCGCAATTGAACTTTGAATGTCTTGACATGAACTTCATTGTAGAAATTTCAGAGTTGTCAAAAGAAGAGGAAGAATTGATACTTATTGAAGAGAAATTCATTTTATCTGAATGGTATAAGGATATAATATTTGTCTTACATCATCACAAAGCTCCTCCAGAGTTGACCAAATCCAAAGCAAGGTTTTTAAAGATGAAGTCATTAAGATATTGCATTTTGAATAAGAATTCGTATTGGAAAGATGTCGGTGGAATCCTTTTGAATTGTTTGTTGGAAGAGGAAGCCGAAAAGGTCATTGAAAAGTTTCACAAGGGAGATTGTGGACGACACCATTATTGGAAAGCTACAGCTAAAAAAATACTCAGAGCAGGTTACTATTGGCCCACCATGTTCAAGGATGTTTTCAAGAAGATCATTGCATGCCATGAATTCCAAATTTTTTATGGTAAGAAAAGACTAATTCCTTTACCTTTGATGCCAATATATATTGAGGCGCCTTTCCAACAATGGGGGTTAGATTTCGTTGGTGAAATACACCCAACATCTTCAGGGCATCATCGTTGGATTTTGACAGCTGCTGATTATTTCACTAAATGGATCGAAGCAATCCCAATAAGGTAGGCCACTGATTCAGTCATAATTCAGTTCTTGGAGAACAATATTTTGTCCAGGTTTGGTTGTCCTATGAATATTATTACTAACAATGAACAAGATTTTAAATCTAAAAAATTAATTAGCTTTTGTCATCAATATCATATAACACTTGGACATTCAATGGCCTATTACCCCCAAGGGAATGGCATTGCAGGGTCATCTAATAAAAGTATAGTGAGGATTATCAAAAAGGTGTTGCAAGAAAACAAGAGATCATGGCATCTAAAATTGAAATATGCTCTTTGGAATGATAGGGTTTGTACAAAGCGGTCCATTGGTACATCCCCTTATGAATTAGTGTATGGAGTTGGAGCTATTTTTCGCACTTCGTTGGGAGTTCTAGTAATGAAGCTGCCGCAAGGAATTGAAGAGGAGCCAAATGCTATTTAGAGAAGGATAAACCAACTCATAGCTCTGCAAAAAAAAAAGAGAAGAGGTATACAACAACAATCAACAATCACAAAACAGAGTGAAGAAAACATTTGACAGAAAAGTTAAAGAGGAGGATTTCCATCTTCAAGATGTAGTTTTGAAATGGGAAGCTAGAATTGAGTAAAAGTGGAAGCATGGAAAGTTTGAAAACATCTGGAAGGGATCATTTGTGGTAGCTGCATATCATGGAAACAATACTTATCTGCTTCAGGAAATGGATGTACAGTTGTGTGCACGAGGACCTGTCAATGACAGGTTTCTGAAACACTACTCCTCCTAAATTTTTACTGAATATTCACTCCATTGTATATATTTCGTTTTCTGTTACAATGTTTTGCTAATAAATACCGGCTAATCATCAAGCTTGAGCCCGAGGAGAAGGCCATAAGAGTTTGAAGAAGGCTTTGTGGATTTTAGAAGCTTTGTTTTCAACAAATATGGCACTGGAACTACATGTTCTTTGTTGTACCACAAGGGCACACCATCCCTAGTGGAGCCATTGTAATCACTCATTAGTTTTAAACATTTTCATTGATAGGGTTCTACATGTCATTCACCTAGATTCATGCTGTCTCATAGTTACTTTCATAAAAATTATGAAAAAAATTCATATGGTGATGTCTACCCTAAGTCTAAACCCACCTCGAGCCATGATATGTCAGTCAAGTCTACCTCATGTCATTTAGTTTTCATTCCCATGCTTTTAAATTAGAAGCATATTCCACTTGTCTATTTTACACAGTTTTGTAGCGAATTATATGGAAAATCAATAGGTTTCGCTACGAAACTGCCTAACAGTTCCGTAGCGAATCTTTCAGCAGTTAAACGGTTTTCGCTACGTAACTGGGTTTTTTCTTGTAGAGGGTGACAGATCGGTGTGTGGTGTCAAATTTTGATGCATGAAGACAAAGGTTAGGTCATACGAGTTAGTTATCACAGTTCTCAAGCATGCAAGGTCGTATCTTAGGTAATCATTGCCTCTTATGGTCACATGTGTCATATTTTCCCCTCAAATTACCAAATTACCTTTTAAAACCTTACCCCAAGCTGCTCTTTGTCATTGATCGTCCAATTCTTGCATGTTAAGCATCTTAGTGTCACTATTTGAGAACTGGTTCACCACGCAAAGCAAGTTGAGGTTCAGTTTTCATTTTGTAGGTGTCATCAGCAAGGAGGCAACGAGAAGTATAAAAGATCGATGGCATCAAATAATAAAACAAATAAGGGTGGTTATTGCGTAAGGTATGAACCTGTGGATTTAAAGTTGTTAAATGAAGATCCCACTGCTATGGAGGTTTTCAGGAAGGTAGGGTGCCTGTAGTTTTGTAAAAAACTGTAGGGGTTCCATGTCCAGTTATCCAAAGACTTTGCAGCAAATTTTATAGGGACAACATCAAAAGTTGGAGTTTTGAATCTCACAGTGTCACCAGATGTCATCTCCCAAGCTATAGAAATTCCCAGAGGTGGTGAAGAATGGTTCAAAGGAAAAAAATTCAGAATGAAAGCCTATGAAGAGTTTCTCAAAGAGGATCACAGAGGAGCTGACATGAAAAATGGCATCCCTAGGGGTTATATGAAAGAGAATTATGCAAAGCTGCTGTTGGTGGTCCAAAAATACTTCACATGCGAAGAGAAATTCCACATGGTTTATTCTTATCATTTTAGACTTCTTCTACATTTTGTTGGTAAGCAACCACTTGACCTACCTTTATTTTTATATAGAAGCTTGGTAAAGATGTCAGATAAAGTCCAGGTCAATGCAAAGGGTAGTGAAACATCGGTCTTTCACCATGGTCTAATCAAATTGTTAGTACTGGAGGAATTGAAAAGGTTAAATAGAGATTGGGCCTCTTTTCTTTTTATGAGTGGATATGAAGTAGATGCAGTGACTCCAAAGAAAATTTCAAAACCTAAAACTACTCCATCTCCAGATGTAATAGAAGATATTGATGAAGAAGTAGGGCAACCTCCTGTAGAACCAATGGACATTGAAGTAGAACCTCTGTAAGAGACTAATATCCCTCAGCCAACACCTGTAAAGCAAAAACAGAGAATTAGAAAACAAAGTAGCAAGAGGGTAACAAGGAGCCAGACATTTGCCAAAGGAAACCTGGAAGACATCCTCCAGGTAATAGATATTGAAGAATCACCAATTGTACAGGCATAATACATTGAAGGAGATAGAAGAAGATTGAAGAAAGGTAAGTCTGTCAAGAAGTTGGATTTTGCAGGAGAGGATGATGGTTTCATTTTTCAACTAAGGAAGCCAATGACCAAGTCACATATTGCAAAGGATGCCATGGAAATTAAAGGAGCATAAAAGGTCAGTGAAGGTAAGCATCCAGAGAACATCATAAATTTATCCCCAGTAGCAGAAGAAGTCTTTGTACAAAGAAAAGGGAAAGAACATGTTGAAGGAAATACTGAAGTGAAAATTCTGTAAGAACAATTAAGAGAGGCCAGGGAAGAGGTAGTTGAAGTGAAGATGGAATTTAAAGAAGCCAAGGTGGACAGACAACTAATGGCAGATTTTGAGAAAGAGATGAAGGAACAACTGGATAAGTATGACAAGACTTTGTCAAGGCTAAAAATATGTTGAAGAGAAGCTTGCCCTTGAGGAGGGTGGTAAAAATCACAAGGAAAAGGAATATGTGGTTACAGTATGAGAGGAAAAGACTCAAAGGACAATTCAAATATTTGGTGGACATGATTAAAGATGAACTTAAGAAGAGAGGACTGAAAATGAAAGTGGTAGACAAACCTGAAGGCCAACCTATTGTTAATGAGAGCTAAAACATTTTTGTTAAATTTTATAGCTTGTAGGTGACATAAATTTTGGCTTAGAAGGTGAATTTTTGAAGAAAACTACCAAATCTGCAGTTTCAACCATATCAGGCAGTTTCGTAGTGAGCTTCAGGCTTGAGGGTCGAAATTCGCTACGAAATTTCTGAAGAATACTTTTTGTCTTTAAAATCAGTTTTACAGAGGTCTAAGGATGGATTTCGACGATATTTAGTTATTTTGACCTGACAAACACTTTTTGACTAGTAGAGGTGGCAGAAGAAAATGTTAAAGGGTAGAAATGAGCACGCTACAAAATTTCACTACGAAACTGCCTAAAGATGCTCTGTTTTGCAGCGAGGTATTTTAAAAGGGTTTTTGAAGGTTTGAAAGGCATATGGAAGACCAGCCAGCCACCTGGAAGCATCCAAACATATAGTGGTCCATCTTAGTAGACATTCATTACTTGGCATGTGTGTCATTCATACAAATCAACATGAAGACAAAATTCTAGTTAATGTTAATCCTTTCCTATAAAATAGGACAACTGTTGTTAAATTCTTGGGGAGTACATTCATGTCTTAGTCATGGAGAATGCCATTTGAGCATCTCATATCTATCTATGTAATTGTACCACTATTAGAGAAGTGGAGGAAATAAGTGTAATTAGGGTCCTATTAGGAGAGTAACTCTTAAATGACTAGGTGTATTTTTATGTTCCAAAAATATAGCTTTCAGTTATGATTAGGTGTCAAATTCAAGGTTCGATGATTTAGTCAGCTAGGCAGATCCTATGTAATGTAAAAAAGAGTCTATTTATAGACAGAAGATCGAATAAGAAAGGGTGGGAGAATGCTTTGACACAGCTACTATTGTAATTTTTCATATCAGTAATAGACAAACAATGGCTATTTCCTACTTCACCTGAGATTATTGATGTGTTTCAATGGGTTTATGTGTCTCTTTTATATCTTTCTTCCAGTATTATTGATGTTAAATTACTCAAAATTCATGTCATAAATGCTCTAACTTCTTTTTAGCATTGATTTATTGATCATTCCCAAGTGTTAATGTTGTTCTATCATTGAAATAGAAAAAGCCTTAGTTTCCATAAGTAGGAATGCTTGTCATTGAATCCCTTTTACTAACTCCATGAGCCCAATGGTAGTTGAATCTTCCCCATTTTTCACCTGAAATCACATACACTAAAACACTCATAGAGTTAGCCATCTGTTTTAAGACCTAATTGAGTAAATCCTTTGATAAGTTGAGAGAGCCCTCTGAGGCTGAAGAGGCTAATTCTCAGTCAAAAGTTGGTTTGAAAGAGTTACTCTAAGTTGTATGGTGGAGCAACAAATCAGTACCAATTTAGAAATAACATTTTGGTGCATCTGTTGGGAGTCTGAAGACATATTTCCTAAAGTCTGTGCTCAAAAAATGAAGCTGAACTCTTGGAGGTAGCAGGAGCATAGAACATTTCGAGATTGCAGAAACTACCTTGGTGACTCCACTAGAAATTTTCATGCTCAAAGGTGGTTTTGAGAAGAAGATACACAAGGAGAAATACAGATCCTAACCCACCTACCATTGTGGATAATCCAGAGAGGATTCTCAGAGGCATTGGAAGCAGCTCTTCAAAATCAGGTATTCCATCACATTCGAGATATTTGTCCTCTGAAATTATTCAAAGTCTTGAAGATAAGAAATTTGATGATAAAATTGAAGAAGTTTTGTTTAGGTCTAAGACTGAAAATGAATTGACTGATATAATTATAGACCTGCAAAGACTAGGTATTGACACATCATCCATAGTGTCTAAAGAAGAAAAAGAAGAATTCTGGAAAACAATTACATCAAAGTTGTTGCTAGAGGGGGAGTCTTTTGAAAATTTAAAGGAATTGGATCCATTTGAGTTTCCGTTGAAAAGAAAATCCGGTATACCTTAGTGGATTTCATTTGTATCTAAACTACATATACCATCTACACCCCCTCCTAATAGCTCATATTCTCCTATTGTTTTTCTAAAGAATCAGAAATCAATCTCATCTATTTTCCCTCCCCAAACCTCAACTCCTGTCATTATGGCTGAAATTGTTCCTCCACCTCCTCCTGTTGGACCTGCAAGATATGCTCCACTTGTCCTTCCTCTTGTTCTTCGTGACCTCCCAGATGGATACTAAACTAGAATTAAAACCTTTGGGAGTGAAGAGGATATATTAGCTGAGGAACATGTAGATCAATTCAATGATTTCATTGATAGAGAGGAGGTAGACCGTGAAGATGTAAAAATGAGATTATTTGCCCAAAGTTTCACTGGTGAAGTAAGAAAGTGGTTTAAAACCCTAGCTCTAGCAAGTTTGCAAATTTGGGATCATCTAGAGGATAGTTTTTTGACCAAGTGGGGGAGTAAGGTAAATCCAGTGCAAGCCCTGACTGAATACAACAATTTGAAAAGAGCCTTAGATGAATATGTCCAAGACTTCTCTATGAATTTTAACAAAGTCTATAACTCCATATCTTCCCATATTAAACCTCCTCTAGGGGCTGCTTAGTTACACTATGCAGAGGCATTTGATTATGAGTTTTCTATTCTGCTTAGGGAAAGAGAGTCTACTTCTCTAACAGAAATGCAGAACGATGCAGTGAAGGTAGAAGTAAACACGATAGCTGCAAATAGGTCTAAGATGGGAAGATCCAAATTAAAGGAAGAAGAAAAACCTTCATCCTAGTATGCTAAATTTGATTCTATGTTGAAGACTATGGAGAAACTCATGGATGGACTTATTCTTGGAGCCACTCCCTTACCTCCTGCACAACATGATCCACAAATCAGAAATCCACAATTTAGGAGGCCTCAAAATCAGCAAAGAAAAAGAGAAAACATAAATCAGCTTGACCCACAAGTGAGGCCTCCCTTTCAACAAAATTTGCTTGATGAAGAAGAAGCTCAGCCTGAGTTTCAAGAGGATATCATCCACTGCCTAGATGAATATATGTCCGGAATGTTTCTAACCAAGGAATAGCATGATGATTCTGGTCATGATTTGAAAAAGGATGAGGGACAATCTGATTACCTAAAGGGTTATCAACATGTTATATTTTAAATGCAGAAGCAATACAATCTATGAAACAGAAATGTTCCCATCGCCACAAATAAAACTCAGCCAAAAAAGGATGTTCCTAAAGCAGCTAAGCCAAAGAAAAACCCACCACCTCCACCTCCTTCCAAAGAAGTTGAAAAAGCCACATCCACTTTTAGTCTAGAGAATGAGATCTATTAAATTAATATTCATGTCCCCTTTGGAGAAATGATCAAGGTCAATGAGTATAGAAGCAAAATTATCAAGATGTTGGATTCTCAGCCAGGACCTTTAGATATCCTTAATCTACAAGAAGACCATCCTACCATTTTCCTAGGACCAAGGGTGGAAGATGAGAAGAATGAAGAAGTACCTCCTTTTTATGTTAGCCTTAACATCCATGATATGACTTTCCACAATGCCATGTTGGAGTCAGGGGCTTCCCATAACCTTATGCCTAAGGTGATTATGGAGAGGATGGGTTTGGAGATCACTAAGTCTTATAAAGATCTGTTTTTTTTTACTCTAAGAGAGTTCAATGCATAGGTATGATCAAAGATGTTGTGGTTGGCTTGTCACAAGTGCCTGCTAAGACTGTGGTGATGGACATAGTGGTAGCTGGTATCCCTCCCAAGTTTGGCATGCTCTTATCCAGATCTTGGGCAACGAAAATCAAAGGTACTATGCAGATGGATATGACATATGCCATCATTCCTGTTTTTGGGGAGCAGAGAAGATTGTATAGGGAGAGTAGGATGGCCTACATGGTTAGCAGCAAAGATAAGCCTTAAAATTTTCCAATTTATGCTGTTGAGAAAGAATTAGGATCACCAATTTTCTTTAATGAGATAACTGATGAAGCATAAATTGAAGGGAAAACATAAAATCAACAAGCTGAAAATCAAGAAGGTGTTGAAGGAAAAGCAGAGGGTTGGTGGCTTCTGCACTTTTATGGATCTGCTGGAAGAGATGGGGCTGGAGCAGACATATGGATTACTACTCCTGATGATGAAAGTAAGCTTTATTCCTTTAAACTTAACTTTGATTGCACCAACAATATGGTAGAATATGAATCTCTGTTTTTGGGTTTGGAAATTTTGAAGAAATTGGGTGCCAAGAATATATCAGTGTGTGGTGATTCAAAGTTAGTAATCAAACAAGTTGAGGGATCATACCAAACTAAGGATGTAAGCATGAGGGCTTACAGAAATTTGATTATGGAAATTCTTGAAAATTTTCAAGAATATGCATTTTTTGTGAAAACTAGAGACCAAAATTCAGTGGTTGATTATTTCGCTGTCTCTGCAAGTTTGTTTGTCATCCCTACACATTCTACTAAGAAGTATGAAGTTTAAGTCCAACATAGGCCCGCAATTCCTGATAATATCATTCATTGGCAAGTGTTTGAAGATGACCAGCAAGTTCGAAATTTCCTAGAGTTAAAGGAGGAGTTTAAAACATACAAGTGGGTCAGCAAAATATGTTTGCTGAAACCAAGGTCAATTTTGAAGTCTTGTAGATGAAAAACAATTATATACCAAAGGGCCTTATTCCACTTGAAATAAGTTTTGAGCAAAATGATGTTTTTAAATTTCCCAGAATGCACGATGATAATGAGGAGGTAGAAAATTGCAATCTTGGTACAACAACAACACCTAATATGGTTAAATTGTCCAAGTTTCTTTCTATGGAGACGAGGCAAAAGTATGTTGAGATGATGAAGAAATACATTGATGTTTTTGCATGGAGCTACGCTGATATGAAAAAGTATGATCCTAGCATTATATAGCATATTATTCCTATCAAATAGAATGAGAAACATTTCAAACAGAAATTGAGAAGGATTAATCCTTTGCTCATGCCTTTGATTGAGAAGGAGATTAAGAAGCTTTTTGATTCAAAGATCATTGTTCCTATAAGATTTTCAAAATGGCTTGATAATTTGGTACCGGTAAAAAATAAGAGTGGTGAGATCAAAATCTGTATTGATTTTAGAAATATGAACAAGGCTTCCTTGAAGGACAAATACACTCTTCCCAAGATGGATAATATTTTGCATAATATTGTTGGCTCTCAAAGGATGTCCATGCTGGATGGATTTTCTGGTTATAATCAGATATTGGTACATCCAAAAGATCAAGATAAGACTGCTTTTACCATGCCATTGGGTACATTCATGTACGCCAATATGCCTTTTGGTTTGATGAATGTAGGAGAAAATTTTAAAAGAGAAATGGACATTGCGTTTGCTAAGGAGAGAGACAAATCAGTTGTGGTATACTTGGATGACATAACTGTGTTTTCAAGAAAGAAGGAGGATCACTTTAAACATTAGGAGAAAATTTTGTAGAAATGCAAAAGATTTTTTATCTCTCTTAACCCCACTAAAAGTGTTTTTGCTCTAACTTATGGAAAATTTCTTGGACATATCATATCAAAAGATGGGATAAAGATTGATCCTAATAGAGTTAATGAAATTCAAAAGATAGACCTGCCAAGGGACAAGAAGGAAATTCAGTCCTTTCTTGGAAAATTAAACTTTGTTAGAAGGTTCATCCCAAACTTTGCTGAAATTGTCAAAGATATTACCAAGATATTAAAGAAAGGAGCTGATATTACATGGACTGTTGAAGTGAAGCAATCAATTGAAGAGATAAAGAAAGCCCTCACTCAAGGCCCAATTCTTATTGGTCCAAATTTCTCAAGTGAATTTCTGGTTTTCACATTTTCCTCTGAAAATACCATTGCAGGAGTTTAATTGCAGAAAGTACAGCAAGGTACTGAATAGCTTATTTCATATTTTAGTAGAACTCTTGCCAACTCTGAGTTGAAGTATAATATTTTGGAATAACAGGCATATGCTTTGGTGAAAGCTCTTAAAAACTTTAGGATTTATAGTTTACACTCTCATGTCATTGCATTTGTACCTAACATTGTGATTAAAGATATTTTGACACAATTTGATCCTGATGGCAAAAGAGGGAAATGGATAGCTACTTTAATGGAGTATGACATATAAATCAAGCCTACAAAGTTGGTGAAAGGACAAGGGTTAGCAAAAATAATGGCACAATCCAACTTTGAATGTCTTGACATGAACTTCATTGCAGAAATTTCAGAGTTGTCAGAAGAAGAGGAAGAATTGATACCTATTGAAGAGAAATTCATTTTATCTGAATGGTATAAAGATATAATATTTCTCTTACATCATCACAAAGCTCCTCCAGAGTTGACCAAATCCAAATAAAGGTTTGTAAAGATGAAGTCATTAATATTTTCATTCAGAATAAGAATTTGTATTGGAAAGATGTCGGTGGAATCTTTTGAATTGTTTGTTCGAAGAGGAAGCTGAAAAGGTCATTGAAGAGTTTCACAATGGATATTGTGGAGGACACCATTATTGGAAAGCTACAACTAACAAAATACTCAGAGCAGACTACTATTGGCCCACCATGTTCAAGCATGTTTTCAAGAATATCATTGCATGCCATGAATGCCAATTTTTTATGTTAAGAAAAAACCGATTCTTTTACCTTTGATGCCAATATATGTTGAGGTGCATTTCCAACAATGGGGGTTGGATTTCATTGGTGAAATACACCCAACATCTTTAGGGCAGCAACGCTGGATTTTGACGGCCACAGATTATTTCACTAAATGGATCGAAGCAATCCCAACAAGGCAGGTCACTGATTCAGTCATCATTCAGTTCTTGGAGAACAATATTTTGTCCAGGTTTGGTTGTCCTATGAAGATTATTACTGACAATGCACAAGCTTTTCAATCTAAAAAATTAATTAGCTTTTGTCATCAGTATCATATAACACTTGGACATTCAACAACCTATTACACCCAAGGTAATGGCCTTGGGTGTAGACCATAGAATTTGAAATTGAAATATTCTATTTGGATCGATAAGGTCTATACAAAGCGGTCCATTGGTACATCCCCTTATGAATTAGTGCATGGAGCTGAAGCTATTTTTACCACTTCTTTGGGAATTCTGGTAATGAAGCTGCTGCAAGGAATTGAAGAGGAGCCAAATGCTATTCAAAGAAGGATAAACCAGTTCATAGCTCTGCAAAAAAAAAGAGAAGAGGTATACAACAACCACCAGCAATCATAAAATAGAGTGAATAAAACATTTGATAGAAAAGTTAAAGAGGAGAATTTCCAGCTTCAAGATGTAGTTTTGAAATGAGAAGCCAAAATTGAGGAAAAGGGGAAGCATGGAAAGTTTAAAAACATTTGGAAGGGACCATTTGTGGTAGTTTCATATCATGGTAGCAATACTTAGCTTCTTCAGGAAATGGATGGATAGGTATGTGCAGTAGGACCTATCAATGGCAGGTTTTTGAAACACTACTCCTCCTAAATTTTTACTGAATATTCACTCCATTGTATATATTTCATTTTCTGTTATGATGTTTTGCTAATAAAGATGGGCCAATCATTAAGCTTGAGCCTGAAGAGAAGGCCATAAGAGTTTGAATAAGGCTTTTTGAATTTTAGAAGTTTTGTTTTCAACAAATATGGCACTGGAACTACATGTTCTTTGTTATACCACAGGGGCACACCATCCCCAATGGAGCCACTATTATCACTCATTAGTTTTAAACACTTTCATTGATAGGGTTCTACATGTAATTCACCTAGGTTCATGTTGTCTCATACTCATTTTCATGAAAAGTTTGAAAAAAATGCATATGGTGATGTCTACCCTAAGTCTAATCCCACCTCGAGCCATGTCATGTCAGTCAAGTTTACCTCATGTCATTTAGTTTTCATTCCCACGCTTTTAAATCAGAAGCATATTCCACTTGTCATTTTTACACAGTTTTGTAACGAATTATATGTCAAATCAGTAGATTTCACTACGAAACTGCCTGACAGTTCCGTAGCGAATCTGTCAACAGTTAATTGGTTTTCTTTATGAAACCGGTTTTTTTTTTGCAAAGGGTGACAGAGCGGTGTGAGGTGTCAAATTTTTATGGAAGAAGACAAAGGTTAGGTCATGCGAGTTAGTTATCATAATTCTCAAGCATGCAAGGTCGTATATTAGGTAATCATTGCCTCTTATGGTCACATGTGTCATATTTTCCCCTCGAATTATCAAATTGCCTTTTTAAAACTTATCCCAAGCTACTCTTTTTCATTCATCATCCAATTCTTGCGTGTTAAGAATATTAGTGTAATTGTTTGAGAGCTGGTTCACCACGTAAAGCAGGTTGTTGTTCATTTTTCATTCTGCAGGTGTCATCAGGAAGGAGGCAACTAGAAGTATAAAAGATCAATGGCATCAAAGAAGAAAATAAACAAGGGTGGATTTGAAGCTGTTAAATGAAGATCCCACTACTATGGAGGCTTTCAAGAAGGTAGGGTGACAAAACTGCATGGTTTCCATGTCCAGGTATCCAAAGACTGCACAACAAATTTTACAGGGACAACATCAAAAGTTGGAGTTTTGAATCTCACAGTGTCACCATATGTCATCTCCCAAGCTACAGAAATTCCTATAGGTGGTGAAGAATGGTTCAAAGGCACAAAATTCAGAATGCAAGATTATGAAGAGTTTCTCAAACAGGAGCACAGAGGAGCTGACATGACAAATGGCATCCCCAGGGGTTATATGAAAGGGAATTATGCAAAGCTACTATTGGTGGACCAAAAATACTTCACCTGTGCGATGGGAAAGCCACACCATATGCAATGTGGAAGGTTTTGATGGATCTATTCCAAAGCAGCAACGACCATAGGAAATTGGCGCTTAAAGATAAACTCAAGAATATCAATATGGAAAAAGGCAACACCATTCCAAAATATCTAACAAAGTTTGTCCAATGTTGGGATAAACTAGGGAGCGTTGGAATAACAGTTGCTGATGATGATTTGGTGAGCTTGGATCTCCTATGACTTCCTAAGAGTTGGCACAGTTATCAATACTCTGTCAATGGAAGGGAAAATTTGCCAGATTGGGAACGACTGTGGTTAGATTTGGTGTAGGAGGAGTTCAGACGGAACACCAGAGATGGATCTTCATCTAAGAATGAGGATGAAGAGGATTGTACTTTGGCTATCAAGGTGAGGAAGGGGAAGGGGAAGAAATTCCATTCTAAACCCGAGTCCAAGAATGGCAAGAAGCAGGACATGTCCAAGGTGAAGTGTTTTCACTATCACGAGAATGGGCATTTTTCTACTAATTGTCCACAAAAGAAGAAGAACAAGAAGGCTGAAGGATCTGCAGCTGGTGAGGCCCTTGCATCTTAATTTGAGCTTCAATTCTCATTGATTGCATGCATGGTTTCCAGTGCATTGGGATCTGTGTGGTATTTGGATAGTGGCGCTTCCTTTCACATGACGGGAGATAAGGATCTTTTGAGTGACTTAGAGGAGAAATATCTCCAGATGCATATTGAAATGGGCAACGACGGATGGTACATTGCTACCAGGATTGGTACCATTACCTTTAAGAGGGCATCAGGTAAACCCTTTCAATTAAAATATGTGATGCATGTACCATGTCTGAAGAAAAATTTGGTCTCAGTTGCAATGTTGGAGTATAAAGGCTATGATGTTGTTTTTAGTGATGGAAAAGCTTTCCTGCGACATAAAACGATGGGACTAGCCAAGAGGATAGGGATTTGAATTAAGAATCTCTATAAGCTGGAGGTATATGGTTGCGCAACAATGATGGGCAAGGTAGATCAAGTGGTGAGCCGGGATGAGGGCGAATTATGGCACAAGCGATTGGGCCATCTTCACCATGGAGCCTTGAAAGTCATGCAGCAGAATTCTACTGGTCTTCCCAAGGGTACACTTGCACAATAAAACACATACAAGGGATGTACTATGGGAAAATATGTAAAAGCTACCTTTCATGAGAAGGAAAACTGAGCTTCAGGGATCCTTGAGAGAGTTCACATAGACATGTGTGGTCCTTTCTCGGTTGCTTCAATAGAAAAACATAAGTACTATGTAATCTTTGTTGATGAATTTTATCGTAAGTGCTAGATCTTCTTCATGCAGAAGAAAGATCAAATATTCTCTAAGTTCTGTGAGTTTAAGGCATTGGTGGAGAAAGAGTCGGGGAAGAAAGTGAAGGCTCTTAGGAGAAATAATGGTGGAGAATAAATCTCTAACGAATTCAAGAACTTCTGCAGAAAAGAAGGAGTTCGAAGAGAACTCATAACGCCTCATAACCCACAACAGAATGGGGTCGCGGAGAGGAAGAACAGAACTATTGTGGGTGCAGCACGAGTGATGTTGCATGACCAAGGCCTACTGATGCATTTGTGGGCGAAAGCATGCAATACAACGGTACATGTGAAAAACCGTTGTCCTCATAGAGTACTTGGCATGAGTACACCTGAAGAGGCTTTCACTGGTAAGAAACCTGATGTTTCACACTTTAATATTTTTGGCTCATCTGTTTATGTGCATGTGACCAAGGACGCTAGGAAGAAGCTGGAACCAACAGATGAGGTTGGGATTTTTGTGGGGTACACTAAAACACCCCATAATTATCATGTCTATTTGCCAAACAACAAAATGACTATTGTGCGACGGGATATCAAATTTGATGGGGAGAAAGCCATGCGATTGTCCCTTGAGAGGGAGTTGGACTTGCATGCAGAGGAGGAACTACTGGTTCCCAAGGATGAGTCTCAGAATGTGGATCAACCACATGAGAAGGTTCATGGAATGGAGGAAAACACTCATGCATAGCCATCCATCAGAAATGGCATAAGGCGCACCACTGAAACTAATAGGTTGAGACTTGATGATGTAGAGAATGTAGGAGCCCCTACTTCACAGTGCAGACAGAGACAGTCTCTTAACTAATTTACTAGATACATGGCTCTTATGAGCAAATGTATTGTGACTAAACCATCTTCCTTTCAGGAAGTAATGCAACAACCAACTTTGGTTGATGCAATGGTGGAGGAGTATGAATCCATTGTCAAGAACAGTGCATGGGAGATAGTCCCAAGACTGGTCGACAAATCAGTGGTTGGATCGAGATGGATCTACAAGATAAAGCAAGTTGTTGATGGGAGTGTGGAGAAGTACAAGGCCATATTTGTGGCTCGAGGATTCTCACAGATCGAGGGGATAGATTATGACGAGAATTTTGCACATGTTGCAAGGTACTCTTCCATAAGAACCATCCTTGCACTCTCAGGGGAGATGGGCTGGCGCATTCGTCAGACGGATTTGAAAACTGCGTTTCTCAATGGGATCATTGAGGAAGAGGTGTACATAGAGAAACCTGAAGGTTTTTAGATCTTCAACAGTGAGTCACATGTGTGCGAGCTCAAAAGAGCATTGTATGGGCTGAAGCAAGCACCCCGTGCTTGGTACACTCGGATACACAACTATTGAACCATACTGGGCTTCACCAAAAGTGAAGCAGATGCAAACCTGTACCAGATTGTGGTTGAGGGTAAGCTATTGATTATTATTCTTTATGTTGATGATCTAATTTTGACTGGTGATGAGTAGCTGATACACTCATGCAAGGAGGATCTTGCAAGGGAGTTTGAAATGAAGGACATGGGACTCCATTATTTCCTTGGATTGGAAATATGGCAACGGGTTCGTGAAATTTTTGTGTCTCAAGGAAGTATGAAAAGGATATACTGGGTAAGTTTAACATGGAGAGCTGAAAACCCATGGATACTCCTCTTATAGGAAATTGGAGGAAAGAGGATGCTACTTCTGGAGAGGTTGTAGATGCTACTGTTTACCGACAGTTAGTGGGTTCACTAATGTATCTAGTGAACGCAAGACCGAACATTTGCTACGCAGTTAACCATCTGAGTCAAGCTACGATTAAGCCTACCAAGCTCTTTTGGAAGGCGGGGAAGCATGTACTGAGATACCTGAGGGGCACATCAGAGTATGGTCTATGGTACAGATGGACAGAGGGAGTGAAGCTGCATGGCTTCACAGATGCAGATTGGGTTGGTAGTCCATCGGACAGAAAGATCACATCAGGGGGGATCTTTAGAATTGGATCGACAACAATTTCCTGGTACAACAGGAAGCAATGATCTGTGGCACTCATTTCAATGGAAGTGGAATACATGGCAGCAATTCAAGCTGCATGTGAGGCTATTTGGATGAGAAAGATCTTGGTTGGTCTGTTTTGTTCTCAAATGGATATGAAGTGATTAATTGTGATAATCAGAGTTGCATTAGACTCTCGATTAATCCTGTGTTTCATGTAGGTCCAAGCATATAGATATCCGGTACCATCATCTCAGCTATTGTTGCAGAGAAGGATAATGTTGCTTCAGTACATTCCCATAGAAGATCAGGATGCAGGTATTCTGACAAAGGTGCTCACTAGGAGAAAATTCGAATACCATAGAGACAATATCGGGGTGAAGGATAATCCCTTTCTTGTTGAGAGGGAGTGTTCAGATTCAACAAGAAAATTTAGCACCCATGCCTAGTGCATTAAGCACCTGGTTTCTTTAAGCACCCAGACTCGGGTGGGGCCCAGAATGCTATTTTTGGGTGCATGTCTATTTTGGTTATCCCTTAATTAAGATGGACATTAAACTGTGATATATTATCAATGTGGACTTGGATCAGTTAAATGAAAGTGATAAATTCAGTTAGCTAGTGGATTTCGAGTTAGAGGTAGTTGGTGAGGCATGTAGAGTAATTCTAGTCATAATAGAGTTCGAAGTGCAGTGGTTGGTATGTTTAGTTGTTGGCCCCACTTCCATAAGTGAAGCTTGGAGATTGGGTCATGTCTTAGTGGCTCTTCCTCTCATGTTTACCCTCACAAGCTGGTGAAACTACGTAAATGTGGGAGGGGGTGTTACAAATGGGTTGTTTTAAATATCAATCTTGGTTGGATGAGTGGTTTCAAATGGGATAACTATGCAATAATTTTAACTGAAATAGAAAAGGACAGGTCGAGGTATTGTTTATCTCCAACAACAAAAAAAATCAGACAAACATTTAATAACAAGAATGGGATGCGTTGTCCAAGGGGTTGACTGTGTGGAGCCTTGGAAAAGGATAGATAATTGGTATTTTGGGGATACATATGCTAAACTGAAAACACACCCTCATTTCCTCATGCATGGGCAGTAGAGAAAAAGTAGGGGAAAGCGTATATTTATTGAGGGAAGAGAATTCATTTGCTGAACGCATACATAGTGGAAGAAATTTTAAAAGCACTACAAGAAAAATTCCTCCAAGGGTAGAGGTTAAAAACATAGAGAGAGAAAAAATCAGAATTCATAGAAACCAAGATCTGAAGAAAGTAACCAATTGAAGAACCCTCACATAGGCTTGCTAGGTGAAAATGTGATAGAGAGTAGTGGCTTTCCGAAAGGCTCAAGAACCCATTAGAAGCTTATGGATTGATGAACCAACTGAATTAGGAAGAGACACTCAGGTACTTGTGAGGGATGATGAACCACCAGTAGTTGCCTTAGGGCTCAAACTTTAGTGCCTGACTCACTGATAAATTACCTGGAGAGGTGATCTATTTACCCATCGATATCTTATCCATTACTGAGCCTTCATGTGATGTGGAATCTCTTCTCCTGAAAGTGAGTTGAAACTCTTTGTATTGTGGTATCCCGACATGGATGATATCATGTTTAAAAAGTTTTGAAAATTTAAGTGAAGCCTTGTGGGGTTGGGGGATGAAGGCAGTGTGGCCTTGTGGCATCATGTTTTAGGTGGTCTATTGGATAAATTTTCCTCTTAAAAGCACTCCACCTCAAGCACTAAAATTTGGCTCAGGGATGACAACTACAAGTAATTATGGTTGTAGCTTTTCTATAGTTGGCTAGAGAGTTAGAGTCCCACTCTCAATTTCCATATCTCTTATAATACAAGTATACTCTCATGTTACATGCTTGTGATTATTACAACTTTGTTCACTGTTTTTATTTAATTCTATGTTAATATCGAGGAGTGTTGATTTTCCTGCATGAGTAAGGAGTGTCATTATATTGTGTAAGAATTTGATGGAATTGTTCATTTCCTATGGATATCTTTAGGCTTGAAAATTCACCACAGTTGCTTGAATTTAAAGAGATAGGTAATCTCTATCTATGGCTAATTGCTTACTTTGAATTGTTGGAATATTTGGTTAATGTGTTGATAATCTTGCCTATATCAATGAGTATGCGTGGGAAACCAGGCTAGACTGAGCTTCATTTAAGCTCAAGGAGATAACATTTTTTTGTATCTCTATATATAATATATATATATATATATATATATATATATATATATGTGTGTGTGTGTGTGTTTTGTAGAATATAGGCCGAGGGGATTTATGAACTCATTTTTATGAAAAAACAAATGTTGGACTCAAGCCCCAATTTTATCTGAACCACCACAGTTAAAACATGATTATGTCCTCGAAAATCAGTGGGTTCAAGCCTTGTGCATATTTATGTGCACATGCATCAAGTGGGTTGGGTCTCGATGATCTTCGAGCTTGGGCACTAAGTTGTAATAAGCCTTGTACCATAGAACCACCATGACTAAGTTCTAAGGGCAGAAAGGCCCAAGTATTCACATATATTGTATAGGTGAAGGTTGTAATATTAGGGGTCGAAGGAGCCCGGAGGCTCAAGCTTAGTATGATAGGTGACTAGGCGTAGTGACCAAGCCTGTAAGTAAGGGAAATCTAGGCCATTGAAGGATGAGTGTTCATGTTCGTTGGATGAACCTCGATGCTCTGTCCCCATAAGTACCAAAGGGAGAACCAAGAGGTAACTCCCAAGATCAAATCTCTGAGATGACGTGGTAGTGGGGCCATTATCAAACCTAAGTGGAAACCATTGTTATAAGTCACAAGGTAAGAAGGATTGATAAATGATGATGCCACCCTTACGTTTAGGACTGGTGATTTCACCCTAAAACCTGTTCCCCAAATATTTTTGATGGACTACTTGGTAGCACCCATTGGGATTTAAGTGTCAGGGTGACATGGTGCATGGGCCTCTTTCACTGGGACAAGCGTTGTGTGTGGTGCGATTGTGTTTGGTTACAGGTTAAGGAGGGAGACTAAGTCATATAATGGGATTTGTCTTGCCACTTAGCCCGAAGGGAATGTCCCCAATAGTTTTTTCAAGGAGAAACATGGGAATCCGTTGGGGTTTTATGCAGTGGGGTGACGTGGCCATAGAGGGCCTACAGTCACACACATCACACACACACACACACAATGTTATAGTTGGTTGTGGGGACTCTATAAGTGGGGTTATATATTACTTGGTATGAGTGGGTTAGCTTCTATCACTTGGCTATGACGTGGCACTTGACCGGGATAACCATGTGGACACCACATGGTAGGCATGATGACATGGCACAATCGAATTGTACATGACTTTAATTGGTCATATATTTTGATCTGGGAGTTAGATCAAGGCAAATTTCATATCATTAGAAAGGTCTCAACGAGAAAAATGCAAGAATGTTGTATGTTTAGGTTTTGAGTAAATCGAAAAAAGAAAAAGAAAAGAAAAGAAGGGGTCCCATTTCCATATTGGGAGTCAGGTCATCATAGTTTTGGCTGGGGTTAGTAGGGGGTACGTTATACAGTGGTATTAGAGCTTCCAATTTCCACACTTGGAGTGTATGGGATCTATGGAAGAAGTAACCAAGCAAAGGTTCAACATTGGACCTCTGAATATCAAGTGAGGCCTTAGAGCATTGTGATAAGCATAAAAAACCTAATTATTTTTATGGGTTGATTATGTGTATTGTTTGGTGTGTCTTCACATGCATGTAGAATGACACAAATGATGTATATGATTTTATTGATACTAATGTACTAATCAAGGTGTATTGTTGTAGTTAGCTTTACACAAGGATATTTCCAATAACAACCCAGGGTGATAATGTTTATTATGCATTTGAGATTGTTAAAATCTAACTATTATGTATGTGCATGAAAACACATTGAGTTTAACGACCACATGAACAACATTATGAGACTACTTATAGAAGGCCACAACATCACCAATATCATCATCATGGGAAGAGAAGGGAGAGAGGATGTGTACTGGAGGAGTTTAAGAAGGTCAAGCCTCCTATATTTTATGGCGAAATAAAGAAATCAGAGGATGCATAAGCCTAACTGTTGGGAATGAGAAATTTTTTTTGACTTCATGATTACTCAGAAAACATGAAAGCAAAAATAGTTACTTTCAACCAAAAATTCAAGGCTAACATTTGGTGGGAATACCTAGAAAATGTAAAGGGCATAAGAGAAGAGGAGTTGTCATGGAAAAAAGTCAAGGAATATTTCAAAAATAAGTATCTATCTGAGAGATACTTAGAAAATAAGGCTAAGGATTTCTATGAGCTCAAATTTGGTCAAATGAAGATGATGAGTACACCACCAAATTCTTAGCGTTGTTAAGGTATACTTCATAGCTTAAGGGAAAATAAATAAATATTCATAGGTATGTTAGTGGCCTGCCACAATCCTTTAAGATATGATTGAGTTCAATAAGCCTAAGACATTAAAGGATGAAATTTGAAAACTGAAGCATTTCTATGAGTAGTCTAGGCATGAACTTGAGTATAAATCAAATGAGAAATTCAAAGGCAATGCCAAGTTTATAGGAAAAAGGTAAAAAGCAACAAAGGGAACAAGTGCAACCCCTATTAACCAAGAAAATAAAAAGAGGTCTAGAACTGTTGGTAGAGGCTATACCACTCAATAAGAAGCCAAGAGTTATGAGAAGGGTCCATATAAGTGTTGGACTTGTGGAGGGAATCACTTAAGGAAAGATTTCCCACAACAAAATCACGCTGGCCCGAGACTGTACAACACGTAGGAAGAAGAGATAGTTAAGGACATGGCCCAAAATATACCCAAAGTATATGCAGTCGTGGACAATAGACATGCCGACCATCAACCTTCTATAATTGAAATGGAAGGTAAACTCTATAATCGAATTATTTATATTTTAATTGACTTGGGCTCTAATTACAACTATATTAGTCCTGAACTTGTGGATCAATGTAAGCTAGCTAAAGATATGCATGAAATTTCATGGTTGGTTCAATTAGCAACGAGAACAAAAAAAAGGGTAAGCCAATGGGTTAAATCACGTGGATTTGAACTCAATGGCATGCCAACGACAACAAATATTAATTTGCTTCCTTTAGGTGCATATAATATGTTGTTGGGCATGGATTAACTGTATACACATTGGACAAAATTATATTGTTATTAGAAGGCTATTGAGCACCAATATTTTTTGTAAATAAAAAGTATGGCACAATTAGGGTATGCATTGATGGCATGTAGTTGAACAAGGTGACTAGAAAAATCAGGTATCCATTACCACAGATCAACGATTTATTTGATCAGTTGAGAGGAGCAACAATTTTCTCCAAAATCGATTTAAGGTCAGGATACCATCAAGTGTGCATCAAGGGGGAAGATATCCACAAGACAAATTTTCAATCAAGGTATGGGCATTATGAGTTTGTAGTAGTGCCCTTTGGACTTAATAATGCCCTTGCCACTTTTATGTCCTTAATGAACAATGTGTTGTGCCCTTATCTAAATAAATTTGTGATTGTTTTTGTTGATGAAATTTTGGTCTATTCAAAAACCAAGGAAGAACATGAAGATCATTTGACTATGGTACTATAACTACTAAGAGAGCATAAAATTTATGCAAACCTTAGTAAATGTAATTTCTTTCAATCACATATTCGTTACTTGGGGCACATCATCTCAAAGGAGGGAGTAGCAATTGATCCAAGGAAGGTTAAGGTCATCGTGGCATGGCCAACCCCTAAGAATGTGGTTGAAGTTACTGTTGGAAAGTGTAACTAGGTTCGGTCTTCATAATGACTATGTAATTATGTATTTATATAATGAATAAGACAAAGATAATAAAATATATTTATTGTTCAGCTTGCTTCATGGGTTTCATGAGCAATGGATTTTATTATAGGTCAAAGACTTCTTCTTGATGTATTTTAGGATTTGTCATCTTGTCATAAATGTACAAATTAGAGTCATGTACATGAATCAATGTTACACTGATAAAGTGTCAAAGAAACAATGTAAAAAATGTTCAACACCATTGTCACCTTGTTGAAAGAATACTCCTTGAAGTCGACCTCACAAAAGTAGGTCAAGTCGACTTGAGAACACTGCTAATGAATCGTCACACTCCTTCATGGTAAGGTTGGCTTAATTGTAGGTTGAGACAACTATATATACCCAACTATGCTATGGAGAACAGAGACAATTACAGTTCAGATTGTTTGTGATTTTCAGACATATATACAATGACAGTCTGTGGTGATACAAGCAAGGAAAAGGTAAGTATCACAGAAAATAAGCAAGGAAGACGATACATATTACAATGAAGAATAGGTCTATAACACAATACTAAAAAGCGAGGAAGCCAAGACCTATTACAACAAAGGAGAGGCCTGTCATCCCATGCGTAACACAATGCTGAAGAAGGAGGAGATATAACATAGAGAAGGAGTATAATATCTCTATTTTGGGACAAAAACATATATCTGAAGAAGGTTGAATATTGTCTATAGTACTAAGGGAGGATTACCACAGTGTTAGAAGGGATCTTAGACTCAAGTATAAATGATACAATAATAATATCAAGAAGGAGTTCTAAGGAGGCCAAGGCTATATCAATATAAGACTAAGGAGATGCACATTGTTCAAGGATATTAGATAGCGGACCGAGCTTCCCTTGTGCAAGTACAAAATGGTGCAGAAATGAATGTTGTCATAGGGAGCCAAGAAGAGCAGGTGACAAGGATGTTGGGCGTATACTAAGGTCAAGGGCTTGTTTCATGGTCATGGTACTTGTCAACTGAAAGTCTATAAGAAGAATTACTTGTGGTTTTTCCTCTCCAAGAGGGAGAGGTTTTGGCCCTGGCTTGAATAGCCTAAATTTGTGTCTCTTGTGTTTTGATAATTGACTTGATGAAAGACCTAATAAGCTAATAAAGAGAAGACCTAAGTAAGAGAAGTAAGCTCACAAGTAATTATCAAGTATAGAATTGAATTAAATGCCACCCTACCTATTTCTCAACATGGTATCAGAGCTAAGGTGCTGAATATATGGGATACTTGACAAGGAGACACTCAAGGATTAAAGAGCAAGAATCCATTTCTCTAGAAATCATCAAAGTCAAGGTCAAATTTTTCATTGGAAAGTCAAATCAGTTTGCAAGAAAATTATCAAGCCATCTCAAGAAGACCTTCAAAGGATCCACTCATCAAGAAGATGACATTTTCCATCAAAGATTTATGATATTGAATACATTGTTGGAAGACACATCATCAAGAATCATCCAACACGATTCAACACCTTTGAATACATCATCATTCTGAAGACATCCTTGATCATTAAAGGTAATTAAAGGAATCAATCTAAGAGGGAGTTCCTGCTATCATTTTCATCATCATCATCAAGGAAGCTAATAGGAGGAAGAAATCAATACACTCAAGTAAGTATCTCTATGACCTCATCTAAATATGTCAAAATGACTTATTGCAAAGAGAGCAGAAAATTGGTTGGGTCATCAAACTTTAGTGCATGGAAGAACAATACATATTTGAATCTAATCGAAGATGAAGTTATGGGATACATCAAAGGATGTACAACTTAACCCTCAAAAGAATATGCTCCAGCTCATGCTAAGTACATGAAAGGAGAAATCAGAGCATGTAAGGACTCACTCATACCCTATGTATCAAAACTATAAATTGCAAAAGAAATATATGAGAAATTGGTGGAGGTATTCTTCGTGAGTACTGTAGGAGAAATAATCTCTCTGAGACAAGTGCTATACAAGATGAAATTGTCAAGAGAGGAAGGAATCACTTCATATTTTATGAAGATTTCTGAAATATGAGACCAATTTTAGGAATTGGGAGAAGTAATGTCTGATAGTGAGATGACTACAATGGTGCTAAATGCTCTACCAAGAGAATGGGAAAACTTCACTTCAAGCTTATACGGTGTTAGTGACCTATAAATATAAGATTCATAATTTTGACTTGACTAATGGTAATCTTGTAAATATGTACATACTTTGCCTTCTGCAAGTTGTATTCTCATATTTTGTAAAAAAATAAAATAATAAAAAATAATAATAAAAATAATAATAATAAAAAATAAAAAATTAATAATAATAATAAAATAAAAAAGAGGATAAAAAGTCCTAAAAGAAAAATCAAAGGACTTAGAAAAAATAATAGACCCCAAAGAAAAATGAATAAAACATGAAAGTGTGCAAGTCTAAATGCCACTAATTTTACCTTTTGCAGTTGATTATGGCAGAGTGTCAATAAATGCCATAATCCATGATGAGTTAAACAGTCTAATATTGACTTTTCATGTTTCAATTTCACTTGTTATAGTTAGAGAATAAAGAATTGTCATATAGTTTAATCATGACAATTCAGTAGTTAGGTAGAGAATAAGTGAATCCAATAGTTTAATCTGGATTCCTGGATGAAATAAGTGTAAAAATAGATAGTTTTATTGCTTTCAGAAAGAATAAATGTTGTAAAGGTTGCAAGCTCAAATGCACCTAATCAAAATGGAAGAAAAAATGTTAGCAGTTAAAATTGGGTAGGTAGAAGAAGGTGAGAAACATCAATGTAAATATTATTCACCAGGGCTGCAAATAACTAACTTCCCCTCCCCATAGCCATTAAGCATTCTAAGCTATCAGTAAAAAAGGCTCAAGGCATTTCCATGACTTTTGTTGGGACCGGACCCAAGGCTCTATGGCTGACTAGTTGAAAATGTTAAGTTGTTATATTAATCCAAAAAAATCACATCATTTTCCATTCATGCATTCATTTCCATGAAAAATCATAAGTAAAAACTTCATTTTTACTTAAAGATACTCTAATCCCCATTTAATTAATTTCCCACATATCATAAAGGCATAAAACCTTCAAAATTACATTTTATCCTAAGATGAAGTGATGAAGTTATTATAATGCAAATTTGCCTTTAAACTTCACTTTTCTTAGTTATGTTAATGTATTTTGAGTATCCATTGTTCCCTTGTCATTTTAACTTTAACTTATTTAATAACTCCCTAGAAAATAATATTTTCATATTAGTATAACTTCCTTTTTATATTAAAAAACCCCCAAAACCCATTAATATAACTTTAGTCAAAGTTATTTATCCCCACATGTTTAAATAAAGACCCACATTATATCCCCTTTGGCTAAAAATAACCTTATATAAATATCCCGCCCTCTATGGTTATTAAATCAACATGATTTAATTAACTATATAATAAAAATACTCAAAAAATCATTAAACATGTTTCAATATGTGATTAAAAAAAAAAAAAACATAAAACCCGAAGTTTAATTTAAACTAAACTTCACTAGACCCACCCCTCTGTCTATATTCTCCCTTCCCGACTCCCTTAACCCAAGGTTAAAACTATAACCTTATCTATTTTTCCCGATATGTACTCCATTACCGTAGTCTTTAACCTTAGTTGAAACCCCGTTATACCCCTCCCGACCACTTTTTCCTATGTATAAAGCCTGTTTATATATAAACTTTAACAAAATCCTCTGCGCCATCGGGTCTAATCTTAGCCATTAGATCCTTATTAACCTTTTGATCCGACGTTTCTCATAAAACACGATAATCCTATCTCCATGCTCCTTCATTCCCTATCGCGTAGCTAATCATCCTCTGTAATCCAACGGCTCATATGCAACCCGATAACTCATTAATCCTATCCCCACCATCCTTATCGCGCTTAATGTCCATCGTAGATCTCCACTCACCAGATCCTACGGCCACCATTCAAAGCCCCAGCCCCACTACATTACCCTATAGCTTTCAATTTAATCTTGACCGTTCGCTTATCATAGTCAAATCCAATGGTGCCAATCCCATATCGCGCGATGAAAATAATCGACCCAAGTTTCCAAAAAATTACGCGATATAAGTTGTTTCCCAATACCACCCTCTGCCGACATGTCAAAATTCTATATCGCGTGCAAAAAGTGAAATTCAGCTTACCACCTCTAAGTTGCGCGAAAACTGCCCGATCCCAAATCAAAACCGCTCCCGCCATTCCTGCAATAAATGTGATTGAATGTGATATGACTTAAGGTTTTATGCCTTGGTTTTTAATTATTTTCATAAGCATTTCACGTATTTACCATACAAAACACTGAGAAACCTTCACAAAACCTCCCGATGCCATTTTTGAGCCATTTATGAACCAGTTTGAATTCTCAGTACTGTTTTTACTCTGAAAGCTGTTCCCAAGAATCTCCACGACCTCTGCCAGCCAAATTCGATACAATTAAAGATTGTTGCAGACCAGCAACTCCTCACGACCGCAAATCATACCTTTCAAAGGTTTTTTTTTTTGTTTCGCCATTCCGACCTATAAAATCTTTCAATTCCAGGGGAAATTAAACATATTGAACTGCCATTTCCTAGAATCAGCTGAATTACCCATTTAGGAAATCTAAAAATCTCCAAAATACAAGGGGAAACCCTGTCAAAATTTCTCCAAAGTCCACATTTTCAATTTTAGCAGGTTTTTAGCCATTCCTAGATCATTTTCACTGCTGAACTTGATCTAAACAATCCTATGTACATAAGAAACTCTTTTTATCATCCAGAACCCTACTCAGAGTCTCAATTTGCCAGAAAATCCTTTCAATTGCCCCTTGTTTCCTAAAAAGAACTTAACAAACCGTTTAATCTTGCTTTGTTCATCCAAAATGACTAAGAAACAAGTAAGTCCCAAGTCTGGGGGACCAAAATCCCAAAAAAAGGTCTCAAGTAAGTTACCACAGGCTGAACCTTAAAAAATTGATAAACCTACTCCTGCAATCACAGCTGAAACCACTGAAGTTGTGAGACCTGTACAACCTCCCATTACTTTTCAAGAAAGTAGCTCCTTGCTTGATCTTGATTATAGAATTTGTGATCCTTCAATTGAATTTAACCTCTTAGAAGTCCACAATTGGTGTTTTGGAAAGTCTGTAGAAAAAGCCAAAGGTGATGTACCCATTTGGGAGTTCAATCTGCCAAGATATGTTGTTCCTCTTACTCATCAAGCCCCTGATTTCGTCAGACTGTGTCAATTATATTATCTTCCAGATCAGAGGTGTATTGTCAATAAAGATAGGGAAGTAATGTTCTATATCAATGCTGAGTCCATAAATTCCATGCTGCAAATGAAACATGACCCCAAATCAATTTCATTATTCATAGAAGATCTGATCCAGCTGTACTTGGACTTAGATTTTTCTGCCAGGTTCAACATATTTCATACTTTTTGTCCTACACATGTTAATGTCCGTAAAGTAAATCCTCCCTTTGATACATTTGACTTTCCAGAGGAAACAAGGCAGATTGTCTCCATGCTGTCATTTATACTGGGATATAACAATGATGAATTCACTGATGCTTCCATCTTGGGTTTTTTGTCAACCTTGACTCCTGGCCAGCCTCCATCCATCATCTTCAATTTTGCCAAGTTTATTGCTGAGAGCATGCACTACCAATTGAACAAATTACCAGAGGAGGGAGTTTTTAGATACACATCATATCTACTACATCTTTTCTTGTATTATCAAACATAAAAGTTTCCCATTGAGTTGCAGAAATTGGATGTAGAAGGCAACCTCCTGTTAGTTGTGTTTTGGACATCTATTTTGAGAAAAGAGAACAGGGAATATACATATGCAGATTTCAATGACTTATTCATAATTCCAACTATGAATTTGTTGACTAAGGAAGAAACTCCCAGAATTAATGAAGAGACTAAGAGAATCTTACAGTTGTGTGAGAACTGTAAGACTGGGGATTGGATTGGTACTTATACAGGAATCACACAGAGATTAGAGTGTATGGTGCACTCTTGGCCCCATACAAACTTCCAAGGTTTGTAACTACAAGAATTTTTGCTTTAAAATATTTAAGGCAAATATTGAATGCAGATGAAGTAAATTTTATGGCCTCTAGGAAAAAGACCCAATTTAAACTCAAAAATCAGATTGGGCCATTCATTTTCAACAATAGAGAAGTTGTAAAGGAGATTAATATCAAGTTGAAAGAATACAAGTTCCCATACAGCTTTATGTGGAACTATGACCCTCAGGGTGTCTTGAGTACAATCAGATTAAAATGCAAGTTGTCTCCTTTATTGCATGATTCCAAGTCACAAATTGAAAAATTTTCCAAACAAAATGAATGGGAGGCAAATACTTTGCTTGATGAAGATACAAAGGATATGCACGCAGGTAATGTACATGAAAAACAGGTTGATCAAGCACATGTTCTTACAGTTGATAAAGAGGTTGAAGTATCTCACAAAATAAGTGGAGAATATGTTAGTTATATTGTAAAAACCATTTTAGGCAGGAAATTTAAAACCTCTTATAGCAAGAGAACCAAATTGACTGTTGAGGAAAAAGATAAAGCAATGGAAATTGATGATAATAATGGTCATGAAACTAAGGATGAGGCAACAGTGATAGTAACTGAAACACTCAGAGAACTTTAAAGGAGCCAATTTGAAACACTGGATAAAGATACAGTGATGATTAAGAAGTAAACTAATGTTGAAATTCCTTCTTCTTGAAAGGAATCTGAGAAAACAGAGTCACACATCCAGATCAAATTCAGACAAATCAGAGAGAAGAATGAAGAAATAAAGAATGAAGTCTATTCCAAGTTTCTCAAAGAGAAACATGGAAATAAAGATAGACTTCTCTCTGCTTTTGATTATTCTTCTAACAAATTGGTAATGTCATTTTTGAAACCTACAGTGGCTGATCCAAAGTCGATAGCAGACTATTCAAAGACTGATTTGGAAGTAGATGCAGATGCTGTCCATGAATTAGATCAAATAGAATTCCACAGGAGCAATACAGAGATGTTGTATTCAAAGATAGTGAACAAAACAATGAGCTCTATTAAACTTCAGAAGACAGTGACAAATCTGAAAAATCAAATGAAATTTGACAAAGCATCATTGCATGCTAATGGATTGAGATTCAAAGCATTAGAAGACTTGGTGATTGAAGCAAGAGCTGATCTAGATGAAAATGAAGCATTGAAAAAGGATAAAGAAGTCATTCCTATAGTTATTCCATTATTAAGCACTGTTGTACCATCTACTCTAGCTGAACATCTTTCACCTCAAAGGAAATTGGCAACTGCAGTGTCAATTTCATCAAAGGATGATTCTGCTACTGCTTCTTCAAATACACAGGTACAAACAGGGATAGATACAGGAGCTACAGACTTGGTAAAAGCTTTGGAAGAGATGACTTTAAAGAATGATGAGAACAAAAGATTGAAAAAAGCTAATGCAAACTTTGAATCTCCCTACAAAGATGTTGTAATTACTTCCAAGGGCCATGAACAAAGGGTAAAAACATTATAACAAATGGTCCTGGTCCTCCAAAAGGAAGTAAATCTCACAGATCAAGTTTCCTACATAAAAAACCATTTGTGGACAAAAATCACTGAAGGCATTTACTCACAGTGGCCTTCTATTTAGATAATATATAAGCAAAAAGATCTGCTACAAGCTGCCTTAGCAGAGACAGACAAAACAAAGAAGGAACTTGGCAACAAACCACAACAAGCAATTCAACTCATATCATTTTTGAATAGTAAAAACAAGGAGGAATTATAAGAATTGAATATTCCTGACAGGGCAGAGGCCATCCTTCAAATTAGAAAAGTCCTGAAAAAAAGAAATATTATGAATAACCTGGAAGAGAAATGTGATACAATGAACTTATCAATTACTAAATTCAAGAGAAAATATGACTTACTGCTAGAAGCAGGACTTCCAGATATTATTGGATTTCATGAGAAATTGATAACACAGAAGGACTATGACCAGAAGATTAGAGCCCATGCTAAGGAGGAGGCTAGCAAACCTTTGCCTCAAAGGTCTCCAAGTGGTAAAGTAGTACTTCAATATTTTGAGAAATTATTCTTGCTGGAGAATGAAATTAATCACATGTTCATAGTAAAGCCAAATTTTTCTAAGTACACAGAAGCTGATGAAAGCTATAGAAAGTTGAAGAATATGAAGATCCCCATTGATGAACAGTGGCAAGAATTCACAGATCTTATGTGAATTTGACAGGTAAAGAGCAGAAAAATCACATGAAGAAATCATATTTTACTGTTACCTTAGGGTGAAAAATCAAGATCAAAGTGTATTAGATGTCAAAGTGTATCAGGGTCAAAGTGTATCAGTAAAAGAAAATTGTTACTACTGGTTATTTTTCAATTACAACAATGAAATAGTGAAAAGCAGAGATAAAGAGTATCAAAATAGAAGGTGAAAAGGAAGAGTATTCTACAAGTCATCTTCCATGAGATAATGTCTAAATTGCCAGCAACGCTTCCAGCTAATCAAAAAATAAGTTTGATTATGATAAACAGTTCTATTTTTTCTTGTAAAATAGGACAACTTGCAAACTGTTTTGTTGTTGTCCCTCTTCTTATGTAATATTTCCTATTTTTGCTTGAGATATTATCTCAAACTTTAGATATTTTGTAAGTAATTTAATTTTATAAATACTTTATCTTTCGAAGTATTCAAGGTGGAATAAAATTATCAAGACTACTATAGATTTTTTTGTTGAAAGCATTGGGATTTTATGTGAGTTAAGGTAAAGCAGCAGGCTGGAAACTAAAGCTAATAGACATCATAACTAATGATCCTTGTGCTAATCAGATGAGTATTGTATCTTCCAGCTTTCATTGTTTATTTCTTTAAGTTTCATTCATAAATCTTGTGTTATTTTCCATCTTAAATGAATAATTGGGAAAGGTATTAGAGAATCAGTGTAAAAAGCTCTCTGTTTTTACTATTTTTCATGTTTATGTTTTCTACTGATATCCAGACTTTAGAATTCTTATTTTCTCTTTAGTCTCGTTTGACCTCAATTTCCCTCTTCCTTTTCTGTGATCTAAGAATTCTTAATTTCCCTTAGTCTAGATCATACCACTTCATCAAAATAGCCTTTTAAAACCCTCTGAAGATCATCTATCTTGCCCTTAGTATATTTTTTCTTTTGACCTTAGTTTTCTAGTCTTGTTTTCTATAAATTTGACACCATTACCGAATGGTTAGGTAGATCTTTATATGGTTTCCCTTATAGTCCTTTATTCCTACCAACATTCAAAAAATCCAACCAAATTGTCCACTCATAGCTAGCCTAAAATCCATTTCAAAACAAAGCTAAATCTTAAGGAGAGATCCCTCTCCGGAACTTAGGAAGGCTAGATCTTGAATTCTAAAAGAGGTTCTTGGTTACCCCTGGTTTTCTTTAACTATAAAACAAAATCCCACGACCTAAGAATTACTAGTGTGATAACATACTGGTGACCATACTGGGGATCTAACCACTCTCCAGTTTTAAGTTTAATCTTGAAGGAAGATTTGAAACATATCTTTTCTACTTTAAGATTAAGTTTAAAGGTTGTGGGTATTTACCCAATAAACATTCTAGCTCCCAAGAAAGTCTATTACACTAGATCCAACGCTGATCCCAACCCTCTCGATATAGTAGACAATCCAGACTAGATAGGAAAAAAGAAAAAACAAACTGTTAGTTCATAAACTGAAGTACCCCTGAAAAGAGTTGATTCTTTACCCAAAGAATTAGTAAGTTTATCAGACATTGAATTTGATTTGAAGTTTGAAAAATCACTATTTAGAACCAAATCTGAAACTGATTTAAAGGAAATTGTTTTAGATCCTATTTTTACCTCTTATGTGAGTGAGAAACATAAAATTATTTCAGTACCTACTAAATCAGACAAAACTGAAAGTCAAAGTCCGGTAAAAAGGGTAAGTGTCACAAAAATTAAAGACATTGAAGAAGCTGTTAAGTTAGCCAATTTTTTGTCTCAATTCAAACCTCCAGTTTCCCAACTATACACCACAGTCTTTCTAGCATTAGATTCTACTCTGTATGCTGCTACTTCATTTACAGATTCTATTATCAGTTCACCTCAAGAGCCTATAAGTCCTGAGTTGCCTCTGCAGCATAGGATCATATATTCATCATATCCTCAATCCGCCGCTAGTTCATCAACAGATCCATTCATCCCTGAGCTACCCTTGCAGCCCAAAGTAGTATTTCCATCATTTACTCAGTCCACTACATCCACTACCTCTATAAGCTCCAGCCATACTACTTCTTTCTCATCTCCTTTTCCAAGCTCTTCAAGTACATCCATTGTTGTAACCAGCACTATCCCTTCCACTACTACTGTACCTCCCAGTTTAGCAAAAATCCAAGCCATGGCAGCCAGATATGCTCCCTTGGTCTTACCTCAAAATCTCCATGACATGCCCCAAAATTATCAAAAAGATATCCCATTGTTTGATAATCTTTCACAAATTACTGCACAACAACATATCACCAGAATGAATGATTTTTGGGAAATTTATGAGATAGATGAATCTGATGTCCAAATGAGGTTGTTTGCACAAAGCTTAATTGAAGAAGTAAAAACATGGTTTAGAAGTTTAGGTGCTGGTAGTATAGCAGACCTAGCTGCATTCCATAGAGAATTCCTAAATAAAGGGAAAAAGAAGAAGAATCCTATGCAAATACTATCTGAGTTTGATGTTGTTAAGAGAGCCTCCAATGAGTCTATCCAAGATTTTTGCACCAGATACAACAGTTTTTACAATGCTATTCCTGCAGACCTTAAACCCACTCCGTATTCTGTGCTACTCAAATTCCCTGATTGTTTTGATGTAGACATGGCTTACCAACTTAGATAAAGAGATGCAAATACCCTAGAACAAATGCAACAAAACGTCGTAGGTGTAGAAATCAATATCCTTGCCAAAAAATCCATAATGAGAAACGAGAGGAGGGTTACTATCAAAGAAGAAGCTTCAAAATTAGATGGTAAATTTGATTTTATTACCAAAACATTAGAAAAATTAGTTGAGAGACTAGATCACATTGAAAGGAAACCACAATTGGAGAATCAATCCCAAATTAGGAATCCCAACTACAGGAAAAACAACAATCCCGGGAAAGGTAAAGAACCTTCCCCTGATCAGAACATAAGACCCCCATTCCAAGAAAACTTTGTAGAGAGTTCACAAAACAATGTTGAGGAGGAGGAAGACATCAACATAATTATGGGGATAGATGAAAACAATACAATTTTCCTCACACAGGAAGACCAGGAACTCTTTGAGCTACAACAGTTCAAAGTGGAATCTGGTGAATCCTTCGATTATAAGCAAGGTTATGATTTTGCAATCAATGAAATTCACATCCAATATAACCTTGGGAGCAAGAAAACCAATGAGCCTACTATTAAGAACAATGCTCCAACCCAGCAAAGCCAAAACAAAAAAAATATTGATGTTCCTAAAAAAAAATATTGCAAATTCTTCCCAAAGAAAATAAACAAAATTTGAACCCACCCAGTCCTAAAAAATAGCAAAGTGCAAAGATTATAGATATTACTGATGAGGTGGCTCAATCCTCCAAAGATGCCCAAAAGGCTAATACTACAAAGACCATCAATTCAGCAACATCTACTGACCCAAAAAAGAATCCAACTGACTCAAAATCATCAAATCTTAAATCTTCTACTGAGAATCCCAAATCTAATAAAGCATCTGCTAACCCTCAAACTTCTCCTGAAAAAACAATTAAAGATAGCAGAAACCAAGAAACTCAAACATAAGAGAAAATAAGACCTCAAGCCAAAGGTAAAACTGTTGAAACACAAGAAAAATCATCCCAAACCACAGTTCCAAAAGATGAAATAATTCAAGCCATCAAATCTCAGTCAACATTTAATATGCAATATGAAATATCCAAGTTAAAGATAGTTGTTCCCTTAGTAGAATTGGCTAAAAATGACTTGTATAGATCTATTATTACTGAAACATTGAATGTAAATGAAAATGAAGATACAATTAATATGAGTGATGATAGACCTGAATTAATCTTTGGTCCAAATGTAGATGGTAAGCATTCAGATGGGTCATTACCTCCATTTTATCTAAGTCTTACTGTACATGATCAGATATTACACAATGCTATGCTAGATACTGGAGCTTCCCACAACTTAATGCCCAGAGCAATAATGGAAACCCTAAATCTAGACATACCCCGACCATATAAAGACATGTTTTCATTTGATTCATCCAAATTCCAATGCATAGGATTGATTAAAGATATGTATGTAAACTTAGTCCAATATCCTGGTAAAAGCATGATCATGGATGTTGTGGTAGCTGATATCCCGCCAAAGTATGGCATGCTTCTTTCTCGCTCATGGGGAGAAAAGTTGCAGGGATCTCTACAACTTGACATGAGTTATGCCACTATCTCGGTATTTGGACAGCCCACAAAGCTTTACAGAGAAACCTTAATGAAGTTTATGATCAGTAGTGCTGACAGACCCACCAATTACCCAATCTATTCAACTCCTATTGATCTTGATTCCTTTATTCTCTGTAACTCTGATCATAATAACAGACAAACTGAACTCACTGATAAGAAGCTTAAAATAATGGATGATTACATTGGTCACGAGGCTTTATGGCATTTGGATTTTGATGGATCAGTGAACAAATTAGGAGCTGGAGCTGGTTTATGGATTACCAACATTGAAACAAGCCATTCCCAAGGACATGCCTTTAGATTGAATTTCAAATGTACCAATAACATGGCTGAATATGAGGCTTTAATCTTAGGTCTTCAAATCATCAGAAAATTGGGAGGGAAAATAATATTAGTCATGGGAGATTCCTAGTTAGTTATCAAGCAAATAAACGCAAAATACTCTGTTCACAATCCCAGACTAGCCCTATACAGGGACACAACACATGATTTGGTTAAGGATTTGTTAGAAAGCAAGTTTGCTATCATCCCTAGAAAATAGAATATGCAGGCCCATTGTTTAGCAACCTTTGCCAGAACTTGATAATTTCCGTTTTCACCAATACAAAATACACTGCTGAAATCAAGCACGGACCTATTGTCCCAGATAATGTAAAATACTGGAAAATTTTCTCAGAAGATGAACAAATCTATCACTTTTTGAACAATGAACGAGAGTTTCAAAATTTCCAAATTGATAATGATTGTAATATAGATTCAAATTCTTGTCAAATAGATGATTTAGTAGATTTAGATGTACATAATTTTGATAGACCTACTATATTTACTCAGAGTGACATAGATGAATTGGAAAAAGTAGATATAGAGGAAATGATGGAAGATGAACCAGATTTGATTGATTTAAAACATAACATTTTACCCAGAGGTTTAACTCCCCTAGAAGACTTGTTTGATTCCAATGATGTGCCCAAAAGGCCAAAAATGGAACCAGTCAGGTCTGATATAGAAGAGTGTAACTTAGGAACAAATGAAAAACCAAAAATGATCAAACTATCAAAGTCCTTATCATCAGAAGAAAAGGTTAAATACATAGAACTTTTGAAAGAATATCAGGATGTTTTTGCATGGGGTTACGAAGATTTGAAAACTTACAACAAAGACATAATTCAACATAAGATTCCTTTGAAAGAAAATCAAAAACCTTTTCAACAAAAACTAGGAAGGATTAATCCAATCTTGTTACCTTTAATCGAGAAAGAAGTTAAAAGAATGTTTGATGCACAAATAATTACACCAGTCAGGTTTTTTGACTGGGTATCTAATTTAGTGCCCACCAGAAAGAAAACAGGAGAAATTCGACTGTGTATAGACTTTAGAAATCTCAATAAAGCTTCTTTGAAAGACAATTACCCCTTGCCTAAAATGGATCATATTTTGCAGAGGGTGTCAGGTTCTTCAATAATTTCTTTATTAGATGGTTTCTCTGGTTATAATCAAATTCTAGTTCATAAAGATGATCAGACTAAAACTTCATTTACTACTCCTTGGGGCACTTTCATGTACGTGAAAATGCCTGTTGGATTGAAAAATGCAGGTGCTACTTTTCAAAGGGCAATGGATATTGCCTTTGCTAAAGAGATCCATGAATTTTTAGTAATTTATCTTGATGATATTACTGTCGTTTCAAAAACAAATGATGAACACTTAGATCACCTGAGACAAGTTTTTATCAAATGTAGAAAATATGGTATATCCCTTAATCCTAAAAAGACTCTTTTTGAACTAGAAGAAGGAAAACTGTTAGGTCACATAATCTCCAAAGAAGGCATTATAATAGACCTTGCAAGAATTGAAGCCATTTTAAACATTCAACCACCAAGGAACATAAAAGAACTTCAAGCATTCTTGGGTAAGATCAATTTTCTAAGAAAATTTATCTCTAATCTGGCTGAAATCATAAAAGATCTCAACAATATGCTTAAAAAATACTCTGCAATAAAATGGAAAATAAAGGCCAAACAATCTTTCAAATCCATAAAACAGGCCTTGACAAAAGCACCAGTCCTCGTCAGCCCAGATTATACAAAAGATTTCATAATCTTTTCCTTTGCATCTGAACACACCATAGCCGCAGTTCTTCTGCAGAAAAACAATCAAGGTTTTGAACAGCCAATTGCATTTTTTAGTAAAGCCCTCAGAGATGCACCTATGAAATACAATATAATGGAAAAACATGCTTTAGCCCTGGTTAAAGCCATCAAGTATTTCAGAGTTTACATTCTTCATTCACACATCATTGCATATGTCCCTAATGCAGTAATTAAAGATATTTCGACAGAAGATGGACATGATGGTAGGAGAGGAAAGTGGATAGCCACTATCCTTGAGTACAATCTGGAAATCAAACCAACTAAGCTCATTAAAGGACAGGGTTTAGCTAGATTGATGGCTGAATCAAATTGCAATGCCTTAGATATTAATTTCATTGCACAAATAGATGACCAGGAGGAGATGGCGACTCCATTGATCAGTGAGGCCTATCTAGAATCACCATGGTACTCTGATATTATCTTTGTACTAACACATTTACAAGCTCCTCCTGGGCTAACTAAAACCAAGGCAAGATTCATCAAACAAAAAGCAATGAGGTTTTGTATCTTAAGTAATGCACTTTACTGGAAAGAAAATACTGGGATTTTACTAAATTGTTTATTAAAATTTGAGGCTGACAAAATTCTTGAGGAATTTCATGCAGGTGACTGTGGAGGCCACCTATACTGGAAGAGTACAACAGACAAAATACTGAGAGCTGGTTCTTACTGGCCAACTTTATTTTCTGATGTTAAAAAATTTGTTACCTCTTGCCATAAATGCCAAATTTTTGAAGGAAAGAAGAAACTATTGCCGTTACCTCTTAAGCTTATATCAACTGAAAAACCATTTCAACTATGGGGGTTAGATTTTATTGGTGAAATCCATCCTCCCTCTTCAGGCCAACATAAATGGATTTTAACTGCTACAGATTAGTTTACCAAGTGGATAGAAGCTATTCCCACTAGGCAAGCCACTGATTCAGTTATAATCTCATTTATAGAAAGTAATATTTTATCAAGATTTGGATGTCCACATAAGATTATTACTGACAATGCAACAGCATTCAAATCTAAGAAAATGATTTCTTTCTCTCATAAATACCATATTACCTTAGGTCATTCCACAACATATTATCCCCAAGGTAATGGTTTAGCCGAATCATCAAACAAAAGCTTAATCAATATCATCAAAAAACTACTCCAAGAAAACAAAAAGACCTGGAACAAAAAGCTGATCTATGCCCTATGGGCTGATAGACTTACCACAAAAAATTCTATTGGAACTTCACCTTATCAAATTGTTTATGGAACAGATGCAGTTTTCCCTTCTTCCTTGGGTGTCTCAGTCATGAAGATTATGTAGGAATCACAGGTGGAAAGAAATGATATTCAACAAAGAATAAATGAAACCATACATCTCCAACAAACTAGGGAAGAAGTTTATGAAAAATCACAAGTTTTACATGATAAGATAAAAAATATTTTTGATAAAAGGGTTAAAGAAGATGATTTTTTCATAGGAGATCAAGTTTTGAGTTGGGATTCACGAAGAGAGGATAAAGGAAAACATGGAAAGTTTGACTTTCTATGGCAAGGACCCTATGTGATATATGGTTACAGAGGTAATAATTCCTTTTTCATCAGGAGTTTGGATGGAACTGAACTTCAAGAAGGACAAGTCGATGGTAGGATGCCGAAACACTACTATTCTTCAGAGTCACTCAACAGTTAGATTCATTTAATTTATCATTGTAAATATTCATTGTCAGTGTGTAGATTGGATTGGAGATTTTATCTACAATGTTGAAGCCCGAAGAGAAGGCCCTAAGATTTGCAGTATAAGATGTCATAAATATGAATGGTTGCAGAAAACACAAGACAATTACAGGATCACCAAAGTTAAAGATTAAGGCTACTGATCTCAGAGTTCTTGACATTCCACCAGGAAATGCCATCCCCAAGTGAAGCCGATGTTAGTGACCTATAAATATAGGATTCATAATTTTGACTTGGCTGATGGTAATCTTGTAAATATGTACATACTTTGCCTTTTGCAAGTTGTATTCTCATATTTTGTAAAAAAATAATAAAAAATAAAAAATAAAATAAAAAAGAGGGTAAAAAGTCCTATAAGAAAAATCAAAGGACTTAGAAAAAATAAGAGACCCCAAAGAAAAATGAATAAAACATGAAAGTGTGCAAGTCTAAATGCCAGTACTTTTACCTTTTGCAGTTGATTATGGCAGAGTCTCAATAAATGCCATAATCCATGATGAGTTAAACAGTCTAATCTTGACTTGTCATGTTTCAATTTCACTTTTTGTAGTTAGAGAATAAAGAATTGTCATACAGTTTAATCATGACAATTCAGTAGTTAGGTAGAGAATAAGTGAATCCAACAGTTTAATCTAGATTCCTGGATGAAATAAATGTAGAAATAGATAGTTTTATTGCTTTCAGAAAGAATGAATGTTGTAAAGGTTGCTAGCTCAAATGCATCTAATCAAAATGGAAGAAAAAATGTTAGCATTTAAAATTGGGTAGGTAGAAGAAGGTGAGAAACATCAATGTAAATATTATTCACTAGGGCTGCAAATAACTAACTTCCCCTCCCCATAGCCATTAAGCATTCTAAGCTATCAGTCAAAAAGACTCAAGGCATTTCGTTGACTTTTGTTGGGACCAGACCTAAGGCTCTATGGCTGACTAGTTGAAAATGTTAAGTTGTTATATTAATCCCAAAAAATCACATCATTTTCCATTCATGCATTCATTTCCATGAAAAATCATAAGTAAAAACTTCATTTTTACTTAAAGATACTCTAATCCCCATTTAATTAATTTCCCACATATCATAAAGGCATAAAACCCTCAAAATTACATTTTATCCTAAGTTGAAGTGATGAAGTTATTATAATGCAAATTTGCCTTTAAACTTCACTTTTCTTAGTTATGTTAATGTATTTTGAGTATCCATTGTTCCCTTGTCATTTTAACTTTAACTTATGTAATAACTCCCTAGAAAATAATCTTTTCATGTTAGTATAACTTCCTTTTTATATTAAAAAACCCCAAAAACCCATTAATATAACTTTAGCCAAAGTTATTTATCCCCACATGTTTAAATAAAGACTCACATTATACCCCCTTTGGCTAAAAATAACCTTATATAAATATCCTGCCCTCTATGGTTATTAAATCAACATGATTTAATTAACTATATAATAAAAATACTCAAAAAATCATTAAACATGTTTCAATATGTGTTTAAAACAAAACAAAAAACATAAAACCCGAAGTTTAATTTAAACTAAACTTCACTAGACCCATCCCTCTATCTATATTTTCCCTTCTCGACTCCCTTAACCCAAGGTTAAAACTATAACCTTATCTATTTTTCCCGATATGTACTCCATTACCGCAGTCTTTAACCTTAGTTAAAACCCCTTTATACCCCTCCCGACCACTTTTTCCTATGTATAAAGCCTGTTTATATATAAAATTCAACAAAATCCTCTACGCCATCGGGTCTAATCTCAACCATTAGATCCTTATTAACCTTTTGATCCGACGTTTCTCATAAAACGCGATAATCCTATCTCCATGCTCCTTCATTCCCTATCGCGTAGCTGATCATCCTCTGTAATCCAACGGCTCATATGCAACTCGATAACTCATTATTCCTGTCCCCACCATCCTTATCACACTTAATGTCCATCGTAGATCTCCACTCACCAGATCCTACGACCACCATTCAAAGCCCCGGCCCCACTACATTACCCCGCATCGTTCAATTTAATCTTGACCGTTCGCTTATCATAGTCAAATCCAATGGTGCCAATCCCATATCGCGCGATGAAAATAATCGACCCAAGTTTCCAAAAAATTACACGATATAAGTTGCTTCCCAATACCACCCTTTGCCGATGTGTCAAAATTCTATTCGATCGCGTGCAAAAAGTGAAATTCAGCTTACCACCTCTAAGTTGCGCGAAAACTGCCCGATCCCAAATCAAAACCGCTCCCGCCATTCCTGCAATAAATGTGATTGAATGTGATATGACTTAAGGTTTTATGCCTTGGTTTTTAATTATTTTCATAAGCATTTCACGTATTTACCATACAAAACACTGAGAAACCTTCACAAAACCTCCCGATGCCATTTTTGAGCCATTTATGAACCAGTTTGAATTCTCAGTACTGTTTTTACTCTGAAAGCTGTTCCCAAGAATCTCCACGACCTCTGCCAGCCAAATTCGATACAATTAAAGATTGTTGCAGACCAGCAACTCCTCACGACCGCAAATCATACCTTTCAAAGGTTTTTTTTTTTTGTTTCGCCATTCCGACCTATAAAATCTTTCAATTCCAGGGGAAATTAAACATATTGAACTGCCATTTCCTAGAATCGGCTGAATTACCCATTTAGGAAATCTAAAAATCTCCAAAATACAAGGGGAAACCCTGTCAAAATTTCTCCAAAGTCCACATTTTCAATTTTAGCAGGTTTTTAGCCATTCCTAGATCATTTTCACTGCTGAACTTGATCTAAACAATCCTATGTACATAAGAAACTCTTTTTATCATCCAGAACCCTACTCAGAGTCTCAATTTGCCAGAAAATCCTTTCAATTGCCCCTTGTTTCCTAAAAAGAACTTAACAAACCGTTTAATCTTGCTTTGTTCATCCAAAATGACTAAGAAACAAGTAAGTCCCAAGTCTGGGGGACCAAAATCCCAAAAAAAGGTCTCAAGTAAGTTACCACAGGCTGAACCTTAAAAAATTGATAAACCTACTCCTGCAATCACAGCTGAAACCACTGAAGTTGTGAGACCTGTACAACCTCCCATTACTTCTCAAAAAAGTAGCTCCTTGCTTGATCTTGATTATAGAATTTTTGATCCTTCAGTTGAATTCAACCTCTTAGAAGTCCACAATTGGTGTTTTGGAAAGTCTGTAGAAAAAGCCGAAGGTGATGTACCCATTTGGGAGTCCAATCTGCCAAGATATGTTGTTCCTCTTACTCATCAAGCCCCTGATTTTCTCAGACTGTGTCAATTATATTATCTTCCAGATCAGAGGTGTATTGTCAATAAAGATAGGGAAGTAATGTTCTATATCAATGCTGAGTCCATAAATTCCATGCTGCAAATGAAACATGACCCCAATTCAGTTTCATTATTCATAGAAGATCTGACCCAACTGTACTTGGACTTAGATTTTTCTGCCAGGTTCAACATATTTCAGACTTTTTGGCCTACACATGTTAATGTCCGCAAAGTAAATCCTCCCTTTGATACATTTGACTTTCCATAGGAAACAAGGCAGATTGTCTCTATGCTGTCATTTATACTGGGATATAACAATGATGAATTCACTGATGCTTCCATCTTGGGTTTTTTGTCAACCTTGGCTCCTGGCTAGCCTCCATCCATCATCTTCAATTTTGCCAAGTTTATTGCTGAGAGCATGCACTACCAATTGACCAAATTACCAGAGGAGGGAGTTTTTAGATACACATCATATCTACTACATCTTTTCTTGTATTATCAAACAAAAAAGTTTCCCATTGAGTTGCAGAAATTGGATGTAGAAGGCAACCTCATGTCAGTTGTGTTTTGGACATCTATTTTGAGAAAAGAGAACAGAGAATATACATATGCTGATTTCAATGACTTATTCATAATTCCAGCTATGAATTTGTTGACTAAGGGAGAAACTCCCAAAATTAATGAAGAGACTAAGAGAATCTTACAGTTGTGTGAGAACTGTAAGACTGGGGATTGGTACTTATACAGGAATCACACAGAGATTAGAGTGTATGGTGCACTCTTGGCCCCATACAAACTTCCAAGGTTTGTAACTACAAGAATTTTTGCTTTAGAATATTTAAGGCAAATATTGAATGCAGATGAAGTAAATTTTATGGCCTCTAGGAAAAAGACCCAATTTAAACTCAAAAATCAGATTGAGCCATTCATTTTCAACAATAGAGAAGCTGTAAATGAGATTAATATCAAGTTGAAAGAATACAAGTTCCCATACAGCTTTATGTGGAATCATGACCCTCAGGGTGTCTTGAGCACAATCAGATTAAAATGCAAGTTGTCTCCTTTCTTGTATGATTCCAAGCCACAAATTGAGAAATTTTCCAATCAGAATGAATGGGAGCCAAATACTTTGATTGATGATGATGCACAAGTAATGAAAAATGTTAATACACAGGGAACACAGGTGAATAATGCACAGGTGACTACAATTGATAAAGAAACAGAGGTATCTCACAAAAGAAGAGGAGAAGATGTTAATTATATTGCAGAAACCATTTTGGGCAGGAAATTTAAAACCTCCTATAGCAAGAGAACCAAATTGACTGTTGAGGAAAAAGATAAAGCAATGGAAATTGATGATAATAATGGTCATGAAACTGAGGATGAGGCAACAGTGATAGTAACTGAAACACTCAGAGAACTTCAAAAGAGCCAATTTGAAACACTGGATAAAGATACAGTGATGGTTGAGAAGCAAACTAATGTTGAAATTCCTTCTTCTTCTAAGGAATCTGAGAACACAGAGTCAGACATTCAGATCAAATTCAGACAAATTAGAGAGAAGAAATAAAGAATGAAGTCTGTTCCAAGTGAGAAACCTGGAAATAAAGATAGACTTCTCTCTGATTTTGATTATTCTTCTAACAAATTGGTAATGTCATTTTTGAAGCCTACAGTGGCTGATCCAAAGACAGTAGCAGACTATTCAAAGATAGATTTGGAGGTAGATGCAGATGCTATCCATGAATTAGATCAAATAGAGTTCCACAGGAGCAATACAGAGATGTTGTATTCAAAGATAGTCAACAAAACAATGAGCTCTGTTAAACTTCAGAAGACAGTGGCAAATATGCAAAATCAAATGAAATTGGAAAAAGCATCATTACATGCTAATGGATTGAGAATCAAAGCATTGGAAGACTTGGTGATTGAAGCAGGAGCTGATCTAGCTAACATTGAAGTTGCAAAGGCTTTAATCAAATAGAAAAATGAAGACATAGTTTCTTTAGGGAGGCAACTGAAACTGCCTCAAAGTGAACATCCCCAGGCAAAGGAGATCCTTCAACAGAAAACTGAAAATAATGAATTGAGTCAATTGGTTTTAAAAATGACTGCACAACTCAAAGAAATGGAAAATCAAACTGAAGCCTTGATGAAGGAAAATGAAGCATTGAAAAAGAATAAAGAAGTCATTCCTACAGGTATTCCATTAGTAAGCACTGCTGTACCATCTACTCTAGCTGAACATCTTGCACCTTAAAGGAAATTGGCAACTGCAGTGTCAATTTCATCAAAGGATGATTCTGCTGCTGCATCTTCAAATACATAGGTACAAACAGGGACAAAAACAGGAGCCACAGACTTGGTAAAAGCTATGGAGGAAATGACTTTAAAGAACGATGAGATCAAAATATTGAAAAAATCTAATGCAAACTTAGAATCTGCCTACAAAGATGTTGTAATTACTTCCAAGGGCCATTAACAAAGGGTAAAAACATTAGAAGAAAGGATCCTGGTCCTCTAAAAGAAAGTAAATCTCACAGATCAGGTTGCCTACATCAAAAATCATCTGTGGAAAAAAATCACTGAAGGCATTCACTCACAGTGGCCTTCTATTCAGATAATATATGAGCAAAAAGATCTGCTACAAGCTGCCTTAGCAGAGATTGACAAAACAAAGTAGGAACTTGGCAACAAACCACCACAAGCAATTCAACTCATATCATTTTTGAATAGTAAAAACAGGGAGGAATTAGAAGAAATGAAAATTCCTAATTCCTGACAGGACAGAAGCCATCCTTCAAATCAGAAAAGTCCTGACAAAAAGAAATATTATGAATAACCTGGAAGAGAAGTGTGATACAATGAACTTATCAATTACTAAATTCAAGACAAAATATGACTTGCTGTTAGAAGCAGGACTTCCAGATATTCATGGATTTAATGAGAAATTAATGGCACAGAAGGACTATGACCAGAAGATTAGAGCCCATGCTAAGGAGCAGGCTAACAAACCTTTGCCTCAAGGGTCTCCAAGTGGCAAAGTAGTACTTCAATATTTTGAGAAATTATTCTTGCTGGAGAATGAAATTAAACACATGTTCATAGTAAAGCCAATTTTTTCTAAGTACACAGAAGCTGATGAAAGCTATAGAAAGTTGAAGAATATGAAGATCCCCACTGATGAAAAATGGCAAGAATTCACAGATCTGATGTGAATTTGACAGGTAAAAGGTAAATAAAATCACATAAAAAGGTCATATTCTACTGTTACTTTATGGTGAAAAAATTAGATGTCAAAGTGTATCAGTAAAAGCAAATTGTTACTACTGGTTATTTTTCAATTACAACAATGAAACAGTGAAAAGCAGAGATAAAGAGTATCAGAACATAAGGTGAAAAGGAAGATTATTCTACAAGTCATCTTCCATGAGATAATGTCTAAATTGCAAACAATGCTTCCAGCTAATCAAAAAATCAGTTTGAATAAGATAAACAGTTCTATTTTTCCTTGTAAAAGAGGATAGCTTGCAAATTGTTTTGCTGCTGTCCCTCTTCTTATGTAATATTTCCTATTTTTTCTTGAGATATTATCTCAAACTTTAGATATTTTGTAATTAATTTAATTGTATAAATACTTCATCTTTCGAAGTATTCAGGGTGGAATAAAATTATCAAGACTACTATAGAATTTTTTGTTGAAACATTGGGATTTTATGTGAGTTAAGTTGAAGCAGCAGGCTGGAAAGTGAAGCAAATAGACATCATAACTAATGATCCTCATGCTGATTAGATGAGTATTGTATCTTCCAGTTTTCATTGTTTATTTCTTTAACTTTAATTCATACATCTTGTGTTATTTTCCATCTTAAATGAATAACTAGGAAAGGTATTACAGAATTAGCGTAAAAAGCTCTCTGTTTTTACTAGTTTTCATGTTTATGTTTTCTGCTGATTTCCAGACTTTAGAATTCTTAATTTCTCTTTAGTCTCGTTTGACCTAATTTTCCCTCTTCCTTTTCTGTGATCTAAGGATTCTTAACTGCCCTTAGTCCAGATCATACCACTTCATCAAAATAGCCTTTTTAAAACCCTCTGAAGATCATCTATCTTGCCATTAGTATATTTTTTCTTTTGACCTTAGTTTTCTAGTCTTGTTTGCTATAAATTTGACTCCATTGCCCACTAGTTAGGTGGATCTTTCTATGGTTTCCCTTGTAGTCCTTTATTCCTACCAACATTCAAAAAATTAAACCAAATTGTTGACTCACAGCTAGCCTAAAATCCATTACAAAACAAAGCTAAATCTTAAGGAGAGATCCCTCTCCAGAACTCAGGAAGGCTAGATCCTGAATTCTAAAAGAGGTTCTTGGTTACCCCTGGTTTTCTTTAACTATAAACCAAAATCCCACGACCTAAGAATTACTAGGGTGATAACATACTGGCGACTATACTGGGGATCTAACCACTCTCCAGTTTTAAGTTTAATCTTGAAGGAAGATTTTTAAACATATATTTTCTACTTTAAGATTAAGTTTAAAGGTTGTGGGTATTTACCCAATAAACATTATGGCTCCCAAGAAAGTCTATTACACTAGATCCAACCCTGATCCCAATCCTCGAGATATAGTAGAAAATCCGGACCAGATAGGAAAAAAGAAAAACAAACTGTTAGTTCAACAAGTATTAAGCCATACCAACTCATAAAAATCATGCCTCCATCATTTTCCAGGAAATCATTCTAAGGGACAAATCATTTGCCACACACAAGGCCAATTTCACTTCAAATTGTGTTTCTGAACAAAAAAAGATGAATTTGACAAACGTGAGAGAGGTTTTTGTCAATCATAGGTCAAGGAAGAAAAAAATCCTTAATTTTACACTGGTATCATGGTTTGGGAGAAATATTAAATTTACAGGTGCTACAAGAGGTTTGCTGCACTTCTAGAGTGACCTTGGGAAAATCAATTTTTCTCATAGCTGGAGTGTCCAAATGACTTGTTTGATGAGTCAAATGAAAACTAGACTAGAATATATTTCCAATGAGCTATCATGAGATCAATTTGGAGTTGAGGAAGGCCTCCAAAAGTTGCCTGCACTATCAATCTGCATTTCTGCACCCTCATTCAACACTTTTTTACCAGTCTTGGGAGAATCAACTTTTGACAGGTAAAATCAACTCCAATCAGAAAATAAAAGGTATATTTAGAAATTATACTTCAAGAGCTTTCCAACGAGCTACCCTTGGCCCAATTTGGACACCGGGAAGACCTCCAAAAGTGGCCTGCAAAACAGTGCTGCGTTTTTTCATCCCGGCGCTGCGCGTTCAGAAAGTTGGTGCTGCGTGTTTGGATAGGCACTGCGCCCTCAGCCAGTGGTGCTGCGTGCCTGCACAGTGAAGACTTGTGAGGGTTGTGTCACTTAAAACACTTCCAAAACCACTTCCAAGCTTCTCCTATATTCCTCCAAGGCCCCTAAAGCAGTAAGTACATATCATATACCTTGTTCCTGTGATATTTTATAGCTCTTGAATGCATTGAAGTGAAACCCTAATTTCAGTTTATAATAATTGTCTATCCACCTTGTTTATCCTTCTAAACATAATTTCAGTCACAGGCAGGGTAAATTTCATTCACTTAGGGTTTCCATTGGCCTAGTTTGTTCATTCACTTCATTCCCTTCACTTGTTCAAGCTAGCCATCTCATATCCTATTCCCTTCATCTTATTACATTTACCCTAGGGTTTTCACTAGCCTATGCTCCCTTACATATTCCCGTTTCCTTAATTTCCCCACACCTCCATTCACTTCACACTCCTTCATTTCATTCATCCTCTCCCTAGGTTTTTGACACCAAATACATCATGGCAACCTAGCAGAGGTGAAATTAGAAAGCCTAAGAGGGTTGATTTGGGCATATTTGTACATACCTATCAGAGAGGTCATAGGCACATGTTTTCTTCACTTGGAGTGAAAGGGGCCATGCCTTCTTCATCAACGCAGCAGGTAGAAAAAGGTAAGGAAAAGGCTACAAAGCCTATCATTGATGAGCAGGATGAAAAACATGAAACTGAGCAGGAGTTTCAGTTGATTGAGCTTGATGGTGAGGAGGATCAACCTCCAAGACAGAGACCAAGGATTAGAGGGCTGAAAAGAGCTCTAGCCCTAGAGAGATAAAGGGAAACTGACCTAGAAGACCAGCTTACACTAAATGAAAAGCTTGCCCAAAAGATCAATGAAAACAAAGAAGCATGGCTTGAGAGGGTCAACCAACACTTGGAGCAGCTTTTGGCCAAGGCTCACAAGGACAATGACTTGTTGAGGGCAAGAGTCAAAATTTCATGCACGGAAAGAGAGAATTTCATTAGCCAAGCTGAAAGAGCTAAGGACAAAATTGAAAGTTTGACCAAGCTAGGTGAGAAAGAAAAGTTGGACATACTTGCTGAGGTGTCACTTCATGCCTCAATCACTCAATGAGAAAGTACTCCAACAATTTTGGCACATTTGTGCACTCATGTTAATTTATGCAATTTTTGATAATTTTTAACTCAGAAATTTTGCTAAAGTCACACTGCGCTCTTTTTTGGGGGACTCAAATGCAAAATGGTCAGCACCCTCATGTTCCTAGTGATGAGTACATCAACCTCAGAAAGTTTCAGGATATTTGGAGCAAAACTGGTCCCTAAAAAAGGCCAAAAACTACCAAAAAATCACCTTTCTGCCCTCTTTTTGGCACTGGCGTTGCACATTTACCAGTCTTGGGAGAAGTAAATTTTTACAGGTCAAATGGGAATAATTTTGCAAAGTGAAAGCATATCTGGAAACTAGACTCGCAGACCTTTCCAATGAGCTATCATGGAGCTTATTTGGACAAGTGGAAGGCCTTCAAAAGTGGCTTACAAAACATGTCATTTTTCCTGTCACGGCGCTACGCATTTGCACCATTGCTACCCGCCTATACCTTGGCATTGCACCCTTGCCAGAAGTCAAAAAAAGACATCAAAATTTTTTAAAAAAGTTATTGAGAAGGCCTTAAAGTCAAATGTTTCCAAATTTAGCTCAGAGGTTAAGTTAGGAGTTATTATTACAATGAGTCACTCTCAGATATTTTTGCCTTGGGCCTTGTATGGTCTCAAAGGTCAAAATGCATTAATTATGTAATAAATAGTTTCTGTAACCCTAGCTTAGGATCACCTCCTCATTTTGCAGATAAATACTGCATGGATGCTTCATGTTTTTTGTTGTTTGGTTAAGTAGTTGTTGGACTGATTAGTTGTTGAGCTAGTTGATGGATTGCTAAGCTAGATTTGAGAAAGCTCTGAGTTGCAGAGATCTCTTGTACATGGAGTAATGTAACTGTTTTGATCATCAGTAATATAAGCATGTTCACAGGATTCTTGAGCTATGTTAATGGTGAATTTTTCCTTCTTTGTCAATGTTTTCCTTCTGTTTTCCATTATGTCTATTATTTCTCTGATAAAAGAACAAAAATTTTAGAGTAGGATATGCTGTCTTGGCACCCTATTTTTGTCTACATTCTTTATCTCAATGTTTTCCTCTGCAAGGTTTGGTTGGAGAATTATTAATTGATCTCTAGTTCCACTTAGCTTGTTGTCTTGAAAATTATTTAATGGAGTTAAGCCAAAGAAGTCTATGGTATGCCCTATCCTTTGGTGTAGCTTGAAGCATTGTTTTTAAGGCCTTTCTTTGAAGTTTAATTATTAGGGTTTAGGCTAAAGAAGTTTATGGTTTTCCCTATCCTTTAGTCCATCTTAAATAGTCACTTTGAAGGTCTTTGAAGTTTGATTGAAGAATTTAGGAGTTCCGTGCTATTTAATCATTACTAAATTGTTATCTTAAATGTTTTCTTTCTCTAAAAGCGAATAGATAGAGAATTTAGGAGCTCCCTTCTCTTTAGGGTTTACAAGATTGTTGTCTCAAAGTTTACTTGATAAATCCAGGCCAAAGAATTTTATGGTGTGCCTCATCCTTTGGTTCTTTCTTAAGCATGGTGATATTAAAGACTCTTCTTGTTCTAGTATATGTTAAAGGATTCTTAATTTCCCTTTAGTTTTACTATTTTCCCAACTTATTGTCATTTCATATGCCATATAATCTAAGAAGTCCACTTGATATAGTTAGCTTGCCCTATGAAAACCCTTGTTGAGTTGATGAACTATTAAATCCTTTTATGACTCCATAGCCCAATGGATTGATTTTTCTCATGGTCTATCTATTCAGCTGAAACACTTCCTCAAATAATCACACCACTGATCTATCAACCTATCAATCAAATAAATCAAAACAAACATATCCATAGAACTTCATAACTAGCCTAAGATCATACACAAAAGCATAAAGACATATCATTCACAAACACTTATATAGAGAGAGCCCTCTCCGAGTCCAGGAAGGCTAGGTCCTAAGACTCCAAAGTTGGTTTGATGTTACCCTTGTTTATTTGGTCTTGCCAATCTGACAAATTACATGGACCTAACACCACCCAAGTACTACATTGCAAAGAAAAGGGAAGAAGTTCGAATGGACAACTAAATGTGTTGCAAGCTTTGATAAACTAAAGAAATTGTTAACAAATTCACTTATCGATCCATAAAATAATTTTGTTGTATGCACGGATGCCTGGAAAGAGTGACTTGCTAGAGTCTTAATGCCATAAGGTCAAGTGGTCTATTAAGAACCTTGAAAATTAAATGAACATGAGCAAAACTATGCAACACGTGATTTGGAATTAGCTTCGATCATCCATGCATTGAATATTTGGAGACATTACCTCCTGAGCGGAAGGTTTACTCTAATGAATGATCATGGAGGGCTGATATTTGTTTGAATAGCCAAAGTTAAATGTAAGGCAAGCTAAATGGCTAGCCACACTCAATGAATTTGATTTTGAAACCAATTATATAAAAGGAAAAGAGAATAGAGTGGTGAATGCACTCAGCAGGAGGGTGCAAATAAACCATATAATGACCATGAGTTCCTATGGAATTTATCTTGAAGAAAGGATTATAAATGCTAGGGAACATGATGAGAAATATCAATAGTTGAAGGAGAAATTGCAGTAAGCATGTGAAGGAAAAAATCATAAGGAATAATGCCTTACCAACAATGGGTTGATTACATTCAATAACTGAATCTATGTGCCAAATGAAAACTACTTGAAGAAACTCACACTAAAATAATTTCTTACAAAGTAATACTTCAGTCATTCAGGTTATCAAAAGACTCTATCATCCATCATGAAATTTTATTATTGGCCCGATTTGAAAAGGGAGGTGGTTGATTTCATTTCCAAGTGCATAGAGTGCCAATAAGTAAAGGTCGAGTGCAAGCACCCAATTGGCTTATTGCTGCCTATTCCCATTCTGGAATGGAAGTGGCAAGTGATTTATATGGACTTCATTTCAGGGCTTCCAAAGAGTTCTAAATAACATGACGTAATCATGGTAGTGGTTGATAAGTTAAACAAAGTGGCTCAATTTGTGGTTGCTAAGTCTACAAACTCAACTAGTGAAGTGGCTAAAATTTACATTAGGGAAATAGTGAGGTTGCATGGAGTTCCTAAGGAGATTATCTCAGATAGAGATGCCAAATTTACTTTAATATTTTGGAGAGAATTATTTGCAGGCATGGGAATAGAGTTGGCCTTTAGTACGACATACCATCCTTAAATAGATGGGAAAATAGAAATAACTAACAAAATTCCTGAGGACATGCTAAGGATATATGTATTGTATCATCCAAAGAACTGGAAATAATATCTTCCAATTTCATTGTTTTCAAAAAATAATGGGTATCAAGAATCACGGAAAATGAGCCCATTTGAAGCTCTTTATGGTAGGAGTTGTAACACTTCTATAAGTTGGAGCGATCTAGTGAATAGGGTCCATATTGGGCCAGATATGTTGAAGGGAACCGAATAGAAAATGCAAACCATTAAAAGAGATTTAATGGAACAATATAGGAAGAAGAGCTATGCATACAAGCATAGGTTTTAGAAGGATTTCCAAGTTGGGGAACATGTTTTCCTGTGAGTTAGACCCAAGAAAATCTCCTTGAAATTTTGGTCATGTACCAAGTTGGAACCATGATTTTGTGGGCCATTTGAAGTGCTCGAAAGAATAGGGTTAGAGGCCTATAGGGTGGCCTTTCCTTCATCAACAAGAGTTCATGACTTATTTCATGTTTCATTGCTTAAAAGATACGTGCATGATGTAATCATGTAATTGATTGGTATGTTTTAGAAATAGAACCAGAGGGAGAGTTCCAACCAGAACCTCTATACGTACTAGATTAGAGGTACCTTAGGCTCCAGAATCGAGCAATAGAGAAAATCAAAATACAATGGAGGCACTTTGGGTCCAAGGAAGCCACGTGGGAAATGGTTGACCATATGAAGTATATATATCCTTTCTTATCTGTTGAGTAAAGTGAATGTAAATACATTGTAAATTTTGTACAGAGTTGTGTATATAAAGCTCCATATCAACAATGCCTTGCTTAAAGAATGTTTTGTTTATATATGGTTATTGAAAACCGAAGACAATGTTCCCCCAAAGGAGGAGGAGGCTATGACAACCCTTGGTTAATATACCCTCATTATAAATAATTATAATTACTAAAAATGGCAGAGAGAAAGGGAAACAAATTCCATATTTCTTGAGGAATGGGTTGTTTTGATTATAATTCCTAGTTGGCTAAGTTGTTTTAAATGGGCTAACTAGTCAATAAATTTACCTGAAAGATAAAAGGAAAATCCTAGGTGTCCTTTAGCTCCACTAGCAAGAAAATAGTACAAACATTGAATAACAAGAATGGGTTGTGATGAGCCTCATTAATAGGTGTATAACAAGGCCCATCTAGCCATCCTCCAACATATATTTATTTCTTTCCTCGCATTCCATAACATTTCTTTTACTATAATGTGTTTATTAGGAAGACTAAAGGATTGTTTATCATATCTTATGGCCTAAGATGATTAATGTGCGGGAAAAGAGTGCATTACTGTGCATAAATATGTTGGAGGCAATTGGAGAAGATGTAGGAGGTTTGTCCACTGCATTTACTCACCTACAACTCGACTTGCTCCCTATATTTACTCACCCATAGTTTGGGGATCTACTAAAATTTGATACACTCAAATATTACAAGGATCTCAAGGAGTTAGATCCATCATTTTAGGGATTTTGGTGGGAATTAACCCTCTTTCCAAGGAGGCTTCCCCTCAACCCTTTTTGTATCAATAAGAAAGCCCAAGGGCTGAATAGGATTCAAAATTTTGGAGAAGATAAAGACTACTAAGAGCTAGGAGCTTTCACTTGTCATTTTCATCCTTTCATCATGTACTTGAGAATTGTTTTATATTAACGAGAAGCATTATATCATCTCAAATATGAGTTTGCTTTAGAGGGTTGAGTCCCCTTGGGTTAGGGCCCAACCTAGAGGCAAGAGTGCATTATTATGCATAAATACGTTGGAGGCAATTGGAGAAGATGTAGGAGGTTTGTCCACTGCATTTACTCACCTACAACTCGACTTGCTCCCTATATTTACTCACCCATAGTTTGAGGATCTACTAAAAATTGATACACTCAAATATTACAATGATCTCAAGGAGTTAGATCCATCATTTTAGGGATTTTGGTGGGAATTAACCCTCTTTCCAAGGAGGCTTCCCCTCAACCCTTTTTGTATCAATAAGAAAGCCCAAGGGCTGAATACGATTCAAAATTTTGGAGAAGATAAAAACTACTAAGAGCTAGGAGCCTTCACTTGTCATTTTCATTCCTTTCATAATGTACTTGAGAATTGTTTTATATTAACGAGAAGCATTATATCATCTCAAATCTGAGTTTGCTTTAGAGGGTTGAGTCCCCTTGGGTTAGGGCCCAACCTAGAGGCTCTCGTCTCTCTCCTTTGTGTATTTTATTCATACATTTTCTTTCCTATACCTAGCTAGCAATATTTCCTTTCCTTTCAAGAATAATTTGTTTATGAGAAAATTTCTTGTACGGATTTTTCAATCACCTCTCTTATGGGAAGTGTGGTTGGAGATATTGTGCTGGTAAGCCAAAAAGATATCGTTATTCTCCTTCTGCAATAGTTATATATTTTATTAGACTTCTTTTTACATCTATGTTATTTACAAATTGATAATTTTTTTAGTAGTTTCTTTCAAGATTAGGAAGCATAAACTCTCGTGGTTGTGGGTCTTGTGCAAACTACAAGATAAAGTTCCTTTTAATGCAATAGTTAGACCTTGAATAAAATTCAACTCATTCTTTCCTTGTTATTTCATTTTTTTGCAATCTATATTGTTAGCATGCTCTAGATGTTTGGCAAGATTGGGTAGATTTTGTGGTGTGCAGGTACTACTGTTGGATTGTAGGGTATAGCATTGACATTTACACTCCTCATCATACCATGAACTCCTTCCTTCCTCCCTCAAAAACTTCTTCAAAAACATTGTTGATCGAGAGTTCATTTATGGTTTATTGAAGGCCACCATGTGCATTTTTACTTGTGCAAGATGGGATCCTCAGGGTACTAAGTTTGGAAAGGACCTAAAACAACCTTATTATACCTCAAAATACCCTTTACAACCTTCAGATCACTTTTTTATCCCTTAGAATGATCACAGATTCAACCTTGTAGCAAAACAGGGAAATCTTGTAGCATTTTGTAGAAATCATGTAGAATCTTGTAGCACCATGTAAAAGCTCTCTAAAATTGACCATAATTGTCATTAAAGCTTATTTTCTTCCTCCTATCCTTAATAGTGCCCCTTAGGCTCTTAAACCACAATTCAGGAAGATTAGAGACCCATTAAGACTTGCCTTTCCACCACTGCAATTCATTTTTGCAATTAGGGTTAATAAACATGTTGCAATACTGGGGCTCATCAGGTTGCATTGTCCAGGGGTTGACTGTGTGGAGCCTTGTAAAAGGACAAGCGATTGGTCTATTAGGAATGCATATGCTAAATAGAAAATACACCCTCATTTCCGCACACATGGGAAATAGAGAAAAAGGAGGGGGAAGCACATATGCAGTGGGGGAATATACACATTCACTTAACACATACACAATGGTAGAAATTGTAAAAAGCACTATAAGAAAAATTCCTCCAAGGGAGGAGGTGAAAAACTTAGAGTAGCGATTAGAATTCATAGAATCCAGGATTTTAAGAACTTAACTAGTTGAAGAACCCTTGAATAGGCTTGTTGGGTGAAAACACGATAGAGAGCAATGGATTTCCCGAAGGTTGAAGAACCCACAAGAAGCTTGTGGATTGACGAACCCACTGAATTGGGAAGTGACACTTAGGTGCTTGTGAGGGTTAATGAACCGCAAAGAGTTTCCATGGGGCACAATATTTGGTGCTTGATTTACTGATGAACTACATGGAAATGTGTTTTCTTTACCCATTAATATCTTATCCACTAATGAACCTTCCCTTGATGTGGACTCTCTTCGCCTAAAAGTGAGTTGAAGCTCTTTGTACTATGGTATCATGGCATGGATGATATCATGTTTGTAAAGTCCAGAAAAGATAAGTGAAGGCTTGTGTAGTTGGGGGATGAAGGCTATGTGGCCTTGTGGCATCCTGTTTTAGCTGGTCTATTGGTTAATCGTTCCTCTTAAAATCACTCCACCTCAAGCATTAGAATTTGGCTCAGGGGTGACAACAACAAGTAACTGTGGTTGTAGGTTGTTTATGGTTGGGTGGAGAGTTAGATTCCAACTCTCAGTTTCCAGATCTCTTATAAGATGAGTATACTCTTATGTTCTATGTTTGTGATTATTACATCTCAGTTCATTGTGTTGAGGTAATGCTATGTTAATACCGAGTGTTGTTTTTCCTGCATGAGTAAGGAGTGCCATTATCTTGTGTAAGGATTTTATTGATTGGTCCATTTCCCGTGGATATCTCTGGTGTTGAAAATTAACCTCAATTGTCTGAATTTGAAGAGATAGGTAATCTTTATCTATCATTGATTACTTGCTTTGAAGTATTGAAATCTATGGTTATTGTGCTTATAATCATGCCTATATCAACGAGTATGTGTGTAAAATTAGGCCAAATCAAGTTACATTTAATCTCATGGAGATAAAATTCATTTGTATCTATGTATATAATACATATGTCTGTGTGTGTATGTTTTTTTTTATGTTGGAGGTCGAGGGGATTTATAAACTCATATGCATGACATGCCAAATGTTAGACTTGGGCACTAATTTTATCATAACCACCACATCTAAGATGATATTACATCCTTGAGAATCAACCCATATTTATGCACATGTGCATCAAATGGGCTGAGTCTCGATGATCTAAGGGCTCAGGCACTAATTTTTAATAGGCCCTATGCCATAGAACCATCACAATTGAATTTTGAGGGTGGAAAGGCCCAAGTATTCACATATATCGTATATGCCGAGGTTGGAAGATTATGGCTTCAAGGAGTCATGAGGCTCAAGCCTCGTAAGCCAGGTGACCAAGCATGTATGTAAGGGACATATGTGTCGTTGGAGGAAGAGCGTTCATGACTGTTGGATAAATCTTAGCGCTTTTTCCTCAGAAGTCCCAAAGGGACCACCAAGTGGGAACTCCAGAGACCAAATCACTGGGATGATGTGGGAGTGGGGCCCCTGTCAACCCTCGGTGGAAACCATAGTTATAAGTCACGAGACAAGAAGTCTTAACGAAGGTTGACATCACCCCAACGTTTAGGATCAATGACATCACTTTAGACCTCGTTACCTAGAGATTTTGGATGGAGCACTTGGTAGAACCCACCAAGATTTATCTCACAGGGTGACATGGCATGTGGGCCCGTTTTAGTGGTATGTGTGGTACGATTGTGTTTGATTATAGTTCACGAGGGGGGGGGGGGGGGGAAGAGACTAAGTATTATAATGGGATGTGTCTCTCCACATAGCTCAGAGGGAATTTCCTTGGTAGTTTCGATAGGGAGAACTACGAGAATCCACTTGGATTCTATGCAGTGGGGTGATGTGGCCATAAAGGGCCCGCACCCACACACATCAAATGCATGCACACACGCACACACACACACACACACAGATATATATATATATATATATGGGTGAAAATGTGAATATGGTTAACACTTTTGTGACAATTCAGGGCGTTAAATTTTTTTCCTCCATAGTTCGGCCGAAATCTTGTCATAGTTCGGCCGAAAAATTCAAGACTTCGACTGAACTATTGAATTTAGTTCGGCCGAACTTCGTTTTCCATTTACATGGATGACGTACTAACGGAAATGGCGAATAGATTTTTCGCCTGAGTTTGGAAAACTAGCAAACAAAGTTCGGCCAAACTATTATTTTATAAATATATCGCCCGCAACCTTTTCCGGGTTTCTGTTCACATTTACCCTGCGCGCTCGTTTCTGTCCAACATTCTCCCGCGCGCTTGTATCTGTCCAGCGTTTTCGCACGCTCACTTCTGTCCAGCATTCGCACGCGCTCACTTCTGTCCAGCATTCTCGTGCCCATTAAGCTCAAGGAGGTAAGATACCAAATTTTAAATTTCTGTAAGTTTTTGTTGTTGTTGTTGTTGTTTTTAATTTGGTTTTAATTTCTGTTGATTTTTTAATTTCTGTTGATTTTTTTGTTGCAGAGGTCTTCCACGACGATTTCAGCGTCCTCTGCTGCGACTTCAACATCCTCTGCAGCAACTTTAGCGTCTTCAGCGTCCAGGTATGTTTAACATTCATTGTTTTTCAGTAGGGAAGTAGGGAATTTATGAATGAGAGAGGCTCTGTCTCTGCTTTTTTGGGCCCTGTCTCTGCTTTTTTTGGGGCCCTATCTCTGCTTTTTTTGGCTGTCTCTATTAATTAAGTATGAAAATTTATAATACTACTGTGTACATTTGAAAATATTTTGGAACATGTTTATACAAATTATATATACACATGTACTTTTTTTGGCTGTCTCTGCTATTTTCGGCTCCATTTCTGCTATTTTCTGTCATGTCTCTGCTATTTTCGGCTCTGTCCTGTCTCTGATATTTTCAGCCCTGTCCTATCTTTGCTATTTTCGGCTCTATCCTGTCTTTGCTATTTTCGGCTCTGTCCTGTCTCTGCTATTTTCGGCTCGGTCCTGTCTCTGCTATTTTCAGTTCAACCCTGTCTCTGCTATTTTCGGCTCAGCCTTGTCTCTGTTACTTTCGGCTCGGCCCTGTCTTTGCTATTTTCGGCTCGGCCCTGTCTCTGCTATTTTCGGCTCAGCCTTGTCTCTGCTATTTTCAGCTCTGTCTCTATTAATTAGACTTGAAAATTTATAATATTACTGTGTACATTTGAGAATATTTTGGAACATGTTTATATAAATTATATATACATCTGTATTTTTTTTGGCTCTGTATCTGCCTTTTTTGGCTGTCTCTGCTTGTTTAGGCTCTGTCTCTATTAATTACATATGAAAATTTATAATACTACTGTGTACATTTGAAAATATTTTGGAACATGTTTATATAAATTATATATACATATGTGCTTTTTTGGCGCTGTATCTATTAATTAGATATGAAAATTTATAATACTATTGTGTGCATTTCAGAATATTTTGGAACATGTTTATATAAATTATATATACATATGTACTTTATAAATATTTTGGAATATGTTTGTTGTGTGAGGAAGTGGTACTTTATGATGATATGTTTAGTGCTTGAAGGAAGTAGAATATTTTATTTTTGAAATTATTATTACACTTGTATTGAAACACTTAATAGATATGTAGGTTCACTGAAATTTAACTTAATATCTTGTAGAGCCCATTTCATCCAAAACACTGAAAAATAAGTAACTACTATGTATTCCACTTCTACTCTAGATAGAGAAAGTAATGACTCTTTCTTGCTTAACCATTAAACCAAAGACTCTTCCTAAGTAGAATTATACATTGTCCGCTTGTACTTTTCATGTCATCCACACAAGCCTCTAGTTGAATCTCTATATGTTTTCAATGTAAATTTCTCACCTTTTGGGTACTAGAGTCCATTGTTTGTAGTCTCTTTCAAGTATCTTAATATATGTTTGTTGGTAATAGATGACTTTCTCACCTTTTGGTTACTATAGTCCATTGTTTGTAGTCTCTTTCAAGTATCTTCATATCTGTTTGTTGGTAACAGATGACTTTGTTTAGTTGTTGATTGAAATATTCCAACTAATATAAATTCCAAAATTATATCTAGTCTTTAAACCTTGTTATGTATATCAAGCTTCCTATCATAGAGATGTAAAGGTTATGATCAACAGATCACCTCATTCATTATCCATCATCTGCACATAACTTGCATCCAATTGATATGGAGATTCACTTAGGTCATTCATCATCCATCATCTGCACATAACTTGAATTCCAAAATTATATCTAGTCTAAACCTTGTTATGTATATCAAGCTTCCTGTCATATAGATGTAAAGGTTATGATCAACATCACCTCATTCATCATCCATCATCTGCACATAACTTGCATCCAATTGATATGGAGATTCACTTAGGTCATTCATCATCCATCATTTGCACATAAATAGCATGTTATGTGCATCCAATTGATATTAAACATGTATATAGTATTTAGAAGCAAAAAATATTTTGATACAAAACATAGGTTTTAACCAATTATATAGTTTTTCAGTTTCATATCCATGGTCTCGAACAATGAGAGAGAAAAAACCTTTTATATTCAACATGTAAAACAAACATTAGCCATAAAAGTTTCCCATTGAAACCAAAAGTGATTTGGTACAAAACATAGGTTATAACCTAATCTAGTAAATGCCCCTACATTCAATTTCTAGAATAGATCTAATTAGAAGTTTTTCATTTTCATATCCATTGTAGTTCTATAGGGAGAGTCTGTAAAGGGCCAGGTAGCCTCTGGATCTCATCTTTTATGAAATGTGACATATCTAGTAAATGCCCCTATAGTCAATCTATAGAATAGATCTAAATGCCCCTACAATAAATGCCCCTACAGTTACATGTATCTAGTATTTAGAAACAAAAAGTATTTAGATACAAAGCATAGGTTTTAACCAAGTATATAGTTTTTCATTTTCATATCCATGGTCTCAAACAATGAGAGAGAAAAAACCTTTTATATTCAATGTATGTACAACACAAATTAGCCATATCTCTAGAATAGATCTAAATAGAAGTTTTTCATTTTCATATCCACAGTCTCAAACAATAAGAGAGAAAAAAACCTTTTATATTCAACATGTAAAACACAAATTAGCCATAAAAGTTTCCCATTGAAACCATAAGTGATTTGATACAAAACATAGGTTTTAACCTAAGAGTAAATGCCCCTACATATATAATTTTTTCATTTTCATATCCATGGTCTCAAACAATGAGAGAAAAAACATTTTATATTCAATGTATGTAAAACACAAATTAGCCATATCTCTAGAATAGATCTAGTAGAAGTTTTTCATTTTCATATCCATGATCTCAAACAATGAGAGAGAAAAAAACCTTTTATATTCAACATGTAAAACACAAATTAGCCATAAAAGTTTCCCATTGAAACCATAAGTGATTTGATACAAAAGATAGGTTTTAACCTAAGAGTAAATGCCCCTACATACAGAAGTTTTTCATTTTCATATCCATGGTCTCAAACAATGAGAGAAAAAACATTTTATATTCAATATATCTAAAACACAAATTAGCCATATCTCTAGAATAGATCTAAATAGAAGTTTTTCATTTTCATATCCATGGTCTCAAATAATGAGAGAGAAAAAAACCTTTTATATTCAACATGTAAAACAAAAATTAACCATAAAATTTTCCCATTGAAACCATAAGTGTTTTGACACAAAACATAGGTTTAAATAACCGAAGAGTAAATGCCCCTATAAGTCAATCAATCTCTTGAATAGTTTTAAATAGAAGTTTTTCATTTTCATATCCATGGACTCAAACAATAAGAGAAAAAACTTTTTATATTCGATGTACATGTAAAACACAAATTAGCCATATCTCTAGAATAGATCTAAATATAAGTTTTTCATTTTCATATCCATGGTCTCAAACAATGAGAGAAAAAAACCTTTTATGTTCAACATGTAAAACACTTGAATTAGCCATAAAAATTTCCCATTGAAACCATAAGTGATTTTATACAAAACATAGGTTTTAACCTAAGAGCAAATGCCCTTACAAGTCATTCAACATGTAAAACACTTGAATTATCCATAAAAGTTTCCCATTGAAACCATAAGTGATTTGATACAAAACATGGTTTTCACCTAAGAGTAAATGCCCCTACAAGTCAATCAATCTCTTGAATAATTTTAAATATAGAATTTTTTCATTTTCATATCCATGGACTCAAACAATGAGAGAAAAAACCTTTTATATTCAATGTGCATATAACTTATTTAGAAACAAAAAGTAATTTAATACAAAACATAGGTTTTAACCAATTATATAGTTTTTCATTTTCATATCCATGGTATCAAACAATGAGAGAGAAAAAACCTTTTATATTCAACATGTAAAACACAAATTAGCCATAAAAGTTTCCCATTGAAACCATAAGTGATTTGATACAAAAAATAGGTTTTAACCTAAGAGTAAATGCCCCTACAAGTCAATCAATCTCTTGAATAGTTTTAAATATCTAGAAGTTTTTCATTTTCATATCCATGGTCTCAAACAATGAGAGAAAAAACCTTTTATATTCAATGTATGTAAAACAAAAATTACCCATATCTCTAGAATAGATCTAAATATAAGTTTTTCATTTTCATATCCATGGTCTCAAACAATGAGAGAAAAAAACCTTTTATATTCAACATGTAAAACACTTGAATTAGCCATAAAAGTTTCCCATTGAAACCATAAGTGATTTGATACAAAACATAGGTTTTAACCTAAGAGTAAATTCCCCTACAAGACAATCAATAAAATATCTAGAAGTTTTTCATTTTCATATCCATGGTCTCAAACAATGAGAGAAATAACCTTTTATATTCAATGTATGTAAAACACAAATTAGCCATATCTCTAGAATAGATCTAAATGGAAGTTTTTCATTTTCATATCCATTGTCTCAAACAATGAGAGAGAAAAAAACCTTTTATATTCAACATGTAAAACACTTGAATTAGCCATAAAAATTTCCCATTGAAACCATAAGTGATTTGATACAAAACATAGGTTTAAATAACCTAAGATTAAATGCCCCTACAAGTCAATCAATCTCTTGAATAATTTTAAATAGAAGTTTTTCATTTTCATATCCATGGACTCAAACAATGAGAGAAAAAACCTTTTATATTCAATGTACATGTAAAACAAAAATTAGCCATATCTCTAGAATAGATCTAAATAGAAGTTTTTCATTCTCATATCCATGGTCTTAAACAATGAGAGAGAAAAAAACCTTTTATATTCAACATGTAAAACACTTGAATTAGCCATAGAAGTTTCCCATTGAAACCATAAGTGATTTGATACAAAACATAGGTTTTAACCTAAGAGTCAATGTATGTACAACACAAATTAGCCATAGATCTAGAGAATAGATCTAAATAGAAGTTTTTCATTTTCATATCCATGGTCTCAAACAATGAGAGAGAATAAAACCTTTTATATTCAACATGTATATAACTTATTTAGAAACAAAAAGTAATTTAATACAAAACATAGGTTTTAACCAATTATATAGTTTTTCATTTTCATATCCATGGTCTCAAACAATGAGAGAGAAAAAACCTTTTATATTCAACATGTAAAAAAAAAAATTAGCCATAAAAGTTTCCCATTGAAACCAAAAATGATTTGATACAAAACATATAGGTTTTAAAACCTAATCTAGTAAATGCCCCTACATTCAATCTTTAGAATAGAACTAATTATAAGTTTTTCATTTTCATATCCATGGTAGTTCTATAGGCAGAGTCTATAAAGGGCCAGGTAGCCTCTGGATCTCATCTTTTATGAAAGGTGACATATCTAGTAAATGCCCCTACAATCAATCTCTGGAATAGATCTAAATGCCCCTACAGTCAACATGTATATAATATTTAGAAACAAAAAGTACTTTGATACAAAACATAGTTTTTAACCAAGTATATAGTTTTTCATTTTCATATTCATGGTCTCAAACAATGAGAGAGAAAAAACCTTTTATATTCAACATGTAAAACACAAATTAGCCATAAAAGTTTCCCATTGAAACCAAAAGTGATTTGATAGAAAACATATAGGTTTTAAAACCTAATCTAGTAAATGCCCCTACATTCATCTTTAGAATAGATTTAATTAGAAGTTTTTCATTTTCATATCCATGGTAGTTCTATAGGCATAGTCTGTAAAGGGCCAGGTAGCCTCTGGATCTCATCTTTTATGAAATGTGACATATCTAGTAAATGCCCCTACATTCAATCTCTGGAATAGATCTAAATGCCCCTACAGTCAACATGTATATAGTATTTAGAAACAAAAATTAATTTGATACAAAACATAGTTTTTAACCAAGTATATCGTTTTTCATTTTCATATCCATGGTCTCAAACAATGAGAGAGAAAAAACCTTTTATACTCAACATGTAAAAAAAAATTAGCCATAAAAGTTTCCCATTGAAACCAAAAGTGATTTGATACAAAACATATAGGTTTTAAAACCTAAACTAGTGAATGCCCCTACATTCAATCTTTAGAATAGATCTAATTAGAAGTTTTTCATTTTCATATCCATGGTAGTTCTATAGGCAGAGTTTGTAAAGGGCCAAGTAGCCTCTGGATCTCATCTTTTATGAAAGGTGACATATCTAGTAAATGCCCTTACAATCAATTTCTAGAATAGATCTAAATGCCTCTACAATCAACATGTATATAGTATTTAGAAGCAAAAAGTAATTTGATACAAAACATAGTTTTTAACCAAGTATATAGTTTTTCATTTTCATATCCATGGTCTCAAACAATGAGAGAGAAAATACCTTTTATATTCAACATGTAAAACAAAAATTAGCCATAAAAGTTTCCCATTGAAACCAAAAGTGATTTGATACAAAACATATAGGTTTTAAAACCTAATCTTGTAAATGCCCCTACATTCAATCTTTAGAATAGATCTAATTAGAAGTTTTTCATTTTCATATCCATGGTAGTTCTATAGGAAAAGTTTGTAAAGATCCAGGTAGCCTTTGAATCTCATCTTTTATGAAAGGTGACATATCTAGTAAATGCCCCTACAGTCAATCTCTGGAATAGATCTAAATGCCCCTATAGTCAACATGTATATAGTATTTAGAAACAAAAAGTAACTTGATACAAAACATAGTTTTTAACCAAGTATATAATTTTTCATTTTCATATCCATGGTCTCAAACAATGAGAGAGAAAAAACCTTTTATATTCAACATGTAAAACACAAATTAGCTATAAAAGTTTCCCATTGAAACCAAAAGTGATTTGATACAAAACATATAGGTTTTAAAACCTAATCTAGTAAATGCCCCTACATTAAATCTTTAGAATAGATCTAATTAGAAGTTTTTCATTTTCATATCCATGGTAGTTCTGTAGGTAGAGTATGTAAAGGGACAGGTAGCCTCTGGATCTCATCTTTTATGAAAGGTGACATATCTAGTAAATTCCCCTACAGTCAATCTCTGGAATAGATCTAAATGCCCCTACAGTTGTGTTTTACATAATTTGTTTACACTAAGTTAAACAAATTAATCTTCTGAAATTTATCTTGAATTTAATTTAAATTAGTTATTTAAAAAATTAATTGTTAATGTCCACCGTAGATATATATATCATGGAGGATGAATGACGAAGATCAACAAAATCCCATATCTCTATGAGAGGGGAGGATCAAGGATCGGGATCGAGAGCTATTCATGGTAAATTTAAATATAATCTTAAATCTCCATACATGTGTGTACATATGGAATTGATTTTTTATCAAATTTGTGAGTTAAATTAGTTGTTAATAAGTTTTATTTTTTATTTTTTAGGAGTTAATAAGAAGAGAAGGGTCTCTACTCCAGCCACGGATGCCCATGTTTCACCCAGTTGTGGTATGGTTTTAACACAATTTAATCAATGAATTTGTACATGTGTATTTATATGTATGCATGTATTTTTCAATTGATTATAAATTCGTATTTGTTTATGAAGCTTCTCTCTTTTCTCGAGAGGTTGGTGGTGGTTCAAATCCCCTTAGAAGGCCATCAATAAGTGGTAGCAGGTTGCGTGAAGGGGGTGACATTTATTCTCCCGGAGGCCAATCAATGGCTGGTGGTGCTGGTTCTCAGCAGGGTCATTCTGGGTCTGGATCTCAGTAGGGTCGTTTTGGGTCTCAACAGTTTTAGGGTGGAGAAGATGCTAACCAACCACGTTGAGGTTGCCATCAATTTCAATATTTTTTTCATTTAATTTGTACAAATTTGTTTACATGTGTTTTTTCTAATATACAAAATTATATATATATTGATGCAGAGGCTGAAAGATGCTCCAAATATTGGTCAAAATAGACGTAGGGCAGAACGCTACATTCAAGAAGAAGGTTCTCTACTCACCACAACTTATCCGGACGACATTTCTGATATACCATGGGAAAGAAAAATGGTGCAATGCACCTTACAAAGCTGTCAAAAGCTTCATGAAAAATTGCGGAGAGATCTTGTGGCTTTGACTCTACCTGCTGAGAGTCAACAAAGGCTCGAAATAGTTACACATTGATTGGGCGAAATTGTAAATGTGTACAAAAATCTTGGGCCAACGACTGATACATTTGTAGAAGTGATGAGAAAGAGAAAGGAAACAGTAATGGGTCTCGATAAATGGGAGGATGTAAAACAAAGAGTTACAAAAGATATGGTGAAGTCAATGTTTAATTTCAAGGAAGGGTCAAAAAGAAAAATGCTGAAGGTGCAATATTTCAAACACCCAAACATAGCTCACTATTTGTATGATAGGCACCTTGCAGCCTATGGAAGGCTCCCATGGAACGACAAGGTTCCTATTTATTTTGCACAATTGTTTTACACAGAATTTTTTTTTAATATGAAACCCAACTAAAATGACCTTCTGTTAGAACTTTTTGGTCCGAGGAAAAGTTGATTATATAACCGTAAGGGCGCTAAGCAAGATGTGGAGCTGCGTCACCTTGAGCCGCCATTGGTGAATCGAACTTTTCGGGTCAAAACTTTGTAGCTAGAGATGGATGCGACTTCTCAAATAAGTCGAAAAGCAAGGGATGTCATGATCGAAAATGTTTACAGCGGATTGGGTGGAGTTGATGTTTGTCTAAATCGAAAAAGAGCACATGAAAATGCATGTGACAATTTTGTGTATTGTATAGATGAAGAGATTGACAACATGAATGTTGAAGATCTCCAAATATATACAAAGAATTGTCGCAATGGTTTTTAAGACATAATTCTTCATGAGGAAGAGGGCACGGGAATGGTATGTGTTAATGACCTTAGGGTTCAATTATTTTAACATGTATACATGTGTACAATTTGTAATAAATACATGTGTATGTACATGTATACATTTATTTGTATGTACATTAATCTAACAAAAATGTATCATTATATGTTAAAACACCATTTTCAGTTGTCACGCATGATGAGTGACGAAAATGTTAATATCACCTTTGGGACCTCTGGTTCAAACAATGCAGATGGGTCTCATCATCAAGATATGTTGGCAAATGTTAGTGTTTTTTAAGTGATATTTTTAAAATAAATAATTGTGCACACATGTACATGTATGTATATATAATGATAAAATGTTTTAACAGATTTCGATTCCGTCCGATGTTTTTGGGATGGTGGTACCTTATTCTTCCTTGGGAGATGTACCTTCTACTTCCTTAGGAGATGTGCCACATCCACAACAAGTATGGACAATTTTTCACTTTTAAAATTTATGTTTAAGTTATATATATATATTCCACCTCAAAAAGTTCCATTAAAAATTGAGATATATATATCTATATCTTGAGTTATTTTAAATTTTTTGAATTTTAGGTTCTTGGAGATTTTCATTTGGAGCCTCTCTTAGGAGATGTCCCAAATTCACCTGCAGAAGTATTCAATTTTTCACTTATATATATATATATATATATATATATATATATATATGTGTGTGTGTGTGTGTGTGTGTTCTTTTAATTTAGTTATAATTTATAAATTGAAGTTTATTTAAGTTTTATTATAAATTGAGATCTTGATCTTGAGTTATTTTATACTTTTAAAATTTTGAATTTTAGGTTTCTATAGAATATTTCTTTAATCCACGGACTCTAGCGACGGAGATAGGAACATCCACACCATTTCAACCATTTGAACAAGTTGTCTAACTTTTTTTTTAATATTATTGAAAAAAAGTTTATATATGTACACGTGCATTTTCATCTGAATTATATATATATATATATATATATATATATATATATATATATATATAACTGTACATGTATATTGTACAGTTTACTGTTGGAGATGTTCCCATGGGGGAACTTGTAGCAGGTGAACAAATGGAGAGGGAACCTCATGAGGTATTGCATGATTTTTTTTTATATTTTTTTTTTTACATGAAGTTCTATATATATTCTCACTCATTTTTAAAACATCAAATTTTAATGTTTGTAGATGTGCATTGTGTACAGGTTTCCCATTCTTTGCATGATAGTGCGCGGATTGAGATTCTGATAGGAAAGACACTACATCCATCTCTATTTGATGGATATGATTTGTAGATTTGATTTCAAGATTTAGATAGTCTTAAATTTACTTTTTTATATATTATCTAGATGCACTGTCATATATATATATATATATATATATATATATATAACTTGATACTTGATACTTGTGAGATCTACAATTTTTGGAAATATTTTATTGCAGTGTTAATATAATTTGTTTTGTTCCAGAAAGTTAAGTTTTGGATGGTTTTAGTACTTCTGGCATGTGAATGTGAAGTAATGTTGTTATATAATTTGTTTGGTTTTTAAAACTTTTAAGTTTTGGATAATTGAACTACTAGTAATGTTGTCATCTATAAATTAATGTTTTGCTTTTGAACTACATTTGGCATGTCATGTAATGATGTGTTATAATTTGTTTTGTTTTTAAAACTTAAGTTTTGGATGCTTGAAGTACATTTGGCATGTGAAGTAATGTTATGATCTATAATTTTTTGTTAAATTAAAAGTTAAGTTTTGGATGGTTTCAATCTACATTTGGCATGTGATATAATGTTAAATGTTTTTATTGGATAGTTGAACTATAATTGGCATGTCATGTGAAGTAATGTTACATGATATAATCAAAAAGTTTTTAAAACTCAAGTTTTGGATGGTTTCAATCTACATTTGGCATGTGATATTTAACGTTTAATGTTTAATGTTTTTATTGGATAGTTGAACTATAATTGGCATGGCATGTGAAGTAATGTTACATGATATAATCAAAAAGTTTTTAAAACTCAAAGTTTGGATGGTTTCAATTTACATTTGGCATGTGATATTTAATGTTAAATGTTTAATCTTTTTATTGGATAGTCAAGAACTACAATTGGCATGGCATGTGAAGTAATACGTGCATCTGAAGTAATGTTGTGATCTATAATTTTGGATGGTTTCAATCTGCATTTGGCATGTGATATAATGTTAAATGTTTTTATTGGATAGTTGAACTATAATTGACATAGCATGTGAAGTAATGTTGCACAATATATAATCAAAAAGTTTTTAAAACTTAAGTTTTGGATGGTTTCAATCTACATTTGGCACATGTGATATAATGTTAAATGTTTTTATTATATAGTTTAACTACAATTGGATGGCATGTCAAGTAATGTTGTGATATAATAAAAAAGTTTTTAATACCCAAGTTTTGGATGGTTGAAGTACATTAATCATGTGAAGTAATGTTGTGATATAATCAAAAAGTTTTTAAAACTAAGTTTTGGATACCATTTCAATCTACATTTGGCATGTGATATAATGTTAAATGGTTAATGTTTTTATTGGATAGTTGAACTACAATTGGCATGACATGTGAAGTAATTTGTTTTGATATTTAATCAAAAAGTTTTTAAAATTCAAGTTTTAGACATGGTTGAAGTACATTTGGTAAGTTTTTGAAATTTTTTTGACTCAAACAATAGTATGTAGTATGTAAATTTTTCATCAATGTACATAGAACATATTTGACCATTGGACAGACAAATTTTATACTAGATTTTCAATCAGGAATAGAGATGTGGGTCAAATTCCACCAAAAGTCGAAGAAGTGCTCCGAGTCTCTTGTCTGAAAGGAATCTTCGTACAAAATTATACTGCGGATGATTTATTTACATTGTGGATACTTTTTACCAAAAAAGCCCACAAGAAAAACTGCGTGCATTGAGTTTGTGTGTATATCCAGTACATGCAACATTTTTCATCAATGCACATAGAAAAACTACTTTCAGTTAATTGCATTCTAGAACATATATATTGAGTACGTGAAACATTTTTCATCAATGCACATAGTAAAACTGCTTTCAGTTAATTGCATCCTAGAACATATATATATATATATATATGTTTTAGGATGCAATTAACTGTTCAAGTAGTTTTACTATGTATATATATATATCCAATATGTATGCAACATTTTTCATCAATGCATGTATAAAAAAGCTACATTCAGTTGATACTAGAGTGTGCATGTACCAAAACAATTTGTACATGTGCAAACACTTGCACAGAAAACATAACAAGACAACTCAATTTTTAATTGAGTACTGGGTGTTCTAGAACATATAATCCAATGAGAATAAATTGTTGGGCAGTTCAATCAAAAAAATTCCAATGGAATGCCATCTTCAATAATCCGTTCATGATCAGATTTTGATATTTTCCATTTCTTAATATTCATTTTTTTCTTTGATTGAACCTCGATCAACTTTATGCGTGTTGCACACACCAAGTGACTATATTGGAAACTTATGAAATCAGGTTCATAGTCTTCAAAGTAAACAAAATTCGCACTTTGATTAGTTTGTCTGAAAAAATAACCTTTTAGTATAATAGATCCCCTTTCATATGGAAATCCGTGATCATTATAGTCTTCTAATAATTTCATTTTTCGTTCAGTGCAACGCATCAAATAATACTTCACATTTTCATCATTTTTAGTAGGTGCAATTACAGCAAAAACATCTCCTGCACAATAAAACAAACTTGAAAAAATTATACTTATTCAAATTTATTTCTAGATCTTTATCATTAGAAAGCAATTCAAATGTTACCTTCTCTAACAAGATCAGAAACTCGATCACCATGGATGATATTGTAGTCTCCTCAGATTGCATTTCTTCAAAAATTGCAACGGACATTTTGCCCTTTGTATTTAGCTCTGTATGTTTCCAATCTTTTACATACATTTTGTTTTCACAAACGTCATTGGATTTTGTGTTGTCTATGCAAACAGGACAAAAACAAGAATATTTTCTTTTATCCAATGCAAACACATTTCTGGACGACTTTGTTTTAATTGAATGCAATTTTTGAGTCCCTTTTATTGTTTCAACGTCATTTCCAATTGATCTATCTACGTCTTCGATTCCAATATGCCAAAAAAACCTTTATATGGAAAATTTAAAGAAGAATGTAAATATGATATCAAAATACAATCAAAGATAATCATTGTGATAAATTTACACTGTTTATTTAATTAGATATCCAATAAAAATTAAATTGAATGTACCTTCGCACTTCCCTTGATCGGTTAGTCTCATGGCTTAGAGCAGCGATGCACCATTGAACAACTTCTTTCGTGTCCACAAGTCGGCTTGCAGAGGGGTTCATTTGATATCTTTGAAGTGCTCATTTTATGCATGCCCCTGTACTGTCATGTTCTCCTTTTCCATGGCCAGTCTCAAAGAAATTCCAACAATGTTTAATGCAGGTTTTCGTATGAAGACAACACAACCAAAAGAATGATCGTTCAGATTTGAATTGTCCTGCGCATCCGTCTGACCATATCCAATGTTCATTGAATGTTATTCCACGATTTTTCAAGGAATCATAAGTTTTTCCAAAACAATGTTGTACAAAATATGTATCATGTGTACGATTGTCACTGATATAAAAGTGATATTCTTTAATAATATGTCAATTTTCACTGGTGCTTTCTATATGATCGACATTTTGTTCAATATGTCTATATAGAATATGGACTGGCATAGAGACTTGGTCAAAATGATAGTATTCACTCTGAATTTCTTTTTGTGGAACAAATGTGTAGTTTTCTGCAAAATCAATTATTGACAAAATGGTCCCTAGTGGAAAAACTTCACGGGATTTTTTGAATTGCAAGTCTTGCCATCGAGCTCTATGGGAATGCTTGGTGTATTTGTAAATTTCTACCTCAAACTTTCTCAAAAAGTCTATCACAAAAATTTATTCTTCTCGTAATTCATTCTTTTAACACTATTTGCACCTTGAATCGATGTATGGATATATTCATATCTCTTCCATTTCACTTTCATGTTGGATAATGATTTATCATTTATATCAGTATGATATTTGTTTTGAAATTTAGTCAAATTTCCACAATTATCGCATTTTTTACCACCGACACATTTCTTTTCATAAAATAGTTCATCGCTTTCTCTTTCATATAGAATTTGAGATATGAAATCATGGATAGTGGAAGGAGGAGGTGAATCCTTCCAAAATGTTCTACAAAATCAAGGAATGTGTCATAATATAACTCAAATTCCACATGACAACGGCAACAACAAGTGTTGCATATGGTGATAGGTTTTACATACCATGGTTTTTGTTCAACAAAAGCACTGATTGAAACATGAATTTCACGATTCTCTTCTTTGAACTTGTTGAACAAATCTATCTGAGTGGTTTCCAAGAAATGTTTTTCATGTTCTTCCTACTGATTTCGTGCTATTCTTCTTCGCATCACATGCCTTGCAGTTGGCGAGACACGCGAATTGTTCTTCTAATATTCATATATTATTTTTTTAAAATTTTCTCCAAGTGTATCTTTATATGGTTGCCTACAAATAGCTCTCCAACAAGCAAGTTCATCATTTACATCTATTTGCAACCGAAATTTCCAATGTTTGTGCAAAGTTTTTCGCGAGGTTCCTAATGCTCGTGCCATAGATTTTACCAAGTGATTCTCTTCAGTACTTGATGAAACCACTACCATATGTATTTCTCTACGTACAACTGAAACATTTTTCTGTCTAGATATTTTCATTGAATTTATAGCACTATTTATATTTTGTATCACATTTTCCTTCATTTTTTTTTATTTATTTTTTTAATTTTTTTTAAAATTTTTTTTAATATCTTTGGTTGATTTTCGAATACCCAATAAAGTCGTAGCTTCTTTTAATTTCCTTAATGATAGGAGACCTTTCAACATTTGGGCTTGAACTATCACATTTTCCTCTATGAAATACTTCTCAAAAATGCGGTTAACACGATATTGTATATAATGGTCAGCTTTTTTATCTCCATATGTGTGAGTGTCAACATTTTCTAACATCTCGTCATTGACATTGATTTCATCTATACATATTCGAATGAATAGTACATAATAAGTTTACATATTCAATAAATAACTAAATTAATAAATATATGTATAATTTCAATAATACGTACATGTGTTCAACACACACACACACACACATATATATATACCTTGTGATTCAATTTCTTCACTTGAATTTCTTTCATCATTTTCAACATCTTCAATCATTGGTTCAATATCTCTTTCACTTTCTCTTTCAAAATTTTTGTATCTCATCATCAATGTTTTGAGGAATATCTCTCTCTGTTTACATTGCAAAATATTTTTCAAATTAGTTCATCAAATAAAAATTAAGCTTCACATTTTACACTAGGAAAATTTTAAATATATCAAAATCATAATATTTATATTTACATACCTGTTTCAACTTCTAGTTGAAGTTGATTTTCCCCTTCAATATTTGAGAGTGCTTCTATCTTTCTTTTGCGAGATTGTCTCGTCTTTTCTCTACGTTCCTCAAGGTCTCTTTTTCGATCATATTTTCTCGTACAATTTCTTCGATTTCCCATGATAATAGAGTATGAAGTTAAAAAATTTTCCTTCAAAAATCTAGACAAAAACTCAATTAAAAAAAACATCACAAAAGATTAAATTAAAAAAAAAAAACTCATTTTAAAATTTTTGCAAAAAATACATACTCTAATCCAAAACACTTACTTTAAAAAATTCAAGAAAAAAATGTTTTATAAAAATGAAACGAAGTTCAAAATATTTTGTTCCAAGTCCTACAAAAAAATTTCATTTAAAAAGTTACACAAAAACTCATTTTCAAAAATCATTATAAAAGATTTACTTCAACCCATAACCAAAAAATTTCTTTTCGAAATTAAGCCCAAATTCATACTTAAAAAAAAAATGAAGCCCAAAAAACTGTATCACATACCTCCAAGAAATTTTGAATGTACCTCCAAGAAAATTCTTTAAACCTAAAAAAATTCCTTGCAAAATCAGATCAAATGTACGAAAATAAAGTGTCTCAAAGAAAAGTCCTTTGAATGTACCTCCAAGAAAAGTCCTTAAACCCAAAACAATTCTTTGCAAAGTCAGATCAAGAATTTTGTAAGATCAGACCAAACGTGCGAAAATAAAGAATGGTTTTGCGACAATTTATATTGCCGCAAAATGTTTTTTTTGAGGGGCTCGGTGGTACTTTCCGGCCGACGGAAAGATAGGTAAAATTTTGGCCGAACTTCTAATAAATAGTTCGGTTGAACTACTTTGTCGTTTGATTTATCGTGCCGTCGGCGCAAAAAACAGCGCGACCGAACTTTGTTTAAGAGTTCGGCCGAACTAACACGTCACTAGTTACGCAAAGCCAAGGCCTAAATACGTTTCTGCAACTTTGGGCTGATTAAACTCCATGAAACATTCTGAATTAACTGTCGGAACCAAGACAAGCATTTTCAGAATTGAATCTACTTTCATGAAATATAACTTTCATGGAATTTTATAAATATTTACTAATTTTAATTAATTTTGTAATAAAACGGATGAAAACAATTTCTGAAGGTCATTGTGATTAAGTGAAATCAAAATTCTGTATCTTCCAAAATGCATTGTAAAAAAAATTGAAAAAATTATCGTACATTACATTGGTCCGTTGTCTCTAATGGGTAACTTTTAGATTTTTAGTTTATAACTTATATGTTAAGAAATTTCTTGCGTCGCAAAACATATTCAAAATATGCAATTTTTCATATTGGACCAGTTCAAAAAATTCTAGTAATTATGATATGAATCCATTGGCTTTGTAAATATGACGAAACCGAAGTAGACTCTGTCTAGATTGTTGTAACACATTTTGTTTCTCAAAAAAACAAATTTTTAAAGAATACCACATTGCGTATTAACATGAATTCTTATGAATCCGTTAATTGTTAAAAAACACACACTCAAAGAAACACTAAGTTGACATAACAAATGTGTATAAAAAAATTCTAAAAAATAAGTAATAGAAAGCTAACAAAATTTTTGACAACTTTTTTTTTATCAGAAAATGAAATTCTAAACAAAAAAATTGTTTTAGCTTGCAGAAAGTTGAAGAATTGAAAAAAATGAAAGTTTTTTCTCACAAAGGGCAAAAAGTTGAACCCAACTTCACATTTTCACCCAATATATATATATATATATATATATAGTTTGTTGCGGGGACCATAGGAGTGGGGTTATATTTGACCTGGTACGTTACAATACGCTCCATGATGTTGTTTAAAAATGTAAAATTGATGTTTTGGGCTGAATCCTATTGTCTTTATAATGAGGAAAATAAGAAATTCATACTTTCTAGAGATTTCATATTCCTTGATTCCACCAAAAGTGATAACTATGTTGAGAGACAACTTAATCGTCTAGAAATGTTTTCTCCAATGAAGACATAACATGAATTTGACAATGAGATTCTAAATGTTGAAGAGGGGAGCCCAATTTTGGGTCAATATTTGGAATCTCCCTCTACATAACCAACACAAACTTCTCTTCACGAAGAAGTTCCAGAAACCTTATCAAATTTGGATCATGTTATAAGAAAAATTGAGAAGTTGAACATTGCTGATGCCACACCCTTAGAGAAGCCATCTAGTCCTTCTCCAAAACAACCAAAGCGGTTGATCAAGACAGTTGAAGTGTCCATTCTAATGAGGTTTGAAAGACTTGAACTGGGAGTTCTACTAGAGATGACAATGGAGGTGCAAATTCAAGTGATGACACAAATATTTTGTTTGATTGTGAACTAAATTTGTCTACTGAATTTGAAATCACTTCCTTCAAATAAACCACTTCTCATGATTAATGGAAAATCCCATGTAGAAGGAATATGATGCACTCATAAAAAATGGGACTTGGAATTTTGTGGACCCTCCATACGAAACTAAATCAATTGGCTAGAAGTGGGTCTTTAAAAATATGTATAAATCAAATGTCTCACTTGAAAAGCACAAAGAAAAGCTAATGGCAAAAGGATTTGTACAAAAATAAGGTGTTGAATATGAGGAAACCTTAGCTCCCACAATAAAATGGGTGACCATTTGGACAATATTCTCTTTGACAGCACATAAAGAATGGAAAATCCATCAGATGGACATGAAGACAACTTTCTTGAATGGGGCTTGAAAGAAAATATTTTTATGTCTCAGCCTTAAGGTTTTTTTGTGAAGAGACAAGAAAAAAAGGTATGCAAGCTCATCAAATCCTTATATGGTCTAAAGTAGGCACTGCGAGCATGGTATGAAAAACCAACCGAGCATCTTCTGAAGTTAAATTTCAAACATCACAATCTTGATGATGCATACTTTGTTTGTAAAAAATGTCTGAGAACAGTTGTGTATCTTGTAGTATATGTAGATGATCTATTAATTATAAGAAAAAATGTATCTTACATTGCATCCGTGAAGAAATATTTGAAGAAAGGTTTTGAAATGGATCATTTGGACATATTCATTATTACTTGGTCATTGAAGTCAATTAAAATAAAAAATAAATATTCATTTCCCAAAAGAAGTACATTGGAGAACTAATAAACAGATTTTCCATTGTAGAATGCAACCTCTCTCCACTCTAATGGAACACAATATTAATCTTACATCGAAAGAAGGGAATGAATTCTAGGACACAACGAAGTACAAACAACTTGTAGGAAGTCTCATCTACCTCACTATGACCGTGTGCATTTTTACTTGTGTAAGATGGGCTCCTCAGGGGTACTAAGCTTGAAAAGGACCTCAAACAGCCTTCTTCTACCTCCAACTACCCTTTACAACCTTCATATCACTTTTTTAGCCCTTAGAATGCTCACGGTTTCAACCCTGTAGCAAAACAGGGCAATCTTGTAGCATTTTGTAGCAATCATGTAGCATCCTTTAGCACCATGTAAAAGCTCTCTAAACTTGACCAAAATTGTCCTTAATTTTTGTTTTTGGCCTCCTAGCCTTAATAGTGCCCCTTAGGCTCTAAAACCACGATTCAGGAAGATTAGAGACCCATTAAGACTTGCCTTTCCACCGCTGCAATTCATTTTTGCAATTAGGGTTAGTAAACAGGCTGCAATACTGGGGCTCATTAGGTTGCATTGTCCAAGGGGTTGACTGTGTGGAGCCTTGGAAAGGGACAGGTGATTGGTCTATTAGGGATGCATATGATAAATAGAAAATACACCCTCATTTCCTCACACATGGGCAATAGAGAAAAATGAGGGGGAAGCACATATGCAGTGGGGAAGAGAACACATTCACTTAACACATACGTAATGGTAGAAATTGTAAAAAGCACTACAAGAAAAATTCCTCCAAGGGAGGAGGTGAAAAACATAGAGTAGCGATCAGAATTCGTAGAATCCAGGCTTTTAAGAAAGTAACCAGTTGAATAACCCTCGCAAAGGCTTTTTGGGTGAAAACATGATAGAGAGCAATGGCTTGCTCGAAGGTTGAAGAACCCACTAGAAGCTTATGGATTGATGAACCCACTGAATTGGGAAGTGACATTTAGGTGCTTGTGAGGGTTAATGAACCACCAAGAGTTTCCTTGGGGCACAATCTTTGGTGCTTGATTTACTGATGAACTAAATGGAAATGTGTTTTCTTTACCCATCAATATACTATCCACTAATGAAACTTCCCTTGATGTGGACTCTCTTCACCTAAAAGTGAGTTGAAGCTCTTTGTACTATGGTATCATGGCATGGATGATATCATGTCTGTAAAGTCCAAAAAAGCTAAGTGAAGGCTTGTGTAGTTGGGGGATGAAGGAAGTGTGGCCTTGTGGCATCCTGTTTTAGTTGGTCAATTGATAATTTTTCCTCTTAATATCACTCCACCTCAAGCACTAGAATTTGGCTCAGGGGTGACAACAACAAGTAACTATGGTTGTAGCTTATTTATGGTTGGGTGGAGAGTAATACACCCACTCTCAGTTTCAAGATCTCTTATAAGATGAGTATACTCTTATGTTTTGTGTTGTGATTATTACATCTCAGTTCATTGTGTTGAGGTAATGCTATGTTAATACCGAGTGTTGTTTTTCCTGCATGAGTAAGGAGTTCCATTATCTTGTGTAAGGATTTTATTGATTGGTCCATTTCCCATGGATATCTCTGGTGTTGAAATTAACCTCAATTGCCTGGATTTAAAGAGATAGGTAATATTTATCTATCACTGATTACTTGCATTGAAGTATTGAAATCTATAGTTATTGTGTTTATAAGCATGCCTATATCAACGAGTATGTGTGTAAAATTAGGCCAAATCGAGTTACATTTAATCTCAGGGAGATAAAATTCATTTGTATCTCTGTATATAATACATATGTCTATGTTTGTGTGCTGAAGGTCGAGGGTATTTATGAACTCATATGTATGACATGCCAAATGTTAAACTTGGGCGCTAATTTTATTAGAACCACCACATCTAAGACCATATTACGTCCTTGAGACTCAACCCATATTTATGCACATGTGCATCAAGTGGGGCGAGTCTCGATGATCTAAGGGCTCAGGCACTAATTATTAATAGGCCATATTCCACAGAACCATGACGATTAAATTTTGAGGGTGGAAAGGCCCAAGTATTCACATATATCGTATATGTTGGGGTTGGAAGATTATGGCTTCAAGGAGCCATGAGGGCCAAGGCTGGTAATCCAGGTGACCAAGCACGTATGTAAGGGACATATGTGTCATTTGAGGATGAGCGTTAATGACTGTTGGATAAACCTTAGCGCTTTGTACCCGGAAGTCCCAAAGGGACCACCAAGAGGGAACTCCAGAGTCCAAATCCCTGATATGATGTGGCAATGGGGCCCCAATCAACCCTCGGTGGAAACCATAGTTATAAGTCACGAGACAAGAAGGCTTGATGAAGGATGACATCACCCCAATGTTTAGGATCGATGACATCACTTCAGACCTCGTTCCCTGGAGATTTTGGATGGAGCACCTGGTAGAACCCACCGAGATTTATGTCCTGGGGTGAAATGGCTTGTGGGCCAGTTTTAGTGGCATGTGTGGCACGATTGTGTCTCATTATAGTTCACGGGGTGGGGGAGACTAAGTCTTAATGGGATGTGTCTCGCCACATAGATTAGAGGGAATGTCCTTGGTAGTTTTGGTAGGGAGAAGTATGATAATCCACCTGGATATTATGCAGTGGGGTGAGATGGCCATAAAGGGCCTGCACCCACACACATCAAATGCATACATACATATATGTATGTATATATGTGTGTGTGTGTGTGTGTGTGTATGTATATAAACACACACACACACACACACACACACACACACACACACACACATTGTTGCGGGGACCATAGAAGTGGGGTTATATGTGACCTGGTACACTACAATACGCTCCATGATGTTCTTTAAAAATGTATAATTTATGTTTTGGGATGAATCCTATTGTCTTTACAATGAGGAAAATAAGAAATTCATACTTTCTAGAGATGCCATATTCCTTGATTCCACCAAAAGTGATAACTATGTTGAGAGACAACTTAATCGTCTAAAAAGGATTTCTCCAATGAAGACATAACATGAATTTGACAATGATATTCTAAATGTTGAAGAGGGAAGCCCAATTTTGGGTCAATATTTGGAATCTCCCTCTACATAACCAAAACAAACTTCTCTTCATGAAGAATTTCCATAAACCTTTTCAAATTTGGATCATGATATAAGCAAAATTGAGAAGTTGAACATTGATGATGCCACACCCTTAGAGGAGCCATATAGTTCTTCTCCAAAACAACCAAAGTGGTTTATCAAGACACTTGAAAGTGTCCATCCTAATGAGGTTTGAAATACTGGAACTGGGAGTTCTACTAGAGATGACAATGGAGGAGAAAATTCAAGTGATGATACAAATAGTTTGTTTGATTGTGAACTAAATGTTTCTATTGACTTTGAACCCACTTGCTTCAAACAAACCATTTCTCACAATGAATGGAAAAAATCCATGTATAAGGAATACGATGCACTCATAAAAAATGGGACTTGGAATTTGGTGGACTCTCCATACAGAACCAAACCAATTGGCTGCAAGTGGGTCTTAAAAAACATGTATAAGTCAAATGTATCACTTGAAAAACACAAAGCAAGACTAATGGGAAAAGGATTTGCACAAAAAGAAGTTGTTGACTATGAGGAAACCTTAGCTCCCACAACAAAATGGGTGACCATCTGGACAATATTCTCTTTAGAAGCACATTAAGAATGGAAAATCCATCAGATGGACGTGAAGATAGATTTCTTGAATGGGGCTTAAAAGAAAATGTTTTTATGTCTCAGCCTTAAAGTTTTGTTGCGATGAGACAAGAAAAAAAAGTATGCAAGCTCATCAAATCCTTATATGGTCTAAAATAGGCACCATGAGCATGGTATGAAAAACTAACCGAGCATCTTCTGAAGTTAAATTTCAAACATCACAATCTTGATGATGCAACTTTGTTTGTCAATAATGTTGGAGAACAATTGTGTATCTTGTAGTATATGTAGATGATCTGTTAATTACAAGAAACAATGAATCTTATATTGCATCAGTGATGAAATATTTGAAGAAAGGTTTTGAAATGGAAGATTTTGGACATATTCATTATTACTTGGACATTGAAGTCAATTAAAATCCAAAACACATATTCATTTCCCAAAAGAAGTACATTGGAGAACTACTGAATAGATTTTCCATTGTAGAATGCAACCTCTCTCCACTCTAATGGAACACAATATCTAGCTTACATCGAAAGAAGGGAATGAATTCTAGGACACAACAAAGTACAAAAAACTTGTAGGAAGTCTCATCTACCTCACCATGATTAGACCATATATCTCATATGTTGCGAGCATCCTTTCCATATTTATGCAGAAACCATGTGAGGGACATTGGTCTACTGCAAAGAGAATTATGAGATACTTAAAGGGAGCTCAAGATAATGGACTAAAGTACACTGAGGTGGATGACTTCTGTCTTATTGCACATTCTGATACAGACTTCGATGGAGACAAGGAAAATGGAGTATCAACTTTAGGATATCTCATGAGTCTAGGAGCAATAGTTATCTACTGGAGGTCACACAAATTGTCAGTTTTGACAGATTCCACAATAGAGGTAGAATATGTGGCAACCACAAAAGCAATGAAGGAATTTGTGTGGCTCATGAATATACTTGAAGACTTGCAATAGAAACAAGTGAACTCAACTCCTCTACTTGTCGACAATACTTATGCAATCAAGTTAGCCAAGAACCCCAAATTCCATGATCGAACTAAGCACATCAACACTAAGTATCATTTGATTCGATACCATGTAGAGGCCAAAACTATTCATCTAATACATTGTTCAATGACTGAGAAAATGACAAACATCTTCATCAAAGCACTTGGAAGAGAAAATTTTGAAAAGTTTAGGATGATGCTTGGGCTCACAGACACCTCTTCATATTAAGGGGGAAATGTTAGACATCTTAATCCTATGAGATTATGGTAAATAATAGTTATTTATGGATACGTAGCAAATAGTTGGTTGGGAAAACTAACAACCCACATAGTTGAACTATTTATCCCTGCAATAAATATGTTTCACTTATTAATGAATAAAATTTGGAGTTTTTTTACATGATCCTCAATATGACAAAACATGAGTGGAGAGAGTGTGAAACCTAACTTTAATATCTATATTTCATTTCTTATGAGTCATATTATTTATTTTTATTTGTAAATTGATTATATTTCCTTCAAAATCAGATTACATGGATAAGCACAACCTTGACAACCATAATAGTGCCTGCCTTAATTTTCCATACTAGAGACCAAAGATAAAGGTCGGTAAAATATAAGTGTAAGAAAATTCTATTAAATAGACCAACAAAAACAACAAAACAAACATAAACACTAGGAAAAATGGATTGAAATATTAACATAGTGTAGGCTAAATAGTATGTGATTCATTTCACTAGTTTCAATCCCACTTCTTCATCCCTGTTAGCATCACCCGATGCAATGAGTGCTAAGTGGACTATTAAAAAATCATGAGAAATTACTCAATTACGACTACCTCTCATGGAAATGGTCATAGATGAATGACTAAATTAACGCAGTTGAATCCCAAAAATGATATCTAATATAATGCACTGCGAAAACCCCTCATAATTAAAATACTAAGAGTAAAGGGATCTCTTCTTGAATGGTTCATGAGGCACAATAGTTGCTAAGGTTATGCAAATGGGGTAGCAAGCTAGGTGGGATTGATTGTGGGGAAAAATCTACAGTTAAGTGCGCTTGAGCCAGAGGAGTTCTGGGATGGGTGACCTCTCGGGAAGTTCTGGTTACCGAGTGCAAGCCCCGGAAGTGATGATTGACACTATGTGCTTCATTTCACTAGTTTCAATCCCACTTCTTCACCCTTGTGAGCATCACCCGATGCAATGAGTGCTAAGTGGACTATTCAAAAATCATGAGAAATTAGTCAGTTATGACTACCTCTCATGGAAATGGTCATAGATGAATGACTAAATTCACGCAGTTGAATCCCAAAAATGATATCTAATATAATGCACTGCGGAAACCCCTCATACTTAAAATAATAAGAGTAAAGGGATCTCTTCTTGAATGGTTCATGAGGCAGAATAGTTGCTAAGGTTTTGCAAATGGGGTAGCAAGCTAAGTGGGCTTGATTGTGGGGAAAACTCCACAGTTAAGCGCGCTTGAGCCATAGGAGTTCTGGGATGGGTGACCTCCCGGGAAGTTCTGGTTACCGGGTGCAAGCACCGGAAGTGATGATTGACACTATGTGATTCATTTCACTAGTTTCAATCCCACTTCTTCACCCTTGTGAGCATCACCCGATGCAATGAGTGCTAAGTGGACTATTCAAAAATCATGAGAAATTAGTCAGTTACAACTACCTCTCATGGAAATGGTCATAGATGAATGACTAAATTAACGTAGTTGAATCCCAAAAATGATATCTAATATAATGCACTGCGGAAACCCCTCATACTTAAAATACTAAGAGTAAAGGGATCTCTTCTTGAATGGTTCATGAGGCACAATAGTTTCTAAGGTTTTGCAAATGGGGCAGCAAGCTAAGTGGGCTTGATTGTGGGGAAAAATCCACAGTTAAGCGCGCCTGAGCCAGAGGAGTTCTGGGATGGGAGACCTCCCGGGAAGTTCTGGTTACCGGGTGCAAGCCCCGGAAGTGATGATTGACACTATGTGTTTCATTTCACTAGTTTCAATCCCACTTCTTCACCCTTGTGAGAATCACCCGATGCAATGAGTGCTAAGTGGACTATTCAAAAATCATGAGAAATTAGTCAGTTACGACTACCTCTCATGGAAATGGTCATAGATGAATGACTAAATTAACGCAGTTGAATCCCAAAAATGATATCTAAAGTTTTGCATTCTTAAATTGTCAAATTGGAAAAAAATGTAAGTTTTACTTTATGATAAGGAAAAGTATCAAAAAAAATTAATACAATAATGATTCAATAATGTTTTGTAGACAAAAATGCATTTTAGTTAAAAATGGAGAGACCCTAAACCCCTTTTATTTTCATTGTGATGGTCAGGGGCATAAAAGAACTGTAAAAGCTTTCAAAGCAAGTTTTGAGATTCATGAAATTACACATGTAGTGATTTTAGAATTAGTTTCTTATTTGTAATTTGTTGATGAGATAATGTTGGTATAAATATTCATCGATAACCACTTTACCATTGAAGTGGGTTTCACCTCTAGACCCTTGCTTTTAACATCTATAGAACCTTTCTATTATACATAAAGTTACTTGTTTACATTAGTCTTTTATTTACAATTTGATGATGAAATAATGCTTATAATTAATTTCATATTTGCAATTTTTTAATGGCATGGTGATTATAGGTGAAGTAATAATTTAGTCACGGAGTATTATATTAAATTATTTTTGCTTAGCTAAGAGCTCATCTGGTAGGAATGGAAGTTGACCCCTTATGAGCTACCAATGGGTTATTCTAGGTGGTGTGGTGTCCCTTGAATAACAATGACGAGTTAGCTTAAATTTCTAGAGAATATCCAATAATAATTGTCCCGACTAATGATTTGACAAATAAGTTATAGGTTTTCCCACTATTTAAAAATGAAGATATCATTAAAGATCCAAAATCTCTTGAAAAGCGGGTTGTTGCTAGAGTTAATCAATTATAGGAGTTCATATAAATGTGAGATATTCACTTCTTTTTAAATATTTGGATATTTATTTGGTAACCAATTTTGACAAGATTTACCCTAGGCAATGGTAGATAGGGCTATATCATTGTCGGCAAATCATCTAAACATTGAGGCTATAAAATCTCTCCTCTCCTCGATAAATAGACAATGTGGAAGAAAATTAGTTCTCGGAGTTCAACGCTTATCCTTTTCCTCCTAAACCCACTTCTCAAGATAATAATTGTCAATTGCATGTTTCCAAGGAAGAATTCAATCAATGACTCAAGTATCAAAGAGAATATGTTTTTACGCTTTGATGGAGCCTCTAAGAGATAACCCAAGGGTGGAAAGTGCGAAGGGGGAGGTGTCAATGCACCGTAGAGGAATAATATAATTATCCTTTTTATGGAGATTCAGAGTGACATCCAATAATGAGGCAGAAGGGTCATTCCCTTCTATAAGAGGTTCTTTAGGCAATCTCACTCCATATCCAAAAGTTGACCATAGTGAGGGAATCTAAGGTTATAATGCTACACATCCATTCTCGCTCATTTTTGTCCAATTAAACTTAACATTTTTCTCAAATAAATTAGATTGCATTTGGATTCAATGCTTAAGATTAAACTATGGCATGTTCTTAAAAAAATAGCTTTGAAGTTGATCTAATTGTAAAGTAATATTGTATGAGGATAAAACCCCCTTTCTTAATGATAGGGTGACTCATCATCCAATTTCTTGATAAAGATAAGTGGCAGTGGTTGCTCGTGGTAACTGAGGGGAGTATTAGTTAAAATATGTTCTCAGGGACAATTTTTGTGGTGAGGCATAAAAGTTTCAATTTGCGATATGAAGTGAACATATACGACTCAACAATGGAAATTTGGGTCAAGTACATTCATATGTGAAGACAATTAAGGAAAATTGTGATTGTGATGATGATGCAAGTTGGATTGAGCCCATCCATTGTGGAAGCAAAAGCTAAAGTCTTTTTAAATGGTGGTTTAAGGTTTATCATCAACTATGGAACTCAACTCTAAGACTTAATAGTTCCAAAAACATTTCCAAAATTAACTAGAAGTTGATGTGTCTTGTTTATTGGAAGTGCTCACAAATAGTGATTTGAAGATAATCACAAATTAAATCACACACATGGCTTTTATTATAGCTACAAATCTAACTCTACCTCGAGGCTCTAGCTTCTGGCTACAATTTTGGTTGTGAATTGGGCTTGTTTGTACATGCTTGATTGATAGAGCTTTAAAACTAGAAACATGGCTCTCAATCACTTGTATTATCCCCCCTCTATAATATACAAAGTGAGGGGATGCAAATATTTACACAATTCTCACATGGATAATGATAAAAAAACTATGATCCTCCACGTGAATAACTCAATGTAGGTGTTAGTTTCTATCGAAATGCACCCATTTACAATGAAATTAAGTAAGTAAACTTACAAAAAAACTATCTGCAATTTAAAATAGTTCTAGAGTTGAATTGATTCAAGTAATAATCACCAAAAGGTTTCGAAATAATATTAACAAATAATTATTTTGCATAAAAATAATAGGCATCAATTATGCCATGATTCCTTTGTTTTCACTTCATACAAGTTTCTTTGGAAACATAAGGATTTTAATATGTCACCTACAGATTAACCCTAAATATGCTTCAACTTGCCAAAAAGGCTATCCAACTATTTTCTTGAATATGACAAAACCAAATTAGCAATGAGATCAATGATATTTGCTTTCACCACCTCACACTTGTATGATTTTAAGCCAAATGGTATCTAAATACCCCTTTGATAATTAATATTACAACAATAGATGCCACATAATATTGTAGATCTGGTCTACATAATGCTTGTGTTGTAGATGGGATTGCAATGTGTGATGGATGATGTTATTTCTCTCCAACAACTCTATATTTGTGCAAATTGACTCCATTGTCCATAGAAGCAACATAATGAGCATTTTCTATAGGTTTATTGATATCTCGCACCACAATGGGTCCAAAAATCATTTAACCATTCTTATCTGAACTATGCTAATAAAATTTCATCCACGGAATATGAAGATCCACATCAAATGTCTTGAACTTAACTTGATTGAATTCAAATTTACCTGTGGAGGTGAAGACTAGTAGCCTTAACTCCCATGCTCATAGGTGAGGCAACCGGATGTGTACATTTTCATGCGAACATGGAAAGAGTGTAAAACTCAAGCTCTTATCTCACATGTTGAAACCCACAATCCTAGAAATCCCTATAGGATTGTAAGCTAAGAAATATAAGGAACAATCATAGAAAACCATGTAGATGTTCAACCATATCCCATATCTTGTGAAAGGAATTGTAGATATCCACAATTATTGGGCACTATATAATGAACAACAATAGCATCATCGAATAGCTCCATGAAGTCTAGTTCGTGAATATATAAGCTGAGCCTAAGATCCCACAAAATAAAAAACTAGATAAGGGAGAGTAGGGTTTTGACAATGAAGAGAAAGATAGGAAACTAGAAGTGCATGTCGATATGTGTGAGGTTTTATGGAATCTGAAAACAAGTGTAATGGTTTCAAACTACAAATAAAAGGTAGGAGAAACACTCAGGACTACTCAGACACTCTAAATGGAAAATATAATGCTTCAAAATGGAAAATATGTTTCTAAGAAAGACATGCTCTGTCCATAACCTATTAGCCTAATACCATTATTGAACTATGAGCTAGAATGAAAGATAAGTTCATATTATATTTTATTTATACGATACATAATTAAATACATTGTTTCTGACTATTGGATTCATATTCCAAGGTCTCTTGGACTTTGATGACAATTCATATTCCATACCTTAACCCCAATAGATTAGGTGTCTAACATATATGGTGGGACAGAGCTTTATAGGGGGTGAAATTTATGATGAAATCGTAAATAAAGAAATGTTGGAGGAAGACCTAATGGAATACAAGAAGGGAGAAGACATAACTCTCCAAAAATTTAAATTTTTCAATGAGGGAAAAAATGGTTGAGATTTATAATGGTTCTTATACTTGTCGTGAAGATACTAGGGGAAGGAAGACCTACTTTCTTGGAAATTATTAAACAACCCAAGTTACCAATATGTTGTATGGAATGGCAACATTCGAGGGAAATTATGTGTTGGACGTGATAGAGGCACTTATCAAATATGTAGTGATTTGGAATCTACTGACCCAAGATTAGGGGTCTATTTTGGAAAGGTGAAGGACATGTCTTCTAATATTACCTTAGAGGATCCGCTGTTGTTGATTGCATCATGTGGAAAAAATGATGTTATAACATATTCGACATTATTTGTTGCCAAGATAAGGTAACAAGAGATCTATCCCTATAGGAGCATGTAGGGAGAGGAGTAAGTCAAAGCAAAAAAAAGCCAACAATCCAGATGAAAGTAAAGAAACATTTGCAAAAATAATGAAAGTTAAGGACCATAAAGTTCATCTAGTTGTGGGGGAAGATGTCGAAATAGAATTAGTTGTGCTCTACTTTGTAAATCAATTATAAAAATATTAGTAGGTAAAAAAGTATGTGAAGCTTCATTGTACAAGTAGATGGAGCATGGATAGAAAGGGTATATTGAGTAAGTTACAATCCTTCATATACTTGCTCGTGGTTGATTGTATTTTGGTTGGGTGAAGATGTGGATTGAATAATGGGAAGGAAATTATTTTTGGGAGCTTCTCTTTAGATTTTTTCTCTTGAGTCATAAAGACCAAGGAAATCCCCCGAGTACTTTCCCTCATTTCAAGGATAGTACACAAGGAAAACCCTAGAATATTTAGGGCATAAGGTGGGTCACTAGCAAGGCTTGAAGCCATTACAACAATATACTCAATATGATATCAACATTTCACTTGTAGGAATTGAATGTGTGAGGAGGATGAAAATCATTCCTCCCGACTACCTGAGATAAACCCAATTGAACCTTTTCTAAATATAAAAGGATGGACACTAATTTTTATTTTAGGAAGTAATTAATCTAGATCAAACCCATCTGGGTAAATATGTTGTGGTTTCCACTTGAACTATGTACCAACAACATAATAGAAGTAGAAATAATATTAGGGAGGTTCAAAAAATTGGAATAAAATTTCTGTAATAATGTTAAAAAAGGGTGGCTAAACTTCTTACAGAAATATATACCTTAGAGGGTTTACAAGAGGAAATCAAATTCATTCAAGGAGAAAGGATCTACAAGCAATTTCTATACTATTATAAAACTCCATTATAATGCTTGAATTATAAAGAAACTAGGCACCCATGGATAAATATTCAAATTCTAATGAAAAAAATACTTTGGAGGAGGAAAGAGACAATTCCAGTAAGCCAAAAGGGAATAATGGTCATACTGACCAAGGACTCAAAATGATAGAGCATTGGGATACTAATAGAGAGAATGTAGCTAAAAAATCGATAGGAAAAAGGGGAAGAATCAAAGCATCATTTAATAAGAAGCTATAGTGTAGGGAAATGCAAAATAATCTAGGCTCAAAGGATGCAAATAGAATGCAACGCTGATTGAAAGGTATGAAAACAATCCCCTTTTCCTTCATCCATGTATTTTAAGGAAAGGAAGCATATATATTCTCAATAGGAGAGTCCAATTCAATGTTAGATTGTATTGTTTTATTTCTAGTGACTATAGGGTATGTTTCAAATGGTGGAAATAACAGTGAGTTACTTTCATTTTAGTTTAAGTCTTGAAATGTCAAATTTCTAAGCCATAAGTGGATTTGTTTAAAACCTTTGAAAATATAATAAATGGGTTTACAAGTACATGGAATACAAGAAAAAAGGTATAAATTAAGGTAAAAAAAAGTGAAAATTTGAAAATAAGACCTTGAGATAAAAAGAGGATTAAGCATTGACATAAGTTGACCATCATTTGTAGGTAGCAAGTCATTCTTATCCCATGCAAAGAACAAGGAAAAAAAAAAGATATCAAGGAAGGAAAACAACTTAGAACAAAGTGGGGAATTAAAAAAAAAACACCTCAGTAAAGATTAAACCATGATAATCATATTTTTGAATATGATAAATGTAGGTGGTGCCAAATAAGAGCTATCCCCTGGGAGATGCTTTAAGAAATACAAGCCTAATGTAGTGTTGATATAAGAGATTATGTGTGAAGGTTAAAAAGTAGTGAATATTTTGTCAACCTATTTGCAAGATCAATCCTTCTTTCTGTCTAGATGCAAAAGGTAAGTTAGAAGGTTTACTTATAGGGTGGAATGATTATTTGGAACTTATCCAATCTTCGTTTCAATTTACCAACATTAAAACAATGGGAAGCAATTATTCCATAATTCATCTCTAAGGTCCTTATGCTAATAGTAAGGAATTATGGAACAATTTTAAGATACAAAGATGGGTTCCAAATTACAAGATCATTCTAGGAGGCCTCAACTTGATTTTGAAATCAAAAGAAATGTGGGAGAGATAATGTTAGATATGACCCATTGGCTAAATAATTATTGTAACTAGTAGAGGAGGTAGGGATTTGTGACATGGAACCTACCCAGTTGGTACTTACATGGAGAAATTTGAAGAGTGGAAATGTGGGGGTATCCAAAAGACTAGATAGAGATCTTGTAGCATAAAAAAATAATAGAGGGAATAATGAAGTCCTGGGTGGGAGAAGGAGGAGGTTTAGATAATTTTCCAATATTATTGCAATTAGAGGAGGACTCCAAACCTCCATGACCTTCTACATTTAATTACAAATGGTTGGAGCAAGAATATTTCTTGAATATAGTGAAGCAAAGTTGGAAAAAGTATGATCCAAGAGTTGGAATAACTATGTTGTACATAGTAGGGAACCTTAAACAAGTTTAAAAAAACAGGGGAATGGGCTAGAGAAAAATTACAAAAGGCCCAAAAAAACCCAATAGAAATAGAAAAGCAACTAGGAATTTTGTTTAAGAATAACATAAAAGGGGTATTCTTGGACAAGTGATTAAGCACACTTAAAGAACTAGAAAGGAGAAGAAGGTATTCATTGGAGCATGAAGAAGTTGATTGGAGGTTAAAAAGTAAAGCAATATTGTTACCCGAATGTGACTAGAAAATAAAGCTTTTATAGAATTATATATAACATGGGAAAATATGAATACAATATGAGGAATAAAATAACATTAATGTGAATAGAGTTAGCAAGTTTGAAGAGACAACATAAGCATGAGTAATTCACTTTGATAATTGTTTCAAGACCCCTAGGGGTAAATATAGTAGAAATAATGAAAGTTATCTCTCAATCACCAAGGTTGAGGGAGGAGGAAGATAATGAGGAATTGGTAGTTGAGCTTACTGTTGCCACAAAATATAGCAGGTCCACTACAAAGCTTCACTAGGCAGAGCCAAACCTTATGACAATGAGAGAAAGGGTTGTCGTTGTCACCTCAACAACCTTTCTCCAACTCTTTAGTGGTATTTTACTGCAACGAAGGCTTCCCTAAATCACCTAACAAATGTTTTGATGTTGTGGCCCAAGTTGATGGAGAAAAGGTATATCAAGTAGGATAAAGTTCCTACAAAGCTTAGAATTCCATGAAAAGGTTCTAGTGCTCTATACCTAGACTAAAGATATGGCTGTTATAAGTCATGGTTCTGTTGATTTGCAATGTTTTGGTGCACCTTGTCATATAATATCCCAAGAAAAGGCCTTTCAAGTATACTTGACAAAAAGGAACAAAGGACTTCCAATATGCCCCTAGGGTTAGGGTCAGTTAATGGAAAAACACACATAAACATCAAACAAGGATGACATCAACCCTAATAAGGAATGATTAACCAAGAAAAACCATGCACAATGCTATATTTTGATTCTATGTGATATATTGATGCAATTCCTAATTATTGGCCACAAACATCCACCACAATCACTTATATGCGGGAATTTACCCTATAAACCCTAACAACTAACGCTAGACGTCCAGGAGCAATGAAAAGAAGAGAAAAATTAATGAAATTCATGAATGATCAACGCAACAATTATTAAGTGCCTAGTACTAAATAGACTCAATGGAATATTCAAGGTCTAAAATTTCATGAACAGGCCTTGATGGAGTAAGGGGGGATGACTACGGAATCCACTTTTAAAAGCCTTAGTATTGTTCTCACGAGGGGAGAAATTAAATATAAGGAATGCACATTTAGAGTTTCCTTATAGGATTCAAAGACAACAACTTTGCATGCAATACTGGAGCAATATTTCAACATAAATTTAGCATTTAGTCATGGTATAAATAAAAAACCTACTTTACATATACAATATGCAAAATATCAAAGATAAAACATGAAATTTACAAAATTTTACAAAGAAGCACTTCTTTCAATCCCAAAAACAACATCTCCATGCAAAATACCATCTCCACAATAATTTTACGCATAGAAAAGTCAAATATTTCCTAAGTAGTGAAAAAGAGACTAGTTCATACTCTTAGAAGAGAAGAGTGAATAATGCGTGACGATGACATGAAATGAAAGGAAGCCTCTATTTATATGAGACTTAACCCCATCATTTTGAATAGCTAATTACAAGTTTACTTTCAGTGTTCCACAAGTGTGAGGTTACAAACCAATCTCACAGCTTAAGAACATAACAATAATGTTGGAAATGTCCACATGTGTGGGAAAAAAGCCTCCTCCACTATGACAACATCCTCCAAAGGAGCTAAAAATGTGACATGCAAGTAACAATGGGCTAATAAGTGCTCCATACTCCAAAATGTATCTCTATATGATGGTTCTCAATATCACAACAACAATGCTGCAACTCCCAAAGGTCTCATATTTAATTGTTAACTCGAGGTTTGTACAAACATAATAGGGGTCGATGCTATGTGTGCAATAAGCACTACCATTTTTTCTTTCTGAATTTTATAGTGGTGGAAGTACTGATATGAGATATGGTTACACAAAGACCATTCTAACTATTCTATGCTAAAGGGATAATTCAGAATTGAAGGAAATTAAAGACAATAATCCACCTATACTAACTGTAATGAAAGAAGGAAAACCAATGTAATTGGGATGAAATGAAAGCATGTAAATCAAAAACCCTAATTCTGTAGGAAAAAGGCATTTTCTACAACAAATAATGTTAAGGAATCTACTTGGTATCTTTGCTTCTAAATTCCATCTTCATGTTTCTAGGGATGTTGTAACATATTAAGGAAGGTGAAACATGATTTGGATGTAATTTTGGATGAGTTTCAGAAGCAAAATGAAATTTACTACATGAGTCCCTATTTTGCTACAAGAGATAGTCCAACAAGAAGTGAAATGCTAAGGACAAGGTTGGAACACCAAAGGTAGCTAATTAAGGCTAATAAATGATAAAACACTCAGGTCCACATCATCATGTCAGTGGTAGAAGGAATTATTTAGAAAATGGGTGGTTTTAGAGTCTATTGTATCTCGAGGAATGATGGAAACAAGCACTAGGGTTATGCTTTGCAATGTTGAATCAGACACATTTGAGCTGTTGCTCGATTATGGAGAGATATGTCGAGGGATGCTATTGCTTCGAGGGGTGGCAGTGGAGGAAAAATGAGCTACAAGGGCATACTTGCCGATGATTGTGTCGTTTCAAAGTTGAGAGGAATATTTCACAGTATAACTAGTAGGGTCTTTACCTACAACATTTTCTCTCCTGCAAGACCTATCGTGTGCCGGATCTCACACGTTTTCGACCAAATCCGTCTTTTGTTTAATTCTCATGATTTTTGTGGATTCGGGGTTTTTTCGACAATTATATCTGTCTCTATTTTCTTATCAGAGTGTGGATAAAGCCGAAGGAGCTCTAACATTATGGGATATGGATACTAAAAACCCAACATTAGTGATATCTACACTAAATTTGATGATAAACAATATGGGGACCTTAATCAACTTTGAGATGGATTAGTTTTTTTGTCTACAATGAGCTTTTGACCATTGACGTTAAGATATAGGCCCCTTTAGATGCCTAGGGCATGCTCTAACAAGAAGATCTGCGCCTAGGTCAAGATTATGACATAGATCTGGCATACACAAATATTTTTTTTGAAAGGATTGCCACATGCAAGGAAAATCATGTCGTTGATGGGAGGTTGCAATTTATCTCTTAAGGCTTTGACAATCACCGATTAGAGGATCATATTTTCAGTTGGAGGTGTGGGTCAGGGCATAATGGTTCTCAGGTCCCCTGTTGTGAGAGCTTTCAAATAGATCTAGACATGGGAGCATATTTCAAATTTTTTGTTAAAAACCTAGATTGAAAATAGACCTCCATAAGGGCTTGTTGAGATTCAACAAGATGATGAGCTTAGTGAAAAGAGCCGCCTTCAATAAGTGGGCCCCCAGGCTATTTTTGGCGCAAGTCTATTTTAGACATGGTGATCATATTTCAGAAGTTGCAGGATGCTATTTGTGGATGGTTGGTCAAGTTGGAAAAATAGATGAAATTCTGTTTTTAGAATAGTGGGCGAAGTCTATTTATAGATCGTCGATCTAAAAATATAAGTGTCGATTATTATTAGCTCTTAATAATAATTCGATAATAAACAACAACTTATTCTCTTGGAGCAGTGAGTTTCAATGCACAGTTTTGGAAAATCAGTGGGTTGAAGCCTTGAAAATCACTGCTTCAAACATTAGGGGAAAACCACCTGGTTGGGACATTAGGACAGCTCCTTTTCTGTTTGGCGTGGTGGCTCCGACTGGATTTATAGGACCAGTTTCCTAATAAAAAATGAATTGGTAATGGAATGATTGTGTGAATGGATGATGGAAATGAATGACTTAACTAATCTATTTAATTTAATCTATAACTTGCAAAATAATTCTAAAAAAAAAACTAACTCGGGTATTCAATATGAATACAACTTAAAGATTGTTTCAATCAAACCAATAATCATGAAAATGTATTATAATTTAATTGAAATATGTGGTATCAAATAATGATAACACTGTTTAAGAAATTAAACAGAGTTATAATAACACATTGTATTCATAATTTTATATATCATTTACATATACTATGATAGATGAATATTTCTACACATTAAAAAATGATATGTATAAAGAAATATTTGTAAAGCAAGTACATATAAATGATAGCACATTCAAAGAGAATATTTCACAACATAAGGAAAATAACAGTAAATTGATAGAAATACCAGATTCATCTTGATATTTTTCTTGATGCAATGCAATATCCAGATCCCGTGCTTTAACTTAAAACAAACTCCAAGATACAAAAATGCAATTCGTAGAGATGATTCGCCATAAACCACAGGATGTGATCTTTTATAAAAATAAAATAGTCGATGGAGTACAGAAATGTAACATCCAAGCCAAAATATTACAAACTTCGGACCCATTCTCAAATGCACAGAAGGGTTTTAAATAGGAAATTAATAAAACAAAATAACTAAAACTATTGCTACAATATATCATCGGAAATCCGGAAATAGACTTGCGATATTAAAATGAACAGATTCATTGATTTTCTCCTGCATTCAATGTGCCGAGATGGCAGATTTTGAGCATATATTTGACCTATGCTGGATGACTTAGCCTTGAATGCAACTGACCAGTATACGTGGCATCAGAAAACTATGGAATGATGCAATTAATGGCATTGGAAAGGAATTTAATTGCCATTTGCTGACTGTGTGGCTTGATTAGATATGTCCACATGATATCCCATGAAATTCCTTGAAGTTTTCTGATTTGCTGATTCTTGTTGACTAATTCTTGTTTCCACCTAGTATCAGTCTCTTTTACCTTTGGTAATTTACCTGGAATACAATATGAAATTAAATTGGTTGCATATAAGCTATCATTAACCAACTGTGTTATATTATTCATCATAGTTTTGGCTCTTTCTCCTTTGATCAACTGTTTTTCCCATTCAACAAACATAATTTCTTTGTGCCTTTCCTCAATCCTGGGAAGGTTTGCATTCCTTCCTTGCTCCGAGTCTTGCCATGAAAGAAATTCAGAAATTTTCTCATCTGCATCATGAAATTCAAATCTGAGGCTAACTGCTACATCTATAAGAGATGATGTTATTTCACATAAGGGCTCAGCTTGTGCCATCTTTTGACAGAGTTCATTCAACTGCTGAGACAGTAGTTTATTTGTTTCAAGAGCTTCAGTTTTAAATTGGTTAATTTTAGGATAATCCTTAAATTTGTCCAATCTTGCTTGGAATTTTTTTCTTGCTCAAATTTAGCAGTTTTCTCATTTTGCAGTAGGGTCTGTAATTTTTCCACTTCTTGACTTAACTGCTATTGCTTATTCAAAGCTTGTTGATCAATATTTTTCTTTTCAATGCGAAGTTTCTCTTCCAACTGTTTAGCTCTGAGCCCTTCTTCTTGCAAATGCTGCTCCAATTGCATTATTTTTTGTTGATTTTCTGTTGCTTGTTCCTCCAGCATAGCTATATGTAAGTCCTTTTGTTTCATCATTTGGGTGACTTCAGAATCTTTGTCTATAGTGGCTGCACTATAGGCACCTGCATATTGTGACAATTTGGTGAGATCCTCTGAAGGATTCACCTCAGTATTCTTCCAAACAATGTTCATAAATTCAACTTGTGATGTTGAAAGTGACTCTTGATCTGTTCTTCTTCTCTTCCTTTGTTTGCTGACAACAGCCCTATGCCTAGGACTATAAAATATATCTAGAGGAGGAATTTCTTCTACTTTCAACACAATTTATTCTGTAGGATGCTCAAGAATAATCTCCATATCTTGTTCTTTCAGAATGTCAACTTGAGGATTATTTTGTGACCCTATTTGCTGAGCAAATTGTTCATATTGACTTAACAAATGGGGAGTAACAATAACATCAACGGAATCCACCACTTTCTCCGTGGTCTTTTCTCTTTCAAGTTGATTATCTAGCGTATTACCAATATCTTCTTTTCCAGTCTGTATATTAGCTTTGCTACTTGTACCTTCTTTCTCAGTCTGCATATTGGTCTTACTGCCTGTACTTTCTTTTTCTGTCTGAACATCAAGTTTGCTAGCTGTATTTCCTTTCTCAGTATTTACATCAGTTTTGATGCTAGTGTTCTTCTTTTGTACATCAGGCTTGGTTCCTGTTCTTTCCTTCTCAGTTTTTACATTGACTATACTGGTAGACACTTCTTTTTTGCTTTGTTAGCTGCATATTCCTTTTTATTCTGCTCTGTTTCTATATTTTCAGACTCTTGCAAAGGAATTCTTAACTGGTCAAGAGGAGCTTTCAGCAGTCTATGACTTCTAAAATGCATGAATTTATTCATATCCTCTTTCTGAAACTTGAATTTAGCCATGTCATAAACTTGGGAAAATATATCAATAGAAATAAATAAATCATCAAATTCATCGGGCTCATGCTCAAACCTAGCGATTTGAACCAAAGTTGTGAAATCAAATGCTACTTTTCTCAGGTCATACTGCCTGCCTGGGACTGTTGCAAACTTAAGATCTCTTATTTTAATGACTTCTTTTCCAGCACGTTTTAAATAATTAAGAGTATAATTTCCACAATGAAAGGGAAAAGTAGGCCACATCAATTTATTTCTATTCTTTAGACATCTTAACATCCCTCCTTCTGTTAACTGGTAAGAAATTTCTTGGGCTAGAAATTTGTCGGGAAAATATAGAGGTAAGATATGTGGTTCCACAATGCTTCCAAAAACTCTGATATAAGTAAATTTCTCTTCTCCAAACCAATCGCCAATTAGGGATATCTCATTCTTTTCTTTTTCAGAAAGGCAGGGAGGAAATTGGTCAAAAATGGTCTTGTAGACTGGAATCATAAAGCCGTGACAAATTCTATAGACGTGATTTTTAAAATGGACCTTCCACAAGTACTTATGGTAGATATTTATAGGGACAGGGTTTTGAGGGGCCCATTTTCAACCTAGAATGGGAAATTCTGAATTGAAACATAGGACATCTAGGATGTAGGCACAGAAATGAAACGGGGTCGTATTTCCTGTATCTTTGTACTTTCTATATTCTAGGATTCTATTAGCTATTTTGTCTGAAAGGATAACCGGCCAGTCCATGATCTCAGAATTTACAACAGAATGAATGAAGGGTACCATTTGTATTGAAAATATTGCAGAATTATCATTTCCGAAAAGCCTACACATCATTGCGGCAGCATAACAATATGGGGGTGCAAGAGACTCCACGAAGTACATACCTGATGCTTCATTTTTATGTTTCTCTGGAGCTCTTCTCCATTCCCTAATTGGTTCTGACTGAGTCTCATTGCTTGCAGCGAAATCCTTAATGAAGGCATTGTTATAGATTTTCTGAGGGTCTGGAAGATGGTACATTGCTTTTATATCCTCTGCTCTGAAATACCCAAATGTTGTTCCCGAAGCTGAAACAAATTTCCTATTTGTGATGGTGATATTGTCTATCACCCACCGAATTACATCATAATAGGGAAAAATATTTTCCCGTGCTACAATTATGTGAAGGAATGAATTTGCAAGTGCTTTGAGAGGAGTCTCAGAATCAGAATCTGAGTCTTCTTCATCTGGTACTATCACCTTCACCTCAGTGACCTTAGGGTTTTCTCTTTCAATCAAGTTATATACATCTTCCCAAGAAATGTTTCCAAGACCCTGGCATGATGTATCTGTAACCAGCTTAATTTTGGCTGGTTTCTCTTTTGGGACTATTGTAATATTAGTGGCCTTTGCTTTCTTAGATCTCTTAGACATTTTCTCATCTGGTATTATTTCGCTAGCTCAACGAACAAGAGGGTTGGAAGCTCTATGGTTCTACAAATGAGAAAAAACTTTCAGACGCGGTAAAAATGAAGTAAGGAGAATAGCTATATGAAAAGATTTATTCAATGATTTCAATTTATTAACTCCATGTTTAAACTTAAATGCTCTGTATGAGAGTCACACTCACGCATTCAAATTAGAATCAATCACCATAATTCATTTGATTTTCTAATTAATAATGAACGTACAATCGGAGATTGGCAATTTTGAAATGTGAATATAAAACTTTCCTTTTGAATTTTCCGATTGCGATGAATAAATAATATATGTGCAATGTAAAAAAGTGATAAAATAAAGACTAAGTATCCATTGCATTGAGGATTTTCGAAAGGGACAACAAATAACATCTCATGATCTTCGCCGATTTGCGAATGCGATGATGGTGTATCGCATCGGCTCTTTCCAAAGGAAATAAGTTGTAAATGATATCTACCGATTTGCGATTGCGATGATGGTGGGTTCCATCGCATCGAGATTTTTATAGAATGAATGAATATGATGTTGTTCCTCTGAAATGCGATTGCGATAAATCGCATCGCATCAGAGTTTTGTAATTGACTGAATGAGGGGTTCTCTTTTCATTTTGTGATTTTCGATTTGTGATGGGTTACATCGCATCAGAGTTTATAAAACATGTACATGTAACATTGCTCCTCCGAAATGGGATTTGCGATAAATCGCATCGCATCAGAGTTTTGCAAAGCAAATGTGAAACTTTAAGATTCCTCTGATTTGCGATTGCGATTACTTTATCACATCGGACTTATTCAATATGAATACTTTTATGTTCTATGTTGATGCGATAAAAGACTTTATATTTCATTGGATCGGAAAATTTCAATGTTGCATTTGTTTATATACACTTGTGATATGCGATATGCAGTATATGATTTTCTAAACAATGAACCTTTTATTGTTTTATTCAAAATGATTGGATTTCCTCAAAGTTTTTTATTCCTATCTTAAAAAGAAAGGGGACCTATTTCTAAATGAAATTTATTCTAAAATTTTGAAATGGGGAGGGTCGTTGTACCGTACAACAATTGGCGATTCACTGGAAGAAACAGTTATCTCTAAAAAATAAAATGAATACTATATTTCTAGTAAGTAAAAAGTTTTAAAGATAATGAAAACTATCTTAGAGAAATTTTAAATAAAATCTAACTCTAAAAAATCATAAAAATCACTTACAATTTCTTTCTAATTCCTCAAAAATAAAAACATTTATGTGTCTTCTCAAGCCTTGATTGGTTGATAATAATAAAGTAGGGGGCTCCTCCAATTTTAGCTTTTTTGTTTTACTATATTGTCATAGGTATTGCTTCTGTTTCCTGCAAACATTCATAGTCTCGACAGGGTTACCTTTTAACCATCAACCATTCGTTGTCCCATCCATCTAAGAGCATGATTCTTTAAAAGATAAATTCATAAGACATTGTATCTTATGTTTTTCTTTTATTTATTTGTTTTAATTTAAAAGCCATTGTTCTGGTTTGGTAGCCAGTTGATAACAATGCCACTCACTAGTTGTAATTAAACTAAACAAGCTGGCTTGTGATGAGACCCCTTGTCTTATAATTATAAGCCATTACCCTGTTTTGGTATGCAGTGTTGGTAATGTCAGTTTTATTACTTTTTATGATCATGGTAAACAGGGTCGTGATGAGACCTCTTATCTCTTAATTTTGACATATAATTTCTTAGAATTACATTCTAAAAAATCGCAACCTTAATGAATGAGGTGAAATGATTTTATCCTTAAGAATCAATGGATGACAATTTTCAGAGTTTTTTGAATGCCAAAGCTTGGAAAAGTCTTTACTTTTTATGGATAACCTTTCTCTCCTTAATAAACTTATAATGATTTACAATTTTCTCAAGTTTTCAAAAGATCATGCAAATGTTTTGGACAAATTTTCAAAGTTTAACATTTTATTTTAAACTATCCAAAACTGTAATCATTTCTATAAAAATTCTTATTTACAAAAAGTAAGTATCTATAATATTTTCTCGAAGATTTTTTCAAATAGTAAAAATTCAATTAAAGAATATTTAACAACCTTATTTACAAAACAAATAAAAATTGCAGAAAGGAATATGTACAAGTAAGAAGGGGTTACCTCTTTAAGAAAATAATTTCTTTAAAATAAGCCCATTTTCAGGAAGAGATTCTCTCTTTCCTGTTAAATCTTGTAGAATGAATATATATGAGCCTATATTTTTAGCAATCTGAAATGATCCAAGCCACATATTTTGAAATTTGGTATGCTTGCCTTTATCTTCATGTGCTTTATCCCATTTCAGAACAAGATCACCAATTTGCAAAGTTTTGGATCCGGTGGAACTTGAATCAAAAGAAGATTTTACAAGCTATTGGTGTTTTTCATGAATACTTTTTGCTTTCTCTCTATCTTCTTCTAATTTAAGAATTTGATCAAATCTCAACTGAATAGATGATGAAGGATTCTCTTCAATAGTTTTTTTAATGATTTTGATGAGATTTTTATTAGTAGATTCAGCTAAACCATTACCTTGTGGATAATAATTTGTTGAATATTTCAATTTGAAACCTCTTTTGATTGCAAATTCCATTATACTATTTCCAAAAAAATAAGATGCATTGTCAAAGACAAGAGCGTTAGGTACACCAAACCTGGTAATGATGAATTGATTAATGAATTCAATGATTGCATCAGAATTGGCTACCTTTAAAGGAATTGCTTCTACCCACTTTGTGAAGTAATCTGTTGCTGTAAGGATGTATCTGTGTTGTTTGGAAGAGTGTGGTACTATTTCTCCAATGATATCAAGCCCCCATTGCTCAAATGGTTGCTCAATGTTTACTGGCTATAAAGGAAAAGCTGGCTTCTTTTGTTTTCCACTATTAGTTTGACAAATCTTGCACTTCCTTACATAATCATGTGTATCTTTGAAAAGGGTAGACCAATAATATCCAGCATGGATTATTTTGTGAGCTATGGTATCACCTCCAAAATGTCCACCTGCTGGTCCATCATGTAATTCCTGCAATAGCTTCTTTGCTTCAGTCTTTTCAAGACATCTTAATAGAATCGAATCATAATTATTTCTGAATAACACATCATCAATGATTTCATAATGTTTAGCTTTTAATCTTAGAGCACATTTGTTCTTATAGCTGAGATTAGAAGGAGCATACCCATTTTTCAAGCAAAAGATCAGATCAGCATATTGAGATTCAAAATCTATAACACTTATCTGATTTGCTTGAACGATATTAGCTTGATCTTGGTGTGCTGGTATGTTGTGGGCTCCTACTAACAATTTGCAAAAACCTTGTCCTTTAACAATCTTGGCTGGCTTAATATCAATATCATACTCTTGCAAAGCTGTTACCCAATTAGCTCTCTTTTCTCCTACTTCTTTTTGAATTAACAATTGTCTCACTGTAGAGAATGGGACAATAATTTTTGTATGTGTCTTTAGGAGAAAAGGTCTAAAATGTTTGATTGATTTAAACACAACAAAGGCTTGTTTTTCTACATCGGAATAATTAAGCTTAGCTCCTTGCAGATTTGAGCTAAAGAAAGAAATTGGTGCTTCTATTTGTTGATCATTGAACCATGTTAAAACATCAACATAGGATGTTTCAGTAGCCAAGGTATACAGAATAATTTTTTTAGAAAAATCAGGAGTATTCAATGTAGGTGCATTAATGATTTCCTGTTTGATTGCATCAAAGGCTTCCTTCTCTTTATACCCCCATTTGAATACTGAATTTTTCTTAATCATATTCTGCATAGGTAAAACAATTTGAGAAAAATCAGGAATGAATCTTTTTACAAAATTGATTTGCCCTAGAAATGATTGCATGGATTTCTTGTTATGTGGTAAAGAAATATCATAAATTTCTTTCACTCTGTCAAGGTCGATATATATACCATCTTTTGACACAAAAAACCCTAAGAGTTTTCCTTCATTGAGAGAAAAAAAGGATTTCTTTGCATTTAAAGAAATACCAAACCTTCTATATCTTTCAAATATATGTTTCAAATCATGTAGATGATTGGATCTTTTATTTGAAAATATTGTTATGTCATCAAGATAAATAACAACTGATCTATCAATCAGACCCTTAAATGCTATATCCATGGCTCTCTAGAAAGTAGCTCCTGCATTTATTAAACCAAAAGGCATTTTCTGGTAAGCATAGGTTCCCCATTTGGTTCTGAAAGTAGTTTTCAGCCTATCATCTAGATGTACTAATATTTGATTATAGCCTGAAAAACCATCAAGAAAGGACATGAATTCAGAACCAGCTACCTTTTGAAGTATTTGTTCCATCGTTGGTAATGGGAAGTTATATTTTTGACATGCCTTGTTTAAATTTCTAAAATCAATGCAGATTTTAATATCTCCATTCTTCTTCCTGACAGGTACCATGTTGGAAACCCAATTAGAATGCCTGATAAGAAAAATGATTTTCGCCTTTAAAAGTTTATTGAGTTCTACCTTGATTTGACTTTCAAGATTTGGATGAATTTTTCTTAACTTCTGTTGAACAGGTTTGACATCATAAAGAATTGGAATTGTATGTTGAATAACAGAAGTATCATAAGTTTTCAAGTCCTCATAATTCCAAGCAAATTTTTTTTTATACCTACTCAGAAGTTTGATGAAATCAGTTCTTTCCTCTGGAGTTAACTCGAGTCCTATATTAACATTTTGAGGTTTAGACTTAGAGCCAAGATTTGGGAATAGGATTTTTATTACTTTTTTAGGTATTTTGAAGATCATGATCATTTTCATCAATTATTTGTTCATCATAGGATTTCTCTGAAGTCAAGAAATTCAAGATATCTTCATCAAGATAGAATACTCTCCAGTTTGTGATATTATTGGGAACAGATGGTCAAAATATTAATTCGATTGAAAACCTATCAGGACTGTAATCTTCAGTAGGGAGGAGTTTGGATGCAACATTAGCTAACAAATCAACTGATGTGTTTTGATTTCTAGGAATAGAAGAGATATTAAATGCTAAAAGTTGAGTGGTAAGGTCTTGCACAAGTTTTTGATAATGTTTGAGATGTCCTGAAAGACAATGAATGGCATTCCTTACTTGTCTTATGACAATTTCAGAATCACCATATACTTTCAAGTATTTGACATTAAACCCTATAGCTTTATAAAGCCCTTGGATCAAGGCTTCATATTATGCAGTATTGTTTATGCACTCAAATTCTAGTCTACATGACAGCATAGTTTTCTCTCCATCTGGATTAATTAAAATGCATCCTGCTCCTGCACCATCGCTAGATTTTGATCCATCAAAATATAATGACCAAAATAAAGACTTATCTACAGGTTTATCTATAGGTTGATCAGAAACATTAATAATTCTAGAAGAATCAGATTGTGAAAAATTTTCAATTTGTGAAATAAAAGTATTTACAGAAAAGGGTGATTGTGGTGCTGTAAAATTCCCAATGAATGATTCAGCAGAATAACCTCCGAGGATATTTTTATTAAAAGCTACAGGTTCATTTGCTTGTTCAAATTCTGTTACAGTATGCATCATGTGTTTTTCTTTCTCAACTTTTATTTGATTTGGTTTCCCTTTGTAGGGAAGCCACATATGTGAATAATCAGTGCCAATATAACCATTAAGCTTTGTAGACCAATCCCTGCTTAAGACTAATCCATAGAATTCAGGAATATCTGCAATTAGAATATCAATTCTTTGGAATATCCTAGGATCGGAAGCTAATCGAATAGTAACTGAATTGATTTCTCCCACAACTTGGACTTTAGAGCGATCTAATTGAACAATGTGAATTGCAGACTTTTGTGGTTCAATATTCAATTTTGCACAGACTAAAGTAGGCAATATATTAGATGATGCTCCTGAATCTATCAAGCAATTATGCAAATTCTTGTTGTAGATTTCATAAGTCAAAAGAAAAGGAGGTGTCTGAGAATTTGATCTTTCTCCAATACAAACAGTATCAGTGGCATCTACTTTATCTAGTGGCTTACCTGTTCCTTTAGCTGCTTTGGAAACTACACCACTTGGTAGAGGAGCGATGGGTGTTGCATTTAATTCTTTCAATAACAACTTCTGTTGATGTTTAAGTTTGCTGAGTTCATGTAAGGAAATGTTCACTCTGGTCTTCTTCATGTCTTCAACAATGTTATAATCCATAGGATCTGATACCACCAAAGTTTTAGATGTTGTTGTAGGAGGATTAGAAGATGATGGCTGATTTTGAGTGGGTAAAGGAGAAGCTTTCTTTACAGGAGATTTGTCTTTGGTAGTCGGAGTTGTACTTTTCTTCTTAGGAACAAATTGAACAGGCTCCGCTATAGATTTACTCCTTGTACTTACTGGCATGGCTTCTTGTTCTATTTCATTGTCCGAGTTAGAAAGAATGAAATCCCACATCCCATGTAATTCAACTATTTCCTCTCTTTCTTCTTCTTCATCTGATACTGGAGGAGTATCTTCTTCTTCTTCTTCCTCTGAATCTGCATTGGATATTGAATTGGGAGGTTTAAATTCAACTTGTGTTCTTTTGAAGTTTCTGAATGGCCTTTTGGTAGAAGTTTCTGCCACTTGCTTCTTAATCTCAACCATCTCATTAGAAATAGTTTTGAGAACTTTCTGTAAGCCTTCCATGTCATATGGATCTCTCGGTGTTTTCTTCTTTGAATCATCCTTAAAGCTAACCTTTTTTGATTTTCTTTCCTCAATAGCATTTTTCTTATCCAAAGAAACAATCCTTCTTTCAACTGCAATCGCTTCTTTCATGTTTTCATCCAAAGTAGGTTTAGCATATCTATCAACAAAAAATGCTATATTTGAAGGCAAAGCTGTTATATACCATTCACTTCAGACCTGCTCACTAGGCTTTGATGTTGTAGGGATTTTATTCAAGAGTTTATTGAATCGGGAATTAAATATTTGATGGGTTCTTTGGGTTCTGTCTTCAAATTGGAGAGATCATTGATTAGGATAGCTATTGATCTATCATCTCCAAATTTAGTTAAGAAATGTTCTTGAAAAATATCCCAACTTGTAATAGATCCTGAAGGTAATGAAAAATACTAGGATCTTGCTGCCCCTTGCAAAGTATAGGGGAATAAACTGACTACAACATCCTCATGTTCAACTCCGTTTAAGTTTACAACAAGCATAAAGTTATTGATATGTTCTTCATCTTGTCTGTTAAGGTTAGGACTAAATTTTGGTAGCCATTTTTCAGGATGATCTGGTAAATCATGTAAGGGTGCAACCATCGCAACAACTCCTGGACTAGCCCATGGCCTCTGTGCCATTGTTGTGATAACAATTGAAGGACTAGAAGAGACAGTTGGTGTTTGGACAGATGTTCTCTGAGAAGATGATATTGGAACAGAAGATGTTTGAATAGCTGATGTTGGGACAACTGCAGTTTTCTGAGTTGGGGTTTGGGAAACAGATGATTGAATTTATGATGAAGAACTAATATCACTCTCTGATTCCGATGGGGTTTTTCTTGTTTTAACTCTACTAGGTAGAGGAAATTCCTTTGGAGGAATACCAAGTTTTTCACTCTGTAACCAGTAAGAGGTTTGGAAGAAACAAATTGTGAAGTTACACTACCTTCAGATAATTCAGACTCTTCTAAAGATAATGAGAACCCTTTTAATTTGTGAATTAAAGCTTGTACTTCAGGGGACTCAGGAGGTTGATTTTCTGATTGGTTTGAGACTTTGGTAGTGGGTGTTTGAATATTCTTATCAATTTCTTCCCTAGGGATTTGAGATGTAGAAGAAATTGAAGAGGGTGATGAGGGTGAGTTGCTCTTAGAATGGCCTGTGGATTGAGATTACTTGCCATTCATAGCTTAGGCCCTCCTTCTAGCGCCAAAAATGTTGAAGCCTTGAAAATCGCTGCTTCAAACATTGGGGGAAAACCACCTGGTCGGGACCTTAGGACAACTCCTTTTCCGTTTGGTGTGGTGGCTCTGACTAGATTTATAGGACCAGTTTCCTAATAACAAATGAATTGGTAATGGAATGATTGTATGAATGGATGATGGAAATAAATGATTGAACTAATCTATTTAATTTAATGTATATCTTGCAAAATAATTCTAAAAAAAAAACTAACCTGGGTATTCAATATGAATAAAACTTAAAGATTGTTTCAATCAAACCAATAATCATGAAAATGTATTATAATTTAATTGAAATATGAAGTATCAAATAATGATAACTCTGTTTAAGAAATTAAACAGAGTTATAATAACACATTGTATTCATAATTTTATATATCATTTACATATACTATGATAGATGAATATTTCTACACATTCAAAAATGATATGTATAAAGAAATATTTGTAAAGCAGGTACATATAAATGATAGCAAATTCAAAGAGAATATTTCACAACATAAGGAAAATAACTGTAAATTGATAGAAATACCAAATTCATCTTGATATTTTTCTTGATGCAATGCAATATCCAGATCATGTGCTTTAACTTAAAACAAACTCCAAGATACAGAAATGCAATTCTTAGAGATAATTCGCCATAAACCACAATATGTGATCCTTTATAAAAATAAAACAGTCGATGGAGTATAGAAATGTAATATCCAAGACAAAATATTACAAACTCCGGACCCATTCTCAAATGCACGGAAGGGTTTTAAATAGGAAATTAATAAAACAAAATAACTAAAACTAGTGCTGCAATCTATCATCGGAAATCCGGAAACAGACTTGCGATATTAAAATGAACAGATTCATTGATTTTATCCCGCATTCAATGTGCTGAGATGGCAGATTTTGAGCATATCTTTGACCTCTGTTGGATGACTTAGCCTTGAATGCAACTGACTAGTATACGTGGCATCGGAAAACTCTGGAATGATGCAATTAATGGCATTGGAAAGGAATTCAATTTCCATTTGCTGACTGTGTGGCTTGATTAGATATGTCCACATGATATCCCATGAAATTCCTTGAAGTTTGCTGATTTGCTGATTCTTGTTGACTAATTCTTGTTTCCACCTGGTATCACTCTCTTTTACCTTTGGTAATTTACCTGGAATACAATCTGAAATTAAATTGGTGGCATATAAGCTATCATTAACCAACTGTGTTATATTATTCATCATATTTTTGGCTCTTGATGTGGCTCTTTCTCCTTTGATCAACTGTTTTTCCCATTCAGCAAACATAATTTCTTTGTGCCTTTCCTCAATCCTGGAAAGGTTTGCATTCCTTCCTTGCTCCGAGTCTTGCCATGAAAGAAATTCAGAAATTTTCTCATCTGCATCGTCAAATTCAAATATGAGGCTAGTTGCTTCATCTATAAGAGATGATGTTATTTCACATAAGGGCTTAGCTTGTGCCATCTTTTGACAGAGTTCATTCAACTGCTGAGACAATAGTTTATTTGTTTCAAGAGCTTCAGTTTTAAATTGGTCAATTTTAGGATAATCCTTAAATTTGTCCAATCTTGCTTGGAATATTTTTTCTTGCTCAACTTTAGTAGTTTTCTCATTTTGCAGTAGTGTCTGTAATTTTTCCACTTTTTGAGTTAACTGCTGTTGCTTATTCAAAGCTTGTTGATCAATATTTTTCTTTTCAATGCCAAGTTGCTCTTCCAATTTTTTAGCTCTGAGCCCTTCTTCTTGCAACTGCTGCTCCAACTGCATTATTTTTTGCTGATTTTCTGTTGCTTGTTCCTCCAACATAGCTATCTATAAGTCCTTTTGTTTCATCATTTGGGTGACTTCAAAAGCTTTGTATATAGTGGCGGCACTATAGGCACCTGCATATTGTGACAATTTGGTGAGATCCTCTGAAGGATTCACCTCAGTATTCTTCCAGAAAATGTTCATAAATTCAACTTGTGATGTTGAAAGTGACTCTTGATCTGCTATTCTTCTCTTCCTCTGTTTCCTGACAACAACCCTATGCCTAGGACTATAAAAGATATCTAGAGGAAGAGTTTCTTCTACTTTCAACACAGTTTCTTCTATAGGATGCTCAGGAATAATCTCCATATCTTGTTCTTTCAGAATGTCAACTTGAGGATTATTTTGTGACCCTATTTGCTGAGAAAATTGTTCATATTGACTTAACAAATGGGGAGCAACAATAACATCAGCAGAATCCACCACTTTCTCCGTGGTATTTTCTCTTTCAAGTTGATTATCTGGCTCATTACCAATATCTTCTTTTCTAGTCTATATATTAGCTTTGCTTCTTGTACCTTCTTTCTCAGTCTGCATATTCGTCTTACTGCCTGTACTTTATTTTTCTGTCTGAACATCAAGTTTGCTAGCTGTATTTCCTTTCTCAGTATTTACATCAGTTTTGCTGCTAGTGTTATTCTTCTGTACATCAGGCTTGGTTCCTGTGATTTCCTTCTCAGTTTGTACATTGACTCTGCTGGTAGACACTTCTTTTCTTGCTTTCTTAGCTGCATCTTCCTTTTTCTTCTGCTCCGTTTCTATATTTTCAGACTCTTGAAAAGGAATTCTTAACTGTTCAAGAGGAGCTTTCAACAGTCTCTGAATTCTAAACTACATGAATTTATTCATATCCTCTTTCTGAAACTTGGATTTAGCCATGTCATAAACTTGGGAAAATTTATCAATAGAAATAAATAAATCATCAAATTCATCGGGCTGATGCTCAAACCTAGTGATTTGAACCAAAGTTGTGAAATCAAATGCTACTTGTCTCGGGTCATACTGCCTGCCTGGGATTGTTGCGAACTTAAGATCTCTTATTTTAATGTCTTCTTTTTCAGCATGTTTGAAATCATTAAGAGTATAATTTCCACAATGAAAGGGAAAAGTAGGCCACATCAATTTATTGCTATTCTTTAGACATATTGACATCCCTCCTTCTGTTAACTGGTAAGAAATTTCTTGGGCTAACAATTTGTCGGGAACATATAGAGGTAAGATATGTGGTTCCACAATGCTTCCAAAAACTCTGATATAAGTAAATTTCTCTTCTCCAAACCAGTCTCCAATTAGGGATATATCATTCTTTGCTTTTTCAGAAAGCCGGGGAGGAAATTGGTCAAAAATGGTCTGATAGACTGGAATCATAAAGCCATGACAAATTATATAGACGTGATTTTTAAAATGGACCTTCCACAAGTACTTATGGTAGATATGTATAGGGACAGGGTTTTGAGGGGCCCATTTCCAACCTAGAATGGGAAATTCTGAATTGAAACATAGGACATCTAGGATGTAGGCACAGAAATGAAACGGGGTCGTATTTCCTGTATCTTTGTACTTTCTATATTCTAGGATTCTATTAGCTATTTTGTCTGAAAGGATAACTGACCAGTCCATGATCTCATAATTTACAACAGAATGAATGAAGGGTACCATTTGTATTGAAAATATTGCAGAATTATCATTTCCGAAAAGCCTACACATCATTGCGGTAGCATAACAATATGGGGGTGCAAGAGACTCCACGGAGTACATACCTGATGCTTCATTTTTATGTTTCTCTGGAGCTCTTCTGCATTCCCTAATTGGTTCTGAATGAGTCTCATTGCTTGCAGTGAAATCCTTAATGAAGGCCTTGTTATAGATTTTCTGAGGGTCTGGAAGATGGTACATTGATTTTATATCCTCTGCTCTGAAAGACCCAAATGTTGTTCCCGAAGCTGAAACAAATGTCCTATTTGTGATGGTGATATTGTCTATCACCCACCGAATTACATCATGATAGGGAAAAATATTTGCCCGTGCTGCAATTCTACGAAGGAATGAATTTGCAAGAACTTTGAGAGGAGTCTCAGAATCATAATATGAGTCTTCTTCATCTAGTACTGTCACCTTCACCTAGTACTGTCACCTTCACCTCAGTGACCTCAGGGTTTTCTCTTTCAATCAAGTTATATACATCTTCCCAAGAAAATTTTCCAAGACCCTGGCATGATGTATCTGTAACTAGCTTAATTTTGGCTGGTTTCTCTTTTGGTACTATGGTAATAACAGTGGCCATTGCTTTCTTAGATCTCTTAGACATTTTCTCGTCTGGTATTGTTTCGCTAGCTTGGCGAACAAGAGGGTTGGAAGCTCTATGGTTCTGCAAATGAGAAAAACTTTCAGACGCGGTAAAAATGAAGTAAGGAGAACAACTATATGAAAATATTTATTCAATGATTTCAATTTATTAACTCCATGTTTAGACTTAAATGCTTTGTATGAGAGTCACACTCACGCATTCAAATTAGAATCAATCACCATAATTCATTTGATTTTCTAATTAATAATGAATGTACAATCGGAGATTGGCAATTTTGAAATGTGAATATAAAACTTTCCTTTTGAATTTTCCGATTGCGATGAATAAATAATATACGTGCAGTGTAAAATAGCGATAAAATAAAGACTAAGTATCGATCGCATTGGGGGTTTTCAAAAGGGACAACAAATAACATCTCATGATCTTCGCCGATTTGCGATTGCGATGATGGTGTATCGCATCGGCTCTTTCCAAAGGAAATAAGTTGTAAATGATATCTGCCATTTGCGATTGCAATGATGGTGGGGTCCATCGCATCAAGATTTTTATAGAATGAATGAATATGATGTTGTTCCTCTGAAATGCGATTGCGATAAATCGCATCGCATCGGAGTTTTGCAATTGACTAAATGAGGGGTTTTATTTTCGTTTTGCGATTTATGATTTGTGATGGGTTACATCGCATCAGAGTTTATAAAACAAGTACATGTAACATTTCTCCTCCGAAATGTGATTTGCGATAAATCGCATCGCGTTGGAATTTTTCAAAGCAAATGTGAAACTTTAAGATTCCTCCGATTTGCGATTGCGATTACTTTATCACATCGGACTTATTCAATATGAATACTTTTATGTTCTATGTTGATGCGATAAAAGACTTTATATTTAATTGGATCGGAAAATTTCAATGTTGCATTTGTTTATATACACTTGTGATATGAGATATGTGATACATGCTTTTCTAAACAATGAACCTTTTATTGTTTTATTCAAAATGATCGGATTTCCTCAAAGTTTTTTATTCCTATCTTAAAAAGAAAGGGGACCTATTTCTAAATGAAATTTATTCTAAAATTTTGAAATGGGGAGGGTTGTTGTACCGTACAACACCTCCATAAGGGCTTGTTGAGATTCAACAAGATGATGAGCTTAGTGAAAAGAGTCGTCTTCAATAAGTGGGCCCCCAGGCTATTTTTGGCGCAAGTCTATTTTTAGACATGGTGATCATATTTCAGAAGTTGCAGGATGCTATTTGTGGATGGTTGGTCAAGTTGGAAAAATAGATGAAATTATATTTTAGAATATTGGGCAAAGTCCATTTATAGATCGTCAATCTAAAATTAGAAGTGTCGATTATTATTAGCCCTTAATAATAATCCGATAATAAACAACAACTTATTCTCTTGGAATAGTTAGTTTCAGTGCACAGATTTGGCAAATCAGTGGGCTGAAGGAATTACTCAATTCCTAGGGTTTACTAGTGGTTCATGCATGGAGGACTTAGTTAGAACTAAAGTGGCAAAGTTATGACAGAGTTGGAAGAGTAGTTCATGGAGTTGTTATTCAATTTAACTCAATTATTGGAGTTAAACTCAGTTGAGCTAGTTGTATCTAGTCTAACTGAATGATACACTAGTGAGAGTGGAGTGAATTAATTAGTTAATTAATTCACAAATAATAATTCATTAATCAACTGAACAATACAACAGTTAACTACAATGCATGTTAGTTCCAGTGGAGACCAGTGGAGAGATCGGTGAAAGGGCAAGATGGACTATCTGTTGTGACTATAGTGATGCATTGATTGCACCACACACACATTGGAGTTGCCAATGAGGATTGCGCAATCAAGGAAAGGGTAATTCGAATTCATTCTGAGCTATTCTTCAACAGGGATTGCGCAGTGGAGGCAAGCTAGCAGGTGGCAAGAAATTGGTGCATGGATTTGCAGATTTATTCTGATTAGTGTGTCCAAAAATAAAATATTTGAGCCCGAACTTGAGGGATTTATCTTTTGTCTTTCACCAAAACCTTTGTGCCTCTAGGATAGTTACTATCAAACTATGGAAGACTTGCATAAGTTGGAGAATCATAAATATGTGGATTCCATTGAATCCTAGTTTCGAGAAGTCATCAGGCCACCTTATTTCCTCATCATTTAGAAACTCTTGGTACCATATCAGTTGAAGGAACTAGTTTCTCATGATTTGGTATGTCTTGAAGTATATTCTTTAAAACTAAGAGTTGGATGCTGTTACTCCAAGTGCTGTGACTCCGTCACTGCTATTACACCATCAATGTTGTTCCTCCATTACTACTGTGACTCCGTCATTGCTATTACTCCGCCACTACTGTTACACCATCATGTTTGTTACTCTGCTACCGTTGTTACTCCGTCAGTGATGTTACTCCGTCGGTGTTGTGACTCCGTCACTGCTATGACTCCGTCACTACTATGAATCCATCACTGCTGCTACTCCGTCACTGCTGTTACTCCGTCTGTGCTGTTACTCTGTCGGTGCTGTGACTCTGTCATTATTGTTACTCCTCCGGTGCTGTTACTCTAAATATTTTTTCTAAGTATCCGATTCTGTTACTCCCAAATTTTTTTTCTAAGTATCCGGTGCTATTATTCCTTTGATGATGTTACTCCAGGAAATTTTCTAATTACCTGGTGTTGTTACTCCTCCGATGCCGTTACAATGCAAAAATTTCTAAGTGTCTGATGCTGTTACTCTGTCGGTGCTATTACTCCTCCGATGCTGTTATTTCAGGAAATTTTCTAAGTTGTCGGTGCTGTTACTCCTCCGGTGATGTTACTCCATGGTGATATTTTTCTAAGTACTTGGTGCTATTACTCCCCCAATGTTGTTACTTGACGAAGGTAAGTCGCCAGGCACCTCCTCGACCGACTCTGTGGATTTAATTGGTATTTTACTTATGATATGACCAACTATGAGCGATGACAGTCATACTTTTTTTTTTTTTGGGGGGGGGGTCTCGTATTTAGTAATAAGGATGATTATTATGGTAAGTCTTGTCAGGAATGATTCACTCTTAATTCCTCATTATTTTGTAAAGTGACTAATCCTCCTTCATGTCACCTTCCTAAAATAGTTATTTTTCCCTTTTCCCTGTTATTACCTAAGTCATGGTTGTTGTTACCTCAGTCACAACTATTGTTGTTGGCCAATTGTCACGTTGGATTCAACATGTGTAGGTCTTTCTGATTTGTTTTTCTCTTTGGTGAATGGGAAATGCTTTTAATGGTCTAGGCCCTATTTGACATAATGATTGGGTAGTCAATTTATCTTTGTTTATCTATAAACATAATATTATTTTTAAGGAATAATTATGCAAAGATGATTTCATCATGCCAAATTTCAACTTTCCTAATTGGTCTAGTCCCCGATCTTGTAAAATTTATGACAATGACCACAAAATTGTAGTTAAATATTTCTGTCACTATCTAATGAACTGTTCTTCAGCCCCAATCTTAGCAATGAAAAATATATTTATAAACAGTCATTTGAAGGCTATTAGTTTTTGAGAAGCAAAACTATCACAGTTGAAAATAGTTACTACACAACTTTTTACGCCATCCCTAGCTCTTAAGGAGCTGACTTGCCACCCCATCTATTCAGTAATATTTTATTGATTAAAAATAACCATAGTTTAATTTTAAACATAAATAGTCAACTAGAGGATATGAGGTCTCATGACGAGCATACCTACCATGATCATAGGTCCTAATAAAGTGACATTACCATTTTTGGTCACCAAGCCACGGTAATGGCCTTCGGTCATAAAACTGAAGGATAAGAGGTCTCATCAAGAGCCGACTTTTTCACTTTTGTTAACTCCTGTGAATTGAATTTTTATTAACTAGTTACCACGCCAGAACAATGATCTTCAGTTGACATCTAAGAAAATTGTAAGGCTTTTGTAACTATGTACTCATTTCTAATAGATAGGACACTGGCATCTCAATGGGTTAAAAAGGCATCCATGTCGAGGCTATGGAATCCTGCTAGCAGCAGTGCCTATGCATATGGTATAAAAGTTAATTTAATACTATAATCTACTTGGTTACCTTGTTTTCTCAAAGCTAATTTATGATGAAGTTGATTATTGCATATACAAGGTTTTCCAGAACTCATGGTTCATGGGGTAATATTTAATTAGTTCTTAGATGATGGTGGTTATTGTTTATATCTATTATTGAGTTATAAATATTTACTTTACATGTCAGGGATGAAACTTTTAGGATATTTGATATTTGACATTTTGTATCATCTAATTTATCATTCCTTTATTCTACAAGTATCATATCTTTAACCAAAGATAGTTGCTTTGCCCAATCGAACACCATTTATTCATAGCTTAACAACACCACTACTATTTTGAGGTAGAATAGAGAGGCCTATTATGATTTTGAATCCCAAGTAATTGGACATACCATGAGAAGCAAAGACTGAGATAACTAATTCTCATAATTTCTGTGCTCATAAAAACCAAATATTATGGGTATAGGGAATGCATCTTTTCCCTTCTTATCCATTATTATCCCATGCCATTCATAATATGATTATGTCACTTTTATATGTAATGAGGTAATTGAGGTGACGAATTACTAATTAAGGATACTCATGAGATTTTTGATATATGACAGGGAAACTTATCAATTTGGTGGAAGGAAACCCTGCTACAATTTCTGATTACTTTTTTCAGCTTGCATGGCTTCCACCTTCCACATCACTTTCAACATCAGTTCAACCTACATAAGCTTCAACAAATGTCAATCCATAAATTCCATTCCACATTTTTATGGAGGTAAAAATTGAGGTAAAATAGCATAAGTTTTTGATTTATTCAAATTTTAGGAGAATTTCATGAAAAACCATTGAGCATTATTCACTCATATTTTTCAAACATTATTTCCCCTTCTTTACCACTTCCCATTTTTCAAAGACACAAAATATTTCAGTTTGGGGGAATTTACTTTCATTATCATGAGCATGCCATTAATATTCTCTATCTTCCATCAATATACTTATTCATTCTCAAAATATCCCTTATTCCATGTTGTTATACACCAAACAAAGATTTCAACCATGATTGTAGCAACCACCTCAATTTTTTTCTAGTGTAGCATGAGGGCATGCTAATTATCCAGTTTGGGGGAAGGGTTGCTATGCATGATGAATGATTTCTCATTTCTTCCTCATTTAAGGTATACAATCCTAAAATTGATTTGTGTATATCCTTAAAACTATCAACTGTATTCTTGTGATTTTTGGACAACAAAGATGTATCATTAAACCCAGAAATTTTCAAGCTAAACCAATTTGTAAATTCCAAAAAAATCATGCACTATTACCTACAACCATTTTGCTGATATATTGAAATCCGTTCATTGCATTGCTTTGATTTTTGGTGTGGAGAAGTATTAAGGTAATAGAAACAAACTTGTGAAACTGATTTACAATTTTCAAGGAATTAAACATCATTACCTACCAACATTTGTTTTCCTAAATCTTGAGATTTGTGCATAAGATAGATTTGATTTTTGGATTGGAGGAGAAGCATTGATATAGTATAAATTTGCTTACAAAATTTCAGCAAAATCTGGTTTGTAATGAAGTTTGTTTTTACTTGTATCATACTTTGTTGCAACTTCATATACATATGGTTGAAAGAAAATATGAAAATTGTTTTAAGGAAAAATTTGGGGAAGAAGCCTTCTGTTCCATCAATATCGTGCATTGGGGTGAGCATGTTGGTTATTGTATTACAACTTGGTTAATACCGAGGCATTGGGCTGCATGAGCACATGCAACATGTTCAGTTTGGGGAAGATGTTGGGCCACTAATTAGTATTATTAATATCACTCCTTAACATCCATTTCATCCATTTCTGATGTTATTTTATCACATTATTTATCATAATTTATTATATAATTCCATTTCATAATTATTTATGCTCTTTTGGATAAGTAATACTTGTTCTCATTTATTTTAATAAATTAATAATTATTATACATGATTTTTCCATTGATGGCTTATTAATGAATTCATTATAACATCACTCATGATTTTATCCTCCAAGATCTCTTCTAGATTGCAGATTTGATCTTTAGCTGATAATTAAATATTCCAACTCAGAAATTCGTTGGGATAACAAGAGAGAATTTTGCATTGAATGTTTCGGGAAAATGAAGAAGGATCCTGAAAATACGAAACATGGGTTTTGTGTAGAACGGACCAAATTTGTTTTCCACAAATAATTTTTCCAAAATTCGGTCTTTCTTGAGATAAACTCAAGGTTCTTCGAAGGACATATTCACAGATTTTCTGTTGTGGCCATTTTCCAAATTGGCCCAATTGTAATTGCTAGATTCAACTTGTGCCAACTGAATCACGATGGAAATATTTTTCAGATATCATCTTGCTTATTAAGATTTTGTAATCAGTTTATTTCCCTTTTTTTTCTATATTTAAAGGACAAAAATCATAGAGAAATGGATATAACACATAGAGGGTTGGCTACGCAGGGAATGGAGATCTGTAACAGAACATTTCATTAAGTTAATGCAAGTTATATTTCTGTCCTTCTTGTGAGTTCGTGAATACATCACAACCCTGATCAGGGAGTTGGGCCCACTCTCTTGACCAGGTGCTGCATGCTTTCTGTGTTTGTGTTAATTTCATTTCCTGTTTTGTATATTTCTTAATTGTTGTGACAATATATGTATTTGCTGAAATCCTTATTTGTTGTGAATGTATAACAAGTTTTACAATTCATTGCTGTTATTCTTTCATTGCTGTTACATTGATTTGTTGCTTTACTTAGTTCATCGAATCCATGATTAATACAGAATTGTGTTATTGTCATCTGCATATATTTTGCGCATTAGCCTTGCAATAACCAATGCAACCAGATTGATAATTAATGTGGGAAAGGGTTTTAATAATCATTCAAACTTGGACACCAACAGAAGGCCGACAACCGGTCAACTTTCTTTAGGAGATAAGTGTGTATGTGTAATTGTTTTATATATGTGTTATTTATTGTATACCCTCATATGGGGTTATGTGGCTAAGTGTTTTTGCTATGCATGGACTTTATTTACTTTATGAATATTTATGGTTTACGGTTGAATGTTGCATTAATTATGCATTTAGTTATGCATTCCATTACATCGAAAAAGAATCAAAGGGTCAAATTATCGGGTATAGGTACAGGCTATGGTACTGTTGGAATAATTGATTAAAAGGGAAAAACAATATAATTTTTGTTCACAGAGGGCCAATGGGTATCATTATACGCAATTGGAAATTGAGTTTGTGCCAATCGTGGGTTAGTGCTGTTATAAAGAACCCAAATTTTAACTAGGGTATGATAAATGATACTGATAATTATGAGGTTTCACATAAATTTTGAAAATTCTGGTCATGGATATGAGTAGCGTTGCCCAGCTAGGCCTGGGGATGTTACAAGGTGGTATCAGAGTTGAAGTTGTAGTACTAGGCTTGCATGGTTTGAAAGACCCTTATAGGGAAAATTTACAGGATACATATACACTATTCAATATAATTCATAAGAACTGGAGATGGTTAAATCACTCAAATTGATGTGGAATTCATAGAATCACATCAGAAAGGGATTGAATTGAATTTGCAAGTTCAAAAATTATGGATAGGTGGGTGAACTTTAACAACAATTTGCTAAAATCACATGAATGAAAGATCTAGGAAGATGAAAAATTCCCATCAATTGTTGTGTTATTTTACATTTATTTATGGTGATAATTCTAGTAAAAAGTTGCAGGAACAATTATCATCTACTCAAGGGGAAAAATCTATGTCAAAAGTAGAGTTTCAGGAAAGAAATTAATATAATTATATATATAAATGAATTTAAAATTAGTGCTAACGTCGACAAAGAGGTGGATGGGTCACGTGTCAGGGTGATGTCAGAATGATGTGGTAGCTAACCTGACATGGTGATGTTTTGCTAAGGTGGAAGTGCCACATGACATTATAGGTGGGAGGATCAAGGCCATTGATTGGAAATCAATCTAGGTTGCGAATCTCATCAGGTTGAAAGGGTGCCATTAAACATAACACAAGTTAGGATTTGATATGAGATATGGGCCATCGTATCAAAATTATCATGTCCATTATATTTCACCATATATAATGGGTGCCATAAAACATCACGTAAGTCTTGATCCGATATGGGATCTTGACCATTGGTTTGGAGAGTTCCATGCCGTCAGATTTCGTTAAGGCCGAAGGTTGGGTTAGTGCCCATGCTAGTTGTGATCCGATGGGAAATTGTGGCTTTCGATCACAACTTATTGAAACCATAAAATTTCTTCGGAATGAAAGTTGGATTTAACGTCCATGAGAGCTTAGATATTATCCGTAAACTACCGTGGATATTCCACTAGACAATTCATCACAACAAATCTAATAAAATTATATTTAAAATATGAAATTCTACACTATTACAATTTTATTTCCTTTTATATTTATGTATATGTAGATTAATGTTAATAGTGTATGCATGTGAATTAAAATTATGCAAAAAATAGAGAACAACAAAATAAAATCTCACTCACACATTTGACACAAGATATGACCTGGGAAAACCCTTTTGGGAGAGAATCCTAGCTGGAATGTGAGTATGCTCCTCTCTCTTTATTTCAATAGAAATATGGCTGTGAGTACAAAGAAATATGGTTTGTGGCACGTGGGCTACTACAATGCACAAATCCTCTCTGAGTGCTCTATTTCCTATCCCTCTTCATTATTTTTTCTTAGCTATGGAAAAAATGCACTCGAAAGAATGGAACCACAGCTCGATAGCCTATTAGTGGTTAGGCTTGGCTACCTCAACTCTTAACCGTAGTTAAAATATATAATATTCTAGAGTCTTCTTCACCATAATCACGTGAATAGCCCATTTTTCATGTTTAATGGGGGCGAACGCGACATCCTCTCAAATTATGGTGGTGAAAACATGAAGGTCAACTTCTATGTGGCATAAATTTTGCATACAAATTTCAACTAATGTGATTCTTGCGCTGTTGGAAAGGTATTTGTGTAGAGTAAGAATATAAGGGGTGGAACTTATGAATCAAATTTTTAAACATGAAAACATCATTTGATATCTCAAAACTCTCCTAGAAGGTTTCAGAACACGTTTTTCCAAAGTGGGTCCCACTGGTAAAAATTGTCTTGTGAGCCGATTCCTCCACTTTTCCCACTATGAGAACATAGAGATGAATGAAAAAAATAAAATGATCCAATGCATATCAATATCATTATGGAATTAGGGAAATTTGATCGGTGATGATCTAACTGTTGGATCTGTGAAGGAAAGTGGGCTGCTAGGGAAGTAGAAAAGGAGAGTGGATAGACCTAGATAGGATATGATATGAAGGTCTAGATAGGACCTGATAGGAAGGCATAGATATGAAATGACATGTAAAGAGGAATAAAACATGCGTGCTAGGTGTTAAGAGAAAATCTTGGCAGGCTAGTTCATGTTCAATGCTAACTAAAGGAACAAACTTGGTACAAAGAATTATCATCAAATGAAGGCACAAAAATAAGTTGTATGGAAGAAACAATGATAGGTGTTACATGCAACATACTTATGTGAAAATACAATTACAAATACAATTACAAGACATCACTACCAGTACATTCAACTGGTTCAACAACATAAAAATAAGTGAAATATTTTCTAGATCCTTCAAAATTATGCCAATTTTACAGGTCATTTACTTGCGGGGCATTTTTGAGGCCCTAAACGATGTTTTTAGGAAATGACACATTATTGTATAGATGGTACACATAATTGTGATATAAGGAGAAAAAATCGAGGGGAGCTTTCTAGCTGTATACTGCAAATATGAATTAGAGTTAATCATGATGGAATTATGACCAAAACAGTATGCCGATCTTAATGGGTAAATTAGAACTTTAAAAGAGCATAACTTGGCAACCAGGACTCTGATTAAAAGAGCATAACTTGGCAACCAAGAATCTGATTAAAAGAGCATAAATTGGCAACCAAGAATCTGATTAGGGAAAAAAAGAAATCAATGGAAAGGTATAAGACTGTAAAATTTCACCATAGAGTTAGATTTGTAATTCTAGCAAGTGATTGCTTAGAAAAGTGAGATTAGAGTTTTGCAATAAAATAGGAAGAATTGGGAAAATAGACCAAACTTCACAGGGCCATAAATTTTGGCTTAAAATTTATAATTGAGCAAATTAATAGTCAAAAGAAAGAAATTGATGAGGATAAGATATTGAAAAACCCAATTTTTTGAAATTGGGTGAGAATTTAGTCAAAATTCTATAGGAAAAGCTACATGTGGTAAACAAGAAAATTGCATAATGGGAACTAGAAATGTATAATATGCCCAGGGACCTTATAGTGACGAAGAAGAGGTCAGGGTTATAAATATTAACATGGGTAATGCTGAAACAAATTCAAATGGTCATGAAATGGATAGAACAAAGGGCAAAGATTTTGAAGAAACTGCGAGGAGTCTCAAATTGGAGGTGCTTAAATATAAATTTGACAATGAAAGATTGATAAGGGAACAAAAAAAAATTAATACATATATTTTATAGAGCTTTAAAAAACTATAGATGAAATTAGACCAGTTGTATTATTCCAGACAGGAAAATGAATATGTTTCAAAGGTTAAAGGAAGAGGTGGTGGTAATTCAAGGCATTCCAGCAGTGTTTCCCAAAAACATTGCCACACATCAAGAGGGTCAACTAAGAGGGATTATGGTACCTCAAAGTCAGGAAATAGTGCAATTATATCACCCTTAATAAAGCCAAGAAGAGGGTGTAACAAAGAAAACTTGCAAGGGTAACTCAACAAAATTAAAACTCCCACCTTTAATGGAGAGGATAAGAGAGGAGAGGAGGTTGAGGCTTGGTTATTGGAAATGAGGAATTACTTGTAGTTATACAATTACTCCTGTATTTTGGAAGTGAATATTTCCATTTATCATTTGAAAGGAAAGGAAAACCTATGGTGGGAACAACTCAAGGAAGTAGAATAACTGACTGAGAGGAAAATATCATAAAGGAAATTCAAGAAGTACTTCCAAAGGAAGAATATGGTTGAAAGTTCACTAAATTACTCAAGAATGTGAATGTTATTAGGGAATATGAAAAAGTGAGTACACAAAGATATGTCGGTGTGTTACCATATTTATATGGTGACGAGCTTAAATTTGATGAGCCCATAACATTGGAGGAAGCCATGAGAAAGAAGAAGCAACTATATGAATAGGTTAAAAAAATGAGACCTCCAATGGAATTTGGATAGTAAGAACATAAACATAATGGAACAATGGAATAAGGGGATTAAAGCCTCATTTCTTAAAAAAATTCCAAAGCAAACCAACAAGCACTGACAATTCTTAATGAGCTAGGAGGGGGTGAATTCTTAAACAAGAAACCAAGGTTTCAACCTATTAAGTGTTAGGGCTATGAATGAGAGCATGTGTATTGGGAATGTCGTCATAAAGAAGGAAAAATGAGGATTGTGCATAACATTCAAGCAACTAATACCATGGATACGGTGGGAAAAATCATTCCCAGGGTCTATGCAACACTGGATAATAGGTGGGACGAGCATCAAACACACATGATTAAGGTAGAAGGTAAGTTCAACAACCAACCTATTGCTATTATAATTTATTATGGGGTTAGCCATAACTATATTGACCCCAAATTGGTTGAAAGATTTTATTTAAAGAAATTAAGCATCACAAGCATGGTTGGTTCAATTGGCTACAGGGGAAAAAAGGAAAATAATTTAACTGGTCAAAGAATGTCCCATCAATTTAAATGGGTTGTGTACACATGCAAAATTAAATGTAATTCCGTTGGGATTATATGGTTGTTAATTGGTATGGATTGGTTGGAGAGTCATGATGTAGTATTTTACTATTATAATAAATCATTTATCTATCTTGATGAAGAGAGGCAATGAAAACGCATACAAGGAATTCCAAGGACAATATCTATTAGTGAGATATCAACCATGCAAGTGAAGAGGAATTTTAGGAAAGTATGTCAAATATCTCCAACTCTCTTGGAAGACATAAGTGGAGATCGACAACCAATATTGGAGTATGGTTCAATACTTAAAGAATTTGATGATGTATTTTTTGAGATCCGAAGGTTACTAACAAAATGGGATATATAATTTTTCATCGACTTGGTACCTAGATCCACCCCAATATCCAAAGCACCATATATAATGAGTATACTAGAGCTTAAATAATTGCATATGTAGGTAGAGGAGATCTTGAATAAGGGATATATACACCTTGACATATCACCTTAGCGTGCTTCAATTCTATTTGTTAAAAGAAAGACATTACATTAAGGATGTGTATAAATTTCAGGCAATTGAACAAGGTCACGGTAAAAATTAAGTATCATTTGCCAAGGATAGACAACTTATTTAACCAACTCAAGGAGTTCAAGGTATTTAAAAAAAATTGAAGTGAGATCAGGGTACCACCAACTACAAATTAAAGTTGAAGACACCTATAAAACGACATTCTGAACTAGATATAGCCACTATGAGTTCGTGTTTGTGCCTTTTGAGCTTTCTAATGCACTATGTTCTTTTATGTGCCTTATGAGTAACACATTCAAGGATTATTTGGACAAGTTTGTTATTGTATTTTTGGATTATATTTTGGTGTATTCCAAGTTTATGGAAGAACATGAACAACATTTTAGAATAGTTTTACAGGTACTCAGGGAGCATCAGTTGTATGCCAAGCTAAGAAAATGCTCATTTTATCAAAGAATAATAAATTACTTGGGCCACATTATTTATGATGAAGGAATAGTTGTACACCCGAAAAAAATTAAGGCCATTAGGAAATGGCCAACACTGAAGAATGTTAATTTTTGAGGTCTTTTACGGGTCTAAGTTAGCTATTATAGAATATTTATTGAGGGATTTTCAAGAATAGCCCATCCCATTACTTCTTTACAGAAGAAAGACTTGCAATTTGAATGGACTCATTAATGCAAAGATTCCTTTCAACATTTAAATGATTTACTAACTAACACACACATATTAAAAATAATTGATTTGAATAAAGACTTTCTTGTGTGCATAGATGCATGTAAGCAAGGACTAGCTGGAGTGCTCATGCAAAATGGGCATGTAATACACTATGAGTCTAAGAAATTAAAAGAGCATGAAAATAACTATGTTTCTCATGATCTAGATCTAGAAATTATAATACATGATTTAAAAGTGTGGATACACTACATCATGGGGACGAGGTTCGAATTGCAGGTTGACCACAATGGTCTTAAGATTTTTTTTAAATAACCAAACCTAAATTCCAAGAAAACCATATACATGGAATTATTGGCTGAGTATGACTTCGAAATTAAATACATAAAAGGGAAAGAAAATTTAGTGTTTGATCCACTCAACAAAAGAATGCATGTTATGCACACTACAACCATCAAAATTTGTAGGTACGATACGATATTAAGAATTTTGTAAGCTAGAAATTCATACCATTAGTATATGGAAATAAAAGGTAATTTACAACAAGGCCATTTATAGCCAAAATACAAGGAATATGAAATTGAAAAAGGTGAAATTATTTTGTACAGGGGTCGAGTTTATGTACCTAGGGTGTAAGAGTTGAAGAATTTAATTTTAAATGAGATGCACAGAGTGCCTTATGCTGGGCACCCGAGCCATCATAATACCATTACATTGATAAATAATTAATATTTTTGGCTACGTATGAAGAAAGAGGTGGCTAATTTTATAGGCAGGTGCTGGGAACACCATAAAGTTAAAGCTCAACATAAGCACCCAATTAGTTTGCTACAACCAATACAAATTCCTGTGTGGAAGTGGGAGACTATATCCATTGATTTTATTATGAATTTTCCAAAGAATATCAAGCAACATGATTCTATAATGATTGTGGTGGAGAAGCTCACCAATGCTACTCACTCTATTATGATGAAGTGAAAGTATAAGGAAGATAATGTGGTTGAGATTTATATGAGTGAATTTTCCAGACTAAATGGTGTGCCTAAGGAAATTATTTCCGATAGGGACTATAAATTCACATCCAATTTCTGGATTGGTTTATTTAAAGGGTTTGGGACTAGCTTGAATTCCAGTGCAACATACCATCCATAGTCTGATGTGCAGACAAAAAGAGTCAATTAGGTGATTGAGGACATGTTGCAAATGTATGTGATGGATAAGCCATCAAAGTGAGAAGACTAACTGCATTTGGTAGAATTTTCATATAACAACAGGTATCATGCATCATTGAAGATGGGCCCATTTGAAGCCTTGCATGACATGAAGTGTAATACACATGTGTGTTGGATTAATATAGTGGACATGATTATGTTTGGTCCATAATTTCTCAAGGATATGGAAGAGTAGGTGGTGAAGATTAAGCATAATTTGAATGCTGACTAGGACAGGTAGAAAAGTTATGCTGATAGAAATAGAAGAAATAAGGAAATTAAAGATGGGGACCATGTATTTCTCAAAGTGAAGGCAAATAAGAGCTTAGTGAGATTGGGTAATTGTGCCAAGTTGGAAACAAGATATTGTGGGCCATTTTATATCCTAAAGAGGATAGAAGCTATTGCATATAGGTTTGCATTACTTGCATTTATGCATATTCATGATGTGTTTCATGTATCATTACTTTAAAATTATGTTTGTGGTACTAATCATGTAATTGAGTGACAAATGATCAAGGTGGAGCCCGAAGGAGATTTTTAGGTCCAACTAATGTGGATTTTGGACAGGAAGGTCAAAGTGCTCTGAAATTGAGCCATTAGTATGGTAAAGTTTCAATGGACCATGCTCAGTCCTGAGGATGCTACCTGGAAGGTAGAAGACATAACGAGGGAATAATACCCTCACCTTTTTGTCTGAACATATCGTGTGTGCGTGTGTATGATGCATTGAGGACAATGCATAAATAGGGGGGGGGGATGTAATACCCCCGCCTGACCTTGGTGATGTAATCATATGTACACATGATATTTAGGTTAGTGAGCTGAGATATATTTTTGGGACTTGTGTGTCCATGTATATATGTTTATATGTTTTGGGGTCAACGTGCCTATGGTTACATGCCTTTAGAGGTTGTGAGGCCGAAGAGCCTGGAATCACAAGCATAATGTAAATATTTTACATATATTAATAAAATATGTTGGCTATAGACCAAATCCACAGAAAAAAGTATAGGGGGTGTTCAACTCGAGGAAAGAGGGCAATATTTCTAATGAGTTTATTTTGGGTGAAAAAGGAATTAAGGCCTAGGTGGCTTTGGAGGGTTCCACATGGAAAGATAAATCCATGCATATATAAAGTGTTAAAGGTTGTATGGAAGGTAAGTTATTGGATGTTATAGAGTTTTTGGTTATGGACCAGTCGGTGAGTCTTGGGCTTGGACTCTGGATCTTATTGGAGTTGCTTTGATTTTGGTGACTAGTTGGTGAGCCCTGTGCTTGTGCTTTATAGCAAACCAAGAGTTGTTTCGGTTTGGGTACAGAGGGTACCTAGAGCTTAGAGAGAAGTAAGAGGTCTTGGAGCCTTAGAGCTAAGATCGTTCTGGGATGGAAATAAGTCACCCTAGATGTGGTGGCACAACGAAGGGACCACTCAGTGCAAAGAAGGGATGCACCACTTGGGTGTAGGTTGATGGGGGACAAGGGCCTATAGGTTAGAGGTCGAGGCTACTGGGGTTGGTACCTTGGACCAATGTTGGCTGTGTATGTGTGTAACTCAATTTCATTGTTTCCCATGGAGTTGAGGCCCCAATTTCAGGGATGAATTGAGGTTGAGAGTTTATGAACCACATGGTTTATGGTTAAGTGGAACATGGATGACCTGTAGCTGGTCAACCTTCTTTAGTAAATAAGTGTGCCTATGTAATTTTTTTAACTATGTCATATTTCTTGTATACCCTCATCTAGGGTTATGTGTCTAATTGTTTCCATTGTGCATGGAATTTATTTATTGTGTTAATTTTTATGGTTAATGGCTGAAAGTTGCATTAATTATGCATTTCATTACATGGAAAAATAATCCAAACGTTAGTTTCTCGGGTACAATTATAGGCGGTGGTATTGTTGGAATACTTGATTAAAAGGGGAAAACAATATAATTGTTGTTCACAAAGGGCCATTGGGTACAATTATACCTAGTTGGAAATTGACTTTGGGCTAGTTGTGGGCTGATGTTGCTACATAGAATCCAATAATGAACCAAGGTCTCATAAATGATATTGATAATTATGAGCTTTCTTAGAAATTTTGAAAATAGTTGGAAATGGTTGTGAGTAGTGATGCCCGACCGAGGTCAGGGATGCTACAATGCCAAATCTTCTCAATATCCTGCATCATAATCATGTTAGAAACATAAAGCATGATAAATATATTTAACATTCCTAAGAACACATTTAAGATAAGAAACTGTTATTAACTGCACAAGGGAAGGTTTGTTAGAACCTTTACGTACCCAGGAAAGGTTAGATAGGCCTTATGTTTTACCTAATTGGGAGGCCCATCAATATGTCCACGAGTATGCTTCCAAAGTGCCTCCATACCAAGATATTGTCACCAATGTGTACTATGTCACCCTCTCAAGTGAAAGAGGGGTGACAGATAAATAATCTATCCAAGAGTCTGGGTGAAATAGTGTTGTGCAATCCCTCCCTTACCATCTCAAGGATAACCATCATAATCTGGGATTTGGAACAAGCAATTCCCATAAAACAATGTTAAGACCAACCTAGGGGTGTTCTAGGTCCATTTAGGGAGATCATCAATATCTCTAACACCAAGCTTCATGACCTCAATGTTTTAGCACATAGGGGTACCTCAGAGTGTCAAGTACCATGTGGAACGATCATATAACCCAAGGGTATGCTATGGGTAGGTAACACTCTATCAACAAGGTCATATTTTCTCTATGGTATGTTGCTACATGGAGTGACAATAATCTATCCAAAGGCCTCTGCTTCTATGATGAAACCTATGGACAAAACCTTACTAAAAAACAAGAAAAATAACCAATTATCAGTGAAGAAAACCATAAATGCATCATAGTGGACCATGCCTACTATTAGGGTCACATAAATACTTGACAAAAATCTCATATTTAATTGTCTAACTAGATAAATTCCCAAAAATATATTACCTCCTTATGCTAGGGATGGTTAGGTGGATAATCCTATTAGGTGTTCCCATTCCCATAAGGGAAGTGATATGTCCCATGTTATCTAATAAATTCATAGGTTTGTGTGAAAATGGTGGCTATTGAGTGGGAAAGACTTAATGGAAAGGTTCCATATCCAAGTGAACAACTAATGGAGGTCTAACATCATAAGTGTATAGATGTAAGGAGGGAGAAATTATGAAGGCACAAGTTACCTCTTTCTTAAGCATGTTTTTTGCACTCCTCTATTGTGCCTTTTACTTCTTATTATTTTCTTTGATTGCGTGCACGACTTAGGACCTCAAACTTTCTTTTGATATTTTCTATTACCGCTTAATGATGAGTCAACTTATCTCTTGTTAGGGTTGGGACAATACAAGAGTTCATTTTGATATTTTCTATTACTGCTTAATGATGAGTCTGTTTATATCTCATTAGGGTTGGTGTTACTGCTGTTTGTAACACTGATGTCATTAGTTTTTGCACTTTTATATTTGAGGTTCTTCTTTTTCAGAGCTACTGGTTTCTTCAATGGTTATAAGAGTGGGAGATGGAGCCTTGGTTTTCCACTATACATCACTCTAGTACTTTTTCTTCTTTTGAAGTAAGTAGGTGGTTAAGTGGGTTTACTTTCCTTGGGTTTTTTTGGAGTGCTTAGTGATGGCAATGTAATATTAATTTATTTTTCTTCCTCCTCCAAAATCTCTTCCTCTCCTTTCTATGCTATATGGATTTATGATGCCTCTTTCTTCCTTTTTTTAATTTGTCTATTTTGCGGTTTATTAACCTCTTCTTTAGAGATTGCTGATTTTTATTGATGTTCTATTATCTGTTCTAAATATCTATTTTGGGGTCTGTTAATTCAACCTATGGTTATGTCAACTCTGTCTCTAATGATTCCAACTTAGCCAACTCTGCCTATGGCTTTGAAAATTCAACCTGGACCTCTAAGAAGGCCTGTCTATCCGTGTAAAAAAATTATGCCTAGGGGACAGGGTATTAGAGATGTTCTAGTGAGTCCATGACTATTAATATAATTATTCCATGATGGTACAAGTAGTTTTGTTTTCCCTCCTCCACTTTTGTGCTCATCTATTTCATGGATTGCAGGAGAAAATGTGGGATGATTAGCCTCTCATGAATGGGTAGGTTGACATGGAAACTTAATCGATAAAGGAGCCTAAATTGATAAGAATATGCTATGCTTAGTATTCATTCACAAGAAATATACTTGAGGATATGATGTGCTATTTCATCCCAGGGGTGTGGTAGGATTTCCCTTATGATCCCATTTTTTTCTTACTCTTTACTCCATTTGTTTTTGGTTTCTTATCAGGGAGAAAAATCCTATTTTTTCACTCATGGCTTCATGTCTCTCCTCTTTAATCCATTTCACCCCCTTTGGAAGGGTAGTGAATCTGCTGATCAAGTCATCATAAATGTATATGGATAATCCTTTAATTGTAGTGACTATTTCGTGGCCCTTAGGGTTTTGTAGGTTTACAAAAAACTCTAGGGAAATTTCATAAGCTTAACTTGTTAGTTTCTTAAAGAACCCTAGAAAGTGACATTTTTCTAAGATAGCCCTAACCTCAAGATTCTGATGAATCTGAGTGGCATTTGTGGGTTCTCTCCTGTTGAATCCCCCTCCCATTACATGACAATTTCACAAGTTTGGTCAATTTTTTTTTGCAAAGCAATGTTGGTTATGTGTTGCTACAAGAATTAGGGTTTTCTTGTGGTAGAATGGGATCCTATAGCTAAGAGAAATGCACAGTCCTCAAACATTTTTTTTTAAAGAAACTTATCAAGATATCACCCATGCAACTTGTCACTTCCTATTCTAAATCATTTTGTCATTTTGAAATTTTGAAGGTAACGAAATTATTTGACTGACCCACTGTTTAACTTAGACCCTTGGCACAATAAATTTTTTGACTGATAAATTCAAGGAGATAGAAATCATTTCTTGTTCCAAATGTGAGAAAGGGGGTTGTACTTATTATTTCTTGAGGAGGATTTCATTTTTCTAGCTTATTTGGGACATCTGTGATATTTCTGGGTGAAATTCTATGTCATGTATCAAGACCCTCTATATCTTGTAGCATGTTATAGGTTGCTTATTATACCAAACAATATTTGAACCAAATATCTATAATCTCCACCTATAGCAAGTTGTATTCATTGAGACTCTTTAACTCTATTTGCATAGAGAACATGGAGTGAGATTAGGTGGCAAACTTGAATTCAATCTTGAGATGAAGCATAGATAATGTTGGTGGATGGTGAGAGAAAGCTAAACGCACAATGATTGAGTTGGCCCCCACCTACTTCTTGTCATACTTCATTTTACTTGTACTCCACTTCAACTTTCCATCAATAAGAAATAATGACTTAATTTTTAAATTATCCTCTATTTTTGTCTTATTCACCCTCACGTGTGGATAATTTTGAGAAAAAATGAAGTTTCCTACCAGATTTGGCTAACACCCATGCTAGCCTGATTTGGATATAAATCCACTTACTTTTTGCACTCACAATGTTTTCTAATGCTCAAATTGTGTTCGAAGGTGTTGACAGTGATGGATACTTCCAACATACATGGGATCTACCCAATATGAAGTCCCAATTAGACCTCACATTGTTTGGTGTAGGAGTCCCATCCAGAATACAATCCAGCTACCATTTACTTAAAGATATGCCTTAGCTTTAGCTGTTAGCATGAGAGAGAAGAGAAAATGTGCTTTTGAATGAGCAAGTAGGTGTGCCTTCTGAATGTGCAATTTTAGATGTATCTGTTAGCACTGGTATCTGCATCCCACCCATCTCACCTTATTTTACTCTACTTTCACCTCATCTTTGTCATTATCATTGACCTCGCTTCATTTTTTAACCATTTTTCCCAAGGGTGCCCAAATCATCATTGTTCACAAGCACTAAACCCTAATTTCCTCTCCCACTGAGCTATGGTTTGCTATGGAAACAAAGACATTTGAGCAAAGGAGGAATAAGGTAGTTCATATCAGTAAGTATGAGGCCATTCCAACTCATAAGATCATGTCTACATCATTTTTAAAAAAATCATTCCAAGGGTCAAGTCATTTGACACTCATAGGGCCGATTTTTCTTCAAACTGTGTTTTTGACCAAAAAAGATGAATTTGAAAAACGCGAGAGATATTTTTTTCCATCATAGGTCACAGAAGAAATACCTCCTTCATTTTTTACATAGGTGTCATGGTTTTGGAGAAATGTCAAAAATACAGGTACCACAAGAGAGTTGCTGCACTTCTGGAGTGACCTTGGGAAACTCAAGTTTTCTCCTAGATGGAATGTAAAAATGACATGCTTTATGAGTCAAATGATAACTAGACAAAGAGATACTTCCAATGAGCTATCATGAGCTCAATTTGGAGTTGAAGAAGGCCTCCAAAATTTTCCTGCAACAACACTCTGCATTTCTACACCCTCATTCAACACTTTTTGACCAGTCTTGGGAAAACCAAATTTTGACAAAGAAAATAAACTCCAATCATAAAAAAGGTATATTTGGAAATAAGATAGGCTACGCTTTCTAACGAGCTATCCTGGGCCCAATTTGGACGCTGGAAAGGCCTCCAAACGTGGTATGTAAAAAGGTGTTGCACACAGAGGGCACGCTTTATTTTTTCACAGTAAAATTGCTAAACGCGCAACACCTTGGACTCTACACTCTTTTTTGAGGAATCTAATGGAAAAATGGCCATGGATATAAGATTCATAGTGATTAGGACATCAACCCTGTGCATTTTATAAGCTTTTGGAGGAGAGCTGGTGACTGAAAAAGACAAAAAACCATCAAAAAACCATGTTTCTACCTGGTCGCTACGCGTTTACCAGTCTTGGGAGAAGCGATTTTTCATAGGGAAAATGGGCTTCATTTTTCAAAATTAAGGTAGCTCTGGAAAGTATACTTGAAGGGATTTCCAACAAGCTATCTTGGAGCCAATTTTGACACCTGCAACCCAGTCAAAAACAACCTGCAAGTTGGGGTAAAATGGCATTGCGTGTTTTACAATTGACTAATTTTTTTTTTCTTTTTTTCTTTTTTTCTTTTTTATTTATTTTATTTATTTTTTAATTTTAATTTTAATTTTAATTTAATTTAATTTAATTTTAATTTTAATTTAATTTAATTTTATTTTTTATTTTAATTTTATTTTATTTTTTCTGAGTTTTCTACACATTTTAATTTTACCTTAGGGAATCATGTTTTTACCTCATGTAATTGATTATGTAAATGTAATTATCATGTTTTTACTGTTACCTAGGGTAAATACATTAGGTTAAAAATCATGATGAGGTGTAATGAATTTGTTTGTAAAAAGTTAGGGTTGAGTCAATTTGACCACCCTACACTCTAGGTTTCAGTTCAAACTTTAGTGGATCAGCTCCTCTTCTCATGGATTCAACCCCTGAGGTTGGGAGAGGTTGTTTGAGGCCTTTATCATGTCATTTTTGACTCATTTGGAATAGTTGGAATCAGTTTGATTTTTCTAGTTGATCAGGGAACTTGTACTCAGTTTTGGCCAAGCTAATAAAGAGGAGTTGCAGCTACATTTATGGCATACCTGAGGTATTAAATGGTTTTCATAGTTTCTTCTTCAGTCACATATGTTTGAATGTATTGTTATGCTATTTTACAAGTTTTAAATTCAGAATACATGTCTGCCATGCTCTGTTTTGGGTAACTGATCATATTTTGTTCATTATCTTCTGTCTGAGAGAAATACATCTCTTATGCTTTTCTCAGCCTTATTATAGTTTCAAAACCATTCCACAATAATTTCCTTCAAGTGATTGGCATTGTACCTACCTTTCCCCATTGATCCCTGAAACCTTATCTCATTTTCCCTGACCTATCTTTCCTTGACCTAATTCCTTTATCCACTAATTTCCCCAACCAAATCAATTCAAAACAACCCCCTGCACTCTATATCTAGCCTAAAAACCCTAATTTCTCTAGCCCTCATGGTTGTGACACTTTTGGAGAGAAGCCTCTCCAGCTTGATAGGGCTAGCTATCAAGTCAAAAGCTTGGTTTGTGATTACCTCTGTTGGTATTCCTTCCTCAACCTTGGGAATCTGGTGGAGTGATAACATCTCGGTGTCGTTGCCAGGGAGACGAAAAGAAAAATCTTCCCTAGGAAAGAATGACAAATATTTAGATCTAATTGTTGATGGTGAACAACAGTTGGACATATATGAAGGCTGAACCATTCACCTAGTGACTCCATTGACTGAAAGATCCAGAAAATCAACACTTCATGGTGACTCCACTGCATAAAGACCAGTAGCTTCAAGAATTTTTAGGATTGAAATTGTTGCAATAAGGTATGCTCCCATGAGCCAAGATCATATTCCAGGTTTCCTAAATAAAATGCCTAAGGGCAAAGGAATTTGCCTATGTTTAAAGATGATGATAGGAATGTTGCTGCTTTACATATGATTAAATTTCACATGCATACACACAAGTTTAAGGTTGAATTTCCTGAAGATTGTCTTTTAAAGATGTTCATGGCTTCTCTTGAAGGAAAATCACGATATTCGTATGAAGGTTTTCCACCTGCCAATATTTGTTCTCTTAGAATTTTCCATTCAATATTTTATGAAGAATAAAAAGAGTCCTACCCTTCTTTATCTTTGGTTAATAATTGTTGTGATCAATTTGGGGCTTTCATTCAAAACGTAGAGGATTCTTATGATGATAATGAGTACATGGATAAAGAGATCTTGGAGGATTTGCATGAAAATCCTTTTCATCACCAAAAAGAGCAAGTGTTTTCTCTCATGGGAGAAAAAGATGATGTATATTGTCTTGATGTTCACAAAGACTTCCCACAAGAGACAATTCTTGCAGCAGTACAACAAGTTGATCAATCCAAGGTTAAAGAAGATATTCAACATCCTTGTGAATCTTTAGGAGAGAAAGAAGACAATTACTGTGTTATCAAAAGAAAAAAAAAGGTACTTTCTCCTCTGTCTGAAGATGAGATAGATCAACTCCTGAAAAATCATATTATAGTCCAAGCTAAAGCGGGTTTGCAGTGTTCACATAGTCAAGAAAGTGTTGGTAAAACTTCTCCCACTTTTGAAAATGAAAATCTAAGTTTAAATGAGGACAATCCTGAAACTATATTTATAGATCATCATGAAGAAAGACAATCTCCTTTTTCAATGTTCATATTTGATGAAGTTTCTCCTGAACCTGATTTTCCTAAGTACGATAAATATGAAGACAATTTTGATGAGAAACTTGATGAAACTATACAGGAAATTTTTGTGAGTAAACCAATTTATGACGATGATTCCCTGCAAGGAGGTCAGCTAGTAGATACTATTTTTTTTCATGAAGATGATAGGGATGCCATGTTTGATAATCTTGAAGAATGTTTCTTGTTTAAGGATGACTTAGACTATGAATTTGAGGAGTATGAACCAGAGAAAGACAAAATGCTAGAGATTGAGTCAGAATTTCTCATGCTTAAGGAATTTTCATCCAGCACTATGATAACAAAAGATTATACTTCCCTATGCCTTCTTATCGATAAAAAACCAAGTGTCCTTTCAGATTAGAATGAAGGGAGTACTTGTGTTTTTGCTACTAGATCTCAAGACAAGGTAATGCTTCAGAATTTTCAAGATCCCTTCGATAGTATTTTGCAATCATTGGAGAGGATGAATGTTGTTTTATTTGTCAGCATAAGCCTTGGTTTCAGTTTTTATTGTGAGTTGCCTACATGTACATCATTATGCCTGCTCGAGGAAAGTGAGAGCATAACTTCAGTAAGTAGCCATCTCCTGGATTAGTTACACTGGAAGGATCATTTCGCCTAATCAAAAATTGTCCAGCAGATTAGAGTAGGTTGGTATCATTTCAGTTTTATTTGATTTTATTTTCAGGAAGTGTTGACAGAATTCATCAAGGTTTGAAGCCCGAGGTGAAGGCCCTAAGGCTTTGATGATCTGTTAGTGTGGGTTGAAGTTTGCAATGTGTTTTCAGTTTTAGTTTTAGTTTTAATTTACATATTGGACTCCATTTCCCAATGAATAAGGCACTGATATACAAATTTAGAGATCTGCGGTTCTTGGCACCTTCAAGGAGCTACCATCCCCAGCTGGCGCCGATGTTAGCACTGGTATTTGCATCCCACCCATACTGTCTTATTTTACTCTACTTTCACCTCATCTTTGTCATTATCATTGACCTCACTTCGTTTTTTAACCATTTTTCCCAAGGGTGACCAAATCATCATTGTTCGTAAGCACTAAACCATAATTTCCTTTCCCACTGAGCTAGGGTTTGCTATGGAAACAAAGACATTTGAGAAGAGAAGGAATAAGGTAGGTCATACCAGTAAGTATGAGGCCATTTCAACTCATAAGATAATGTCTCCATCAATTTTTAAGAAATCATTCCAAGGGTCAAGTCATTTGCTACTCATAGGGACAATTTTTCTTAAAACTGTGTTTATGAACAAAAAAATATGAATTTGACAAAGTTGAGAGAGGTTTGTTTCCATAATAGTTCAAGGAAGAAAAGACTCCTTCATTTTTTACACAGTTGTCATGGTTTTGGATAAATTTCAAAAATACAGGTACCACAGGAGAGTTGTTGCACTTTTGGTGTGACCTTGGGAAAATCAAGTTTTCTCCTAGCTGGAATGTCCAAATGATTTTCTTGATGAGTCAAATGATAACTAGATAAAGATATATTTCCAATGAGATATCATGATCTCAATTTGGAGTTGAGAAAGGCTCCAAGAGTTGCATGCAACAACACTCTGCATTTTTGCACTCTCATTCTGCACTTTTTGAACAACCTTGGGAAAATAAACTTTTGGTAAGGAAAATAAAATCCAATAAAAAAAAGTTATATTTGGAGATTATTTAGGATAATATTTCCAATTAGCTATCCTGGGCCCAATTTGGATGCCAGGAAGGTCTCCAAATGTGGTCTGCAAAAAGGTGTTGCACATAGAGGGCGCGTTTTATTTTTGCACAGTAAAATTGCTAAACGTGCAACACCTTGGACGCTACGCTCTTTTTTGAGGCATCTAATGGAAAAATGGCCACCACCAACATCTTCATAATGATGAGGAAATAAAACCTGTACATTTTCTAAGATTTTGGAGGAGAAAGTGTCATTGAAAAAGACATAAACCATCAAAAAACCATGTTTCTGCCTCAATTTTTGCTAGGTCGTTGCACGTTTACCAGTATCGGGAGAAGTGATTTTTGACAGGGAAAATGGGCTTCATTTTTCAAAATGAAGGTAGTTCTGGAATGTATACTTGAAGGGATTTCCAAAAATCTATCTTGGAACCAATCTGGACATCTACAACCCAGTTAAAAATAGCTTGCAAGTTGGGGTAAAATGCCGCTGCGTGTTTTACAATTGACTATTTTTTCTGAGTTTTTATACAAATTTGAATTTTACCTCGATAAATCATGTTTTTACCTCATGTAAATGATGATGTAAATGCAATTATCATGTTTTTACTATTACCTAGGGTAAATACATTAGGTTAAAACTCATGATGGGGTGTAATGAATCCGTTTGCAAAAAGTTAGGGTTGAGTCACTTTGACCACCCTACACTCTAGGTTTCAGTTCAGACTTTAGTGGATCAACTCCTCCTCTCATGGATGCAACCCCTAAGGTTGGGAGAGGTTGTTTGAGGCCTATATCATGTCATTTTTTACTCATTTGGAATAGTTGGAATCAGTTTTATTTTGCTAGGTGATCAAGGGAACTTGTACTCAGTTTTGGCCAAGATAATAAAGATGAGTTGCAACTACATTTATGGGATACTTGTGGTATTGAATGTTTTTCATAGTTTCTTCTTCAGTCACATATGTTTGAATGTATTTTTAATGTCACTTTCATGTCTATGTTATAATGTTATACAATTTTGAAATTCAGAATACATGTCTGCGATGCTATGTTTTGGGTAACTAATCATATTTTGTTCATTATCTTCTGTCTGAGAGAAATACATCTCTTATGCTTTTCTCAGCCTTATTACAGTTTCAAAAGCATTCCAAAACCATTTCCTTCAATTAATTGGCATTGTACCTACCTTTTCCCATTTATCCCTGCAACCTTAACTCATTTGCCCTGACCTAGCTTTGCTTGACCTAATTCCTTTATCCACTGATTTCCCTAACCAAATCAATTCAAAACAACCCCCTGCACTCTATATATAGCCTAAAAACCCTAATTTCTCCAGCCCTCCTGGCTATGACCCTTTTGGAGAGAGCCATCTCCGGCTTGATAGGGCTAGCTATCAGGTCAAAAGCTTGGTTTGTGGTTACCTCTGTTGGGATTCCTTCCTCAGCCTTGGGAATCTGGTGGAGTGATAACAATATCAATGTTCTCTTACTGCAAGGGGGGAATAAAGTAAGCCTCTAAAAGAGAAGTAATATTACTACTAATTGAGACACACATGAAATATAAAGACTCGTCTAACATCCAACAAAATATTTCATATAGATATGACGATCATTATAAACATTACAACACATTTCCAATAAGTTAATCACCAAAGTCATCGAAAAAATTAAATTACTCTAGTACACATGAAAGAAAACATAAACCATAAACATTCAAAGAATAGTCTTAGAAACATCCACAATCTATGTGTGAAAATGTTTTGTCCTGGAAGGCTTCGAGTATTTTGCAAAAGTTCCAAGATATATAGATACAATGAACATCACTAGATCCAATAGTGGAGTGTTAGAGCCACTACTTTCTCCCCAAAAGTACTAATCTGTCTTTCTAATGCCTTGTAAGATAATCCAGGTTAAAAGTCCTTTACATGAGAAATGAGGATCCTTTTATAACTTGATGCATAACCTTTCACATCCTCATGAATCTTGACTTTCCGATTAATGACCTTTGGAATTCTACAACCTTTGGACTTCAAAATGGATTTTGGAATTACATATGACTCTTGGTATTACATGTCTTTTGGACTTCCATGAATCTTTTGTCCATACATAACTCTTGGAATTCCACTTATTTGTGTTTACAATGATTACATAATTACGTCATAACTTCCATATCATCATGTGATGTCGATGTGGCATGTCACTATCCTTGATGACTAGGACTAATAATGACTGATGACATGGAATTTCTCCAGTGGTGACATGGCTACCACTTATGTATTTTTTATTATTCAACTTTGATCATTGATGCCTTCACCCTCCAAATGGTCTTTGATATGATGGATTCTTTAGGGTGCTTTGATAATCAAGATTTCAATGCATTTTTTTTATTCGATACTTCCTTTATTTTCCTTACTTTCCTGATATTATTCATGCATGCTTTCCATGATGTTCTTGAAATAATTGTAGCTGCAATCACTCATGAGAAGACACCATTAGCCTAAAAATATCTTATTCTAACATGTTCCATGAATATTTTATAATTATTCCTTAACACTGTGTTATTGAAAGAGAAAGGAGAGCTTCTAGGAAAAATGGTGCACTTCGAAAGGCTAAAGGGTTGAAGGGGAGAGGCTTTAGGGCTTCGACATGTGCTCAATAGGAAGAGAAAATCAAGATAGGGAACATGGCGCAAGTCCAAAGGAAAAAGAGGGAGGCTTCTAGCTTCACAAGTGTGTTGTGTGCTCAAGGGAGAGAAGGAGGGCATAAGGCGCACTCTTGAAGGTTGAAGGATGGAGGCTTTAGGCCTTTGGGGTGTGCTCATGTGCTCAAGGGGGAAGCTTCGTGCCTTTGAAGTGTGTTCATGTGCTCAAAGGGCTAGGTGGGAGCATGGCGCAATGTGGATGGCTGAGGGTGGAGCTTAAGGCATTTGGTGTGTGCTCATGTGCTCAAGGAGGGCACATTCATTTGGGTCGAACCTCAAAGGAAGAATTGGTTTCTTAAAGGAAAAATTCAGAACAGGGAAGGGGAAATGGCTTAAGGAGTGTTCTTTGCACTCTTGGAGGGCACATGGTGCGTTTCTAAACAATTAAGGTTTCCAGATCAAGGCTTTAGAGTGTGCTCATGTGTTCTTTTTTTTGATGGGTATGCTTTGCAACCAAAATTTGTTTGAAGTATGGGATACAAGGCAAGGGGCTAACATGATGAGTTTAGATATAAAGCCCTATGCGACACATACCAAATCATCGAGAAAACTTAGAAAAATATGAACATTGATAAATATACATCAAAACAAAATTTTACATTCATTCCCAAAGTACAATAGATGAAGTGTGTGTGACTGTGACCAAAAGTGTCGTTTTACAATAACAAATATGTTAGGACCATGAAATGCACTAAATATGTTCAAATGATTGCGACGAAACTTGAGAACATTAAAGAACACTTGAAATATATAGAATGACATGAGATGACACTTGATGATTAAGGTGACACTAGATATGACGGTAAAGTAGGCTCCAAAATTTGGATGTAGAGAAATTTTTGGAGGGTGTTGTAGCAACGAAAACGCTTGGTGACACAGTGGAAAATCTTCAACTTCTCTTTCTAGCAATAGTTTTTTGGTTAAAGGAACAATCCTTGATGAAGTATTGATTCAAAAATTAGATTGCCTTTATTTCCATTTTTGACCTGGTTATACACATAGAATCTCACTTTATTTTACTTGGTTGAACACCAAAGATACACCATATCACAATTTTTTAAACCTAGTAAAGCGTAATGTGCACAATGAGTTTATGATATTCAGAGTATGAGTTTTCATATTTGGTGTTGCTCTCCTGCCAGAAAGCTTGGAAAGTACCATGACGGAGTCACTTTAGGAGCACAAATGTTGCTTCGATTCTAGCAAGCCTAGAGAGTACCTTGACGAAGTCGCTTGCTTCACCTCTCTGCAGAGGAAGCCTTTATCTTCTTCCCCCCTTTATTTATTTATTTAATTTGAATATGCATCGACACTTATTATTTCAATGAGCGGAAGATGGATCCCGACTTATTGAGATCAGAGGAGGTTTCCCCTTCAGATAATTATTTTAGAACCTCTGATATTGGTTTGCTTGCTTCAGATTTTCCCCTTATCCTTTCTGTACTAGATTGGACAAGCATTAAAACACAAGTAGATTTACACCAATTTCGGTATTTTAGATACTAGCATAGGTGAAAATCTAGTAGGTTGCCTCAAGGTTATCCTTTTATATGTATCATATTTTCCATATGGACTTATCTCAATCTATGTTATTTTTCCAAACAAAAAAGAGAAAAACATAAAGCCAAGAATTGTGGTTGCGATGCTTCCCTTTTATTCCAACCCAAAGTAATTTTGAGCCATGCACTTTTACACAAGGTCTTATTTATGTAAAAAGACCAACAAGCATGACAAGATAGTACATGACTAACAAAACACACATACGAATGACACATAGGAAAAGGAAAAGGAACAGAACAAATTGCACAAGAAGCACAACTTATATATGCTATTGAAAATAATGTTTTAGATCTCTTCCATTTAAGAGAAGGGGGTCAATCCTCCCATCTAAGAATTTCAGCTTGAATGTATTGTGACTAAGATTTTCTTTGATGGTGAATGGTCTAATACAAAAAGGTTGGAACATCGTGTGTTTTCCCTTTTATTCGTGGGGTTTATCCCCCTTTAGTACTAGGTCACCCACCTCAAAATATTTTTCCCTTGAGTATTTCCTATCAAACTAGTGATTTACACGATTTTGGTGAACAAAAAATCTCTCTTTAGCCTTGAGCCTTTAGTCTTTGAGTTTGAGTAAAGTGTTTATCCTGCTCTAAACCAGAAGGAAATGTCTACCTTGGGACTCTTGGGAGAGTTGCAAGGCTGGAAGATACAGGTTCGAGGGTAAGATGGCTTCTTTACCATAAACCATAAAGTTAGGTGAGGTCTTCAGGGAAGGCTTAAGAGTTACATGATTAAACCATAATGAATTGGTCAAAGAGTTATGCCAATTCGAAGATGGTTTTCTTGATTATGTAAATAATATTTTTGTTTGTTGATTCAGATAGACCATATCCTTGAAAGTAATAATTAGATGCATGCTTTAATACAATCCCATTTTCTAAGGATAATTCATAAAGTTTCAATAATGAAAGTAAGTCACATTATCAAATATAAGTGACATTGGAATTCCAAACCTGGTTATAATGTTATGTCGGAATAATTGGATGAATTCTTGGCATTCACTTGTCTCAAGAGATCAACTTCTTACCATCGAGTGAAATAGTTTATCACTGTTAGAATATATCAATTTTACTTTGACGAGCAAGGAAAAATTTATTTGATAACATCTAGGCCCCACTATTGGAATGGTTCCTCAACTGCTACTGGTAGCAATGGGGCGGCTAACCTATGATCATGATCGACGCATCCATGACAAGCTGGGAACTTGTATACATAAGTGTGAGCATATTTGAATAATGTGGGCCAATAATAATCAATCCTCATGGCTTTATGTGCTGTAGTGTCACCCACATAGTGGCCACCTGCCTGTCCATCATGCAAGTCTTTGAGTACCTTATCTGTATCCTGTGGCTCAAGGCATATTAGCAAGACACCATTGTGGTGCTTTCTAAAATGCACTCCATGAACTAGCTGGTAGGATAAATATTTTAAATAGATTTCCCTCTTATGTTTATTCGATAAGTGCATGGGAAATATTCCATGCTCTAGAAATGATCGTATGTTAGCATATCATCGTGTTGTAGACGTGGACTGAGGAACATGTTCAACATTGTACATTTCTATCTCTTGCTCCCAACTTGAAAGATATTTCCGATGAGCATATCTTGCTTCGACTGCTAGCTTACAAAGTCCATGACCCTTTATGGTCATCAAATTAGCCCTCTTTTGACCCAACTCCTATTGCACGAACACTGTTCTTACCGTTGGATGAGGTAGAAATATGATCATGTGAGATTTTAAAATATATGCTTTGTATACAATATATGCTTGTTTGTCGATGGTAGGATAATTTAATTCCGAAACTTGTAGATTGGCGCTCATAAAAGAAATAGGCCGCTCATTTCCTTCGGTATCATTTTAAGTCAATACAACCACAATTGATGAATCTAAAACAAAGGTATACAGAAGTAAATCTTTGCCATAGTCTGGATTGAATAATGTAGGATCGATTTTAATTCTGCTCTTTGCAATGATGTGCTCTAAGAGAGTCCCTTCTGACACACCAAAAACACTTTTCTTGGGATTGAGAGAAATCCCATACTTTCAACACTGCTGAAATAATTGTTTCAGATGACATATAGGATCTGATCTTATTTTGGAAAACACAGTAACATCATCTAAATAAACAACCACGCTTTGACCAATAAGGCCCCATAAAGCAATTTCCATCACTCTTTGAAATGTGGCACTAATGTTGATAAGTCCAAATGGAATTATCTTAAAGGAAAATGTTCCCCATTTGGTCCTAAAGGTAGTCTTCAATCGATAAGGTTCCGCTACTAGAACTTGATTGTAACCAGAGAAACCATCTAGTAGCGAGAAAATCTACAACCCAGATACTATCTAGAGGATATTTTCCATGGATGACATTGGATAATTATCTTTATTAGATGTCTGGTTTAGATTGTCAAAATATATGCATAGCCTTATTTTCCCGAACTTCTTTCCGACTGGGACCAAGTTGGAAACCCAAGTGGAGTGTTTGACTTTAAAAATGATTCGAGCATCCAAAAATTTTCTAAATTACTTTTGGATCAGGGGTTCCAAAATTGGATGAAATTTCCTTAGTTTCTATTGGAAAGGTTTCGCCCCTTCTTTTATGGGAATGACGTGATGGATAATACAAGTATCATATGTCTTTATATCATCATATGTCCATGCACACACATCAAGGTACCATTTGAATAAGCATGTAAACACCTTTCGTTCCTATGGAGAACATCATGTACCGAGGTTTACATACTTTAGATATTCTTGAGTTCCTAGATGTGCTTGTTCATATGATAATTTTGAACTGTGAGTCTTTGAGTTGATTGGTCCTCTAAATTGGTTCTAAAAGTCATATAAATTCTCCAGGGACACCACGCCTTTGGGCATAGTGTTTCCTTTCATTGCACTATATACCTCCTGTAAATCCTGATCGTGCTCATCCTCATCCATGCCATCATATTTTAATAAAGTGCAATGACTATTGGCCGTCACTAAAAACACGTAAATTAGTAATGTTTTCAGGCATACATGGTTTGTATATAATTTCAATAGAAAACCATTTTTCAATGGAAACATCCTTGCAACTTCATTTTCTAATGAATCTACTGAAACATTCCTAAGCCTAGGAACATAAATAATATTAAAAGATTTAAAATGATTAATCAAATGCCATACCTCCTGCTGGTATTTTTTAAGATTCAGTGAAACATAGTGGATAGTATCCCATACCTGATGAGTGACCACCTCTGAGTCACCAATTAACTTGAGGATCTCTACCTTCATATCGATGGCTTTCTTTAATCCAAGTATGAGAGCTTTATATCTAAAAATGTTGTTGGTGCACTCGAAATCCATTCGGCATGAAAGGATATGTGTCTTGTTACACGGGTCTAGAAGTATGCAACCAACACTAGAGCCATCCTGCGTCTTCTAACCATCAAAATATAGAGTCCAAATATTATTAGCTATTAATCCACTTCCTATAATATTATTAGTATTATTATGTACATATATATTACATTATTCATTTGCACCAGTTGGAGAAGAAGGAAGGAGCTCCAACTGTGTATCTAGTAAGACAGGTAATGCTTGTGCTTGATAACACCCATGGTCAGTTTCAAGGAAACGATTTCCAAAAATTAGATCGCAAAAATAAATAGGCTGATTGTGGCTCTCAAGTAGTGTCACAATGTGTTTCATTTATGGCTCACTTTTCACTCATGTATGTTTATTTATGCCCTGGTATCAAAGCCATAAATGTGACCAGTCTATAGAAAAATACCCTTGTAGTTTACTAGAACAGTCTCTTCTGAGGAGTACGCCATAAAATTCAAGAATGTCTAAAATTATAATATTTATACACTAGTCAACTTGGTGATCAAATGATAACCGAATAAGAACATTCCTAAGTTCACCAACATATTGGACGTGATATTTTTTCCAGCTGAATAATTTGTTCATCTGTTTTATCCCATTTATAATTTATTTTCTTGGCAATAGATAATGACATTAAATTCACAGATGCATTAGAATCTACTAGACAATTATGGACATTGTAATTGAAAATTTAAAAAGATAATAAAAATGGAGGGCAGAGAGTGTTAGCATCTAATGTTACAACATTAACTACAAATTCAAGGTAACCAAAAGGCTTACTCGACACCTTTTGAGAAGAAGAAACTTTATCACCTCTCGAAGGTTGTCAAAAGGCTTGGACAAGTAGTTCATTTTGGTCTGCTATCTTCACAAGCTAAATTATGGAAATATTGGCTCAATCTCTCTTCAATTATTCACTATTTCATACTCAATTAACTCACCTTTAGCAAGTAGTACTAAAGTGTCTAGAGGAGTAACTTTGTTTGACACTTCCGACGTGATATACTTACTCTTGTTGCTGGAGGAATTTCTCTTGGAATTAGTTGCGATTCCAGACTTACGTTGTGGATTAAGAGTAGGATTTATAAATTGTGAGATCCTTATTAACAATTTCTCCTTTAATTTTTATCTCATCACCTCCTGTTAAGAAATGCGCCCTTTTCTCAAACTATATTGATCATTTTTATTATAAGGAGGGGCCTCACTTTGTGGTGGTGCTTCTAAACTTATATTTTCAGCATTAAGAATACAATCAAAAGTATTCATTGCATGTCCAACACCAATGCTTTCTTCATCTAATGCAGGTTCTTTTGTTTCTTCCATTTGTTTTGTCTGCTCGTCTTCTAGTAAGGAATTCACATGTGTGCGGCTAGAGCGTTCATGTTGTGGTTCCACCGTGGACATGTATTTTTTGAATGATATTCTTGATGGAAAGAGAAATAGTTATCCATACCCATACTTTCTATATTCAACACAACATTAGAACTATGGGTAGACTTTGCGGGCTGATTGTTGCTATTATTATTATTATTCCTTCAAAACTGGAAAGACTTGGGAGGATTGTTGCTAGTAGAAGTGTCACTTGACCTTCTCTTTAATTATGATATTTCATTGGTAAGTGTTTTCACTATCCTGGTCAATATTTCAATTTCTGATGATTCTTTATCTTTAGCCTTACTTGAAGAAGTTTGAGACTTCCTACCAGTCTCCTTGGAGTCTTTTGATTCATTATCATAAGTAATAATTCCAATATCATGCAAGTATTTCTCGACAATGATTTCTTCTGCAAAGTTTTGTGCCAATGTTTCCCTTACAAATATTTTAATGAACAAAGAAAAGTTAGTGGGCAAGGAAGCTGTGTAATAATCAATAGTAATTGAGTCATGTGGTTTCATGATTGGGTGAAGCTTGTTTAATATGTAATTGAAATTATGATTAAAATCTTTCACTTTTTCCTTTCCCCCCATCTTACTGTTTCCGAGCTCTTTCAATAACATGGCGGGAGTCTTGTCATCAAAAAATTTCTCCATAAATAACTTCTTAAACTCTCTCCAACGATGGAATGAATTGATAGGCAGACTATGGTACCATGTTTCCACTTTACCTTCTAATGTAAAAGGAAAAAGTATACAAGCAACATCATCGTACCTTACCTTCAACATCCGTAGACACATGTAAAAATTGTTAATGTGATCTTCTGCCTTTGTCTTTTTATTTGGATCAAACTTTGATAACAAATTTTCCAAATGTCTAGGCATCTTATGGAGATTGTCCGGAAGAGCGAGAGTCCCTTGGTCCATCCAATCCAAGTCTTGGTCAACCATGTATTCATCTCTGGGTTCCTCCTCCTCATAATTTAAGGAGCCTTCTCCTTCACTATTGAAACTATAAAAAATGTCTTAGAAATAACAAGGTTGTCCTCGTACCCTTCATTAATGGGTGGAAGTGGGTCTTGTTGCACTGTTTCTTTAGAGGACTCTCCTAAATCTTCAAGAGTGGAAAAAACCAAATCTTCAACTATAGAAACTAATATACAAGTATGATTTTTTTCTTTCTTCTTCAGGTAATGTAGTAGATTATGTACAAGTGGAAGTAAATTGATAGCCTTTGGGAATCGACGAGTTATAGGTAAAAGTTACCAGGTTTTTTTGTAAGTGACCTCGTATGTCAACTCTAGGCCAAATTGATAAGACCCTCCTACTTCGAGAGTACGAGTTGGAATGGTGATCATAATGTTGCTACCTTGTCTAAAAGATTAATGGTAAGGGTATGTGGAGTTATTAGCCGTAAAAAACTGGCTTCCCTCCTTCTAGCACCAAAATGTTGAAGGTGTTGGATACATGCAACATACAGGGGATCTCCCTGATATGAAGTCCCAATTAGATCTCACACTATTTGGTGTAGGAGTCCTATCCAAAATGTGGCTAGACTTCCATTTACTTAATATATTCCTTGGGTTTAGTTTTTAGCACGAGAGAGTAGTGCAAATGTGGTTTTAAACGAGCAAGCGGGTGTGCCTTGTGAATGTTTGATTACAGATTTATCGAGGTTCTCTTATTGCAAGGGCGGAAATAACATGAGAATCTAAGAGAGAAGTAATATTACTATCCCAATGGAGACACACATGAATGAGAAAGAGTCTAACATCCAATGAAATAGTTCACATAAATGTGATGATCGTTATCAACATTACAACACATTTCCAATAAGTTAAGCATTGAAGTCACCAAAATAGTTCAATTACTCTAATACATATGAAAGAAAACATGAACCATATACATTCAAAGAATAGTCTAAGAAGCATTCACAATCCATGTGCGAAAATGTGTTGGATTGGAAGGATTCAAGTACTAAGAAAAATTTCCAAGATACATATATATAATAAACATCACTAGCTCCAATAGTGGATCATTAGAGCCACTACTTTCTCCCCAAAAGTACTAACTCTGCCTCTCTAATTCCTTGTGGGAGAAGCCAAGGTTAAATGTCATTTACATGAGAAACGAGGATCCTCTTATAACTTGAGGCAAGACCTTTCACATCTCCATGAATCTTGACTTTAAAATTCCTAATGAGCTTTGGGACTCTATAACCTTTGGACTTCCAAATGACTTTTGGAATTATACATGATTCTTGGTATTACATTTATTTTTGAATTTCACGACTCTTTTTTCCATACATGACTCTTGGAATCCCAGTTATTTGTCTTTACAATGATTACATCATTACATCATAACTTTCATATCATTATGTGATGATGACGTGACATGTCATTATCCTTGATGATTGGGACTAATAGTGACTTATGGCATGGAAGTTCTCTAGTGGTGACATGGCTGCCACTCGTGTCTTCGTTCTTTATGCAACTTCGATCATTAATATCCTCAACCTCCAAAGGGTATTTTATCTGATGGAATCTCGAGGGTGCTTTTATCATTAAGATTTCAATGCGTTCTTTTTTCTTCAATACTTACTTTGTTTTCCTTCTTTAACCGATATTATTCATGCATTCTTGCCACAATGTTCTTGAAATACTTGTAGTTGCAATCACTCATGTCAAGCAAATATCATCCTGAAAATCTCCTATTCTAACATGTTTCATGTAGATTTTCTATTCATTCCTTAAAAATTCACTATCAAAAGATCAAGGAGAGCTTCTGGGTGCAAGGGTGTACTTTGAAAGGCTAAATGGCTAAAGAGAAGAGGCTTTAGGGCTTTGACATGCGCTCATGTGGTCAAGAGGAAGAGACAAACAAGGTAGAGTGCATGGTGCAACTACGAAGGATGAATGGGAATTCTTCGGGCTTCCCAAGTGTGCTATGCACTTAAGGGAGAGAAGGAGGGTGCATGGAACACTCCTAAAGGTTGAAGGATGGAGGTTTCAGGCCTTTGGGGTGCGCTCAAGAGCCCTAGGAGGGTGCATGATGCAAGACTGAAGGTTGAAGGGCGAAGCTTCGTGCCTTTGAAGTGCGCTTATGCGTTCAAAGGGTTAAGAGGGTGCATGGCACATTGTGGAAGGTTGAAGGGTGGATCTTAAGGCCTTCGAGATGTGTTCATGTGCTCAAGGAGGACACATTCCTTTAGGTTGAAGGAGTGTGCTCAAAGGAAGACTTGGTTTTTTAAAGGGATCAATTCAGAACAGGGTAGGGGAAAGGGCTTAAGGAGTGCGATTTGCGCTCTTTGAGGGTGCATGGCACACTTCTGAACAATGAAGGATTCCTGATCAAGGATTCAGAGTGCGTTCATGTGCTCTTTTCATTGATGGGTATGATTTGCAACCAAAAATTGTATAAGTCTAGGATATAGGGAAAGGGGAGAACATGATGAGTTCATACATAAAACCATGTGTGAAACATACCAAATCATTGAGAAAACTTAGAAAAGTTGAATAGGGATAAATATACATCAAAAATCCACTTTACATGCATTCCAAAATTACAACAAATGAAGTGTGTGCGACTACAACCAAAAGTGTAATTTTAGAATAACAAACATGTTACGACCATGAAATGTACTAAAGATGTTCAAATCAATGCAATGACACTTCAGAACATTCAAGAACACTTGAAATATATAGAATGTCATGGGATGAAACTTGACGATCAAGGAAACACTAGAAATGACGGTAAAGTAGGCTCCAAAGTTTGAATGTAGTGAAGTTTTAGGAGGGTGTTGTAGCAACGACAAAAAAAGGGTAAGGTTAGGAGATCCTCATACATGATGTCTTACCTTCTGATGATGTTAGAGGTTAATTTTATATTTTTGCAGGTGATGTGTTGATGTTGCTACTAATGAATAGGAGACGCTGTAGCAGTTTGCATGAGATCCTATCGCTGCTCAGGGCTATTATTTTGATATGGTAGGGGCATATTGAATGAGAATGTTGTTTTGAAGATGTGAGAATTTGTGGCATGATGTAATATTTTTTAGGAGTTCAGGAGACCTGAGGTTGTAGATTTCTTTGGGTTACTATAGGACTATATTGTCTCCTATAACAGTCACATAAATTATTCATGCTCATGATATTATCCTTTTGACACATCAAGGGGTAATGATAATTCAAGGGGAAGCTAATGATGGTGATGGAAAGGTTTTTGAGTATGGTTGTGATGGAAAAGACAAGGATTTTGATTCGTTGCTGAAAAGAATGATGAATAGTGAATGAAAAACTGAGAAGTGAGGCATGTTGATGGAATGGATGAGTGTGAGGTTACCTCTAATGCTTTTCCTCAGTTTATATGCAGAGAAAATATTTAATATGTAAATTTCTATCAAATCTAGGCTATCCTGTAGCATTATAGGAATTTCCTGTAGAAACTCAAGGAAGTGTAGCAAATCAGGGAAGTGGACAAAAATGCATGGAAAGGAATTAGAAATGTTGATATGATGTTTTGGATGATGGAAAATAATGGAAAACGGTGTTGGGGTACTTTCTGGGCCCTTTGAGAGTGCATGAGATGATATCTTGGGCCAAGAGTGTAGGATGGTATATCCAACCAATGTTACTATTTTTTCTCAATGATACCTTCACACAAATCAAGGTAAGATAAAACATTTTCATCATAATTTTATTCATTTTTTTTTTCTTTTTTTTTTCATGGCCCACTAGCCACCTGGAGGTTTTCAGCTAGTATGTTTACCATAAGAGGCTTAGAGGAGGTTTACACATAGGGATATGTATTAATTTTTTTTTCTTTTTCTTAGACTCATAGGATTCCTCATAAAGTTTTTTAGCTAATGGGTCTAGGTTCTCACTTGAGGTTTGATTTTTTTACCCATTATTTCTTGTTGTTCAAAGGTTGAGTGGATTGGGAGCTCTGATGCTCTCAATCAAATTCAACTCACTGAATCAATAAATTTAACACTGAAGAGGGGATTCTTGTAGAATTTCAATCAATAACCATTTACCAGAAGTGGAATATTCTCTTGGAAGAGACTTCAGTCCCATAATCATAAGAAACTTTGGTCCTATAGTCATAAGAAAATTCCTTCTATATCAAACTTCTCTTTTTTTTGTTTAAATTGCAGATCAAAGATGATAAAAAATTTGGTATGAATTCACAAGGTTGAGTGTTCTATATATATGGAATTTGTAAAGTGGCTGAGTCTGATCATAAGGTCGAATTGACTTGTTGAAGAGGCCAACTTAATGGAGGAGGAATAATAATTAGTTTTAACAATAAAACAATTTTCTTTCTTTCACACAATGAGCCCTAATAAGGGTATCTTACATATTTTTTTTGACTTTGACTAAGGAAAAGATGCTTAGAGCACTCAATGGGTGCTTTGACCTATTGACCATTGGCCCAAGCATGAAACACATGCTTTAATAAGTCAATTACTTTTATAATAAAAAAAAATTATTATTCTTCCTTTTGAAAAATACATTATATCATGACTCAAGTACAAGTAAGAAGACCGACACTAGTTACATTCCTCAACACTCTCTGTTAACTATGGAGGTATTCATAATTATATATATACATAGGTACATGGAATATCTCAAAATTATATACTTCATGAAGCGTCACAACACACACAATGCTACAGATTAGATACTTTACCAAGGTATCTAATCTAGTTGGGACTAATCCAGGGTTTATCCACTCTAGGTACCATGAAACTTCCACTCTAACTGAGAGATCTAGGTGTGTATCCAAGGTCAGAGCTCTAAGACCAACACCCCCATACCTACTTCAGGATCATGACATCAATACATATGCCAACCAGATGTCCTCCCAAGCATCTTGACGCTCAAGATGCTTCATCTCTCCTTATTGAATATATCAAATATATCCACAAACCCAAGCATGCTTCAAACACTCACCTTCTTATGGAGAGATCCCACACAGTCATAACCCCAGTCAATATTAAACTTTCAATATATATATATATATATATATATATATATATATATATATATATATAATTTTACCAAAAGCCTTTGGGGTCTTTATTTATTATGATGCTGCTTAAATCATCATCATATTATCTAAATACATCTCCTTGGAAGGTTCCTTCAATTTTCTATCAGAAACAAACTTAGCCTCAACACTTTTCAATGTAACCAAGTTTTGTTTGAAATTTAATCAATCATGAAAAGCCTATCTGTAGTGCTTTATCTGTTCTCTAATCTCAATGATCCTTATGATATTGATATCAAGTTATCAACTTGAATAGATTAACTTCTCAACCAATCTCCTTCTCATCTAGGGAATGTTGGACTCACGATTTCCGTTAGACCAAAACCTGCAAGCATTAATCTCCGCTACAATCGCCAGAGTTAGGATCCACGAGAGGCGGTTAGTCCATGTCACGAAACAAATGAGAAGCATTGAACCCAATGTCCAACAATCTCCCCCCCAACGCGAGCCAAGTGAGTTTTGAATTCGAGACCTATTGCTCTGATACCACTTGTTGGAAATACTGAGAGGGGGGTGAATCAATATTTATTTTCAATTGTTAATTTTACTAGTTAGATCACCTATATTTAGAAAAAAAAAATGAACAATAAGAATACATTCTTTTATTAATTTCTTCTTTACAATAAATCAAGTACAATATATGTAGGGATCCAACCCTAGATGAAGACACCAATCTTCAATCTCCCAGGCTCCAACCTGTATTTTCCAAGCACTGACTTGGACTTCCAAGGCTCCAACCTTGTCAATTCTAAGGCACCAACCTCAAGGGCTCCAACCCTATATCTGGTTCAGGCTCCAACCTGGTATCTTGAGGAATCCTATCCTCTAGGGCTCCAACCCTATCTTCCAAGGCACCAACCTTGTCAATTCTGAGGCACCAACCTCAAGGGCTTCAACCCACCTGGTCTCTCGAGGACTCCTATCCTCTAGGGCTCGAACCCTATCTTCCAAGGCACCAACCTTGTCACTATGAGGCTCCAACCTCCTGCTTCAATTTGTCAAGATATATTTGGTTATACTTCATGGCTCCCATTGTCTTCTTCAACGAGCCCTGTCAATATTCACTTAGTCTTTATTGTAGTCTCCACATTACGTCATCAATGACAACCTTTTCTTCTTAGAAGGTGTCACCACTACTCTTCATCGTACCCAAACAATTTCTCCAAGTTACCTCATGATGACATCATTGTCTTCAAGACTTCCATCAATGCTTGATGATGTCATAAGGCGCCTTCAATCAATTGCACAAGTTTTTCACAAGGTTTTCCAAATAGCTTCAAGTACAAGGATTACTCCAAACTCTTCTTCAAGGCTTCAAATCTGCTCAAATATCTCTTTGAATAGACTTTAAGATGTTCCTTAAATTCTCTTCTAAGGATGCTCCATGCCCTTCTTCAATAGCCTCTTCAAAATCTGCAGCCAAGTGTCTCCAAGTCTTCTCTACAATTAAGCTCCAAGGATGTCTTTAGTATACTCTAAAGATATCAATGGGTTGCTCCAAAAGATCTTTTTCAACAGGCTAGGTTGCTTCAAACAATGTTGCTCCCAAGTGTGATTTCAAAAGGTTCTCCAAGGTTTGCTACAAGTCAACACAAAGGTTCTTAAAGGGCTGCTCCAATTCTGCCCTGACAAGCTTTTAAGTCTACTCAAGAGATATTCTAAAGTGTATCCTAGTAATGGATTCTAAGGCACTCCAATACTGCTTTAAGATGTCATCTTTAAGAGCCCTTCAAAATCTGCTCCAAGGTGATTTCAAAGCTGCTCTAAGGTACTCAATACAATCCTCAAGATTGCCTGCTCCAAGGCTGCTCCATAAATATTCTTCAAGAGATGTTTCTCAAAAGGTAACTGCTTAAACACTTCTTTAAACCTTTCAACTAAGGTTTGAAACTTTCAAAATAACTTCAAGGTATATCTTAAACGCTGTAAGGAAACTCCACAATTTTCCTTGAACTCGGTCTAGTTTTACTGTAGTGCTATAGGTCTGTTGCTAAAAAAAATTTACTTTGTCCATATGTCACTAAATCTGCAATCTCAGGTCTGAATCTCTTTAAGCATGTGCATGAAATGTATATAATCTGCACAATTTATCTGCATCAAAAAATTCCAAACAAATTTGTCCACGTCAAGAAGAAATGCTTCCACAAATTCAAAGTTTGTCAAGCTTCAAGCAGCAGGTCTGAAATTTATTATTTTCCAGAGGTCGAAACTTTTGTTTCACTGATCCTTTGTCACAGGTCCAAGATTTTTCTGCAATGTAACTTTATGTTTTTCCTCTGAACTGCTATGCCTGGACACTACTTCACTGGCCCTCCATTACTACAAAATGTCTTCACTGCAATTAGATATCCGAACCACTTTCTATTTTGCCCATCCGAAAATCTTAGAGATGAATATGCGAAATTCTGTCTCTGAAATGAAAAGTCTTTCCACATATTTATAGTGGTTTGCCGAATTTGAAAGGACACGTCTGTTTGGAGGGAGGCCGACATGAATGTGTGAGTGTAGGTCGGTTGGTCAAAAAATATTTTTTTTCTAACTTAAAAATTCATTTTCTCTTAGGATATTTGGAGTTAGGAGTTGAGTGAGGGCTTGTTAGAAAGAGGGAAAAATCCTCTTTAAGATGGTATGGCACTCATTGTGGTAAGATGCCTCCAAGGTGTCAAAAATGATTTTTTTTTGTGACTATTTTTGAATTTTTCTATGTATAAAGTGTTTGGGACATAATGAGGTCATTAGGGCTTCTCCATTGTCATGTCTTAGTCATCATATGATTTTCATGTCAACATGTGGTCTCCAACCATGTCATCATATGTCATCAAGTATGGTATTATGGGCATCTAAGACCTCTTTCTTTAGGGTAAGGACATCATCATGATTTTAGGGCTTTATCATCAAGATCATAATATGCATGAGGTTAAGGATATCATCATGGTTTTAGTTCAAGGACATCTAGGGCACTATGGTCAAAGGGCATCTAGGGAAACATCACAACTCCCAAGAATTTGCCATCACGAACAATGCCATATTGACATCAATGAAAAACTTGACTAACAATCTCCCCCTTTGTCATTGATGGCGATAGTCTTGCCATTCAAGATTCTCTCTCCCTTTGACATCAATGGCAAATGGGGTGCCCAAGTACTCCCCCTATCAAGCTGCTTCTTGGCATGTTTCTTCTTCATGTTTCCTTCATCAATGATAGTTCTCCATGTAATATATGTTGCTCCCCCTGTCATGGTGCTCTTCTTTAATGTACTTGCTCCCCCTAAGTTGTATGCATGGTATTTTTTTTTTCATGTGATGAACCAACTCCCCGTGCATGCATAACCTCCTCTAGCTTCAAGAAATATTTATGCCTTGTGATTAGGTGGAAGAAGTCAATATTGGAGTCATGTTCTTCAATGGAGTTGCTCCTGAGAGATGATATATAAAAGGATGAATGTCCATGGGTGACTAATCAAATATTTCATAGGGCCCATTCATGGATAACTTCTAGAATATCAATGATGACTTTATCAAGTCAACAACATGTGTTGTTCACTGGAGTGTTCAAGAGACTTCCAAATTCAACTTGTTTCCTTCTCCACACTTGTGTAACTTTCTTCTATGGCATGGTTCTAGCTTGTGCAGGGGCCCAAGTCAAGTTACAATCATGTGCCATATGTCCAATGTTATGGAAATTTAAACACTCTATCTTGTTCATGAATAAAAAATCATGACTTCTTCTTGCAAAATTGCTTTGAGGAGATTGATGGGGACCATTATATTTGTCTTTGTGATATGCCCTACAATCTTTTGCCATGTGCCCAAAGTTTGTACAAGAATAGCAATATCCAAGAAATATACTTTGGTACCTGGGTGATGAATAGTTCCTTGAAGTACTCTTGAAGTCTTTTTGCCTTGGGATTCTTTGATGATATTCATTGCCTTTTGTATTCTTGACACCATATGAAAGTCTCCTTATGTTGTCTTGATTCTTCTCCTTGCCTTTGTTGGAACTGGGAGCATCAACATTTCTTTCTAGGTTCCTCACATCTTTGTTGTTTGAAGCATTATCATTCTTGCTTGAGGATTCACCTGCATAGCCAAGACCTGATTTATCAAGGGGAGACCTTCGCTGACTTAGGATGTCATCTAGGGTTTGAGAGCTTTTCAAGTTTTTATTTAGCAATTCAACTTCCTTTTCAAGAAAGACAATTTCTCCTTTCAAATTTTCTCAATCTTCATCTTTCATAAGTAGTTGCTTCTTCATTTATTCCATCATCCTTGTTGCTTCATGTGCTTCAATTTTAAGGGAGATGATATTTGATTTCATTTTGAAGATTTCTTCATTCTCCTTTGCTAGAATACTCTCCATTTCTTCTTTTGTTCTTGTAGCTTCACATGTTTCGGCCTTGAGAAGATTGATGTCTGATTTTAGTTTCAATATTTCTTCATCCTTTTTGTCTAGTTGGCCTATCATGGTGTTTCTCTCCTTTTTTGCTTCATTAACTTGCCCTTATATGAATTCCAAAGTTTCCATCACCTTCTCAGATCCTTGCGCTTTTTTCCTTGCTTCTTCTAGTTGAGATCTAAGAGAGGAGATCTCTTCCTTATATTGACCAATCTCTGCTTCAAGATTTTTCAAGCTCTTAAGTCTTTGTTCAAGGTGGCTTGACAAAGTTTCTTCCCTTTTCTTTGCCTTATCCAATTGATTTGTCATAGATATGAATTCTTCATGATGCTTTCTTTTATTTTGATGAAATTCCTCTTTAAGTTTGGCGAGCTCCTCATCCCTTTCTTGTACTTGAAGCTTGACAAAGTCAACTTCCTTCCTTTTCTTGCCTTGGTTACCATCTTGCGCTTTCTTCTTAAGTTCCTCATTTTCATTTTTAAAATTGTTAATCTCTTCCATGGAAACCATAAGTTTATTCAAGAGATCTTCTTCAAAGTCTTCTTTGTTCTCTTCATCTTCTAGGTTTTCTTTAGCCTTGTTGTCATCTATCTTATCTTCAGCTTCCTTGACGGATTCTGGACTTCTTTCTTGTTTTCGACCATCTTCTTGAATAGAGATCATTTTCAACGCTCCTTTTGAGTGAAGATCATGAAGTTTGTCCCATATGACTTTTGCCGACGAACATTTTTCAAAATCAGCCTTCACAGAATTTGGTAAACCATTCAAAATTGCCTTCATTGCTCTTGTATTGTACTCCTTGGATTCTTCATCATGTCATTAGTAATCACTTATTTCCAAAATTCAATTCCTTGAGTCTTCAAGAAATTCCTCATTCTTTCCATCCATATATAAAAATTTCCATTGAACAATGGAGCCTTTACAAATTGATTTACTTAAATTTCAATGTTTGAGGAAGACACATCTTTAGGAGGATTGGAGACTTTCTTCCTTGGATTTTCCATTTGTGTTCTAATGATAAACCTTCAAGCTATTAGGCTTTGAGTGAAGGTACTGGCTCTGATACTAATTGTTGGACTCACAATTTCCATTAGACTAAAACCCATAGGCATTAGTCTCCGCTACAATCGCCAGAGTTAGGATCCACGAGAGGCAGTTAGTCCATGTCACGAAACACACGGGGAGTGTTGAACCCAATGTCCAACAGGGAAATATACACCTTTCCTTTATCCAAGTGTCTTCTTAACAAGGGAATAATTCCATCAACAATTTTATTCTTTCAACCACACACAATATTTCTTTTGCATCATCATTACATCGAAAAACTTAAAGCTTCATTCCTTTAGGAACATCATTATTTCTATGGAAATAAGATCATTTATTCATTTTTAATTTCATCAACTCCCTCTTTCCATCATACTCATTATTATTATCGAGTAATCTTTAATTCTGAACATCTTCAACATCTTGAAGATTGTGTACCTGCAAATCTTTAATAGCAAGTATAACCAAGTACAAATATATAAAATCATGAAGTCAGCTATATCAATATAATTTCATTACAATGGAAGCTTCAAAATAATCAAGTTTTAGACATCAAATACTTAAACCTAGTTAGATTCATAATTAACAAGGGTTAAAACTTTTATGTTTTGGACTTCAACAACTTGCTACGGTTTTGTAAAAAACCTTAGATTCCATCATCGAGCCTTAGACATCAAGTTATAAATTCAATCATTAAATGTTACATTATTCTTGTATAATTTTATGTCAAACTCTAGGGTTTTGTCACAAACCCTACATTTCATTAATTAAATTGTAGTTATCAACAACAAAGTTAGCATCCTAGCATTTCATATCTAGGGTTTCATTAATAATTCCTTATATCAATCTCTTACTAGGGTTTTTATCATAAACCCTAGATACACATTTCAAGCTTCAACAATTTTGTTCAAACTAGGGTTTCAATTATGTGGAAGGTCATACACGTCGGGTTTCATTCCTAGGATTTACTATTGTGAGGGTTTTGTCATAAATTCTAATTCATCAAACTCTAAACATTTAGTGTTTCATTGTATAACTTAGATATCATCTACAAACACTAAAAAGGCTAGGGTTTCTTTATAAAATTACCAAAATACTAGATATCAAGAGAGTAGAATATCATTACGTGTTCTAGACTTTCCCGTTGAACCCTAAGTAGACTAGAATTTCTTCATTATTGTCAACATATCCTAAGCACCAAAATATTAGCATTTTATAGTGAACCCTAAAGGTTAGGGTTTCACCAAAATGAAAAAATCATATAATATTCTTGGAGCCTTGGTTGCATAAACTCTCTAGAGCCCTAAGTGTGTTGAGTTACTAGTTCTGGAGCCTTGGTTGGACAAACGCTCTAGGGTCCAGAAACAACTGGGGTTGAGTTACTAGTCTGAGAGCCTTGGTTGGAACAAACACTTTGGAGCCCTGTAACAACTTGGGTAGAGACCAATCCATGATGGTTGTGATGTCTGACCATGAGGTGGTATCACTGGTTGAGGGTTTAGGTGGTTTTGCCTCTAGAAGCCCTGGATTGGTTTTGATTGATGTGTTTGATGAGATACCACATTCATACTTGGAATATGGCACGAGGGTGATTGAATGAAGAGAGATTTGGCTTAGCCAATATATGGTCGGGTGGAACGTGGAAGTCCCATCTCCGATTGGTTTTCTACATTCATTAATTACGAGCTCATTCCCTTGGTATTTGATGTAAAAATGTTCTGGTTATTATGTAGATTCTATTGCTATTGTATCTATGGGATTTATGTTGTTATTATGCTGGTTATCAGAATGCATTTTATCAATGATGATGTCTGGCTCTCTCCATGTTTTCACTTGTAAATGAATACACAATGTATCTATGGTAAAATATATTGTATTACAACGAATGATGTAAGGGATAAATGCTTCTTAATGATTCTTAGATAAGTGTGAGACACCTATGATCATATATGTTGTTTACACCTGTAGTTTCAATGTTTGTGACATGTTTGAAAAAAATCCTATCATGGTTATAAGGGATCCATATGAGTTCTTATTTATGTGATTGCTTCCATATCGTTTTCCTATTTTTATTTATCATCTCCGAAATTTTCATGAAGTTCTAGGCAGAGCACTAGGTTCTGGGCCTGAAACGGTGGCTCAAATGCTGGGGACACTGACACAAAACTGAGGAATTGAGTCCCTGGATTCTTGCATGTAGTGTTATGCCTACATATGTAGCCTCTTAGATGCTGGATTGCAAGCCTGTTCCTGCATCTATAGCTCAAATAGGTCAAAAGGTTAGTGTGACCCAAGGGTAAGAGGTATGAATGGTTGGGTTACCTCCTGGGGGTGTTGTTGTATAAGGTATTTAGGTTGTGTTTTCTTCAATTCCACTTCCTTAAGGCCACCTAGGAGGTTGAATATCATTATAATAGTCTCTCATCACATGTTTACCCTGGTTGGCTGGTTACTTGGGTATATGTGGGAAGAGGGTGTTACAGATTGGTATCAAAGAATGGTTCAACCCTCAGACTAGATGGGCGGTGTGTTTCTCATGCATTCAAGTCGGTTGCATATGTGTTCCTTATGCTTGTAATCCATGTGCTTGTTGCATTTGCATGGTGTTGATCATGGTTGTAGTGATGTCGCCATGTGAAGGTTGATGGTGTTTTTTTGGGATGTTTCGTCATGAGTGTATGGTTGTCTATGCATTTGTTATGAATGTCAGTGTCTATATGTTTTTTATGCATGCATTGTCATGGTTAAGGTTGTTGTGCATATGGTAATTGTATGCAATTAGGTCATCATGATGATATTGGTATGTTATGATGCTAATGTGTTGGCTAAGATAGAGTAGGATATGCAGATCATTAAAGTGACGTTGCAACAATGGACTTTGGGGTAAGATAAAATCTTCATACAAGTTTGTATGCTTGGAATGTAGGTATGTGATTCATGGTTGTTGTAAGCATTAGGGTTACTTATTATGTTTGTCATTGTAGCTAGCCTGATGATTATGTTATATGTTGTTGAGTGATCATGTTATATGCTAACTTATTGTTATTATATGTTAGTTAACTTTAGGATTAGGGTTATTTTATTAATATCTTGATGTTATAGGTATCATGCTAAATTGGATTGGCCTAGGCAGATGGTTAGGGTTATCACATTCACGTATGAGTAAAATTATTTGTGATATTATGTTATACTAATCTAGGGTGACTATGCATATTTGATTTTTATGCATGAATGCCATTTATTTATGAGTTTATGCTGTGAACATACTATCTAGTTACTATTATGGATATCATGACCTTATTTAGGATCTGAGTTGATGTATTATGAAGTTATTGGTGAGCCCTGGTACTGAACCAAGAGTGCTGCAACTCCCAGGGGCTACCCTACTTTACTTTATCAACCTGGGGTTCGTACAAACTTGGAGGTGACCGTTCTATATACACAATAGATGCATTCTATTCATGTAATCCTCTTCTGCTTTGCGAAAGGGTGCTATCTATTAAAATATGATAAATACTAAGAAATAAATTACTGAAAGGAAATGACGGAAAGGAAACTGACTCAATTTTTCAGAAAGGAAATGACTGAAATGAAACTAATTTAATGTGCAGGAAGGAAATGACAGAAATAAACTAAATTTAATTGCTGAAGAGAAATGACAGGAATGAAACTAATTTAATTTGCATAAAAGAAATGACATAAAGGAAATGAAACTAACTTGCTGAAACTAAATGGTAGAAAGGAAAATAATTCTAAACCACAATTAACTTGGCCAAACAGCTAAATGCACTCTACTATCCTATGGTCTATCTATCATACTTCTATCCATGCAGCTAAGCTATCCATGACTTAATTCTAATTGAAAAAGTGTTGATTTGCAGCTTGGAGGGATGAAAAGGGCTAAAGAGGCTAATGGAGGGCTTAACACATGAAACGGGGCCTAGAAGTGGAAAGAGGCGGGTTTAAATCTTATAAAACTTTTTTGTAGCATAGAAATGAATTTGGAGCATAATGAATTGAAAAGTGCGATGGTGGAGATGCGATGGAGACAAGAGTTGCAATATGCGATATCACAATCGGTAGAAACAAGCAGTAAGTGTAACGAAAACCAACTAAATGGTGTGAAGTGCGATGTGTGACGGGTGACGTGGCGGTGGGACCGATGACAGAGCACGATCACAATATCACAATCAGCAGATTAGATAGGTAAGTCTTAAAATAAGAGGGTAAATGTTGCGACACGGGATTTGCGATGGGTGAGGTGGCAGTGGGACTGATGGTGGAGCACAATTGCAAAATCACAATCGGTGGAACATAGTGGTAATGTCTTAAAAGAAAAAGAGAAAATGGTGCAATTTGTGATTCCGCAATATCGCAAGTGGTGAAAACAAGCGGTAAGTGTAAAGGAAAAAAAGGTAAAAGGCTCGATTTGAGATTTGCGATTTGGTAAGAACTGCGATCTGCGATATGCGATATTGAAATATCACAATCGGAAAAGGGGAGCGCTAAGTCTTCAAGGATAAAGGTGAAAGTTGCGAAGTGCAATTTGCGATTTCACAATATCGCAATCGGCAAAAGCGAGCGGCAAGTGTTAAAGGAAAAGGGGAAGAGTTGCAGGTGCGATTTTGTGAAAAGGCGAAGTACGGTAGCAGGAAGTTCAAGGAGCAAGGGCGGAAGGTCGAATTCCAATGATTTTCAAGAATTTTGCGTTAGAAATAGGTAAGGAAATCGTGAATGATAAAAACAAAGGAATGAGGTGGCCTGAAGGGTTTAAGTGTTTTTGGAAATAAAAGGTGGGTGCAGTAGTAAAAATAAGCGGAAAAAAGGAGGGAATGGAGGGGTAAAAGCAATGCTCAGGTTGTGAAGACAGAGATGAAAATGAAGTGGGAAGGCTCCACGGAGCTTCTCCGGGCTTTAGCAATAATTCCTACAAACAACCCTGCTAATATATGCACGAGAAATAGACAAATGCATGAAAATACCATGCAAAGGAAGACTGGAAAATGGTAATGCAAATCTACTTCTAATCTCAGAAAAAGTGAATAGAAACCAATTTTTGGGTCTGTGGGAAGGTGCGCCCTCCTCGAGCTCTATTGACAGAGATGAGAAGGGGGTATTGATCCACAAATTTTCTTGGTTTTTTCCTCTATTCTATCACTCACAAGCAAATGAAAACTATAGCAACACACTGCAAGAAAATACTAAGCAACAATGAAACATAGGCGAAATTATCAGAAGTGGAGCTAATGAAATGAAAAAAATAAAGCTAGCTTAATGGCAGAAAGGAAAGAATGGTAACAACAGAGAAGCTAAGGCACATGGATTGGGCCCTAACCCACAAGCCTAGCTCTCTGAAACATAAATCAGTCGAATGAAATCAATCAGCTCATTTCATAAAAGAATAAACTCATACATCTCTTAAAGTTTGATCCCTGCATAAAATAAAAAGCTCAAAAGCTTGCAACAGAGTTCCAACTAAAATCGACACACTGAATAGTATTGACTAACTCTTCGTAGCTCTAGCTCTGCTCTATTTATTCTACAAGGAAACTACCAACAACTCCCTAGAAAATGGTGATTGAGTCCACTTGACTCCAAATAAACAAACATTGGGTGCACTCCTCTTGAGTTGCTTGGCTGCCTCTGGAATTCGAATTGCTGGAGAGAATCCTTGGAGATCCTTTAGCTGCCTTTAGATTTTGAATTGCTGGAGATAATATTTGGGATACTTCAGCCACCTTTGAGAGTTAAGGAGAGTGGAAAATCCTTCTATAATTTCTCTTTGCTGTCTTCTCCAAGTCTTTATGATAAAATCCATTTAAAAATGCTTAATAAATCATGATTTTCTACACTCAACCTCATATTAGGCACTCAGAGTATGTTAGCCTTAATCACCACCTATACTAGCATCATAAAACCAAATAATAAAAAAAATGCAAGAAAAAGAGATCTAAGAAGGAAAAAAGGTGACCATTAACCCCTACAAATATGTCTAATGATGGAGCTCATCATCACCCCCCTACTGAATGGTTGCTCATCCTCTGAGAAACTAATCCTCCTCCTACATTTCCTTCAAGGCTTTGACAACTCCCCTGATATCCCGAGGAAGAAGTGTGGGAGTTCCCCCAAGGGGGTAAAAACCATTATTCGTTTCTTCATTCTCCCATTATCTATCTTGCACATCTGTGTCCTTTTCATCAGTCAGCCCCAACATATAAGGTGGGCTGAGCTTTAGTCTCAACCATTGGATCTTTTTGGCTTGCATGGCCCTCTTGTATAATGGTGCCCTTTCCAATGCACCCCTCAGTCTTTCTGGAGTATGGTACTCCTTGTTCTTGAGGCTGTGAGGGAGGTTGTTCCATATCCTCTGGCTAGCCATAATGCACTCATCTTCTATCTGCCTAGAAACATCATCAAAGTGGCCTATCACCTGGGTTTGAGTATGAAAGTAACTTTCAACTAGTGTAGGGTCCCTTTCAATCTCTCGACGGTTAAGGATGACTCATCTTGGGCTGAATAATTCTAGTCTGATATATAAGGGTTCTCTGCTTCTTCTTCCCATGATTCTCCATATTTCCTTTTCTCTAGTGTCCTCATTCATCATCCAAGATATTAGAGCCATCAACTACATATCCCCCATTGTAGGATTGGCATCCCAAATATCCATAATTATTAGCACAAGGTTATGCACATAAAACTCTGCCATCTTTGCCTGATCAACCATGTTAGCTTGCTTGTAGAAATTCATGAATTGCCTACAATCTTGGAAAGGTAGTGATCCATGGGAGGCTAGAGTCTTGATTTGAAATAGGAGCCATTGCTCCTTGAGGTACACAATATATGATTGAGAAGGGAATCCGTGCTGAAGGGCTTCTATGCATAAGTCTGCCATGGTGGCTACTTGCTGCCCTTTTTGCTGCAATTTCTCCTTTAATGCTACATTCTCTGCTTGTGCCTTCTGCAACTGCTCCTTAAGAACTATTTTTTCGATTATTTCCGCCTCCATTGGTGATTTTTCAATGATAATTGGGTTCGTGGGAGGATTTTCTGGCTCTCTCTAACTTATTCTCTGACTCTTGTCAGCTCTGAAATACATAGAGGTCTTCCTTTTTCTCTTTGCAGTCAGAGGAGCTAAGGTGGAAACTACCTCTTTGTATTGAGGGGATGTGGTGCTATGTTGTGAGTCTGCTTCTTGCCCACTTTATACTATCTCTATGACTTCTATGCTCATATCTTTTGTTTTTCCTTGGCCTTTTGGCTCTTCCTCTTTTTCTTTTGGTTCCTCTTCTGGTTCTTCTTTTGGCTCTTCTTCTTCTTCTGGTTCTTCATCTTCTTCTTCTTGTTCCTCTTTTGGTTCTTCGTCTGGCTCTTCTTCTTCTTCTCTAAGGCTAGAAGTGGAATTCGACCTTGTTTGGGTTGCTATAAAAACTTCCCTGCTCATGTTTACGAAAGAGGACTAGGCCATGGGTAGGATGACACTGTTCTGTAGTTGCCGCTGCATGTTGTCCCAAAAGACGTGACTGGGGCTCACTATTGCTGCGCTGCAGGCTTTCGTTGGTCTCTCTCCCTTTTTTTTTTTTTTTTTTAATAATTTACTGGTTTGGATGAGACGGACCCTCTATATTATTAGACTGCGTAGATACTTCTGGAGTGCTTATTTAACTCAGGCTTAGCTCTAGTTTTCGTTAGAGACCGTTGTTTCCTTCTCCCTGTTAATTCATGTTGGACTGCGTGTTTCCTCCCCTCCTTCTCCTCAACTCCACATGATTTAACTTATTTTATTTTTCATGCCCATGTGGCATGAATTTGCAGCTCTCCCTAGTCATACTTCACAATGGTGGCCAAGCTAGTTGACCACCTTTCTTCCCCTTAAACTCTAACTCTGCAAATTTAATTATTTCTAGCTATTATGGATGCATAGTGAGGGGTAAGAAGCTATACCTAAGTTTACCTGTTGTTTCCAAGGCATTTGCAGGAGCTGTATTGAGGATACAAGCCTTTTAGATGCTGTGTTCTTCACTATTTTATTTTCTCTAAGTGAGAAACTTGCTGGAAGAGCAAATTACTGGATGAGAAACTCTCTGAGTGATTTGTTGATATTTCATTGATGTTCCTTACCATTGTAGATGCTGCGTGGGGGGTGCTCCAGATGCCATGGGTGGCAATCCTGTCTTTCTTGGGGTCCGCTTCATGAGCTCCATCCTTGTTTTTTTGATGTTTAAGAACATATGTCTGTGCTGTAGGAATTCCCTGATATCTATAGCAGTCTGTGTATTTCTTTCCTTGCTACATTGTGCTCAGGAATGGAGGAATGTGGTGTATGGAGGTGATGGAGGTATTTATTAAAATGAATGGAGTGAATGAGGGAATGGATGGTAAAATAGAAGAAGGAAAAGAAAATGAATGCTTCCCTGTGTTTCCAGAAATCATTAATGACCTGCAAAAAAACAAAAACAAAAAACACATAGATGTAGATGTAATTTATTTGTTTTTGTTTTTTGTTTTTTGTTTTTTGAAAGAAAGTAGGCTGCCTCCATGGAGTTTTTCAACCCACAGACTTTCCTTGGGCGGCTCAGATAGGTTTTCAGCCATGGATCTTTATTCTCTTTTTTTTCTCTTTTTTTTGAGCAAGTAAGCTACCTCCATCGAGGTTTTCAAGCCAAAAGCTTGCCTTGGGTCCCTCAGAGAGGTTTTCACCCATGGATTTTTTTTATTTTTATTTTTTGTTTTATTTTTTTTTTAAATTTTTTTTTTTTCCAGGAGGTGTGGGAAACTATGGAGTTTCCCATCACATACACCTCTTTTTCTTATTGAATTTATGAACTATGCGTTTGAAAAAGGCTTCTTGTAAATTTTAAGTCTGTGGCCATTGACAAGCAAGGGGATTCCTTCCTCATCTATGGTTTTGATTTGAACTGCGCCATTATAAAAACATTTTTCCACTATGTAAGGTCCCAACCATCTTGTCACCAGCTTGCCTTTGAAGTCTTTAAACCTTAATCATACAACATCGCCCTATCTCCTTCTTGGAAGGTCTTTTCTTTGTTGTTATTTTCATGCCAGACCTTCCTTTGCAGCTGAACTACTTCCGTGTGAAGAAGTGCTTGCATTTTAAACTCGTCGTCTCCATTTAGTTGTAGAAAAATATCTTTTTGGGCATTTGATAGATCTAGATTTAATTCAGCTGCCATTCTTAAAGTATTGAATTCAAACTCAACTGAAAGTAGAGCTTTCTTACCATAAACTAGTTCATAAGGAGTGAATCCTGTTGTTCTCTTCCAAGTAGTGTTGTAGGCCCAAGTAGCTTCCACCAATATGTTTGCCCAATATTTTATGCTTCTAATCACAACCTTGGTGAGGATGCTCTCTAAATCTATGTTAGTTACTTCTACTGATCCAGGTGGCTCCAGAGACACACACAGGACAAAGAGGGCTTGAGAAAGATAAAAAATAAAAGTGTTTGGATTGCTTTCAAACCAGGGCCAGAGTGTAGATCTCGTCTTCTTGATTGCAACAGTGCGAACAGTTCGTCAAACCGAGCTCGTATGCGAAAGTTAGAGCTGGTCAAAGTTTTAGGTTGAATTGGTGACTAGGCAGCCTTAAGGAAGGCACAATTTCGCACTTTTCCAGCAACTGGATTCTAGCCAGCTCCGACCGGATTTTGGGAAAAATTGTGGCCTACTTAAATTCACTCCTACGGTCAAAAGTTCGAAAATTTTAAAATGCACTATCTCTTTTTAAAAGACAAAAAAAAAATTATTTTTTGGGTGGCGGGCCACCAACCCCACCACCCACGGAAACCATATAACGTTTTGTTATATATATATATATATATATATATATATATATATATATATATAATATGCATATATGAAATATGGGTGTCGGCGGGGGTCAAACCCGCCCGACCCATGTGGGACGACCCCCGAGCGGGCGACATCATAACCAATATTCAAACGGTGCCGACAAAGTTAAAGGGCGGGTCGCCCAATAAGGGCTCGGCCCCAACGTACCCTTAAATTAATGCTGCGGGTCTGTAAAAAAAAAATATGTGGGTTTAAAAATGAAATGTGGGAGTTTTTAAACATTAATTGCACATATTTTTAAAACAATCCGCCTTTTTATGGAGGCGGCGAGGTTTGACCACCCGACCCCCTCCCTCAATATTTGGATCTCAACCATTGAGCCAACAACTCATTTTGAATACTTTGCCCGCCAAAGTTAATATAAACCCTCATTTCTCAGATGTGCCCAGACCAAGCAGAGCAAGAGAGAGCGCACACAGATCGAGGAAAATTTGTAGGTAGAACCATGAGCCTTGAAACTTTTCCAAGGGAGGTAATTTTTCTCCATGTTGGAATATATTCAAGTTTACAGTGATTTTGATCCGAATGGAAAATGGCATCAACCCATGGTATTCATCTACCCATGTTATCCATCCACCCATGGAATTTACCCATGGTATTGTAAATGGCATCGACCCATGGTATTCATCCACCCATGATATTTATTCGCCCATGGTATTGTAAGTGACCCATGGTATGTATCCACCAATGGTATTCATCCACACATGGGATTTACCCATGGTATTGTAAGTGGTATCTACCCATGGTATTGGCCCATGGTATCCACCTATGGTATTCTATCTCAAAAAAAGGTATAAATAACAAGCCTCACTTTGTAAAAGGACAGATTGTCCGCCACAATGTAGCTTCTACAGTTATTCTCTGTTTTAATAAAACAAGTTTCTTTGTGGTTTTATTTTCTTTGTGTTCTCTCTTTTTTTTCTGGCATTATAATTTTGCAGATCTTGTCAGATCTATTTCAACTTTTTAGATCTTGGGGGCCTCCCCCCCAAGATCCGAATCAGTGGTATCAGATTCAGGTTACGCCTCCATGGGAATGAGGGTTTGAAACATATTTCAGCTTCAATGTTTTGCAACAATCTTCAGCAAAATCCATGAATGTTTTTGGGCGGCGAGTTTTCAGATCAGATCTGAAACTTTTGGTAAAAAATTTGCAAAAAAAAAGACCAGATCTGGATTCCTTGCGAAAAAATACTCAAATTCAAAAAAAAAATTGGCCAAATTGGAGTTCGGATGAGGGAGATATTGCTAATTCAAAATCAGCAATGTTGAAGCAATTTTTCTGACGACAATTCATGGACGGCGGCTCTCCTGTCATTTTTTGCCATTTTTAGTACAAAATTTCAAATAAATTGAGATATATCTGAGCTCCTCTTGAAAAATCACCCAAGTTCAAAAAAAAAATCGGTTGAATCGGAGTCCGGATGTGGGAGTTATCGTTGATTTAAAATCAACTATTTTTTCAAAAATTTTGTGACGGCGTGCCAGTTCCAGCGCAAATCTGAGAGTCTAGAGTCTCCAGATAGTGGTTTCAAACACATGAGATGATGCAGAATGATCATTCCATTTCCAAAAACAGGTTATAATAAATATTTTGAGTTATATTGACCGAGTTATGCTCATTTTAAATCTGGAGCAGCATTCGGAGCGGGTTCCCTTTGGAGACGTGCCCTCCCACCCCGCTTTAGTAGGCACCTGCTTCACATTCATTAGTTTGATCATAGCAGCGTTCGGCTTGGGTTATTTGGAGACGTGCCCTCCCACCCCAAGCTATGTAGGCACCTGCTACTTCATCAACAATCAGCATCACAGTTATGGGTCAACTACACAAAATCATTTTCATCGAAGTCCATTTGCTAGGCTGCACACTGTTAGTCACACAGTTGGTCACAAGCATTACAGGGTATCTCTATCCTCGGATCTTCGTTTGTCATGGTTTTGGTTCATCCACAAACCCACACTTCATCAAAGTCCATTTTCTAGGCCGCACACTATCAATATCACAGTTGGTCACAAGCATTACAGGGTATCTCTATCCTCGGATCTTCGTTCATCACAGTTATGGGTTAACTACACAAAACCCTTCTCTTAAGTGGCTCTTCATATTCAACAAAGGCTTCTTAGGAGGGAACTTCATGCAATGGGGACCATTTCTTCTTAAAGAGGGAGGAATGATCCGAATGGAAAATGGCATCAACTCATGGTATTCATCTACCCATGTTATCCATCCACCCATGGAATTTACCCATGGTATTGTAAATGGCATCGACCCATGGTATTCATCCACCCATGATATTTATTCACCCATGGAATTGTAAGTGACCCATGGTATGTATCCACCCATGGTATTCATCTACACATGGGATTTACCCATGGTATCCACCTATGGTATTCTATCTCAAAAAAAGGCTATAAATAACAAGCCTCACTTTGTAAAAAGATATATTGTCCACCACAATGTAACTTCTACAGTTATTCTATGTTTTAATAAAACAAGTTTCTTTGTGGTTTTATTTTATTTGTGTTCTCTCTTTTTTTCTGGCTTTCTACTTTTGCAGATCTTGTCAAATCCATTTCAAATTTTTAGATCTTGGGGGTCTCCCCCCAAGATCTGGATCACATTTTTCATGGTTTTTCACAGGGAACGCAATGGCGAGGTCAGATTCACCTTTTGAGTTGCATATTTCTAATCCACCCATGGAGAAACTATGTGGAGGAATCTAGGGGGAATCTAAAAGATTATTTTTTGCCTAGATTTTCATTTCATCAAAATTCAACAAATGGACAGTCGATTTTGCACTATTTGACATCACGAATCTGACGGCACACTCATATTTTTCATCTGAGCTTTATATTTTTTGGTCACTTTTTGAAGTGAAGATGCAGGTGTTAGTTTTTAGCAAGTGAGCAGTCAATTTCACACCTTTTGATCCATAATTGTGATGGTGATTTAAGATCCAGCAACAACAACAACCATTCTTCAGTCATCTTCAGCGTGAGGTATATGATGAGTTGATTTAATGTAATTATTTGTTCCTGAGATGCTTAGTGGTGTATAGATCCCTGTTGATGTATGTGTCGTGGGATCTTGTCTTGTTTTGTTATTGATGTACTTTCTGTCATGGACTTATATTATGTTTGAAATCCCTTGATGCCACATTGGCGGGATACTCATTTATGTTGTTGAGATCCCTTGATGCCATATTGGCGGGAGACTCATGTATGTTGTTGAGATCCCTTGTTTTCCATGATTGGCGGGATACTCACAGTCTTTATGTGTGAGTTATTGTCATATTGATAGGAGTCATTTTTTATGCGTGAGAGTTCCACAGTGGAACATCTCGTAGAGAGGTCTAGCCACTCATGCGCGAGGGAATTTTCCTTGTATGTCAGAGGAAACACATCCATGTACATCTTCTTCTTACAACACTTAATGCATCGGCCTACACCATCTTAACACCGAGGCCTGGAGATGTAGTCCTTCCTGGACGAACTCCGTTATCAAGCGACGCTTTCTTATGATTGCTGATCTTGACATATTATGTTCCTCTTCTTTACAGCATACAGTTGTTCATTTATGTTCATTAATGATTTAACTAATGCAATTATAACACATCAACCGAAGTGAAAGGTCTTGGTTAAGGGTACCAAGAATTTACCCTGGATCAAGCGGTATCAGACAGGTCTTCTTGCTAATTGGATTGCAGGCGTGAACATTGAACGTTCGCTGAGTTGATTCATGGAGAATGTCAAGGAAATGTATGAAACCATGCTCAGGGTTTCTGAGAAAGCGGGCGTGTTGTACGAGGCTTATGACAAACAAGCAGCAGAGAACATTGAATTGAAGACACTCCTACCGGAAGAAAAGGAGGACAAAAGTCGGTTGCAACTTCAGTTGAAAGCCACGATAGAGGTGTGGGAAGAATTGAAGCGCAACAACGAAATTCTTTAAGTAGATCATGATGCATTGAAGCCATTCCTACAGGAGGAGAAGGAGGTGAAGCAATAGTTGCAGCTTTAGCTACAAGCCATGATAGAGGCCTTGGGGAAAGTGAACTGCAATGAAGGCTTACAGAAGCCTTCTTCATCTTTTCACAATCGAAAGCTAAGGTAAACAATGTTGATTTATCTTCAGTTTCTTCACATGATATCATTTCAGTTGGAAGTGTGGAGATACCCAATGCAAGAACCGCTATGAGACTCCTCACCAAGATGGGGCACAAAGGAGGAGGACTTGGCGTTCATGGCCAAGGCATAACTCAACCATTGGAGGTTGTGCAGAGACCTCGCTATGCAGGTTTGGGGTAAACTGAAGAATGATGTTCAAAGGACATCAAGGGAAAAAAAATATTGATGAACTCTCCAAGTAAGAGGAATGATGGGGACACTTCGCCATCATCCCATGGTAATGCATGTTGCAGTGAAAGAGCTGAGGCGAGCTCCCATCACCATGATCGCACCAGAGACCACCATAGAAGGTATAAGAATTCTCATTATTCCAGAGTGAATTTTGATTATAGGAAGGTTGATAACCACGGTCGTAAATCATGGCATCGAAAAACATGTCATTTTTTGTGGTTTAAATAACCATGTTATTTCCAAGTGTTGGAAAAGGATGGTAGCAGAAAGGAGGATGATGCGTGAAAAGCCTTCTCCCCAACAGGAAAATAAATCAGTTAAGCAGGTTTGGAGTAAAAATACCTTTTGCACCTATTGCGATCGAAGTAGCCACCAAAGAGCCACATGTTGGAGACTCCATCTAGAGCAGCGCCTTCAATACAAAGAGCTCGTGCATACACCAGTCGAAAGAGCTGATTGACAAGCAAGTTCTCCACAGGGAAATGAGCCACTCACTTTGATAAGTGAGCGATGGTTATTCTAGATTGTTTTTTTTTAGATATGTTAGCTTGTCATTGTCATGTTTGTATATCATTTGTCACATTTTTAATTGTGAAAGTGATGATGTGTTTTCCATCACTTGTTTAAGCAACAATGATATTTTTGGCCTTGTTTTATAAGTCGCGTGTTACATTTCTTTCATGTAAAAGTGACGAGGTGTTTGCCATCACTTAGAAATGCGATGATGATGTTGTTGCCCTTGTTTTATGAGTCGTGTGATGCATTTCTTTCATGTAAAATTGATGAGGTGTTTTTCCATCACTTCAAAATGCGGCGATGATGTCTTGTCTTGTAATGATAACTGGGGTGTGATTCCCTGTAATATTCCTATTTAGCCCAAGCTAATAGAAATACTTCATTTTGTTTATTTCTTATTGTTTGATGAATAAAATGTAGAGGAGGACATGCAAAGCTCCTTAAATCAAAGAATAAATACATGCCCAATGTGAAAAAGGATAAATCTGGGCTTTTGCAACAAAAATCCACTTGTGTGTGAACAGAAATTGGACCACCTTGGAGAACCAGCGCAATTTTAGAAGAAGGTTCCAATGTGAAAGGGGTTAAGTCCATTGAAGTGGTTTAGGGTTTTTGCACCCCTTCAAGTTATAAAAAGGAGGTGAGGGCTCAAGAGAGGGTTGTTGAAGGATTTTCGAAATTGAGGTTGCTTGAGCAACTCTAGCTCCCTTGGCTGTTTAGCCTAAGGGGAGAGGATTTCCTGTTTAGGAATCCTCCCTCCTTCCTTGAGTAGCTCTTGGAGGAGATTGTACTGAAATGAGCCACTATCCAGAATTTTGGCCAAGATCCATCTATTAGCAGCGCTGGTCCTGTTGAGGATTTTGCAGCTGCTTGAGTTGCAGCAAGTGGTAGTCTAGATCTGCAGAGATCTAGTGTTTTGGAGGAGATTTCTCTCAGGGAGGGTGTCTTGTGACCACCCAGAAGATGATATATCTCTTATTTTGTATTCAGATCTTTAATTTATAGCATTTGATTCATTTTTATACAGCTACTGCGTAGTCCCTCTCAAGAACTGCGTTTCTGCACTTGAGGGTTTCAATGTTATTTCAGTTTTGTGAAATAAATGATCTTCAGTGATTGAGGCTTGCCTCTCACTTTGTAAATCTTGATGTAGTTACTGTTCTAAGCTATTTCAGATTTGATTTCAGTTATAATAAAATTCATCTTCAGAAATTCTGAGTATTCTGCAGTTCTGTAGCTTATATGTCAAATCTACATTTATTCCGGCATTATTTTGATGAAATTCCAAGGGGATCTTGTAGAGAAGGCTGAGTAGTTTCCAGATCTGGTATGGATCTAATGTTTCAGCCATATATCTGTCATAGATCTGAGTTTTCACTTACAACAGCTAAAACCCTTGAAAAATAACGCTGATATAGTCTGCTGTCTTTTTCCTATGTGTTGCAGCAACTCATTGCAGGGTTTTTCTTCATGAAAATGTCTGTTTTCCTTTGCATAATCCACATGAGTCTCATTATGAGCTTTCATGTTGACATTCCTGCATAAAATCAGCCATAACCTTTAGAAATTATGCTACCCAAGCTTCAACACTTTTCTTCATAATTTAGGTCATGGGAAATAAGGGTTTTTCTTGACTAGTCGGGAAGGAGGAATTGTTTAACATAGCAAAAAAACTTTTTTTAAGCTTAAATTCGGCATGTGAGTCCCTATTAACCTAATATAACATATTCTATAACCTTGACCCTTCATTGTACGCATATTTTCTTATACACCTATTTTAGTGCATAAAATGCTGCTTTTCCCCTTCTTTCTGATGATAAAAGATGAGTAAAGAATGCTGCTGCTCTTTATATTGGTTGCTAAGAATTATTAGACATATTATATGGTATCTGAAGCCATCATACCTGAAGAATGAATTTTTCAGGCATGATTTGCTGAGTAAACCCTTTTGGGATATTACCTCTCGACAAGAATCTATAGATAGAGTTTGAAAAGGGCCAGATAGCCTCTGAATCTCACCCTCTCTTTAGAGGTGACATATTCAGTAAATTTCCCTTCAGTAAATATCTGGTTTAGATCAGATTTTTGATTTTTAATGTCTTAGGAGGAAATATCTCACTGATACCAGTTTGTGGGAGATCTTTCTAGTGCATCTAAACCCATTTGTTTATGATGAAATTGCATGCATAAGTCCCCCATAGCATATATAAGAGGATCCCAGATTTGGCCTATGTTTCATTTGCATATTTTTCCTTATACAACGTTCCTATTGAGCAGCAGGGCAATATTCCTGAAAAAGGGATATTACAGTGGTACCAGAGCATGATCTCTGGCTCCGCCTGTGAGATCAAGCTATCAGTGAATTAAGAGCAGAAGAAAAGATCAGATTGATGGAGAGGATGAGATTACTCTCATCAATTTTTAGATCAGAAAAGGGCCTCTCTAAGGAGGTTCAACCAATGGAATAAGAAGGGTGCAGTGAAGCTCCAAGAGGGTTTCAAAGCAGAAGAAGCTACAGTGAAATTCCTAGAGAATTTCAGGAAGATGAAGGAGTACCCAGTACTTCTTATGATGTGTGTGAGAATTCAGCCACACAATTTGATTTACAATGTTGTCACATCCCCACTTTCCTGCTGAGAGAAAGAGGAGTAGAAGAGGGAATGACAGAAAAGGAGATTCCCCCACTCTTTTTCCAGACCTTGAAGGATATTCAAGAAAATCTCAAGGAGGTTGAGAGGGTAGAGACTTGTACCAACGCTGGCACAACCTTGGAGGAGCAGCATTCATGTTCAATGGAGGAAGACTACACAGTTGTAGAAGAAGTTCTTGCTTCTACATTTCACCAAGGTATGGTCAAGAATTCATCTGTTCTCATTTCAGTCCATTGCATGGAGAGATCTACATTCCCATGTGTTGCTGATCTAGAACAACAGAGTTGCACTGCGCTGTGCAAGAACAGTAAGGGAGGAATAAGATCTTCCCTTGGATATATCAAAGGGGATGCATTACACAAGCCCTTGAGGTGGAGAAGGTGCAAAAGCATGGAGATACCGAGAGAATACAGGGAAGAGGGCCAATCTCATTCCTATCTATTGCAGAAGGTTGATGCACCTAAAGAGGTGATTGGATTACGCAGTGGAAGCATGGAGGGTTTTCTCCATTCATGTATTCAGTCACACTCAACACTAGATGATGTCTCATCTCCTGGAGACATTTCACCAAGGAGGCCACTTGATCAAAAAGAGGAGGTGAGTGCTTCACATGGTGAGGAATTGCTCATTGATTTTAGAGAAGTGGAGACCTTGGGAGGTCTTGATGTAGTGCTGAGAGTCTTGGGTAGGCTCAAGGAGGAGAGAAACAATCTCTCAATATCATCCACCCGAATTCTCATTTCATTTTCTGCGCTGTGGCATGAGAAACAGGGGAAGGGTAACAACCTTTCCACATCTACATTTGGCATGGGAGCTGTGCATGCACATGACTCTTGGGAAGAGTTAAAGCAGTCTCCTCTCTTCTCTTTGAGGATGGAAGGAGGGTTATCTATGAGCTGCTCCCTTTGCATGACCAAAAGCTATGGTAAGGACATTGTTTATTTACTTGCTGATTTACATATTGCTTCCTTAACCATACATGTGTAGAATGTTGCTCCAAGGAGGAGCATTCTTTCTTTGAGGTTGCATGGTCTACTTGAGGCCATGAGCAGTTTTGTTGACCTCTCCCTAGAAGGACTTGGGGAGGGATTTTTATTTGGAGGACATACTTACATTGCCTCATCTAACATTCAGTTCCACTAAGCTTATGAAGAGATTGGGGCAGCATGCAAGTGGTTGGGAAACCACATTCTTCAACAGTCTCTTTTACAGTTGAGGTCCAAACTGCTTTGGTTGCATATGAGGGATCATTGCCATTCACATTTGTTGCATATGGCAGCCAACATGATTTCTATTCTTGCTCCCTATGTTGCTAATGTTTCTATTTTAATGAGGAGCATGTGTGGGAGAGGAGGAATGATACATTGGATGAATGTATCCATTGGAATGCACTCTCCCATATTCATTTGTATTTCAAGAAGAGGAGGAAAATTTTTATGGCTGCTGCATGGTACATTGTATCATCTTCTACAAAGGGTCATGCATTGAGTTTGTATCATGAAGGGGAGCCTCTCACATGGGAGGAATTAGAGCAAGACATGTTTTGATTGATCTCCATTCAGGCAACACTTATTTTCCTCTATCATTTCCAAGCTTTGAAGAAGCTTATTTCAGTAAGCATGCAGTGGGATGGCCACTTATGGTATCATGACTTGAGGCAACAAGATGATGGACATCGCTAGTCTCAAGGGAGGGACTATTTTCACCATCCAACACATCATATGGCACTTAGTCCACATGTCTATTGGAGCACATATGGTGAAGATAAACTGTTCACTGTATGCATAAGAGGGTGGGAAAGGAGGCTCACTGAAATCAATGGAGGAGATCATGAAGTTTCAGACTCATTTTGGCTTCATGGTGACCACATTTTTGCAGCCCAAGATCCATAGCTCCACATCCATCAACAGTGGGAAGAGGGATAACGTGAGTTGGATATATTCATCCCTCATTTCCAGCCTTGTAGCCCCTACTCAATGTACATCATGGGGATTAATGATTTATTTTATGAGCTATCAAGGATGGATCCTTTTATTTGGATGATAGCATGGGTGTGGGAGACACTCATTGGGAAAAGTTTTCCCCATGCTCTTCATCACTCCTACTTGATGAGGCCATTGAGCAACAAGAAGATCACCACTTGTACCTCCCATTTCTCATGATGTACACTTGCTATTTTTCACTTGGAGAAGGTCATTGGAGGGTAGATTAATTGCTTATCATTTGCAGCTATGGTGGGATCCATTGATGAGGCCACCGAAAAGGGAAGGAGAAGTCTGGTTCTTCCTTGCAGTTGCTTGAGGACAAGCAACATTTTGAAGGGGGAGGACTGTAATATTCCTATTTATCCCAAGCTAATAGGAATACTTCATTTGTTTGTTTCTTATTGTTTGATGAATAAAATGTAGAGGAGGACATGCAAAGCTCCTTAAATCAAAGAATAAATACATGCCCAATGTGAAAAAGGATAAATCTGGGCCTTTGCAACAAAAATCCACTTGTGTGTGAACAGAAATTGGACCACCTTGGAGAACCAGAGCAGTTTTAGAAGAAGGTTCCAATGTGAAAGGGGTTAAGTCCATTGAAGTGCTTTATGGTTTGTGCACCCCTTCAAGTTATAAAAAGGAGGTGAGGGCTCAAGAGAGGGTTGTTGAAGGATTTTCGAAATAGAGGTTGCTTGAGCAACTCTAGCTCCCTTGGCTGTTTAGCCTAAGGGGAGAAGATTTCCTGTTTAGGAATCCTCCCTCCTTCCTTGAGTAGCTCTTGGAGGAGATTTTACTGAAATGAGCCACTATCTGGCATTTTGGCCAAGCTCCATCTATTAGCAGCGCTAGTCCTGTTGAGGATTTTGCAGCTGCTTGAGTTGCAGCAAGTGGTAGTCTAGATCTGCAGAGATCTAGTGTTTTGGAGGAGATTTCTCTCAGGGAGGGTGTCTTGTGACCACCCGGAAGAGGATCGCTCTCTTATTTTGAATTCAGATCTGTAATTTATAGCATTTTCTTCATTTTTATACAGCTACTGCGCAATCCCTCTCAAGAACTGCGTTTCTGCACTTGAGGGTTTCAATCTTATTTCAGTTTTGTGCAATAGATGATCTTCAGTGATTGAGGCTTGCCTCTCACTTTGTAAATATTTATGTAGCTACTGTTATAAGCTATTTCAGATCTGATTTTAGTTATAATAAAATTGATCTTCAGAAATTCTGAGTATTCTGCAGTTCTGTAGCTTATATGTCAGATCTACATTATTCCGGCATTATTTTGATGAAATCCCAAGGGGATCTTGTAGAGAAGGCTGAGTAGTTTCCAGATCTGGTATGGATTTGATGTTTCAGCCAAAGATCTATCATATATCTTATTTTTCACTTACAACAGCTAAAACCCCTAAAAAATAACGCTGATATAGTCTGCAGTCTTTTTCCTATGTGTTGCAGCAACTCATTACAGGGTTTTTCTTCATGAAAATGCCTGTTTTCCTTTGCATAATCCACATGAGTCTCATTCTGAGCTTTCATGTTGAAATTCTTGCATAAACTCAGCCATACCCTTCAGAAATTACGCTACCCAAGCTTCAACACTTTTCTGCATAATTTAGGTCATGGGAAATTAGGGTTTTTCTTGACTAGTCGGGAAGGAGGAACTATTTAACATAGAAAAACGCATTTTTTTGAGCTGAAATTTGGCATGTGAGTCCCTCTTAACCTAATATAACATATTCCAAAACCTTGACCCTTCATTGTATGCATATTTTATTATACACCTATTTTAGTGCATAAAATGCTGCTTTTCCCCATCTTTCTGATGATAAAAGCTGAGTAAAGAATGCTGATGTTATTTATCTTGGTTTCTAAGCATACTCAGACATATTATATGGTATCTTAAGCCATCATAACTGAAGAATGAATTTTTCAGGCATGATTTTCTGAGTAAACCCTTTTGGGATATTACCTCTCGACAAGAATCTATAGATAGAGTCTGAAAAGGGCCAGATAGCCTCTGAATATAACCCTCTCTTTAGAGGTGACATATTAATTAAATTCCCCTTCAGTAAATCTCTGGTTTAGATCATATTTTTGATTGTTAATGTCTTAGGAGGAAATATTACACTGATACCAGTTTGTGGGAGATCTGTCTAGTGCATCTAAACCCATATGTTTCTGATGAAATTGCATGCATAATTCCCCCACAGCATATATAAGAGGATCCCAGCCTTGGCCTGTGTTTCATTTGCATATTTTTCCTTATACAACATTCCTATTGAGTAGCAGGGAAATATTCCTGAAAAAGGGATATTACATTCCCTTTTGATGTAAACTTGACCACCGAGTACATCTTATAAACTCATGGCAAGTATGGTAATATTTGGGTCATATATTGGTCAATTTGGGCAGGTATTTGTAGGAGATTTTACTACAGGTTTGCAAGGGATGGAGGTGTCAGTTCATCACTTAAGGCTCCGAAAGACAAAGGTGAAGGAGATGGAAGGGTGACCTTTTCAGGATGCTTGTGGTGCAGACATAGTACATAGAACTGCAAATTCTTGTTTATGCTTTTGGAGGGCCAAAATCTCCCAAGTGGGGAGGATTGATCCAGGTGGCTCAAGAGACACACATAAGACAAAGAGGGCTTGAGAAAGCTCAAAAATCAAAGTCTTTCGATTGCCTTTGAACAAGGGCCAGAGCGTAGATCTCATCTTCCTGATCGCAGTGGTGTGAAAATTTCGTCAAACCGAGCTTGTATGCGAAAGTTAGAGCTGGTCAAAGTTTTAGGTTGAATTGGTGACTGGGCAGCCTTAAGGAAGGCACAATTTCACACTTTTCCGGCCATCGGATTCTGGCCAGCTCTGGCCAGATTCTGGGAAAAATTGTGGCCTACTTAAATTCACTCCTACGGTCAAATGTTTGAAAATTTTAAAATGCACTATTTCTTTTTAAAAGACAAAAAAATTTAATTTTTGGGTGGCAGGCCACCAACTCCGCCACCCACGACAACCATATAATGTTTTGTTATACACACACACACACACACACACACACACACACACACACACACACACACACATAATACACATATATGAAATATGGGTGCCGGCGGGGGTCAAACCCACCTAGCCCACGTGGGCCGACCCGCGAGCGGGTGGCACCATAACCAATATTCAAACGGTGCCAACAGAGTTAAAGGGTGGGCCACCCAATGCGGGCCTAGCCCCAACGTACCCTTAAATTAATGCTGTGGGTCTTTCAAAAAAAATATGCGGGTCTAAAAATGAAATGCATGAGTTTTTTAAACATTAATTGCGTGAATTTTTAAAACAGTCTGCCTTTTTATGGAGGGGGTGGGGTTTGACGACCCGACCCCCTCCCTCAATATTTGGATCTCAACCATTGAGCCAACGCCTCATTTTGAATACTCCACCTGCCAAAGTTAATATAAACCCTCATTTCTCAGATGCGCCCAGGCTAGGCAGAGCAAGAGAGCGTGCACACGGATCGAGGAAAATTTGCAAGCAGAACCATGAGCCTTGAAACTTTTCCTAGGGAGATAATTTTTCTCCATGTCGGAATATAGTCAAGTTTATAGTCATTTTTCACGATTTTTCACATGGAACGCAATGGCGAGGTTTGATTCACCTTTTGAGTTGCATATTTCCAGTCCACCCATGGAGTAGCTACGTGGAGGAATCTAGGGGGAATCTAAAAGATTCCTTTTTGCCTAGATTTTCATTTCATCAGAATTCAGCAAATGGACAGTCGATTTTGCACTATTTGACGTCATGAATCTGATGGCACATTCATATTTTTCTTCTAAGCTTTATATTTTTTTAGCACTTTTTGAAGTGAAGATGAAGGTGTCAGTTTTTAGCGAGTGAGCAGTCGATTTCACACCTTTCAATGCCACGATTGTGATGGTGATTTCAGATCCAACAACAGCAACAACCATTCTTAAGTCATCTTTAGCGTGAGTTATATGATGAGTTGATTTCATGTACTTATTTTTTCCTGAGATGCTTAGTGCTGTACAGATCCCTGTTGATGTATGAGTCATGGGATCTTGTCTTGTTTTGTTATTGATGTACTTTCTATCATGGACTTGTATTATGTTTGAGATCCATTGATGCCACATTGGCAGGATACTCATTTATGTTGTTGAGATCCCTTGATGCCATATTGGCGGGATACTCATGTATGTTGTTGAGATCACTTTTTTCCATGATTGGCGGGATATTCACAGTCTTTATGTGTGAGATATTTTCATACTGATAGGAATCCTTTTTTATGCATGAGAGTTCTATAGTGGAACATCTCGTAGAGAGGTCTAGCCACTCCTACGTGAGGGCATTTTCCTTGTATTTCAGAGAAACACATCCATGTACATCTTCTTCTTACAACACTTAATAAAGTGGCCTACACCATCTTAACACCGAGGCCCAGAGATGTAGTCCCTCCTGGATGAACTCCGTTATCGTGTGACGTGTTCTTATGATTGCAGACCTTGCATTTTATGTTCCTCTTATTTACATCTACAATTGTTCATTTATGTTCATTAACGCTTTAATCAATGCAATTATAACACATCAGCCGAAGTGAAAGGTCTTGGTTAAGGGTACCAATAATTTACCCTGGATCATCTACTTGGCCATTCGCCTGAGGGTGATAGGCAATAGAAGTTCTATGCTGAATCTTGTGCTTCTTCAAAAGATTCTCAATGAGGTGAGAGGTGAATTTTTCTCCATGACCAATGACTATTTCTTGTTGAGATTCAACAAGATGATGAGCTTAGTGAAAAGAGTCGCCTTCACTAAGTGGGCCGGCAGGCTATTTTTGGCGCAAAGTCTATTTTTAGACATGTCGCTCATATTCTATGAGTTGCAAAATTCTATTTGTGGATGGTTGGTCAAGTTGGAAAAATAGATGGACTTCTATTTTTAGACATATTTGGCGGAGTATATTTTTAGATTGCCAGTCTAAAAATATATATGTCGAATATTATTTTCTCTTAATAATATTTGGACTCTAAACATTATATTATTCTCTTGGAGAACTTCAATTAAGTGCACAGATGTGGCATAGTAGCTGACAAAAGAAATTATGCTATTCCTGAGGGTTTACTGGAGCTATTGCATGGAGGACTTCAGTTAGAGCTCATGTGACAGCGTTTGGTGGAGTTGTATTTAGTTTAACTCAGTTAGACTTAGTTGAGCTAGTTGTATCTAGTCTAACTGATTGATACACTAGTGAGAGTGGAGTGAATTAATTCACAAATAATAACTCATTAATCAACTGACGAATACATCAGTTAACTACAGTGCATGGCAGTTTCAGTGGAGACGAGTGGAGAGATAGGTGAAAGAGCAAGTGTGACTATCAGCTGTGACTATAGTGATGCATTGATTGGATCTAAAATTCATTGGAGATGCCAATGAGGATTGCGTGAGCAAGGTTGGAGTAATTCAAACTCATTCAAAGCCATTCTTCAGCAGGGATTACGCAGTAGAGGCAGGCTAGCAGGTGGCAAAGATAGGTGCATGGATTTGCAAGATCGAGCCTGATTAGTGTGTAGCGATTGTATTGTACTAATAGCTTGATATGATCATATTTATATGAGGATTGTTATATGATATCTATGACATATATTATATACATATAGTTGGGGTTTTCAGCTTCAGGCTTTCCCGTTAAACAACTGTGTTAATGTGTGTGAATTTTTATTGTTTCATGTGTGCATTGCAATCTTGGTTTAATTTCCGCAAATGATCAATGGTGGAATAGATTCTGTATTTTGCATGAAGCTAAAATAGTGTGAGATCAGGAGAATCTTGGACGTATAACACATAATTTATATAATTTCTACATGGTATTATAGCATTGATCATTGGAGGAGATTGCAATTATTGAAGCGGTTGAGTTTTGTGCCGGTGGAATTCGAATTTGCTGCAGTGTTTTCTTGGTGTCGAAGTTGAGCATTCATTGAAATGTCTTTCAATGGATTGCGATTGGAGTATGCCCTTGATGGGAGCTATAATTACATAGCATGGAAGGACAGTATGGAGGTGGTTCTGGATGATAATGGGTTGAAGGAGTTCATAGATGTTGATATTCCGAAGCCTGCTTCTAGCGATGCAGCCGCACTTGACGCATGGCAAAAGAAGGTAGCAAAGTGTCGAAGGATTTTATTGGAAGGTGTGAAGGACCACATTGTGTCCAGCCTTCACGGTAAAGCCACTCCATTCTTAATGTGGAAGGCTTTGACAGATTTTTTCCAAATCAGAAGTGACCAGAGGAAGTTGGCGCTTAAAGACAAGCTCAGAAAAATAAAAATGGAGAAAGGTGACAGTATACCAAAATACCTCACGAAGTTTTTCCACTGTAAGGATGAGTTGGGAAGTGTGGGGGTTACTGTTGATGAAGAAGACTTGGTGAGCTTGGCTCTCCTTGGGCTTTCGAAGAGTTGTCATAGCTATGAAGACTCTGTCAATGGACGGGAGAAACTGCCAGGATGGGAGCGACTTTGGTCGGATCTTGTGCAGGAGGAGATAAGGCAGGGTACCAGGGATGGATCTTTATCGAAGAATGAAGATGAAAATTGTGCTTTGGCTGCCAAATAAGGAAATTTAAGGGGAAGAAAAATCCTTTTCAATCCAGTGTGAAAGGCAAGAATTAGGATTTGTCCAAGGTGAAGTGTTTTCACTGTCACCAACACAGACATTTCTCCACAAATTGTCCACAGAAGAAGAAGAATAAGCAGGCTGCTGGATCTACAGCTAGAGAGGCCTTAGCCTCGCAGTTTGAGTTGTATTTTTCTTTGATCGCAAGCTTGGTTTCAAGTGTGATGGGATCAGTGTAGTTTCTGGACAGTGGTGCGTCTTTCCATATGACCGGAGACAAATATTTGTTTAGTGATCTGGATGAAAAGGATCTTGGAGTGCACATCGAGATGGGCGATGATGGTAGATATAGTGCGACTGATATCGGGACCATTTCCTTTGAGAGGGAGTCTAGTAAACCTTTCATCTTAAAGGATATCATTCATGTTCCAGGATTGAAGAAGAATCTGATCTCTGTGGCGATGTTGGAAGACAAGGGTTATGATGTTGTTTTTAGCGAGGGAAAAGCTTTCTTGTGCCATAAAAAAACTGGTCAAACCAGGAGGATAGGGATTCGAGTTAAGAATATTTATCAATTGTAGGTAGATGGCTGCGCAGCAATGGTAGGCAAAGTAGAAGGAGTGGTGAGCCGGGATGAGGGTGAATTGTGGCATAGGAGATTGGGCCATCTTCACCATGGCGCTTTGAAAATTTTGCAGAAGATTTCTATCGGGCTTCCCAAAGGTACACTTGCGCAGTTAGATCAATGCAAGGGATGTACTTTGGGAAAATTTGTGAAGACCACTTTTCATGAGAAGGATAGTCGTGCCTCGACGATCCTTGAGAGAATTCACACAGACGTGTGTGGACCTTTCGCGGTTGCTTCAACAAAAAATCACAGGTATTATGTGATATTTTTTGACGAATTTTCTCGTAAGTGCTGCATCTTCTTCATGCAAAAGAAGAGCGAGACATACTCAAAATTCTGTGAGTTCAGGGCGCTGGTTGAGAAAGAGTCGGGGAAGCAGGTGAAAGCTCTAAGGAGCGATAATGGTGGTGAATACATCTCTGGAGAATTCAAAGACTTTTGCAGCAAAGAAGGAATTCGAAGAGAACTCAGAGCGCCTCATAACCCACAACAGAATGGGGTTGTGGAGAGAAAGAACAAAACGATCGTGGGTGCTACACAGGCGATGTTGCATGATCAGGGCCTTCCCATACACTTGTGGGCTGAGGCATGTAACACGATTGTTTATGTGAAAAACCGTTATCCTCATAGAGTACTTGGCATGAGTACACCCAAAGAGGCGTTTTCTGGTAAGAAGCCTGATATTTCTCATTTGAAGATTTTTGGCTCACCTGTTTACATTCATGTGACGAAGGATTCCAGGAAGAAGATGGAGCCGACTGCAGAGGTTGGGATATTTTTGGGGTACACAGAAACACCCCACAATTATCGTGTGTATTTTCTAGACAGTCGGATGACTGTTGTGCGACGGGATATCAAATTTCATGAGGAGAAAGCCATGAAGTTGTCGCTTGAGAGGGAGCTACACTTGCATGTAGAGGAGGAGATACTTGTTCCTAAATATGAGCCTCAAGATGTGGATCAGCCACAAGAGGAGGTTCATGGATAAGGAAGAAACCACTCATGTAGTGCCAAACATCAGAGGGCAGAAACGCACTACAGAAGCTGAGCGACTGAATCTTGATGCAGCGCAGAATGTAGGAGCTCCTACATCACAGCGCAGACAAAGAAAATCACTTGACCGATTTAATAGATACATGGCTCTGATGAGCAAGTGTATCGTGACGGAGCCATCCTCTTTCGAGGAAGCTATGGAGGATCCCGCATGGGTAGATGCCATGGTGGAAGAGTATGATTCGATTGTCAGAAATAGTGCATGGGAGATTGTTCCAAGGCCGGAAGGGAAATCAGTGGTAGGTTCGAGATGGATCTACAAAGTGAAGCAAGCTGCTGACGGGAGCGTCGAGAAGTATAAGGCATGATTTGTTGCCCGGGGCTTCTCACAGATTGAGGGGATCGACTATGAAGAAACCTTTGCACCTGTTGCAAGGTATTCTTCCATACAGACCATCCTTTCTCTCTCAGTGTAGATGGGTTGGCACATTCATCAGATGGATGTGAAGACTGCTTTCCTCAATGGAATAACTGAGGAGGAGGTGTACATTGAGCAGCCTGAAGGATTCAAAATCTTCAACAGCGAGTCACATGTGTCCAGTCTCAAAAGAGTGCTGTATGGGCTAAAACAAGCACCTCGTGCTTGGTACACACAGATATACAGTTATTTCACCGGACTTGGTTTCGCCAAGAGTGAGGCAGATCCAAACCTATACCAGATTGTGGTGGAGGGTAAGATTTTGATCATTGTGCTTTATGTAGATGATTTAATACTAACGGGTGATGAACTTTTGATACACTCATGCAAGGAAGATCTTGCAAAGGAGTTCAAAATTTGGCAGCAGAAAGGTGAATTGTTTGTGTCTCAAGGAAAGTATGCTCGGGAGATACTGGAGAAGTTTTACATGCAAGGCTGCAAGCCTATCGACACTCCTCTTCCTGGTGGTTGGAGGAAAGAGGATGCTACATCGGCAGAGGTAGTGGATGCCACTGTTTATCGACATTTGGTTGGTTCGCTCATGTATTTAGTCAATACACGGCCAGACATATGTTATGCTGTGAACCAGCTTTCACAAGCGATGGTGAAGCCTACCAAACTCTTTTGGAAGGCAGGCAAGCATGTCCTGAGGTATCTCAAGGGCACATCTGGGTATGGATTGTGGTATAGACAGTCGAATGAGTTGAAGTTGCATGGCTGCACAGATGCAGATTGGGCAGGAAGCCCAACGTACAAAAAGAGCACATCTGGAGGGATTTTCAGTATCGGATCTATAACAGTTTCTTGGTACAGTAGGAAACAAAGATTCGTGGCACTCAATTCAGTGGAGGCCGAGTACATGGCAGCAAGTTTGGCTGCATGCGAGGCTATATGGATGAGGAAGATCCTGGTCGGTTTGTTCGGTTCTCACTTAGATCCTACTGTGATATATTGTGATAATAAGAGTTGCATTAAACTCCCGGTTAATCCAATATTTCATGATAGATCTAAACATATTGACATCTGGTATCATCATATCAGAGATTGTGTGCAGCGGAAGATCATGTTGCTTTCTTACATTCCTATGGAGGATCAGGATGCAGATATTCTGACGAAGGTGCTCACTAGGAGAAAATTCGAATACCATAGAGATATGATCGGGGTGGCAGATAATCCATATCTTGTTGAGAGGGAGTGTTGAGATTCAACAAGATGATGAGCTTAGTGAAAAGAGTCACCTTCACTAAGTGGGCCCGCAGGCTATTTTTGGCGCAAAGTCTATTTTTAGACATGTCGATCATATTCTATGAGTTGCATGATGATATTTGTGGATGGTTGGTTAAGTTGGAAAAATAGATGGAATTCTATTTTTAGACATATTGGGCGGAGTCTATTTTTAGATTGCTAGTCTAAAATTAGATATGTCGAATATTATTAGCTCTTAATAATATTTGGACTCTAAACATTATCTTATTCTCTTGGAGCACTTCAGTTATGTGCACAGATGTGGCACAGCAGCTGACAGAAGGAATTATGCTATTCCTGAGGGTTTACTGGAGCTATTGCATGGAGGACTTTAATTATAACTCATGTGATAGAGTTTGGTGGAGTTGGAGAAGTAGTTGGTGGAGTTGTATTTAGTTTAACTCAGTTAGAATTAGTTGAGCTAGTTGTATCTAGTCTAACTGATTGATACACTAGTGAGAGTGGAGTGAATTAATTAGTTAATTAATTCAAAAATAATAACTCATTAATCAACTGAAGAATACATCAGTTAACTACAGTGCATGGCAGTTTCAGTGGAGATCAGTGGAGAGATAGGTGAAAGAGCAAGTGTGACTATCAGTTGTGACTATAGTGATGCATTGATTGCATCCAACATTCATTGGGGATGCCAATGAGGATTGCGTGAGCAAGGCTGGAGTAATTCGAACTCATTCAGATCCATTCTTTAGCAGGGATTGCGCAGTAGAGGTAGGCTAGCAGGTGGCAAATATCGGTGCATGGATTTGCAAGATCGGGCCTGATTAGTGTGTAGTGATTGTATTGTACTGAGAGCTTGATACATGATCTCTATGACATATATTATATATAGATAGTTGGGGTTTTCAGATTCAGGCTTTCCCATTAAAAAAATGTGTTAATGTGTGTGAATTTTGATTGTTTCATGTGTGCATTGCAATCTTGATTTAATTTCCGCAAATGATCAATGGTGGAATAGATTCTGTATTTTGCATGAAGCTAAAATAGTGTGAGATCAGGAGAATCTTGGACATATAACACATAAGTTATATAATTTATACATTTCTCTGGAGTATCCAAACTTGTAAAACACACTCTCCCTCAGAAATTCTGCTACTTTCTCCTCGGTTTCTACCTTCACTGCTTTTGTTTCAGCCCACTTTGTCAGATAATTAGTGCAGACCATGATATACTTCTTTTTTCCAGATGGTGGATCGATATGTCCAATAAAGTCCATGCCTCACTTGTCAAATGGCTCAAGAGCCACCTAAGGGTATAAAGGAATTTCATCCCTTTATGTGGGTTTCCCTATCCTCTGGCATTGGTCACACCCGCTGGTGTATCTTCTGGAATCTTGATGATGGGTAGGCCAAAAATATCCTGCCTGCAAAACTTTGTAAGCAGTTTTCTTTGCAGCAAAGTGGCCTCCACATGGGCTGTTGTGACATGCAGAGAGGATATCAAAAACTTCTTCCTCACTCACACATCTCCTTAGATTTGATCAGGGCCTAACTTGAAAATATTTCCCCCAATCCATGTGAAAGGGGCACTTTTTATGATGATTATTCTCCTCTCCCGGAATGAAGTATTAGGAGGGAGTCTCCTAGAAACTAGGTAGTTGGCTATATCATAAAACCATGGTGAGAGTGTTGATATAGCAAAGAGATTCTCGTCTGATAACTGGTCATCCACCATTCCTTCTTCACATGCAGGGAGATCTAATATGGAAAAAAAATCCGCAACAACATTCTCCTTTCCAGGTTTATCAATAATAGTCCAATCAAATTGCTGCAAAAGTAACAACCATCTAATTATCCTAGCATTATCATCTAGTTTGTTCATTAAATACTTGATGGCTGCATGGTCAGTGTGAACAAAGGTTTGGTATCCAGTTACATAATTCCTGAACTTGTTCAATGCATGGACAATGGCTAACATATCCTTCTTAGTAACAATATAATTCAACTTGGCCTTGCACAAATTATTGCTGATGAAATAAATGGCATAAGGGATTTTGTCCTCTAATTGTCCTAATGTTGCCCCTACAGCTTTGTCAAATGCATCAGTGTGGATGTGGAAAGGCAGAGTCCAATTTGGACCTCAGAGGATGGGGGCAGTAGTCAAATTTCTCTTAATGAGCTCAAAATCCTCTTGACAGGGACCAGACCAAATAAAATCAGAATCTTTGGCCAATAACCCAAATAATGGCGAAGCCATTTTGCTAAAATATTTGATGAACCTTCTATAGTAACCAGCTAAGCCTAAGAAACTCTTGACATCTTTCTTCTTTTGAGGAGTAGGTACCCTTTTGATGATAGTGATTTTGTTTGGGTTTACCTGTATTCCTAATTGGGATATGGAGTGTCCTAACACAACCCCTGCTTTCTTTAGGAATTCAGACTTTTCTAGGCTCAAGGAGAGATGCATCTCAATGCACCTTCTTAGTAATTTACCCAAATTGGAGAGAGCTTCCTGGAAGTCATCCCCATATGGTGTGAAACCATCCATGTAGATTTCGATAGATTCATGGACTAACTGAGAAAAGATGCTCAAGACAACTCTTTGGAAGGCAACTAGGGCATTGCACAACCCAAAGGTTAATACTCTATAAGAAAAGGTACCTCAAGTGCAGGTGAAAGTAGTCTTATCTTGGTCTTCAGGGCCGATTTGAATCTAATTGTACCCACTGAACCCATCTAAGAAGGAAAATAACTTCTTCCCCGTAAGGCCATCCAGGACTTGGTCTATAAAGGGCAAAGGGAAATGGTCTTTCTTGGTGTCTTTTTTAAGTTCTTGATAATCAACACAAATTCGCCACTTGCCATTATCATGGAAAATTTTAGGGGCTAATATTCGTAGGTGGGCTAATTTTCCATGTTTTTTCCAAAAAAAATATTCACCAATTTCCATTTTTTATAAAAATGATTCACCCAAATTTTACAATATAAAATTATTTTAACTTAAAAATCGCCAACATTATATAGAGAGTATATAGAAAATCATTATAAATTTGAATAATTTTACAAATATATCAATAAACATTTTATAGTTTGAATATTAGGGACTAGTGAGATTCGCCAATATTTTGAACTTCAAAATAATTTTCCATCCTTAAAATTTTCCCTGGCCGTTATTCTTCACGACTAGGACAAGAGAGATACCCACTAATTGTCAGATATAGGATATATGAACCTTGCATCCAATAGTTTCTGCAAATCTTCTTTGAATATGTCCTTCAGAGTCGGGTTCATCCTTCTTTGGGGTTGTCTCATAGGCTTGCATCCCTCTTTGATGTAAATGTGTTGTTTATATATTGAAGGTTGCACCCCTTTCATGTCCTTGTAATCCCAAGAAAATGCTTCAATATTTTCTTTCAAAAGCTCACATAACTGCTTCTCTTCTTCATTCGAGAGGTTTGGGTTGATTTTAAGAGATCTGGATGGGCCAAACTCAATAGCCTTGGTGGTTTCATAGGTTGACTCAACTGAGTGCACTTCCATCCAAGGTTTTCTTTCAGACTCTTTGAATAAGGTTTCAAGAGGAATGTTATTGGAGGACTAGTTTTGAATGGCATGGTTGATGAGTTCATCTTCATCAAGCTGCCCCCCTCTAAGAATCGAATCTACGGTACACATAGGGGCAGTGTTATATAAATCATCTTCTTCATCCTCCAACCATATAGGGAGATCATGATCAATGGAAGGCTGGGCTGGAGGATATAAAACTAATTGTTTAGACAAAGGCCCATTTTTGATAGTCATGTTTCTGGCTCGACAACTAATATAAGCATCTGCGGTGGCTAACCAAGGTCTCCCTAAGATGATAGGATAACCATTAAACTTGGTTTTTGGTTGCAGGACAAGGAAATCTGTAGGATACTTCCAAGAGTCAATGGTAACCATGACATCCTCAAAAATTCTTTCCGGATTTACTGTGGACTGGCCTGCAAGTTGCAGAACTGTTGTGGTTTCCTCAAAGTCCCTTGGAGATTAAGTTTCAACATAGTTTCATTGGTCATGATGTTGATGGTAGCCCCTAGATCAATTAGAGTGTTGGGGAATATGACACAATTTACATGCACATTAACAACTGGACTACTAGGGTCTAGGTACTTTGGAAATATTACCCTTCCCAGCATTAGTTCAGACAGTTGTCCTACCACATTGATGATGGGGGTATCTCTCTTCCTTCTCCCAGTTTTCATGAAACACTTTTCTTTGATGAGCCTATTATAGATAGGGACATCCTTAATGGCCTGGAGAAGTGGCATCTTTACACACAAATTTTCCAATTCTCCCAGGAGTCCAGTCTCCTTTGGCGTGTGCTGACTAGGGTGGATGAAGCGCTCAGGAAAAGGAGGTTGTTGGATCTGAAGGTTACCTTCTTCCTTTTCCTCGTCAACCTATATAGGTGGAGATGGAGGATGGTTGTCTGGGAGTACTCTTCTCGACCTGAGATTAACCTCCTGTATCTCCACAACATAAGCTGGATGGGATGCTTCTCCACCGGGAGCCTACTGTGCCTGTTTGTTGTTCAGGTTCGTATTGGGTTGTGCAGGTATAGGTAGCCGGCGTGGAGCAACATGAGTAAGCTAAGGTTGAGGTTGGGGTGGAGGCGTTATAGAAGGTGGTTGATTTGGTCGAGGCCTCTACCCTTGGGATGGATTGTTCCACTAAGGTTGTTGTGGAGCATACTGCTAAAATGTTTGGTTTACTAGCTAAGGATGATATGAAGGGTTGTAAGGCCAAGTAGGAGGTGCAGACCAGGATGGGGGAGTGGGGGTGTACCAAGGTTTCACAGGTGTGCTGCGATTGTTGTGATAGTAAGAGTAAAGTGCACCTTTCATACCTTGTTGATATGACCAAGGGCCTTGAGGCCTTCTCTGGTAGATGAAACAGAGTTGCTCTGGCATTGCATCCCCTTGACATACAAATTTAAGTCCAGGTAAGGAGGGACACTTTTCTGTGGCATGATTCTCCTCATAGATTAAGCAAACCTCTATGACATTCAATGGAAATACATTTCTTGGGTGCTTCCTGGTACATCTAGGACAAAATATGGCTAGGGATCTCTCTGATTCCTCTTGCTTCCTTTCAACTTGCATTGTGTCCATTTACAAAGCAAAGGTGTGCAGCATGTCACTCTTGAAGTCCTCTAACATGTTTCCAATCTCATGTTTTATGAAGGTGGAAGAGGGAGGGGTATTAGATGTACTTTGGCTAGCTCTGCCCTTCTTTCTAAATGCCTTAGAATGGCTTCTAAAGATAGTTTTGATTGTTTCATAGGGTTGTTGGTAGATATCTCCTCCTGTTAACATATTCAAGTTTTCTATCATCTCTTCACTAATCCCTCGAAGAAGTATAAGTTTAAGTGATGCAGGATCAAGAGTATAGTTGGATCTCTTATAGTTTAATTGAAACCTCTCTTCATAGTCCTTTGAGGATTCATCAGGTCCTAGAGTCATCCTAAATATTTCATCCTTAGTTTCCTTGGACGTACAGTAGTTTCTGTATTTTTTGTTGAAGGTATCTTCCATCTATGCCCAAGTAGTGATGCTATCCCCAAGCAGACCCATGAACCAACGTAAGGCTACATCCTTAAGGGTGGATGGGAATAGATTCAACTTCTGATAATCAGAAGTGTAGTCATAAGTCATACAAACAACAAAAAATTCAAACATGAAGGTGTCAGGGTCCTCATAGGTGGGTCCATAAAAGTGTGGGAGAGATGAGGGGCTAATTTTTTTCATCTTAGTTTCCCCATCTGCCTCTCTTATGGGAAAGGCTCTCTGGGTCCCAGCCATGGTTAAGATAGGTGAAGAAGGTCACTTAGTTTAAACAAGGTCTTCTTCTTCTTCCCCAATAGGATTCTCAAAGTATTTAGAAGGCTCTCCTATAGGGGGTTCAATCTCACTGCCATTGAAGAAGAGTGAAGGGTGTCTAGGAGGTGATGTGGGGGTTTTAGGTAAGATTTGTCTTTGAGTATTCCTTGTCCTATGAGGCATCTAATTAAATCTTTTTGTAATTTTTTCAATATTTTTGAAATGACATGAAAGAAAAGAAAGTAGAAAAGAATTCTGAAAACAAAATCAAAGCATCTACTAGACACCTCCCCGACAACGACGCAAAAAAGTGGTGAGACTTGGTATTGCACCAAGAATGTTGCAACTCCCAGGGGCTCCCTTCTTTACTTTATCAACCTAGGGTTTGTAAAAAATTAGAGGTGATAGTGCTATATACACAACAAATGCATTTTGTTCATGTCATCCTCTTTTTCTTTGTGAAAGGGTGCTATCTTTTAAACTATGATAAAGACTAAGAAATAAATTACTAAAAGGAAATGACAGAAAGGAAACTAACTCAATTTTCAGAAAGGAAATGACTGAAATGAAACTAATTTAATGTAGAGGAAGGAAATGACAGACATAAACTAAATTAAATTGTTGAAAAGAAATGAGAGGAAGGAAACTAATTTAATTTGCAGAAAAGAAATGACAGAAAGGAAAATAAACTAACTTGCTAAAAATAAATGGCAGAAAGGAAACTAATTTTAAACCACACTTAACTTGGCCAAATGGCTAAATGCACTCTACTTATCCTATGGTCTATCTATCAATATGCTTCCATCCATGCAGCTAAGCTATCCATGACTTAATTATAATTGAAAAAGTGTTGATTTGCAGCTTGGAGGGAAGAAAAGGGCTAAAGAGGCTAATGGAGGGCTTAACACATGAAACAAGGCTTAGAAGTGGAAAGAGGCAAGTTTAAATCTTATAAAATTTTGTTGTAGCGCTGAAATGAATTTCAAGCAGAATGAATTGAAAAGTGCAATGGCAGAGATGTGATGGAGGCAAGAGTTTCGATATGCGTTATTGCAATGGGTGGAAACAAGCGATAAGTGTAACGAAAACCAACTAGATGGTGCAAAGTGCGATGTGCGACAGGTGACGTGGTCGAGGGACCAACAGCGGAGCGCGATCACAATATCGCAATTAGCGGATCAGAGTGGTAAGTCTTAAAAGAAGAGGGTAAATGTTGCGACGCACAATTTGCGATGTGTGACATGGCGGTGAGACCGACAACGGAGCGCGATCGCAATATCGCAATCAACGGATCGTAGCTGTAATGTCTTAAAAGAAAAAGGGAAAATGGTGCGATTTGTGATTCCATAATATCGCAAGCGGTGAAAACAAGCGGTAAGCGTAAAGGAAAAAAAGGTAAACGATTCTATTTGTGATTTTCGATTTGGTAAGAACTGTGGTCTATGATATGCGATATCGAAATATCATAATCGGCAAAGGGGAGCAGTAAGTCTTCAAGGAAAAAGGTGAATGTTACGAAGTGCAATTTGCGATTTCGCAATATCGCAATTGGCGAAAGCGAGTGGTAAGTGTTAAAGAAAAAGGGGAAGAGTTGCAGGTGTGATTTTGCGAAAAGGAAAAGTACGGTAGCGGGAATTTCGAGGAGCAAGGGTAGAAGGTCAAATTTCAATGTTTTTCAAGCGTTTTGCGTTAGAAAGGGATAAGGAAATCTTGAACGATAAAAACAAAGGAATGAGGTGGGCTAAAGGTTTTAAGTGTTTTTGGAAATAAAAGGTGGGTGCAACAGTAAAAATAAGGATAAAACAGGAGGGAATGGAGGCGTAAAAGCAATGCTCAAGTTGTGAAGACAGAGATGAAAATTAAGAGGGAAGGATCCATGGAGCTGCTCTGGGATTTAATAATAATTCCTACAAACAACCTTGTTGATATTTGCACAAGAAATAGAAAAATGCGTGAAAATACCGTGCAAAGGAAGACTGGAAAATGGTAATGCAACTCTGATTCTATTCTTAGAAAAAGTGAACAGAAACCAGTTTTTGGGTCTGTGGGAAGGTGCGCCCTCCTCGAGCTCTATTGTCAGAGATGAGAAGGGGGTCTTGATCCACAAATTTTCTAGGTTTTTCTCCTCTATTCTATCAGTCACAAGCAAATGAAAACTACATCAGCACACTGAAAAAAATACTAAGAAGTAATGAAACATAAGCGAAATTATCAGAAGCAAAGCTAATGAAATGACAGAAAGAAAGCTAGCTTAATGGCAGAAAGGAAAGAATGGTAACAATAGAGAAGCTGAGGCACATGGATTAGGCCCTAACCCACGAGCCTAGCTCTCTGAAACTTAAATCAGTCGAATTAAATCAGTTTGATCATTTCATAAAATAATAACTTCATACATCTCTAAAAGTTTGATCCCTGAGTAAAATAAAAAGCTCAATAGCTTGCAACAGGTTCCAACTAAAATCGACTCACTGATTGGTATTGACTAACTCTTTCTAGCTCTAGCTCTGCTCTATTTATTCTATAGGGCAACTACAAACAACTCATTAGAAAATGGTGATTGAGTCCACTTGAATCCAAGTAAAAAAAGATTGGGTGCACTCCTCTTGAGTTGCTTGGCTGCCTATGGAATTCAAATTGTTGGAGAGAATCCTTGGGGATCCTTTGGCTTCCTTTGGAGTTCAAATTGCTAGAGAGAATCATTGGGATCCTTCCGCTTCCTTTGAGAGTTAAGGAGGATGGGAAATCCTCCTATAATTTCTCTTTGTTGTTTTCTCCAAGTCTTTATGATAAAATCCTTATAAAAATGCTTAATAAATCATGATTTTCTGCACTCAACCTCGTATTAGGCACTCAGAGTATGTTAGCGTTAATCACCACCAATAATAGGATCATAAAACCAAATAATAATAAAAATGCAAGAAAAAGAGATCTAAGAAGGCAAAAAGGTGACCATTAACCCCTCCAAATATGTCTAATGATAGAGCTCATCAGTTATATCATGCTAATATAGATTGATTGTGCAGACAAGATAACCTCCCCTGAGATGCATTAAGGTATGAGTTTCTTATGTCGTCTACTTGATGCTTGAATGTTCGATTATGTCGTCTATTTTTTTGTTATTATCTAACATGTTATGTTTATAGTATGTTTAAATGTTTGATTAATTGCATGATATGAATATGTGACTGAAAGATTGCATGAATGAATGGTCTTATTTTAGGATGATTGTACTAATGCATTATGTGCGGAGAAAATTGATATGTACTTGGGTGCAACTGTGTGTTAGTTGTAGTATTATGATTTTGAATGTTGTTTTATTATGACATGGTTGTTATTCTTGGAAAAGGTTGATTTCAAATTGATAGATATGATGTCTTGATATGTGGAACATGTGATTGACATGTGTGAACTGTTAAGTCCCTATATTAATAGTGTAGTCCCTTATTATGTTAGTGTATCCCCCCTTATTATTATTGTTGTACCCCTGTAACCCCCAAATTATTATTATTGTGCCCTTACATTATTATTGTTAGGTCGGCTAGGTTTACATTGTGGCCCCACTAGGATTACATTGTGGCCCCATGGACTCCTATATATAGAAAGGAGGTTTTGTCATTTATATCATCCAAGAATTTTTCATTCATGTAATGTATTAGAGGTTTCCCCCTCGAAGTGGCTTATTTCTAAGGCATTGATATCTATTTTCTTCTATTTTTGGAGCTGGTTTCACAACATTTGGTATTGGAGCTTTGGATTCTAGGGTTTCACTGCTCCAAACAGGTCTTCATGGAATTTTCGCTATAACTTTGTTTCTACAAAGGTTCAGAAGTTGAAATTTTTAAAGTGCGCTGAAATCCTGAGGAACATCGTCACAAACTTTCATAGCTTGGTTCACAATATTTTCGAAGAAGTGATCTGTGGAAGTTAGGGATTTTTGCAGGCTCTTGAATTTCACTAAAAAAGGTCATCGCGGAATTTTCGCTATAACGTTTTTTCTACGAAGGTTTAGAAGCTGAAATTTGTAGAGCACGAAGAAGAAATCCCGAGGAACAATGTTGCAAAATTTCAGAACTTGGTTCACAATATTTTCAGAGATATTATCTGTGGAAGTTAGGTCTTTTTCAGGCTCCCGAATTTCATCTCAAAGAGGTGATCATGGGAAAATATTCATAACTCTCTCTCTGAGGATCAAATTGGAATTCTGTAAAAAGTCCTTGGAAGTACATCGAATGTAGTGTCCTGTCTATAAATTTCAGAGCCAAAAGAACAAACAGTGACACGTGGAAAGTCATACAAGTTCGCTCTACTGAACCAGTCCATAATTAGGTCATTGTGGGATATTTGACATAACGTTTCCTTGAAGAATCCAAATCAAGTCAGACCTGTGGCACTTGAAAGAAGCTTTAGAGGGCTACCTTAGTGCAAAATTTCAGATATTGAAGATCCAAAATCACAGAGATAATTTAGTTTCAATATCGATCTTCGCAAAAGAAAGAAAAAGGTGTGTATTTGGTTTCTAAAATTGCATAACGTTTGTTTGAAAAAGCAGTTGGAAGTGATTCCAAGGGCATATTTTAGAATTTTTATCAGTATTGGGTTCTATAATGCCTCCAAAAGATAATTCCATACCCATTAAGCTTTCAAAAACATATACTATGACACATGAAGAGGAAGAATTGTAGTATGAGATATCAAAATTACGGTACCAAGTGCAACAAATTTCGATTTTACGAAGAGCAACCGAAGATGACATAGATGGTTTAAAAGCAGAAATGGAGGCTAATTTGGATGGTTTGAAGGATCAAATAATAGCTAATATGGATGATAAATTAGTGGAAGATCACATCAAGCATCAACAACAAGTTCTCCAACTCTCAAAGGATAACCTAACTTTGGTGCAAAATCTAATAAAACAACAGGACGATCAACATCACATCGAAAGAAATTCTAAAGCAGTCACAGAAACAAGAACTCGACAAGTATGATAAATTTCAGAGTATCTTAGCAAGTTGAAGAAATTTTCTGTAGAATATTCCACATGGGAGGATGAGAATTTTATACAAAAGCATCAAGAAATAATCAAGCGTTGAGGACAACACTTGTTTGAAGGAGAGGGGAATGTTAAGTCCCTATATTAATAGTGTAGTCCCTTATTATGTTAGTGTATCCCCCCTTATTGTTATTGTTGTACCCCTGCAACCCCCATATTTTTATTATTGTGCCCTTACATTATTATTGTTAGGTTGGCTAGGGTTACATTGTAGCCCCACTAGGATTACACTGTGGCCCCATGGACTCCTATATATAGAAAGGAGGTTTTGTCATTTGTATCATCCAAGAATTGTTCATTCATGTAATGTATTTGAGGTTGCCCCCTCAAAGTGGCTTATTTCTAAGGCGTTGATATCTCTTTTTTCTCGAAGATTGCATGAATGAATGGTCTTATTTTAGGATGATTGTACTAATGCATTATGTGCGGAGACAATTGATATGTACTTGGGTGAAACTGTGTGTTAGCTGTAGTATTATGATTTTGAATGTTGTTTTATTATGATATGGTTGTTATTCTTGGAAATGTTTGATTTCAAATTGATATATATGATGTCTTGATATGTGGAACATGTGATTGACATATGTGAACAATTGCAAGGAAACATGCTTGGTATTAGCATGACAAGGTAACAGTTGAATTGCTTATATAACTAACAAGAGGGTGATGTGGTGACATATAGCAAGTATAAATTGTAGCAAGGTAAATGGTAAAAGAAAGGAATTGAGAAAGAACTCATTGGGATATGTTTGGAAGCCCAAATTTCAAACAAATGAGTGCTCTGCATACATGAATTTTTCTTAACTTTGACTTTGTTTGACATTATGTGGATATATGCTATATTCGTAAACTTGTATTGATAGGTATAACAATTGGTTTCCATCTATGGACATATTCATCAAGGAATTGGAGTTCCTTGAGAGGTGTATGTGTTCAGTTACAAGGAAACATGTTGGCACACTGAAGATAAGGTAACTGGTGTATTGTTATGTTTATTTATGCACTGGAAATTATGTGTTTATGGCAGTATGATGCAGGGGATTACATGGAAAGAGACTGCCATGAAATATTGAAGAAGGCTTGGGTTGAGCTTTCCTTTGGAAGCATTGGGAACCATGGGGATTGGTTCACGAAGTTTGTTGCTAAGTCTTGTGCTTTTGTTTTTTTTTTTGATTTTTTTTGTGATTGATTTGCGGTCTTGATTACGGCTAGTGCATGATCATGCCACTTTTTTGGTGATGTCTTATTTCTATTGGTTTTCATGGTTTTTTTATTTTATTTTTAGATTTCTCATTATTTCCTTTTATGTTTTGAGTGTCTTAGGAATTTTTTGGGAAGGAGGAAAGTTAATGGAGTTTGGAAATAGCTGAATGAAATCCAATAGGTGATGTAAGGCTCAGATGAATCTCAGTGCATGAGTAAGCGCAACATAAGATAAGAATATGATAGTTGGTTGGATTGGTTGAGTCCATTGGGTAAATGGATAGTGGCAGAGTAGGTAAAGTGAATGGATATAATGTGTTATATGCCTTGGATATGTTGGGAGCTATTGTTCTCAACGTTGTGCTATTGTGCACAAATAAAGGAATTTCTCTTAACCTAGACCTCATGATATCTAGAAATTATGTTGTGATCATGATTATGTCGATGTTTATATATGTATACATGTATGTATGTATGTATGTCGTGTATGATAGGGTTGTCATGAATCATGATTGTTTGATGTTAATTTTTATATGTATATACGTGTGTATGACAAGATCATGATTGTTTATGCTAATGATTATATATATGTGTATGTATGTATATATGTATGTATCTATGTCACTATATCACAAGGTTTTCAAGGATCATTCTTGTGGAGGAATTATTTCTTGTGCAGGTGAATGGCAAGAAGAGGTTCTTGGTCTTATGAGGAATCAAGTGGAAATAGTAGCCTTAAAAAATTTATGAGGTCAATATCATGTGGGTATGATTTGTTATTATGTGATTATACTATGTATATGTCTATGTTATGGCAGGTAATGTGGAGGGGTACATCAGCGGAGTGAAAGTAGTGTGATCTACGACATGCATGCATAGTGGAGAGACACTAAAAGCAAGTTCGCTTGTGGGGTCAGTGTGTGGTCTATAGATATGTAGTACTACTATTGTGTATATGTTATACATGTTGTATAGTCAGTGATTTTACCTATGGTGATGTGTACATGTAACATATGCAGTATTGTGTACATATGATATTGTATGACTATTGTATATATGAGGTTGTGTGTATATTGCATATGCAATGCTAGGTATAGATTGTGCTATAGTGTACCTGTTGGATATGCGGTGTTGTGTACATATATTACTCTGTGCATGTTGGATATGCAATGTTGTGTGCATATGGTGTTGTGCACATGTTGGATATGCAGTGCTATGTACGTATGGTGATATGTACATGTGGTATATGCAGTGCTATGTACATATGGTGTTGTATGCGTGTTATACATATGGTTCTATGCACATATGGTTTTGTGTGCATGATTGTACATGTGTTGCTGTGTGCATATGGTGTTGTGTACATGTTGTACATGTGGTGCTGTGTGCAAGTGGTTATGTGTACATGTCATGCATGTGGCACTGTGTACATGTGGTGTCTTGTACATGTCATGCATGTGGTGCTGTGTACATGTGGTATTGTGTACACATTGTATAGGTGGTGTGGTGTACATTTGGCATTGTGTACACATTGTGTAGGTGGTGCCATGTACATGTGATGTTGTGCACATGTTGTGCATGTAGTTTTGTGTACATGTGGCATTGTGTACATGATTTTCATATGTTACTGGTATATATGTGGTATTGTGTGCATGTCGTACATGTTGTGTTGCAGGAATGTGGTACTGTGTATCTGCATTGTGCAGTCGTGACATCTTGACATGTGTATTCATTGTGTTCTACTATATATATATATATATATATATATATATATATATATATATGTTGTGTTTTACACCAGGTGTAGGTGCATGTGTTGTGTTTTACACCGGCTGTATGTGTATGTATTATGTTGTATTGTACACCATATGTAGGTATATGTATTGTGTTGTGTTGTACACCTTGTGTGGATGTACGTGTGTGCATTGTGTGTATGTGTATGTGAGTGAAGAGAAGCAAGGGAACTTGGTGCTTGCATGGTGTGGCAACCGATCTAGTGTGTGTATAAAATAACAAATGCAGAAGCAAGGACCGATGAAGGATAAGTATCGGTATTTTATTTCAGTCTTGTTATACCTATGATCTGTGATTCTGACTTATGATGGTTACATGTGATTTATGATTATGGTTTATTGTGATTTCTTGCGATTCATGATTTTAATTTATGATGGTTGCGTTTTGAGCTAACGAGATGTGATATGTTAATACACTATGATTTGATCAAACAATTGGTTTAACTTGTTGTGACAGGAAGTGAACAAAATTGCAAGTGTACCTTATTGACAAGCTATGAATGAGGTATGATGTGAATTTAATTCAATTTACTTTGAATCTAACGTCAGTTATGTGCTTGGTACAGGAAGCATGGAAATGCCCGGTTGGGTGGTTGAAACTAATTGCAAGAATTAGCAACAACAACAAAAGGAATTGAAATAGGCAGCAATATGTTGATAAAACACTTCAAGAGAACACTACAAGGAAAAGACCCTCTAGCGGAGGTTATAAAGGAGGCTTTTAGTGTTATAAAATTGGCCAAAATTGTCAAAAAACATTTTCTACAACATCCGTTTATGGTTACGGAGGTTTTGGCGGAGTTTTTAATGGAATTTCAACACAACTAAAAAATCTAGGCGGTCGAAGGTTATTATAGATGTTTTTTTCATTCGTGCACCACGAAGGTGTCAACACACCGGTGCGTGCCATCTAGAAGGTGGCCTGGGGTGGTCGAAGGTTCATGCACCAGGCTGTCAAGGTATAAAACCACACCGGGGCACAGTGTTGGTAATACAACGCACGAGGCCATTCTAATTAGACTTGGTATTTGTGTGGTGTCCATAGGTCGTCTAAACGCACCGGTACGTCGAGTTATAGAAATGCACCGGTGCACAATATCCGAAAAACGCACCGTTTTTTGTAATTCATATTGGTATTTGTGCCATGCCCATAGGTCGTACAAATGCCCCGGTGCGTAGACTCACATAAATGCACTGGTGCACAGTATCTCACAAACACACCGAGATTAAAAATTAGTATTGGTATTTGTACGGTGCATATAGGTTGTAGAAACGCATTGGTGCACTTTATCATACAAATGCATCGATGTACAGTAACTGATACACACCAGTGTTCATTTTGTATTTTTTAGAAACATCAACCTGTGACAGTGCAATTATTGCGATTTTTTAAAATTCATTATTTATCAAAAGTCGACACATCTTAACAATATTCATATTAATTAAATTTTTATTAATGCATTTGAATGTGATGTTTGGATTAATTTTTTATATCATATCATAATTATTGTGATTTTTAAAAATTCATTATTCATCAAAAGACAACACATATCTTTTAACAGTATTCATATGAATTAAATTTTTATTAGTGCATTTGAATGTGATGTTTGGATTAATTTGTTATATCATATCATCAAATTTCACATCTCTTCATTATAATATTTAATTATCCATAAATTTAATCAATGGTATTACATTTCACAGCGACAATGGAGAACGCAATATAATAAATTAATATATATATATATATATATATATATATATATATATATATATATATATATATATATATATATATATAAGGCAGGTCTTTGTCATACACAAAATGGGATAGTTATTGGTATCCTCTTGTCTTTCAATTGGTACACTATGTCCATTACATTAAACAAAATGTACGATTTCATAGACAAACATTTCAAAAGCTCTGATATGTCTTTAGCACAGTATCCAAACATAGTGATCATCATTCTTCGCTTGAAATGTTGTCACTGCTAGAGCTACTTCCATGACTTGGGTTATTTTTAGGAATATTTTGTTCACGGTGTTGATTTTTTTCACCTTCTTCACCTTCCATCTACAAACATAATAATAAACTATAATGAGTGTATATACATTGGGGAGAATAATGAAAATTGCAATATTAAATATTTCACATCAATGTAAATCGAAAAGAAATGACGTACCATAGCAACAATTGACTCATGAACTATACACATTCTTTCAAAACCATGTAGTATGCCATCTTTCAATATTTCATATCTTGGCATAGTTCCATACTTTGTTTCTTGCAAGTTTTATACCCCATAACAAATCATATATTTAATATAAAATATTTTTTTGTTCTATTAATTATATATGGAGGTAAGTAAAACAAGCTCAATAGATGCTTACAAATTTCACAATTAATTTCTGATATGCCAACATGTACTCGCAACCCATATTTAACCCAATGTGAATCAATTCGTCTAATGGTTCTTCTTTGTATGTTGCCACCTTTTTGAAGACATTCAATGATGATTTTTGTAAAACAACTTAAGAAATACAAAAGTGAAATCTAGTTAAGTTGTTATAAGGAAGTAACAATTACTCACAAATTTAGATATGAACCCTTTTCTTCCTTGTCGTCCTGTTTTATGCGTTGAATGGGTTCCATTTTCTTTTATTTTCTACAAGAAAATACTTGAAAGTTAATATTTAATGCTAATTTGTTTATTTATGGTACTTAGTGATTGAAAAATTCAATGATTACATATTACATTTGAAGCACGTTGTTGTTGAGATGGCTCCTCCTACGAAGCAATTTTGTCCATTTCTTTGACCATCTCCTTATACACCTTTTTGGACATTCCTATTGGCATATTTCTGATATCAACTTGTTGATCTTTTGAAATTTTCATAATTTTCCTGAAAATGTAACATGACAATAAACTATTTAATTTTTATATTGATATATGAAAAGTAAATATAACAAAAGTGATATTTATAAATAATTCTAGACAAACATTTAAAGGAATATTACTTTTTCATTCCTTCTTTTTTGTTGTTGTACGTTTTTGCTATTAAAAGTCTGACATGTCTCATTGACCAATTCTTTGGAAACTATTCCTGTAATTTAGATAAAATTTGCTTCTTGGAATCATTGGATTGATTTTTGTGTTGTAAGTAGAAAAAACGTCTATACATTCGTTCCACTAGTTTCCTCAAACTTTTGTAGAAGTTTTCCCCCTTTCGATAACCTCCAGCACCACTCTAGATGAGCTAAGGAGCAATTCATTTTCATTTGCTTGTTCTATTTTTTTTCTTTTCTTAGAGCAACATTCATTTTTTGAGTTGTTGGTCCCTGTAGAACATTAAACACAAGTGAATTAATATATTGTTTCACACATGTTATCTAATAATTTTAAGTATATTATTAATGAAAATTAAAAAAAGAAACTCATATTGGATCGATAGTATTTTTCATTCACCTGATTCATCCTTTTGCAATTTTTCCAACAAACTTTTACGCTTTTCTAGTCCTAGATCATAAATAATCTTATCGAGCTTCGTCATTTTGTGGCTCTGCATGATACACAGTAAACAATACATATTAGTTAAACTTACATATAGTTCAAAAATAATTTTTTTTGTAAAGAATTTACAAAGAACTTGCATTTTTTTTCTTTTCTTGTTGTGTTATCAGTATTTTTGTTACTTGATATTTTTTCATCCATTTCTTTATCAATATGAAACCTGTACCATATCATTCATTAATATATTTTATAAATAAATTGTCAACTTTTCAAGTAAATTTTTTTTTTCAAGATACCGGTGTACCGTTCATGGTGTACGCACCACCGCCAGTGCGTGGGTGTCTTATAAATGCACCGCATAAATAGTATAATAGACCGTACAATGATCTATGTCAACAAGAAGCACTGGTACGTTACTTGTTAATCACCGCACCGATTAGCACAGAGAAAATAATAAAAATCTTCCAGTGTTAGTTTTTGTAGCATATACGTCTCGTGCAAACAAGGGACCACCATACGATGCTCTATGTCAACTAGGAGACTCGGTGCAGTGCATTATATGTTACATGGTGCACCAATTAACACAATAATTTTTTTTTTTGTGAAACAACACGTTTGCGGTGTGCCATAATGAAATCGCGCACCAGTGCCCTATTTTACATATGGTGCACTGATTAAAAACAATTTTGTTTTTAAATTTTTTCATAGTACTTTCGCGGTATGCTGGGATAATTCAGCACACCAGTGCGCTAGGTTACGCAGGGCACACCGATTTAAGAAAAGAAAAATTAAAAAATTCACGCAAGGGCCGACATGGATTGGGATTCGACTATGCAAGTCGTCTCATAGGATGGATGTCTTAGGCCTATATATAGCAATACAAAAAACCCTATAAATCTAAAATGAAAAGCCCTAATTCTGAAATCACAGAAATAGGGAGAAGAAAGGGCATAAACAAAAAGAATGTAGGGTTTAGGGTAAAAATGGATTATTTATTTATTTATTTTTTAATTTTATTTTTTTTTCTGAAAATGAAAAAGAAATTGATTTTTTTTTCTTACTGCGTAAAAAAAAGTGCAGAAAAAGTAAAAAAACAATAAAATTTAATCACGAGATCGTTTGAAATTCTATGCTACAGGGTTTGAATCACCAGAGGTTTGGAATTCTGATTGTCTGAATACTTCTGTTTGAACGTATTTCGCTGCTCCACAGTGATCTCGTGCTCTGTTGCTCCATGTATGTCTCCTGCAAATCTCTGACTGAAATATTTTCAAAAATAGCGAAATAATGAAAAGTGTTTAGTATTTAAAAAATTGTTTTATGAAATTAGATTTTCGAATATATTTTGTAGCTCATTTTTCAATTTATTGCTATATTTCACTTAAAGAAAATAGAGTTGTGCTTTTTTATTTGCGGTTATTCGTCGTCGGTGCGTCACTTAATGTCACCACACCGGTGCGTCCATTTACATCATGACACCTGGGCGCATTAATGAAAACGCACCAGTGCAGTAATCTGTATATTAGCACCAATAACAAGAAATCCATTTTTAATTCACTGAAATTACTTTTAAGTGTGTGCACCAAAATTTATTGTTGATTTTGCTCAAATGCAGGGATAAAATATCATAATTATATCGAATGGACAATTCTTCAAAATCCGTGTGTTGAAGAGGATGCGCTAAACGTAGGGATTGGGTGCAGCAAATCGGTAATAATCTATCTAATTTATATGTAAATTTGAAACTTATAAGACATCTATATTTCATATTTTAACTTTTGGGTTATTATAAGACACATGACACTATGATTTTTTTAAATTTTTTATAATAGGTGCATTTGTTTCCATCTATGTGGGTATATGGACCCATTTTTGCATAGAAAATTCTAATGCTAGAAACATCACACAAGATTGTGGAGTGGAAGTCGAGTTCGATCAATGTAGTCGGTCTAGCCACCATGATCAAAACCTAGTACGAGGGATGTTAGGTTACGTTAGAAACAAGAGATCATTGAAGTGGATTTATCTTCTTTACAATGTGTTACTTTTAGGTGCAAGTGGCGCGACACCTTTGATCGGAATAATGTAAAGGAAGATCGCGATAGTAGGCTGATATGTATCAACTCTAGAAAGATGTGGGATGAAGCTAAGGAGCCCTATGTTTTCCTCAAACACTGCAACCAGGTGTTTTTTTACCCAGATGTGTTGGATAGGGATTGGTGGTTCGTATTGAGACATGACCCTAGATCAAAACATTTTTTTGAGAACAATAGTGTTATTATGCCATGCAAGCTGGAAGATAATGAGGGTGATCATGAGAACCGAGAGTGATATGGTACATGTGTTATTTCAACAATATTTATACTTTTTAAGATGGGTTTTTCGAAACATTATAATATGTATTTTGAATTAATTGGTAATTTTCATTGTGTTAATGTTAAAATCAATATTTCACTTGATAATTTGCAATTATGTTGATTTAAAAAACAATGGCGTACTGTATAAAGTTCTTTTTTTTTGCATATAAGATCATAATAAAATAATGATATTTCTGAAGTACATGAATTTATTTGCATTATTTTCTAAACTTTATTATGTTACAATAATTCATATTATTCTAGATTTATTATTTTACAGTTATTTAAAATTTTACAAATTTACAAATTTAAAATATTTAATAAAATCATTTCACATTAATACAATTAAAATTTTACAAATATTTTACATACAATTAGAATTAGAATTAGAATTTTACAATTTCGCATACAATTACAATTAAAGTTACAATTACAACTTTAGAATTTTACATACAATTACAATTTTATAATTACAATCAATTCATAGTAATACAATTAAAATTTTACAAATATTTTACATAGAATTAGAATTAGAATTTTACAATTTTTTCACAATTTTAGAATTAGAATTACAATTTTTGTATGTAAGATCATAATAAAATAATGATAATTCTGAAGTACATGAATTTATTTGCATTATTTTCTAAACTTTATTATGTTACAATAATTCATATTATTCTAGTTTTATTATTTTACAATTATTTAAAATTTTACAAATTTACAAAATTAAAAAATTAAAAAAAAATAATTTTACATTCATACAATTAAAATTTTCACATTAATACAATTAAAATTTTACAAATATTTTACATACAATTAGAATTAGAATTAGAATTTTAAAATTTCACATACAATTACAATTACAATTACAATTTTAGAATTTTACATACAATTACAATTACAATTACAATTTTACAACTACAATCAATTCACAGTGATACAATTAAAATTTTACAAATATTTTACATAGAATTAGAATTAGAATTACAATTTTACAATTTCACATACAATTACAATTACAATTTTAGAATTTTACATATATACAATTACAATTTTACAAATTTAAAATTTACAATTACAATTACAATTTTACAAATTTACATATATACCATTACAATTACAATTTTATAATTTTACATACAATTACAATTTTAGAATTTTACATATATACAATTACAATTAAAATTACAATTACAATCATTTCACAATAAAGTAAATATTACAATTACAATTAAAATTTTACAAATATTTTACATACAATTACAATTAAAATTACAATTAATACAAATATAATTACAATTTTAGAATTTTACATACAATTAGAATGACAAATATTACGATTTTACAATATCATGATCATTTAATATTAAATTATTTAATAAGCATTACGTTCATGATAACCATCGTACAAACATCATATTTGACTAAAAAACATATTCAAATTCGCTAACATCATCGTGATCATGATCATCTAACAAAACACAATTAACATTATATAACATCATCACAACACAAACATCAAATATACATCCCATGTGAAATAACTGCTATCACATACACATCTATCTGCAAGCTACACATTAAATGAACATATCTAACATGACCTAACAATATACACATCATGATGATCTCCAACATGTAAATTAAGTACAACTGCGACATGAACATAAAATACATTGACTATATATATATATATATATATAAAACTGAATAATGTCAAAAATATAGAACTGTAATATAAATGTCATGGATCAGCTGGTTATATATCATCAATAGCAGTACTAGTCGAGGCCTGCTCAGTCAATGGTGAAGCCTCGACAAGCTCAGATACATGCTGATTATCATGTGCTTGCTGATCTGGATCAACTGTCGGCTGCTCATCGTGATGACTCGACATGGTCGATGGTCTAGCCTGCTCATGATCATGAGTACTACTGGATGCTGCAGGTTACTGACTGGATGTGGCCGATGGTCCAGCCTGCTCTCCATGATGACTACTACTCGATGCTAGTGGTGGCTACTCATTTGGCGCGGCGTGAGGTGAACGATCATTAGATGATGCGTCGCTACTTGCGATTTGTCAATCACGTGTTGCATCTTGACCACACCTATAACGTGCAATGGTCCTCCTCAGCCGCGTAACTAAGGTCGTAGCTCCTATGACATGCCACATCAGGCTGTACATGTCATGCCGCATGCCTCTCCACATATGCAACAACTTACCATCAACCTTTATGTCTCTCATAGTAGCGGACTTGATGCCCGCCTCAACAATAAATGCAGTGAGTTGGTCGCCCAACTCCATCCTGTATCTGCTATCAAGCCTTCCGCACCTAGCAAAAGGCGGTATTGGCGCACCAGTAGGAGCATGTCTCTCTGCACTAGCCTCCTGATGATCCTCGACATTTGGCATACCCTGATCATCATCAGGATCCACATCTGGATCATGTGGTGGTGTTGGCATGTCCTCGCCATCAAAAGACCCAATGTATTCAAAATATATACGAGTACACAACAATAATTAGACAATTTCATTACATAATTTAATAAAAACAAGTTAAAGAACATGTTAGAATAAATTTAAATAAAACAATAATATTACCTCTATCATCTGACGACTCATCATCTATGAAGAGGATGTTAGCACACTCTCATCATTCCAAACCAGCATAAGGACAGGGGACCATAATGAAGGGATGCTCACCAACACTAGCTAGCAACTCCAGTGCATCATGCGATATCCTCACTGGAAACACAATCTCGCCCCACTTGGGAATCATCTGCCCCCACATGTGCATCCGTGCCTCGAACATCAGCCTACGAGGCTGCCGAAAAAAGTAGGTCTCGTCTTTGCAAACCTCTAAAAAAATAAACAAAAAATCTCTAAAGAAAAAGGGAAGTTGACCCTCCCTTGTGCATGAGCACGACATCTATCTAAGGTTGTACATAACTGCCGCAAAAAAATGGCAGACCACCTGACAAGTTGTGGCTCCTGTACTAAAGAATCAACATAATATAGAAGTGAGCAAGTAATGTGTTACCAGTCACTGGTGTTGTGTGAAATGGTCAAAATCAGAAGTGAGAGGCACCTCACCTCCTGAATACCAAATGCACCAATACGTAGCTGACCTCCGGAGACTTGAAAATATGAAGGAGACAGTATATCTGCGCTAATGTATCTCTGGGTGTACACCAACTGACTCCCTGCTACATAGCCAACTGAAACCTCTGGGAATGAGGGAAAATCCACCCCTCTCCTCAATAGCCCTGTAATGAAATATATGTCCTCCTCAGTGGGCACGTACCATTGGTTAGAACCAACCCGAAAAGCCTGTTGGTGGGCATTCCACCTGCGGATAAGATGTCTAAAAAAAAAACCATGGCCCTTTAGGGAAGTAGCCTCCTCATAGAACTTGAGGAGGCCTACCTGCCTTAGGAGCCCCTGGTAGCTATTGTAATAGGGCAAGGGTACGCATCTCTCTCCCTCTCTCGTGCCTCCCACAGGTGAACCATGTTATACTAGTTTGCCTGTTGTTGCTGTTGTTCCCCCTCTTCTCTCCTTTGACATCTATGAATGGTTGAAATATTAAATACACATTTTTATTAAATGAGACATGTATTTAGGAATATACATATGTAATTTTTTTTGGAAAAAAAAAAAACAGTCGGTGCACCACAAAAAACAGGCAAGCACCGGTCCCGGTGCGTATGTTTTTTGTTGCACACAGGCGGTGGTGCACCATAAAATATTCAACACACCGGCGATGGTGCACCTAAAAATTTTCAATGCACTGTTGACTATGGACGGTGTTGGGAGTGCAGTGCGCTGACTAAACTATACACCCAAGGGCCTATAGTTTGGTCAATGCACCGACCTCCTCACATCATTTCATAGTCAACAGTGTGGTCTTTTACTAGGCTGCACCGTTGACCCTATCAAAATATAGAATGCGGTGCGCTGACAAAAATACCTGCCTTGGGGCAGATATTAGAGTCAATGCTTGGGGAAAATATTAGAGTCAACGCACCGCATTGCCGTTGTTCCACATGGTCAACGGTGCAGCCAAGTAGCCGACTACACTGTACTTTTTTTAAAATTTTAAAATAACATGGTGCGCCTTTTGGTACTGCCTCGGAACTGATGCGGATACCGTTAGCACTGATTGCGGTGCGACCTATAAATTTATAGGAAGCACCGCGAACTAGTGTGAGCTGAACGACTCAAGCGCACCGAATGACATTTTTTTTCTTTTAAATGGTTAATTTTAAGGTAATTTGAAATTATAATCTGCTAAAAGGCTTAATTATGGAAAAATAAGAAAAATACCTATACATTTGGCTGTCGAGGAGGAATATTGGCTGTAGAATTTGCAAAAGAAAAATTTCCCATCATTTTGCAAAATTCAAGATAGAGATTGGTGGGCAATGCACAACAGCAGTGCGTGCAATGGGTGCAATGGGAGCACCGATGTCAGGGCGGTTCAGATAAGGATAAATTGCACCAGTGCTTGAGAGCTCTTAAGCACTGAGAAAAGTGAAAAATGTGGTTTTTTTCTGTAATTTCTTTTTATTTAACCTTGTTCCGATGCATGGGGTTTTATAGGCTCATCGATGCAGTTGCTTAAGACCGCACTAGGCGGTTTCTGTTTTGGAACGTGGTTTTATGATGGACCGGTGCGGAATATTTGTAAAGCACCAGTGCACTACAATAATAAGATGCACCGGGTGGGTGTGTACGGAGCACACGGTGTCCGGTGTGCCAATGTTTTGTGCACACCAGTGCTTTCTCTTGTTGAACGCACCGGTGCACTTTAGGATGATAAGTACACCGGACGAAAAACATCTGCAAAAACCTCCACCCACCAACCTCCTCTAGTAACCTCCGCTAGAAACGGATGTCTGGGGTATTTTTATAAGGGGTTCCTCAAAAACATCTGCTAGAGGGTCTTTTTCTTGTACTTGCAGGGCCATTGTGGGACACTGGTACCAAATAGTGTCCATTGATTTCCATGAGAATTCTATGACCAATATAATGGTTTTGATGTAGGGATATTCCTTGGTTTTTGTATCTTCTGATCCAAGGAAGCCTTGCCAAGGGATGGACTGGCCAAGATGGGGGTGTGAACAGAACTTGGAAGGTGTGTGACTACATGGAATGGGGTGACTGGATTGCCTGAGGGACTGTGTAGCAAAGAAGGGACGACTAAGGATGGATTTTTTATCATTAGCATTTCCATATGGAATCAAATGCACATTGGGAGTGTTCCCTAGAAAAATGACTTGGTAACTGTTCACTAATGGTAGAGTAGCGCAATATTGTAGCACTGGAAATTGGATGTATCTTTGACATTGGCAGTGGATTCTAGACTTCTTGGGAAGGAGGTGAATACTGGTATTATCTTGAGGGTGTAGGTGTGAGCCTATTGATTCCCTTTTTGATTGATACGAGCATCATATCCTTTTATTTGTTGGTTGAGAAAATGTGTATATGTGTATATTATTGTAAATACTATATTGAAGTTTATTATAAAGCTCCACACATAGTATGGTTATTTGCTGGTTGAAGAAAATATGCATGAGTATATGTGGTTGTTATTGTAAATAACGTAATGAGATACTTTATAAAGCTCTGACAAACGGTATGATTGTCATGATTTAGCAGATGGTCATTGTAAATACTGCAACTAGCTATGTTATAAAGCTCCATAGGCAATATGTTTTACTTTTAGCAGTTTTCTGGTTTGTAGGTGTTGTTGAACACCGAGGATGGTGTTCCCCTAAGGGGGAGGGTTCTGTAACAACCCCGATGAAAATTTCATGTAAAATTTAATAAAGGAAAAAAAAAATACCACAATTTATGGGACACATATTCCAAGTTGAATGTTGGGAAAAACAAGGCTAGCAGGTTTTCATTCAGTTTATTATGGATAAAGGAAATTGGAAAAGGCAAGGGAAAAGGCATTGGAAAGGCATGAGGCATTAATTGGCATTTTATTTATGAAAATAATTGAAATTAAGAGAAAACAAAGGTGAAAGGTCACATGTTTCATGTGAGGAGAAAAATGAAGGAAAATAATGGAAAATTGAAGAAACTAGAGGCCTCATTAATAAAAAGGATTATGAGGATTAGTTGGTAAGCTTTTGTTCAATTCAGTTTTGATCTCACATTTTTTTTTCTCTCTCTCTCTCTCTCTCATACTCTTGGAAACTTAGAGTATTCTTGGAGCACTGTTGGAGAGTGTGGCATACTTGGAGATTTGGAAAAATAAGGCAAAGGAAGAGCAGGAAAGCACAAGAGGATATTGACATCAACATCTACAATGAGTTTTTATTGCAGGTACCGAGTTGAATGTATGTTTTCCTCGCTAGTTTTAGCATGCATAGTGTATGCATGCAGTTTCTTGGTCATGATATGTCATTGGCATGAAGGATTTCCTGAATTGACAGTGGATTTTCCTAGCCTTTTCATTTCCTGGATAGCCATGGAGTTGTGGATTTTTTTTTGTTTATTTTTTTCCTGGTTGGTTCTCATGTTCCTTTAGCTATGGGTTGAGTTATTATTTCCTGGAGATTTGGTTGGAAAAACACTTTGGAGCCTGACATACCACTGTTGGGTTGAGATAATAGTCCTGGAGCCGTGGTTGGACAAATGCTCTGGAGAACTAGGTGGGTTGAGTTACTAGTCTTGGAGCCTTGGTTGGATAAACACTTTGGAGCTCAGAAACAACTGGGGATGAGTTACTAGTCTTGGAGCCTTGGTTGGAACAAAAACTCTGGAGACCTAGAACAACTTGGGTAGAGACCAATCCATGATAATTGTGATGTCCGACCATGAGGTGGAATCACTGGATGAAGGTTGAGGTGGTTTGGCCTCTAGAAGCCCTAGATTGCCTTTGGTTGATGTGTTTGATGAGATCCCACATTCATGCTTGGAATATGGCATGGGGGTGATTGGCTGAAGAGAGATTTGCTCAACCAATCTATGGTCGGGTGCAATGTGGAAGCCCCATCTCCAGTTGGTTTTATACATTCATTAATGAAGATATCATTCCATTCGTATTTGATGTAAAAATTTTGTGGTTATTATGTGGATTCTATTGTTGTTGTATCTATGGTATTTCTGTTGTTATTATGCTGGTTATGAGCATGTATTTTATCAGTGATGATGTATGGCCATCTCCATATTTTTTCTTTTAAATGAATGAAAAATGTATCTATCATCTAATAGATTGTATTGAAACTAATGATGTAAGGGAGCAATGTTTTTTAGCGATTATCAGATAAGTACGAGACCCCTATGCTCAGATTTGTTGTTTACACATGTAGTTTCAATTTTTGTGACATGTTTGAAAAAATTCCTGTAATGGCTAGAAGGGGTCAAGATGAGTTCTTATTGATGTGATTTCTTCCATATCATTGTTTTATTGTTATTCATCATCTCTGAAATTTTCGTGAAGTTCTGGGAAGAGCACTGGGTTCTGGGCTTGAAAAGGTGGCTCAAATACCAAGGACGATGGCATATAATTGAGGAATTGAGTCCCTAGATGTTGGCATGCAGTGTTATGCCTACATCTATAGCATCCTGGATGCTAGCTTGCAAGCATGTGCCTGCATTTATGGCTCAAAGAGGTGAAAAGGTCAGTGTCACCTAAGGATAAGAGGCCTGGATGGTTGGGTTACCTCCTGGGGGTGTTTTTGCTGTTGTACAAGGTCTGTAGGTTATGTTTCCGTCGGTTCCACTTCCTTAAGGTCACCTAGGAGGTTTAATCTCATTATAGTAGCCTCTCGTCACATGTTTACCCTAGTTGGCTGGTTACTTGGGTATATGTAGGAAGAGGGTGTTATATTGGGCTTAAACATCGAGAATACCAGAAACCAATTTCTTCAATTTTGGAAGAGCATCATAACATAAATGGGACAATATTCGGTTCCATAACTCACTTAGATGATTATTATCATGGACCAATGCTAGAAGAGGTCTTCCAGTCACTCTATAAATTCCTTCGAATCTCGATCCCAATGTGAATGCATCTCTCATAGGTGATCCAACAGACCAAGTAAGAACCTTTCCCTTGATGAGTGAAACCCACATCTATTTGTATTCCAAAGAAAATATTAATTTCAATCTTGGCACATACATCACATCATGGAGAAAAATAGATTCCTCGAAATCCAAATCAAAATTGATAGAACCAAAGCATTTAATAGGATGAGTGGAGTTGTCTCTAAGAATGATTTTCAAATTTGCCTCCCTCTCTAGCAAATTAGAGAAAACTTCTTTATACCTAGAGAAATGATGAGTGGCCCCAATATCAAACAACCAACTATCCCATGAATATGGAGGAGAGGAACTAGTAAGGGCAAAAATAAGAATATATTCAGATTGATTGCCAACATTACTTTTATAAATGGAGTATCTTGAGCTCTTTTGAGGATGACGATCTTATTCATGGTTACTTGGAGAATCTATTCTTCTTATTTCATCTCTTTCATTGCGATCATTCCTTCAACCATATATTATTCGATCATTAAACCTACTGTTATTGCTTCTAGTATTGTATTGTGGACCATTATCCTTCTAGGAACAATCTCGAGCAAAATGACCTTTCTTGTGACAATTGTAATATTCAATTTGAGATGACGTTCTATCATTCCTTCTCTTTGTATTTTAGGGATGAATCTTACTTTAATTTGATGGACCTCCTTTCCCTTTCTTCTTCGTGTTATGAGTGATGAATGCAACAGGATCTCACCCTTCATGATTTTGAATCCTTCCTCTTAATATCATCCTTGATTATTCTTGAGCGAGATTTCCAACAATATAATCAAATGGTAGAAAGGTGTTGTTGTTGCTTATAGTATCAATGAAGGTTTTACAAATGGGAGGGAGAGCTATAAGAGTTACAATCATCAATTCCCTGTGAGGAACAATTTCCCCAACTCTTTGCAATTGATCTCTAATATGATATATCCTCATAATGTAGGATTTTACAGATTCCCATTTATTCATCTTCATGTCTTTGACTGGATATTTCAAGGATATGATTTCATTCAAATTGTTGAATTCATACATGCCAACTTTCTTATCATACATGTCCTTAGAATTTCTCAAATTTCCAAAATATGCAAGTAGATTATATTTTAAACCATCATCTATAATTTTATTTTCTTTTAACTCACCTTTCTTGTGCTTATTCTTGGAAGAAAAAGAAGCATTTTATGGAGGCTCATGTACTTTTCCTTGAATTTATTCCAAAACATCATTGTTATCAGCTATGATCTCCAACCTAATCTACCATGCAACAAAGTTAGATGAGTCACCCAATTTATCATGCTCCTTGAAGAAAGAGGAATACATATTCACTTGGCTAGATAGGCTCCTTAAAATTTTTAAAGATCATTGCTTCAATGCTTATCTCCTTTTAGGCTTGTCCTTCACCTTAGCTATGATACCATGTTGATTTTTGCATTGCTCTATGTTGTTTCAATTACTTTTTAGACAAATTCAATTATTCTATTATAAATATTTTCAATAATAATTAATATTTCCAACTATCAAAAATAATTAAAGATAGAACAATAAATGAAATGACAAAGGATACAATCAACACATCAACAAGGGACACCATATTTGGTCAAATACCAGGGAAAAACCCCGCAAGGGGGAAAACCCTTTGAAAATTGTTCTTCTATTAGATTGTCATAAAATGTTCAACAAAGAGTACAATGAACCCAATACAAATTCATCTAGGAAATTTAACCCAAAAACATTAAAAAATATGTTTGCAACATCAATATAGATCATAGAAAAATTTTCTTGTCTGTGGTCAAATGTAAAAATTCAGCCCTAGAGCCCAACTTCACGAAGGAATAAGGATGCACGCAATTGAGACCTTCCAAATTCACTCTTGAGCCTACTAACTTACAATTATAGCCGAAAATTTCTTGTGTGCAACCTGCGGTTGGAAACCAAAACCCTAAAAAATGTACAAGCTTTGAACCTTTTAATTCCAGACCTGTAAAAACCACTTTCCTCGACCCTGCCTCAGACCTGTGCAAACCAATCAATTAAGAAGAGAAGAGGAAGATACTTGGTGATGTACAAATGAGCTTGAGACCACTTGTATTTATAGGCTTCCAAGGGTGACCAATCTCCTGTTAGGACTGACTTGTCCAAATGTGCATATGCAGGATTTTCTTCATATGTACAGTTTCCCTTGTCCAAATTGAGTGCTTCAATAGCCAAAATTTGTCCTCTCGAAAATATGAATCTAGTACCATGGTTGTAATTTTTCATTGAGATGCCAAATTAACACAACGATGCCTTGGTATTTAGATATATGGTAGTATTTAGAGCATGACACCTTTCCCACACATTTATTGAATAAACATAAAAGGGAAATTTTCCTTAAATATATGTCATATAAACTTGTGCATAGAGTGCTTTTTTGAAAGCACCATGATGGTCTCTTTCTAATATGCTTAGATCCCCAGGAGACATAAAGGGTATTAAAATACTTTCAAAACGGACCAACATGTGGACACTTTGTGGGTGATACAACTACACATAAATTAATGAGGGATGGTTACTACTGGCCCACTTTGTTTAAGGAAGCTCATGCTTACACCTGAAAGTGCCCAAAATGCCAGAGTTGTGATAGTCGAGACTCGAAGTCACCCACCCCACTACTACCAACAGAAGTTGAGGATCCTTTTCAACAATGAGGACTATATGTCATCGAGGATATATTTCTGAACTCATGAAGGAAACACAAATACATCTTAACAGTGACAAATTTTATCACTCAGTGGAATGAAGCAGTCCCTTTGAGACAAGCCAATGGTCAGGAATTCATTCAGTTTCTAAAGAAAAACATTATAACCACATTTGGAATTCCAATATTAGTTGTAATTGATAATGCAACATATTTTTCTTCATTGAAATTATATGAGTTTGCATTAGAAAATGGGATTGTTTTAAAGCATGCATCTAACTATTACCAGTAGGGAAGCAGTTTAGCATAATCAACTAATAATAATATCATTCACATAATTAATAAAAATGTTTTCTTTGACCAAAGGAGTTGGCATAATACTTTGGTGAACACATTATGGGATGATAATGTAACCTCTAAAATATCTCTTAAAACCTCACCATAGTTCCTCATATAGGATAAAGAAGCTATTCTGCCACCTAACTTGTATCTCCCAACCTTGCAACTTTCCCAATAATCCCAAGGAAAACCACGCCTTTTGGTTCAAAGTAGGATATGTACCTCGCTTACACTTGAGGAGGAAAGGCTCAAAGCTAAGGAAAGATTCACCGTGCACCAAAAACTATCAAGCACTGGCTCGATAAGAAATCCATGGGGACTAAGAGTTTCAGTGTGGGTGACTTATTATTGAAGTGGAATAAGGTCCATGAAGAAAATGAAAACACACAAAGTTCCAATAACTGTGGATAAGAAATTTCGCCATGGAAGAAAAAATTGGTCACAATCCTTTCAAACTGAAATCCCTACATGGGAGGACTGGCCGTATTCCCATTAACAATTGAGATTTGAAGCACTATTTTCAATAGAAGCTCTAAGCTACGTTCCTTGTACAATTTTCTTTCTTGTTCTCTGTCACATGTTTTATGTTTTTGGTATCAAGTCATGGCCTGTATTATTTTCCTCATCTGGTCATTGTACATAAATAAGACCTTGTGTGAAAGAGTCAATGGATTTGAAGTGTTATGTGGTGGAATGATTGAGGGAAGATGCATGGATTTGAGGTCTATATGGAACTTGAATATATGTTAGTTTTACTTCTTTGTGTGGGAAGATGCCTTAGGTTGAGTAAAGTCTAGATGAAAAATATGATACATGTAAGAGGAGAACCTTGAGTAAAACCTATGAAACCCGCATCCATGCTAGTGTCCCAACTCGTCAGTTTGGTATTGAATCTAATTGCTGTTATAAATGCTTATCCAATCGATCAGAGAAAGGATAAGGGGGAAATCTATAATGAGAAAACCTATATCAAAGATTATATAAATACTTCTCTAAAGGGGAAACCACTTTTTCTCTCAATAAGTTGGGATCCCTCTTCTACCCCATTGAAATAATAAACACCAAAACACAATTCTACTAAATAAATAAATAAAGGGTGAAAGAAGAGAAAGGATTACTGTGCAGAGAGGTGAAGCAAGTGACTTCGCCGAGGTACTTAACAGGTTCGCTGGAAGCGAAGAAATGCTTGTGCTCCTATAGTGACTTCACCGGGGTACTGTCTAGGCCTGCTAGAAGCGGAGCAACACCAAATATGGAAATCATACTCTAAATATCTTAAAATTATCCGTTACATATTACCCTTTCCTAGATTGAAACAATTGTGATATGGCATAATCTCTTGTGTGTTGAACCAAGGAAAGAAATACAAAATGCTATAAAAATAATCAGGTTGGAAAGGGAAAAGCCAAGGAAATATAATTGGTGAATACATGCTTATTGAAGGGCTAATCCTATAATTAAAAGCTATTCCTAGGTAGAGAAGCTGAAGTTCACCCAGTGTATCACCAAGTATTTTCGCTGCTAAAGTAACCTCCAAAATTTTGCTACATTTTAATTTTGGAGCCTACTTAACTATCATATAAAGTGTTTCTTTGGTTTTCAAGTTTCATTTCATGTAATTTTACATGTTTCAAGTTTTCTTGTTCTTTCCTAAGTGTCGTCGCATAGTTTAGAACATCTTTGGTGCACTTTACGGTTATAATACACTTACTAGTTATAAAATGACACTTTTGGTCGCAGTCACACATACTTGTCTATTGTACTTGGAGAGTTCTTTTAAACTATCATTTTGATGTCTCTTTCTCTATATTTGATCTTGTCTAAGGTTTAATGATGAGTTGGTATGTTTCTCACTTGATTTTTATCCTAGCTCATTGTGTTTTCCCCTTGTCTTATCTTTTAGACTTATAAACAAATTTTGGCTTGCGCAAGTTAGCCCATTAAGGCTAATACAATACATAGCACACTCCTAAGGCTCAGTTAGACCCATTTCCTTGTTTGGAATGCAAATTATGCGCTCCTAAGCACATAGCGCACTCCCAAGCAACAAGCTCTCCTTGTCTTCCAGAATTGCACCCTCTAGCAAGCCCCTCTTTCAATTAAGCACATGCCACACCAAAATTGCTCATTCAATATTCCTTGACCCTTGAAATTGTGCTCTATGACCTTAAATAAGTGCATGATGCATCAATAGTGAAAATTAACCTATATTTAGCCTTCACACTGCACCTTGCGCCCTCTTTGAGACTTAAGCTTTCCCAGTTGAACGCATGACACGTCAACAAGCATCAATAGGTCTCCTTTGTCATTCAAACTATGCCCTACGCCATCCATCAAGATTTATGATACAAGTGGATATTGGTGGCCACCCATCTATTCCATTTGAACCCCCACCATCGGTTCTTTCATTTTTTTAGTTTCAGCACAACTTACTATTTTTATCAGTTTTTTGGGTCTTGAACTTCCAAAGCCGTTTTGAGGCCCTAAACGACATTTTTTGGGAAAAATGGGAGAAGCATGGAAGTTCCTTTAATGTTTTTCACGTAAAAAGTTGTAGTTCTCAGATAGATATTTCTAACAAGGTATTGAGCACGTCAAACAGAGATCGTATGCCAAAGTTACGTCCTCGGGAAGATTGATGTACCAATTTACCCAAACGAGGCCCACAATTTTGGTGCCTTATCTCCTAGGGTTAGGTTTTTGGATGTTTAGGGTTTTCCATTGTTTATCAACAATAAATAGGCCTTCAAGCCCCATTGTAACATAGTTCATAGGCCTGTATCCACCACATATCTTCTCAGAGACAAGGCTACCGGCACCCTAGCTAGTTTATTTCCATTATGTCTATAAACATATTTTTGTTATATGATATTAATGAAATGAAGTTTTGTTTCTGCTGCATATCTGTATTTATGTTTATTTCTGTATATTATTTTGTTCTTGCATAAATCCAGTGGTATCAGAGCGGTCTTCTCTTTCTCTGTCTTTCTTTGCATGCCCCCAACGAGGTTAGGGTATAAGGCGTTAGGGCTTGATCTGGTTGAACCCTTGCAAGATCAGCTTTGAAAACTGTGAAGACCTCCCATGGTGGAAGAAAAGAAAGATGATAGAAGGAGATCCTACCAAATTATTGCTTGAGGAGGTCCTCGAGAAACAAAGGAACGTGATGATGGATAATTTTTCCCAGATCCTTTAACGACTTCCCACTAGCAGCACATCTACATCCAGCAGCCACTCTGGAGGAGCCTCTCCTTTCAAGGTACATGTCAACAAGGACATTCTTATATTTGAAGGCCATATAGATGTAGACGCCATAGATATATGGTTAAATTTTCTGGAAGGGTATTTCTCGGTCCATGATTTCTCCGACCGAGAAAAGATTACTTTTTCACTCCTTAAAGCTGCCCCGCATGTCAAATAATGGTGGGAAATCTACTGTAAGCAGAAGGACGAGAGGGAACACTCTCTATTATCGGTCGCATAGACTTGGAATTCATTTCGAGATGACATCAAGGAACAATATTACCCTATGGGGAGCTATGAGGACAAATACATCTAATGGACCACACTACAGCAACAAAGGGATCAAGATGTTCACGAATTGACGAATTAGTTCCATACCTTGGCACAAAGTTGGCTATTAAGGATTTAGAGAGACATTTGGTGCTCAAGTAATGTAGCTATTTGCATAGATAAATTCAGGAGGAAATGGATTTCCTTAACATTACCTCGCTTGGCACGGCATATCGATATGCCGCCAAGATCGAGAAGAAATTTAAGTAGAATAAGCGAGACTTTGGATCCACGAATCTGAATCTAGGGAAAGGCGCCCCCAAACCGTAGAATAAGGGTCAAAGCCAAAGTGGGGTGGCTCAGAAAAACACCACAAATCCAAAGAAGGGCACAGGGAAGTGGTGTGAATTTCATACCAACCCTGTTGGTTAAATTTTATGTGTTATAGTTTCCAACATTAAATTATCAATCCGGGACTCGTAAGCTTCGAGGCGCAAGCACAAGTAATGCAAGATCAAGGCATCTAACCTAAACTAGAGTATGAAAATCAACTTAATTCTTACATACATAATCGTTGTTTCTATGAAAGAACACTATGGAGACTCGCTGTAAAAGAACACACCATTCATTTGCCAAAAGGAAACTCTAATATACCACTCATTTGATGGAAAGAACACTCATATAAGGGATTAAAAGGATAAAAATATTTTAATTTAAAGGTTCCTAATCTAGATGAAACATGAATTTCATAATGAAATGAAAACAAAACCAAATGAAATTTGACTAATGCCTCCACTATGAAATTAAATTCACACTTCAAGCTATTATACAATATGCAAATAAAAAAGAACTTAAACTCTGACTATGAACACTCTTTGTGTTTATAAACAAAATCAAATTACTGCTTATGAAATCCACTTCGGTACTTAAAATAGAAAATAAAATCATTCACACTGCTTATAAAATCAAATCTAATGCTATTGTTGAGCTAACTTAAATTAATTAACCTATGATATTTAATTGAATTGCGTAAAACCAAAGCAAATCACATTGCTCCTAAATTAAATTGAAATGTTGGACCTAGATTAAATTAATGCTGAAGCTAAATTTCACTGCTAAATTTAATCTTTAGAAACTAGGAATAAGAATAAGAATCACACCGAGGCTCTTTAAATGAAATACTCTACAGAATTCAATCACATTTTCCTTCAAATAACTCACTCTTTTAAAAGAATCCACACAACCTATATAACTTTTTTTTGATCCTAAATGCTGCTGGTCGAAAATGAAATTACTACTGCTGAATTCAAATTTTAACTAAGAGGTCAGATTCAATCGCATTGTCTTATGACTCTAAAACTGCAAATGCTAAAAAGAAAATTCATGCCCACAGAAGAAACTTCCAAATCTTGAATGTAATCTCAGAGGAATTATGAAACTAAACAATATGTATGCAATTCGTAAATGTAAAACACACCCTTTTCACTTGCACACAGCTACTGAATGCATCTATGGATTCACACTTCACGCATTCAACCAAATCCACTGCTATCTAATGAAAGCACACAAAGAAACTCTTACTACAGTTCACGAATAAATGACATACATGCATGGAGTCATTCGAATAATGTTGTGTATTGATGTTTCACTGATATTTAAAACAACACAATGCTTTTATAAGAAACAAAGCACTACTCTGTGGAAGAATTCGGGCACACAATGCAATGAATAGAACGTAGTTTCAGAACCAAATCAACATAATAACAGAAAGGGTTATAGACACACTGATATCAATTCAAAATATATGTATCACACTAAAATTATAACCAATCCACTTATTGCTGGAACAAAAGTGAACACATCAATATAGCTGATCTACCTACGAATTACAAAGAGCTCAAACCTAGATTATGGTGAGCCCTTGCCACAATTGGGATGGAAAAATTACAGTTTAAAATAAATCCTTATATCAAGAAATTAGAAATGCATCACACATCACTCCTGGAAAATCAAATCAACACATATTCGTTTTAATACTGGAATCAGACTTGAATTAAAGAGAAACAGAGTCTGCCATACAATCTCGAGTTCAATGGCTTTATTACTTGACTAACTCCCTTAATTATCTTCTACGCAAGAATTTATAGGCAATATTGGTGATCAAAAAATAGAAAATTGGTTTATTACATAACAACCGAATGATCCTAAACTAATCTTAGGTTGTTCCAGATTTGATTACAAACATATTTTTTGTTTGCTATTTAACTGCTCCAACCATACTTTATCCTAGGATGTGTAGATAAGGTGATGGAGATGGTATAGAGGCTACTACATAGGGATCATCGACCTTACCAACTGTATTTGACCCCCATGAATCTAGAATTTGAATGCAAGTTCAGAAAGTCCAAAACAGGGCAAATATGGAATTTTCAGATTTTTATATAAATTTTCCTCAAAGAACCATGAATATCTCCCAAACCCTAAGAAATTTTAGAAATTTTTTAATGTGTAATATATGTGCTATACTAGGACCAAAACCCATGTTCCATAATTTATTCATTCTCCTTCATCTGCACGGAAATCAAGGCAGAAGTTGGCAGTTTGAAATTTTTTGCAGATTTGGGTAAATTTGGTAATTTCCTTCTAGAGACCGAAATGAGTGACCTGGGTGAAATCCAAGCTATGAGGAATTATTATAACACTATTTTTGACGATAACCTCTCTCGGTTTCTCCGAAAGCATGCTAGAAGTGTCAAAGCCCTAGCTTAGGCATTTCCGTACTCAACTGGCTTGTGAAGGATTTCAACGATGGAACCCTGTGATAAATGTACTTAACAAAACCGCCATCAGTAAATCATAGCATAATAATCTTTAATCATAGAAAATCTAAGAAACCTAGTGATAACCAACCATAGGGTGTATTTGATGGCAAGTTATAGAATTAGGGTATGGAATGGGCTAAAACCTAGTGTTTTAGGGCATGAATGGTGATATTGCATGATGAAAACATGGGCATATTTGAGGCCCAAAACCCCCCCATGTCTAAGGTTTTGCATGCCATCATGAAAACAAATACTTTTCTCATATGTAGGTTTTTATGGCATCATAGCATTGGGCAGGGTTAGTTCTATCGAACAATCACTTCATGAAGATTTGAGGGTGTTGGTTTTTGTGCAGCAACACCATTCTTATTTGACTGCCATATATTTGATTTTAAGAATGATACAAATTGATAAATAGGATGATAGGTGAAAATGGAAATGGTGAATGAGATGAGGTGGTGATGGGGATAGTAAGGCACATGCTAGCATGCTCTATTTTTGCAAGGCCAATGCTTATGGATGGTTCCTTTATGAAAGGCAGCAATGAATTCACCCTCTGAAAGTATGTCTGAATGTAGGAGGGGAAGGCACTATAGTTACTGATTTTGTTTACATGAACCAATATGATTATTACCTTGTTAGAGTAGCATGCAAATGGAGGGTATATGAAAAACCAAATATACAGAATATGTGGTGGTTAACCATCAAAGCTTTCTTGAATTTCTAATGAATTAAAGAATCTTAAGCCAATTTTACCTGAAGTTTTACCCTTGTTGCTTATGTGCTCGATGCTGCAAAATGATGAAATGGTTGGATCTAATGTGACTGCTGATATGAGCTGTTGAAGAAGATGACGGATAAACTGAAGATGTTAAAAGGTCTCAATATCCACATTATCCCAAAAATGTTGATGCAGGTGTATCATAGCTTCCTCAAGTTTTACCCTTGTTGTTGATTTGCTTGGTGCTGCAAAATGATGGAATGGTTAGAGTTGATGTGACTACTGATATGACGTGTTGAATAAGATGATAGATAAACTGAAGATGTTAAAAGGTCTCAATATCCACATTATCCCAAAAATTTTGATGTAGGTGTATCGTGGCTTCCTCAAGTTTTACGCTTGTTGTTGATGTGCTTAGTGCTGCAAAATGATGGAATGGTTGAAGCTGACGTGACTGCTAATATGCCTTGTTGAAGAAAATGATTGATAAACTGAAGATGTTAAAAGGTCTCAATATCCACATTATCCCGAAAATTTTGATGTAGGTGTATCGTGGCTTCCTGAGACAACACAATAACCATCATCAATAATCCTCATTATTGAAATAAAGTAAATAGGTTAAATTAAAGGACAATTACCTGATCATGCTCCAAGCCCAACAATTGTCAAAAATGATAGTGAAAACCATGAGTAAACATAAGGTGGAAATGTGAATTAAACATGAAAATTCCGATCATCTCTCTCCTAACATCTCTTTCTCCCCCCATGCCTATTAGCTTGCATGTCCACATGAAAGAAAAACCTTTGACAGAGACCAAATATTAATTAATACTGAAGGGATAGGGTTTCTATATTAGAGTCATGCTTTAAACTACAAGGCTAATTAAGTGAGAGCATGTCAATAAGTTTCATGTGATGTCAAGTTCCTTTGCATCAATAAGATAAGAAAAAGTTGTGACCAAGGATTCAATGATGTCAATACTTACCTTTATTATTCCAACAAAGTAACTAATGTTAAGGCTACTAAAGGAATGCTAACAATGTTGTTATTGCAGGGATAGTGTCATCCTAAAATGGTTGACCATAAAAATTTCCACAAAGCATATCAAGAGTAGTCCAAAGCAATAGGTCTTCACTTTCAATAGCCTCATTATTATAAATAGGAGTGACTTTATTTAAAAAAAACAAGGCATTAAACTGGATAGAAATAGGGAAGAATAAATATGACAGAATGATACCTTCTGAGGATGATTGTCTTACCATTACCCAAGCATATAGTTGAAGCTCTTCTTGTTCAAGAAAAGTGAATCACTTTCACTAAGGGTCTCACATCCATGAAAAAAAAATTATTTTTGAAAGATATAACTCCAAAGCACATTACTGAAATGATCTTAAAGCCATTCTCAGAGATATATGATAACGAGTTCAGGGAAAGACAAAAACAACCAAGTAGATCATAGTGTAAAATTAAATTTAATACCACAGGCATGGCCCTGCTGCTAGTAGGTGTCTATAACCTCGATAAGGATGTATTTTAACCTAGCGAAATGTCTGTGTCCCACTAACTAGATATAGATTCAGAGTCACCTTATTTTAATTTTCGATGAAGGCCACTGTCTTGGCTTGGTAACCAGCTGATGGCAGTGCCAGTCACAAGAAGTAACATGGATGAACATTACGACTCATGATGAGACCTCCTGTATTCCAGCTTTTGGGCTGAAAGCCATTACTCTGGCTTGGTGACCAGGAGCAGTAATGCCATGCATGTTAGGTCTCATGATCGTGGTAGGTCAACTCATTATGAGACCTCCTATCCTCCTCTACATCTTTTTATAGACTCTGATTATGATTAACCTTAGATGTTACTTAATAAGTGGGGAGACAGATCTACTCCTTAAGAGCGCAAGATGGCGTGAAATTTTTTTAATTACTAATATTTACTGGTTGGTCTTGCTACCCTAAAGACTCATTTTTACAAAAAAAACATCTCAGATAGTGACTGAAATATTCCTCGAGTTGGTCATGCTAGGGTTCTTATGAGAGCTCATTATGGTTTTATAGGAGTGATTCACCATAGGAGACTTTTCATCAATACTTTCAAAGAGAAACTTAAAAAGGTTTCTTGGAAGACAAACTGTCAAGATTATGAATGGAAAGTATAATAATAACAATTTTGGGCCTAAGTGTCCCAGTAAATAATCTCGGCCAATAATCAAAGTCACTTTAAAATATGAGGCATTAAGAGTGAATTTATTCTGACAAGTCTTACCACAAGAGTGCATAATGAAAAAAATTTCAATGGTTGTGCCTTACGAATTACAGTTTTAAGAATGTTGTAACAATTTTATTTTAAATGACAATAATAACCTACCCTAATTTAGAGAGAGGAATATATCCTTCAAGTGTAGGAGTAATTCCAATGTAACCATGTGTGTAGAATGCTAAATATACTCATACTCAATTTTAAAGAATAAACTTCAACACATACCAGAGTATGAGAAACCAACTTCTTTAATTGATATCGTACCAAGAGTTGTTGAATGATGAGGGAATATGGTGTATTAACGACTGCTTGAAACCAAGATCAATGAGATCCACATATTTATGATTCTCCAACTTATGCAAATCTTCCACAGTTTGATAATCACTCTCTTGGAGGCATAATGGATCTGGTGAAAGACAGAAGATAAACCCCTCAAGTTTAGGCTCAAATATCTACTTTTCAAATTGACAAGAATGGTCAAGGGGAATTATAGGGTTTCGAGCTTCAACAATATTTTAGAATACGTTCCAATTATAGATTTATCCTCTAATGGTATTTGAATTATATCTTCCTGGGGTGAATTCTTTGTAGCGATAGGATATGTTTCCAAACTCACCACTTCCCCCAACCTTGAAGATATATCATTTTGTTCAGTGGGAGAATCAACAGGAAGAACAAGTGTTTTACATTGTTGTACAACCTCCTTGTTTGGATTAGGGTCTAAGCTATGGTTTGGGCTAGGGTTTGAACTAGGCTTTGGATTTGGATTAGAGTTAGGTCTAGGGTTTAAGTTAAGGTTAGGGTTTGAATGAGGGCTAGGTTTAGGGTTAGGTCTAGGGTATGTATAAGGGATAGGGTATGGATTAGGGTTAGGGTTAAAGAAAGGTTGCATAGGTACTTAAGACCATGAAGGATGATATCTTGATGGCACATTGAATGGAAATTGTGATAATTGTTGATTTTGCATGAAAGACTTCCCTAGGGAAAAGGTTCCAAACCATGGGGATATATGACTCGAAGAGGAGGGCCAAGGAGAGGGCCACTATGGCCATGAAGTAGGGTATTCAGTTGAAGGTGGATTAAAATTTTTCCATGGAACTATAGGATTATAAATATGTTGAGGAACCTGCTCAGGAGAATAAACATTATTCCAAGTATAAAATGGTGATCGGTTTTGAGTTATACCTGGCAGTTGATTCGATTCCTTACTTGATTTCCCAAGTACCTTTCGTAATCATGGTAGTGATGTGAAATGTTTGGTTGCATGACCATCCTCGCAAATTTTGCAAACTTCCAGACCGCTAAGTGGGAACTTTCCAAGGAAGTGCTTCTTTCTACAGTTGGCACAAAGGATAATCATTGGTTCTTCATCCTTCTCTTGTTCCTGCAAATCATCCAATTTTGAAATCAAAGATTTAATAATATCAAATTTATGTTCAAGAAAAATATTAAATTCTGCAGTTGTGAATTTTTCATTGGATGACTTATACGTCTCTGTATCAGGATCAAAACTCCTCATTAAATGATTCCTCAAAATACCATTTTCTTGTTCCCAACAAGCCAACTGGTATATCCTGTCATCCCATGGATTAGTACAAAAGGGTTCTTACATCAACCCAAAAATGTTTTATCTTTAAAGAGCTTGAAATTTTAATCTAAATGAGTTAAAACTGCTAATTGAAATAAAACTCACCAAAATTGCTTACATGGACAACCAATCACATTTTCCTTCAAAGAACTCGCACTTTTAAAAGAATCCACACAAACTATATAACTTTGTTTTGATCCTAGATTCTACTGCTAGAAAATGAAATTACTACTGTTGAATTCAAATTTTAACTAACAGTCCAACTTCAATCACATTGTCCTATGACTCTAAAACTGCAAATGCTCAAAACACAATTCATGCACGCAAAAGTAACTTCCAAATATTGAATGTAATCTCAAAGGAATTATGAAACTAAACAATATGTATGCAATTCGTAAACGTAAACACAACCTTTTCACTTGCACACAACTACTGAATGCATCTACAGATTCACACTTCACGCATTCAACCAAATCCACTGATGGCTAATGAAAGAAAACAGAGAAAATATTACTACAGTTCACAAATTAATGGCATGCATGCATGGAGTCATTTGAATAATGTTTTGTGCACAGATGTTTCACTGATATTTAAAACAACACAATGCTTTTATAAGAAACAAAGCATTGCTCTATGGAAGAATTCGAGCACACAATGCAATGAATAGAATGTAGTTTTAGAACCAAATCAACACAATACCAGAAAGATTTATAGACACACTGAGATCAATTCAAAATCTATGTAATCACACTAAAATTCTAACCAATCCACTTATTTCTGGAACTAAAGTGAACACATTAATATAACTGATCTAACTACGAATTACAAAGAGCTCAAACCCAGATTATGGTAGGCCCTTGCCACAAATGGGATGGAAATTACAATAGCAAAGAAATTCTTAGATCACGAAATTAGAAATGCATCACACAACACTCCCGGAAACTCCAATCAACACATATTCATTGTAATACTAGAATTAGACTTGAATTAAAGAGAAACAAAGTCTGTCATACAATCTCGAGTTCAATAGCTTTATTACTTGACTAACTCCCTTAATTATCTTATACGCAGGCCTTTATAGGCAAGCCCGGTGATCACAAAATATAAAATTGGTTTATTACATAACAGTCGAATGATCCTAAACTAATCTTAGGTTGTTCCAAATTTGATTACAAACATATTTTTGGTTTGCTATTTAATTGCTCCAACCATACTCTATCCTCGGCTGTGTAGATAAGGTGCTGGAGATGGTCTAGAGGCTGCTACATAGGGATCATCGACCTTACCAACTATATTTTACCCCCATGAATGTGGAATTTGACTCCCAAGTTTAGAAAATCCAAAACAGGGCAAATATGGAATTTTCAGATTTTTATATAAATTGGCATCAAAGAATCCAAAATATCTCCCAAACCATAAGGAATTTTATAAAACAGGTTTAGGTGTAAAATATTTGTTATAATGGGACCAAAACCCATGTTCCATAATTTATTCATTCTCCCTCAGTTGCATGAAAATCGAAGTGGAAGTTGGTAGTTTGAAATTTGTTGCAGATTTGGGTAAATATGCTAATTTCTTTCTAGAGACCGAAATGAGTGACCTGGGTGTAATCCAAGCTATGGGAAAGTATTATAACACTTGTTTTGACAATAAATTTTCTCACTTTCTCCGGAAGCATGTCTAAAGTGTCGAACCCCTAAATTAGGCATTTCCGTACTCAACTGGCTTGTGAAGGATTTCGATAATGGAACTGTGTGATAAATGTACTTAACAAAACCGTCATCATTAAATCATAGCATAATCATATTTAATCATAGAAAATCTAAGAAACCTAATGATAACCAACCATATAGTGTATTTGACGACAACTTATAGAATTAAGGTATGGAATGGGCTAAAAACCTAGGGTTTTAGGGCATGAATGGTGATATTGCATTACGAAAACATGGGCATATTCGAGGCCCAACAAGCCCCATTCACATCACAAACGAGTTTCGGGCCAAACAGTCATTGGTAGCCGAACTTAAGGCACTTGAATCAGATGCATGTCCTAATCCCGAGTTAGAACCAAACAAGGGCAATGAAAAAGGGAAGTAGATCCTAATGCCATTGTTGCCACCACTTAGCTCCAGAGGGAGGATCCCGACGATCCAGAGGAGGGGGAGCACCACTTCCATTTTTTCAGGAGTTCATAAATTTTGCTCAAACTTCAAAGTTACAGGATTAGGTTGAAACCATAATGGTTGCATATATATTATCTTCCTGATTCTGGCGCCACGAACGGTTCGAAAAACAGATGTCGTATGAGGGAGATATCACGTTCTGATCGAAATGGAAAACATGTAAAATTGCGACAGTTTGACCAGGTTTGACTGGGATGCATAGTCAGCAAATGGGTGGATGTAAAATCAGCAAAAGAGAATATTCTAAGGGATATTCCTTCCTTAGAACCAACCATAGGTTGACAAGTGTCAAAATTATATTGGTTGAATGAGTTTGGAGAGGGCCAATTAGAAGGTAACACGTGGCCAGCCCTAAGGCTGCCATGTGTCCCTGAAATGGTAGTGTAAAATTTTGTTGGAGGCCACAGGAATCGACCCCCAGACCTCCTTCCGAGCATGTGCACATATAACCACTCGAGCTGCACGTTTTTTCTTAACTCTATACAGTTACAGGTTTGTATTATGGTTCATTGTAAATGGAGTTGGGGGTTGGAACCACCGGCGATCCCAACCCACCAGCGATTCCATAGCATTGTATCACATGACAAAAATTAAACGTTACAACCCATGGTCTACGAAACCTGCCAGCAGTTCCGATGGATATGGTCACATTGCAACAATTATTCGACATCCATCTCTGCGCGGTTATCGCAAACCCGCAGTTCAATCGGAGTTCAACCCTTATAACCACAGTCTCCGTCTAGAGTTCCTCCCAATGGTTATGACCGTGGTTTGGGGTTAGCATGTGGCCACCTCAACCACTAACTTTTAATGTAACGATTAGTTTCAGTGGGAATTTTGGAGGGTGTGCCTTTATTGGCGGAATTTACTATTTTATCTCAAGTTAAGTGGAGTTCTCCACTTTTAGTGGAGCTTTTCTAGGTGAAACTGGGCAAAAGAGTAGGAGACTCCATTTTCACCCATTTTGAGTGAATTAAGGGTCATTTTTGACTAATTGGAGCATTATGGAGCCATTGGTGCAGAGAAAGCAACCATTAGAGCACTGTAACTACATTTATTAGCAAAATTTTGAGCATAATGAAAGATGGACATGCCATTGGGAGCTGGACCAACATATTTAGCCCAGGAGGGGTGAACTGATTCATCATGAATGCTGTGTAAATTTCATGTGGTGACTTATGTCTCTATTCTACACTGTTGTTCAGTGTAATTTAAGCTTTTTTTATACTTCTAATTCACTAAAAATCATCTACAATTCATGGAAAAATACCTCAATCCTTATGCAAACTAATGAATTGATTATGCACATGTTTATAAACTGAAAAGACACTTAGCACAACAAAACTAATACAGTCATTCAAATCAGGTTGGTATCAGAGCTAGAGTTTATTCTCTGGTGTTGTTTAGTGCAAATAATTTTTTAACTGTTTGCACGTTTTAGATGCTTACAAGGCTCAAACTCAAAAGAGGAGAAGGAAAATTGGTGGAAATAAAAGGGTCTCAAAAGGAGCCAAAGAAAAGGAGAGAAAGATTGCCGCAATCTCCACCACCTAGTTCACCTCCTAAAGAAGCATAAGCTACCTTAAATATGCCTCACGAGGAAGGAGAAATTCATGAAGAAGTTGATCCCAAAGAGGAAGAAAGAGTGTTCAGGAAAGCATTTCTTGACATGACTGAGATGGTTAGAATCCTTTATCAAGAAAGGAATGAGAGACTGGAAGGAGAAGGATCTAAACTTCACAAGGAAGGACAAGGATCTTCAGGAGATAAACATGATGAATATAAGTCAAAGAAGGGCAATGGAGGAAATGGAGGCAATGGAGAACCATCATCCTCACCCTCATCATCATCATCCTCTACTTCTTCTTCAGTACATCAGCCAGACAAGTCAAAGAACATTGGTAAAAGTCCTTTTTTAAAACATGATGTTAAGTTTAAATTGCCTATGTTTAATGGTGAAGTCAATGTTGAAAAGCTTGATAATTGGATTAGACAATTGGAGGTCTATTTGAGAATTCAGAACCTTCAAGATGATGATACCAAAATTCAATTAACTTCATTGAGAATGGAAGGTGTAACACTTGTTTGGTGGGAAGCCAAGACAAAGGAGGAAATCAAGAAACACGGTAAGATTATTCTATCATGGTAAGATTTCATTATTTCTATTAAACAATAGTTTTATCCATTAGCTCATATGTAGAAAACCATCATGAACTGGTAGAACTTTAGGCAATTAAAGGAACAAAATGTGCAAGAATACACCCAAGAATTTAGGAGAAGAGCTCTCTTATTAGGGGTAGATTTGCAAAGCCAAGATACTTTGCTCAAGTACATAGGAGGCTTACATAGCTACCTAAAACATACTATTCTCATGTTTAACCCCACCAGTCTAGATGAAGTATGTGTTCAGGCCACACATCTAGAAGCTAGAGGGAAGAACATTTCTGAAGAGGGTAGAAAAAAACCTTTTAAGGGGAAAGCCAAGGAAAAGACCTCAAAAGGTAAAAAAAAAGAATGAATCTTTTAAGAAAGAGGAAGAAAAAGTGGTTTTTAAACATTGTTTAAAAGAAGGCCATGATGAAACTCATTGTTGGAAATTACATCTCGAAATGAGGCCAAAGAAACCCAATAACAAAGGGAAATAGAAAACTACTGCTACGGCTCAACATGATTTAGGATCTGATTCAGGTGATGAGTCTAAGATTATAGCCATGGGATTGAAGAACATGAAGGGAAAAAAATTGAAACTAAACCCAGTACCAGTACTTCAAACCGTCACATAAACACTCCAAATGAAGAAGAAAGAATATAACTGTTTCATGTGAGGGTAATATCCAAGCATACCAAGATTGACACATTGTTTTACAGTGGATCACAAGAAAACTTAATATCTGAAGATATTTTCAAGAAACTTAACCTTGAGACCATACCACATCCAAAAACATATCCATTGGGTTGGATTTGTAAGGATGCAAATCTACAGGTTTCAAAGAAATGTATATTACGGTTTGCAATCACTGCAAATTTTGTTGACACAGTTGAATTAGATGTGGTTCCGCTTGACATAACTAATATTTTATTACAGAGTCCTAACTTGTATGACAGGAAAGAGATCTTCTATCGCCATGAGAACAAGTATCATTTATTCAAATATGGCAAGGAGTTCATTGTTAGAGCTCACAAGAAGACAAACAGTGCTATGGTAAATGATGGACAGGTAAAGAGGCTGGTAAATTCAAGTAAGAATTTTGTTCTTCTTATGATTAAGCCTAAAGCTAATATTAATCATGAATAATTTGAGGGATGTTATCTTAAGTTGAAATTATATTTATATGATGTGGTTAATGTGAATCATGAGATGTTTCAGGAGCCAACAGGATTCCCTCCAAAAAGAGAGATTCAACATGAGATTCAGTCGCAGCAAGATTGTCCTCTTCCAAACATCGGTATGTAACGCATGTCGATAATGGAGAATTCTGAAATAAAGAGGCAAATCAAAGAGATGTTGGACAAAGGAATCATAAGGCCAAGCACCTCGCCATGCAGTTCACCCATAGTATTGATACCAAAGAAAGATGGGACTTGGCGCATGTGTGTAGATTTTCGAGCTTTGAACAAGATTACGGTAAAAAAACATTACCCACTCCTAAGAATATATGATTTTATTGATTAGATGAAAGAAGAAAAGTTTTTCACAAAGTTATATTTACGAAGTGGATATCATCAAGTAAGAATTACATAAAGTGATATATGGAAAACTGCATTCAAAACCAAACAATGACTCTTTGAGTGGCTAGTTATGCCTTTTGGTTTGTGTAATGTCATGCATGTTATGGATAGTGTTTTGCGTCCATTCCTTGATGACATTGTTATTGTCTACTTAGATGAAATTTTAATTTTCAGCAAAACAAGAGAAGATCATGTCTTGCATGTAAATAGAGTGCTTGATATTTTGAAGAAAGAGAAATTGTTTCTTAAGATGTCAAAGTGTGAGTGTGGAAAGACTTCTTTAGTCTATTTGGGACATATTGTAGGAGGATGATAATTGGGAATTGATACTTCTAAAGTGGAAGCCATTGTGAATTGGCCCACACCCAAAAAAATAACCGAGGTAAGAAGTTTCTTAGGTGCAACTCAATATTGGAGGAAGTTTATTGCTAACTTTTCTTCCATCGTAGCTCCTATGCATGTAGTAACAAGTGTGAAGAAAGGCTTCCAATGGGGAGGTAAACAACAACAAGCTTTCGACGCTTTAAAAGACAAGATCAGTTCAGCTCCAGTCCTTGCATTACCAAATTTGAGACAACCATTCGAGATTCAAACTGATGCTAGTGATTATGCCATGGGCGCAATACTTTTGCAGCATGGCAAGCCTATCGATTTTCATTCTAGAAATTTTAATGGTGTTGTGACTAATTATCCTACATATGACAAAGAACTATATGTGTTGGTACAAAGTGTCAAGAATTGGAAACACTGCTTGATGGGTAAAGAGACTATTGTGCATACCAATCACCAACCATTACAGTACTTTCAGTCACAAACAAAATTGCAACAATCAAGACATTTCAGGTGGATGGGATTTCTTCAAAAAATTCACTTGGTTATAAGGTACAAAGGTACAAGAAAGGTGTTTTCAATAAAGTTGCAGATATGCTTTCAAGACCAATCATTAGTGCAACTACTTTACTTAAAAATGATTCTGTTGTACATGAGAGTTACATAAAACAATATGCACATGACATTGATTTTCAAGATGTGTATGATAGTTTGAGTGAAGGGAATCAAGTTGAAGAAAAAGATTATCACATGCATAAAAATTTTTTGTTTCATTTGGGCAAGATATGAATTCCACATGGAGAGAGGCTAAGTGTCATGAGAGAAGCTCATTCTTATCTTATTGCTGGACACTTTGGGGTAAGAAAAACAGTGGCACATCTATAGAGGTATTGTTATTGGCCTCGCATGATAGATAGTGTGTCACGTTTTATAAGAGGTTGTTCTATGTATGCAACAAGTAAGCCTAGTAATAGGAAGCTTGGGTTGTACACGTCACTACCGGTACCATCAAGGCCATGGGAGAGTGTCTCCATGGACTTTTTTGGAGGTATACCTATGTCAAGAAAGTAACATGATTATCTTTATGTAGTTGTGGATAGATTTAATAGAATGTGTATACTTATGCCATGTAAGAAAACCATTACTGCTGAAAAAAATGCTGAACTTTATATTCAACATGTTTGGGTTCATTTTGGATTGCCAACTTCTATTGTTAGTGATAGGGATTCCAGGTTCATTGGGAATTTTTGGTCAAATCTATGGAGAATGATGGACACAAAGTTGAAAAAGAGTACCGCTTTTCATCCAAAAACAGATGGAAAAACTGAGGTGGTGAACAGAACCATTGTGCATCTATTGAGAGGATATTGCAGCAAACATCCCAAGTTGTGGGATGAACAACTGCACTACATTCATCATGCTTACAACTGGGAAAAGCACTCTTCTACACAAACCTCACCTTTTGAAGTATGCTTTGGGTATTTTCCAAAATCGCCATTAGAATTCATCTTTGGGAAGGATGTTGCAATTGATGGCCATAGTGACATTGATAAGGCTCGAAAGTTCATTGAGAAAATTCATATTATATATCAACAAGTTCAAGAACAACTTGAGAAAAGTAAAAAAAAATACAAAGAGAGGCATGACAAACACCAGGTTGATCACAAGTTTCAAGAGGGAGATGAGGTATGGTTGCACATTAACAAAGAAAGGATGCAAGGGGAAGGTAAAAAGCTCAAACCCATTCGCTATGGTCCTTTCAAGATCATAAAACAAGTTGGTAATAATGCACTCCAACTTGACTTGCCTTCTTACATGCAAATATATTATTTGTTAATGTTGAAAACTTACGCTTGTATGAGATGACTTTGATCGATGATCAAGGAAGTGATGTTCAACTACATTCTATTGAAGATTTCTCGCCAAAATTTCTAGATGAGCTTAAATATGATTCAATTCTTAAAAGGAGGACAAGAGCATCAAAGAGGAGAAGTGTTGACTACCTTCAAGTTGGGCTCAAAGGCACTAAACCAGGCAAGGAAAAATGGATGGAGGTTGGAAAGGTGAGGGAGCTATACCCTCATCTATTGAACAACTAATCAAGTCTTTTGGGGTCCAAAAGCTTCCCAATGGGGAGGAATGATCATGAGTTCATAAATTTTGCTCAAAATTCAAAGTTACAGGATTGGGTTAAAATTAGGATGGTTGCATAGATGTCGTCTTCCTGATTCCAGCGCCGTGAACGATTCGAAAAACTGATGTCGTATGAGGGTGATATCATGTTCTGATCGAAATGCCAAACATGTAAAATTGCGACAGTTTGACTGGGATGCACAGTCAGCAAATGGGTGGATGTAAAGTCAGAAAAAGGGAATATTTTGAGGAATATTCATTCCTCCGAACCAACCATAGGTTGACAAGTGCCGAAATTATATTGGTCGAATGAGTTTGGAGAAGGCCAATCAGAAGGTGACACGTGGCCAGCCCTTAAGCCGCCATGTGTCCCTGAAATGGTAGTGTAAAATTTTGTTGGAGGCCACAAGAATTGACCCCTGGACCTCCTGCCAAGCACACACACGTCTAACCACCCTAGATGCACATTGTTTCTTAACTCTATATGGTTACATGTTTGTATTATGGTTCATTGCAAATGGAGTTGGGGGTTGGAACCGCTGGTGGTCCCAACTTGCTAGCGACCATGGTGTTGTATGACATGAAAAACATTAAACGTTACAACCCATGGTCTATGAAACCTTCCAGCAGTTTCGACAGATATGGTCACATTGCAATGGTTATTCGACACCCATCTCTGCGCGGTTATGGCAAACCTGCAGTTCAACCAGAGTTCAACCCTTATAACCACAGTCTCCACTTGGAGTTCTGCCCAAAGGTTATGACCGTGGTTTGTGGTTGGCATGTGGCCGCCCCAAGCACTAACTTTTAATGCAACAGTTAGTTTCGATAGAAATTTTGGAGGGCAAACCTTTATTGGTGGAATTTACTATTTTATCTCCAGTTAAGTGGAGTTCTCCACTTTTAGTGGAGCTTTTCTAGGTGAATCTGGGAAAAAGAGTAGGAGACTCAATTTTCTCCCATTCTGAGTGAATGAAGAGTCATTTCTGACTAATTTGAACATTCTGGAGCCATTGGTGTAGAGAAAACAACCATTAGAGCACTTTAACTACATGTATTAGCAAATGTTTGAGCATAACGAAAGATGGACATGCCATTAGGAGCTGAACCAGTAGATGTAGCCCAAGAGGGGTGAACTGTTTCATCATGCCTGCTGTGTAAATTTCATGTGGTGACTTATTTATCAGTTTTACACTACTGTTTAGTGTTATTTAAGCTTGTTTTATACTTCTAATTCACTAAACATCATCTACAATTCATGGAAAAATACCTCAATCCTTATGCAAACTAATGAACTGATTATGCAAATGTTTATAAACTGAAAAGACACTTAGCACATCAAAAATAATATAGTCATTCAGATCATCCATTCACATATGTGGGTGAAGGGTTCTCCACTGCAGTTTCTTGTCGATAGCGGAAGCCAAAAGAACCTCATTTCCGCAGAGGTTGTGAAGCGGCTCAGCCTACCGACCATAGCACACCCACAGCCTCTGAATAGAGATCCCCTACATGGAAACAACAAATGAACAAAGACTTGGAGGAATACGAAGACATTTTCTCCTCACCCACAAAGGTTCCTCTACACTGTCAGGTCAAGCACTCCATTGATTTGACCCCAAGCGCGCCGCTGCCTGATGTTGCCATACCTCATGCAACCACACATAAATAATCCACACATGTACTGCCTGAGGCTGATAAAGAAACCAAATTTATTGAACGCATCCAACACATTCGCCAGCAGGTCCATGACATCTTCGAAAAATCCAATATCAAGTTGAGTAGAATTTACCTCATCTCATGGATTAACTCAATGCAATGGGGACCATTGCCTCCTAAGGAGGGAGGAATGATACAAGTGGATATTGGTGGCCACCCACCTATTCCATTTGAATCCCCACCATCGGTTCTTTCAGTTTTTCAGTTTCAGCACAACTGACTATTTTTAGCAGTTTTTATTTATGTATATTATTGTGTTCCTGCATAAATCCGGATCACTTTGTCTTCCCAGCAGAGCGCATAGCACATCCTCAAGCCTCAACACTTAGCCCTTGTCCCTTAAAAGTGCGCCCTATGCCCAAAATTTCCCTCTTTCCTTCCCGAGCACACTGATGAATCATAATAATAAAAAATGCATGAAACATGATATAATAGGATATTTTTGAGTTGATGTTTGCTTGCCATGAATGATCTTAGTTGCAGGTGTTGCAAAACAACATGGCGAGGATTCGTGAAGAGATCTATCAAACAAAGCAACTTAAGGAAGTATTCAAGAACACAAAACACATGAAGTGACAAGATGAAGAACATTGGAACCTTGATGATCAAAGCGTTCCATAAAGATTCCATATGATCCGAGATCCTTTGGAGAGTAAAGACAACAACAATATGAAAGCTACATGCAATATTGAAGACACAAATGGAAACATTGTCACCTCTCAAGAAAGTGCATGTCATTAGTCATTATGGGCCCAAGTCACCGATTAGCGACTTCTCATTTTATCATCACATGAAGATGTGGAAATAATGATGTAATTATGCAATCATTGTAAATACAAAGATGTGGAATTCCAAGATTCATATATGGACAAAAGAGCCACATAGATAAGTCCAAAATACATATGTAATTCCAAAAGTCATAAAGAAGTTCGAAGGTCATCTAGAAGTCCAAGAGTTGTATAGAAGTATAAGGGTCATTACGAGTTGAAAAGTACTCATGTATAGAGGATAGAGATAGATAGATATTAGAGAGATAGAGATAGTTCTTTTGGAGAGATACATGATGTTTATTGTACTCATGTATCTTGGGACATTTTCTTAATACTTGAAGCCTATGGTCAACAAATTTTCATGCATAGATCATGGGTGTTTCGAGACTACTCTTCAAATGTTTGTAGCTTATGCCAAAATCCATATGTACTTAATAAATTGAACTATTTCAGTGGCCTTGGTGCTTAACTTGTTGGACACGTGTTGTGATTGTTATAACAGTAGTTGCATCTATGTGAACTATTTCACGATTCTTCTATATCATGTGCATGTGTCTTTACTAGATTAGTATTGTTACTTTTCTTTTAGAGACTCACTTTTGTTCCTTGCAGTGAAAAAACCTTTATACATTTACAATCATGCATTTTACAAAGCATACTCTCTTGCTCATTCAAAATCACATGCGTGCTACTCTTATGCCAATTGTTTAAGCCAAGAAAAATATTTAAGTAAATGGTAGCTAAGTCATATTTTCGCATGAGATTCCTATACCAAATAGTGTGAGATCTAATTGATACTTAATATCAAAGAGATCCCCTATATTTTAATGGGATCCAACACTATCAACACAACATAATTTAATAAAAACAATTTATTTATCAATTAAAAAACTAAAACTTATCTTAAAAATAATTAATTGAATTTGAATTTTCATAACCATATATATATATTTCTAAAGTAATCTTCACTAAATTATCTTGAAATCCCATATCTACCAACTTCTCTACTATGTCTTCCATTCCAAGACCTTCAACTTTTGCAAAAGTTGTGGTCAACGAGCAATGTTTACAAATGCTTTATAGGTTTTGAGGTACTGTTCTGCCACCATAGCATCTTGGGGATCCTTAGGTTCCAGTGCTGAAAGAAAGGCTTGCAAAGACAGTAAGGTTGTCTTTAATGTGAGTGCTGCGCTCCACTATTCTTTTAGAAAATCCACACATATTTCACTGGTTTCGCTACTTATATTTGGATGCCACTTTTTTGCTATAAAATTCATCTTTAGAGGCTTAAAGGGACGTCTCTCAAGTAACCGAATATCAATTTTAAAGACCCCTTCTTCATAAGGTGTGCTGCCGCACGCAAGTATTACAAATCATTGTCCCTGTAGAGATTAATGTTTATCCCAGTTATCTTCTTATCCCTCGTCAATTGCCATTGTGGAAGACGTAAAAGCTGAATGCACAAACTTCTAAAACCTCTCAGGTTCCGCACATTTAAATTTCAATGCCAAATGAAGGCTATTTGCAATCAAAATGCACACTCCCACTTTCGTCAAACAACCGATCATCTCTTCACTCTTTATAACGTACTTATAATATAATGGAGCCACGTGAAAATTTGTGACCGTTGATGTTTGGGTAATCAATAAAACATGATCGACAAATTTTTAAAGGAATCATAATCGTGGTTTTGATTTGGTTAATTTTGTCTTTGTATTTCTAGTTTGATTGTAGATTTTCGTTGATGGTATTTAATTTCATATATTGTGCTTGTTGGAGCTTCTAACTATAAATGATTTTTTAATTAATATTTATGTGTAAAGTTATGAGAATTTTTAAATATAATAATAATGGGATTTAAATTCATTATTATTATAATATTATGTTTATTTTGAGTTATATTTATCGTAATAGAATTTTGGTGGAGAAGATAACACTTCATCTTATATGATTTATATGTAGATTTGAAAATTATTAATCAAACATAACACAATGAAACAATAGAGCTACAAATTACAAGATATTGAAATAAATACCACAATTTTATTATGAGTAAGGGGTCACTTTTTATAAACAAGGTGCCTACATATTAACTTGATTACAAATAGTTTTGCATGGAAACAACAAAACATTATTTAGATATTGTCTTCATTTTTTGTGTTTCTCAACCACTTTAAGTAAGAAAAAACAAATACATATATTAGAAACATCAAATACATTATTAGATGTTTCCTTCCCCATTATGAGATTTCTCAGAAGGGGTATGCCTTTCTTAGTTTCCCAATTCCTCCCTGAGGCAAAAATGTCCCTGCTTCTTTTGCCAAATGAGGGAAATTATGTTGCAATGTTTGTGCTATGATCCACTTTTCATTCGCTAGTGTGTGTTCCCCTTCCAAGATACAAGGTATGATATGCATGTCTGCTAGCGAGATGTCCTCATCTTGGAATCAAGAATTGTATCATTTAGTAGTGGAGGCTGAAAAATAGGAATATTATCCATGGGATGCTGAACTATAACTAGTTCATCAAGGAGAGGTGGTTCAAAAAGAGTCAAATTGTTAACTTTAAGCACATCATGGATGCCTAGTTGGGAAGGCAAGTCCAAGCAATATGAATTTCCTACAATGTGTTCTAGAACAATATAAGGACCATATCTTAGTGGATGTAATTTATGATATTGGCCTTGGAAGCATTTCTTATCTAATAAGAGACATATAATATCTCCTAGTTGAAATAATAATTATATAAATTGCCGCGAAATGATTCACAATTTTCGCACATTTCGCACATTTCATCTCATTTTATAAAGATCTTGGTTTAGGTTCAAAAAATTGTTTTCAAATTTTGGGTTTAAAAACATTTCTTGGAAGCAAATTCATTTTACAAAGAATTTTTTTTGGAAGACATTTCTTGGAGGCGGCCTGATTTTGGCAAAAATTGTTTTGAACATAAAAAAATTTCTTGGACGTACATTCAAAAGACATTTCTTGGAGGTATGTACGTGTTTTGAGTTGAAGTAAATCTTTTGAGCTTCGTTTCATTTTTATAAGACATTTTTCTCTCGAATTTTTTAAAGTGTTTTGGATTGGAGTATGTATTTTTTGCAAAAAATTTACACTGAATTTTTTTAAATTAAATCTTCTGTGATATTTTTTGTAATTGAGTTATTGTCTAATTTTTTGAAGAAATTTTTTTGAACTTCATACCCTATTATCATGGGAAATCGAAGAACTTGTGCGAGAAAATATGATCGAAAAAGAGACCCTGAGGAACGTAGAGAAGAGACAAGACAATCTCGCAAAAGAAAGTTAGAAGCCCTCTCAAATATTGAGGAGGAAAATCAACCTCAAGCAGAAATTGAAGCAGGTATGTAAATGTAAATATTATGATCTATTGATATATTTAAAATTTTCCTTATGTAAAATGTGAAGCTTAATTTTTATTTGATGAACTAATTTAAAAAAGTATTTTTTTTTAATGTAAACAGACAGAAATATTCCTCAAAATATTGAAGAAGAAAATCAACCTCAAGCAGAAATTGAAGCAGGCATGTAAATGTAAATATTATGATCTATTGATATATTTAAAATTTTCCTAATGTAAAATGTGAAGCTTAATTTTTATTTGATGAACTAGTTTGAAAAATATTTTGTTTAATGTAAACAAACAGAGATATTCCTCAAAATATTGAAGAAGAAAATCAACCTCAAGCAGAAATTGAAGCAGGTATGTAAATGTAAATATTATGATCTATTGATATATTTAAAATTTTCCTAATATAAAATGTGAAGCTTAATTTTTTATTTGATGAACTAGTTTGAAAAATATTTTGTTTAATATAAACAGACAGAGATATTCTTCAAAATATTGAAGAAGAAAATCAACCTCAAGCAGAAATTGAAGCAGGTATGTAAATGTAAATATTATGATCTATTGATATATTTAAAATTTTCTTAATGTTAAATGTGAAGCTTAATTTTTATTTGATGAACTAATTTTAAAAATATTTGAAATTTTAGATATATTTATTAATTTAGTTATTTATTGAATATGTACTATTTTTTTCAATATGTACAGATGAAATCACTATCAATAATGAGATGTTAGAAAATGTTGACATTCACACATATGGAGATAAAAAACCTGACCATGTTATATGATATCGTGTTAACTGCATTTTTGAGAAGTATTTCTTAAATGAGCGGGTGACAGTTCAGGCTCAAATGTTGAAAGGTCTCCTATCATCAAGGAAATTAAAAGAAGCTACGACACTATTGGGTATTCGAAAATCAACCAAAGATAATAAAATGAAGGAAGAAGTGATAAAAAATATGAGTAGTGCTATAAAGTCAATTAAGAGATCTAGAGAGAAAGATGTTTCAATTGTACGTAGAGGAATACAGATGGCAATGGTTTCCTCAAGTACTCAAGAGAATCGTTTGGTAACATCTATGGCCCGAGCACTGGGAACCTCGCGAAAAAATTTGCACAAACATCGGAAATTTCGGTTGCAAATAGATGTAAATGATGAACTCGCTTGTTGGAGAGCTATTTCTATGCAACCATTCAAATATAGACTTGTAGAAAATGTTAAAAAAATAATATATGAATATTGGAAGAACAATTCGCGTGTTTCACCAACTGCAAGGCATGTGATGCAAAGAAGAATAGCACAAAATCAGTACGAAGAACATGAGAAACATCTCTTGGAAACCACTCAGATAGAGTTATTCAACAAGTTCAAAGAAGAGAATCGTCAAATTCATGTTTCACTCAGTGCTTTTGTTCAACAAAAACCATGGTATGTAAAACCTATCATCGTACGCGACACTTGTTGTTGCCATTATCATGTGGAATTTGAGTTATCTTATGACACATTCCTTGATTTCGGTAGAACATTATGGAAGAATTCACCTCCTCCTTCCACTATCCGTGATTTCATATCTCAAATTCTATGTGAAAGAGAAAGCGATGAACTATTTTACAAAAAGAAATGTGTTGGTGGTAAAAAATGCGATGATTGTGGACATTTGACTAAATTTCAAAACAAATATCGTATTGATATAAATGATCAATCATTTTCCAACATGAAAGTGAAATGGAAGAGATATGAATATATCGATACATCGATTCAAGGTGCAAATAATGTTAAAAGAATTGAATTACTAGAAGACGAAATTTTTCTGATAGACTTTTTGAGAAAGTTTGAGGCAGAAATTTACAAATACACCAAGCATTCCCATAGAGCTCGATGGAAAGACTTGCAATTCAAAAAATCTCGTGAAGTTTTTCCACCAGGGACCATTTTGTCAGTGATTGATTTTGCAGAAAACTACACATTTGTTCCACAAAAAGAAATTCGGAGTGAATACTATCATTCTGACCAAGTCTCCATGCTCGTCCATATTCTATATAGACATGCTGAACAAAATGTCGATCATATAGAAAGCACAAGTGAAAATTGACATATCATTAAAGAATATCACTTTTATATCAGTGACGATCGTACACATGATACATGTTTTGTACAACATTATTTTGGAAAAATTTATGATTCATTGAAAAATCGTGGAATAACATTCAATGAACATTGGATATGGTCAGACGAATGCGCAGGTCAATTCAAATCTTCACGATCATTATTTTGGTTGTGTTGTCTTCATAAGAAAACCTGCATTAAAAATTGTTGGAATTTCTTTGAAACTGGCCATGGAAAAGGAGAACATGATGGTGCAGGAGCATGCATAAAACGAGTACTTCGAAGATATCAAATGAACCACTCTGCAAGCCGACTTGTGAACGCTCAAGAAGTTGTTCAATGGTGCATCACTGCTCTAAGCCATGAGAGAAACCCATCAAGAGAAGTGCGAAGGTACATTCAATTTAATCTATATTGGAAATCTAATTTTAAACATTGTACATTTATCATGCAATGATTATCTTTGATTGTATTTTGATATCATATTTACAAATTCTTCTTATAATTTTCCATATAAAGGTTTTTCTGGCATATTGGAATCGAAGACGTAGATAGATCAATTGGAAATGACGTTGAAACAATAAAAGGGACTCGAAAATTGCATTCAATTCAAACAAAGTCGTCTAGAAATGTGTTTGCATTGGATAAAAGAAGATATTCTTGTTTTTGTGATGTTTGCATAGACAACACAAAATCCAATGACGTTTGTGAAAACAAAATGTATGTGAACGATTGGAAACATACAGAGCTAAATACAAAGGGCAAAATGTCTGTTGCAATGTTTGAAGAAATGCAATAAGAGGAAACTACAATATCATCTGATGGTGATCGAGTTTCTGATCTTGTTAGAGAAGGTAACATTTGAATTACTTTCTAATGATTTAAAGATCTAAAAATAAATTTAAATATGCATAATTTTGTTAAATTCATTTTATTGTGCAGGAGATGTTTTCGCTGTAATTGCACCTATTGACAACGATGAAAATGTGAAGTATTATTTGATGCATTGCACTGAACGAAAAATGAAATTATTATAGAACTATGATGATCACGGATTTCAATATGACAGAGGGTCTATTATACTGAAAGGTTATTTTTTCAAACAAACTCATCAAAGTGGAGACTTTGTTTACTTTGAAGACTATGAACCAGATTCCATAAGTTGTCAATATAGTCACTTGGTGTGTGCAACACACATAAAGTTGATAGAAGTTCAATCAAAGAAAAAATCAAAAATTAAGAGATGGAAAATGTCAAAATCCGATCATGAACGGATTATTGAGGATGTAATTCCATTAGATTTTTTTTGAGTGAATTGTCCAACAAATTATTATCTTTGGATTAAATATGTTTTAGAACTTCCAGTACTCAACTAAAAATTGAGTTGCTTATGTTATTTGTGCAAGTGTTTGCACATGTACAAATTATTTGGGTACAAGTACGTGCTCTAGTATCACCTGAAAGTAGTTTTACATACATACATGTGCATTGATGAAAAATGTTATATATATATATATATATATATATATATATATATATATGTTATAGAATGAAATTAATTGTTCTAGTTTTACTATGTGCATTGATGAAAAATTATTTACGTACTCAATATATATGTTCTAGAATGCAATTAACTGGAACTAGTTTTTCTATGTGCATTAATGAAAAACTAGCTGGATTTTCTGGTAAAAAGTATGGACACAATGTAAATAAATCATCTGCAGTATAGTTTTGTACGAAAATTCCTTTCAGACAAGAGACTCGAAGCACTTCTCCGACTTTTGGTGGGATTTGACCCACCTCTCTAATCCTGATTGAAAATCTCGTACAAAATCTGCTTGTCCAATGGTCGGATATGTTCAATGTGCATTGATGAAAAATGTTACTTGTCTTGGATAGATATGTTCTAGAATGCACAATTAATTGTTCCAAGTAGTTTTTCTATGTGCATTGATGAAAAAATAGTTGGATTTTTTGGTAAAAAGTTTCAACAATGTAAATAAATCGACAAGGCCACCTATTTGAGTGCATTAACGAAATTGACCCAAATTCAACAAACATATATATGTACTAGAGATTTATATTTCGAATCAAAATTAAAGGGATAATTTGTACATATATCTACTTCTTTAAACTCTATTTTCAATTAGAGCTCAATTGATAGATGGTTAGTTGCATTGAAAAGCTATGTTCTTCCTATTGGAAATTTTTGTGTTTTTAATGATATTAATGGGTCTTTCCATCTTGATAATGGTGAGGAAAGTATAAGAAGGGAATTGGGAATTTAACAAAGATTGTTGGGCTCAAGCATGGTGAGATATGTAGTGGCACACGACATAGGACCTTTCTATGGGATGTTTGGTCTCTCAGTAAGATATGGTTAGATCATTATTCAGTTTTGGGAATTAATGATGGATCTACGAACCCAGATCATGGTCAACAAGGCATACAAATTAGTTATATGAAAAAATAAACATTCTAGGTTGCAAGTATTATGAACATGGAATTCAACCATGACACATGTCCTCTCTATATAGTCTCTAACACCCAAGTAGTATTCCTTGTGTGACTAGTCATAGCAGGGATGAGCCTAGGGTATTGACTATGCCTAGGAGAGAAAAGTAGGTCCTAATGCTTAAGATTTATGTTTGAAACATAAGTCGTAATAATGAAGCGAAAGGAAGCCTCACATAGTTATGAATTTATGTAATAAAACACATGAGAATTACTATTAATGCACATACATTCTTGTAAATTCAAAGAATTATGGCCTTGCCTCTTTTACTATATGTGTTAGATGAGTTAGATACTTTGTTTCTATCTTCAAATTGGAAAACATTTTTGTTTGAGTTGCATAAACAAAAACAAATCCATTTTTTTAACACCCTATTCTTATTTCTATTGTCAACCAAGTCTTTTAGATATAATCTACATGTTTGTCAGGGATGAAATTGTGCACTCTTTAAATATTTGTAAGAAGATACAAGATATTTGGTCATTTCAATTCAAAATATATGAGAATATAGAATAAAACGTAACATACCACAATTAGAAGAACACATTTTTTATTTTATCAAATTTTCATAAATGAACGTGATTATATTCCATAGACAAAACTATTTTTCACGCCATATCCTAATAAGTTGTGCAAGTACACATAATAAGTCCTCGTAAAAATATTGTTGTTTTCTATATTTCCAATACAACTAAAGCATCATGACACAGAAGCATTAAATTGCATCATGTCAACCCAACACATGAAATGGCATAAGAGGTCATAGCACAAGCAATGTAATACAAATATGATTCAAAAATTTAATTCTAGTAAAGGACTTGTTCAAGTTTAATACACAAAGTCTAAGTGGAGGTTGAGAGATAGGTTATGGAGATACAATAAACTTGTTTGGATTTAAAGGCCCAACTGCTCATATGAATTCCCTATATCCCCTTTCTCAATTAGGATAAGCGATGGGGCCATATTGACCCTTAAACAAAATAAATAATTCAATTTTCTTTGTATGATATTACAAACTCTTATGTAATATGAATGTTTTTATTAGATTATAATTTTCTAAGAAAAAGTTTCACAAAGGATGCATGTCCTTCATATGGACAACTAGAGACCATTTCAAATTTATTTTGGAATCATCACTATGCTCATTGATATTGCAATTTTGTTTAGAACAAGTTGAAGTACACTTTCCTGAGTAATATACACTAGAAAGGGACTCTATTAGGGAATGAGGATTCCATTGAAGTGTAATATAACAACAAAATATACCTCCCTAATGGACACATATATTATCTTGGGTCAAAAATAGGTTATATTTTATATAATTAGGATGGTTATCTTGACCATATACATTTAAGAAAGGCTGCCTTCACTATTAGGGATGTAGTTTATATATTTTATGAAATCAAAGTTGGGTATCTTGACAATAGATATTCAAGAAAAACTACCTTTAATGTCATGGATTACCTTTCTACCTAGAATATCAAATTTCATTTTTTAAAATATATAAATTGTATATGAAAATTAAAAGTAAAATTAGAGATTTAATTCCACCAAGGACTAATCAATTTATGGTTACATTTGTAAATTAACAGTTATATTTCTAGAAATAAACATTGCAAATATAATATTTTTGAAACCTAAAATGAATATTTCTTAATAAAAAATTAATCTTTGCACATTAAATTTAAAGCATTACATATACATGCACATTAAATTTAAAGCATTACATATTAAACTTCACATGCCATGCCAATTATAATTCAACTATCCAACAAAAACATTTAACATTAAATATTTACATTCCAAAAGTACTAAAACCATCCAAAAATTAAATAAAACAAATTATATAATAAAAATGTAATAAAATATGTCCAAAAATTGTAAATCTCACAAGTATCAAACTGTATCAAGTTTAACAAATTTTAAAACCATCTAAATTTTGAAATCAAATCTATTGTAAATCATGTCCATCAAATGGAGGATCTAGCGTCTTCCCTACTAGGGTCTCAGTCCGCGCCCTATCCTGTGAATGGGAAACCTACATACACAATGCACATGTACTTGAACATTAAAATTTGAAGTTTCAAAAATGAATGAGAATATATATATCTAGAACTTCATGTAAAAAACAAAATATAACAAAAAAATCATGCAATACCTCGTAAGGTTCCCTCTCCATTTGATGAACAGGTTCTTCCATAGAAACATCTGCAGTGGTAAACTGTACAATATACATGTACAGTTAAATGTGTATATATATATATATATATATATATATATATATATATATATATTAAAAACTTTCAAATGAAAATGCACGTGTACATATATAAACTTATTTTCAATAATATTAAAAAAAGGAACTAAAGACAACTTGTTCAAATTCTGTGGATGTTCCTATCTTCGTCGCTAGAGTCCTCGGATTAAAGAAATCTTCTATAGGAACCTAAATTCGAAAAATTTTAAATAACTCAAAATATAGATCTCTCTCTCTCTATATATATATATATATCTCAATTTTTAATGGAACTTTTTGAGGTAGAATATATATATATATATATATATATATATATAACTTTTAAACATAAATTTTAAACTTGTGAAAAATTGTCCATACTTGTGGCTCATCTCCCAATGAAGTAGAAGGTACATCTCCTAAGGAAGAAGAAGGTACCACCATCCCAAAAACATCAAATGGAATCGGTACCTATTAAATTTTTTTATCAAATTATATATATACATACATGTACATGTGTGGCAAAAATTATTTATTTTAGAGTCACTTAAAAAACACTAACATGTGCCAACATATCATGATGGTTAGATCCATCTGCATCGTTTGAACCAGAGGTCCCGAACGTAATATTAACATTTTCATCATGCATCATGCCTGAGAACTGCAAATGCTGTTTTAACATATAATCATACATTTTTGTTAGATTAATGTACACATACAAATAAATGTATACATGTACATACACATGTATTTATTACAAATTGTACACATGTATATGTATATATAATTTCAAACCCTAAGGTCACTAACACATACCGTTCCGGTGCCCTCTTCCTCACGAAAAATTAGGTCTTGCAGACCATTGCGACAATTTATTGCATATGTTCGGAGATCTTCAACATTCATGTTGTAAATCTCCTCATCTGTACGATAAACAAAATTGGCACGTGCATTTTCACGTGCTCTTTATCGATTTAAACAAAGATCGACTCCACTCAATCCGCTATGAACATTGTCAATCATAACATCCCTTGCTTCTTGACTTATTTGAGAAGTCACATCCATCTCTGATCGTAGATTTTCGACTCGAAACGGTCGACTCACCAATGGCGGCTCAGGGCGAGGCAACTCCACATCTTGCTTAGCGCCCTTACGGTTATATAATCGACCTTTCCCCGGGCCAAAAAATTCTGAAGGAAGGTCATTGTAGTTGGGTTTCATACCCAAAAAAAATTCTGCATAAAACATCTGTGCAAAATAAATAGGAACCTCATCGTTCCATGGAAGCCTTCCAAAGGCCGCAAGATGCCGATCATACAAATAACGAGCTATTTCTGGGTGCTTGAAATACTGCACCTTCAACATTTTTCTTTTTGGCCCTTCCTTATAATTAAACATTGACTTGGCCACGTCTCTTGTAACTTTTTGTTTAATGTCCTCCCATTTATCAGGACCCATCACTGTTTCTTTTCTCTTTCTCATCATTTCTACAAATGAATCAGTCGTTGGCCCAATATTTCTGTACACTTTCACCATTTCACCCAATGAATGTGTAACTATTTCAAGGCTTTGTCGACTCTCAGCAGGTAGAGACAAAGCCACGAGATCTCTTTGCAATTTTGCATGAAGGCTTTCACACCTTTGTAAGGTGCATTCCACCATGTTGGTTTCCCATGGTATATCAGTAATCTCAGCCAGATAAGTTGTGCTGGGTTGACAGCCTTCTTCTTGAATGTAGCGGGCTGCCCTGCGTCTATTTTGACCACTAGTTCGAACATTTTCGGCCTCTGCATCAATATATATAAAATTTCGTATATTAGAAAAAACATGTGTAAAAAAAGTTGTACAAATTTAATGAAAAAATATTGAAATTGATGGAAACCTTGATGTTGTTGGTTAACATCTTCTCCAACATGACCCTGCTGAGAACCAGACCCAGAATGACGCTGCTGAGAACAAGACCCACAATGACCTTGTTGAGAACCAACAACCGTTGATTGGCCTTTAGGGGAATAAATATCACCCCCTTCCCGCAACCTGCTACCACTCATACCTCGACCGATTGAACCTTGGCCACACTCCATGGATGGAGTAGAAACCATTCTCCTCTTACCTCCTAAAAATTAAAATATGAAACTTATTAACAACTAATTTAACTCACAAAGTTAATAAAAAATCAATTCCATATGTACACACATGTATGGAGATTTAAGATTATATTTAAATACCGTGAACATCCCCCGATCCTTGAACCTCCATATGGGATTCGGCTGATCTTCGTCGTTCATACTTCATGATATATATCTATTGGTCAACATTTACACAAAATAGATTTCAAAAATCAATTTGTAATTTAGTGTACACAAATTATGTAGAACACAACTTTCAAAGCAATAATTGATCATGTGTGAAACTAAATTTAATTGAAAAAGAAATTATAAAAATGATAAGTTCACCAAATTGCGCTTTACATGGTGGGAGCACACTTGGTATAAAATTTACCACTTATACACTTTAGTTTGTGGGATAAATGACACATGTACATAGTTTACCTTAAAGTTGTCGTGTTTTATGGATATTCAAATGAAGAACTTCTATTTAGATCCATTCCAGAGATTGACTGTAGGGGCATTTACTAGATATGTCACCTTTCATAAAAGATGAGATCCAGAGGCTACCTTGCCCTTTACAGACTTTGCCTATAGAACTTGTAGAAGTAAACACTAGAGGCATTAACAATATCAAAGAACGTTTTCATGCTCAGACATGGGAATGTGTCTCTTTCCCTACGCAAAAAAATAGTTCAAGGTAGTTAATCTTCATAGACATGTCATCAAGCAGGTCAATGTGATCATCCCCAACTTACTTTTCATGAACTTAGGCTTGGAATCCTCTACAACCTGGTGGATGGAGTTGAATGGAAACTAGGTCAAGGCCTTTACAAAATACATGCTAGTGAATAACACTTACTAGGTTATGCCAACAAATAAAGTGGGAGAAATGTTTTCTCCTCGAGGTTGTCCAATTGGGTGTGTAATACCAACTTCACCCATTTCCTCACAGGTTTCTCTCTTAGGTTACAAATGTCTTCCACCTTATTCTAGCTATATATTTTTCAATTTCCTGTGGATTCCTTGAATTTTTTCTCCTACCATCTCTCTCTCTCACTCCCCAAATTATTGTCATCAAACATGCCCCATTGAGGATCTGGAGCAATGTTTGCACCATACTTAGAGAACTGTCATTGCTGCTAATTGAAATTGGAGTCATGTATACTAGATTTCTTGCTTAAGTGGCTCTTACTTGGACAAAATCCTGAGATGAGTTTGACATGATGGTCATATGAAGTTGGAAGCTACTTGGTGTAATTTTCATTAAATCTTCAAAAAAACAGAGCAAAAATGTCATTTTTGATAATTTTTTATTAGCTTCTGCATACAGTAGATGTTATCACAATTGCAACACAATCATGTTCCATGACCATGAATTATGAATGATGAAATTTAATTCAATGTCTCTTAGAGTTGCAAGGTGGAATTGATAGAACTATTTGATTTCTTTACCATAAATGGATATCTCCTTTCATCTATACCTTTCTCTACCATCTTATTTCCAAGTGAAATGGGAATTTTCACATTTTGAATGCCATTGCCATGTAATTTGGTAGCCTGCTAGCTAGACCTATCACAAGTAAGGTTGTCATACCAAACTATTTCTCTTGCTCAACTCAGTGACCATGACTCTCTTCTCACACTGCTTACCATATAAGATCTTCAATTTTACATGTCACGCAAAGTTGGGGGTTCTAGGTCTACACCTATTAGGTAAAGTTACATATTTTATGTCATTGTGGTCCTTAAATTTGGAGGTGTTCCACCTGAAAAAGTAGGCATTAAATATGGATGAAAAGGATTTGTTTTAACTTTGATAGAATTTTCTCGTGGAATTACTGAATTTCTCGACGAAATCATGCTAGCTTTGCTTAGAGAAGAAGGTTTTGGAGAAATTGAATTCTTTCGACTTATTTTTGGCATTGAGGTTTGAGATAGTAGTTTTGATGACTCCATTGATGACCTTGCTGAGGAATTTGATGCACACAATATTGACTTTGAAGATGGTTTAGAAGATGTTGAAGAAGTTGTAGATTTTGGTGTTGTCACTGAATGTTTCTTTGTTGTTGGACTTGATCAAGACATGTAATTTAACTTTACGAGCAAATTGAAGACCTTGAAGAGGTTTTAGATTTTGTTGTTCTCACTAAAGGTTTTTGTCTAGTTTTGTTTCTTAAACCATCATTTCCATAGGACATTTTTGGTGAATAGATTCTTGACCTTGACGGGAGGATATGATACCTTGAAGAGGCTACATCTTTTGGTGACGTCACTAATTGTTTCTCTATTATTATGTTTGTTAAACATCTCGCTTAGGGCGAGGCAACTCAACATATATTGTACACAGTTTATGGGACAGAAATCAATATGTAGAAATATTCACTTGGTTTTTATAATTGGATAGAAGAATGACTTAAAATGACCTTGTATGTCTTCTCATTTTAGAGCTCAAATTTTTAGGAAGGATTTAAGTATCCACCTTTCAAGAATCACTATAAGAGGTTGATAAAGAATATAGGAAGACAAAAAACTAACCAGTGGTGTACTAAATGGATTTCTTGGGAGGTAGATTGGCATATGGAATTTTGGTAGCTAGAACTTTTCCAAATAAGTGAATGTATTTGAAAACCAAACCTCTAGTTTATTTTGGTTTAGACAAGGTCTAGAATTTGAAAAGTGAATTCCCTCTTTCTTCCTCTTACATGTTCAATGATCGGAATCTGGATTGAGAGAAAAAAAATTCCTAAATAAAAATTTTTCATTTTATTTGTTGTACACGAGTTTTTAAAAGCTAATTAACTCATAAATTTCTCACAAAATACACTTAAAGCTTGACACAAACCCCTTTCCAATTGGCTAACTTTAGACGATCCTAAAGACATTTTTTTTTAACTAATGAGGGAGATAGCCCAATAAAACTAGTTTGTCCATATTCAAATCAAGTTGGTATCAAAGTACAATTTAGGTCATTTTAGTCAAGGTTAGTTAGAAGAATTAGCTATTGGTTTCTGTCTTCAATTTCCTCTCAAAATTAATGTGTACGTGCTTTTGAGAGACACACTAGAGGAATAAGGTCCAAATTTTTGATGAAAATGTGCTATGAAATTAAAGGGTTAAAGGAAAACATGTACAAGGCATAGTTGAGCCAAATGTTGTTGAGGAAGGGCCTAATTATTTGGGTCTTGGTTATGGAAAACATGATGGAGAATGCTCCAAACCCAAGGAGGCACATGAAGTTGTTCCAAGAAGGAATTTTATTTCGTGTTCATTACCTCAAGCTTATGAAGTTTGTGTTCATGATGAATGGAAAATTTTGACACCCACTTTGCAAGAAGATGTTAATAAACATGCAGCTAATGAGAATGTAAAAGAAGAGGATGTTAAAAGCTCTATCTAGTCATTGAATTCATTGCTAGTATTCAGAGGAGAGCCACTACCTCATCAAATTCACCTCCTCAAGAAGGAAAAAATGGTGAATGTTCAAGGTATAAATTTGCCTTTAATCAAATTGCTTTTGATTATGATAAACATGGTAAATATTCACATAAGATATATAAAAGAACTTGCACATGTTCCTTTTGTGGTTTGAATAATCATAATGTTTATAAATGTTGGAAGAAGATATCCATGCACATTGAAACTTTCTAAATAAATGAGGCAAAAAGTCAAAGGCCCATTGGACAAGGAAAATGATGTTGAAAATAATATGCAATTGTTTATTACTCATTTCCATAAGAAAGGTCACCTTGTGGACAAGTGTTGGACTTTGTATCCAACAAGTCATCCACAACATTTGAAGAAGGTGGAAAGAGATAACGACAAGAATGGAAAAGAAGATTCCATAATCGATGAGGGTCGAGATGATTCACATGATGAAGTGCAGCTAAAAGAAGCGCCATTGAAATGGTTTGCTAACAGATGGTTAGATTTCTTATCCAATTAAGGCCTTCCATGTATTTTGATGTTTCATGAATTTCTTTGCAAATTCAAAGTATGGTGCATGTTGCATGAAGCAAGATGTTGAAAGTAGAGTTATGTTGACACACTTAAATGCAACAAATATGGAAATTTGTACCTGAGCTCTATTATTTGACTTGAGAGTCGGTTGTTTGAAGAGGCATGTTTTGTCGATTTGTGTTTGGTTGATGGTTTTGTACACCAATATGTAAGAGTACATGGAGATATTCACATGATGTGGATTTTTTTTCTTTGAAGGAGAAAAATGATATGTCAGCGAGCTATGTTTCTTGCATGATGTGTTTTCAGTTTGATGGTTTTGTTTGTGACAAGACGTCACAAGATTTTGGGAAGGTCCACTCTTGAGCAAGAGCCTCATGATTACAACCTAATCATGAGAATCAAATGGGAGTGCATCCTTATTTTGAAAACAAATAGGATTTTGAGCTACCTAGGACTCGAACCATTATTTTTAAATTTGAAATATCATGGTGTGTTGTTTCAATCCTTGAATCCACAATCCTAACATAAATTGTTTTATTCTTTTTTTGCAGGATTTAGTTGGTTATATTAAAAGTCAGTTGAATTTAAAATTCTTGGCTTAGTGGCATGAAATCTTGACCATTATTATACACTTAAAGACATATCCAATGGTGCAAGAAAAACATCAAACGAAGTTCATTCAAAATTTATGCCTTTAGTAAGTTTACCTATCATGTTGACCACCATGGTACGAGATAATGACATTTTAGCCCCATTAGTCATGCATGGCAAGCTAGCTACATGTGGAATTTTAACAATACTCTAAAATGTCTAAAATCACAAACCTCGTTAATGGTTGACAGAGTCAAATCTTACACCTAGTTGGCTATCACGCTATGTTAAATACTTGGCCACTAGGAGGAATAAGAGTTCCATTTTGTGTTATTGTATTTTGTTCCATAGTTGAAAATACAACTAGAAGTGTGAAGTTAGAGAGAAAAATGTATGAATTTAAGTTTTTATAGCAACCTTACACGTTAAAAGTCTTAGCTAACTCTAGAGAGATTACCTCTTTCTTTGTACTCACATATTTTCCATACCAGAAAAGAGAGAGTAGAGCATGTTTACATTTTAGTGTTCTTTTTCTCCCATAAGGATTTCCTAGGGAAAAAGGAGTCTAGAGCATCATTACATTTTAGGGTTGCTTGTCTCCCATATAAGGATTTCCTAGGAAAATAATTGTGTTGATTGTCTAGAGATATGTATGTGTGTGTTTCATTATGTTCTCTATTTCTTATGTTGTGTTTCATTATGTTTTATATTTCTTACATTTCTGCCCGAGCCTATTTTTCTTTCCAATCAAGGCTTATAAAATAACATGAGAAGCAACATGAGACTTGGAAAAATCATTTTCATTATCTATATGGAAGGCAAGAAGGATTATATCCCCTTAAGCTTAAGCTTATGTAGTTTGTCAATTTTTATCATATATTTTTTGGTAAGGGTAAATGTTTTTATCTATAGTACAAGTCATGAGTTCCCCAATTTTACCTTATGTAAAGCATGATTCTAGGATTACTACAATTTGTACTTGTTTTTTTATTGTGATGATGCCCTGTCTCAATCACTTGGCCATCTCTCAATGGGTAGTTAAATCTTTATAACAATACTTAAGTAAAATTTATCTATTTGTATTATGTGAAATTATGTAAAAAATGGTATACTACTTTTCATAAAATTGGGTTGAGTTTATCATATATTTCAATGAAAGTTGATTAAATATGTTTTCTTTAAAAGGATCTAACAATTTTGTTAAGGTATGAATTTGCAATTTTGTGTGGCTCTCTATCAACCTTCACTTCATCATTTCTAGAAAAAATCTACTTGCTCATTCGTATACCCACTTTCTATTCAAATGCATGAGTTTTGAACTCTCGGTAACTATGTTTTTCCACGTAGGAAAATTATGTCACATTTTATACTAACTCTAAATATTATTTTGAAGTTTGGATTACTGTTATTCTTTTATATAATTTAACATTAGATATAAGTTTAAATTGAAAGCTACTTAGATGAAATATAGCTTAGATATGGCATTTGCAAAGTATTATCTATTTATTGAACTAAAGGACATAATTATTACACATGTTTAATTTACATTCAAATGCTTCTTTGATTTATCTCCTATAGTTTAATGTAATGCTAGATATATAATTTAAGTTGAAGGCCCATGAGATAAATATGAATTCTATGTGACATTTGTATTGAATCATCTATTTGTTGTGTTATATGAACATAATTGGTACGCATATCTAATTTGCATTACTAATATGTCATGCTTCTTTAATTTATCTTTTATAGATGACCGGAGCATCCCTTTTTAATCTATCCCTTTTGACTTCGGATATGTGGGCAATACTCATCCGAATATTTTTCTATCATAAAGTAGTGAGTAAAATTTTATTCCATTTGTGTCAATGTTAAGGTTAAGCACATGTATTAAAGTTTTATATAAGATACATTGCCACGGTGTACATTTATATCTAAAGAGTCCAAAACCTCATTCAAGACCATATGTTTTGTTGATGTAGTTTGATTGGTTATATTGCATTGCTTTTGCAGTTGTTGCTGTGGGCCTCACCATCTAGTGATTTTAGGTAAAACAATTATTTACATGGAATTTTGAAGTATCCTAGAATTTTTATTATTTATCACTACTAGCCTTGGTGATTTAGTTGTTTGTTTTGATGCTGCTTGGTTGCCCATATTTAATAGTTGTTCATGTTTAATTCATTGTTAAGGCTTTTTATTGGCCTATCAGGATGTATTTTTCTCAAATCCATAATGGTTAAAAGAATGAAATTTATCTATGAAAAAGAGAGGTCATATGGAAAACAAATTGTTTGCAAGTGTTCTTTTGAACCCATATAACTTGCAACCCCAATATGGATACAATACTAAGTAATACATAGCCTCCTCATCTAACTTAGCCAGGGATTTGCAATACTATATTTGAGTTGGCTAGCTCCATTTCAAGATATTATAATGTTAGATTATTATTTCTATAGATTTTGATTATGGTAGTAAAATGTTACAAAAAATCAGAAACTACAAATAATATTATTCGAGATATATGTAAAAAGGACATGGTAGAGAAAATCAAACAATATTAAACTTTTCATAAATAGTTTAGATATAAATACATTTTCTAATTTTGATTGTAAATTCCAAGGCTTAAAGCAATAATTTTTCTAATAATTTTTTTTTAATTAATAAATAAAAAATAAGCATTTTCAATCAAAATCACATCCAACATATAATAAAAATAATAAAAACAATTTAAAACTTCATACACTATGACATTACTATGGCAAAGAGCATAAAAATATACAAGCAACAAATTCATTTTATATAATAATGGAGAGCTTCAAATATACAAGAAAAAAAATATTTCAGCCTTCTTGTATCCCAGAGAAAGAGTTGCTCAAACAATCATATTTTAAACAATTAAAACTTGGAGAGAATCATATGTTTTTGAATTTCAATTATATAAAAAATTAGTCAAATATTTCAAATCTGTTTTTTGGCTAGTTGCAGAGTGTAGGTGCAGTTCTAGCTAGAGAGAGAATCCAAGAAGGGGTTTCAAGAAAGAGCAGGTTTCCAACATTCCAGTCAAGAAGGGAGGCAAATATTTCCAACAAAAGAGGCAAGAACAAGTTCCCTAGTGGTAGTGCTATGCAACCCAGTTAGTCAGTGCATGTTGCAGGCAAGAGTGCAAGTAGCTGGTAGTCTCCAAAGAGAGTTTCTAGAGGTAGAACGAGTTTCCCAAAAGCAGTACTACACATTTTATTAGGTAGGACTGCATCTAGCATGGAGAAAATCATCTGATTTTGAATTTCAATTATATAAAAAATTAGTCAAATATTTCAAATCTATTTTTTGGCTAGTTGCAGAGTGTAGGTGCAGTTCTAGCTAGAGAGAGACTCCAAGAAAGGGTTTCAAGACAGAGCAGGTTTCCAACATTCTAGTCAAGAAGGGAGGCAAATATTTCCAACAAAAGAGGCAAGAACAAGTTCCCTAGTGGTAGTGCTATGAAACCCAGTTAGTTAGTGCATGTTGCAGGCAAGAGTGCGAGTAACTTGCAAGTCGAACATGTTAACTTATGCTCTATATAGAAGATATATGAACCCAATTTACATTATTGGAATGAGAATTTTTCTTGAACCTGATAAAATGTGACCATGACCCTTTTTTCCTTTCTCCAATTAGGAAAACCTATCTCGGTGGACACCTGCAGGAAGAAAAATAAAATAGAGGTGGTCATCGTGAAAGACAAGGGTATGGAATACAAAATGCAAAAAAGAGGTAGGTTAGCACAACATAGTGGTTTGAAATGTTTACCTGAAAGGAATCACAGATGGTAGCCAGAAACCTCAAGACCAGAAAGGCATAGAGAACAGCCTAGACACTAGAAACTGACGACAGAATGGTGAGCCTGACGCAAAGTGGGAGGAGAAGGTTATTTACTGAAACCAACTCTCACATTACCATCGTCGGATGTCACTTCAAACAAATGAATGCTTGGGATGAGGGAAGATGTCTGGATAAGGGAAAAAAGGGAGTACATGGTACCATTTCACATCAAAACTTACCTTGAAGACTCTGTAGCTTGGCTAGGCATAGTTAAATTTAATATGGTACTCAATTAAAATTTTTACAACGGATCAAAACTATAATCCATGAAGGTATTTTACCTTCCATAGAAAGCAAACACATGTGTAGTGAAGTTTAATATTAACAGTGTGTATGTATTTGGTTTTACATGTTCCAAGGGGTTTTATGAACCTCATTTTTATAAGAATCTAAACAAAATTAAATTCTCAATTCTTAATCAATGTTTCTTATTCTCAATTCTGAATTTCTAACGTTAATATAAAATATAAAACTCAGAACTGTGACGCTGTAATGTCTAGCGTTTAAATTTTAAAATTTTACTACAAAACAGTGACAAATTCAATGTAATTCGACATTCGGCATTCTAAATTTTTCGAAAGAGGCGAGAATTTTGGTGACATACCCGAGAAGTTCTAATGGATGCAGAGTAACTCGACGAGCGGGGACGGCAGGAGCACCACGGTGGCCGGGAGCAGCAACAACGTAGACAGAGCGAAAAAAAACGCGCGTACAATGAAAACTGTAAACCATCAACCTTCGCAGGCAATTTATTTATAGAAAATAGTTCCACCGAACTCATAGTTCGGCTGAACTATGAGTTCGGCCGAACTTTTGATGCCAGTTTTCCAATTCCCGGCAAAAATTCTGTTTGCCCGCGCCGTCAGTGTGCCGTCAATCTAAACAGAATCACGAGTTCGGCCGAACTTTATAAAAAAGTTCGGTCGAACTATTACAAAGTTTGGCCGAAACTTGTAAAATGTTCGGCTGAACTATTGTTGAAAAACATTTTCGACCCCCGATTCTCACAAAAGTGTAACCCAGCTTCACGTTTTCGCCCAAGGGCATATGATATTTTTCATGCCTTTGCTTGACACGACTATGGGCAGCTTGCAAAGCAACAATTACCTAAATGAAAGTGGAGAAACAAAGTTGAAAACCTAGCATATGATAGAAACTGCACAATTACAGAGGTCAAGGTTAAGGCTTGATCATAGAAACTATGGAATTACAGAGGTCAAGGTCAAGGCTTGATCATAGAAAATGCACAATGGACTAATCCTGGGAGGTAAGTACTTCACACTGCACAGTGCCAAGCAGAAAGGTCACAACTAGAGGAGTGAGACTGCGCAATGTGCAGCTCACGAGAAACCGGGTGAAGCTAAGTTGCTCGGTCGGGAATTTTTCTGAAAAATGACTAAGTGCAGGACCGATGAGATCAGTATGAACAATGATGAAATTTGTCTGTGATCACAATCTTAACATATTTTGACAACTCAAACAATAATCCATGACATAAAAACAAGGCTTTTTCCTTCATGTGACAACGTGACAGCCAGTTATGACAAGTGCGACACCAAAGAAACACTTTACAACAATTGTGACAACACTTGTGCAATAATGCTCAAAGCTTTGGAAATGACTGCGACAAATACTTACACAGTTAGAACAACACATTTTCACAAAGGTGACCTCTTGGAACCACTAAAACAAGCTCATGTATAGAATGTGACATCCAACATGCGAAACGACAATATTTTTACAAAGGGAACAAAATACCTCAAGAAAACACATGGAATGGTTTTCAATGTTTGTGACGAAACATGATACTAATGACATGATGATGTGGTAGTGATAAGCTGCCCTTCTCATTATTTAGTCCTTTGTGTGAGATATGCTTTGTTCTTCATATCTACCCTCCAACGGGTTGTAAATATGATGGAGTATTCATGCAGATCTTTGATCTTATGTTGTAATTAAATGTTCCTTCATCTTCTTGTCTCATGATCATCTTATCTCCTCAAATCCTTAGGTTTATTCTAATATCTCCTACTTCTCTGTTTCTTCCTTCATCATCTTGCCATAGTGTGATAGAATTTATGTATCTGCAATTCATTCGCGATAAGATGACAACAATTTGATAAAACCCTAGTCTAAGATGTTGCATGATGATCCACTGAATGAGTCAGAACTGAGTGGTAGGCTAAGGGAGAGGCTTAGTGACTGCGCAATTGCATAGCTCAAGTATTCAAGGGTCAAGCTTGATCACTGAAACTGCACAGTGCAAAACTCAGGCCTGATTGAGGGAAAGATTTACGCAATCTAGAATGAGGGAAAAATTTGCACAATCTAATCTGAAGGAAAATTTGCACAATTTCTAGAGGCAAGTGGGGCTGGGCTCGAGCACTAAGGGAATCTTCAAAATTTGGCTCAGTGTGGGATTAATGAGACCGATGAGAACAATGATAGGAATTGACCATGGTCATACACTTAGATATTTGGCAACCCAAGATATATCATATAGAATACATGAATACATACTTCCCTTAGTGCAAAACATGATTGCATGACAAGAACAACTCATCACCACAAATCATGCCTCTTGAAGCAAACCAAAACTACACTTTGCATGATAAGCAACAATTCCCATGCCAAAAGATGACATTTTCTATATAAAGATAAAAGTGCGAACAACAGTGAAAGTAACACATGTCAGAGAAAAGATAACATGAAAGCTACCCTAATTAGGTGAAAGCAAGTAAAAGTAACAACTGAAAACATGAAAATTGCACTCGCAAGAACCAAGGTGTGCAGAAACAACAATTTGCAAAACTCACCGAGTTGGAAAATACAAATGTTGCTAGATTGTGAGAAACTGTCATTATTAATATGCATTGACTCACGACATGAATTGAACATCGCACTCCCCATGGAGTGCAATTTTGTCAAAGCTAGCAAAGAAAAGTGTGCACATGAAATTATTGCAAACTGAGCATGTGAGTGCAAGTGATTTCAACACTTCCAATTCAAGAGGGAGTTCAAAGGCATCAATAGACCAAGAAGTGACTATGGAATGACAGATCCCAGATACACGGTAGGCTCCAAAATTCAAGTATATGCAAAATTTTGGAGGGCATTCTTCACAATGACAACATGATGGTACAAACAATGCTTATGGTTTGATGGCTTGCTTTGTGAATAAATTCAACATAATCAAGTGAATTTTTCTACTTTCTTGGGTAAGGTAGGCCAATAGAAGTGGCACTAGAAATTAAGAATGGTCTTGGCTATGCCAAAATACCCCCACATGAAGATGTGTTTCACAAACGAGAAGAGAAGAAGATGACATCGTATTGTGGCACACATAGTTTGGCTAATTTTATATCACCAACCATCACGAATGGTTAATCAAGAAAGGGATTTTGGTTGATAACTGTTACAAAAATTTGCACATCTCACCAAATACTGGACCTCATGCATACATGTCTTTTCAGGTATTAAATATGGCACAACAAACCTCTAAAATGTGTAATACTTGAGTAGGTATTTTGCTTAACAAATGAACTATTTTATCATTTGTACCTTTCTTATATCTAATAAAGTTAAACTTGTTTTAAATTGCGAAGGAATGGAAAACTATTGTTATTATCTTTAAAATTACGAAGGAACGGACCACTATTGTTATTATCTTTGAACAAACAAAGACATAAGTTTGACATGAATAACCAGTAAACTCATTTTTTCTGAAAACAGATTATTTCGTATTGCGATATATTATAGGAATTTTCCATAAAAGTGAGATTGAACTTACAGGATACATTATTTTATGCCGATTTGTTTTTAACATTTAAGTTATTAAATATAAATTTTGAAAACTATCAACAAAGTTTTGAAAACAAAATGTAACATGTTAACCGGTACAAAGATTCTCAAGTGCCAAGTTCTCATCACCACCGCAATTTTCTAAAGTCGTCCTCACTAAATCTTCTGGAAATCCCATATCTACCAACTTCTCTACTTTGTCTTCCATTCCATGACCTTCAACTTTTGCAAAAGTTGTTGTCCAGTACCGTGCAGTGTTTTCAAATGCTTTATAGTCTTTGAGGTACTGTTGTGCCACAATAGCATCCTGGGGATCTTTAGGTTCAGGTGCTGAAAGCAAGGCTTGCAAAGAAAGTAAGGTTGTCTTCAATGTGAGTGCTACGCTCCACTGATCTTTTAGAATATCAACGCATATTGCACCAGTTTGACTACTTATATTTGGATGCCACACTTTTGTTATAAATTTCATTTTTGGAGGCTTGAACGGATATCCCTCAGGTAACTGAATATCAATTTGAAAAACCCCTTCTTCATAAGGGGTGCCAACAGGACCTTTAATAGTAGCACGCAAGTGTGACAAATCATCGTCCCGGTGGAGCTTAATGCTTATCCCTGTTATCTTCTTATCCCGCTCTACGTCAGTTAACTCCTTCTGTATCCGTTTAACGTCAATGACCATTGTTGCTTGCAGACTTAAAAGCTGAATGCAAAAAGATCTCAAACCCCGGGCCTTTAAATTTCAACGGTAAATGAAGGCTATCCGAAATCAAAATCCACACTTCCACTTCGTTCAAACAACTGATCAGCTATTCACTCTTTATAACGTTCTTATAATATTATGGAGCCACGTGAAAAGTTGTAACCGTTGATGTTTCGGCAATCAATAAAAGTTGATGATCATCGTTCCACTTATGTGAAATTCTTTTAAGATTTAAAAAAAATCATCATCGTGGTTTCGAATGGATTAATTTTGTCCAGGTATATTTAATTTGAGTGTAGATTTTAGTTGATCGTAATTTTAATATCATTATATATTTTTAATTTGAGTGTAGATTTTAGTTGATGGTAATTCTAATATCATTATATAGGGTGGGTGAGTTAATTTTGTTTAGGTATTTTTTAATATGAGTGTAGATTTTAGTTGATGGTAATATTAATATCATTATATATTCGTGAAAGAAAGAAAGAAGGAATAAATTGAGTTAATACTATATTTATTTTGAGTTTAGATTGGTATTTATGGTAATAGAATTTAGGTGAAGAAGATAATATTTCATTTTAGATGTAGATTTGAAAATTAATAATCATCCATGATACAATGAAACACTAGAGACAAACTACAGGATTATGAAAAGAATACCACTATTTTATTATGAGGGAGAGGTCACCTTTTATAAGCAAGACTCCTAAGTGTTAACTTGATTACAAATAGTTTCGCATCGAAACAACAAAACATTATTTAGATATTGGCTTCCTTTTTTAAGTTGCTCAACTAGTTTGCATGAGAAAAAACAAATACATATTTTAGAAACATCAAATGTCGTTGCGTTCGTCATTACGAGTTTCCTTGGAAGAGTTAAGTCTTTCTTGGTTGCTCAATTCCTCCTTTTTTAGAGCCAAAATCGTCCCTTTTTCCACCACCAAATGAGAAAAATTGCACTACAATGTCTGTGTAGTCATCCACTTTATCTGCACTAGTATGTGCCCCTTCCAAGCTACAAGGTATGATATGCATATTTCATAGCGAGATGCCCTCATATTGGAATTGAGAATTGTATCCTTTAGTAGGGAAGGATGAAAATTAGGTATATTATCCATGGGATTATGAATGATTCCTCAAGAAGAGGTGGTTCAAAGAGCTTCTAATTGTTAAAACTAACCACGCTGTGGCTGCCAAGCTGGGAAGGCAAGTCCAAGCAATATGCATTTTCTCCAATGTGTTCTAGAACAATATAGGGACCATATATTAGAGGATGAAACTTATGGTGTTGTCTGATGAAGTGTTTCTTATCTAACAAGAGACATAGATGATCTCTTGTTTGAAATGTCAAGGGTCTTTGATGTTTTCCATACCTTTGTTTCACATGGCCCTAAGTAGCTCGCAAAGAAAAAATTACCTGAGTATGGTGTTGAGATGTAGAGTGCATGAAATGCTAAGTTGAATTTTGTTCTTGTTGCTAATATGCATAAGCACAAGAGGTGGCAGGAAATGGAATCTCAGACGGTGAACCTGGCTGAAACCCAAAGAAAACTTCAAAAGTGTGGAACCCAATAAATGAGTCAGTGGTCCTACAATAACTATGTTGAATAATGTTAAAATAATAATCCCACTATTTGTTTTTAGAAAAATAGCTATGAAGGGAGTGAACCAAAGTGCGATTGACAACCTTAGTTTGGCCATCTGTTTGTGGGTGACAATGTAGTGATTTGAAACCCAACATAGGCCAAAGAGTATGCAAAAAAATACTAAGAAAATGAGAATCTTGAAAAAAAATGCTACTTGACAACCCAAAGTTTGGAAAAGTATGATGAAAGAAGAGATCTACATTTGAGTAGTAGAGTTAGTCTTATGATAGGGAAGAAAGATAGACATCTTAGAAAAACAACAAACCATTACCCAAATAACATCATGTTTGCAGAAAGGAGTAATAAGACCACTAAAAAATTCCATGGAAGTGGATTCCCAAGGGAAAGAGGGAACATGTAAAGGGTGGTAGAAACCATGCTTATAGTTGGATGACTTGCTTTATGAACATAGTGAACATGCTCGAATGAATTTTTCTACTTTCTTGGGTAAGGAAGGCTAGTAGAATTGGCATTGGAGATTGAGAATGGTCTTGTCCGTGCTAAAATGCCCCCTGCATGAATATGTATGTGCTTCACAGGTGAGAAGGAATCGATCATTAGATTGTGGTACACATGGTTAAGTTTATATAACCAAACATCATGAATAGTATAATCAAGAAAGCGAGTTTGGTTGATAACTATAAGTTGTTGCAAAGCTTTCCATATCTCACCATATACTAAATCTGAAGCATACATGTCATTTCAGGAATCAAAAGAAACAAAATAGACCTCTAGAATGTGCATACCTGAGTATGTAGTCATCTTAAAAAATGAACCATTTTTTTAGTTGTACCCTTCTTATATTTAATCAAAAGATGGAATTTGTTGAATGTAAGCAACCCACTTCATATTGTGTTTCTCCTAAATCTTTCTCTATGATTTGATGAAGATCATTGGATAATGATTTTTATGGAATATGGTTTCTTTGCCAATAATATAATGGTTCTATTGTTTTAATGCTTGCACTAAGGTGTATAATTCCTTGTCATAGGTGTTGTACATAAGCTTTTCTTTACAAGAGTCTAGGAATGGCATGCTACATGGTGACCTCTCTTTTTAAGAATAAACCCAATGAAAAACTGGAAGACATCAATTTCTATTTCAAATGGTGGATAAATATTCAGAAAATGGAGAAAAATAACTTAGGACAAGGCATTCTTAAGCTTAGAAAAATGGTGTTCAACCTCAATATACCAATGAAATATTGCTTGATTACAAAACTAGTGTAAACGACGAGCTAATTGGGAAAAATGAGAGATTTTTCAATATAAATTAATACCTCCCACGAAACTCTTGAGGTTATGAGCAATGGAAGTTGACAACCATTGTGCCAAATTTTGTGCCTAAGAGGGATCTAGTTGAACTCCTTCTGAATCAAGTATGAACCCAAAATATTGAATTTATGATTTTCCAAAATAGGATTTATTCTCTTAAATTTAATGTTCCTACTGTAACTCAACTCTGCTATGGATGTGTTGTAGATTTTCTATAAAAAATTGACTGAATACCAAAACATCTCAAGATAAATGACCAAAAACATAACTAGGTGTGGCCTCAACACATCATTGATTAGTCTTACAAATGTGGCTGGCACATTTGTCAACCCAAATGGCATGACCAACCATTCAAATATGTGAAATTTCGTCTTGAAAGTAGTTGTCACATACCTCGAAATACCTCATACAAAATGCATAGGATTAATTTTTTTTACAAATTTTACCAACATGTAAAATTCCATGAATAACTTATCACATACTCCTTAACTGATAATCAAATTATATGATCATGATCATTAAGTGAAGTAGTCCTAGAAAGGACATATCAAATTGCATAAATGAACAATCATTATTGCACTTGTTACCACAACATAGTCTGTTGTATCTTTGCATCATTAATTTCATTTAGTTAATGAGGGCTTATGATGACTAATTTAATTTCCCATGTAATGTAAGGTAACAATATAATCAATATAACTAAATAGGAAACCACACAAAAGAACACTGATATTACCTTGGAAAACTTGAAGGGAAAAACCAACAAAAAATTATTTTGTTAAATGTTTCATGAGAGAAATCACCCCTCACTCAATGGAAACAAGGGAGTCCACCCGTTGTCCAATGTTGATATTTTACGAAAGAAACATAATATTAATTCAAGCATTATCAACTAGAGACCATTTACATTAGACATGTTGTCATGTTTCTTAAACACATTACAAATTAATAATATAACTTAGTAAACCAAGTTCCCCATTGTGACTTGCACTTGACGATTTTTCACTCTGCATGTAACAATATATATAATAATAATAATAATGACCTCCTCGTCTACAATAGTATTATTTAAAATCCATCTTTTGATCACTACAAAAGAGATTAGTTCAGAAGCTATCACTCAATTCTTTTGCGAAAGTAATGATTCTTCATTGCAAACACTCAGATGCCAAGATTACCTGTAATTCCTTAAATATGAAATTATCCAAGCCATTATGGTACATATTTACATAAAAACACTTACACATGCCTAAATAAACGTAAAAATCATTTCCATGACTAATCTTTTACTTTTACATGCATCATTAAATACATACAATAACCATGCAACACCTTAACTATTAGATGCAAACCATACTTTTAATGCACTTAATGCAAAAAAATAGGAATATGTTTTCATAATCGTGGTATTTTTTTCGAGTTATTTTAATTGTTGCAAAAAAATCCGTAACAATCTACTTATTTCTTCTAATATAAAACCGTTCTTGTCATTATCGATGTGACAACACATGAAATTAATATAAATCCTACTCATCATTTTTCCTATACTTCAAATTCATATAATTATAAAATATTACCGATTTATGCATATTCTAAATGCATTCAATAAATACATGCAATAAAAGTATGCCTATTTATCCATTATTCACAGGCATTAAATAAATGCACTCAATTACACAATCTTATTTCTGCATATTTCACATGCATTAAATAAATGCATTCTATTATAAAGGCATGCTTATTTATTTGTATGTCACATATATTAAATAAATTCGTACAATTATAAAATGGAAAATATATTGATAGAGGTCAACTCTTATTATAATGTAAAAATGATTATAAACATACTCCTGAATTGACCTATTGCAAAATTATTTACCAATGGAAAAACCTTACCTATAATATCTACTTGCAGATCACATATAAATTGTCTTCAATAAGAGCATAACCAATTAAAATTCACTATGCCAAAGTTAGAGTATGCATACACATTACCAGTGCATGCATAATCCACTATACTCAGTTCTATACTGGGAGCATATGAAAAGTATAAATACTCTTGTTTATCAATTGAAATTCCCAAGTATTTGGAATACCCGCAATAAACATTTTTGGGAAATGACCTCAAAAACACCATTGATGTTGTTGGATGACACATATTTTGGGTGTGTTTCCTAAGGATTTAATTCATTCTCATGTATGTGAAAGACGTTATTTTCATGCAGGAGGAGGGGAATATTTCAACCTATCTTAAATAATAATAGTAGGCTCTACCTTTTAATAATAAGGAGTCAAGATCCAAAACACTACTAAAGAGTGGTGGAGTTAGAATTTTTTTGTCTTATCATACAAAAGAGAGGGAGTGAAATCAGAAGACGAAAACATGGGCATAATCCTTCTTAGAAATAATAAGACACAATAATAACAATAGAATTAATGTATTCTTTAAGATACATGGGATTCAAAGCGAGAGATTTGGTGTTCCACACATAAGATCGAGTTGGAGCATTAAGAAGTTTCTACAACTCATCCAACATGCCAAGCAGTTGGCCCACGATGCTTAAGAGAGGATCCTGTGACATCTACCAAATTTCTTGTCTAAATCTTGAAGGAGAGTAGCTCTAGAACAAAGATTGCAGAATAGTGGATTGTTCACAAGAGAGGGAGACGAAACTATCTTTTGAACTTGATTGTAGGATGGAGAATTTATTTTAGCGGAGTACATGAAAAAATGCCTTTTAGAATTCAATAATGTGTAGCTTTTGAGCTTTCTCCCCCCTCTAAGAACATACATCCCATAGATTTATTGAAAAGTGAGTAATCCAACAATTAAAAACCATTCCAAAACATACAACTAATTCTTAGCACCAACAATTTCAGATTATATCAACTTATCAATCATTAATATTTTTCATAATATTAAATATATAACATCTAGTTCTAGGGATAGGGATATTACATTCTCCAATCGTTAAAGATAACACCATCCTTAGTGTTTATCTCTTCTTTCTTTCGTCATCATTATATTTTTTCCCAATCTTTATCTCCCACTGGGACTTTGTCTTTTCAATTAGATTGTTTGTATCTCCCACAATCTGATTTTTAGATCATCTTTCAATCATGAAATCTATCTCCAATCCTGATATATTCATAACCAGAACAACAAAAATGGGATCCTTCCCATTAAAAATTGAGGATTTACAAGCTATGAAAATATTTACAATAACCGTAAATATTTACAAGCCAAGAAAATATTCAACTTTTATTTCAAGTCTTTCATTCAATGTTTAATTTTGCAAACTGGTTGTTACTTTCCAATATTCTTGGAAACCATGGAACTCCACATAATATTTAATTACAGGTGGTTTAACAACTATGGAAATCACTCTAAGAGTAGTTTATCAACCCGATAGAAAGCACCTTTGGTAGATTATTAGCCCCAGGTTGATATGTAGTGGCGTGTTGACCAAGGAATCCCATTAGTACACCTTAATTGTAATCCCATAATTTTTAATCAAAATATTTTTAATTATCAATCATTTATCACAGTGCCTCTGCAAGTACTTAGATAATATATAGTTATATAATCATAAAAATGATCAAAGTAGTCATAATTGCATAAAGTGCATATTATCTGAACCCTTGCTAAAGACATCCACAAGTCTAGTACAATGAATTCTTGGAAATACAATAAAGGTCATCCTCAAACTATTGTTCTAGTAGTTCCTCCCCGAGCATTAGAATCCTTTCCTTCCAATAAAATAATCATAAATCTTTCACATATTTACACCTCATTAACCCAAGCAATGTCCTACTAGTTCTGGGTATAGGTATAGTCTTTATCTCCCACTGAAACATTCTAATTCTGATTGCCTTTATCTCCCACAATATTTTTCATACATTTTCCACCCATGACATTTATCTCCAGTAATGTTAGTTTTTGGGGGAGATGTTATCCAAACAGGGCCATCTCTCTTAGTAAAATGGAGTATTTTTGTTGTCCTGTCCTTTCTGGAACCATAATTGATTTTAAATGTTTCCTAGTAGTTAGGAGCGTGATCTCTCATTTGATGGCTCCTCTTGTATTTCCCAAAATAATAGTAAGTAACACTTTTATTTTATTACCAAAAAATAAATATTTACATTCTCATAAGAATGTTTACTTTTCACTTTTTGGCTTTTAGGTCATATCTCATCTTAGAAAATTGTAAAAGTTATTTTAAAACAAATTTACCACTTTTCCTTAAGGGTATTTGTCAATCTACATTAAAAATAAAAATCATAGTTACAATTCGATTTCCACTCTCACCGAATGTTTCCATGAAGCCTTTTTTAATTAATAAATTAGTTTTCCTACTAGCTCATGATTCCTTGAAACATTTTAGGCCTTACTACCCAACGTCCTCACAATTCTTTCCTTCAATCAAGGCATCCCTGAAATTCCAACAATTCATAGGAATCATGACTAACAATGCATGTCACACTTGTGGTGTTCATTTCAAGTTTCCCACAATTTATAATAATCAAGCATGCATTTTATAAAGGACACCACTATATATTTTATGCACATACCTAGCATGTCATGTTTGCATAAAAGTAAACATTACCTTCACATTTTCAATGGAAAATCACATTGTATATTTTTTACCTTTCATTAGTTCTTATGTTTCATGCTACCGAAATCTCAACGATGTCACTATGTTTCCATTAAGGTACCCTTTGTTAATCATACTAGCAACATTAGTCACAAATGTACTTCATAAAACCATACTCTTTACAAAATTATTTTATTTACATACAAAACATCTTGTCAAATATACTCAATATGCATTTCAATTTTCACATGCATCAATGTTTCTCAATACTTCAAAAAATTAAGAAGGCACTGGTCTTGTTACTTTTTCATCTACATAAACCATTTTCATGCATTATGAGTAACATAGAAAATAAGGATACCTATTCCAAAATATAAGAAAATTAAAACAAATTTTCCACTGATATGTTTCTCATAACAATAACTAATGATCTTCTAATATATATACCCATTCTGATACAAACATTATCATCCACCATAGTTCTAAGCGATGAAAAATAATATTTCATTTCCATGCATATGCGTCTAACCATAAGTCACTATGCTACATTACTAACTTGTAGTCAATCGCACAAAATTTTAAGTCAAAGAAATAAATAATGCCAATGGATTTAGAATGCCATTCAGATTCTGTTTAGAAATCGCAATGAAGGCACCAACAATTCTTATAACATAATAGACCTAACTAATCAGGTCACCAACAATATTCACACAAACTGGATGATTTCCCAAAGGATGAAAATGCAATATTTTTTTAGATCCATGATGTCTACCAACTCATTTATATTAACATTTTCATTGAATCATCAACTTGTAGGACTACACTATCATGTCTAAAGTTTGAAAAATAAATTTAATTAACAAGACCAAGTTGTTACTAGTTTTATAATACATAACATATCTCATCGCATATGTCCCCATTATTGGAAAATACATTATTAATTTATCAAACAATATTTGTTACCATTATCACATCACTTGCCATTTATGAATGTTTTTAATTCCATATGAAATACCACAACCCATTTTCTTTCTATTAAATCAATCATAATCTAAGTTCTTTCTATCATTCATGACTTTACAATCATGCTTATGCATGGTTAAACAAATATCCACTTTTGTCCATCATTCTTAATTGCCTATACAATACTTCAATCATACAAGGGTACTGGTTTGTAACTGAGTGTTGATAAAAAATATTAGTAACAATTTAGAAGCCAATCATACCCAAATCAAACAATATACTATCACCATTAAGCCAATAATATGATAATGAACAACCACTATTTACAACTTTATCAATAATATTCAACAAAAACCGAATGATGCATATTCCAATAAATTTATTGAAATATACCTTCAAAGATAAATCTAATATGTTGTCGACATATAACATTTAGCCTTGAAGTTACCATAAATGATGTCATTAATGTTTTTAACAAAACGTATGGTATCATGCCATTCTAATTTACATAAGGGGAGTTCAATTTACTAAATAGACAATGACACCATACTATCATAAATTCAATCGACATTCAAGGTAATTCCATAATAATACACAATCAACCATTAGCCATCACTGCCATACTATGTGTCCTTTTATTCAACAAGACCTACCACTTGAATCTTTTCTTATTCTCAACATTTTAGATGGCTCTTCAATTGTTTTTAAACATTCTAACATGTTCAACAACATCAAGGACAACCCCTACCTTTCTACCGTTTCTTTCACTATCACACTATTTTCATTATTGACAAATCAATGCATGCATTCATTCTTTTCTAGAAACTGTAAGCGTTGCATTGTAATTCTAAGCATTAATACATCATTAAACATTATCATAAGAGTATAGATACAAATAATGGTAGTTATCCTAATCTACACTATCACTGCTTACTGTGTGGGTGTTCAAGATTGTCCATAAATTTAATTATAATTAGATGCAACATAATTTATAACTGCCTTTTATCAACATGAGGACAAAATTCCATCGACAGTATTATTCTTGAAAGCAATCATTAAAAATATCATTTTCAATGCAATTATTAGCGCTATCATGAATTTCATAGTAAATGCAGTCGAATGCATACATTTCCATGTAATTTTGTCAGTATCATACCTAAACTTTATCCAATATCATCATACCACTACTCTTTCTCATTCTTACAAAATCTAAGAGGTGTCAATGCTGCAACCTATGCTTTGATAGAAGTTGTCACATTCCTCGATATACCTCATACAAAATACATAAGCTTAAAATTTTACAGGTTTTACCAGTATGTAATATTCCACAAATGACTTATCACATACTCAATTGATATAACCATAATAATTAAGTGAACTAACCGTAAAAAGAAAATATCAAATTGCGTAAAGGAATAATCGTTAGTGCATTTTTTTTATCACAACACAATCTGTTGTATATTTTCATCATTAACTTTCTTCAACTAATGAGGGTTTATGATGAATTATTTAATTTCCAACGTCATGAAAGGTAAAAATATCATCAAGATAATCAAATAGGAAACTACACAAAATAAAAATATTACCATCGAAACCTCGAAGGGAAAAAACAACAAACTTTTATTTTATAAACATTTTGTGAGGGAGTTCACCTCTCACTCAATGGAAAAAAGGGAATCCATCCCTTTTACATTGTTGATATTTTACAAAGACACATAATCTTCATTTAAGAATTATTAACTAGATGCCGTTACATTAGACATGTTTTCATGTTTTTTAAACACATTACTCCATAGTTATGAGAGCACAATGTCTTCGTGGCATGGTTGTTGACCGCAATAACATTATTCCCCATCATGCATTACCATTGTTAAACCATAACAAGCTAACAATATAACTTCGTAAACAAAGTTTCCTGTTCTGACCTGCACTTGACGATCTTTCACTCTACATATATATATATATATATATATATATATACCTCCTTGCTTGCAATAGTATTAATTATAATCCATATTTCGATCTTAACAAAAGATATTAGTTTAGGAACTATCACTCAATTCTTTTGCGAAAGTAATGGTTCTTCATTGCAAACACTATTGTTAGAAAACACTTGGATGCCATGATTACCTATAATTCTTGAAATATCAAATTGTCCAAACCCAAAATATTAAGGTACATATTTACATGAAAACACTTGCACATGCCTAAATAAAAGTAAATTCGTTTCCACAACTAATCTTTTACTTTTGCATGCATCATCAACTACATAACCATAACCATGCAACACCTTAACTACTATTTTCAAACCATTCAATGAAAAACCATGGGAATATATTTGCACAACTATGGTATTCTTTTCTAGTTATTCTATTTTGTTCAAAACCATGGGTAACACTCTACTTATTTCTTCTAATACAAAACCATTCTTGTTATTACCCATGTGACAACATATAAAATTAATTTAAATCATAGTCATCCTTTTTTCCTATACTTAAAATATATATTGCTTATTATGTAGATTCTATTACTGTTGTATCTATGGCATTTCTGTTGTTATTATGTTGGTTATGAGCATGCATTTTATGAGTGATGATGTATGGCTCTCTCCATGTTTTCGCTTGTAAATGAATACACAATGTAACTATGGTAAAATATATTATATTGCAGCTAATGATGTAAGGGAGAAATGCTTCTTAACGATTCTCAGATCAGTATGAGACCCATATGCTTAGATATGTTGTTTACACCTGTAGTTTCAAAGTTTGTGACATGTTTGAAAAAATGCCTGTCATGGCTAGAAGGGGTCCAAATGAGTTCTTATTGATGTGATTGCTTCCATATCATTGTCCTATTGTTATTTATCATCTCTGAAATTTTTATAAAGTTCTCAACAACACACTGGGTTCTAGGCTTGAAACAGTGTCTCAAATTCCGGGGACGCTGGCACAAAACTGAGGCATTGAGTCCTTGGATGATGGTACGCAGTGTCATGCCTACATCTATAGCCTCCTAGATGCTGGCTTGCAAGAATGTGTGTGCATCTATGGCTCAAAGAAGTCAAAATTTTAGTGTGACCCAGGGTTAAGAGGCTTGAATGGTTGGGTTACCTCATGGGGGTGTTGTTGTTGATGTACAAGGTATGTATGTTGTTTTTTCGTCAATTACACTTCCTTAAGGTCACCTAGGAGGTTGAATCTAACTATAGTAGCCTCTCATCACATGTTAACCCCAATTGGCTGGTTACTTGGGTAGATGTGGGAAGAGGGTGTTACAGAGCGGTATCAAAGCATGGTTTAACCCTCAGACTGGATGGGTGGTGTGTTGGTCATGAATTCAAGTCGGTTGCATATGTGTTATTTATGCTTGTAGTCCATGTGCTTGTTGCATTTTCATGGTGTTGATCATGGTTGTAGTGATGTTGCCATGTGAAGGTTGATGGTGTTATTGTGGGATGTGTCGTCATGAGTGTATGGTTGTATATGCATTTTTTATGCATGTCAGTGTCTATATGTTGTTATGCATGCATTTTCATGGTTAATGTTTTTGTGCATAAGGTCATTGTATGCAATTAGGTCATCATGATGATATTGGTATGTTATGAAACTAATTTATTGGCTAAGATAGTATGAGATGTAGATCATTAAAATGAAATTGCAACAATGGACATTGGGGTAAGAGAAAATTGTGATACAAGTTTGTATGCTTCGCATGAAATTATGTGATTCTTGGTTGTTGTAATCATTAGGGTTAATTATATGTTTTTTATTCCATTTTTATTATGGCTACATGTATGATAAATTATAGTTTATTAGTGTAGTCATATCCATTATGGTTATGTGTATGCCTCTCATTCTAGTGTGCTCATATGTACATGCGTTGGTTAGTTAGGCATGATATTAACTGATCATTATGTTATATGTTGTTGATGAAAATGTTATACGTTAACTTGTAGTTAGCTCGATTATTACGTTATATGTTGTTGATGAGCATGTTATATGTTAACTTATTATTGTTATAAGTTAGTTAACTTTATGATTAGGGTTATTGTCTTAATATCTTGTTGTTATATGTATCATGCTAAATGGGATTGGCCTACGCAAATGGTTAGGGTTATGAAATTTAGGTATGAGTCAAATTATTTGTGATATTATGTTATACTAATTTAGGCTGACTCTGCATAATTGATTGTTATGCATGAATGCCATTTATTTATGAGTTTATGTTTTGAACATGTTAGATATTTACTATTATGGATATCATGACCTTATCTAGGATTTGAGTTGATGTGTTGTGAAGTTATATCATGCTAATATAGATTGATTTTCCAGACAAGATAACCTCCCTTGAGATGCATTAAGGTATGAGTTGTTTATGTCGTGTACTTGGTGCTTGAATGTTCGATTATGTATTCTATTTTTTTGTTATTATCTAACATGGTATCTTTATAGTTTGTTTAAATGTTTGATTGATTTCCCTATATGAATTTATTTTGAAACCATTTTGATACTCAGCCAAGGGTTTGAAAATTTTGAACTTTTCAAACGATTTTGATTTCTCCCTTAAAAATGAGACCTAGGTAAGTCTAGTATAATAATCAATAAACAACATGCATTATCTCTCACCACTTGGAGCCTCATTTCTTGAAGTTCCACATATCTCTGTATGGACTAGTTGTAAATGTCTGTTGGTGGATGAATGCTATTTTTTTTAAAGGCACTTGAGCTTGCTTCCCCATTTGGCATGACTTGAAATTTGTCTTGTTTGGATTTTTAATTTTTTGTAAGTATATTGCTGCTTCTTTTTCGTTGAGTTTTATAATATGATAAAAATTCAAGTGCCCTTTTATTTTGTGCCACAACCAAATTTCATCAAGTTTCCCCAAATAACACTCCTAATTTCTTCCTTAAGAATGTATACATTAATTGAGGTTCTCACAGACTTCGCTACTATTTTTCCTGTGTTTTCTAACTTTATTTCACTATATTTTCTTACAGTCAATAGATTGTGCTTGAGTCCATCTACAAAAAAACTTCCTTGATTTTTAATTTTTCCATTGTCTAGACTCAATATGCCTTTGCCCGTAATCTTATGTGGAGCATTATTACCAAAAGTGAAATTTCTAGATTTTTTTTTTTTTTTTTTTTTTTTTGGAGTGAAAAAAACTTACTTTTATCATTGGTCATATGCTTGGAGAATACACTATCTACATACAAGTAGCTGTTTTTATTTTGAGCATATAAAAAAAAGGCCATATTTGTCTTTCTTTTCCTCTTTCTTTTTCCAAAACTTGGGTTGTACTTGCTTATTCTGAGAAGTTGGTCTGATATTTTTGATTCTAACTTATTTGATTTATGGCCAAGATTATAAAAATTATTGCATTCAATAACATCTAATAAGGGAGAAAAATGATTTTTATCCCTCGGGTTATTTCTACAAGAATTTTCAAATCTATGATGTTTGCTTGGCCGATAAGATCCACTTTATTTATTTCTTATTTGATTATTTTTAAGATATGCTATGAAATCCCTGGCCTTGTGACCAAAATTTGTGCATGAATAAAAGTAACCATAGTTTGCCTTTGTGGATGTGAACTTTTGGGAATTTAATGACTTTGTCTTTGAGGGAAACAAGGCTTTTGATGAATTGAGTCATGATCTTTAAAGTTGTCCAAAATTTTGTTATAGACTTTTCTTGGCTATCACTGTTTTTTCACTTGTTAAATGTTTCTATTGTTGTCAATCTTGATTGATTGTTGCTGAGTTGTATTACTAAAATTTTTCTTATTTTGTAATTGTGCTTGTTATCCTTCCCTTGAATTTCATGGCCATTACCTTCTATGAGAGCTTTGATGGAGTCGATTAGCCTTTTGTATTCAAATTTCTTGTTGCCTGTTTCTCCCTCATAACCCAGGTATGTTTGGTATCATAATAAATAACCAACATGAAGTATCTCTCACCACTTGGAGCATCATTTCTCTAAGGTCCACTTAAATATGTATGTACTATTTGTAAAGGTTTGTTGGTGGATGAATGCTTTTTTTTTAGTAAAAGAACTCGAGCTTGCTGCCCCATTTGGCATGATTTGCAAATTGTATCATTTGGCTTTGTTATTTTTGGTAATTCCCTTACTACTTTCTTTTTGCTGATATTTATAATATTATCACAATTCAAGTGTCCTGTTATTTTGTTCCACAACCAACTTTCATCAAGTTTCCCCAAATAACACTCCTCATTTTCTTCCTTAAGAATGTATACATTATTTTGGGTTCTCAAAGACTTTGCTACTATTTTTTATGAATTTGTTGACTTTATTTCACAATATTGGGAGCAAAAAGTAACATCATACCCTTTGTAATACATTTGGATTACACCTAATGGATTGTTTTTGAGTCCATATACAAAAGGAACGTCTTGATTTTTACTTTTTTCCATTGTCTAGATTCATTGTGCCTTTGACCATAATCTTACATGGAGCGTTATTACCAAAAGTGACATTTCTTGATTTATTTTCGTTGAGTGAAATGAGCTTACTTTTATCACCAATCATATGGTTGGAACATCCACTATCCACACACGAATATCCATTTTTATGTTGAGCATATAAAAAAAGGCCACATTTTTCTTTCTTTTTCTCCTTTTCCTTTTTCCAAAACTTGGGTTCTTCTTGTACTTGCTTATTCCATGAAGATGGTCTGAAATTTTTGATTCTACACTCATTTGATTTATGGCCAAGATTATGAAAATTATTGCATTCAATAACATATAATAAGGGATCAAAAGGATTGTTGTCCCTTAGACTATTTCTACTTGAACTTGCAAATCTATGATGTCTTCTTGGATGATCAGATATACTGTATTTATTTCTTATCTCATTATTTCTAATATACGTTCTCCAATTCACGACCTTGTGACCAAAATTTGTGCAAGAATAAAAGTAACCATACACAATATTTTGGTACCTAGGAATCATTTTTTTTTTTTGTGGATGTGACCTTGTAGGAATTTGATGACTTTGTCTTTGAGGTAAGCGAGGATTTTGATGAATTGAGTCTTGATCTTTAAAGTTGTTCAGAATTTTGTTATAAACTTTTATTGGCTATTGCTTATTTTTCACTTTTTCAATGTGTCTATTGTTGTCAAATTTATTGATTGTTGTTGATTTGTATTACTACCGTTTTTTTTATTTTGTAATTGTGATTGTTTTACTTCCATTGAATTCCACGACCATTAGTTTCTTTGAGAGATTTGACGAAGCTGGATAGTATTTTATCTTAAAATTTCTTGTTAAATGTTTCTCCCTCATAACCCAAGCTAGTATATATTAGAGGGGATCTCTGAGCATTAATAATTTCATCTAGATTTTTAGAACCTTTAATATGCTTTAGGTTTAGATTTAGCTAAGCCTATGTTTTTTCCAACTCCTTTCTTAGAGAGACTACCACTTCTTCCCATTGTTCACATTCCTTTACTTTCTCTTTCAATTGTTGCAATAGAATGCCTTCAATATTTTTAGCTTCTTACAACTCTACCTTTAGTAGGAGGAGTGATGAGTCTTCATATTCATGTTATTCTTTTACATACTTGATCAATAGATATTTTTTTTCTTATTCTTTTTCTTAATTCTATCAATTTATTCTAAGGCACTAATTAATTCACCTTCCAGGTTTTCTTCATCCTCTTCTTCACTTAACTCACATTCATTATGTCATTGATTTTGGGTTTCTAAATCCATGAGCATGAATTCACTAATTCATTATTCATTAGAAAATTTATCATTTTTATCTTATGAGGAGCTATTGTCTTCTTAGGCATACACACTTTTTTTTTGCAATTCTTCTCTATAACACTACCTCCCAACCCCTTCGATAACCCAGACCATATGGAAGGTGTTACTTTGCTCTATCCCAAATTCCAAGGTCCCATTATGGAAACGGGGTTACAAAATTTCTTCTCCTTCCTAGTGTTAGTATAATTAACCTTATACTTCACGATCACACTCAACTCTTCAAGAGATTTTGGTAGTATAAATTTCATCAGAAATTGATAACCAAATCAAAAGATATGACCCTTCAAAATTTGACCATTAAAGCCTTGCCACACAGGAAATCCCTTCTATGTGGAACCCATGTGGCATCCACATGTTAGCCCCACATTGGATTGGAGGAATTATTTCATTTCTATGGATTCGATGGTACTGAGTTCGAGCATAGTTGCGAAAGGTGCACACCAAACTTCCATGAACTCCCAGATCGACGAACTAGTTCAGACCTGGGTCCACATTTGGGCCCCAAACTAGGACCACTCTCTCACGCACTTCAGCCTTTTGGCCCTTTAGACTAGTTTGGCCCCTAGCCTATATCTAGGCCCTAGACTAGCCCAAATTTCTTACATGCTCCAGACCACCAATCTCATGGACTATGGATTTTCATTTGTTTCTCATTATAAATTATTTTCGCTTATTTTCTAAAGTCTGTGCCTTTGTAGATTTTATGCAATTATTTTATATCCCAAGAGCCCCACTCCCAATTACCATATTATATACATATATTTTAGTTGAACCTAGGACCACTTTGGACTAACCGAAGTCCAGGCTCGAAGCCTTTGGGCTATATTAACATTTGGGGCCCCAATCCATACTATCTTGATTCAGGCCCACTATGTCTTTTGCTGCGCCATAATTATAAACTGTCCACACTATATTATAGTTTATTTAGCTAGGCCTGACCAACCTTTTCAATATATTATAAGTGCATACCCGGTATGATCTAGGTTTGGCCTAACAAAAAACACTTACACCTAAGTAACCTCAGAAATTAGAACTCTGAACCTGCTCGATTTGGCCCGATACTTTGTATTGTTATAATTTAAACGTAAATACGTTATATGAGAGGTCCAATCTAGGTTTAGATCAACCACAAGTTTAGTTCAATCAACCTCTCCTAGACCTCAAACCTTCGGTCCCACCTAATAAGAGCCAAAACCTTCGTTTTACAACAATTTTCCTTAAAATTAAAATTCACTTTTGGGTTTGTTTGTAGCCTACCATGGGTTTGACCAAGGTTCTCCTAAGGGTATGGCCTTTCCATAAACATTCTCAAACATATATATTCATTTCAGAAGTAAAATAAGATAAATTCAAGAGTGATACACCAATAAATGAACATGTACACAGAGATATAAATTCAACCTCATGCATAACCATTATCATAGCCATCTATTGGGAAATAACATACTGTAAGTTCAATAACAGCCACATTAGGCCATACTAGTTTGTCCATGCATAACATTCTATTCTATGAGCAAGGAAGGCATTGACCAATAAAGCATGCCAAGACCATAAAACCATGATAAATATATTTAACACATGGAAAAAACCTGACTCCAATCCACATAGGCTCTGTTCTACTTATAACATACAAACCATGGGATCCACACACCACAACACACACACACACACACACACACACACACACACACACACACACACTTAAACATCCAATTGAGCTATGCCACTTCTATGAACATACTAGTAGCACATGGATTACCAAATCTCTCATATAATGAGAAAAAACGTAAGCATCTTGTCATATAGATACAATAGCATATTATCTTGACCAATAATATTGTTGCACCTTAAGCTACCACACACATCCATGCACATAACCCTGTAGTTGTTAAAGGAATCACACGAAATTAATATCACAACAATAAGCTCTCCAGACATTTAAGATACAAGATAGAAAGCACATGAGTGATTGGTCCTTATTTTCCATAAGCAAATTAAATAGTTAGTCATACATGGACATATGATAAATATGGCACTCTTACTTGAATGCACAAGATATATTCATTGAGAATTCATGTTACAAGCATGTACAAGGAAATAATCATTTATCTGATTTATATCAAGATGATAGCAACTAAAGGAGGGACTTCGAATCTCCTGCCAAACATAGGTTGATATGCAATGTAATAATTCTTTCATAGAACCACCCTAAATCTAGATTCAAAGCCTAAGTAAAGAAGAGTTCAAGGGATTGTGCTACAACAAGGTCAATAAACCACCCAAGAGTCTAAGGACCTCACAGTGATTCCACCTGTAACTCTAGAAGGAATTTTCCAACCATTGTGGCTCCTTCTCCTCATCGAAAACTCTTTGTTCTTCCATATGACACAATCATGCATTCCACCATCACCTTACTCTCCTCCACTCATGGAGAGCATTAAATATCATGGGACGCCTTCTCTCTTCTCCCTATTTTCTTGTCTCATGCGCTTCCCGTTACGTGCTGACCACACCAACACATTTCACGAGAATAGGAAGCCTCATCATAGTGTGTAGGTGCCCATACCATATTCTTAAATTCCTATAATGACTTTCCTTGAATTCCTATAGGTAGATGGGTTACTTATTGAATGCACCTATGAGTTTAGTCATTTTCCCAAGTAATTCCACCAACAAATTCTCCACTCAAGAGTTGAATTCATGTCCTCTCTTCAGCCAGTCTTTGTATTACATTTCCACATTATTTACAAGGATTTACAGTCCATAATAATATTTACAAGAGGGGTGACCAAAGAGGATGTCACATTCTCCTTCTTAACCTTCCTATTATTATTCTTTTCTTTGCTCATTTCATAGGATGTTAGTGTTCCAAGTAATTGATCCATTCTTAAAGTTTCCAAGTTAGACACCTCCTCAATAACTAATACCTTAGGATTAAAATTGGCAGGAAGAGATCTCAACACCTATTGAACTATTGTGGAATCTTATATATTTTCTTTAAGACCTCTCATGGCATTCACATCTCATCAACTCAAAGGAAATTTTTTCTATATCCTCATCATAATTCATTTTTAATGATTCAAATTGCATTCTATATACTTGTAGTTTGGAAATTTTTTTCCTTACTATCATCTTCATTGTTGTTATTTAACTTGTCCCACATATCTTTTGTAGTCTTGCAGTGCATAATTTCAACAAATTCGGATTCAAAAAATCTGTTTAGGATTGCATTCATTGCTTTGGAGTTAAAGGAAAACTCAAGAATTTCCTCTCTATAAACCAATATAGGTGGCTTTTCATATCCATTCATGACTGCATCCCAGACATATGCACCAAGGGACATTAGATATGTCCTCGTTCTCACTTTTCAGAAGGTATAGTTCATTCCATTAAAATGAGGAGCTTTGTTGGTAGAACATCCTTACTGGCTTGCCATGTTTCATGTTTTTATTTTCCTTCTAGTTATTAGACTAACACTAAAGGTGCACTAAAGGAACTTTCTCTAATACCAATTTTTGTAGAGAAGGAAAATACTTTGGGGGGGGGGGGTGTTGAATCAATATTTTATAACTTTTAACATTTTTTTAGCCAATTTCTTAATAATGAGAAAATCTATTTAAGCATTCAACTGTTAACCATGAAATCAATATAGAGAAATATTATCAATATTACACCATAAGAAACACACAGAAACACCATATATACATGGAAACTAATAAAGGGAGAAAAGCACAAATATTTTTGTTTTGATGTAAATGCAAGAGCAATTTTTGTTTTTTACATCATATTATCTATGAACCAACCTATAGGAGGCTTCGACCTCTCTTTTTCTTTCCAAGCTCCCAGTTGTTAGAAGCAACAACTCCCACTGTTCACATGCACCAACTTGTTGATTTTTCAAGCACCTACTTGAAGGAGACTCCAATCCTTTGATAAATGATGTTAATGTTTGTTCTTGATGGCTTAATTAATTTTCTCTTTACTGTACCCTCTCTATTTATGATCATTTGCACTTTTCTTTACAATAGCTTCAACTTTCCCCTAATATCCACCCACAACCTATGCTTTTATCCTTCTATTCTCTGTATGCTTAAGAAATTTATCATTTAATAGGTTTTTCACTATCTTCTCATATCAACTATCTCTTTCTTTGTCCCCTATGCTGTTAATTTGATCAGAAATTTTGCCAAAACCATCTATTACAACTCGAAGCATCAAATTATATCCATCTTAGCCGTGTCTATTCTCATTCATAAATATACGAAATCAAATCACTTCACTATTTTCTTCATTTCAGAGTCAACCTGGATATAACACTACATTTTTTAGCCACCAAAATGAAACGCCAAAAAAAAAAGAACCACTGAGTGTTAGGAATTGAATATCAAAGAAATGAAACAAAATTATTTCAAGACAAAGAAAAGCATAAAACAACAAAAACACAGATATATGTGGTTCACCCAATTCCGACTATGTCCACGAAGAAACAACGAGTCCTTCCTTTTGTTTCATCCAACAATATGAAGGAATACAACCTACAACACATCCATTATAATTTCTTCTTCCCTCTCACAAAATCTCCTCTCTTTCTCTCACACAGAATAATAACCAGCTGCAAGACAATTCCCTCATCAAAACTGAGGGCTTCCTTCTAGGGAAAAAAAGACCCCTCTGTCAAGGACTAGGATAATGCACCTGAAACGAGACCTCTAAATAAGGACTATAATCAGGCTCCACAACCAACACAAATTACTAAATTCACTTTCACTCCAAAATGCCAAATTATTGTAGCAGATGACCTCAACCTGAAACCATTTTTCACCATATGAATTTGATTCATGATTGTGGTCTTATCACGCCATCCTGTCATCGCGCCATCCTCTCCACATGATACAAATCAAGCCAGGCGAGGGCATCAAGTTTATTAATAAATGGAAAGTTTATCGTATGCAACTTCTGATATATCACACCATTCGTCCTGATTTTTTTACTATGGGCCAATACGAAAAGCTTGGCATTTTTCAAATATTTTCGACCAAATTAAAAAAAAAATTGTTGACACTAGAAATGGGCACTAAACACAACTCATTTAAAGACCCACACATGAATATTGAGAAGCTTCCACATCATTATCAGTACTGCCAAGTCATACGCTAGCATCATCACTTCCACATGGGAGTATTTGAGTGATGCCATGTGTCCTTGTTTCCATGTCACTTGGTATAGACCAAAGGCTCGAAGACTTGTGTTTTGTGACCATTTAATTCGTTGATTTTTTTATGGCAAGGGAACAAATTTTACGTTATTTTCCAATTCTAGGAATACTTCCGTCTCCCAGAGTCTATTCCATGCTGCCACATTATGACCACGTAAAACTTCCTCTAGCCATGCTACTAGGGCAAGAAATTCCTATCAATTGGAGTTTCTAGGAAAATATTTGTCTCGAATCACGCCCCAACAAACATTTTTAATTGACCTTTACGCATGCTCTTAGGGTGCGATGTTGTCATTACACATCATCACATTGCTTCTCATCATCTAGGTGACATCACTACCACCTGTTTGCCACATCACTTTCCAACTCATCTAAGTCAACCAATCACGTAATAGCACATATATTGGCCTTGATGTCTCCTTGGTACAAAGGAAGAGTCCTAGGATTTGGTTTTTCACCATTTTAGTGTTAAAAAAAATTCCGAAGGCACAATTTTTCATTAAATTCTATATTTTAAAGTCCGTTTAACGATTTTTTTTTACTGTTGTGCCATTGCCCCTTAGTAACAACTTTCTACTGGAAATACCCATGTGAATAAAAATTTGACCATTCATTAATGGGAATAAAGCCTGTCTCATGTCTTCTGTTTACTTGAGGAACCATGAGCCACTAGAACCCTACCAGAACTTCAAACCTCAATAACTTCTCAATCATTGGAAAGATCTCTTGGAGGGCTATTCAAATATGCACTTTGTAGGTCTATCTAAGTCTTCAAATATAAACATCATTGAGCTCTCTATGAGTTTGATACCCTTTTGACATTAATGACGAAGCTTTTCTCAACAAACGTCATTAAACTATATATATATATATATATATATATATATATATATATATATATATATATATATTATTTTAATGTTAGTGAGAATAAAATATTTCAACCAAATGAGTATTTGAAAGTAGAAAAATTTCAATTCATTCCAAATAAGAGAAAGATGTATAATTCATTTATTAATTTAATTATAAATAAAAAACTCATTATGAATTAAAAATAAAATATTTCAATATAACAATGTATATATTATATAAATAAATTGAAAAAAATAAATTTTTTAGTTAAAACATTTCAAGTGGTCTCACTGTTTTACATATTTTTTTTTGGTGCCAAGTTTAATTTTGGGTCAATTTTGTCATAAACCTATGAAAGATTTGATGTAATTGCAAATTTAAGTTGTGCTAGCAAGTGCCCTTAGAGAGCATCAAATCTTTCTAGGTGCAAACTTGTTTCCCAAGTTTTACACTCTAAAAAAGGTTTTCACCTTAAGAGAGATTTGATCTGTCTTAGGACTTGACAAATCAAACTGCAAATTTAAGTTGTGCTAGCAAGTGCCCATAGAGAGCATCAAATCTTTCTAGGTGCAAACTTGTTTTCCAAGTTTTACACTCTAAAAATGGTTTGCACCTTAAGAGAGATTTGATGTGTCTTGGGACTCTAACAAATCTGTGATTAAGATGGATCTGTACTGGTTTAATAAATTTAGATAATTATATATTATTTTTAAATTTTTAAATTTAATTTATTATTTTTCAAATTTTTATTTATTTCTTTGGCTTATTTTACTTAAAATGTGAAAAACAAAAAGAAAATAAATCAAAACTTTCATGTGATTTATCAAAAAAAAAAAAAAAAAAAAACCCTTAGTATACAAAATGGAAAATCTAACATTATATAATTTTAATTATTTATAAAACACAAATTATTTTTTAATTGACCATTAACATGTAAAGATTAATTATATCAATTACATTTACAAATTTATCTTTTTAGTAGTTGTTTGAGTGGTTGTAAAATAAAATGTTATCTTCTCATCTAAATTCTATTACCCTAACTAATATGTTGCTTTCAGAGATTAAAACTACCAATCCCCCAAAATCTACAATCAAATCAAAATACCAAAACAAAAATAATCAAACAAAAATAATCAAATCCTAACCACGATGATGATTTCCTTAATAACCATAAAAGAATTTCACATAAATCAAAGTAACCTCGGCTTTGATGGAAGGCCGAACGTTAACGGTCAGAACTTTTCACTTGGGTCCACTATATTTTTATGTACGTTATAAGGAGTGAGAGGTGATCGGTTGTTTAAAGAAACTTTTGAGTTCAGATAGCTTTCAGTTACCGTTGAAATTTAAAGGCCCAGGGCTCTCGAGGCTTGTCTGAGTTCCGTCTCTAGAGGCTGCAACAATGGCCATTGGCGTTAAGCGGATACAGAAGGATTTAGCTGACCTAGAGCGGGATAAGAAGACAACAGGGATAAACTTCAGTCTCTGCCGGAACAATGATCTGTCACACTTGCGTGCGACTATTAAGGGTCCTGTGGGAACCCCTTATGAAGGTGGTGTATTTCAAATTGATATTCAGTTACCTGAGGAATATCCGTTCAAGCCTCCAAAAATGAAATTTATAACAAAAGTGTGGCATCCAAATATAAGTAGTGAAACTGGTGCAATATGCCTGGATATTCTGAAAGATAAGTGGAGAACAGCAATCACATTGAAAACAGCTTTACTTTCTTTGCAAGCCTTGCTTTCAGCACCTGAACCTAAAGATCCCCAGGATGCTATAGTGGCACAACAGTACCTCAAAGGTTATAAAGAATTTGAAAGCACTGCACGTTACTGGACAACAGTTTTTGCAAAAGTTGAAGGTCATGAAATGGAAGACAAAGTACAGAAGTTGGTAGATATGGGATTTCCAGAAGATTTAGTGAGGAAGACTTTAGAAAATTGCGGTGGTGATGAAAACTTGGCACTTGAGAATCTTTGTAATGATTAGCATGCTACATTCTATTTTCAAAAGTTGGTTCAGGATAGTCTTTTAAAATTATCAATAAATATTTTCTTATAGATAAATTTCTCGACGACGTGTATATCGAATTTTGACAAGGAAGGTACCCCTCCTGGTTTTGGGTTTAACAGGCACTTTTTGTTCTGTAATTTTGTTTCTACAACATTTTCTTCTTCAGTATTTGTTTGGAGGACCATTTGCCTCGATACTTCTATTATTTTGTTTTATTACAGACTATGCAAATTAGTGTATACTGGGTTCACATATTTATGTCCTTACAATATAAATAGCATATTTCCTGTTCAGTCACAACCAAAACATTTTAAAGAAAACAAGTTCTTGGATATAATCATTATCCTTTCATTGCATTCAGGAAGAAAGTATAAAATAAATAGATACACCATTGAACCAAACACCTCATACAATCATCAATAAATTAATTTTAGCCAATCACTACATATCTTTAAATACTTACCTGAGATTTAGGTCTCAAGAAATCCACGAATAGGTCTCAAAAAATCCACCGAGTGACTATACCACCCAGGGAGACATGGAAATTAAGCCCTTCTCTCTCCCCCGAACATCATCAAAATCAATCAAGTTGTTCCGAGTGGCTGTACATCCAAATCTGGAATTCCTCAGGTAGTGTCATGCCTTTTCCACAATGTGTATTTTCCTTCTTCCTCCAGAACCCTCCCTCTCCATGAGATAATCCTTCGTATTTCCTTGAAAAAGAATGGTAATTGATCTTTTTCTAATTTTCTAGTAAACTAGTTTTTTTTTTTAATCTTATGGTTTGATTACAAATACTTACAAATTCACAATTACGTATGTTACAATTTGTTTTTATACTCAACAAAAAAAATAACCAAAAAAGAAACTAGTTATTAAAAAAAAAAAATCTCAATATCTAAACAGAAAAAATAATTGAAAAAAAATTAATTGTTTTGTATAAAAAGTGTATAATTCATTTAATTCTTAAAATAAATTTAATATATAGTATTTAATAAATATTAATATTAATAAAGACATTTAATAATATATCCAAAAATATATTAATAAACAAATATTTTAATATAAACAATATAATCTATATATAAAATATTTCAATTCTCATACTAAGTAAAATGTTTCAAAATATATAATTTATAAACATATAAAAACTTAATAAATTAAATTAATAAACATATAATTTATTAAATTCCACTATTGGGCGGCCAAACCAACCCACTCGTGGCTCTCCTCACCCATGGCCCTTTGGGCACCACTTCGAGGTCTTTGCAAAGCTTCATGAAGTGGTCTTTGGAGAGCTTCATTTTGTGTTTTAATTCTTAATGTGTAGCTAATTTTTGTCTCATATTAGTCATACTTAGTTTATCTAGAAGAACTCCCACAATTAATATTTCATGTCTATGTATGTACTCATGGATTGTGTTTTATTTTTTTCATCTAAAATGTTGAAAAGGTAAGTTTGCAATCTTAAGACTCCCGATTTGTACTACTGGTCGGGTTTTAGTGGGAAAATCAATAATAGAATGGAATATTTTATATAAAACTTTATTGCATTAATAAAGAAGAAATATTCAAACAAAAAAATATAAATAATATCCATAAATAAGATCCATCAAAATAATAATTTTTATTTTATATTTAAATTTAATTAATAAACATATTCTGGCAATGTTTGTAACTCATAATCAATTAGTAGTTTTCATTTAGAGAGAATATTACTATATACAAGGAGATGGATACTATTGGGTTTCATCTTGTTTGTAACTCAATCAATTTGTATTTTTCATTTAGAGAGAATATTATTATATACAAGGAGATGGATACTATTGGGTTTCATCTCCTAATGTCTCTTGGTCTTCTAACTTCCTTTATTTTTCTATTTATAATATTTATATAATTTTTCATAATCCCAAATATTATGTGTCAACATTCCCCCATTAGAAGGGATGTTGGTGAGTCCAAGCATCATTTTGATTATTTCAAACTTTTCCCTTCCAAGCGCTTTGGTGAAGATGTCTGTAATCTCCTCATTTGTGGAATAATTTCGTAGGTGGATTGTCTTGGCTCGAACATGATGTTGAATCAAATGGTATTTTGTATTGATGTGCTTCATTCGATCATGGAATTTTCGGTTCTTGGCCAAATTTATTGCATAAGTGTGATTAATCAAAAGAGGACTTGAATGCACTTCACAAATCTTCTTTAATTTTCTTGAGCCACACAATTTCCTTTGTTGCTTCAACTGTTTCCACATATTTTGCCTCAGTTGTGGAATCTGTTGGAACTGACTGTTTACTTGACCTCCAGGAGAAAACTCCCGATCCAAGACTCATTAGATAACCTAAAGTAGATACTCCAATTTCTTTATCTCCATCAAAATCTGAATCTGAGTATCTAGTCAAGTTGAATTCACCCACCTGTGTATGTTTGAGTCCAAAATCTTGATTTCCTTTCAAGTACTTTATAACTCTTTTTGCAACAGACTAATGACTGAATTTTTGCATAGACTTGAAGAGAATTCCAACAACAAAATAAATGTTTGACCTGGTAGTATTCAGGTAGTTGAGACTTCCTACGAGTTGTCTATACTTCGTTGCATCCTCAAATTCTCATCCTTTAATGGATGTGAGATTTAAGTTCTTTTCCATTGGAGTAGTCAAAGGATTGCACTCAACCATGCCAAAGTTGTTCAACAGATCTCCAATGCATTTCTTCTGAGAGAGGAATATAAAATTTGGATGTTGGGTTACTTCAATACCAAGATAGTAGTGAATATATCCCAAATATATCATTTCAAAAGCTTTTCTCAATTCTTTCTTAATGGATGCAGTGTAGCTCTCATTGTTCCCTGTCACCAATATATAATATACATACACCATAATATATGAAATTGTTTTTCTAACTTTCTTGACAAACAAAGTTGCATCATCAAGATCATAATGTTTTAAATTGAGTTTCAATGATGCTCAGTTAATTTCTCGTACCAGGCTCGCGGTGCTTGGTTAAGGCCATACAAGGATTTTAAAATCTTGCATACTTTGTGTACCTAACCCTTAACAACAAATCCTTCTGGTTGGGACATAATACCATTATATTTCATGTCTACATTTAATGATGCAGGGGCATTAGGCAAAACCAAATCCCATATGTTTTATTAGACTTAGGAGTTTTTGAGTTCTCAAGAGAGTTAGACTTATGTAATGAATTGAGTAGGTTTTAATTCATTTTGATTAAATTTAGAGGGAGTTGTAACTGCCCTCAAGTGATTAGAGGATAGGAGAAGTCGATTTGATAGGTATATGAAGAGTCAGTTCAGAGCAGTTAGGGAGTTAAGCTAAATTTAGGAATTTTTGGATTCCAAGAGTTTTTTTGAGTCATTGTGGGAACTGAACCGATTGAATATCCATTTTGTATAATTGTAAGCCTAAAAGAAATTAATAGGAGAGGCTGGAGATCTGTAGAGAAGGGGGTTGTAGTAGAAGGCCATCGAATTTGAATATCTAGCCAGAACCAGGAAGGCTTTTGTAATTGAGTTCATATGAATAGATGAAGCATTTTTTTATGAATTCTGTGTGTTAATATGATTGAAATTGGGGGTATCATCCTCTATGTAAAATGGTTTCCCTTGTTGTCTGAATGCACTCGAAATCATGGTTTTCATGTATTGATTTGAATCATTAGCCTCTGCGGGAGGAACCCATTTTGGTCCTTGGAGATTCGTTGGGGTCATGCGTTGCTATAGAACTCAGGTCAAAGGTCTGTAAGTATCATAATCTGGTCTTTGATTGGGATCGATCGAACCAATCCTTAATTGTTGGTTTATAACAGAGAAAGGGCGTTTGTATTATATGCACTTACCTTAATTCAAATATTGGACGCGTTTAAATTATATGTGTGAAGAGCTCAATGGAGTTCGATAAGGTTTAATCCTGTTCATAAAGGATGCAGGGGATGTTCACATCCAATGATTGAGTGTGTTAGATTTGCAATCAACTCTGTTTAGTTGAATTGAATCGGAATGAGGTCAACCCATAACGTTGGTTGAATCGATGCCGGATGGAGAGAAAAGTCGGAGAAATGAATTGAAGACACAATGAAGCTAAATTTCATTTACAGAGGTGTCAAATTGCAGTGATGGAGTAGAGGAGGCAGAACTGTGAACAGAGCGGAACCGTGAGCCAATGTCCGAAGGTTGAATAGTAGAAGCAGTTTTGGGAGACAAAACTAGGGGTATCGCAAAATTTTAAAGTGGTAAGTGAAGTCGCTAAAAAAAACGCGATACATGCCTTTGATTGATGCATGGCCAAAAATGGTTTGTAAAAATCACGTTCATTGCGTGATTTCGGAGAGATAACCTCCGTGCACTTCCATAATGCGACATCTGTTAGATATGGACAATAATGAATTTTGTAGCGTGACAAATTGTGGACCATTAGATCCAATCAATAGTTAACGCGAGATGAGGACAACGGTGGGACCGACTATTTATTGGCATTCGGTGATAAGCCAAGGTATGGCGGTAGGGTTTTATGCGATTAAATTGACATTTAATGTTAATGGGTTAATATTTGAACAAAGGAAAACAATAAAGGTATGGATGAGTTAATATAACCCAAAGTTCATAATTCCAGTTAAGTTGCTAAGGGTTGAGTGTTAGTTTAATACCTGTAAGCGTGTTGGCAGAGGTTTACTATATCAGGGCTAAGTCTTGTTGTTGGGTTAGATAAGCATTCATTGCTGTGGGGCCGAGTATCGTATAAAGTCGGGTTCTTAGAAATTAAACCAAAAGATCAAGGATCCTTTGATATTGGTTATCAAATTGGATATGCATTAATCCCCCTCATACTTTAATATAAATTGGATTGTGAAAGGTTGAATTCGCATAGTAGAATTGCGATGAGGTTTCATTTAGTGAAGAATGTAATGTTGATTAAATCCATATGTTGGGGTTTTAGACCATAGAGTGTGAGAAATTTATTGCATGGTTTTAAACCATTAAGTGAAGAAGTTCCCACATATAAAGATTGAGCATTGGGTTATAATAAAAGGGTGTATTATAGGCACTGTGGGTTCTATAACCTTTGAAGAAAAATCTCCTGCATTATTAATCCTAAGAGGAGGTGTGTGGTTTCATAACCAAAAGAGGAATTTAATTTAATATCTCAATCTCAGATTGAGATATTAAAGCACACATGTATATTTAAATTGCCAGTCAAAAAAAAAAAAAAAATAGAACATTGTGAGTTTGCCAGACTGTGGATTTGGTTGGGCAATGAATTTTGAAGGCACTTTATACACAGCTTTGAGATTGAAATATGAGTAAATAGGAACTGGGGGTTTTACCCTGCATCATAGTGGTATAAGAGCTAGAATAGGAATAGCTCATTTGAAATTTAAATTATGGAATGCATATGTGCTAAAATAAAATTGAGTTTTAAATCTGTTGAAGAGTGATTGCAGATTGATTAGGAATGCAGTGAAGAAAGTTTGGGTTTTAAATCTGTTTAATAGAAATTGTAGATTTGAAGAAGTGTGCAGTGAATGTATTCAGATTTGCAGAATCTGAAGTTGAAAAAAAAGTATTTTGAAGATTACAACACACAGAGATGCAGTGCAGGTGAAAGAAGAAGCAAGATCATTCAGGGATCTTGGAAGGTGAGTTGATGAGCATTGTTTAAACTCTGGTTTGAAGGTATTGTTTGCAGAATGCAGATTGCAGAAAATTGAGGAAGGAATCCCAACAAAGGCAGATCACAACTTTGAGAGCAGTGATGAAAGAATCTAGCAAGGGATTTTGAGCGAAGAAGAAAGTGTGGCAGAACCTGGAGGATTCCCAACTGAGGTTAGAGGAACATATTTGTTCTTGAAAGGTTGCAGAGTGAAGCCTAGAAGGAGCAGAAGAGAGTGCTTAGAAGGTTCCAGCAGAAGGGGACCAGTACTTGCCAAAAGCCGGATCCGGAGGAAAGGATTGGTGAGGTAAGTTGCAGCAAGAGAGCTTGCTGTTGGAAAGGCTTAGTGTAGCTTATTAGTGAAGAAATCATGGAGGAGAAAATGTCTACTGATAGCCACAACAAAGATTACAAAGGTTCTGAGAGAAGCCACAATAGAAGAGTGAGGGAAGATGCCAAAGAAAATGGCATGAGGAAGAAAATCATTGATGAAGAATATTGGAAAGAGGTAGCTGAGATCTGGGAACAATTCGACAAATTGGAACTGATGATAAAGGAAAGCTAGAGAGTTGGTTGGCTTGTGAAGAAGAAGGTAAAGTGGCAGAGGCTACAAATGAAGAAAGAGCAAATGAAAAATTCTCAGCTGAAAGAAAGATTACTCAAGATGATTGAGTATCTGGAAAAGGACTTGGAGACTGAAACTTCAAGTGAGACCAAGAGGTCAAATGGCCTTACATCTGACAAATTTTATATGTTTGCAGGAAAATCACGTGGGAGAGAACAAACCGCTGATGCTGTCACTAAGGAAGAAAATGAAGCAGCTAGATGTTTTGAAAATGTCCATGCACAGTTGGAGAAAGGTTCTGCTTCCCAACATATTGGAAGCAGAGGCGATTTAAATTGTGATGATGGCTAGAAGCTGGAAGTTGGACAACTCAGAGAAATTGAAGAGAAGACCATTGAAGACTCTCTGAAGTGTATAAAATACTTGGGACAATAAGAAAATTTGATGATTGAATCATCAAAGGAGACCATGAGGTCTTATGTTTTTACAACTGACAAGTTGTGTGTGAATGCAGGTATTGATGAAGACAGTTCATATGATGAAAATGTGATAAATGAAACTGACTGTTGCCAAGGAAGATATTATGATTATCTTCCAGAGGAGGATCAGACCGAGTTACTGCAACAAAAGTTATTCATAAATTCCTTGTTTTATAAAGAGATTGTTTCAATGAAGACAAGACAGTTATGTCTGAAGATGATAAGTTTGATAATGAGAGATTGTATTTATATAAGGATTTAGAAATTGATTTTTTAAAATCGATTCGAGTTTTAAAGGGAAAGCTCATTCTTGAAGTGCCGATTTTAAAAAGGGTGAAAGGCATTCAACGTGTCATTTAAAAGTTTTAAGATCTTGAGGTATCAAATTTAAAAAGGTGAAAGCCCTTTTTATAAAGAAGTTTTTTAAAGTTTTTTTAAATAAAAAAAACTTATAATTTTTTCAAAGGTTTTTATAAAGAGGTTTGAAAGAGCATGTGGTGAAGATTTAAAAAAAAAAGGAAATTTCTTTTGGAAGCTGAAATTTAAAAAGGGTTTCAAGAGATTTTTTTTCAAGTCATTAAAAGAGATTTAAAAAAAAATTTAGAGGAGATTTATAAAAGGCGCATATTAGCATTTGAAGAAATAATGGCCTCTTCAAGCTCTTTGCCACAGACACCAAATCTGATTGGCAAAAAATATGAATTCTGGAATTTGAGAATGAAATTTTTTTTACAAGCATGAGATTGTTGGGACACGCTTCTGATTGCTTATGTAGAGCTGACCCAAGAAGCATGGGCGGCCATGAACAATAATTAAAGAAATGCAGCTATTGAACTCAGAAAGAAGGAGCACAGAGCCAAATGCTGGGTACAAAATTCAGTCGATGATTCTATTTTTGAAAAAATAACTGGTGCGACAACAACAAAATAATGTTGGGATATTTTGCAAGCTGCGTATCAAGGAAATGATACAGTGAAGACGGTTAAACTGCAAACATTGAGAGCTCAGTTTGAAACTCTAAAGATGGATGACACCGAGAATGTGGATTAGTTCATGACCAGAGTCATGGGAATAGTCAATCAGATCAAACTCATTGTCAAAACCATTACAGATCAGAAAGTTGTTGAAAAAGTTCTTCGAAGTCTACCAAAGAAATATGACATGATTGTGACAGCAATCTAAAGATTTTAAAACTTTCTCAGTAGAACAGTTGACTGGATCACTTTTGGCACACGAAACAAGACTCAATCTGACAGAATATTCCACGGAACAAGCCTTCAAAGCAAACCTCTCATTTGACAGAGGCAGAGGTAGAGGATATAGAGGTGGAAACAAGCGAGGCAAAGGCCGAAGCAATGGCAGATCTGATGATCATCATGCAACAAAGAAGTGGAGACCTCCACAAAACCGAAATTAGAGAGGAAGGTCATGGAACAGATCAAGTGTTCAATGTTACTACTGTAAGAAGTTTGGCCACTACGAACACGACTGTAGAAAGAAACAATCAGATTAGCATAGAGGCTATATCAATCTCTCCAACAGTGAAGGAGAATCCTCAGAGACCATGTTTCTTTCGTGCCATCTCTCAGAAGACAAACAGAGTGAATATCTTTGGTTGCTTGACAGTGGATGTAGCAATCACATGACATGCAACAAGAAACTTCTTTCTTCTCTAGATGCTTCCATAACATCAGATATAACGCTTGGAGATCGTACAAGTATTAAAGCTGAAGGAAAAGGTACTGTTCCTATTCTTACTAAGAAAAATCAAAACAAATACATCCCTAATGTTTATTATGTTCCTCAGCTCAAACATAATCTCCTAAGTGTAGGAAAATTAATGGAACATGGATATGATGTATTGTTTCAAAAGAACACCTACTATATATATGACAAAGATCCTCATAAAAGATTGATAGAAAAATTTGAAAAGACCAAGAGTAGGATGTTTCCATTGACCCTTAGAAGCCAAAATACCAACCAATCTTTAGTCCACAATATATCAAGAACAGATGAAACTCATCTATGGCATTATATGTATGGTCACATTCCAGTCAAGAGTCTCAGTCTGCTTCAAAAGAAATCTACAGTCATTGGTCTACCTACTATCAGTGAAAAAGTCTGTAATTGTGAAATTTGTGTCTTGTCCAAGCATAAAAGAGATAGTTTTCCCTCATCAACCTCAAGGGAGAAAGAGCCTTTGGCACTTGTCCATACCAACATATGTGGTCCAATGCAGACATTGTCCATTGGTGGTAGTTTCTACTTTCTGAATTTTATTGATGACTTTAGCAGGAAGATATGGGTGTATTTTTTTAAAAACAAATTAGATGCCTTCTCTAGATTTCTGGAGTTCAAGGCAGAAGCAGAAAAACAGAGTGGAAAAATCTTGAAAGTACTCAGATCAGACAGAGGAGGAGAATACACTTCAAATGAATTCAAAACATTTTGTCGACAATAAGGTATCCTAATGCAGTACACAACCAGATACACTCCACAACAAAATGGAGTAGCAGAAAGAAATAATCAGTCGATCATGAACATGGCGAGATGCATGCTAGGGGAGAAGAAGTTAACAAATAACTATTGGGCTGAAGCAGTGTCGATAGTAGTGTATGTTCTTAATAGATCTCCAACATCCAGCCTAAAAGATAAAATACCTCAAGAAGCATGGGATGGAAACAAGGTAAATGTGTCACACTTTAGAATCTTTGGATCAGTAGCTTTTTCTCATGTTCCTGAAAAACTAAGAAAAAAGCTTGATGATAGAAGTGAGAAATGCATATTTGTAGGTTACAGTGAGCAGTCGAAAGCCTATAGAATTTATAACCCCATTACCAAAAAGTTCATTATAAGCAGAGATGTGAAATTTTTCGAAAATAAATATTGGTTTGACCATGTAGATGAAACTTCAAATCAATTTTTTTATCCACCACAGTCTCCAAGATTGCAGGTTCAAGAACAGTCAGAACATTCTGAAAATGGAACATCATCAAGCTTGATGATAGAAGTGAGAAATGCATATTTGTAGGTTACAGTGAGTAGTCGAAAGCCTACAGACTTTATAACCCCATTACCAAAGAGTTCATTATAAGCAGAGATGTGAAATTTTTCGAAAATAAATCTTGGTTTGACCATGTAGATGAAACTTCAAATCAGTTTTTTTATCCACCACAGTCTCCAAGATTGCAGGTTCAAGTACAGTCAGAACATTCTGAAAATGGAACATCATCAAGCACTGATTCAGTCAGTGATCAAACATCTTCAGAAGAGGGACAAAAAACAAGAAGTATCCGAGGGATATATGAACATGAGCATGAATCTGAACAATAGAATATGTCTGCATTCGTTTCAACTCAATCGAATCATTTTGAAGAAGCGGTTAAAGAAAAGCATCGGGTCGAAGTAATGAACCAAGAAATTGCTGCCATAGAAAAAAATCAGACTTGGGAATTAGCTGATCTCCCAAGAGACAAAACAAAAATTGGTGTAAAATGGGTATATAAGAACAAGCTAAATGAAAAAGGAAAAGTTGAGAAACATAAGGCAAGGTTGGTTGCCAAAGGATTCTCACAACAGTTTGGTGTCGACTATGGTGAGAAATTTGCTCCAATAGCAAGGATAGACACTGTTAGAACCATTTTTTCCACAACAACTCAACACAAATGGAAAGTCTATTAGCTTGATGTAAAATCTGCCTTCCTAAATGGTGTATTACAGGAAGAAGTTTATGTAAAGCAGCCTCTAGGTTTTAAAGTAAAAGTACAAGAGCATAAAGTATATATATTGAAGAAAGCTTTATATGGTTTGAAACAAGCTCCAAGAGCTTGGTACAGTCGCATCGACACCTATCTCATCAAAAGTGGTTTTTCCAGAAGTAGCCTTGAACCCATTTTGTATACCAAATATCATGAAGGTAAAATTCTTATTGTATGCCTTTATGTATATGATCTTCTTTATACAGGAAATATGATGTTAGAAAATTTCAAAGCAGCAATGCAAGCAGAGTTTGATATGACAGATCTAGGAGTCATGAAATATTTCCTAGGAATTGAAATTCACCAATCTGATAATGGAATTTTTGTTGGTCAAAAAAAATATGCCACTGATATCATTCAAAAGTTCAGAATGTCCAATTGCAAATCAGCTGATACACCAATTTCTCAAGGTACCAAACTCAGCAAAGAAGATGTAGCACCATTTGTTGATCCCACATTGTCTAAAAGCCTAGTTGGTAGTTTGTTGTATCTAACTGCAACTAGACCAGATATTATGTTTGCAACAAGTTTTGTCTCCAGGTTTATGCAGTCACCAAAGCTTACTCATTGGCAGGTTGCAAAAAGGATCTTAAGGTATATTGCAGGGACCATAGACTATGGTTTGTTTTATACACATTCTAAAAATTGTTCACTTTTAGGTTATACAGACAACGATTATGCAGGGAGTTTAGATGATCGCAAAAGTACCTCAAGGTATGTTTTTCATCTTGGAACAAATCTGATTTCATGGGCATCCAAGAAACAGTCAATCATTTCAATATCTTCTGCAGAGGCAGAATATGTAGCAGCAAATTCAGCAACTTGTCAAGCAGTATGGTTGAGAATATTATTGAAAGACATTTTAGATATTCAGAAGGAGCCAACTCCAATTTACTGTGATAACAATTCAACAATTTCTTTATCAAAAAATCATGTTTTTCACAAAAAGAGCAAGCACATTGACACACGTTTTCATTTCATTTGTGAACTTGTCAATGATGGGGACATCACACTTTCTTTTTGTGGTTCCAAAGATCATCTTGTAGATATTTTCACAAAGCCATGGAAAAGAATATATTTGAATTTAAAAGAGAGAAATTAGGCATTGTTAGTGCCTCCACTTGTAACAGTTGAGATTAGGAGGGGATGTTGAGATATTAATCTCACTGTCTGTTAGGTTCAGTTCATTTAATTTATTGTCTGCTAGGTGTCATAGGTAGTTTATTTTTACTTCAATAATTTATTGTTGATGTTTCCAATGTATTCCTATTTAACTATTTCGTAATATTGAGATGAGCAGCTCTCTGCTCCATTTTACATTTCAGTTTCTCAATTCTTTTGAAAAGATGGGTAAAAAATAAAAATTTAGCAGGGAAATTTTAAAAAGAAACCAGTTATTAAAATTTTTTTTGGTGAGTTCAAGTCACATCTAAATCAAATTTATATTATGATAATAAAATATCCGAATATTCAAACAAAAGAAGTAATTGAAAAAAAACTAATTACTTTGTATAAAGAGGTGTATAATTCATTTAATTCTTAAAACAAAATTGATATATGGTATTTAATGAATATTAATAATAATAAAGACATTCAATAATATATATAAAAATATATTAATAAATAAATATTTTAATATGAACAATAAGATCTATATATAAAATATTTCAATTCTCATGCTAAGTAAAATGTTTCAAAATATGTAATTTATAAACATATAAAAACTTCATAAATTAAATTAGTAAACATATAATTTATTAAATTCCACTATTGGGCAGCCAAACCAAACCACTCATGGCTCTTCTCACCCATGGCCCTTTGGGCACCACTTTGAGGTCTTTGCAAAGCTTCATGAAGTGGTCTTTGGAGAGCTTCATTTTGTGTTTTGATTGTTAATGTGTAGCTCATTTTTGTCTCACATTAGTCATACTTAGTTTGTCTAGAAGAATTCTCACAATTAATATTTCATGTCTATGTATGTACTCATGGATTATGTTTTATTTTTTTCATCTAAAATGTTCAAAAGGTAAGCTTGCAATTTTAAGACTCCCTATTTGTACTACTGGTCTGGTTTTAGTGGGAAAATCAATAATAGAATGGAATATTTCATGTAAAACTTTATTGCACTAATAAATAGGAAATAATCAAACGAAAATATATAAATAATATCTTCAAATTAAGATCCATCAAAATAATAATTCATATTTCATATTTAAATTTAATTAATAAGCATATTCTGGCAAGGTTTGTAACTCATAATCAATTTGTATTTTTCATTTAGAGAGAATATTACTATATACAAGGAGATGGATACTATTGGGTTTCATCTCCTAATGTCACTTGGTCTTCCAACTTCCTTTATTTTTCTATTTATAATATTTACATAATTTTTCATAATCCCAAATATTATGTGTCAACATTCTCCCATCTAAAGGGATGTTGGTGAGTCCAAGCATAATTTTGAATATTTCAAACTTTTCCCTTCCAAGTGCTTTGGTGAAGATGTCTGCAATCTCCTCATTTGTGGAATAATGTCGTAGGTGGATTTTCTTGGCTCGAACATGATGTTGAATCAAATGGTATTTTGTATTGATGTGCTTCATTCAATCATGGAATTTTGGGTTCTTGGCCAAATTTATTGCAGAAGTGTGATCAATCAAAAGAGGACTTGAATGCACTTTGCAAATCTTCTAGATTTTCTTCACTTCATCATAGAGACAATGTCACTTTGGAGTTATTTGAGTACCCCATTAAGATACATTTGTGACTCCTTGCACCAAGTTTGTTTATCTGTTACTTAGGTATCAAGGCATAACAGTTGGAACCAAAAAACCTGAGATGTCTCACTGAAGGAATGTGGCCATATAACATTTCATATGGAGCCTTGTTTTTGATAACACGAGATGAACACCTATTACTTATATACACAGCAAATAGAACTGCATAAGCCCAAAACATCACCTTAACATTCTTGAAAAACATCATGGAACGTAAGATATTTAAGATTTTCATGTTGATTCTTTTAACTGCTCCGTTCTGTTGGGGATTATAGGGCACAATTTTTTAATGTTTGATCCCACGCTAGTGAAGATAGTTTTCAAATTTAGTTGAATTGTATTTTTTTCCATTATCAATATGAATAGAGCCAATATGATATTGTGCATCATTTTCAATCCATGCATGAAATTTCTTGAATATTTCAAAGGATTCAGATTTGTTCTTCAATAAATAAACCCAACACTTTCTGGTGTAGTCATCAACAAATATCATCATATATTTATTATATTTAGCAGAAGGAACATATATTGGGCCACATAAATCGTAATGAATGATTTCAATTTTTTTATGTGCTATGGAATGAGAATCATGAAAAGAATGTTTGTTGTGTTTTCCTAAGATACAAGCATCACATTTCTTAAGTTTCCTAGGAATAATTGGAAAAACAGTAACACAATTTTTCTTCAAAAAAGAAAGGTTGTCATGGTTCAAGTGTCCAAATCTATCATACCATAAAAGACTTGATGGAAGTTTACCTTCATCATAATGAGGACTACATGAAAATTTTTGTGCATGAAAAAAGGTTCCTTGTGGCTTTACTAGTCTTTCTTCCTCTATCCTGTCATGACAAGTGGGTGAGTTCATGATTTTTTGACCTCAACCTTGCCATCAAATATATGAATAGAGTATCCTTGTTGGTGGATATGGAATAAATAAAACAAGTTCACTACAAGGAAAAGAGCCTCTAGCGGATGTTTTGGAGGAATCCCTTACAAAAATAGCCCAGATATCCATTTGTAGTGGAGGTATCTAGAGTTCTTTGGTGGGTGGAGGTTTTACATATGTTTTTTTTCCGGTGTATTTATAATCATAAACTCCACCGGTGTGTTTAACTCATAAAGCACCGGTGCGTACTACAAATTGGCACACCGAGACACTGTGCTCTCTGTACAAACTTGCCCGATGTGTCTTATTACTGTAGCACACCGATGTGCTACTCATAAACAGGCCCGGTGTGTCTTAAAAACCTGCACTCAAATAGAAACAGGCCCGATGCGCTAGGCATAAACTGCTCGGTGCACCTCAAAAACCACGCACTGAAACATGGTTAAATAAATAAAAGTTACCGATAAAAAAGTATGCATTTTCACTTCTTTAGTGCTCTAGATCTCTCAAGCACCGGTGTGAATTCCCCTTATGTGAGGCACCCTGCCATTGGTGCTACCATTACACGCACTGTTCCCGTCCATTACCTGCCTTCTGGAGTTCGAATTTTGGAAAATGGTGGGCAAATTTAGTTTTGAAAATTATTTAACAAATATGCCTCCTAGATGCCCAAATGTACAGGTATTTTACTTCTTTCTCAATAATTAAACTTTTTAGCAGATTAGATTTGTCAAAAAATTTAAAATTTACCATTAAAAAAAAAAATCCTGCATCGTGCGCTTGAGCCATTCGGCTCGTGCCGTTCACAGTGCCACTTGTAAATTTATAGGCCGCACCGCGAATGGTGCCAATGAAAACTGCATCAGGTTTAGTGTGGTACTGAAAATGGCAAACAATTTTTTTTTAAAACTTATATGGCAGTGCAGTCATTTAAATGACCGCACCATTGACTATGTACCATTGTCGGGAGGGTGCTGCATTGACTAAACTATCCACCCTGGGGTGGATAGTTCAGTAAGCGTACTGCCCTCCGAACACTGGTAATAGTCAACGATGCAGTCATTTAAACGACCGCACTATTGACCATGTATTGATGTAAGGAGGGCGATGCACTAAATAAACATTTTTCCCTGCGGCGCATAGTTTGGTCAGTGCACCACCCTCTCGACACTAATACATAGTCAATGGTGTTGTCGTTTAAAATATCGCACCGTTGACCGTGTAGTGATGTCAAGAGGGCAGTGCACTGAAAAAACTATCCACCTTGGGGTGAATAGTTTGGACGATGCATCGCCCTCCCAACACTGGTATATAGTCAGCGTGCGATGGTTTCTGGTTGTAACGGGTCGTCGCGTTAATGTTGGGTGGTGCGATGACCTATTGCCATCACTTTGGTGAAGGTTGCGTCAATGTGATGCGAAAAAGTGTTCATGTTCTTGATGCGTTTAAAATTTTCATCACGCCGCAGGGGCGGTCGCGGTAAAAAATAATTAAATACCAATGTATTACTTTTTTGTTTTAATAAATATATATATATATATATATATATATATATATAATTATATATCATTAATAAAAAAAATATGTTTATTATGTATTATTCAATATTTTAGAGGCTGGTTTGAGGAACAACGAGGCTGTATGGTGCGCCATTATGTAATATATCGATTCGCTTATGGGAGAATGAGGAGGGAGGGGAACTTATGTTGCCCTCGCCTGGTGCAGCAACGCAATTTCTCTAAGGAGGCAAGCACTCCTCAAGTTCGCGAGGAGGCTGCAATACTGACATAATGAGTTGTTGGGACGCTCATCTTCAGGTGGAATACTTGCAAAAACTTTACGGGTTTTGGTCCCTGTCTGGTGGTACACGCCCACCTAAGGAGGACATATGTTTACCAATAAGCTGTCTAGGAAGGCGAAGGATTTTCCTCGTTCCCGAAGGTCCGTGACCTATGTAATGAGAGTTGGATGCGCGAGAATGCAGTGGCCGCCCAATATAATTTCTCATGTAGATTTTTCAGGTCTTTGGTGGTAAGCTACGTATTGCTTCGTTTGGTGCAGAAGAGGTGAGGTGCCTCTCACTACTGATGTTGGCCATTTCACACCATACCAGTGACAAGAAATGAATTAGTTACCCAATTTTATTTTATGTTGATTCTTTATTATAGGCGCCATGACTTGTGAGGTGGTATGCGATTTTTTTGTAGCAGTTTTGTATAGCATTAGATAGATGTCGTTCTCAGGCACATGGGAGGGTGAAATTCCCGTTTTCTTCAGAGTTATTTTGTTTATTTTTTGAGATGTTTCGAGAGACGAGGCCTACTTTTTTTTGGCTACACATACGGATGGAGATGTGGGGCCAGATGATGCCCAAGATGGGCGAGCCTGAATTTTCCACCAGGATATCTCATGATGAACTGGAGTTGCTATCCAATGTTGATGATCACGCCTTTGTTCTGGTGCCATGTCTGTATGTTGGTTTGGATTGGCGAGGGTGTGCCAACATCCTCTTCAAAGAGGATGAGTCGCCAGATGAGAGAGGTAATATTAGTGTTTTCTTTAAAATTATTCTAACGCATTCTTTAACTTGTTTTATTAAAATTGTGTAATGAAATTATCTAATTATTGTTGTGCACTTATATATATTTTATAGATATTGGGTCATTTATTGGCGATGAGATTCCACTGCCACTTAATTATCTAGGTGTAGATCCTGCTGATGAGGATATGGAAGATGTAAAGGATCAGGTCTGTGACAGGCCTGGTCCTCATGATCAGGCATAGGTACCGGTGGGTGTGAGGCATAGGCCTGACACTCGATTTAGGATGGAGTTGGGCGACTAACTCTGTCGACTCCTACTTGATGAGGGAGTTAGGCAAGTAATTATCAGAGAGATACATGATGATGATAGGCTGATAGAGATATGGAGATTCATGCCCCATGATATGTTGACCATGATGTGGCATATCATTGGAGCTACCAGATTATTGGTGCGGGCGAGGAGGGTCGGTCGACGTAGGTGTGGTGGAGATGCAGTACATTGACAGTCAAGTAGTGCATCATCTGATGATGATGAGGGGAGTGATCATCGTTCTAGTACTCCACTCTACCTCCACCTCGTGCCAGAGAAGATCATGATGAGTAGCCTGCAACATCCAATAGTCATGATCATGAACAGGCACCTGATCCTGAGAAGGGTGCATCCATCGATTGAGCAGGTCACCGTACGATCCACTGATCAACATGCTGGACCATCCACGAGTCTTCATGAGCAGGCAGTTCTTGATTAACATGAGGCACATCCAGATTAGCAGGGGCGTGATCAACATCTATCTGAGCATGTCAAGGCTGCACCATCGACTAAGCAAGCCTCAAGTAGTAGTGTTATTGATGTACCACTAGCTGAGATTTGACATTTATATGCAGTTATATTATAATTGTATATTTTTGACATTATATATATATATATATATATATATATATATAGTCCATGTATTTTATGTTCATGTTGCAGATGTACTTAATTTACATGTTGGTGTTCATCATGATGTGTATATTGTTAGGTTATGTTAGATATGTTCATTTAATGTGGAGCTTGCAGATAGATACGTATGTGATAGCAATTATTTGACATGAGATGTATATTTGATGTTTGTGTTGTGATGATGTTATACAATGCTTATGTTTTGTTAGATGATCACGATCATGATAATTAGATGATGTTAGCGAATTTGAATGTATTTTTAAGTCGAATATGATGTTTGTACGATGGTTATCATAATCATGATGTTTATTTTTAATATTAAATTGTGATATTTATTAAATATTATCTTGTAAATGTAATTGAAATTTTAATTTTAATTATATGTAAATATGTAAAATTGTAATTGTATTTCTAATTGTAATTTTAATTGTAATTGTATGTAAAATTTTAATTGTAATTGTAATATTTAATTTATTGTGAAATTATTGTAATTTTAATTTTAATTGTAATTGTATATATGCAAAATTGTAATTGTATGTAAAATCCTAATATTGCAATTGTAATATTTAATTTATTATGAAATGATTGTAATTGTAATTTTAAATTTAATTGTATGTTAAATATTTGTAAAATACTAATTCTATCAATGTGAAATGATTGTAATTGTAACTTTAATTGTAATCGTCTATATGTAAAATTGTAAAATTGTAATTGTATGTAAAATTCTAAAATTGTAATTGTAATTGTAATTGTAATTTTAATTTTTATTGTAATTGTATGTGAAATTGTAAAATTGTAATTGTAATTTTAATTCTAATTGTAACTGTATGTAAAATATTTGTAAAATTTTAATTGTATTAATGTGAATTGATTGTAATTGTAATTTTAATTGTAATAGTAAGTAAAATTTTAAAATTGTAATTGTATGTCTTGTCATCATTCAATTTTATTAAAATTTTTGAATTTGTAAATTTGTAAATTTGTAAATTAATTATCAAATTTGAACCATAACTACCGTAAATAAATGTATATTGTAAATATTGTTAAATTGCTGTAAATTTGTATGAATATAAATAATTGTAAAATAATAAATCTAGAATAATATAAATTTTTGTAACATAATAAAGTTTAGAAAATAATGCAAATAAATTCACGTACTTTAGAATTATCATTATTTTATTACAATCTTACATACCAAAAATAACAGTATACATTTTGAAGATATTATTCACACACATTTAAAGCAATGATGTAGTTGTATTATTTTAGGAATTGACATTATAAAAAAAAGAAATTTATACAGTATGCCATTGTTTTCGAGATCAACATAATTGAAAATTATCAAGTGAAATGATTTTAACATTAACACAATGCAAATTACCAATTAATTAAAAATATATATTATAATATTTCAAAAAAAATAGTCTTAGTTATAAGGTAATTAAGTTCTCTTCTTTATAAAACCCCATCTTAAAAAGTATAATGATGAAATAACACATGTACCATATCACTCTTGATTCTCATGATCACCCTCATTATCTTGCAGCTCACTTGGCATGATAACACTATTGTTCTCAAAAATATATTTTGATCTAGGGTCATGTCTCAATACAAACCACCAATCTCTATCAAACACATCTGGGTAGAAGAACACTTGGTTGCAGTGTTTGGGGAAAACATAGGGCTCCTTAGCTTCATCCCACATCTTTCTAGAGTTGATACATATTTTCATACTATCGTGATCTTCCTTTACATTATTTTGATCAAAGGCGTCCCACCACTTGCACCTAAAAATAACACATTGGAAAGAAGAGAAATCCACTTCAATGATCTCTTGTATCTTTCCGACGTAACCTAATCTCCATCATACTAGGTTTTGATCATGGTGGCTAGATCGACTAGATTGATAGAACTCAACTTCCACTCCATAGTCTTGTGTCATGTGTCCACCATAAACATTTTCTATGCGAAAATGGTGTCCATATGCCCAAATAGATGAGAACAAATGCACCTATAAAAAAGTTAAAAAATCATAGTGTCACGTGTGTTATAATAACCCAACAGTTAAAATATGAAATATATATGTAATTAAATTTCAAAGGTGCATTATTAAGTTTAAAATGTACTAAATATATTATTACTGAGTGGGTGCACCCAATCCCTACATTTAGCGCATCCTCTTCAGAACGCGTGTAACCACCGGTTTCACTGTATTTCTCTCTGACTTGGTGAGAAACCCACCTGTTGGGGCATATTTTTGGCATATTTTCTTTTAAATGATTGGGATAAAGCACAATTATACCATTCAACCATGTGAATTATTTCCTGTCACTATCCCATTTTATTCTCTTTTGTTCATAGAATGTGACCCACGGTTGTGTTGCTTTGGAATTGTAAAGAACGAATTTATTGATTGCTTCAATCAAATTGACATATAGTGCATATGAGATCAAAATATACATTATCTCAAAGTTCAACATGAATATTTACTTTGTGTAAATTTGAAAAATTATAAGTCGCTTACTCTTTATCAAGCACCTTTTTCCATTCGTTTGAAGCAACTCCCATTCTCTTTTGTCTTCATCCCTTTCATCGTCCCAAATCACCGCACCTAGTCTGTTAATGATTCGCTTGATGTAATCACTGGCATAATAGAAATACTCATATGATATGTACCCCTCTGCCATAGACCCCTCGGGTTTAGGCCTCTGTCGAACAAAACTTTTCAATTTATTCATGTACCTTTCTAAGAAGAACATCCAATGACAACAAACCACCCCAAATAATTCAACCTCATCTACTAGGTGGATTAGAAGATGAACCTGCAAGTCCATGAAACTCGTCGGTAGTTCCTTCTCAAACATAAAAACAATCTCGACTATCTCTTGACGCCACCGTGGAATTCTAGCCACATGAATCTCCTTTGGCATGATCCAACATAAAAATGCAGATAATTTAGATATGGCACATCCTAGGTCTTGGGGGAATTCATGTTTCACACACCCACACATGAACAAAGGATAATGACACTACAAAGTTATAAAAAAATGCAATAATATAAAAAATTGGTTATGTTTTATGATCTTTGCATGGGATAAAATTTATTAATATAACAAATAATAAAATCATGCTTTTTGACATTATACATACTCTTAGAATACTCAAATGGTCATGCGATTTCAACCCCGACAAATGGTCATCCACGGTGAAGCAGCGTCGTAGTAAAGACCCATATGAAGATGGCACCCTCACACCGATAATAACTTCCTTTACCAAAGAAAGATCATATTTTTCTAAAATCCATGGGACATCACCTTCTTTGAAATACCATGAATTAGAGGGACCAACACTTGCCTCTGATCTTGTACTTTCTAATCGTCTTGGCCAATGTTTCTTTTTAGTTTTTGAAGTAATAAGATCTTTCTTAACAGCCAATGTGTCACTTTGTTTCGATGATATGTGCGTCCATAAAGAAGATGAAACATTTTTAAATATATGCATGGGATATAATAAGTGGGTAATCTTAAGATGCTCCCAATATGGGAGGTTATAAAAGATAGATTTCCTTTTCATCCCAATGGGAAATTTCTCAACATAGGTGTCAAAGAATTTTGGATCATCGAACACAGGCTCCCCATTTGAATCGAAAATTTCTATGAATTCCTTCTCTTTCTCTCTCTCATATGCTCTAATCCATTCAGCTGGTGTTGTTATTAGAGGCCTTTTGGTTCTCTCTCATTTACCATTCAAAGCGGATGCTACTTTTATGTAAGGGTGTTCTTCAGAGAGGAATACCCTGGAGTAGTTATATAATGGATTTCGTAGGTCATTGAACCATATAGCTTTTAGAGAAGGTCCACAACATTTACATCCAAAATAACCTTTTGTTACAAGACCTGTGAGATTATTATATACAATATATATGCATGGCACGTTAAAAAATATCATGAAGATCAGAACAATTACAAAAAATTAAATAACTAATATGTGAAATAATATTGTTACGTATATAAACAAATAAATAAACATGTAATTTACCAGAGAAAACTCCTGAGCTTGGATAATTAGGTGTCATGTAAGCACATATGCCATACAACATAAAACTCCTCTCTGTTGCGATGGGTCTTGATACATCGTATACATTTATCCCATCCCATAATTCCTTCAATTCATCTACCAGTGGTTGTAAGTATACATCCATAGTCTTCACTTTTCTTCTACCAGGGACTATGAGAGCCAACATAAGATGTTCATTCTTCACGAACAATCATGGGGGATATTGTTATTGATCATGACTACAGGCCAAATAGAATAGTTGGTGTTCTGGAGGGAATATGGGTTGGCGTCGTCCATGGCTATGCTAAGTCGTAGACTTTGTACTTCATCCTTGAATTTTTTAGGCCATGTATCCTCTATATGCTTCATGTAATTGAATCTGTTGGGATTTGCATAAATCCAATCTCACTTCTGTGTGAGGCATGCCATCCCTGCAACATAGCTAATTCTTTGCAACGAAAGAGCCTTTGAATCCTTGGGATTATAGGCACGTGCCTCAATATCTTAAATGGAGGACTGTGTGATTTACCCTTATTTTTTGATTTATCATGCCTATCATGCCCACATTTTAGACATATCTCTTTGTATACATATTATCCTCTATATAAAATACAATTAGTTGGACATGCATGATATGATATGTACTCAACACCCAACATTTTCAAAAATTTCTTTTCCTCTTTGCAGCTATTGGGAAAGAAATTATCACTCGGAAGAACCTTACCTTTGAATAGCTTGTAGTTGGTGATCATGGACAATATTAAATGTACATTAATGTTGTAGGTTTTAACCCTGAACAGAAATTATCTACACATGAATCTTATAAAAGAAAATAAACAATAGCGAGAGCATAAAACATAAAACATATAAACACAGAGATTTTCCCCTGGATCCCAAATCAAGACGACCAACTTGATATTTCATTATATTCCTTTTAGAGTTACAACACATATATATACATGCTGAAGCATACATAAACCCTAATCCATTAACCTTGGATTAGAACATAACTGTAGTTCCCTTGACCGGATCTACAAAAATACTAGGGGCCAAAAACCATCGTACCCCAAAACTATGTGAAAAACCATGCACAAAACCATGGGCACAGACCGCCAATGGGCGCGTGATTAGTCGTGGAAAGAATATAACACATACCCAAAATTCTCCCACTTGTTGTTTTCTTTCTACAGGGGGCCACAAGAGAGCTTAGTCATTGGCCCAATTCTTCAACACCCATTGTTTCTCTACACCAAGAGAACATCTGAGTGCTCACAGACTTCGTCAATGCATCTGAAACATTCTTCAAAGTGTCCACCTTTACTAGCAACACCCTTTTAGCCTCAACCATATCTCTAAAAAAGTGATATTGAACATCAATGTGCTTTTTATTTGAATTATAAGCAGGGTTCTTAGCCAAGAAAACTGCACATTGGCTATCACAGTCTATCCTTATAGCTTTATGTACCAACCCCATACTTGAACACAATATCTACAACCAAACTGCTTCCTTGCTAGCATGAGTGGCTGCCATGTATTCTGCCTCTGTAGTTGAAAGAGCCACTACAAACTATCTTTTATTCATCCAACTGACTGTGCCTCCAAATAGGCTAAACACATACCCACTTGTAGATCTTATTTGGTCTAGATCTCTAACCCAGTCTGCATAAAAAAAAACACGAATGCCCAACATTCTTACCAATACTGGTCTTCCCTGGTAGCACAAGCCATAATCACTAGTGCCCCGAAAATATCTGAAAACCTGCTTCACTGCTGTCCAATGCTCCTTCCCTGGGTTTGACATAAACATGTTCAATACTCCCACTGCATGTGAAATGTCTGGTCTAGTACAGACCATTGCATACATCAGGATACCCACTACACTTGCATATGGAACACGTGACATATCCTCCTCTTCTTCTTGTGTCTTGGGACACTGTTCAGCAGACAACTTTACACCTACAGGAATAGGAACATTCACCGGTTTACTATCCTACATATTGAACCTCTGCAATATAGTCTCGACATACTTCCTCTGGTTTAACCAGAGCTTCCTCTTTGCTTGATCTCTCTTAATTTTCATGCCCAAAATATAGTTTGCAGCACCAAGATCCTTCATGTCGAATTTGGAGAACAGTTGGGTCTTCAAATCTTGGATAATTTATTTTTCATTTCCAATCAACAACATATCATCCAAATATAAGATCAAATATATAACACGGTCAACAATTATTTTAGAAAAAACACAGTTATCCTCCTTTCTTCTGGTGAAGCCAAGTCCCCATATATAGGTATCAAATTTCTGATACCACATCCTTAGTGACTGTTTTAACCCATACAGAGACTTCTTCAACCTGCATACCAGTTATTTCTTACCCTTCACCATAAAGCCTTCAGGTTGCTTCATGTAGATCTCCTATTATAGATCCCTGTGAAGAAATGCTATCTTCACATCCATCTGTTCTATCTCAAAATAAAATGCAACAACAACAGATAAAAGTAATCTAATAGAAGTAACTTTGGCAACAGGAGAAAAAATATCACCAAAATCAATTCCCGGCACCTGGGAATAATATTTTTCTACCAACCGAGCTTTGTGTTTCTCCACCTTGCCTTCTACATTCATATTCTTCTTAAACACCCATTTTCTCCCAATGCGCTTCCTTCCAGCTGACAACTCCACCAGATCCCATGCCTCATTTTTGTGCAAGGATGCCATTTCATCAACCATGGCCTCTTTCTAGAGTTTTCCATCCTCTAAATCTACTGCCTCCCTAAAAGTTCTGGGATCATCATCAGTTATAGTTAAGGCAAAACCTGAACAGAAAGCAGATGGACTATACCTTTCTGGTTACCTTCTTTCACGGACTAATCTTCTCATAGCTGGAGTTTGTGGCTCTTCCTCTTCTGAATCTTCTTCTGCTGTAGAGTCTGATTCGTACTCCTTTAGGTCAAACTCTATATTATTAGATTCCTTTGGTATGAATTCATGTTTAAAAACATCTTTCACCTCTCTAAACACCACATCTCGGCTATACACAACCTTTCTTGTTTCCAGGTTCCAAAGCTTGTAAGCTTTTAAACCATCCTTATACCCAATAAAGATGCACCTTTCAGATTTATTATCCAACTTGGTCCTTTTCTGCTTTGGAACATGTACATATGCATCACATCCAAATACCATTAGATGTGAAAGAGAGGGTTTCTTTTCAATCCATACCTCATGTGGAGTCTTATCCTCCAACACTGATGAAGGTGATCTATTAACTAGATAGCATGCAGTCTCCACTGCCTCTACCCAGAATTCTTGTCCTAACCTGGTACCACTGAGCATGCTTCTTGCCTTTTCCATTAGTGTTATGTTCATTCTTTCTGCAACTACATTTTGCTGAGGTGTGTATGGAGTAGTCTTCTGTCGTGCTATATCACACTTCTTACAGAACTCTTCAAATTACTTCTTGCAGAACTCCCCACCATTATATGTCCTCAACGCCTTTATCTTCTTCTTTGTCTGGTTTTCCATCAAAGCCTTAAATTATTTAAATTTGTCAAAGACTTCAGATTTCTTCCTCAAGAAATATATCCATGTATTCCTTGAGAAGTCATCTATGAATGAAACATAGTACACAAAATTTCCCAGTGATGGAACTGACACAGGTCCAAACACATCACTGTGCAAGTTCTAATATCTTGTTCGCCCTCTTAGCACTAGAAGGAAAACTCACCCGATTCTTCTTCCCATATACACAATGTTCATAGAAATAAAAATCCAGAGAGAAATTAAACATAACTTCTACCATACCATTTCTATGCAGTATCCGAAGGCCCTTCTCTCCAATATGTCCAAGCCTTTGATGCCATAGCATGGTATTTTCTCCAGAGACAGCTCGGCTTTCCGCTCCACTTTCAGGAACCACAAAATTGTTACACCCATCAATAACAGTGCTACCTTGTAGCTTTTACATATTTCCAGTCCGAACTCCCCACATTAATACTAGTGCTCCCTGAACCATCTTGCAGACATCTTTCTCGAAAATTGTTTTTACACCTGCATCATCCATCCTGCTTACAGAAATCAAATTTCTGGCCAATGCAGGAATATGCATAACACCAAGAAGTGTTCTAATCCTTCCACCTTGCATATTCAGTTTGAACTTTCCATGTTCGACGATTCTAGCCTTCCTATCATCCCCTAGGAAGACATCACCACCATCATATCTCTCATACTCGCAGAACCACTCCCTATGGGGAGTGAAGTGAAAGGATGCACCTGAGTCAATCAACCATGACTCATGATCTACATGTGTATTTGAAGAAGAAGCCAAATACACATCCCCACCTTCATCCGAGGTGGTTTTTGCCACTGCAGAAGGAGCATCATCAGATCCCTTTCCTCTCTCAGGAGCTTTAGATCTGTAGTCCCTTTTGTAGTGCTCTTCCTTTCCGCATTTCCAACATACTTTTACAAACTTTCCAGGAGATTTATATCTCCCTCTAGATTTCGATCTCCCACTCGAAACCTTATTCTTGTTTCTTTTTTGGGACCTTCCTCGTACAAATAAGTCATCTCCATTCTAACCTGTTGGAAATACTGAGAGTGGGGGGTGAATCAATACTCCTTTCAATTAGAGCATAAGTTAATCTTCAATTATTATCAGTGTTTGTACAATGATAGCAGTAAACAAGATGAACACAAATGCACACAGTTTTTAATGTGGAAACCCACTCTGTGACAAAAACCACCTAATTATTTTCTAATAATTCTTTAATATTCAACTCCAATTGAAAATAAAGCTCCAACTTCCTAGAATCTAGAAAAGCATTCTTCTCCAGCTCCCACTGGATAGACGCTCCAACGCCCGAGATTCTTTAGTATTCAACTGAATGGATTCCCCAACACCTAATGAGCTACTACTCACCCTAGCACCACCCTACCACCATATAGAAGAATAAAAGAAGAATGGACTCCCGTACCAGGGAAAATGGTCCACTTTACAATGATATAGAATGATGCAGAAGAAGAAGATATGCTAGACCATAACCCAAACTTTGACACAACCACCTAATGATGATCCTAGACCTCCCAACACCGCCTCTTCAACCCTTGGCAGATAGAAACTAGTACAATTTGTACAATAATGTATTTACAATGACTAAGTACAATGATACCTTTACAATGATTGTATGCAGTGCTGCCCACTTGAAGACTTCATATGATGAAATTCTTGCTGCTGTTATGCACCTTGGTTGCTGCTCTTGTCATGCTACCCTCTGCTACACCTTGCTTTTCTTTGCTCTTGTAGAAGGCAAGTGTAGCATGGCCTTTACTGATTAGCTTTTCTTGCCTTCTAGAACTGAAGTATTGAATCTAGTGTATCTCTTGTTTATTTTGGATCTCAATATTTGAAAATTGATCCTCAGTGACCTCTAAACTTATTTCCAGTGCCATGAGTTATTTAATTTGGATTCTTGAAGGATTGTTACATTCTACGATTGCCCTAATTACTTGCATTATTTATTAGAAATAGACTGTGTGCCACGTATGTTTCTTCATTTTCTACGAAATTGATAGAAAAAGTCGAGCGAACTATCTACCACTTTTTACATAATTCCAATCCGATACTCAGAGAGAGAGTTATGACGATTTTACCAAGGTCACTTGTTTGATATGAATTTCAAGAGCCTGCAAAAACCCTAACTTCCACAGATCTTATCTCCAAAAATGTTGCGCACCTTGATCTGAAATTTTTACTGTAGCTTCCTCAGGATTTTGGCTTCACCTCATAAATATTTCAGCTTCTGAGCCTTCATAGAAAAAAATTTAGACCAAAATTCCACAATGACCTGTTTCAGATGGCCGAATTCCTTACATAAGGAGGAAATGAGGATCACAATTTATATACATGCTTAAGTTGAGAGGGGCTTCAACAAGTGAACATGGGAGGGATTTTAGGAGTTTAAAAAATATTAATTATGATTTTTCAATGACCCATGCCCCAACCCTATGGGGTTTTAGCCCACTAACTGGGGGTAAAAACTTCAAACAAGAATATCTCTCAAACCATGAAGAATTACATGGCGTGCCATATATCAACGGAAACATCTCGACAAATAGAAACCATAAAAAGCATTATTGACCCAAAATATATTAATTTGGTAGGTTAAAATTCCCATGCAATATTGGGTTAGCCCCTGGTGTTTCTTGGGTTGACATCAATGACAACCGCTGATCAACATAGCCCTCCATATTTCTCCATCTCATTTCCTCTGACAACAAGGCTGAGATAATGTCATCAAAATTCAAGGTAGTTGTATTGCTACCTATTGCAATAACCAGACTGTCACACAAGTTTGGTAGAGAACACAACAAACTGATGAACTTATCTTCATCTGATATTTTAATGTCAACAGATGACAACTGACTTACCACAATATTGAAGGGGTTCAGATGCTCTGTCACAAGTCTCCATCCTTCATCCTCAGGTTATACATATTTTTCCACAGGAACAACTTATTTACTAGAGACTTAGATTGGTACAAAGTCCCAAGTTTTTCCCACAAATTCTTTATCGTAGCTTCCCCAGATACATTCAACAATACTGAATCTGAGACACACAACCGTATTGTGCTCTTAGCCTTCTGATCCAGTTTTTTCCAGTCTTCAGCTAACATTGCCATTGGTTTAGTACCTGGATCTACCACGATTCACTGATCTTTATCCACCAGCAGATCCTCCATCTTGAGCTTCTACAACTCAAAACTCTGACCATTAAATTTATTGATCTCTATCTTTCCGCCACTCACCATCTTCTTTCACCATAAGAATTGATCCCGCAGATATCCCACTGAATAGGGTCTACCTCAGGCCCAAGCAAAGAGCCCTCAACAGCAAAGGCGTCCCCTTGAAGCCGAAATAGCTTTGACACCAAATGTAGGTTTTAACCCTGAACATAAATTATCTACACACAAATGTTATAACAGAAAATAAACAATAGCGAGAGCATAAAACATAAAACAGATAAACACAGAGATTTTCCCCTGGATCCCAAATCAAGACGACTAGCTTGATATTTAATTATATTCCTTTTAGTGTTACAACACATATATATACATGCGAAAGCATTCATCAACCCTAATCCATTAACCCTGGATTAGAACATAACTGTAGTTCCCTTGACCGGATCTAAAAAAATACTAGGGGCCGAAAACCATCGTACCCCAAAACCATGTGCAAAACCATGCACAAAACCATGGGCGTGGACTGCCCACCACAAATTAAGGAAATAATTTCTCAAAAAATGCCGATATATATAACACATACCCAAAAAATGGCGATATAATTATTAATGTTCATAAAATTGACCATTTGTAATGTTCATTATGTGATTATATTTCTCAAAAATATAAGGAAGGACTTTATGGTCATTTACCTCAAAATTTCCGAGAAACATGCATTTGACAAGCCAAAATTTTCTTTAAAGTTGTACAATAACATCATTTTTCCCAACTGGGTAGACTTTGACTGACTGCCAGTTCCAAAGAGATGGGTGGTGGAAGAAAATTTAAGGCTTTCCAAAAAGGTATCAACGATATGAGAATCATCCCCTAGCTGATCATCATTCTGGAATGCATCTAACAACACTGTCTCCATTGCAATCGCACCCCTTAAGTAATCATCCATACTAAACTCTGTTTGATTGCCTCCATTTCCATCTTGTGAAGAACTACTATTGTTTTAGTCATTCCTAATTGGTGAATCTGGACGTAGTGGGAATTGAATAGGTGGTTGAGTCAACCATTCTTGGTATCGTTCCTCTCTGATTTTTTCTCTTAATTCAACCTTCTCTCAATTTGACATTGTCGTGGGGTGCAACGAAAGATGGTAGGTAGGTCACTCATCATCTCTAGAATCTTAATAATTTCAAAAAATATATTTGAACATGATTAGTACAAAATCTATGATATCAATTAGTAAGCACGTCGAAAATGCATGATTAATTGGTTTGATATTGAAATAATTACATTAATATACCAAACAATTATTATTACCATCATTGTCCTAGGATTGTGGCTAGAAGATGCAATGTTACAATTGGCAGGGTGAAGCGGCTATCCATTTTCATCTACCAAATGTGCCTTGCGGTATGCTGCTCGTGATAAGAGCTTCCAACGTTTTGGAGTTGTTTGAATATTTTGTGCATCTGAACTTGATTCTAAATCTGCATGAACCTGCAAATTTGTATACATTAATTTTATCAATCTGACTGACATGGATAAAAAAACAAATTCAATTATATAATGAAAATATAAATAAAATCTGAAGTAAATATTACGTCTCGAGATGGATAGGGAGAACTCTAGGATGGACTTTGAGAAATATTATGGAATGAGCTGGATTTTGAAGAATTGTCCATTCGATATAATTATGATATTTTCTCCCTGCATTTGAGAAAAATTAACAATATTTTTTTGTGTACACACCTAAAAGTAATTTTGGTGCCTTAAAAATGGACTTATTGTTATGGATGCTAATGTACACTTAACCACACCGATGCATTTTAGTTACTGCACACCGATGTTGTGTTATTAATTGATGCATCAATGTCGAATAGCCGCAAATAAAAAAGCACAACTTTACTTTTTTAAAGTGAAAAAAGCGATAAATTGAAAAATGGACGGAAAATTATTTTCGAAAATATAATTTCATAAAGCAATTCTTTAAATAGTAAAAAAATTTCATTATTTCATTATTTTTGCAAAAAATTTCAGGGAGAGATTTGCACGAGAGACATACCTGGAGCAAGAGAGCACGATAGCACTGTGGAGCAGCGAAATATTTTCGAACAGAACTATTCAGACAATTAAAATTCCAAGCCTCTAGTGATTCAAATCCTGTAGCATAGAATTTCAAACCATCTAGTGATTAAAGTTTACTATAATAATTGTTTTTTTTACATTTTCTATTTGATTTAATACATGGTAAGTAAAAAATTTAAATTTTACTGTTCATTTTCTGAAAAAACAAAAAAAAATCGATTCTTACGCTAAACCCTTGATTCTTTTTGTTTCTACCCTTGCTTCTTCCTGTTTCTGTGACTTCAGAATTAGGGCTTTTTATTTTATATTTATAAGGTTTGTATTGCTATATATATAGGCCTACGACATCTACCTCATGGGATGAATTACAGAGTTGAATCCCAATCCATGTCGGCCCTTGCGTGAATTTAAAAAAATAGAATTTTTTAATCGGTGCACCCTATGTAAAATAGCGCACAGGTGCGCTATTTTAACACATTTCACCGTGCATGTATTTTTTGATAAAAACTATTTAAATTTTTTTTTATTTTTAATCTATGCGCCCTGTGTAAAATAGCGCATCGGTGCGCTATTTCATTATATCACACTACTCACGTACTGTTGGCAAAAATAATTTTTTATTTTATGTCTGTGTTAATCGGCGCACTGGTTAACATATAATGCACCGGGTCTCCTTGTTGACAGAGAGCATTGTACGGTGGTCCCCTATTTTCTTGGTGCGTTTATAAGAACATGCAGTACCACCCCCTCCATGATATCATATGCTACAAAAATTAACACTAGAGCATCGGTTCTCCTTTTTGACAGAGAGAACCGTATGATGTTTCTATTGTTTTGGCGATGTGTTTATAAGAACATGTTGCACTGACGTTGGTGCGTACTTCTTGAAAGGCGCACTGTTTTCTTGATTTTTTTTTTTTTTACCTGAAAATTTTGTGGTTTATTTATAAATAATATTAATGAATGGTATGGTACAAGTTTCATATTGATAAATAAATGAATGAAAAAATATGAAGTAACAAAAATAATGATAGCACATCGAGAAAAGAAAAAAAGGCAAGTTCTTTATAAATTCTTTACAAAAATTATTATTTTTGAACTATATTTAAGTTTAAATAATATGTATTTTTTAATGTGTATCATGCATAGACACAAAATGATGAAGCTCGATAAGATTATTTTTTATCTAGGACCAAAAGAGCGTAAAAGCTTGATGGAAAAATTACAGAAGTATGAATCAGGTGAATGAAAAAATACTATCGATCCAATATGAGTTTATTTTTTAAAATTTTCATTAATAATTTACTTAAAAATATTAGATAAGATGTTTCAAACAATCTACTAATTCACATATGTTTAATGTTCTACAAGGACCAACAACTCAGAAAAAAGAATTTTGTTCTATGAAAAGAAAAAAAATAGAACATGCGTATGAAAATTAATTACTCCTTAGCTCATTTGGAGTGGTGCTGGAGGTTAATGAAAGGGGGAAAAACTTTTACAAAACTTTGAGGGATCTAGTGGAATGAATGTATAGACGTTTTTCTACTTACAATACAAAAATCAATCCAATATTCCAAGAACCAAATTTTATCTAAACTACAGGATGAGTTTCTAGAGAATTGGTCAATGAGACATGTTAGACTTTCAATAGCAAAAACGCACCACAAAAAAAAAAGACTGAAAAAAAATATTCCTTTAAATGTTTTTTCTAGAATTATATGTATATATTACTAGAAAGCAATCATTTATAAATATCACTTTTGTTATATTTACTTTTCATATATCAATATAAAAATTAAATAGTTTATTGTCATGTTACATTTTCAGGAATATTATGAAAATCTCAAAGGATGAATGAGATGATATCAGAAATATGCTAGTAGGAATGTCCAAAAAGGTGTACAAAGAGATGGTTAAAGAAATGGACATAATTTCATCGCACGAGGAGCCATCTCAACAACAACATGCTTCAAATGTAATATGTAATCATTGAATTTTTCGATTAGGTATAATAAATAAACAATTTACCATTAAATATTAATTTTCAAGTATTTTTTTGCAGAAAAGGAAAGAAAATGGAACCCATTCAGCACATAAAACAAGACGACAAGGAAGAAAAGGGTTGATATCTAAGTTTGTGAGTAATTTTTACTTCCTTATAACAACTTAACTATATTTCATTTTTGTATATTTTAAGTTGTTTTACAACAATCATCATTGAATGTCTTCAAACAGGTACTAACATACAAAGAAGAACCATTGAGCGAATTGATTGATATTGAGTTAAATATGGGTTTTTAGTATATGTTGGCATATCAGAAATTAATTGTGGAATTTGTAAGCATCTATTAATCTTGTTTTACTTAAGCTTCGTCTATAATTAATAGAACAAACAAATCTTTTATATCAAATATTTGATTTGTTATGGGATATAAAACTTGCAGGAAACAAAGCATGGAACTGCACCAACAAATGAAACATTGAAATATGACATGAAATTTCGTTTTGAAAGAATGTGTATAGTTCATGAGTCAATTCTTGCTATGGTACTATGTCATTTCTTTTCGATTTACATTGATGTATATTATTTAATATTTCAATTTTCAAAAATTTTCTTCTTAAAAAGGTAGAAACAAAAATGCTTGAATGCAAAAGTAGTTGGTATTTTATAGTAATCCCTACATAAATGGTGGCATTATTTTCTCACCTCCATTGTGAAAATATTCAAAAATGGTGCAACCGAGTTTGTTGTGTTGATATGAAGCTGACACTGCCGATATTACTTGAGAATCTATGATCATCTTCATTATATTTGCATTTTATAATACTCATTTGTGTTCTTGCCTTCGTAACTGTCATTAAAAAATAACAAAGCTTATTACCATTCTTTGCAAATTTCGAGTGAGCTTCTTAATTGTTAAGTACATTATCTAAGGTGTCTATAATCATGGCACCATTGATCCAGGTGAATATTGGTGGCCACCTGCCTATTCCACTTGGGCCCCCACCATTGTCTCTTTCATTTTTTCAGTTTCGGCATAACTTACTATTTTTAGCAGTTTTTCGGGCCCTGAACTTCCGGAGCCATTTTGAGGCCCTAAACGACGTTTTTTGGGTATCATTTTTACCGACAAAGTTGATCATAAATTCATCCCGAAAGTTGTAGTCCTCGGATAGAGCTTTCTAATGATGTATCATGTGCGTCAAACAGAGATAGTATGCCAAAGTTACGTCCCTGGGAAGTTGAAACACCAATTTACCGAAATGGGGCCCATAGTTTTGGCGCTTCATCTCCTAGGGTTAGGTTTCTCCATTATTTCTCAATAATAAATAGGCCCTCGAGCCTCATTGTAACTCAGTTCAGAGGCCTGTAGCCGCCACATCTCTTCTCAGAGATAGCTACCAGTGCCCTAGCTAGTTTTATTTCCATTCTGTCTGTAAGCAAATTTCAGCTCTTTGATATTAATGAAATGAAGTGTTATTTCCGCTGCATCTCTGTATTTATGGTTATGTGTTTATTCTGTTGCGTTCCTGCATAAATCCGGATCAGTGGTATCAGAGCGGTCTGCTTTTTCTCGATCCTTCTTTGCAAGTCCCCAACGAGGTCGGGGTATAAGGAGCTAGGGCTTGATCTGGTGGAACCTTTGCAAGATCAGCCTCGCAAACCTCGACGGACGCCCATGGGGGACGAAAAGAAAGATGAGGGAGCAGGAGATCCTATCAAAATATTGCTCGAGGAGGCTCTCGAAAAACAAAGGAACGCGATGATGGATAGCTTTGCTCAGATCCTTCAACGGCTGCCCACCGGCGGCGCATCTGCATCCAGTAGCCACTCTGGAGTTGCGACTCCCTTTAAGGTACAAGTAAATTTTGATATTCCCATATTTGAGGGTCAAATAGACGCAGATGCCGTAGATAGATGGTTGAATCTATTAGAAGGATATTTCTCTGTTCATGACTTTTCAGACCGGGAGAAGATTATTTTTGCACTCCTCAAAGCTACCCCCCATGTTAAGGACTGGTGGGAAACCTACTGTGAGAACAAGGACCAGAAAGACCCCTCTCTATTCTCAGCCGTACCAACTTGGAATTCTTTCTGAGACGCCGTCAAGGAACAGTACTATCCCGTGGGGAGCTATGAGGACAAGTACATACAATTGACCACACTGCGATAACAAAGGGATCAAGATGTGCATGAGTCGACGCAATTGTCGGCACTGCGTACAAAGTTGAGCATCAAAGATTCTAGGAACATTTGGTGCTAAAGAGATTGGAATTGCCTGGTGATGACACACTGATGAGGAAATGGAGTTCGACATCTCCTTGCTTGGAAGTGACATACCGTGGCGTCGTTAAGATTGGAGCGGAAATTAAAATGTATGAAGCGAGACTTTGGATCCTGCGAATCAAATATGGTACAAAGCCCAAACCGCAACAAAGGACAAGAGTTGCGTGCGTGCTAAAGACAACCCGTTAAAGCCACAAGAAAAGAACAACACCGCAAAGCCAAAGAAGGACACGGGAAAGTGGTGTGAGTTCCATAAGAGCTCCACTCACAACACAAGTGAGTGTCGGGCCAAGCAGTCGCCAGTGGCCGAGATGAGGGGCCGAGTCGCATGGCGTTCGACCCAAATCGTAACTCGGTGAATGAAAGGGAAACAGACCAACATGCGGAGCTCAATGCCACCGTTGCCACTAAAGGGTCTGTAAGGAGGAACGCAAGACCTAGAGGAGGAGAAACGTTTCTTCCACCTCGTACGTGGGCAAGCGTTCCGGCGTGGCGGGCTCATTGTCGACAATGGGAGCCAAAAGAACCTCATTTCAGCAGACGCCGTGAAGCATTTAGGCTTGCCGACCACAGCTCACCCACATCCATACACCATCGGGTGGCTTCACCAAGGACGATATCTCCGCGTCAGCCAGCAGTGCCGCCTTCCCTATAGCATCAAGCCCTTCACGGATGAGGTATTATGTGACGTTGCTCCTATTGATGTTTTTGATGTATTATTAGGACAACCATACTTGTGGAAGTGTCATGCTTTGTATGAGTCTCGACCTCGTGCTGTTATTATTACTTTGGGAAATAAGTTGTACAGGATACCAGAGGTACCACCTCCTACGACTATCTCTTTGGTTACTGCAAAACAATGCAGTAAGCTCATTTCCCAAACCAAGAAATTCGTTTTCCTGATGATCCGCCCCCAGGGCAAGAAGAAGACTGTGGCCACGACCTCCAGACAGGACCCCTCTGCACGACAACAACAAATGGATAAGGTCGTGGAGGAGTACGGGGACATCTTCACCTCACCCACAGGGGTTCCTCTGCACTGCCAGGTCAAGCACCCGATTGATCCGACCCCAGGTGCGCCACTACCCAATGGACCGATCTATCGACGCTCTGTTCTGGAAAATGATGAAATCAAAGAGGCAGATTCAGGAGCTGTTGCAGAAAGGTCACATCAGACCAAGTTCATCGCCCTGTGGGAGCCCGATCGTGTTGGTACAGAAGAAGGATGGGACGTGGAGACTTTGTATTGACTATCGGGTGCTGAACAAGATCACCGTCCGGAATAGGTACCCAATCCCACGGATTGATGACCTTCTGGACCAACTCAAAGGTGCAAAATATTTCAGCAAGATCGACCTGAAGTCTGGGTATCACCAGGTACCAATTGAACCCTCCGATGTGTGGAAGACTGCCTTCAAAGCCAGGGAAGGCCTTTTTGAATGGCTGGTCATGCCTTTCGGGTTGACGAATGCTCCCGCAACCTTCATGAGGATGATGGACGACATCTTGCGGCCATTCACCAACTCATTCGTAGTGGTGTACTTGGATGACATTCTGATCTTCAGCAAGACTTTGGAAGAGCACCTTCATCACATCCGACAAGTCCTCCAAACACTGCGGCAACACAAGTTGTGTGCCAATTTGGAGAAGTGCACGTTTGGCATGACCCAGGTTCAATCTCTGGGATACATTATTGATGAAAGGGGGGTGCATGTGGATCCAGCCAAGATCCAAGTCATTCGGGATTGGCCAGCCCCGACTACTATAACAGAGCTTCGCAGCTTTCTGGGTCTTGCTAATTTCTACCGTAGATTCGTGTTGGGATTCTCTCATATCACTTGGCCCTGGAGTCAAGTCACCAAAGGAGGAGCGAGAGCAAAATTCTTTTGGTCGGAACCTCAACAGAAGGCGTTCAAAGAATTGAAAAATCGCCTCTGTTCTGCCCCAGTGCTCACCTTACCAGACTTGCAGCAGCCATTTGAGATCGAGACAGATGCCTCTGACTATGCTATTGGGGCAGCTCTTACTCAACAGGGACATCCAGTGGCATATCACAGTGAGACATTGTCTGAGACAATTCGCAAGTATCCCACCTATGACAAAGAAATGTATTCCATTGTCCAAGCCTGTCGACAATGGAAGCATTACATTTTGGGGAAGGAAACAATCATCCACACAGACCACCGGCCCCTGCAGTTCATACAGACACAAGGGAAGTTGCAGAATGATCGCCATCAGAAGTGGTCCACATATCTCCAACAGTTTCATTTGAACATCAAGTACAAGAAGGGTAGCACCAATAATGTTGCAGACTGCCTCAGCCGACCACCGATCGTGGCGCTCACCACCGTGCTCAACTCTTGTGGGCACGAGACTTCTGATTGGCCGTTTCTCTATGAGAGTGACCCAGAATTCGGCCACACTTACAAGGCACTCTTGGGGGGCACACAAGTTCCAAATTTTCACCTCCAAGATGCACTTTTATGTCACCCGGGACACCTTTGTGTTCCTTCAAGCGAGCGTGCCAAGATGATATGGGAAGCACACTACAGTCGAGTCGCTGGGCATTTCGGGGTCGAGAAAACAGTAGCAATACTACAAAAGTATTTCTATTGGCCTAACCTTCGAAAGGATGTCGAGAAGCACATCAGATCCTGCACTGCTTGTGCCATTGCCAAACCGACCATCAAGAAGCAAGGCCTATATACTCCACTACCTACCCCTAGTTGACCTTGGGAATCCATCTCCATGGATTACATGTCGGGCCTGCCTTCTACTAAGAATGGAAATGATTGTGTTTTCGTGGTCGTTGACAGATTCTCGAAGATGGCCATTATGGTGGCCTGTAAGAAGAATATCACAGCAGAAGCCACTGCTAAACTCTTCTTTGAACGAGTGTGGGTGCACTTTGGGATCCCACAGTCTATCATATCAGATCGAGATAGCAGGTTCCTCAGCACATTTTGGTCCAGCCTCTGGTCAATGTTTGACACAAAGCTCACCAAGTCCACAGCTTTCCATCCCCAAACAGATGGCCAGACAGAGGTCGTCAACAGAATGATTGTACACATTCTGCGCATGTACAATTAAAAGCATCCACGCACATGGGACGAGAGCCTCCCTTATGTACAACATAGTTATAACCGGGCTCTCCACAGTTCAATTGGCCATAGCCCCTTTCAGGTGGGCTTGGGATTCCAGCCACTATGTCCCATTGACGTAGCCATGCCATTTGCAACTGCTCAGGCCGATTCAGCTCATGTCCAGTCTGAAGTTGACAAAGCAAGTAGCTTCATCGAGCGCATTCAACACATCCGCCAACAGGTTCATGATATATTGGACAGAGCCAATGCGAAGTACAAGCAGCGCCATGATCAACACTGGGTGCCACACAAATTCCAGGTGGGCGACAAAGTATGGCTGCATTTGCAGAAGGAGCGCCTCACTGGACCTCACCGCAAGCTTCGCCCGCTCCGATACGGGCTGTACACCATCACCAAGGCTGTAGGGAACAATGCTTTTGAGCTTAGTATTCCACCATTCCTTGGTCTGCACCCAGTCTTCAATGTGGATCGCCTTCGTCCTTACTTCCCACCTCTACTGGACACTTCGGACATTGCAGAACAACTCACACCAACAGAGTTAAACCCAGACTGCATGGAACAAGCCACCACAGATTGTATGATGGACATGAAAATTAAGAACACTCGCCAACAGAGGATCCAACTGTATCGAGTTGTCAAAGCTGGCCAACTTCTGCACCAAGGAGAGTGGTTCACCAGGGACCAAGTTCAGCAGAAATTTCCTCATCTCATGGAGGAACTTAATGCAATGGGGACCATTGCTTCCTAAGGGGGGAGGAATGATCCAAGTGAATATTGGTGGCCACCTGCCTATTCCACTTGGGCCCCCACCATTGTCTCTTTCAATTTTTCAGTTTCGGCATAACTTACTATTTTTAGCAGTTTTTTGGGTCTTCAACTTCCGGAGCCGTTTTGAGGCCCTAAACGACGTTTTTTGGGTATCATTTTACCAGCGAATTCGATCATCAAATTTGTCCTGAAAGTTGTATTCCTCGGATAGAGCTTTCTAATGATGTATCATGTGAGTCAAACGGAGATAGTATGCCAAAGTTACGTTCCTGGGAAGTTGAAACACCAATTTACCCAAACGGGGCCCATAGTTTTGGCGCTTCATCTCCTAGGGTTAGGTTTCTCTACATTACTATCAATAACAGTTCTCGAGCTCATCAGAATTGGGGCCTCTCGCAGGCTCCACGCGCATCTTCTCGTAGATGAAGCACAAGGCCCTAGCTAGTTTTATTTCCATTCTGTCTGTAAGCAAATTTCAGTTCTTTGATATTAATGAAATGAAGTGTTATTTCCGCTGCATCTCTGTATTTATGGTTATATGTTTATTCTGTTGCGTTCCTGCATAAATCCGGATCAACCATATTCTTGGATGCCCATTGCCTATTTTTCATTAGAAAGCCTCAATTAGAAATCCATATTTACTTTTGTAAAATTGAAAGGCAACTACAGCTACTACCCACGCATCTGCTCCAATAAAACTCAGAAGTTCAATCGAATACATTATATACACCTTAGCCTATTGTTCATTAGAAATCCTCAATCAAAAATCCATATTTACTTTTGTAAAATTGAAAGGGAAACTACAGTTTCTACCTGCACATCTACTCCAATAAAACTCAAAAGTTTAATCGAATACTTTATATACACCTTAGGTGCAAAGGGAAGAATAATTTGTTAATAATTAATCTTCCAACTGAGTCCATAGCACTATAGTGCCAACATTTAACTAATGACTCTTGCATAGCAGAATACCCACATATATATATCTACAAAACAGTCAACATTGTAGTTATTTGCAAGATTTAACTAATGACTCTTGCATAGGAGAAATTTTTTTCCGCTTAGGGATTCAAGAAATTTTTACCAAACCTCCATACATCTAGAGTGGATATATGCATAATAGGGATGGATAAGATTTTTCTAGGATTTTTATTTTATTATTTTCATTGCTTTAAAATTTAATAAAATGTGTGAGATGTATATATCTTGACAACTTTATTTAATTCTATTTACCAATTTTGTGATACTACAAAAAGGACATCAAATAAGTAATGGTTATAAGTTACATAAGTATTGATAAGGTTTATCAAGCATGATACCTATCCAACTTCATTAACTAAGTGCTTGTACTCAGCTTCATGATTACACTGGTGAAATGAGCAATACATATCATTATTTCCATAATTGAGCTTGATTGATCTATGTTCTTAGCTGAATGCTTGTAAATTACTCAGTCGTATGCTTACTTATATAGTAGGAGTAAGCTATCTTTCACTATGATATCTAGCTTTTCTTTTACTCTATTAAATCATGTGTTTATCCATATAGAGCTTACATATATCCATATTCACTCACATATGGGTAAATACAATGGTAATCACTCATTCCAATCACACTTAGTACTCAACATTATCTGATTTCACTAAAGGTGCTTGTGTTTCCATAAGAGATACATGTTGTATTACGTTGATACTTCAGAATCACTATTACTAATCAGCTTAGTAAGAACCATCATAACTAGCTTATACTATCCATTATGTTCCAGTATCATTGATTACTAGAATCTTACTAGTTAAGATCAGCTTACAACTTGGAGGTTATGTTTTAATAGTGGTAAGTGAAACATGACCCTTGTAACTATTAGTATAAGTACCATTGTATTCATTATTTAACCTTACTTCTTTTATTACACTTATCTCTTAGATCTATTCCCATTAAGAGTTGTAATCATATAGGTAACTAAGACTATGTATTAAGCAGCTTATTGTTAGTTAGGGTAGTTAGTACTAATCGTAAACAACATTGAAGGTATTCTAATCTATATTTGTTGAAGTTGAGCTGCCATGGCCACAACATCGAAGCAACACCAAAGCCAACATCCCAAACATGAGAAATATTAATTCTCTAAATCTCAACATCATTACCCCCATCTAATAGTCATGAGGTTCAAATTATTTTTTATCATAATAAATTGGTTAACAATTTTGATATAAGGTATCTAATGTAATTATTTTATTTTTGGTTAACACATTGAAATATTGTTTTAGAAATAGATTTAACATTTTGAAAAATATTGTTTTAGAAATAGATTTAACATTTTTAAAATTTCCTGAATACTCCTTGCTACTTTATAAAACCTAATCTTTTCTTTCTTATTCCTGAACTAAAGCTTCCTAATCTAGCTAGCTTTCTAATGCCTCAAAGAGTAGAGCTGTATGTGTGACTTTTGACATAACTTCATCAACCACTACCACTAGTTGTTTATCATTTTATGCATTTGGAGGCTTGATGTTGATAGGAATAATGAATAGAAATGGTTTATTTGAGTAATGAAGACCCTTGGCTTCTTACCATAATGCTACTATAGGTTTATGTTGATGCTAGAACTATTTTTTTATTAATGTACCTAAATTTACACCTTCCATGATGTTTCTAATGTTGTAAAATGTTAAAAGTAGAGTGTTTTATGATGTAATGGATATTACTAATCTAGATTATGTACAGTGATATTATGATAGTGGAGGTTGATGTTCAAGTTGTAAAATTATTGTACATATCAAGGTTGAATGATAGTACAAGCCAAAAATAACATTATTATAAATTATTAAATAATTTGTTAGGTGCTAAATCATACTTCTTATTAAGGACATAACTAATGCAAGTTGAACATTATTTTTTAATGTTCTTAGCTTATTTATAGATTTCAAAGTAAACGTTTCTAGATGTGATTTCTCCCATAAAATTTAAGGAAAACTAAACTTTAAAGAAAACCATGTACATGTCATTTCTCCCACGAACTCATCAATGTGTGACTTTTGACATAACTTCATCAACCACTACCACTAGTTGTTTTAGTAAGTGCATAAAATAATTTTTCAAAATATGTACATGTCATTTCTCCCACAAACTCATCAAGGTGTGACTTTTGACATAACTTCATCAACCACTACCACTAGTTGTTTTAGTAAGCGCAAAACACTACCACTTTAAGGCAAGATTTAAGGCAAACCGTGTACATGTGTCATTTCTCTCATAAAATTTTAGGAAAACTTTAAGGCATGCCATTTCTATGTCATTTATCTGTCATTTCTATGTCATTCCTCCCATAAACTATAAGGCAATGTCATTTCTCCCATAAACTATAAGGCAAAATTTAAGGCAAACCATGTACATGTCATTTCTCCCTTAAACTTTAGGCAAGGAAAAATTTAAGGCATGTCATTTCTAGATGTGATTTCTCTCATAAAATTTAAGGAAAACTTTAAGGAAAACCATGCACATGTAATTTCTCCCACAAACTCAAGGCTTTATCCCATTAATTCAAGGTAAAATTTAAGGCCTAAAAGCCGAACCTAAAGTGGTTGAACTTCCATAGGATTTGATTATGTCTGTTGAGTGTTAACTTCTTCAAGTTATAAAGGTAGAGTATGTAAAGGGCCAGGTAGCCTCTGGATCTCATCCTTTCTCAAAGGTGACATATCCAATAAATTCTCCTATAGTCAATCTATGGAACAGATCTAAATATAATTTCTTCATTGTAATATCCATTTCTGTACATGTCATTTCTCCCATAAAATTTAAGTCATTTGCTACTTTTTTTGGAACCATGTATATGTCATTTCTCCCATAAACTTTAAGGCAAAATTTAAGGAAAACCATGTACATACATGTCATTTCTCCCATTTCTCCCATAAATTTTAGTAAGTGCATAAAATAATTTTTCAAACCATGTACATGTCATTTCTCCCACATACTTTAAGGCAAAATTTAAGGAAAACCATGTACATGTGTCATTTCTCCCATAAACTTATCCCATAAACTTTTAGGAAAACTTTAAGGCATGCCATTTCTATGTCATTTCTTTGTCATTTTTGTCATTTCTCCCATAAACTATAAGGCAATGTCATTTCTCCCATAAACTATAAGGACAACTTTAAGGGAAACCATGTATATAACCTTAAACTCTAGACAAGGAAAACTTTAAAGCATGTCATTTATAGATGTGATTTCTCCTATAAAATTTAAGGAAAACCATGCACATGTGATTTCTCCCACAAACTCAAGGCTTTCTCCCATTAATTCAAGGTAAACTTTAAGGCCTAAAAACCAAACCTAAAGTGGTTAAATTCCATAGGATTTGAGTATGTCTATTGTTGTTAACTTCTACAAGTTCTAAAGGTAGAGTCTGTAAAGGGCCAGGTAGCCTCTGGATCTCATCCTTTCTCAAAGGTGACATATCCAGTAAATTCCCCTACAGTCAATCTTTGGAACATATCTAAATAAAAGTTCTTCATTGTAATATTCATTTCTATACATGCCATTTCTCCCATAAACTTTAAGGCATGTTCTAGTTTTTTTTGGTACCATGTACATGTCATTTCTCCCATAAAATTTAAGGCAAAATTTAATGCAAACCATGTACATACATGTCATTTATCCCATTTCTCCCATAAATTTTATTAAGTGCATAAAATAATTTTGCAAACCATGTACATGTCATTTCTCCCACACACTCTAAGGAAAAATTTAAGGAAAACCATGTACATGTGTCATTTCTCCCATAAATGTTTAGGAAAAATTCAAGGCATGTAATTTCTATGTCATTTCTCCCATAAACTATAAGGCAATCTCATTTCTCCCATAAACTATAAATAAAATTTTAAGGCAAACCATGTACATGTCATTTCTCCCTTAAACTCTAGGCAAGGAAATTTTTAAGGCATGTCATTTCTAGATGTGATTTCTCCCATAAACTTTAAGGAAAAATTTAAGGAAATCCATGCACATGTCATTTCTCCCAAAAACTCAAGGCTTTCTCCCATTAATTCAAGGCAGAATTTAAGGCCTAAAAACCGAACCTAAAGTGGCTGAACTTCCATAGGGTTTGCTTTGTCTCCTGAGTGTTAACTTCTACAAGTTCTAAAGGCAGAATCTATAAAGGGCCAGGTAGCCTCTGGATCTCATCCTTTCTCAAAGGTGACGTATCCATGTCTGTTGAGTGTTAACTTCTACTTGTTCTAAAGGTGGAGTCTATAAAGGGCCAAGTAGCCTCTGGATCTCATCCTTTATCAAAGGTGACATATCCAGTAAATGCCCCTACAGTCAATCGAACAGATCTAAATATAATTTCTTCATTGTAATATCCATTTCTTTACATGCCGTTTCTCCCATAAACTTTAAGGCATTTTATAGTGTTTTTGGAACCATGTACATGTCATTTATATGTCATTTCTCCCATAAAATCAAGGAAAAATTAAGGAAAATGAATAAAATTTAAGGAAAACCATGTACATGTGTCATTTCTCCCCCACAAAATTAAGGATTTCTCCCATAAAATCAAGACAAACTTTAAGGAAAATGAATATACCAGGAAGAACAATGAAGGTCAAAATGCAACCATGTGCATGTGTCATTTCTCCCACAAAATCAAGGCTTTCTCCCATAAACTCAAGGAAAACTTTAAGGAAAATGAATATATCGGGAAGAAAAACGAAGGTAAAAATGCGAAGGTGGGTTTATGTACATACATGTCATTTCTAGCATTTGCTACTATTTTTGGAACTATGTACATGTCATTTTTCCCATAGACTTTAAGGCAAACCATGTACATGATGTGTCATTTCTCCCATACATGTGTCATTTCTGCCATAAACTTTAAGGAAAACTTTAAAGCATGTCACTTCTATGTCATTTCTATGTCATTTCTCCCATAAAATATAAGGCAAACCATGTACATGTCATTTATCCCTTAAACTCTATGCAGGGAAAAATTTAAGACATGTCATTTCTAGATGTGATTTTTGCCATAAACGTTAAGGAAAACTTTAAGGCAAACCATGCACATGTCATTTCTCCCATGAATTTGCAATAAATGTTAATTTAATATATTTTATTGAATTTTTTTTTTCAAGGATTAAAAAACCCACTAAATATGGTTGAAAAATGGACATTATGCATAGATGTTTCTTGCTATCCCAATCTAGGGAAAGAAATGATTACATATGTGCTTTGCAATATTGCGACTAACAAAGTCCTCCAATGGAAAATTAATATACCGAGAAGAACAAAAAACAACGAGGCATATTATATTGCATTGATAAAAGGCTTGGGAATAACTAGGGAGTATGGATCAAATGGAATTGTAGTTTTCACCAATTCTGAACTTGTGTGCAACCAGATGAAAGACATGTACCAAGTTAAGAAGGAGAGGCTAAAACGACTACATGGAAAAGCAAGCAATATTGTTAGTCAGTTTTAAATTTTTAGTATTATATATTGTGCAAATGTTAATAAGATGTTTGGTGATCTATTGTGTGGGGCAATGCCAATTCAAGATTCATCTATAAAATATGAATTAATAGATGAATTAGTATTGTACGAGGCAATACCAATTCAAGATTCATCTCTCAAAGATGAATTAGTGTTGAGACGCTCTCCTTCAAAAAATTTTGACGGACATTGTAACATATCTTTGATATGTGTGTGTTTTTTACTTATAAATGGGTCATTTTTAATGACTATGTGTTTTTTTCAATTATATATCAAGTGTGCTCCCACAATGTAAAGTGAAACTTAGTGAAATTCACATTTTCTAAAATTAAAATGTGAGGAATTCAACAAATTTTTGTTTAAATTGAGTTTCACACATCAATTAGTGCTATGAAAGTTGTGTTTTACATAACTTGTGTACTAAATTACATTATTTTTTTGAAATATTTTGAATTTATTTTAAATTGTAATTTAAAAATAATTGTAAATATCCACTGTAGAAATATGCATATATATCATGGAGGATGAAAGATGAAGATCAATAGAATCCCATGCCTCTATGAGAGAGGGGGATCATGGATCAAGGGATGTTCATGGTATTTAAATATAATATTATCTCAATACATACATGTGTGTACATATGGAACTGATTTTTTATCACTTTTGTGAGTTAAATTAGTTTTTAATAAGTTTTATTTTTTAGGAGTTAGGAGTACAAGGGTATATACTCCATTAATGGAGCATGTCTATGGTTCACGCAATCATGGTATGGTTCACGCAATTTAATCAATTATACGTACATGTATTTATATGTATGAGTGTATTTTTGAACTAATTATAAATTCATATTTTTTTAGGAAGTTTCCCTCCCGTCGCGTGAGGTTGGTAGTGGTACACATTCCCCTAGAGGCCCATCAATATGTGGTGGCCAATTGCATGAGGGTGGTGATATGAATTCCCCCAGAGGCCAATCAATAGATGGTTGTGTTGGTTCTCAACCAATTGGTGGTCATTCTGGTTCTCAACAGTCTCAGGGTGGACAAGATGCTAGCCAACCATATCAAGGTGGCCATCAATCTTAATATTATTTTCATTTAATCTGTAAAAATTTGTTTACATGTTTTTTTAATATACAAAATTTTATATATTAATGCAGAGGGTGAAAATGTTGCTCCAAATTTTGCTCGAAAAAGACGTAGAAAAGAACACGTTATTCAAGAAGAAGGTTGTACACCAACCAAAAATTGTCCATTTGACATTTTCGATATACCTTGGGAATCAAACGTGCAGTAATGCATCTTACAAAGGTGTCAACATATTCATTCAAAATTAAAGAGATATCTTGTGTCTTTGAAACTCCCTGCTGAGAGTTGAGAAAGCTTGGAAATAGTTACTCACTCTTTAGGTGAACTAGTAGATGTGTACCTAAGGCTTGGGTCAACCACTGATACTTTTGTAGAAGTGATGAGAAAAAGAAAAGAAATAGTGATGGTTCCCGATACATGAGATGTTTTTAAACAAAGAGTTACAACAGAAATGGCCAAGTCTATGTTTAATTTCAAAGAAGGGATGAAAAGAAAGATGCTAAAGGTGAAATATTTCAAGCACTCATATATAGCTCGCCATTTCTATGATAGCACCTTGCTGCCTATGGAAGAATCCCATGGAATGACGATATTCCACTTTATTTTGCAAAATTATTTTATGCATAATTCTTTTTGGGAATAAAACCCAATTATAATGACCTTCCCTCTCAATTTTTTGGTCCTGGGAAAGGTCGATTGTGTGACTGTAGGGGCACTAAGCGTGATGTTGAGTTTCCTCACCCTAAGCTACCATTGGTCAATCAAACTCTTCATGTTGAAACTATGCGGTCATAGATGGACATTAGGGGAATTTTGAGGTCTAAAATGGGCCTCCTAAGAAAAATGTACAATCAAAATTCACTTTATGAGAACCAATCACATTTTAGGGGATGCCATCATCCCTAATGGTTGAGGTGAAATTATTTGAGTTAAAGGTACTTACTTGTCACATTCTCAATGGTGGATAAAAACTCATGGTTAACCATGGTAGTGCTCTAAGTACTTTTAAAGTCAAAGTAAAGTACTCATAATAAATGTCATTGCAGACCTTTTGAATAAAATTATATTATTGTCATTTCACATTTCTTGAAAGAAACAATGCATATCCCTATACATTTATTATATTATATTATATTATATTATTTTTATATAGTATATTAATTACATGTTATTATACAATTTAAATAATATAAATTTTAATTGATAGCATATAATATAATTAAGAATTTATAAATCTATATTTATATTTTATTTTAAGTTATTTAAGTACAAAGGACAAATGCAATAGTTTTTCAATGATAATGATTTTTTCTTGAAAATATCATTCTTATTTATAGTCACATCAACACAAACTTTTATTAATTTTATTTTGGTACAACTTTTGAATTGAATTTAACTATGGTTACATGGATTGTGGTGCAAAAAGTGAATTGCAAATTGATAAAATTATTTTATTGGTTTAGCTATTATTTTATTATTTCTTTAGGAGGCCCATTTTAGACCTCAAAAATCCCCTAATGTGTCACTTCTCAAATTAGTCGAGAAGCAAGGGATGCCATCATTGACAATGTTCAGAGTGGACTGGGTGGAGTTGATGTTTTTCTGAATTGACAAAGAGCACGAGAGAATGCACGTGCTAATTTCGTGTATCATATAGATGAAGAGATAGACAACATGAGTTTTGAAGATCTTAGAACATATGCAAAGAATTGTCGCAATGATTGGCAGGACCTAATTATCATGAGCAAGAGGGCATGGGATCGATATGTGTTAATGGTTAGGGTGATTATTTTAACACATGTACAATTTGTAATAAATACATATTTACATATATCTATTTGTATACATTAATATAACAAAAATGTATCATATATGTTAACATCATTTGCAGTTATCACACTTGATTAACAAAGATGTTAATATCACAGTCGTAGCCTCTGGTTCACACAATCAAGATGAATATCACCATCAATCACACAATCAAGATGGTTCTCACCATCAAGATGATATGTTGGCACATGTTAGTGTTTTTTAAGTGAACATGATGATGTACAATTATTTTTTATCTATTATTATATATATCGAAACATTATGACATATTTTTAAAATAAATAATTGTGCACACATGTACGTGTATATATAATTAAAATTTAACATATTTCGATTCAGTCCGATGTTTTTGGGATGGAGGTAGCTTCTTCTTCCTTGGGAGAGGTGCCAGATCCACCATCATAAGTATGAACAAATTTTCACTTTTAAATATTCTTTTAAGTTATATATTGCAGCTCAAATGTTCCATTAAAAAATGAGATCTAGATATTGAGTTATTTTACAGTTTAAAATTTTTTGAATTTTAGGTTTCTGGAGATTTTCTTTTGGAGCCACCCTTAGGAGATGTGCCCAATCCACCATCACAAGTATTCAATTTTTCACTTAAATATGTTTAAGTTATAAGTTATAAATTGAAGTTCAATTTTTTTATTATAAATTGAGATCTAGATCTTGAGTTATTTTATACTTTTAAAACTTTTGAATTTTAGGTTCTTGGAGATGATTTCCCTTCTCCACAGACTCTAGCGATAGAGTGTATGATGGAGATAGGAACATCCACACCATTTGAAAAAGTTGTCTAATTTTTTTTTAATATTATTGAAAATTAGTTTATATATGCATTTTCATTTGAAATATATATATATATATATATATATATATATATATATACTTGTACATGTATATTGTACAGTTTACAGTGGAAGATGTTCTTGTGGAGGAAGCTTTAATGGATGAGAAACAAAACACAATGGACAAGGAACCACATGAGGTGTTGCATGATTTTTTATTTATTTTTATTTTGTTTTTTACATGAAGTTCTATATTCTCATTCAATTTAAAAAAAATTAAATTTTAATGTTTGTACACATTGTGTACATGTTCCCCATTCTTCACAGGATAGCACGAGGATCATGACTTTGTTGGCAGAGACACTAAATCCATCTGTATTTGATGGATGATGCACATGTGTGCAACATTATATTTGATAGATCTAGTCTTAAATTTAATTTTTTACATAGAGTCTTATACATGTAGCCATATTTAATTTTCTATATAACTTGATACTTGTAACACTATACATTGAACTAGATATATATATTTACTTTTATTGTTCATGTGAGATACAAATTTTGTGATATAATGTTTTGTTTTTTAATTGGATAGTTCAACAACATTTGGCATGTGATCTCATGTTGTGATATAATGTTTTGTTTTTAAAACTCAAGTTATCATTTTATTTTTTAAATATAAACTGAATCTCTAGATGGAAATTTCAAATTAGATTTTCACAATGTGTATATTTTGGATGGTTGAACTACATTTGGCATGTGATTGTGATATAATGTTTTGTTTTTAAAATTCAAGTTGTCATTTTATAAACTTGTTAAAAATATAAAATGAATCTCTCTATATGGAAATTTTGAATTACAAACCATGTATACATGTGTATATTTTGGATAGTTGAAATACATTTGGCATGCGATCACATGTTGTGATATAATGTTTTGTTTTTAAAACTAAAGTTTTGGATGGTTGAAATATATTTGGCATGTGATTGTGATATAATGTTTTGTTTTTTAAATTCAAGTATCATTTTATAAACTTAAAAATATAAAATGAATCTCTCTAGATGGAAATTTCGAATTACAAACCATGTATACATGTGTATATTTTGGATAGTTGAACTACATTTGGCATGTGACCACATGTTTTGATATAATGTTTTGTTTCTAAAACTCAAGTTTTGGATGGTTGAACTACATTTGACATGTGATTGTGATATAATGTTTTTTTTTAAAATTCAAGTTGTCATTTTATAAACTTATTAAAAATATAAAATGAATCTCTCTAGATGGAAATTTTGAATTACAAACCATGTATACATGTGTATATTTTGGATAGTTGAACTACATTTGGCATGTGATCACATGTTGTGATATAATGTTTTGTTTTTAAAACTCAAGTTTTGGATGGTTGAATTACATTTGACATGTGATTGTGATATAATGTTTTGTTTTTAAAATTCATGTTGTCATTTTATAAACTTGTTAAAAATATAAAATGAATCTCTTTAGATGGAAATTTCGAATTACAAACCATGTATACTGTTAGGATATTCCGACACATAGGAAATAGTTAAGTATAAATTTGTCTAGTGTAGAGTTAGGTAAAGGGTGTTTCTTTACTATGTACACTTGTAACTTATAATCCGACGATCACGATTTGTAGTGATCCGATGGTTCACTCTCTCCTCGGTATTAATGACACTTGATCTGTGGCTTAACACACGATTGGTCCATGGTATCTATTTAAATATCATGGAGGGTCATCTGTCTGGTAATCGTTTATGAGAGAAACATATGTAACTTTTCTTTTTATATTAATAAATTTCCTGAAGTGGCCGCATTGGCTTAGGATGTGGACTGTTTCCCTCTTTGAGGATTTTAACCATGTGATATATTGGTGTACTGATTTGTGATCTGTTTGTGAGCGATGACATTTGGTGTTTGATCTAAGGAACTTACTCTGTAAATTCCTACATAGTATCAGAGCTATTTTGAGCGTCGCGTCTGTTGTTGATCCAAATCTGAAGCCGATTTGACTACACGCGACTGCCATTTTGTAGATATACTATTTATGAACTTTTTTAGGCTTGGAGTATGGCTCTGTTGTGTCTAGAGCATCTGTTATAGTGAGGAATCCCTATCGTTTCATGTGAAAAGGTTTCAGGTTTCCCAAGTTATGTTAGTTTAGATCTTGAGGTATAAGGCATCATTTTTTGCAGTTATATTTGTTAATCGTTCTACTTATTTCGGTTCCTTCTGTTTATTTTTTATTTTTATTTTTTTTTCCGAATCTATACCCTCTTCTTTGTGTATGCTCTTTTCTCTGCGCTGTGTGCGATCTCAGAAAATAAAAAACAAGAAGAAGGGATTTTGTTTCTTTTTGCTACGTATGCTCTTTCCTCACGTCTTTGTGTGATCTCGGGAAATCAGAAATAATGGAAAAAATGATAGTTTCCGATAAGGCAAACCAAAAATAGAACGTTTTGTCGTAAGGCATGCATTTCATTTTTTTTGCTCAGTTTTTGTGTTTTTTTGCAAGAAAAAGCACACACACTGAAGAGTAAAAGAAAAAAAACCCCTTCCTCCTTTCAAACAATTACAAAATCCTTTTACTAGCTCACTTGGTGAGAAGTTATTTTATGAGAATAGAGGTCTTGGGTTCAAGTCTCTTTCTCAAGCTTCTTTTTCTAAATTTTTTTTTGTTAAAGGGACGAGATTTTTTTTTAAAAGTAGAACTTCATCATCAAATTTCAATCGTTCCTGTAACTATTCGACATCTATAACTCAGTTTTTTCAATAAGGCATAACTTCTTCATCCGGAAGCCGTTTTTCGAGCCGTTTTTTTTAATCAACCTAATTTTTTGATACCTTTTCATTGGAGTAGTTAGTTTCAACTCTTTTTAGCTTCAGTGTTTAAAAAAATGGAAAGTGCATGCCCAATTATTCTTAACAGCACCAATTATTTCCAATGGTCATTTTAATGATGTATTATGTGTTCCTACCTTGTCATGCAACCTTCTATCTATTTATGAAATAACTCATTCAGGTGAAGGGAAAATATTAGAATTCTCACCTCATGATATTGTAATCAAGGACCTCAAATATCCTGGACATGTTTTAGCTACTGGAATTGCTGATGATTCCACAAGGTTGTATAAGTTTGCTAAATTTGGGTCATCATGTCTTCCCTCCATTTTTGTTGCTCATAATGATGAAGTGAGCAAAATTTGGCATGAGTGATTTGGTCACTTAAACTATCGCTCTCTTCAAACTCTATGTAAAGAAAATATGGTGACAAGCCTTCCTATGGTATCTTTTCGAGATGGTGTTTGCTCCAGATGTGTACTTGGAAAACATCATCGAGATAGTTTTGAAAAATGTGCCTCTTGGCACGCTTCAACCCCTTTGCTTCTTGTGCACAGTGACTTATGTGGTCCACTTCTTGTTGTTTTTTTGTCTGGTTGCAAGTACTTCTTAAATTTCATTGATGATTTTTCTAGACGCACTTGGGTATACTTCTTAAAACTCAAGAGTGAAGTTTTTAACATGTTCTTGGCCTTTAAGGCCTTTTTTGAGAAACAACCTAGACATCAAATTCTTAAGTTAAGATCAAACAATGGAGGAGAATATGTTAACAACAAATTTATCAAATTTTTCACTGAGTATGGCATTCAATTGCAACATACTATTCAATATGCTCCACAACAAAATGGTGTAGCTGAAAGGAAGAATCACACCTAAAAAGAAATGGATAATTGTATGCTTCAATATCAAGGACTTAGTCTCAATTTTTGGGTAGACGCAGTTAACTGTGCAAATTACATAGTAAATTGCACTCCTACTAAGGTTTTAAGGAATGTAACTCTAGAAGAAGCCTGGAGCTCAATAATACCAGATGTAAGTCACTTTCATGTTTTTGGAAGTGATGCTTGGGACCATATTCCAGATGTGAAACATAAAGCCTTAGAACCTAAGAGTGAAAAATGCATTTTTGTTGGATATTCTGAATATGTCAAAGGATATAGAATTCTTCAATCAAAATCCAAAATATAATCATTATAAGAGATGTAAAATTTGATGAAAATATATTGGCAGGCGAGCCTAGTTCGGCGGGTGTGCCACCTTTGGCCTGTGAGCCTGATTTGGCATATGTGCCACCTCTCTCTATCTCTTCTATTTTTGATAGAATTCCTTCTAGTTCAGATGATGACAACGAGGATGAAAATCCTCCTCCACCTCTTGAAGATATTCCTTTCACTCCATAACTTCCAAGATGGATCCGATCTACTCAGGATGCAACAGGTTCTCTTGTAGGTGACCCTGGAAATCGATGATGTACACGTTCTCAGTTCGAAATAGCCTCTTCCTTATTGGCTCAAGTTCTAGAAAACCTTGATCCAGACACCTTTGAAGAAGCTTCCGGTCATCCAGATTGGGATGAAGATATGAATGAATAATATCATTCCTTATTGGAAAATGATACTTTGGATCTTGTTCCTCTTCCAAAAGGAAGAAAACTTGTCAGATGCAGATGGGTTTTAAAAAAAAAGTTTGGACCAGATGGCAAAGTGGATAGACATAAAGCTCATCTTGTTTATAAAGGATTTTCACAAGTTGAAGGCATTGACTATACTGAAACCTTCTCCCCTGTTGCCAAAATGAATTATTTTCGCCTTGTTCTTTCCCTTGTTGCCTCCTTTAAATGGGAAGTCCATCAGATGGATGTTAAATCTGCCTTCTTACATGGAGATTTGCATGAATAAATCTACATGGAGCAACACCTTGGCTTTATCCAAAACAACTCTAGCCTTGTTTGTCGCCCTAGGAAGTATTTCTATGGTCTCAAACAAGCTCCTCGGGCTTGGTATGTCAAAATGGAAAGATTTCTTTTAGAAAATGGATTTTCTAGCTGTCAGTCTGAAAACACTGTCTACACCAAGAAAGTGGGTAAGTCCTTCACCATCCTTGTTCTTTATGTTGATGATATTATCCTTACTATTAGTGACCCCATCAATATGAACCATGTGAAGTCTAGCCTCAAAAAGAAGTTTGAAATGACAGACTTAGGACACTTGCATTATTTCCTTAGTCTTCAAGTCTTGCAATCCAAAGAAGGTATTACCCTCTCTCAGTCCAAGTATGCCTGTGATCTTCTACACCACTTTCACATGGAAGACTCTAAGCTAGCCCCTTCTCCCTTTTAGTCTGGAGTCAAGTTTTTAGTAACTTGTACTACCCCTAAAGTTGATGCTACCTTATATCGTCAACTTGTTGGTAAACTTCTGTATGTAACCCATACCCATCTTGGCCTTTCTTTTGCCATTGGTCTTGTTGCTCGGTTTATGCACCAACCTCATAAAAGTTACTGGAAAGAAACTAAGAGAATACTTTGATATATTCGAGGTACAGTTCAATTCGAGATTCATTACAGTGCAGGAGCATCTCCATTGCTGATTGGTTTCACTGATTCTGTTTGGGCTGGTGACCCTGATGACAAAAGTATATTATAGGTTATGTATTCACTCTTGGTTCAAAACCTATTACTTGGTCTTGTAAGAAACACAGTTCCATCTCTCTTTCTTCGACAGAAGCAGAGTATCATGGTGTCATTGAAGCCAAAAAGGAACCCACATGGCTTCGTCAGATCCTATTTGAATTTGGTCTTCATCAGTAGCACCCAACTACACTTTGGTGTGATAATCAGAGTGCCATTTAACTATGTAAATATCGAGTTCAACATCAGTGTATGAAACACATTGAGCTTCACATACACTTCATCAGAAATCTCATTCATGATCGTGTTCTTGAAGTGCAGTATTGTCCAACCAATGATCAAGTAACTGATATCTTTACAAAGGCTCTCACAGAAGCGAAGTTTACCAAACTTCGATCCATGCTTGGATTTCAAGAAAGTTATCATTAAGGGGGGATAGGCTCTAATTCCTCCTTCCTTCTCCTATTGTGTCACCTTTGTAAATCCTTCAATACTATCCCAAGTTGTTCTTAAGGGGGGGATGTTAGGATATTTCGACACATAGGAAATAGGCTCCTTTTGTGTCACCTTTGTAAATCCTTCAATCCTATACCAAGTTTTTCTTAAGGGGGGATGTTAGGATATTCCGACACATAGGAAATAGTTAAGTATAACTTGGTATGGTGTAGAGTTAGGTAAAGTGTGTTTCTTTACTATGTACATTTGTAACTTGTAATCCGTTAGTCACGATTTGTAGTGATCCGATGGTTCACTATCTTGTCATTATTAACGACACTTTATTCGTGGCTTAACACCCGATTGGTCCTGATATCTATTTAAAGAGCATGGAGGGTCATTTTTTTGGTAATTTTTTATGAGAGAAACATATGTAACTTTTCTTTTTATATTAATAAATTTCCTGAAATGGCTGCGTTGGCTCAGGCCGTGGACTGTTTCCCTCTTCGAGGGTTTTAACCACGTGATATACTGCTGTACCGATTTGTGATCTGTTTGTGAGTGGTGACCTTTGGTGTTTGATCTAAGGAACTTACCTTGTAAATTCCTACATATACATGTGTATATTTTGGATAGTTGAACTACATTTGGCATGTGATCACATGTTGTGATATAATGTTTTGTTTTTAAAATTCAAGTTATCACTATATTTGTTAAATATAAAATGAATTTGGCATTATATTTGTTAAATATAAAATGAATCTAGATGGAAATTTCAAATTACATTTAAGACATACATACATTGGTATGTATGTTATGCATTTGAACATCTGTGTGAATGTTATATAATTTTAGGATGTACATCTATTATTTAGGTGATATTTAAGTACAATACATATCAATGTTTTAAAATCTAAAAAAAATCATAAAATGTACAGGTCAGAAGCCATACCATGGCCCTACACCAATGAGAGAAACCCACTAGAGGCAGCTACAGAGGTGCGCTTTCAGGCCGCTCTCACCGTGTCAACGACCAACGATTGGAATCCACCGAGGGCTCTACATTTGGTCGCCATGAGGTGTTCACTTGTTAAGCATTTTATAACATTCATGGGGAGACTATTTTACTCCGGAGAAGTCCAAGGGTAGAAAAGGCAGGAAATCCACTATTCCGCAATTTGTGCATCCTTTACCTAGGAAAATGATCCCGCTTCCAGGTTATTAGCCCACAATGGAGGAGATAGGTGTTTGGGTTATGGACTCGGATGGTGTCTGGACTAGATATTACAATGTGGAGTACCTAGTTGCTCCCATTGTCCATGCGACCCCTCCGAAACCTCCTCGAATGCCCACAAATGAAGAGGAAGCCATTGCTAGAGAATATGTGTGCCCGATATAGGAAGAGAACCAAGAGACAGATGAAGATGAATGAAATCCATGATTGTCACCTCAGTATATACTTCATCTCTTTTGTTTTTATATGGGCCACTGAATATTTTGTATTACAATACTTGATGACACTCTTAAGGAGTTGGTTTCCTCCTTTGAGGCAGCCCCAAACAAATTTTATTTTGAACATTACCAAGGCAGAGATAGGATAAGCACTGCTTTCCATCTCTGCCCATTTCCTATGTACATTTTTTCATGCTTTTAATATAGTTTAGCCCAAGTTACAAACAAAAAAAAGTTCACATGAATATATGTACATAAAAATTATTGAAGTACATGTTTGAATATATGTTAAAATGATTGAAGTACAATACATATCGATGTATATATCTAAAAAAAATCATAATATTCTAGGTGTTTTTAGATGTGTCAAACAATCATAAAAATTTAAAAATTTCATTCTAGAACATTGACGCAAGTTTAAAGCTTGCCATACCCAGGATCATCAAATAACCATGCTTCAAAGAATGCATACTCAGCAAACTCCCAAATTAAAACATCAATCATTGGCAAATTCATCAGTCTCCCAAATTAACATGCAGAAGCTTTCTTTCATGTTTATGGTTATAAAACCCTTCCACAAAAATCATTTCTCAAACATCAAATTATTTATCAATCAGATTTTAGATGCTTCAAACAACAATGGTTATGAAAACATCTATACACCTCATCCAAATTTTCTATCTTAACTTCCATTCAAACTCTCAATCTTTCGTTCATAAACATCACATATGAATTTTAAAATTGGATTTCTCTTTACAACCAAAAGTCAACAAAATGTATCCATGCTTTAAAAGCGCATTCTACCAAATTCACAATACTGCATTCTGATATAACTCCATACTGCTACCATCATAACAATCGATCCACATTAACTTTGAACCAAGTATTTGGATTCCAATATAAACCTCTGATCAAATAATACCATAGAAACTGCACTTTCTAACATATCACAACAGCGCAAGGAATCAATAAATCTGGATACGCTACAAAAGTGATTACCTCAACAACGCCTCTGCAATTCACCCATCGACTCTACCTGCTTTTAAGTCGAAGTTTAACTGTTTCTGCGCCTTCGATTTCTGTGGGTTATCTTTTTTCAACACTGTGTATAATCTTTGAAAAACTGCTTTACAACAGAACGTTCCAATGACACGTTCTCCTCCTTGAAGGGTCCGCCGGCAACCAAACTATGCTTCTGCAACAAATTTCCAGCGCTTCAATTTTTACTGCGCCTTCTTATTCAACGTTCTGTCCATCAGAACATCCATCATTTTCTTGCTGTCATACATCATTCATATATTTCTTACTCAAATAAACTCGAATTCCAATAGCGCCAATGACCCTGTCTATCACGATTTTTCAAATCCTATTAAAATACTTCCACAGCAATCGAACTAGTCAATTCATAAGAGTTTTCTTAATTCAAAGGACCGTTGATATCCCATCAAGATAAACCATACCTGTGATGTCCATTAAAACGCTATCCCTTTCATACCTGTGTTAACAAAAACGCTTGCAAATAAATCGATTTATAAATCTGCATCCTTTGAAATGATTTGTTTCACCTCTACGCTGCTCAAATTCAACCCCTTTATGATTACTGTTATTCTTTTGCAACTGATGCACTTCAGCGAATTTGCCAGATTTGACTTTCCACAATTCTTCAGCGCCTTTTAATCTCAACGATTTTGTCGAATTCGTTGATTTACATTTCAAACCATACGTTTTGATTTCATTTAAACATTTCTCATTCCATTATTAAAATCGACTCACCATTTCGGTCTTGATTCTGATTACTCGCCTCCATAGATCGATCCTTCATTTCATTTGCAGAACGTCCGGTAAATAAAAACCCTGTTTCAATTGACATGATTAAAACATAACTCAGCGTTAATATTCAAACAGAACTCTGTCTCATGCTTCCCACGATGTATATTTAACTCTGCATTGATTTTCAATGTAATTTCTTGTGGCTTTATGACTACTGTGCGCCCTCACTACCGATCAAAACAGAAAAGCAATTGATTTATTCAACACACACACAGTTTTCTCCTGCAGTTAATAACATTGATTCTTCAGTTCATGTGTAGAGTCACAATACACATTAATTCACCCGGATTTGTTATTCCAACTAACCACTGCAATTTCAATATTATATAATATCGATTTCTGCAACCATGTACAGAACCATATCCAAAAATTTATTAAACGCAAACATGTTCACACAGAATCGAATTCAACATACTCATATGTATATAAAAACAAACATTCACAAAGAGCTTTCTATTCATGGCCAGATATGCAAATTTATGGCCCTTTTACAAACTGCCAGAGGCTTACAGCCTTGGCTGTCACTCTCTCCTCACATTCACTCAAATCTCTAATGGTTTCTCTCACAAAAAGCCCTCCTATTTATACAATTTTTAAAAAATCATTACATTAAATGCTCAATCCCTTAAAATCCTTAACAAACCCCTAAATTTCTCAACATCCCTAAAGGATAGGTTTTTATCCCTAAAATCCTTCAATTTATTAAATTTCCTCATATCCTTTTATTAATAAAAAGATATTTACATAAATCCTCACCTTCTCCTATTTAATTCAAACTAATTAATAAAATATTAAAAATCATCACACCCCATATTTACAATTTAATATTATCACACCCCATATTTACAAATGGATAAAAAGGTCTTGATGCTCCTGCATCAGACTCCCCATGTAAGAAAATTCATGACCACCTGGTCATAAGTCTGGATATCTCCTCCTGGATCCCAGATTTTATTTTGTAAATCTTCCGTGCTTGTCGATTTCTTCACTGCTGTTGTCATCTGCTGTTGTCTTCCAGGTTTCCATATTTTGTGCTGTAATGCTCCGGCTTCTCTGCTCTTGCAATCTTTTGCTGTCTTTCTCTTGTTGTTGCTCCTTTTCTTTCCTTCGGCTGTCTTTCTCTGGGATGTCTTTATCATTAATCTCCTTATCATCTCAATTTCTTTGTCCAGTATGTCCTCTGTCCGCTGATTGTTTCCAACATCTTCAATAAACCATGTTGCTCTTGCTGTCACTATGGATGTTGCGGCCTCCCAAACTTCCTTTCCCTCTGCAACATTCCTTTGCTCACCATCTGCAATTTATTCCTGATTATCATTGATGACAACTGCTTTGTCAACCTTCTTCAGCAATCTATCCCGGACATTCATCCTCTGTTCTTCCAATTTCCTCCTTTGAAAGTCTAATTCTCTATATAACTCAATGATTTTACTCGGAGTAGACTTTGGAAATTTTACACGATCTTCCATTTCTTCACATGGTTTTTCTTCTGTTAAATCTTCCTTAACATCCTTCAGTAGATGTTCTTCCTCTCCTTCTTCCATTTGGCTATCTATCTGTGCCAAATATGTTCCAGTGTCTGCAACAACATCTTCAATCATAAGACAATCATTATAATAAAAAAAATAAGGCCTCTGTACCTCTTTTCCCTTTAGCAACACTTCAGTATGTTGCGTTGATTTCTCTTCTTCTGTCAGCATATCAGTATGTTGATCCAAACTCAAAGAACTCTTGAGACTGTCAGCTAGTCTCTCTTTCTCATCAGCTATTTCAATGATGTCTTCCGGCATTTGTCCACTGTAGTGAACTGGTTCTTTCCCAGCCTCTTTATCATATTCTGCTTCAAAACTTTCATCTTCTGGAAGGTACTCTTTCACATCTTTGACAACTTCAAAAGACTGCCTATCTTCTTCCAAACCTGCAATCACACACAAATCATTAGTTTTAAAATCACAAGACCTTACGGTCTTATTTGATGCTTCAGTCATCAAATCTTCGGGCTGCTTCGAATCATTCATATGATTCAACTCCTCTAGCTCTTCATCACTTTCAAAAAGTAATGGTCCACTTTCTGGGTAACATATCGAAACTTCAACATCTTCTTCAGCATCTTCATTTTGCTGTAGCTCAACTCCTTCGAGCTTCTCTATCCTCTGTCTGGCATCTATAACTTGTTCAAGTTCCCTTAGTTCCTTTATCAACTGCATATTCATCTGATGATTCCACTTCTCTTGTAGTCTCTGCCACCTCAACTTCTTTCTCATAACATAACCACGCTTCTGGTCTACCTCATTTCTTTGCAACATCTCCATCAACACCTCAAGCTGAACTGCTATTTCAGCCTTCTCCCTCTCATATTCCTCTTTGCTTAACTTTCTCTGTATGCCAATTGCCTTGGCATCCTTCTTCTTTTGTCCTCTACTGTGGTTTATTTCAGAACCTCCGTTATGACTGTCACTAGTCATCATCCTTCCCATCTCTATGAGCCCCTTACTCACTTTACTACGAGTTGCATTAAAGCCTCTTCAGCAGCAAGTCCTGTCCTGCCGCCACTTACCTCACCAAGCTCTCCTCACTCAGTCTTTTGGCAAGCAATTGGTTCTCTCTCTGGAACCTCCTTTGAGCACTTCTCTTTGCTCTTCCTGGATTCAACTCATCTGCCTGTTCACTACTGTCTTCCTTATCCAATCTCTATTGGATTTCCTCAAGGTTCTGCCACCTCTATGTTTTCACCTATAAACTTTCACCAGCTTCCTTCATCTGTTAGCAATTGCCTTTTGGGAGTTGCAATAATACTGCAAAGACTACAATATTCAAATCCAAATAAAACCATAACATCTTACCTCCACGATCTCATCTGATCTTGTCCTTCCATTTACCTGTACTTCAATCTCATCACTCCTGCAAATCTGTTCCAGTAAATCCTTATGCTTCCTCTGCAAAAATTCACTGTCAATCAGATTTTAAAATCTGATTCTCTCTTCCAATATTCTGGCTTGATCTGGCAAACTTTAGCTGCACAATTCTTCACTCGTTCAGCTGTATTTTGGTTGCTTGACTGTCAGATTAAAATCTGATCTCCCTTTCAGTCACTCATCACACATTCAAACACACTTTAGTTTTCAACAAAATCTTCTGTCTTCATTCAGAAAAACAAACATTCTTCATTTCACCAGAGCCAAGCTCTGATACCAAAAATGACGCAAGTTTAAAGCTTGCCATACCCAGGATCATCAAATAACCATGCTTCAAAGAATGCATACTCAGCAAACTCCCAAATTAAAACATCAATCATTGGCAAATTCATCAGTCTCCCAAATTAACATGCAGAAGCTTTCTTTCATGTTTATGGTTATAAAACCCTTCCACAAAAATCATTTCTCAAACATCAAATTATTTATCAATCAGATTTTAGATGCTTCAAACAACAATGGTTATGAAAACATCTATACACCTCATCCAAATTTTCTATCATAACTTCCATTCAAACTCTCAATTTTTCATTCATAAACATCAAATATGACTTTTAAAATTGGACTTCTCTTTACAACCAAAAGTCAACAAAATGTATCCATGCTTTAAAAGCGCATTCTACCAAATTCACAATACTGCATTCTGATAGAACTCCATACTGCTACCATCATAACAATCGATCCACATTAACTTTGAACCAAGTATTTGGATTCCAATATAAACCTCTGATCAAATAATACCATAGCAACTGCACTTTCTAACATATCACAACAGCGCAAGGAATCAATAAATCTGGATACGCTACAAAAGTGATTACCTCAACAACGCCTCTGCAATTCACCCATCGACTCTACCTGCTTTTAAGTCGAAGTTTAACTGTTTCTGCGCCTTCGATTTCTGTGGGTTATCTCTTTTCAACACTGTGTATAATCTTTGACAAACTGCTTTACAACAGAACGTTCCAATGACACGTTTTCCTCCTTGAAGGGTCCGCCGGCAACCAAACTACGCTTCTGCAACAAATTGCCAGCGCTTCAATTTTTACTGCGGCTTCTTATTCAACGTTCTGTCCATCAGAACATCCAGCATTTTCTTGCTGTCATACATCATTCATATATTTATTACTCAAATAAACTCGAATTCCAATAGCGCCAATGACCCTGTCTATCACGATTTTTCAAATCCTATTAAAATACTTCCACAGCAATCGAACTAGTCAATTCATAAGAGTTTTCTTAATTCAAAGGACCGTTGATATCCCATCAAGATAAACCATACCTGTGATGTCCATTAAAACGCTATCCCTTTCATACCTGTGTTAACAAAAACGCTTGCAAATAAATCGATTTATAAATCTGCATCCTTTGAAATGATTTGTTTCACCTCTACGCTGCTCAAATTCAACCCCTTTATGATTACTGTTATTCTTTTGCAACTGATGCACTTCAGCGAATTTGCCAGATTTGACTTTCCACAATTCTTTAGCGCCTTTTAATCTCAACGATTTTGTCAAATTCGTTGATTTACATTTCAAACCATACGTTTTGATTTCATTTAAACATTTCTCATTCCATTATTAAAATCGACTCACCATTTCGGTCTTGATTCTGATTACTCGCCTCCATAGATCGATCCTTCATTTCATTTGCAGAACGTCCGGTAAATAAAAACCCTGTTTCAATTGACATGATTAAAACAGAACTCATCGTTAATATTCAAACAGAACTCTGTCTCATGCTTCCCACGATGTATATTTAACTCTGCATTGATTTTCAATGTAATTTCTTGTGGCTTTATGACTACTGTGCGCCCTCACTACCGATCAAAACAGAAAAGCAATTGGTTTATTCAACACACACACAGTTTTCTCCTGTAGTTAATAACATCGATTCTTCAGTTCATGTGTAGAGTCACAATACACATTAATTCACCTGGATTTGTTATTCCAACTAACCACTGCAATTTCAATATTATATAATATCGATTTCTGCAACCATGTACAGAACCATATCCCAAAATTTATTAAACGCAAACATGTTCACACAGAATCGAATTCAACATACTCATATGTATATAAAAACAAACATTCACAAAGAGCTTTCTATTCATGGCCAGATATGCAAATTTATGGCCCTTTTACAAACTGCCAGAGGCTTACAGCCTTGGCTGTCACTCTCTCCTCACATTCACTCAAATCTCTAATGGTTTCTCTCACAAAAAGCCCTCCTATTTATACAATTTTTAAAAAATCATTACATTAAATGCTCAATCCCTTAAAATCCTTAACCAACCCCTAATCTCTCAACATCCCTAAAGGATAGGTTTTTATCCCTAAAATCCTTCAATTTATTAAATTCCCTCATATCCTTTTATTAATAAAAAGATATTTAGAAAAATCCTCACCTTCTCCTATTTAATTCAAACTAATTAATAAAATATTAAAAATCATCACACCCCATATTTACAATTTAATATTATCACACCCCATATTTACAAATGGATAAAAAGGTCTTGATGCTCCTGCATCAAACATATATATCCAGTACACAACATTTTTCATTAATGCACATAGAAAAGCTACTTTCAATTGATAGTAAAATAGAAATTACAAAACACATACCACACATTTTGCATTCAAGAATGAATATTATAATTTACTTTTAATAGACATGTGTCTAAAACAAAATCGCGCAACTTCAAATTTTCATTATATCAACTATGATAGATACACAAATATGTACCTTTTGCAATAATGAAATTATGACAAATTCTACCAGAGAAAGTATGAAATCATTTAGACCAGATAATATAGTCATGTGTAAGTGTGCACGTGTATAAATTACTTGTGTGCATGTACCAAAACAATGTACATGTGCAAACACTTGTACAGATAACATAAAAAGGCAGTTCAATTTTTAGTTGAGTTCTGGAAGTTCTAAAAGATGAATCCAAAGAGAATAAATTTTTGGGCAGTTCAATAAAAAAAGTTCCAATGGAATGCCATCTTAAATGATCTGCTCATGAACAGCTTTTGACATTTTCCATTTTTCCATTTTTGTTTTTTCCTTTGATTGAAATTATATCAACTTTATGCGTGATGTGCACACCAAGTGACTGTATTGACAACTTATGACATCAGGTTCATATCCTTGAAAGTAAACAAAATCCCCACTTTGATTATTTTGTCTAAAAAAATAACATTTTAGTATAATAGACCCTTTGCCATATGTAAACCCGTGATCATCATAGTTTTCTAATAATTTCATCTTTCTTTCAACGCATCAAATAATACTTCACATTTTCATCATTCATAGTAGGTGCAATTACAACAAATACATATCCTCCACAATAAAACAACCTTATGTATTTAAATTTAGATAATAATTAACATGAAAAATTAACTTTAAAATTAACATATGTACTTGATTTTATTATCTATTTCTAGATCTCTATCATTTGAAATCAATTGAAATATTACCTTCTCTAACAATATCATAAAGTCGATCACCACTAGATGATATTATAGTATCCTTTGATTGCATTTCTTCAAATATTGCAACGAACATTTTCCCCTTTGTATTTAGTTCTATATGTTGCCAATAGTTTACATACATTTTGTTTTCATAAACATCATTGGATTTTGTGTTGTCTATGAAACATGAAAAAAATAAGAATATTTTCTTTTATCCAATGCAAACACATTTGTGGACAACTTTGTTTTAATTGAATGCAATTTTTGAGTCCCTTTTATTGTTTCAACGTCATCTCCACTCGATCTATCTACATCTTGTACCCCAATATGCCAAAAATACCTATATGAAAAATTCAAAGAAGAATATAAATATGATATCAAAATACCATCAAAGATAATCATTGTGATAAATGTACTGTTTAAAATTAAAAATCCAATAAAAATGAAATTGAATGTACCTTTGTACTTCCCTTGATTGGTTTGTCTCATGGATTAGTGCAGTGATGCACCATTGAACAGCTTCTGCAACTGAGACAAGTTGGTTTACAAAGTGGTCCATTAGATATCTTCAAAGTGCTCATCTTATGCATGTCCCTGCACCATCATTTTCTCCTTTTCCATGACCAGTCTCAAAGAAATTCCAACAATGTTTAATGCAGGTTTTCATATGAAGACGACGCAACCAAAAGAATGATTGTGAAGATTTGAATTGACCTACGCATCCATCTGAACATATCCAATGTTCATTGAATTTTATTCCATGACTTTTCAAGGAGTCATAAATCTTTTCAAAACAATGTTGTACAAAATATGTATCATGTGTACTATCGTCACTGATATAAAAGTGATATTGTTTAATAACATGCCGATTTTCACTGGTTCTTTTTATATGATCAACATTTTGTTCAGTATGTCTATATAGAATATGGACGAGCATGGAGACTTGGTCAGAATGATAGTATTCACACTGAATTTCTTTTTGTGGAACAAATGTGTAGTTTTCTGCAAAATCAACTACTGACAAAATGGTCCCTGTTGGAAAAACTTCACGGGATTTTTTTAATTGCAACTCCAGCCATCAAGCTCTATGGGAATGCTTTGTGTATTTATAAATTTCTGCCTCAAAATTTCTCAAAAAATCTATCACAAAAAATTCTTCTTCTTGTAAATCAATTATTTTAGCACTTGAACCTTGAATCGATGTATGGATATATTCATATCTCTTCCATTTCACTTTCATGTTGGACAATGATTGATCATTTATATCAGTACGATATTTTTTTTAAATTTACTCAAATTTCCGCAATCATTGCATTCTTTACCACCGACACATTTCTTTTGGTAAAATAATTCATGGCTTTCTCTTCCACATAGAATTTGATATATGAAATCATGGATAGTGGAAGGAGGAGGTGAATCTTTCCAAAATGTTTTACCAAAATTAAGGAATGTGTCATAATATAACTGAAATTCCACATGATAACAAAAAAAACAAGTGTCGCGTACAGTGATAGGTATTACATACCATGGTTTTTATTGCACAAAAGCACTGATTGAGACATCAATTTCACGATTCTCTTATTTGAACTTGTTGAACAACTCTATCTGAGTGGTGTCCAAGAATTTTTTTGGATGTTCTTCATACTGATTTCGTGCTATTCTTCTTCGCATTACATCCCTTGCTTTAATTTAAAAAAAAAAAAACTCATTTTAACATCACAAAAGATTTAATTTAAAAAAAAATCATTTTAAAAATTTTGCACAAAGACACACTTCAATACGAAACACTTACTTTAAAAAATCTGAGAAAAAAATGTCTTCTAAAAATTAAATGAGGCTCAAAATATTTCCTTCCAAGTCCTGCAAAAAAATTTCATTTAAAAAGTTCGACAAAAACTCACCCTAAAAAATCATTATAAAAGATTTACTTCAACCCAAAACACGTACTTTAAGAAAATGTCACTTCAAAAAATACCTCCAAAAAATGTCCATTGAAAATTAAGCCCAACCTCTTTAAAAATGTCACTTTAAAAAATATCTCCAAAAAATGTCCTTTGAAAATTAAGTCCAAAAACCTCTAAAAAAATGTCTCTAAAAACAAAATACCTCCAAGCAATGTCCTTTGAAAATTAAGCCCAAAAAGCCTCTAAAAAAATATCACTTAAGAAAATACCTCCAAGCAATGTCCTTTGAAAATTAAGCCCAAAAAGCCTCTAAAAAAATATCACTTAAGAAAATACCTCCAAAAAATGTCCTTTGAATATTAAGCCTAAAAAGAGTCCTTTGAAAATTAAGCCCAAAAAAGGTCCAAAAAATGTCTTTTGAAAATTAAGCCCAAAAACCTCTAAAAACAAAATACCTCCAAAAAAATGTCCTTTGAAAGTTAAGCCCAAAACCTCTAAAAACAAAATACCTCCAAAAAAATGTCCTTTGAAAATTAAGCCCAAAAAAAGTCCTTTGGAAAATCAGTCCAAATGAAGAAATGTGCGAAATTATGAAAAAATAATGAATCTGTTTATGCCTATTTATATAGCCGCGAAATGATCTTTTGGAGGGGCTTCATTGAATTTTCTGGCCGACGTAAAGTCAATTAAAAGTGAAATTATTATCACCAAGGTATATACACTCATCACAGTTTATTTTTATGTTTGTAGATGGAAGTTGAAGAAGAAGAAAACAATCAACACCATGAACAAAACATTCCTCAAAATAACCCAAGTCATGGAAGTAGTTCGAGTAGTGACAACAGTTCAAGCGAAGAATGATGATCAATATGTTTGGATATCAAAGCAAGGCATTGTATTTTTTGAAAGATTTGTCTGTGAAATCAAACATTTTGCTTAATGTAATCCAGGACATAGTGTCCCAATTGAAAGACAGAGGGATACCAATAACTATCCCATTTTGTATGATAAAGAGTGCCCAATTCATATATATATATATATATATATATATATAATAAAATATGTTTTAATTTATTCTATTGCATTCTCCATTGTCGTTGTGAAATGTAATACCATTGATTAAATATATGGATGATTAAATATTATAATGAAGAGATGCGAAATCTGATGATATGATATAAAAAATTAATCCAAACATCGCATTCAAATGCACTAATAAAAATCTAATTGATATGAATACTATTATAAGATATGTGTCGAATTTTGATGCATAATGAATTTTAAAAAATCACAATAATTGCACTGTCACAGGACGATGTTTCTAAAAAATACAAAATGAACACCAGTGTGTGTTAGTTATTGTGCACTAGTGCGTTTGTATCATAATGCGCACCAGTGCATTTCTACCTATGGGAATCACACAAATACCAATGCCAATTAGAACACTTGGTGTGTTTGTGTGATACTGTGCATCAGTGCGTTTATGTGAGATTTCTCACTAGTGCGTTTCTACGACCTATGGGCACTGCACAAATACCAATACCAATTAGAACGCTTGGTACATTTGTTTGATATTGCGCACCAGTGTACTTGTGTGATATTGCGCGCTAGTGAATTTGTATAGTAATACGCATCAGAGCGTTGATACGACCTATGGGCACCACACAAATACCAATACCAATTAGAATGACCCGATGCGTTGAATCACCTACATTGCGCCAGGTGCATTTTTACACCTTAATGACCCAGTGCATGCACCTTCGACTGCCCCCGGGTGACTGTCTAGCTGACACACATTGAGAAGTTTCTAAACGCCTTGGGGCATCCTAAATATGTTTTCCATCCTAGCGCTTGGTAGGTTTACAATACCGATGCCTTAAATTGTAAAACGCACTGGTGCGTTGACACCTGATTAGCACACCGATGAGAAAAACATCTGTAACAACCTCCGACCGCCCAATTTTTTTTAGTTGTGTTGGAATTCCATTAGAAGCTCTGTCTAAACCTCCATTATCGAAAAATAGATATTGTAGCAAATGTTTTTTTGACAAATTTGGCCAATTTTATAACACTAAAAACCTCCATTATAACCTCCACTAGAGGGTATTTTCCTTGTAGTGGTTTCTACTCAACTCCAGGTGATATAAAACATCACATAGAAGAAAGTTTGGAAGAATAGGTTGTTTGAGCCTGATGGTGCCAAGCCTTGATGGCTTGAGTTTTGACTTGTATGCAAAGTAAAATACTCCATCAATAGTGTCAGTGAATTCTTCAAATAACTATCTTCTTTGAATTCATGTGGAAATTTTCTCTTGAATCAAGCAACCAAACATATTTCCATGAAGCAAGTGAAGCATTGAATAAGTCTTTAGTTACTCTAATGTTGCAATGTTCCACAACATAATGAGTGTATTCAAGTTCTTTTCATTTCCTTTTACTAGGTGTTTTACCTTTTTCTTCATTTATTTCCTGCACGATTCTTTCCCAAGATAGCTTACATGTGGAAGCATCATGTTCATTGTTATTGCATTGTATACAATTAAAATCAAACTTTTCTACTTGTAAATGTCTTCCCCCTTGCCTCTAAAATTATTCCTTCCTCTTCTTCTTCGACCACCTCTTCCTCTAGAAGATTCTTGTGCATAATTCTTCTCTTTCTATGCAAGGAACACAACTTCTTAATAAGTCAGAGTTTTCTTCTTCCCAAACGCCTTCTCTCTTTCAACAAACTTCTTCTCAAGGGAGTCAAAGGAAATCTCCATAAGTTTTCCACTTGCTTTCAATGACTCAAGATAATGTGAATAAGTGGGATATATTTACTTGACATAGGTTATGTGAGAAATATCTATTACAACACTAGTTTCTTTTATGTCATGTATAATGGATCTTATTTATGGTGTTAAGGCAACATGGTCATCATTTTTCAATTCAAGATTGAAAAAATTGATCATTAATTGAACAACTTCAACTTCAAAGTGTGAGTCATACAATTCCTTAATATTCTTTAATAATTAAAAGGAATTTGAAAATGGAGAAATATGATTACTTTCCTTTTCATTTATAGAAGGTGCAATCAAGGCATAGGCCTTATTGTTCTTGTTTTCCCAAATGACAAGCTGCTCCTTTTCTGAAGTGGGATTTTCAGGTGCATTGTCTCCTTCTCCTTCACAAAACCCTTTCCAAAACTCATTAAAAATTTAGGTTTTCTTTATATTCCTGGAACAATCAGGATAATTATCTTTTCCAGAGAGAACTACTCCCATAATGGAGATGAATGTATGTACCATAAAATCTGTTTTGGCTCAAAATACTTGTAAAAAGAATTGATATGTCTTCAAAAAATATTCAATTAAAAATATAGGCTCTCAATATAGTTTCATTCCATATGACATAATGCTCACATACCCTACTAAATACCACATATGATCTTTATATAGTAAATGGGCACATGAATTATTGTATGGTAAATATATTAATTATATATATATATATATATATATATATATATATATATATATATATATATAGATATATATATACCATACTATTTATAAAAACACATTAAATCACTCCACATAACATATCATAATACACTTGGGGTGGTAGGAGGGGGAGGGATTCTCACTAATCCTGATGGAAACATCGAAGACAAATATGCGTGGAGCCTAGGATGGAAAACAAACAATCAAGAAAAGGCCTACGAATGTATCTTGCAAATAATAAGGGTATCAAGGAGCGACAAATCATAGGGGAATCTATGTTGATAATAAAAGACATGAGGAACAACACTCCTGCCCAGAATATGATTCTAAATCAAGTCATTAAGCGAGCCCAAGGAACGATCACCCTCTTTTATAGGGTAACATTATACCACATTCCAAGAGGAAACAACCAAGAGGCAGATAATAAATCCAACCTGGCTTGCAGGATGAAGGAAGAAACTAATATTGTGAATGGAATTGAAGACACCATATATCCCATAATCATGCCTAGAGCCCCAAGAAATGAGACTGATTTCGACCAATCCAACCTGAATATAAAAAATGGTATATATAATCCATGTGTGGTGGGGTGTCTAAAATTCTCTTACCCCCTCCATTCCTCTCCTTCATGCCCCCTTAGCTTCCCCTCCTCCTTCTGCATTCTTGCCCCCCCCTCGCCGCCCCTCGTTCAGTTGGATCACTGCTCTCTTCCCTTACTCCTCTTTTCATCCCCTCCCTTCTACCTGACCCTCTCCCCCTATGCTCATCCCCTGGTCTCCTCCCCATTTCCTCATCCCCTGGCCCCCTCCCATCACCCCTCCCCATCATACCCCTCCCTTTTCGGATGAGCTACTACATCAAGGTCGACCTCATGTCGCTTAATTAATCCTCTGAAAAATCGATCTTAATTCCCCTTGGAATTCCATAAAGACTTGTGGCATGGTGAATCTTGGGTTTAACTCATAGTGTTGCAGCCTTAAATCTGGTCGTCCTACACCTGGTACTTCGACGTCATTCAACTCTCGTCCTTGTTGCAATTGCAGTTCATAATTCACCCCATGGGAATGTTGGGATCATGGGGTTGCATTTACTCCTCAGACTTCGAATTTTTTAGGTTGAGTGTGGGAAGATTCTGGTCATGGGATTAAGGGACGAGGAGAAGGCAAGGAAATTATAGAGATGTAGAGGGAATTAAGCATGGTTCATACAATGGATAAGATTTTCCTAAGAATTTTTACCTGATTTGGCTATTTAGAGGCTAACGGTAAGATCTGTAGTATGAAGTTTCAGTCTGTCATGACTAAGGCAATCTCTACTTTACTCCAGAGTTCATGGCCAAATTTCAGCCACAGTTTGAAATTTCCTCTTGTCAGGGTGGCTGGGTGGTTTATGCCTCTATGTAGTGAGTGTTGTGGGTTGTCGACATGGGATGGTTAGAGGGGAAGTGGTCTTGGGATTTTTGGAGGTGGTGTGTTTATTTATACCTTCAGTGTGTGTGAGGTTCTCAGTCCCCTAGAAGAGTGTGGCTTGGGTGGCTTGGTGACTATCATTTTTAACACTGGAAAATCGTACAAGCAAAGACGTCATTAATTAATGTTAGAGAGAAGGTTTTATAGGGCTGAGAGACATTAGATAATCAGGAAAGTATTTAAAAATATCTAAGGTCTAAGGAAAAATCAAATTTGGACAAGTCATAAATTCTTTTGCGCACAAAATCCTTCGATAAGAGTGCCTTTGCGTGCCTTTTGACTCGAAAAGCGAGCAATCCTGGGAGTGGCAGAAGTCACTTTCCGAGACCACAAAAAGCACACTCCAGGACATTGATTCCACACTTGAAGCCGCCTAAGGACAACCACCAAAGCCTCCTTAGGACATCAAGGGAGAACACAATGGAATAAATGTGGCACGCAATGGAATCATCCCCCTCTCTTGGGTCACCATCCACAATGTACTAAGAGAGGGAAGGAGGATTTTAATTCTCCTATAAAAGGCCACCAAGAGATGAACAATTTGAGAGCACATTGTTATGTTGGCAAGAATCTCCCCAAGCAATACTAGCAGTGTGTGATCTAGAGCTGAGATAGAGGGGAATCTATTGTTGGCCATCCAACAACTTCAGTCCACCATAGTAGAGAGAGGGAGAATTTGCGCCGAGGAAAGCTTGGAAGTAAAGACATCCTTGCATCGAGACTTAGAACCCAAAGTTCTAAGGGCCCCTTGGCAAGTGGGTTAAAGTTTCATCCTCATTTCCGACCAGCACTCAATAAGAGGGAACGTAAGTGCTGTCGTTTGGATTATTACAGTTGTTTGATTCTATTTAGAGCTTTATTTTATAATTTTTTTAGTTTTATTTTAATTTTTATGTTTGAATATGCATGCTATTTCTCTATCTAGTATGTTTATGTTCTAGCATGTTCCACTAACTTTCTTGACTCCATATCTTTTCTGCCTGTGACCAATAACTTAAGTGGGTAAACTGCACCCCTTAAGGTGGTGTGATTTCATACATGCATGCACCAAACACACTAGCACATGGTTGGTGACTCCACTAATGTTTATTTCCAAGTTTATGTGGTTGTGCCTTTTTGCAGAGACCTCTGTCTGTGCTATGGAGTTGGGATGAAATTGCCCCCTTTTTCTCCCTCAGTCCCTATTTCATCCCAAGTGACATACTAAAGCAGAACAACTCCAAAAATTAATTTTGTAGGAATTTGCACGCTTTTCCCTCAGAAAGGCGTGCCCAAGGCGCGCATTTAGAGCTGACCTGCACACAGAAATCGTGCCTGTTGCAGCCTTTTGCGTGTAAAAGACAAAACAATAAATATCTCCCATATTTCTGTCTTTTCCTGCTTTTAAAGTGCCTGGTAGCCCATAATAAATCTGCCAGCATTGGCTGAGGTACCCCATAGCTTGCTAAAGCTCACTCTTAGCTGCTTTTGGTAGGCTTGGTGTTAGTTTTATTTCAAGTTTATTTTTGCAAAGTTCACACATAGTTTAGGTAGGGGGAAATTAACTTGCATTCCGAAAAAAAATTATGTTTTGCAAATTTAGGTACCAAAATACCTAGATAATTAGCCAAAGTAAGGGGCCCAAGTCCACACATTCTTAGCTAGTTCCTTTTTTCTAATGTAAAAGTAATTAGTTTAGTTCAATTTTTGTACTATGATTTCGGGACTAGGATTGAATTGTCGATAGAAGAGAAAGTAATCTCTGCTGCCTTTGCACCCTTCGGTGATCCTAGGAAAGCATATGAACACTCTCTATTCACAAATCACCATCTCCCTATAGTTGATCACATAGATTAACTAGGAAAAATAGAAAGAGGCCCATATCTGCACATGTTTTTCTTTTGAGCAAGGAACAATAAAACATAGTTTAATAGGGGATTTTGAAAAGGATCATCACATATCCACACGTTAAAAATATGTGCTTGTTCATTTTTTTTTCACACACATCCACACACTAAGCAAAGTAAAGACACCTAAAACTAACTTAAAAAATTTCACTAAATTCTCCCCACATGGGCCACAAAATAATTTATATTCTAAGTTAGGATCACTGGGGTAGGCATCCAATGAGTTGCCTTGATCATTCTTCATCTTGAAACATATAATTTGACTATTTAGGGAGATTTTAAATCCACCTATATGCCCACGGAAAAGAAAACTCGAGCATGGTAGAGACCCATTTCAGAGGGGGTTAGGCTTAGGCGTAGTGCGGGCAAGTATCAGTTGGGGCTACCTGACCCAGCGGATACTCGGTACTGTTAGCTGAATTACCAAGAAGCCCATGACTCGAACGCTCACATGGAATGGTGGTACTTATTGGCCAAAAATTAGGGCATCCTTTCCCTATAGGTGACGATGTAGGCAAGCACTAGATCCTCTACCCTTACCTTGGTGGATTTTCTTCGGCTGACTGGGGGCGTCGCCAACTCCTATGGGATGTTGTGCCAGCACTCGCAAGATATCTTCTCAAGGCTCAATTACAGTTGAGTGTGTGAGGATGATTAGGTCTTCTATGATTTGAGTATCATATGCAAACAAACAAAAAACATATTTTTTGATTGATTGATCACATAGGATTAATTTAAAGGGAAAATTAATTTTATTTTCACTTTGTTTTATGTATGCGATCAGAATTTTTCTTTGATCATAATATATATCCTCTCAAATATTTCCAAAGCCATACCTAGTCAACACCAGAATGGACCCAACGGGACCTCGTTGATCTAGACTTCTTTTCGACCTCCCCCCATTACCAGGAGGGTTCCAGGTCTTTCGCCATTTAGGCGTTAAAGACGGAACACTGCCACCATTATCGATACATCCTTTATTGGGGCTTCTTTATTTGGGAACCCTGGTCAGTCTCCCAATGCCACACCACATACCATTCCTCCCACAACCCCTACAGGGGAGAGGAGTGCTACCCATTTGGGAAGCTAGTCGAATACACAGCAGGGTACGTCGCATACTAACCCTCTTCCAAACTAGGACTTTGTGTTTTCACAAGTTGCAATGGCCACAACCTTGCAATCACCCTTTTTAGCCTTATTGAATCTACCCAATTTAACCAAGATGACGAATGAACCCATTGCACACAACCCTACATGGCCTCCCATTGAACAACATCATTGACGATACTATTCGACTGAGACAATTTAAATGCACTCTGATAGGAGTAGCAACGAAATGATATGTGGAGCAACACTCTGTTGCACATGGAACCTTTAGTGCCCTCACTACTGCATTCCTAACATATTTTCAGTTACCCATCCACCATGATTCTGGAATGGAATTACTGACACACTTTAGGGAAACCCCCGCTGTCCATATCTCGGACCATCTCCACAAATGGCGGCATCATCATAGTTTATGTAAAGCCAAACTCAACAATTGGGTACTATTAGTACTGTTCCTGAAAACTCTCACTATAGATATTTCGAAGGATGTGGCACAAAAAAGGCCCATATTTGAAGAGGATGCCATCAGCAAGGCTCAACAACTCAAACTGATTTATACGCAATCAAGATATAATTAAAATATCCTGTCGAATGCCCCACGCTTGCAAAATTATAAAGATTTTCCAGGCACGTCGAACTCTGTAGATGATCTAATTCGGTCATTGACCCAAAGTTACGTAGGCAGCAATAGTCAAAACTACGGTTACACGTATGATTCTACCCAAAACGTACCATAATCTATTTTTCAAAGTCATCATATGCCTCTACAAAATTTGACCAGTAGGGTGTCATCGTATCACCATGGAGGACCCTATCCTCTAGCTTAGGTGACCCAGTACGCAAATAGACATACTGACAGAAGAGCTCCCCCCAAGCCACCATACACCAACCAAGGTCAGGGGAACCTGATTGCCTCATCATCCTGAGTCATCAGGCACATCAATTACCGCAGATGGCTCGATTGGGTTTTTGACCCAAGGTCACCTAGGCAACAGTAATATGTATTCGGGGAATGACCAAGTGTGTCGACTACTACAGACGGTTTGATACATGTCTTTGACCCAAGATCACCTAGGCAGCAACAACACCCATGATACTTGGGGAGTCACCAGGTAGTTCAATTCTGCAGACGATTTGATTGGGTCTTTTTCCCAAGATCACCTAGGCAACAGTGGTACTATGCACACTGATTTTGTAGACGGTTTGATTGGGTATTTTTCCCAAGATCACCTACACAGAAATAGTACCATGCACATCGATTATGTAGATGGTTTGATCGAGTCTTTTCCTAAGATCACCTAGGCAACAGTAGTGCCATGCGCATCGATTCTGCAGACGGTTTGATCGGATCTTTTTCCCAAGATCACGTAGGCAGCAGTAGTACCATGCTCGTCAATACTGCAGATAGTTTGATCGAGCCTTTGGCTAAAGAAAACCTAGGAAAATGTAATCAATACCCTAGATACTCATATGATTCTACCCAGAACATATGACAACCTGGTTTTTAAAGTCATCATATGCCTCCACAAAATTTGACTAGTAGGGCATCGCCATTTCACCATAGAGGACCTTATCCTCTGGCTCACGGGACCTAGTATGTAGATAGACATACTGATGGAAGAGCTCTCCCCAAGCCACCATACACCAACCAGGGATAGGGGAACCTGGTTGCCTCATCCTCCCGAGTCATCAGGCACATCGATTATTGTAGATGGCTTGATCGGGTCTTTGACCCAAGGTCACCTAGGTAGTAGTAATATATATTCGGGGAGTTACCAGGCGCGTCGAATACTGCAGATGGTTTGATACGGGTCTTTGAACCAAGATCACCTAGGTAGCAGTAACACCCATGATACTCAGGAAGTTACCAGGTAGGTCAATTCTGCAGATGGCTTGATCGGGTATCTCAATATCACTTAGGCAGTAGTAGTACCATGCGCATCGATTTTGAAGATGGTTTGATCGGGTATTTTTCCCAAGATCACCTAGGCAGCAATAGTACCACGCACATCAATTTTGCAGATGGTTCAATCAGGTCTTTTTCCCAAGATCAACTATGTAATGGTAGTACCATGCACATCGATTCTGCAGACGATTCGATTGGGTATTTTTCCCAAGATCACCTAGGCAGCAATAGTACCATGCCCATCGATTCTGCAGACAGTTTGATCGGGTATTTTTCCCAAGATCACCTAGGCAAAAGTAGTACCATGCACATCGATTTTTCAAACGGTTTGATCGAGTATTTTTCCCAAGATCGCCTAGGTAGCAGTAGTACCATGAGAATTGATTCTGCAGATGGTTTGATTGGGTCTTTGGCCCAAGAACACCTTGGCAGTAGTAATCAATATCCTGGATACTCATACGATTCTACTCAGAACGTATCACAACCTAGCTATCATGAAAGTCACCCCAACACTCAGGGACAAGGGAACCAATATCCCCCATTCCCTACATAGAATGGACCACTGGCACAATGTAATGCGTCAGTCAATCTAGTGAAACCCTTCCCAGGCTCATCAACAACCATACAACCAGGAGAACTATGAAAATCATCCAAATGCTGCAAAAAGAAGGCGAGCAACAAACAAAAGGGGAGATTCTGGACAGGGGGAAGTAACCAGGAATGCCCCCCATGATCTCATTCTGGGGCCAACCCCAAAAGAAATAAAAAATAGGAGCCAAGTAACAACTCCCAAGGGAAAAATGGAGCTTAGAGTATCTGATCACGAAACCAAAAGAAACACTGTGATCAACACTCCATAATGCCCAAGGCGGTGCCACACATTCGCACCCCCGAAAAAATAATTCTTCAGCGCCGACAAGTATGCCCTCTCTCATCTTCTTTTTTAAGCACATGTCTTTCAAATAATATTTGAATAAAGAATATGCTTTCACTTGGGGTATTTGTTTTTGCAGGTAGTGTGAAAACCATCCATAACTCCATCCATTGAAATTTCTAGAACAGGTACCATTCTACCCTCAGCATGATAGAGTCCAGGAAAAACTCTGCATATCCTGACATCATTTTTCCATCAGAAATCAACCATAGGTTCCACATATCCGATCATGTTTATCATCGCCTCGCCCTGCACATGATAAACATCCTCGTTGGTCAGTAGAGCCTTCCCTCCATGGCGCTCATCACCCACAGTAGACCATACATCACAGCAAAAGTGACACCATGGCCATACCACTTTAGTCTGGGAAGCACCTCATGCCCATCCATCCACCATGCATAAGGTCAATTTTTACCATATGAGATAAAACCCCTTTCCCGGACGGTCAGGTTGTACAAGACGATCAAAAGCGCACTACCTCTCCTCACATTTTTTCCACCATACCTCCATTAGCATAATCCCATTTGTGATAATTTTTCATCCACTTCATCAACCTCACACATGAGACCAACCAATGGGTCCCCCACCCTCAGCAAAAAACCTTCCTCACGTCATTAGTTAGTGAAAACTTTCATGTTTTGGGGCACCCATCTCTATGTTTTGTACCAACCAAACCCCATTATTTTATTCTTTTGGTAAGTTTAAAAAGACCACAAATGGCGCACTACATCCTCCACCCACTCATTCATCTTTTCTGCCATAGCAGCATTCCCTGAACAACCTTGGTCAGAGTATCACACCCTCACACAAAATCCACCATGACATTCATAACTAGTTTATACCCACCCTAGAAGTCCTACCGACTCTAGGGATTTCCCCATCAGAAATAGTTATGACTGCTGCCAAGCTACTTATTATACTCCGACCTCAGGCCACTAAATCCCCATCATCACTTTTCAATCACCCCTCACCACCATGCCTATGTTAAACCCATCACATCCAGGATCTTGATCCTTCATATCATCGACCCCCTCATTCGATTGAAGCTTCCTTTTTGTCAACTCCAATAGCTATTTTCCAAAAGGAAAGCGGTACTTTGGATCGTCCCTCTCCATAAAAGGGGCATCCTAAGGTGGCACTATGGGAGACATTGTTGCCCACAGATTTCATCGCTCCTCTTGACGTTCGACTACAACACAATGTGGAATCCTGGGAGTGGCGGAAGTCACTTTCCGAGACCACAAAAAGCATACTCCAAGACATTGATTCCACACTTGAAGCCGTCTAAGGACAACCACCAAAGCCTCCTTAGGACATCAAGGGAGCACACAATGGAATAAATGTGGCACATAATGGAATCATCCCGCTATATTGGGTAACCATCCACAATGTACTAAGAGAGGGAAGGGGGATTTGAATTCTCCTATAAAAGGCCACCAAGAGATGAAAAATTTGAGAGCACATTGTTATGCTGTCCAGAATTACCCCAAGCAATACCAGTAGTGTGTGATTCGGGACTTAGAACCCCAAGCTTGGAAGTAAAGAAATCCTTGCATCGAGACTTAGAACCCCAAGTTCTAAGGGCCCCTTGGCAAGCAGGTTAAATTTTCATCCTCATTTCCTATCAGCACTCAATAAGAGGGGACTTAAGCACCGCCATTTGGATTATTGTAGTTATTTGACTCTATTTAGAGCTTTATTTTTATTTGTTTTAGTTTGTGTTTAATTTTTATGTTTGAATATGGATGCTATTTCTCTATCTAGTATGATTATGTTCTAGCATGTTCCACTAACTTGCTTAGCTCCATATCTTTTCTGTCTATGACCAATAACTTAAGTGGGTAAACCGCACCCCTTAAGTTGGTGTGATTCATACATGCGTGAACAAAACACACTAACACAATCATCATGAGAAGGTAGAGAAGTTTGATGGCAGAAAGTTCTGGGTCAGGCTCTTGGGGTCTTTGCATACCCATGTATGGGGGATCGAGGGCGATCTTGACGAGTGTTGGAATAGGATTTCCTAGCCTCAATTTTGTCCATTTTTTTAATATTTTGTAATATTTAGTCTAGCGCAGGGGGTTTGGGGTGGGTCAAAACCCCCAATGAATTGTAATGGGTCAAAAGGGTAGACCAAGGGTCCTCAAACCATAGTTTGCAGACCATAGGATAGTCATGCTATCATGATATAAATAGATGGATATGTCGAGTCTAGAGGGGTAGAAGAAGAAGTAATTAAGCTAGATATGAACTTGTGGATTTTTTTGTTGATTGTCTAGGTAAAGGATCCTGTTATCTGTGTGCGCGTAGACCCTGAGTCCTGCTGTGTGCGGGCCCCACTGGCTATGTGCGCGGGCTAGTAGATAGAGTCTCTAAGCTAGATCTGAATGTTAATGAATAAGAAGACCCTTTATGAGTACTGTAGCATTTAGTGTTATGATTATTGGTTGCACACTGTGTTATTTATATCTGTTCACTACATAATGATGATTGTTGAGGCGCACATGGATGTGATAGTGTATAAGATGATAAATTCATAGATTTGGTTAGATTTGAATGTCTTGCTTCAGTTGATCTACTATTTCATAATTTATAAGCTCTTCTAGATATATTTCGCTGATACACAGTTAAATGGTTTCAATATAGGGCATTGGTATAATCGATCTGGAAGGACCCCCTTCAATTAACTTTCTCTCTCTCAGGGTGCAAAAACCTAGTTCCAGCACCCTCCCATACTACTTCAGGTGACACATTGGCCTGCACAAGTAGGCCATTGCCAAAAGGGACAATATTATAGGGGTTTGTTGGCAAACCTTAAAGCCAAAACTGGGTTAGGACCCCTCAAGCGAACAAATGGTGCAATTTCCAGGACTGGGAGAATTTTGAGAGAGGGATTGGGTAATGCCACAGGGTCATTGACAGCCATTAAAACTCGAGTTGCAAGATTGGTTCGAAAAACAGATTCAGGAATTTGCTCTAAAATAAAATAGGAGTGAAAATTTTTCAATAGAAGAGTGGAAAAACAAGTATATTTTTACGGAAGTGTACAAAATATTCTTTGTATCCTTCGCACACAAGTTTCAAGAGTGGGTAGCTTGACTGACAGAATTTCAGATTTGCTGGAAGGACGATCAGGTCACATAGTGGACCCTTGAGTTGGTCCAGAAATTGGAAAACACTGATAATAAGATTACCAGGACTGTGGATCATTGGGTTGACATAATATTGGGCGGATTCATGATGGAATTTGTTTTTTATCAGTTTGTGTCATATTCGTAAGCATAACAGAGGTTCTTCAAAGGATTTAGAGGTAAGTTCCTAAGAACCTTGCCGTTGTTGATTAAGATGCTATTGAGAAAAAAAGGTGTCTTGTGTGGCCACACCGAGTGAATGACCTCCGATCAGAGTGGGAGTGCAAAACGAAGTGGTAAATACTACCGGGTTAATTAATAAGGAGACAGATTGGTATACAGTCCCTTGAGTGAGTCATATGATCATAACCAAGAAAGGGTTGCGCAAGGGGGAACCAGCCCCCCTGGGCACACCTGCATCGAACCCCCACAAGGGTAAAAACTCTCCTACGCCTCCATCGCCATCATCAGAGGATGAAATGTCTACACACATGAAGCTGCCTACTTTCAAGGGCATAGGGGACAAGGACATGGATCAATTATGGTTTGTAGCCAAATCTGTATGGACCGCACAAAACATGAACAATGATAATGAGTGCAGCTATCCATAGCTTTCGAAGGAAGGGCACTATATTGGTTCATGGGATAGATTGGTCAACACGCGAACACATCCATACAATATATTAAGAATGCCCTAAAGAAAAAATTTGGGAAGCCTAAGTCATACACTCAATGTGTAGTCGAACTAAAGGACTTTAAGCAAGGACCTATAGAGTCCATCTGGGAGGCTGACCAATGGTTAAAGAAGGTTATCAGTAATGGGGGATGTGTCTATGAATATAAGAAGCATAAAGAGTGGTTCATCGCTATGCTACTACCACACTTGTGTGGGCCCATGGGACAACAAAATATTGGCTCCCAAGAGGAAGCGCTAGAAATAGCCATGAAGTTAGAAGCTACCCCAAGGGATGTTATGTAGTTCGTAGCTCTCCAAATACAAAACCAACTGGAGGAAATGCAGTTAGAAATTTAGAGCTTACGGAACGACCGTGGTAAGGAAGCCAACCCAGATGTCTGATGCATATGCTGTAAGGGATTGGGTCATAGTAAGGATCAATGCCCACTGTTATCGGACTACATGCAGGCTGGGGGACCAAGCCCTCTACGACCCAGGGAAATGGCTAGCCCTATAAATCCTAGACTATGGTGTGTTGACTGGAGGGTAGTAGGAAGAAACGATGTAGATCACTGCCCACGATTGGGTGCTTATGTGTCAGAATTGAAACAACAGTGGTGCAGATTCTGCTCGTCTGTAGGTCATGACGAGAAAAACTGCTGAACCCTCGACCTTATGGTAGATTGGGGCAACTTATATAGAGTGAAAGTAGACCCCCATTCACCACTGTCTCCTTCAGGATGGGGGGGATCCCCCGCAAGAGGAAGGGGAGGAGGGAGAGGGGGGAGTGATGGTCTAGGGCATGGACAACTGATATGTTACAACTGTGAAGACATAGGACATTTCGCACGGGATTACCTGAACCTAACACGCTATTCTTGTAGATATTGTCGGCAGTTTGAACATTTCATTGAAGACTGCCCGGTGCTAATGGAAAAAATGCAAGAGAAGTAGCAGACACCTACACAGAATGTACAACGAGTTTATGCAGAACCACGGGATTATGGGCCATGTATCAATGTGATCACACACAATGGCATTTCCACTGGAGGAGCTGAGAAAAAGGTGGAAATTGAATCATTAATCCGGAAGGTTGAGGAAAAAGCAGAAGGCTTAGACCTGAAAAATGGAAAAGAAATCTTCATTGAAGCACAAAGGGAGATGGCCAAAAACAAAACACCTATCCCGAAGGATATGCTAGATCTACAAGAAAATGAAGTAGTTAAACCATTCCTTTAGGCATGTATGAAGTTTTTTCACAACCAGAAGGCCGTAGAAAATATCCAAGCCCTAATAGACAACTGCACAGAAAGGATTGATCCACAACCTGAGGTTAAAACTTTGAACAATATATACAAAAACAAGGAAAGGACAAGATGAGAAATGCGCATGACTACGTAGATTAGGGAATACGAAATAGACCAAGTCATCCTTAAATTAGGTTCAGATGCTAACGTCCTACCCAAGCAGACCTAGCAATGAATGGGAGAACCTAAACTGGAATGGTCAACTATTCAACTACGGATGGTTAATCAGCAAACGATTATCCCGCTGAGAAGACTAACGAAGGTAGTGGTAGATATTTCAATTGTTAAGGTCCACGCAAATTTTGAGGTAATCCAGATAGTAGACGACGCAGACCCTTATCCTGTGATCTTGGGTTTGGATTGGGCTATTGAAATGGGAGGTATCATTAATCTAAAGATGAGAAGCATGATATTTGATAATGAAGGCACAAGGGTAATAGTCCTGCTGGACCCAGCAGAAGGAGAACGGTATACTGAATCGATACGGGAAGAAGAAGATGTCGATCACATATACAAATTGATTGCGCGGGATGATGACTGGATCAACCCCACGAATAATGGCATGCTATGTGGGGAAAATTATAGTAAGTTATTATCCAACTCAGACGAAGAGATCGAAAACTAGAAAAATCGGTTGCATGATGTGTCCGCACTAAGGTGTCTTAAGATTACAAAGAGATTTCAATGTATTTCTTTGGAGGTAAGAGAATTACCCTAATTTTATGGCTCTGGTAATGTTGAAAATTTCCTTGAGGAAATAGAAGCTAACGTTCCTTAGGAATGATGATTTGGGCCTTGGACTTGGCCATGCACGCAACCCCTGCGCATTAGTGGGAAACTGATAAAGGAGCTTTCTGGGACTAGGGGGAATGCTGAAGGATGCTAACCTTATGATTCCACATACCAGCTAACCCACCGATAGAACTCTTCTCGGGGCAAGGGGATCCACAAAGGCATGTGTATTGTTGGCTAGAAGTAGGGAATGAGGACACAAGGAATGAATGGGTCCACATAATTTTTCACACATTAGGACCAATCCCCACCTCCCTGTATTTGGATGCAGAACTACATCAATGAACCAGACATTGGAGTATGATGATTGAAGACTTTGTAAGGAAGTTTGGACTAACGGGAGGTACTGAGAAACCTGATGAAGCCTTGCAGGATATATACGCTCTGGTCTTCGGTGAGGCCTGCCCTAAGAAAGAACACGTTGCGCCAGCTTGGGATGTGCAGCTACAAGATATCATAAACTGTAGAAATATGTCAATGGAAGCATGTGATGAAGATCCATAGAATATTATGATCGAAGAGTTAGAATGGGAACGTGATCCAGGTGGATATTGGTGGCTAGTCGCCTATTCCACTTGGGGCCCCACCATTGTCTCGTTTTTCAGTTTCAGTGCAACTTACTATTTTTAGCAGTTTTTCGGGTCTTGAACTTCCAGAGCCGTTTTGAGGCCCTAAATGATGTTTTTTTGGGAAATCTGAGAGCAACATGGGTCCATGGATCAATGTTGCTCACTAAAAATTTGTAGTCCTCGGATAGATATTTCTAACGAGGTATGGTTCACGTCAAACAGAGATTGTATACCAAAGTTATGTCCCCGGGAAGTTGAAACACCAATTTACCCAAATGGGGCCCATAGTTTTGGCGCTTCATCTCCTAGGGTTATGGTTTTGGATGTTTAGGGTTTTCTATTGTTTCTAAATAATAAATATTCCTTGGAGCCTGATTGTAACTTAGTTTAGAGGCTTGTAGCCACCACATCTCTTCTCAGAGATAAGCTACCAGTGCCCTAGCTAGTTTATTTCCATTCTGTCTGTAAGCAAATTTTATATCTTTGATATTAATGAAATGAAGTGTTGTTTCACTGCATCTTTGTATTTATGGTTATATGTGTATTTTTTTGCGTTCCTGCATAAATCCAGATTAGTGGTATTAGAGCGGTCTGCTTTTTCTCGATCCTTTTTTGCATGTCCCCAACGAGGTCGAGGTAAAGGAGTTAGGGCTCGATCTGGTGGAACCTTTGCAAGATCAGCCTCGCAAAACCCGACAGACTCCCATGGGGGATGAAAATAAATATGAGGGAGTAGGAGATCTAATCAAAATATTGCTCGAGGAGGCCCTCGAAAAACAAAGGAACGCGATGATGGATAACTTTTCCCAGATCCTTCAATGACCACCCACCGACGACACATCTGCATCCAACAGCCACTCTGGAGGCGCGACTCCATTTAAGGTACAATTAAACTTTGCCATTCCCATATTTGAGGGTCAAATAGATGTAGATGCCATAGATAGATGGTTGAATCTATTAGAAATATATTTCTCAGTTCATGACTTTTCTGACCGAGAGAAGATTGTTTTTGCACTCCTCAAAGCTACCCCCCATGTTAAGGACTAGTGGGAAATATACTGTGAGAAAAAGGATGAGACAAAACCCTCTCTGTTCTCATTCATACCCACTTGGAATTCTTTTTGAGATTCCATCAAGGAAAAATACTATGCTGTGGGGAGCTATGAGGACAACTACATACAATGGACCATGCTGCGGCAACAAAGGGATCAAGATGTGCATGAGTTGACGAATCTGTTCCCTACCCTGTGCACAGAGTTGGGTATCAAATATTCACAGAAATATTTGGTGCTAAAGTATCGCAGTTGTCTGCACAAATAAATTCAAGAGGAAATGGAGTTCCTCGACATCTCCTCGCTTGGTACGACATACCGGTATGCTGTCAAGATTGAGTAGAAATTCAAATAGAAGAGGCGAGACTTTGGATCTGCGAATAAAAAGTAAGGGAAAGTTGCCCCCAAACCGCAAATCAAAGGACAAATCCAAGGCATGGTAGCCCAAGAGAACCTGCCAAAGCCACAAGAAAAGAAAAACACCGCGAAGACAAAGAAGGACACGGGAAAGTGGTGTGAGCTCCATAAGAGCTCCACTCACATCACAAGTGAGTGTCAGACCAAGCAGTCGCTGGTGGCCAAGATGAGGGCATTTAAATCAGATGCAAGCTCTGACTCTGAATCAGAACCTGACAAGGGGAATGACAAAGGGAAGAAGATTATTTATGTGGAGCCCAATGCCATTGTTGCCACTATGAAGATCTAGAAGGAGGAACCAGAAGATCCAGAGGAGGCAGAGTGTCTCTTCCACTCCAAACTGTGGGTAAAGGGTTCCCCGCTAGAGTTCATTGTCGATAATGGGAGCCAAAAGAACCTCATTTCAGCAGATTTCATAAAGCGGTTGGGCTTGCCGACCACAGCGCATCCATAACCATACACCATCAGGTGGCTTTACCAAGGACGAGATCTTCACGTCAGCCAACAGTGTCACCTTCCTTATAGCATCAAGCCCTTCACATATGAGGTATTATGTGACATTGCTCCTATTGATGTTTCTGATGTATTATTAGGCCAACCATACTTGTGGAAGCGACATGATATGTATGAGTCTCGGCCTTGTGTTGTTATTGTTACTTTGGGAAATAAGTTGTACAGGATACCAGAGGTACCACCGCCTCCCACTATCTCTCTGGTTACTACAAAACAATGCAGTAAGCTCATTTCCCAAACCAGGAATTTTTTTTCCTAATGATCTGCCCCTAGGGCAAGAAGAATAATGTGGCCATGACCTCCAGACATGGCTCCTTTGCACGACAACAAAAAATAGACAAGGTTGTGGAGGAGTATGGGGACATCTTCACCTCACCCACAGGGGTGCCTCTGCACTGTCAGGTCAAGCACTCCATTGACCTGACCCCAGGTGTGCCGCTATCCAATGGACCGATATATAGGTGCTCTCTCATGGAGAATGATGAAATAAAGAGGAAGATTCAGGAGCTGCTGCAGAAAGGTCAGATCCGGCCAAGTTCATCACCTTGTGGGAGCCCAATCGTGTTGGTGCAGAAGAAGGATGGGACTTGGAGACTTTGTATTGAATATCGGGCACTGAACAAGATCACTATCCAAAATAGGTACCTGATCCCATGGATTGATGACCTTCTAGACTAAATCAAAGGGGTAAAATATTTCAACAAGATCGACTTCAATTCTGGGTATCACCAGGTCCCAATCGAACCCTGAGATGTGTGGAAGACTGCCTTCAAAGCCAAGGAGGGCCTTTTCAAATGGCTCATCATGCATTTCGGGTTGACGAATGCTCCCGAAACCTTCATGAGGTTGATAAATGACATATTTCATCCACTCATCAACTCATTTGTAGTGGTGTACTTGGATGATGTTATGATCTTTAGCTAGACTTGGGAAGATTACCTCTACCACATCCGAGAAGTCCTCCAAACACTACGGCAACACAAGTTGTGTGCCAATTTGGAGAAGTGCACTTTTGGCATGACCCGGGTTAAATATCTGGGATACATTATTGATGAAAGGGGGGTGCATGTGGATCCAACCAAGATCCAAGTAATTTGGGATTGGCCAGCCCTAACCACTCTAACAGAGCTTCGTAACTTTCTTGGTCTTGCTAATTTCTACCATAGGTTCGTGTTGGGATTTTCTCATATCACTTGGCCCTTGAGTCAAGTCACCAAGCGAGGAGAAAAAGCAAAATTATTTTGGTTAGAATCTCAATAGAAGGTGTTCGTAGAATTGAAACATCACCTTTGTTTTTCCCCAGTGCTTACATTACCAGACTTGCAACAACCATTTGAGATCAAGACAGATGCCTCTGACTATGCTATTGGGGCAGTCCTTACTCAATAGGGGCATCTAGTGGCATATCATAGTGAGACATTATCCGACACAATTTGCAAGTATCCCACTTACGAAAAATAATTTTATTCCATTGTGCAGGCTGTTGACAATGGAAGCATTAAATTTTGGGGAAGGAGGAAATCATCCACATAGACCACCAACCCCTGTAGTTGATACAGACTCAAGGGAATTTGCAGAACGATCACCACTAAAAGTGGTCCACATATCTACAAAAGTTTCATTTGAACATCAAGTACAAGAAGGGTAGCACCAATAATGTTGTAGACTGCCTCAGCCGACCACCGATCCTGGCCGTAACCACCGTTCTAAAATCTTATGGGCACGGGATTTCTAATTGGCCACTTCTCTATAAGAGTGATCGAGAATTTAGCCACACATACAAGGCACTCTTGGGGGGTACGCAAGTTCCAAATTTTCACCTCCAAGATGAACTGTTATGTCACCTGGAACACCTTTGTGTTCCTTCAAATGAGCGTGCCAAGATGATATGGGAAGCGCACTACAGTCGAGTCATTGGGAATTTTGGGGTTGAGAAAACAGTGGCAGTATTGCAAAAGTATTTCTATTAGCCAAGCCTTCGACAGGATGTCGAGAAGTACATTAGATCCTACACTGCTTGCGCTATTTCCAATCCGACCATCAAGAAGCAAGGCCTCTATACTCTGCTACCTACCCCTAGTCAACCTTGGGAATCCATCTCCATGGATTACATGTCGGGCCTTCCTTCTAATAAGCATGGAAATGACTGTGTTTTCGTGGTCGTCGATAGATTCTCGAAGATGGCCATTATGGCGGCCTGCAAGAATAATATCACAATAGAAACCACTACTAAACTCTTCTTTGACCGAGTGTGGGTGCACTTTGGGATCCCACAGTCTATCATATCAGATCGCGACAACAGGTTCCTCAACACATTTTGGTCCAGCCTCTGGTCAATGTTGGACACCAAGCTGACCAAGTCCATAACTTTCCATCCCCAAACTGATGGTCAAACAGAGGTAGTCAACAGGATGATTGTACACATTCTGTGCATGTAAAATTCAAAGCCTCCACGCACATAGGATGAGAGCGTCCCCTATGTACAACACAGTTATAACCAGGCTCTCCACAACTCAATCGACCACAACCCCTTTCAGGTGGGTTTGGGATTCCTGCCATTATGTCCCATTGACGTAGTCATGCCATTTGCGGCTACTCAGGCCGATTCGGCTCATGTCCAGTCTGAAGCTGACAAAGCGAACAACTTCATCGAGTGCATTCAGTACATCCACCAAAAGGTTCATGACATATTGGATAGAGCCAATGCTAAGTACAAGCAACGACATGATCAACATCAGGTGCCACACAACTTCCAGATAGGCGACAAAGTGTGGCTATATTTGCAGAAGGAGCGCCTCACTGGACCCCACCGCAAGATTTTCCCCCTCTGATATGGGCCATACACCATCACCAAGGTTTTAGGGAACAATGCCTTCGAGCTCAATATTCCACCATTCCTTGGTCTTCACCCTGTATTCAATGTAGACCGCCTTCGTCCCTACTTCCCACCTCTACTGGACACCTCCGACATTGCAGAAGAACTCACACCAAAAGATTTAAATCCAGACTTCATGGACCAAGCCACCACATATTGTATCATGGAAATGCAAATCAAGAACACTTGCCAACAAAATATCCAAGTATATCGGGTTGTCAAAGCTGGCCAACTCCTGGACCAAGACAAGTGGTTCACCTGGGACCAAGTTCAACAGAAGTTTCCTCATTTCATGGAGGAACTCAACGCAATGGGGACCATTGCTTCCTAAAGGGGGAGGAATGATCTAGGTGGATATTGGTGGCCACCTACCTATTCCACTTGGGGCCCCACCATTGTCTCTTTCATTTTTTCAGTTTTAGCACAACTTACTATTTTTAGCAATTTTTCGGGTCTTGAACTTCTAGAGCCGTTTTGAGGCCCAAAATGACGTTTTTTGGGAAAAATGGGAGAAACATGGGCTGATGTTGCTCACTCAAAATTTGTGGTCCTCGGATAGATATTTCTAATGAGGTATGGTTTGCATCAAACAAAGATTGTATGCCAAAGTTACGTCCTCGGGAAGTTGAAACACCAAATTACCCAAACAGGGCCCATAGTTTTGGCGCTTCATGTCCTAGGGTTAGGGTTTTGGATGTTTATGGTTTTCCATTGTTTCTAAATAATAAATAGGCCCTTGAACCTCATTTTAACTCATTTCAGATTCCTGTAGCTGCCACATCTCTTCTCAGAGATAAGCTACCAGTGCCCTAGCTAGTTTATTTCCATTGTGTCTATAAGCAAATTTCAGTTCTTTGATATTAATGAAATGAAGTGTTATTTCCGCTGAATCTTTGTATTTATGGTTATATGTGTATAATGTTGTGTTCCTACATAAATCCAGATCAGAGTGGGCTATTGCAGGTCCATTGCTGCAAATAGTTGATGTCACCAAACCTCTGAAACTAAAAGAAATCAATATTGGAACGACAGAACATCCCAATATGGCCAAGATTGGGGATTACTGGGATGATGGCACGGTGGGAAAGGTCACTCAGCTGCTAAATAAATATCAGGACCTATTCTCGACCAAGTTCTCTGAACTTAAGGGTATCATAGGAGACATGGGAGTTATGAGGATTACATTGAAGCCAGATGCGTGGCCATTCAAACGATGGCCCTATTGCCTAAACCCGAAATACAAGCAAAAGGTTAAGGAGGAAATCGAAAAAATGGTGGCCGCAGGTATCATTGAACCAATAGAGCAGTCAGATTGGGTAGGCCCCATGGTAGTCCAGGAGAAGAAGAATACAGGAGAGATAAGGATCTGCATCGACCTACAAAAGTTAAATGATGTCAGTGTCCATGATCCATTCCCCACACCATTCTATGATTAAATCCTAGATAATGTGGGGGGTCAGGAGGCTTATTCGTTTACTGATGGATTCCCAGGGTACCATCAAATATGTATTGCACCTGAAGATCGTAGCAAGACAACTTTCACAACGGAATGGGTTCATTTCAGTATACTGTCATGCCCTTTGGATTAAAGAATTCCCCTGCCATCTTTTCACGTGTTGTTGTAGCTGTGTTCAAAGAATTCATGGACAAGTTACTAGAAGTCTATTTTGATGACTGGACGGTGTTCGGATTAGTAAAGAACCATGTATCGAATCTGCACATGATGTTGGATGTCTTTCGGAAACACCAAATTTCACTAAACATCAAGAAATGCATTTTCTGTGTCCCGTTCGGAATTATGTTAGGACACATAGTATGTCAGCAAGGGTTGATGTTCGACCCAACCAAGGTTGCGATTATCATAAAATTAGCAGTTCTAACCACTGAAAAATAGTTGCGCTCCATCCTCAGCCACACAGGTTACTATAAAAAGTTCATGCAAGGATACGCATTGATCACTGATCCAATGGAAAAGTTGTTGAAAAAAGATGTGTCGTTCTTCTGGGATGACGAATGCCAGAAGAGCTTTGAGTTTCTAAAAGAAAACATGGTGATTGCGCCTATCTTGATATTCCTTGATTGGGCAAAGATTTTTTATGTCCACGTAGATGCATTAGGGATCACTTTGGGAGTTGTCTTGGCACAACCTGGAGAAGAGGATATAGATCACCCGGTGGCCTTCGCTAGTAGGAAGTTGTTGAGCGCAGAGTGTAATTATTCTACCATGGAGTGCGAGGGGCTGGCAATGGTCTATGCCCTACGAAAATACCGGCACTATTTACTTGGAGGACATTTCAAGATGTTCATAGATCATTCGACCTTAAAATACCTAATTAATAAACCGGTGTTGGTGGGGGGGGGGGGGCGAATATATCGATGGTTGTTACTATTTCATGAATATGATTTTGAAATTATTGTGAAGCTCAAAAGGTTGAACGTCAGGCCATATCATTTGTCTATTATCGAGAATGGGGAAGAGCGACTAACTTGGATGAGGGATTGCCTGACGCGTAGCTATTTGCTATCAAGGTAATTGATGCGAAATTTCCCGATATATTCCACTTATTAACCACAGGTAAAGCTCTTGATGATTGTTTAGTACCATAGAAAAAGGAGATAGTAGTTCGTGCAACCGACTTTACTATCATTGTTGGATAGCCCTACAATCTGGGGGCGGATGAGGTACTGTGAAGGTATGTTCTTGAACATGAAAGACCAGTTATCCTAGCTAAAGCCCATGGAGGAGTTGCAAGAGGACATTACGGGGGTAAATTTATTGCGCAGAAGATATTACAGGCTAGGCTCTAGTGGCCCAAACTACACACAGATGCTCATACTTATTCTTGGGCCTGCAACACATGCCAGCGAACCAGGAAACCTTCGCGCCGGGATGAGATGCCCCTGCAACCACAGATGGCCCTACAGGAATTTGACGAATGGGCCATCATCCTTGTAGGCCCCATTAACCCCCAGGAAATAAGATAGGTGCTCGGTATATCATTACGACCATAGATTACGTTACCAGGTGGGAAGAAGCTAAAGCTGTCAAGGATTGCACTGCAGACACGACGACACACTTCATTTTTTAAAATATCTTGACCAGGTCTGGGTGCCCAAGGATTGTAATGAGTGAAAGAGGGATGCATTTCATTAACGAAACAATTAAGGCTCTGACTGAGGAATTCCAGATCCACCATGCAAAAATTACCCCATATCACCCACAAGCGAATGGAACCGTAGAAGCATTCAACAAAATTTTGGAATATGTGCTCACCAAGGTCTATAATGCACATCGGAGCGATGGGGATGTGCACATCCCCTCTGTACTCTAGGCCTATAGAACTACGTGTAAGAAGCTCATGGGAAAAACACCCTTCCACGTGGTCTACGGGAAGGAAGCTATTATGCCTATGGAATATGTCATTCCTAGCTTGCGCATCTCGTCTTGCACAAATATGGCAGACCCAGACATCATGGAGGAATGCCTAGAACAACTAGTAGCATTGGAAGAAGACCGGTTCATAGCCCAATTCCACCAACAGGTTCAGAAGGCGTGGTAGAAAGCGTGGCATGATCAACATATTTGGCAGAAGGTCTTTTTGGAGGAAGAATTGGTCCTACTGTATGATAGCTAGTTCGCAAAACACCCTGAGAAGTTCCGACAACACTAGTTAGGTCTATATGTGGTAAAGGAAATTACTGATGGAAGTGCGGTCAAATTGGCTACACTGTGCGATGATTCTCTACTAGGATATTTTAATGGGAGTCGACTGAAGCACTATCGGGACTCCTTGGTGTCGATCAAATGACTATATGGAAGGAGTAGCTATATAATGGACATTGCACGCACCTGGGCATGGATGCATAGGGATGGTGTGTAGAACTGGGAGTACAGGTGGGTGCGATACAAGCACAGGTGTTATGTGCGATGGAAAAAACCAGTCGTTGGAATGGAGCGAGAGCATGGAAAACCTACCTTCCGGTATGATGAAGCAGGTAACTGGCAATTAATGTGGCAATTTACGAGGAATTTTTACTGTTCCGGTAATGATGAAAGGAAATTAAGGATCCACCAGCCATTTTTCCCTCGAGAAGGCTATAATATGAGGACTTTTTGTTTTATGGGATTCAATTACTACTTAAGATTGTCATGCCTCAGCCACTCTGATAGATATCATCTCATCTGTCTACTTGCCATCCGCATGACTAAGAGAGCTACATCATCCGACAGTATCAAATGGATTGTCGCTACCAACCCAAATGCGCCTCCACCTGAAATGACGTCCAAGGAAATAGGATTTGATGGGGTCCGAGAAGTAACCCCCGTAGCAGAAGAAATCATATCAACTCTAGCAAAGCGAAAGGGAAAAGAAAAGGTAAAACAGGAAAAATGGGCTGGTGGGAAGCCTCGTACTTCCCCTCGGATTCGGCACTCCCCTCGGAAAGTGCCTAAGAAGCGATCACATGCCGCAAACCCGAACCCAATGGAAATCATAGCAGAAGGCTTGCAGGCGACTCCGTTGACCTAGTTACCACCTTATTTTCAACCGCAAAGAATAGCAGCACACATGCCCAACGTGGATATTGTCTGCACCTACCTTTAGATGAATTTTTTCCTAAAAGAAGTGCCCCAGCTGGGAGATATGTTTGGCCACCTCCCCCACATAAAGTTCAAAGACCATGACCTGGGGAACTTGGACGCTTTCCCTTAGTTAGCTCCACACTTGTACCTGGAACAGGTCATCGAAGATGGTGTGCTCAAGGTAGAGCCAATGGTTTGGGTCAAGGGATTAGCTGCCGTAGGCATCTTGAACTTGTACACCTCCCCCACTTCAGTCGCTACAACATAACCAGCCTAGTTGTTTGCCAACTGTTGCCACTCATTCATGAGGGATGCTTATGGCTCGAAGGCTGCATACTAATTTATGCTGCTCTCAATCACCAAATTACTAGCCTCCCTAAGTACAAACCCAATCCTAGGGAAGGCACGGGCAAGAAATTTGAGCGAAATACTACTGAAGCTGTCCGGGACAAGTAACAGGTCACCCACAACAAGCGAGGCTTCTAGATTTATACAATCAATGAACCAGGGATGTGTCTAGGTACTCTACTTATTTCTTGCAAGTTGATGCAGAAATTCCAAGCATAGGTTTCCCCTGCTCATGTAATTCAAATCGCTAGCCAATGCGAAAAGGGAGTCTGTTATAATTTGTCCCAGTACCTGGTTAAAGAATTTCTCAACAATGTGCGCGAGGCTCAGGAACAAGGAAAATATTTCTACTACTCGTGGCTGATCCTGCTAATTGTCTTAGTTTCCTGGGAGACCCCAGAAGAAGCGATATTCCCCCCCCCTTGAGCTTGGCATGTGCGAAGGGGCGCGGTTTTCTAACCTCTAGGAATCAAAGAACCCCAAGCGTGTTGAGGAGAACAAGTCCTTCTGGGTACTCTACGATGGGGCTATCTTTATGGCCATTGATTCCCAACCGCGCTTATCCCCAACAGTCTATGGTAAGTATAAGCATATAGCAAGATTTCAAGTGACCATGCACAATGTGAAAATTTGGGCTCGTAAAGATCACACTTGGAATAACCTCCCATATATGAGTACTGAGGCTGAAATTGAATGGATAATTTCCGCTTGGCTGTCGGAGTGGAAGGTCACAGCCCTGCAAAATAACTCAGACTCGGCAGGCACATCAGGCCACAACACAGTGTCAAAACCTACTATTCCACCTGACCCAACAACGGAGTCGGCAATTCCCGCCTCCACGCAACAGTCAACCCCCAGAAGCCCTACCACGTAGCCCAAACCAGACTTCCCGCTGGATCATAACATAAACGATGTTGATGACGGAGGTATGTCAATCTTGCATAGTCTCAAGCATCCCCGCGAGTTGTCTCAGGGGCCTAGAAAGAAGCGTAAGGCCAATAAGACCTGCACCAATGCAGAGGTTACCCTAACGGAGATAACCTTGACCAGATTGTCCATGCTATCACCACTGTCTCTATTGACCCATGGATTACTTGGGAAGAATAACACAAGGTCATTGTAGAAGTCTTGCAAGCAGAGCTGCAGGACCTCCAGCTCAAAGCAAACACCCTTCAAGCAAGCATAGATCAAGCGAGGTAGAATCAAACGAGTGTGGATCAAGCAAGGCAGACTCACGTGGGCCATCTAGTCCCCATTACAACCCTGGCTACCGTTGCAGACAACCGAATCTGCCCTCTCTGCGGTGCTACTTTTATCATGGAAGCCGTTGAATTGTGCACCCAAGTCCAGGCATGCTTATCCGTCGACCTTGATGTTGGTTGATTGGTTGGTGCGCAACTGCATGAATTATTGACCGCCATCACCAGCGAAATCCAGCACCGAGAACTTTGTGTACAACAACACCTCAGCAAGGCCAAGCAGACCATTATGATTCAAGCTACTGAAGTCGCCCAAATCTAGGCCACACATGTCACCACCATAGCGCAGCAAGCTGCCTTAGAACAACTGCTCAACCAGCTATGCGAAGACATGCCAGAATTCATTCCTGCCTCTGCTGATCCACAAGCCAAGGTCGAAGGATTGGTTGCTACCCTGAAGGTGTCCTGGACCGAGGTACAGGTTGTGAAGGCTGAGTTCGAACATCAGATTGCATCGTTGCAGGCCAAGCTCCAGCATGTGACCCCTCTGGAATTGTGCGCCCAATGAGTCACATTGGTTACAGAAGCCATGACCACTATCATGACGCAGATCAGTCAGGGCGCCACTTTGCTTGAAAATTATATGGAATTTTGGTCCCTGGTATAGCATGACCCTCTCCTCTGAAAAATCAATCAGGAGTTGAATCAGAAGGAACAATACTTTGAGCAACTGGAAGCTACGATGACCAGCCTTGTTCCAGCCTAGCGCTTAGCCTGTCTTCGAATCAACCACACGCTTCATAGTGAAATTATGGGGCTTCGACACAAGAAACAGATACTTAGTGACCATCTGAAACCTTGGTCGGACGAAGCCCTCAAGCTTTTGCAGGACTTAGACGGGGTGGTGCGACAGTTAAACTAGACTTTAGATGGTGACATCGCTGCCACGGGAGGACCAACCTCACAGAAACTAGTAGACAACGTGCAGACTACCACCGTGTAGAGCCTTCTTTTTTTGCTTTCATTCACTATCATGATGGAGCAGCTCAAGGATAGGATGAATACCCCACCTACATTGTGACTCAGGACGAGTCACAAGATTGTGTTGGGGGAATGTTGGAACAGGGTTTCCTGGCCTCAATTTTGTCCAGTTTTTTAATATTATGTAATATTTATTCTAGCGCATGCTATTTGGGGTGGGTCAAAATCCCCAATTAATTATAATGGGTCAAAAGGGTAGACCAAGGGTCCGCAAACCACGTTTTGCGAACCATAGGATAGTGCAGGCTAGCATGATATAGAAAAATGGATATGTCGAGTCTAGAGGGATAGAAGAAGAAGTAATTAAGCTAGATACGAACTTGTGGATCTTTTGTGTTGATTGTTTGGGTAAGGGCTCCTGCTGACTATGTGCGTAGAGACCCTGAGTCCTGTTGTGTGCGGACCCCGCTGGCTATGTGTGCGGGCTAGTAGATAGAGTCTCTAAGCTGGATCTAAATGTTAATGAATAAGAAGACCCTTTTTGAGTACTGAAGCATTCTAGGTTATGATTATTGGTTGTGCACTGTGTTATTTATATTTTTTCACTTCATAATGATGATCGTTGAGGTGCACGTGGATGCGGTAGTGTATAAGACGATAAATGCATAGGTATGCTTAGATTTGAATGTCTTGCTTCGGTTGATCTACTATTGCATAATTTATAAGATCTACTAGAGATATTCCACTGGTACGCAGTTAAAGGGTTTCAGTATAGGGAGCTGGTCTAATCGATCTGGAAGGACCCCCTTTAATTAAATTTCTCTCTCTCAGGGTGCGGAAACCTGGTTCCAACACCCTCCCATACTACTTTGGGTGAGACCTTGGCTTGTGAAAGCAAGCCATTGCTGAAAGGGCCAGTAGTATAGGGGTTTGTTGTTAAATCTTAAAGTTGAACCTGGGTCAGGACCCCTCAAGACAAAAACGAGGGATGGTGGAAATGCCAAAAATATATGTGAAATTTGTAGCCATGATTACAGGGAATTGAGAAATGGAATTGCAATACTGCAAATGTGTATTCATCAGCAGCACAAAGATGTTGTCAACATTGTAGAGAGGTAGTTGTAGAGGAGAGAATTCATTTAGATTATGGAGGATGAGGTGAACGCTATGAGGTGGGAGATTGAGATGCTGAAAATAAAGTTGGAAGAAAGAAACTTGAAGGTGGAAGACGAGTGCAAGAAACTATACGTCAACAATCCGGCCCCGATGGAAGAATAGTCCGTCACCTCAGATAATCCCAATTTTGTTTATGGAAAACCATACATGTAAATACATGTTATTATAGTTCTGCAAAGTATTTAGCTATAGGTTGGTAGTTAAGGATTTTTCTTTTAAAATGGCTAGAAAAAACACTCGAAAAAGATACAATCTCAATGTAAAAACAAAATCCATAAAAAAACCCAAACTTCTAATATAATATCCCGCATTTTACAAGCAAGTAAGAAGTATATATATATATATATATATATATATATATATATATATATCTATATATACTTCTTTCATTTAGCACCATATATTTTCATAAGAAATCATCATACCATAAGAACTTAATGCACTTAGCACCATATATTTTCATATGCCATCATACCATATACCATACTCCTTAAGGTATTCATAAAACTTTAACACACAAAGGAATATACAAAATGTAGCATAGTTATGGGTCCACTGATATTCATGCACGCTATCACTCAACGAATTTTATATGCAACGTTCAACGCATTTTTTGTTTTTTTTTAACACTTCAATCAAAGCATTTGAAAAGATGAGGCTCCAACTAGATTCACAACTTGCACCATATGATACCCGATCACACATAGGAGTATTCAACACCCATAATCAACATTGCTTCAACAAAGAGGATTCAACAATAAGCTTCAGGGTCTAACATTGAACACAACAATGACCCTTTCAAAGCAACAATGGCCTTTATATAACATCATTCCATGCAAAGGGAAACATAAACCGTTGTATAATTGCAATATGTGGAGATTAAAGGCGTCCTTCAATGCTTCAACAAAATTCGGCTCACAACAAGTCTTCAAGGTTCAGTTCTAATGCAAACACTCTAAACACATTAAATTCACCAATTTCCACAAAAAATTCAATGCATAAAGCACTCTTTGTTTAATGAGCTAACCTCGAGTTAATGCACAATCTAGAATTAACACACATATAGATGGAATTAGAGGTCAAAGTATAATGGAAGGAAAATAGGAGTTACATAGCAGAAAATATGCTAAAAAGGGACCTGTCACTATGATACCATGTCAAGTTAAGTTTGTGAATTTGAATTAAATTTTATTTTTCATTAAGAGAATATGACTATATACAAGGAGAAAGAAACTATTGGGTTTCATTTCCTAATGTAGGATTTATCTTCTAACTTCTTTTGTTTTTATATTTACAATATTTACATAAGTTTTACTAATTCTAAAGATTAGATGTCAAGACACACACACATAACATCTAAAAATATAAATTAAAATAATTATAAAATATGTCAAAGAAACTTTGCCAATATATATTTTCAAGAAGATTTACCAAGCATCTAGTGCAAACCTTTAGTTAAATTTTACACTCAAAATTAAGTTTTTATCTTGAGAGATCCCTCTCGAAGCTTGGGCCAAATAAAAAACTTTCAATATTAAGAGAACTATATTACCACATTTATATTTCTTACTTACAATGGTGTCATAAGCCTATTTCCGCGTGACTAAGCTAATAAATAGAATTATCAAAATTGATTATACAATTTGAATATAATTAATATAATATAGGAAAAAATGAAACATGTGAAAACAATATGATGTAGATATGCATAATATGTAACTAAAAGAATACATACATAGGAAAATTGAAATAAATAATGGGTTTTGTAACTTTTGGTGATGCCCAACCATTTCTCGATAAATGTCTGCTTCTGCATGAACTTTGTACATACTATGATATACTTATATGATCAAAAGAATTTTAACTAGTGTGTGAATATAGTTCTTTTCAAAGCCTTAAAATTAGGGTTGTGTCTCCTCTATTAGAAATCACTTTTGTCTCTCTCTCTGATCATGCATCCCATAACCATTACTTTCTACCCTAACAATATACAACCCTTACGATCACAAAGTTATTTTATGTTGCAAATTTATATAAAAAACAATAAAACTAATGAATTGGTTCCTAAAATTTAATAACCATGTTGTGTTGTATAGGAAGTATGAGATGTTCCTAATTGGTCTTCAAACCCTAAAACAAAATTTTGAACCATAGTAATAGTAACCATGAGAATTCCGGATGCAAAAATTTCATTTTCAAGAACACAAGGTCCTCTTGAAAGAAAGGATAAGAAAAGCTTTTGAAATAAAATTATTATTATTGTTATTATTATTATTATTATTATTATTTTTGTGATTTTATTGGTTTCAGTGTGACAAAAAATTGTAGATCCATGTTATAATATTTTAAATATTTTAAATGTAACACTTTTATACTAACATATTGGAAATGTTGAAATTTTTATTTTAATATAAAATAATATTTAATTGTCATGAAATTTTATAACTAAATATAAGTTTTATAAGACTTAATTATGACGATAAGATTATTTTCGCTTTATAGAATGTTATGAATTATTAAAAAATACATAATAAACTTATGTAATTTTTATATTTTAAGAAAATTCATCTCTAAAAAAACATTAGTATGGAAGAGAATTAATGGTTTTCCCCTTTTAATTCTTTTGTATAGCCTCTAATTCAAAGTAGATTTACTCCATTTCCTTTAAGCAATTATTGTCAATTGGGCTTGTCCTTTTCTTTAAAACCTATACCATCATTTTACACAACACAAACACTTATAAGACAAAATTATTATTCAACATATATCAAGCTTATATAACTATATTTAGAACTAGTAGATCAAATATAATCTAATAGAGACAGAATATTCAATTATTGTTTTCATCATTTTGTAACTCTACTTTCTTAATAAGAGCATTCATGTAGTCTCTTCATACATGCAACTCTCCCTATTTGAAATATCTAGCAGCCCTTAAGATGATATTTTCTTTATAAATTATTACCAACTTTATCATTTCAGCTCATTAGCTATCAGTTTCATGTGCGTATTCACAAACATACATTTGTATCATGAATTCAAAAAATTCCTCAATGATGCACACTAACATGCTTGTGCACTACCTCCACCATTTCCGCATCATTCATGTTCATATATTAAAGTCAGTAACATCCTTCCTTAAAAGGTAATGTAATCATTCAATTAGCATGTCTCACACTCATAACCATATCATGCTACTCTCTCTCATGTGGCAATGATCAATAGCCATAAATTATTTATTCCAATTAATATGCTACACTCATAACTATTGTTGCATCACTTGATCATGTGCTCTAAAATTATCATTATATTGATATTCTCAAGGGAAATATAGTCAACACCTTGATCATACCCTTCACATTTTTGGCAATCAGCACTGCATTTATTTTTTTCTTTGAGTGGTAATAAATTATGTATTCTAAGCCGTAATCTTATATTAATATTGATATTTGTATGCACCATGTAATGCTCTTGGAAAAATAACATGTAAAAAGTGAGTTCCAATCACCAAGGGGATTCACTTTGTTGATCAATGTATAGTTCATTCAAAAAGGAGGTTTTATAATTGTCAAAAATACAGTCAATATATTGTAAACATTGGAGGTAGAGATCTAGGGTACTAAGGGGTTTAACTTGGAAATAACACTTACTTTGGAAAATAGTTGGAATTTGTTTGTTGAGTTCTTGATATATTCTCTCAAAAACCAATATCTCAGTTTAGAAATTGTTAGATCTGATCAACACTATTTCTCAGTTTTGTGCCAGTGTCCCTGGGATTTGAGACACCGTTGTAGGGCCAGAATCCATTGCACTTCCCGGAACTTCATGAATAGTTAAAAGATGATAAATAACAATAGTACAATGATTTGGAAGAAATCACATCAATAATAACTCATGTGGACCCTTTCTAGCCATGACAAGCATTTTTTCAAACATGTCAAAAACATTGAAACTACAGGTGTAAACAACATATCTGAGCATATGGGTCTCATACTTATCTGAGAATCATTAAGAAGAATTTCTCCCTTACATCATTAGCTACAATACAATATATTTGACCATAGATACATTGTGTATTCATTTACAAGAGAAAACATGGAGAGAGCCATACATCATCACTGATAAAATGCATGCTCATAGCCAGCATAATGGCAATAGAAATATCATAGTTACAACAAAAATTAATCTACATAATAACCAGTATATATTTTAAGTATAGGAAAAAAGGATGAATATGATTTATATTAATTGTATATGTTGTCACATGGGTAATAACAAGAATGGTTTTGTATTAGAATAAATAAGTAGAGTGTTACCCATGATTTTGAAAAAAATGAAAATAACTAGAAAACAATACCACATTTGTGCAATATATTCCCATGGTTTTGCATTGAATGGTTTGAAAATAATAGTTAAGGTGTTGCATGCTTATGGTTATGTAGTTGATGATGCATGTAAAAGTAAAAGATTAGTTATGGAAATGAATTCACTTTTATTTACGCATGTGCAAGTGTTTTCATGTAAAGATGTGCCTTAATCTTTTGGGTTTGGACAATTTGATATTTCAAGAATTATAGGTAATCATGGCATCTGAGTGTTTTCTAACAATAGTGTTTGCAATGAATAACCATTACTTTCACAAAATAATTGAGTGATAGTTCCTAAACTAATATCTTTTGTTATGATCGGAATTGCATGGATTATAATTAATACTATTGCAAGCAAGGAGGTAAATATATATATATATAAATATTGTTATATGTAGAGTGAAAGATCATCAAGTGAAAGTCACAACGGGAAGCTTGGTTTACTAAGTTATATAGTTAGCTTGCTATGGTTTAACAGTGGCGACGCATGATGGGGAAGAATGTTATTACGGTCAACAACCATGCCACGAATACATTGTGCTCGCAGAACTATGGGGTAATGTGCTAAAAAACCATGAAAACATGTCTAATGTAAATGGCCTCTAGTTAATAATGCTTGAATGAAGATTATGTTTCTATTGTAAAATATCAACAATGTAAAAGGGATGGATTCCCTTTTTTCCATTGAGTGAGAAGTGAACTCCCTCACAAAATGTTCATAAAATAAACATTTGTTGTTTTTTCCCTTTGGGGTTTTGATGGTAATATTGTTCTTTTGTTTGGTTTCCTATTTGATTATCTTGATGATATTGTTACGTTTCATGGCATTCAAAATTAAATGATTCATCATAAGCCCTCATTAGTTGAAGAAATTTAATGATGAAAAGATATAATAGACTGTGTTGTGATAAAAAAGAATACACTAACGATTATTCCTTTACACAATTTGATATTTTCTTTTTACAGTTACTTGAATCAATGATTTTGATTATATCATTTGATTATCAATTGAGTATGTAATAATTCATTCGTGGAATATTGCATACTAGTAAAACTTCTAAAATTTTAATCTTATGTATTTTGTATGAGGTATATCGAGGGATGTGACAATTGGTGTGAAAGGATAGGTTGCAACATTGGCACCTCTTTGATTTTGTAAGAATGAGAAAGAGTAGTGGTATGATGATATTGGATAAAGTTTAGGTATGATACTAACATAATTACATGGAAATGTATGCAGTTGACTGCATTTACTATGAAATTCATGATAGTGCTAATGATTGCATTGAAAAATGATATTGTTAATGACTGTTTTGAAGAGTAATAATGTCAATGGATTTTTTTACTCATGTTGATAAAATACATTTATAAATTATGCTGCATCTAATTATAATTAAAGTTATGGAAAATATTGAACACCCACACAGTAAGTAGTGATAGTGTGGATTAGGATAAAATACTAGTATTTGTATCTATACTCTTATGATAATGTTTAATGATGCATTAATTCTTGGAATTACAATGCAACACTTACGGTTTCTAGAAAAGAATGAATGCATGTATTGATTTTTCAATAATTAAAATAGTGTGATAGTGAAAGAAACAGTAAAAAGGTAGAGGTTGTCCTTGATGTTGTTGGACATGTTAAAATGTTTAAAAACAATTAAAGAGCCATCTTGAATATTAAGAATAAGAAAAGAGTTAAGCTGTAGGTCTTGTTGAATAAAAGGATGCCTAGTATGGCAGTAATGGCTAACGGTTGATTGTGTATTAATGTGGAATTACCTTGAATGTCGATTGAAGTTATGATAATATGGTGGCATTGTCTATTTAGTAAATTGCACTCCCCTAATGTAAATTAGAATGGTACGATACCATATGTTTTGTTAAAAACATTAATGACATAATTTATGGTAACTTCAAGACTAAATGTGATATGTCGACAAAATATTAGATTTATATTTGAAGGTATATTGCAATAAATTTATTGGAATATCTATCATTTAGTTTTTGTTGAAGATTACTTATAAAGTTGTAAATAGTGGTATTTCATTCTCATATTATTGGCTTAATGGTGACAATATATTATTTGAATTTGGGTATGACTGGCTTCTAAATTGTTACTAATATTTGTTATCAACACTCAGTTACAAACTAGTACCCTTGTATGATTGAAATATTGTATAGGAAATTAAGACTGATAGACAAAAGTGGATATTTTTTTAACCATGCATAAGCATGATTGTAAAGCCATGAATGATAGAAAGAACTTAGATCATGATTGATTTAATAGAACTGCATTTAGTAGAAATAAAATGGGTTGTGGTATTTCATTTGGATTTAAAAACATGCATAAATGGCAAGTGACGTGATAATGGTAACAAAAATTGTTTGATAACTTAATAATGTATTTTCCAATAATGGGGACATATGCAGTGAGAGACGTTATGTATTATAAAACTAGTAAAAACTTGGTCTTGTTGATTAAATTGATTTTTCAAACTTTAGGCATGATAGTGTAGTCCTACAAGTTGATGATTCAATGATGGTATTAGTATAAATGAGTTGGTAGTCATGGATCTAAAAAAATATTGCATTTTCATCCTTTGGGAAATCATCCAGTTTGTGTGAATATTGTTGGTGACCTAATTAGTTAGGTCTATTATGTTATAATAATTTTTGGTGCCTTCATTTCCATTTCTAAACAGAATCGAGATGGAATTCTAAATCCATTGGCATTATTTATTTCTTTGACTTAAAATTTTGTGTGATTGACTTCAAGTTAGTAATGTTGCATAGTGGCTTATGGCTAGACACATTCACATGGAAATGAAACATTATTTTTCATGGCTTAGAACTATGGTGGATGATAATGTTTGTATCATAGTGGGTATATATATTATAAGGTCATTAGGTATTGTTACGAGAACATATCAGTGGAAACTCTGTTTTAATTTTCTTAAATTTTGGAATAAGCATCCTTATTTTCTATGTTACTCATAATTCATGGAAATGGTTATGTAGATGAAAAAATAATAGGACCAGTACCTTCTTAATTTGTTGAAGTATTAAGAAACATTGATGCATGTGAAAATTGAAATGCATATTGAGTATATTTGACAAGATGTTTTGTATGTAAATAAAATATTTTTTTAAAGAGTATGGTTTTATGAAGTACATTTGTGACTAATGTTGTTAGTATGATTAAGCAAGGGTACCTTAATGGAAACATAGTGACATCCCTAAGATTTTGATAGAATGAAACATAAGAACTAATGAAATTTAAAAAGTATACAACGTGATTTTCCATTGAAATGTGAAGGTAATGTTTACTTTTATGCAAACATGACATGCAAGGTCTGTGCATAAAATATATAGTGGCATTCTTTATAAAGTGCATGCTTGATTAAGGCCTAAAACGTTTCAAGGAATCATAAGCTGGTAGGAAACATAAGTTAGTAATTGAAAAAGGCTTAATGGAAATTTTGATGATAGTGGAAATTGAATTGTAACTATGATGTTTATTTTTAATGTAGATTGACAAAGACTCTTAAGGAAAAGTAGTAAATTAGTTTTAAAATAACTTTTACAATTTTCTAAGATGATTCAGAAGGAGTTCGACTAGATCCCTCTTAGGCAAAAAATTTGGCACAATGGCCATCAACTTCCATTGCTCATAACCTCAAGAGTTTTGTGGGAGGTATTAATTTCTATAGAAAAATTCTCTCATTTTTCCCAATTAGCTCGCCATTTACACTAGTTGTGTAATCAAGCAACATTTCATTGGTATATTGAGGTTGATCACCATTTTTCTAAGCTTAAGTATGCATTATCCTAAGTTATTTTTCTAGATTTAATGAATATTTATCCACCACTTGAAATAGAAATTGATGTCTTCCAGTTTTTCATTGGGGTTGTTCTTAAAGAGAGAGGTCACCATGTAGCATACCATTCCTAGAATCTTGTAAAGAAACTATGACAAGGAATTATACATCTTAGTGCAAGCATTAAAACAATGAAACCATTATATTATTGGCAAAGAAACCATATAACATACAAATCATCATCCAATGAGCTTCATCAAATCAGAGAGAAAGATTTAGGAGAAACACATTATGAAGTGGGTTGCTTACATTCAACAAATTCCATATTTTGATTAAATATAAGAAGGGTGCAACTAAAAAAAGGGTTAATTTGTTAAGATGACTACATATTTAGGTCTTTCACATTCTAGAGGTCTATTTTTCTTCTTTTGATTCCTGAAATGACATGTATGCATCAGATTTAGTATATGGTGAGACATGGAAATCTTTGCAACAACTTATAGTTATTGACCAAACTCCCTTCCTTGATTATACTATTCATGATGTTTGATTATATAAGCTTAACCACATGTACCACAATCTAATGATCGATTCCTTCTCACCCGTGAAGCACATACATATTCATGCGGGGGCCATTTTAGCACAGACAAGACCATTCTCAATCTCTAGTGTGAGTTCTACTGGCCTTCGTTGCCCAAGAAAGTAGAAAAATTCATTTGAGCATGTTCACTATGTTGATAAAGCAAGTCATCCAACTATAAGCATGGTTGCTACCAACCTTTACCTGTTCCCTCTTTCCCTTGGGAATCTAGTTCCATGGAATTTTTTAGTGGTCTTCTTACTCCTTTATGCAAACATGATGTTATTTGGGTAATGGTTTGTTGTTTTTCTAAGATGGCTATCTTTCTTCCCTATCATAAGACTACCTCTGCTACTCAAATGTAGATCTATTCTTCCATCATAATTTTCCACACTTTGGATTGTTTAGTAGCATTTTTTTTTTTCAAAATTCTCATTTTCTTAGTATCCTTTTGCATACTCTTTGGTCTATGTTGGGTTGAAAAATCACCACATTTTCACCCGTATACAGATGGCCAAATCGAGGTTTTCAATCGCACTTAGGTTCACTCCCTTCGTAGCTATTTTTCTATAAACAAATAGTGGGATTCCTTTTTTTACATTATTCAACATAGTTATTGTAGGGCCACTGAATCATCTATTGGGTTCCACCCTTTTGAAGTTATCTTTGGGTTTCAACCAAGTTCACCCTCTGAGATTCCATTTACTGCCACCCCTTGTGCTTATGCATATCAATAATAAGAACAAACTTCAACTTAGAATTTCATGCACTCTACATCTCAACACCATACTCAGGTAATTGTTGCTTTGCAAGCTACTCAAGGTCATGTGAAAGAAAGGTATGGAAAACATCACACATCCTTGACATTTCAACTAGGAGATCATCTATGTCTCTTGTTAGATAAGCAACACTTCATGAGACAACACCATAAGCTGCATCCTCTAAGATATGGTCCCTATATTGTTCTAGAACACATTGGGGAAAATGCATATTGCTGGGACTTGCCTTCTGAGCTAGGCATCCATAATGTGGTTAGTGTTAACAATTAGAAGCTCTTTGAACCACCTCTTCTTGAGGAATTGATCACAATCTCGTGGATAATATCCCTAATTTTCATCCTCCCCTACTAAAGGATACAATTCTCGATTCCAATATGAGGGCATCTTGCTAGGAAATATGCATATCATACCTTGTAACTTGGCAGGGGCACATACTATTGCAGATAAAGTGGATGACTATTCAGACATTGTAGTGCAATTTTTCTTGATTGGTGACGGAAGAAGAGACGATTTTGGCTTTAAACAAGGAGGATTTGGGCAACCAAGAAAGGCATAAATCTTCCAAGGAAACTCGTAATGACGAAAGCAACAACATTTGATGTTTCTAAAATATGTATTTGTTCTTTCTCATGCAAACTAGTTGAGCAACTTAAAAAAGGAAGGCAATATCTAAATAATGTTTCGTTGTTTCCATGCAAAACTATTTGTAATCAAGTTAATACTTGGGAGTCTTGCTTATAAAAGGTGACCTCTCCCTCATAATAAAATAGTAATATTCTTTTCAGAATCTTGTCGTTTGTCTATAATGTTTCATTGTGTCATAAATGATTAATAATCTTCAAATCTAAAGTATTATCTTCAACACCCAAATTTTATTACTATAAATACCAATCTAAACTCAAAATAAATATATTATTAACTTAATTTATTGTTTCTTACTTTCTTTCAACTAAAAGAACAAAAATATATAATGATATTGATATTACCATCAACTAAAATCTACAATCAAATTAAAAAAATACCTAAACAAAATTAATCCACTCACTCACTCAACCTCAATCTATATATAATGATATTAAAATTACGATCAACTAAAATCTACACTCAAATTAAATATACCTGGATAAAATTAATCCAATCGAAACCATGATGATGATTTCTTTAAAATCTCAAAAGAATTTCACATAAGTGGAACGATGATCATCAACTTTTATTGTTTGCCGAAACATCAACGGTCACAACTTTTCACGTGGCTCCATAATATTATACGAACGCTATAAAGAGTGAATAGCTGATCAGTTGTTTGAAGAAAGTGGAAGTGTGGATTTTGATTTCGGATAGCCTTCATTCACCGTTGAAATTTAAAGGCCCAGGGTTTGAGATCTTTTTGCATTCAGCTTTTAAGTCTGCAAGCAACAATGTCCATTGACGTTAAACGGATACAGAAGGAGTTAACTGACGTAGAGCGGGATAAGAAGATAACAGGGATAAGCATTAAGCTCTACCGGGACGATGATCTGTCACACTTGCGTGCTACTATTAAAGGTCCTGTTGGCACCCCTTATGAAGAAGGGATTTTTCAAATTGATATTCAGTTACCTGAGGGATATCCGTTCAAGCCTCCAAAAATGAAATTTATAACAAAAGTGTGGCATCCAAATATAAGTAGTCAAACTGGTGCAATATGCGTTGATATTCTAAAAGATCAGTGGAGCGTAGCACTCACGTTGAAGACAACCCTACTTTCTTTGCAAGCCTTGCTCTCAGCACCTGAACCTAAAGATCCCCAGGATGCTACTGTGGCACAACAATACCTCAAAGACTATAAAGCATTTGAAAACACTGCACGTTACTGGACAACAACTTTTGCAAAAGTTGAAGGTCATGGAATGGAAGACAAAGTAGAGAAGTTGGTAGATATGGGATTTCCAGAAGATTTAGTGAGGACGACTTTAGAAAATTGCGGTGGTGATGAGAACTTGGCACTTGAGAATCTTTGTACCGGTTAACATGATACATTTCGTTTTCAAATTTTATATTTAATGACTTAAATGTTAAAAACAATTCCGCATAAAATAATGTATCCTGTAAGTTGAATCTCACTTTCATGGAAAATTCCTATAACATATAGTAATACGAAATAATCTGTTTTCAGAAAAAATGGGTTTAATGGTTATTCATGACAAACTTATGTCTTTGTTTGTTTGAAGATAATAACAATAGTTGTCCATTTCTTCGTAATTTTAAATATAATAACAATAGTTGTTCATTTCTTAGCAATTCAAAACAAGTTTAACTTGATTGGATATAAGAAAGGTACAAATGATAAAATAGTTCATTTGTTGTGCCATATTTAATTCTTGAAAAGACGTGTATGCATTAGGTCGAGTATTTGGTGAAATGTGGGAATCTTTGTAACAGTTATCAACCAAAATCCCTTTCTTGATTAACCATTCGTGAAGGTTGATGATATAAACTTAGCAAACTATGTGTGCCACAATAAGATGTCATCTTCTTCTCGTTTGCGAAGCACATGAAGAGCACATGCCTCTTCCTGTGGGGGCATTTTGGCATAGCCAAGACCATTCTCAATGCACTTCTATTGGCTTACCTTACCCAAGCAAGTAGAAAAATTCACTCGATTACCATCTTGTTGTCATTGCGAAAAGAGGCATGCTTTGTGGTGATGAGTTGTTCTTGTCATGCAATCATGTTTCACACTAAGGAAAGTATGTATTCATGTATTATGGATGATATATGTTGGGTTGCCAAATATCTAAGTGTATGATCATGGTTAATTCCTATCATTGTTCTTATGGGTGTCACTGATCCCACACTTAGCCAAATTTTGGAAATTCCCTTAGTGCTCAAGCTTAGTCCCCCTTGCCTCCAGAAATTGTGAAAATTTTTCCTTCAGTTTGAATTGCGCAAATTTTTCCCTGAGTTTGGATTGCAAAAAAATTTCTGTCAGTCTGGCATGGGCTGCGCATTGTGTAGTTTCAATGATCAAGCTTGACCTCTCAATACCTGAGCTACGCAATTGCGTAGTCACTAAGCTTATCCCTTGGCTTACTGCTCGGTTCAGTGGATCATCATGCAATATCTTAGACTAGGGGTTTATCATATTGATGTCATCTTATCATGAATAGATTACAGATACATAAATTATATCGCGCTATGGAAAGATGATGAAGGAAGAGATATAAAAGTAGGAGATGTTAGAAGAAACCTAAGGAGCTGAGGAGATAAGATGATCATCAGACAAGAAGATGAAGGAACACTAAATTACAACATAAGATCAAAGATCAAGACTGCAGGAATACTACATATTTACAACCCGTTGGAGGGTAGATATGAATAAAAAAGCATATCTCACACAAAGAAAGAAACAATGAGAAGGGAAGCTTATCACTATCACATCATCATGTCATTAGTATCATGTTTCGTCACAAACATTGAAAACCATTCCATGTGTTTTCTTGAGGTATTTTGTTCCCTTTGGAAAAATGTTGTCTTTTCACATGTTGGATGTCGTAATGTATGCATGAGCTTGTTTTAGTGGTTCCAATAGGTCACATTTGTGCAGATGAGTTGTTCTAACCTTGTAAGTATCTGTCGCACTCATTTCCAAAGCTTTGATAATTTTTGCACAAATGTCATCACAATCGTTGTAAAGTGTATCTTTGGTGTCGCACTTGTCATAATTGGTCGTAACGTTGTTGCACGGAGGAAAAAGCCATGTTTCTATGTCATGGATTATCTATGTTGTTCGAGTTGTCAAAATATGTTAAGTTTGTGATCATAATCAAAGTTCATCACTATTCACATCGATCTCATCGGTCCCACACTTAGCCATTTTTCGAAAAACTTCCCGACTGAGTAACTTAGCTTCACCCAACCTCTCGTGAGTTGGGCACTATGTAGTCTCAACCCTCTAGTTGTGACCTTTTTTCTTGGCACTGGGTAGTTTGAAGTACCTAACTTCGAGGATTGCTCTATTGCGCAGTTTCTATTATCAAGCCTTGACCTTGACCTTTGTAATTGCACAGTCATGCCCCCCAGCTTGGCTTGAACTGCACAACAACCCGACCTTCCTTGACTCCCAAAATTGCACAATAATCTCTCCTAGTGCCCATTCCTTTAGCTTGTCCCATTGGCTCAATAAGCTGTGCAGTATTTTCCCTTAACTCAGCCTGAATTGGGAACTGTGAAGTATCAAGGCTCAAGGCTTCCCCTTGCTTACCTGAACTATGCAACTTTGCAGTCACTAATCCTCCCTTCCCAGCTTATCACTTGTTCCGAGCTCAGTTTATGGATCAAAATGCATCATCTCAAGTTAGGGGTTTTCAGATTAATGTTGTCTCATCATGAGTGAATTGTAGAAACATGTACTCTATCATGTCATGGAAAGATGGTGAAGAAGGAGATGGAAGAGGAAAACAGGTCGAGGGACACCTTTGTAGTTGAGCATACAAGTTGATTGATTGAGAGAAAGGAAAGGGATACTCGTCTACGATCATTGCCCAATACATGAGATCATTGAAGATCCCCTATCACCAAGCCATGTGGAGGTGAGGAGAAGACACTCGAGACACATCGGCAACAATGTCTTGACATTGCCACATCATCAAGTAGTCCATGTCAGCAGTGTCATCTCATTTAGTGTCATAAGAGGTCATATGCCACATCATCATTGTGGACTATATATATTATATTCAAAATGTATTGTAAAGTTGAAGTCCAAAGGACACACATGAATATGGAGATTCATGTAAGTTGAAAAGTCATAGGAAGTCAAACATTCATGAAGGTAGTCAAAATGAGAAAATGACTTTTTCACCTTAGCTCCACCAACAAAGCAATAGAGAGAGAAAAAAGAAATAGATCCTAAAGAGCGACTGCTCCGATACCAATGGAGTGTAAAACTTGAATAAGTATATATTATTATTGATAAAAGATGAAATGATTACAAGTGGGGATCACCAATGCTTTAAATACAGCCTTATGGTGTCCCTTGGCGAAGAGGCATGATCGTTGATCATGCCCTTCCACATTAATAAACCTAAGATAACTATATTTGACTAATAATTAATAAAATATACATAACATTCTTCATGCATGAAAAAGGAATGTTTGTAATATTATTATGTGGATGTTTGTATTTCATGTTTACTTTCACATGTGCTAAGATAGTTGAACTACTTTGGTTGTTTTAGTACTTATCTTATTGAGAGTGTGTTGTAATGGTTTTTATTATTATCTTATCCTTGTGGACTATTCCGTAAGTTATTAGAAATACCTTTCTTAATTTATTAAAATGAGAAAAAATAATTAATAAAATAATTAAGACACCTCACCCCCTAAATCACACAAATGAATAATGAAAATTTAGCTTTGATGCTCTTGCATCAGACTCCCCATGTAGAGAAGTTTCCTTAGACTCTTGTCTATGAGGTCTGCCACTTTTCTGTAATAATGCGACAGCCACAAGTATTGATGACTTACTCCCTACAGGATTCCAAATTCTGTTCTACCGCTGGTCCTTGAAAGTATCAACTCAATTTGGTAACTCATCACTTACTCGGTAAATCGGATTCCATTGGCTTCCTCAACACTTTCTTTCGCCAATTCCTCGAAGTAATTCCTCTTTAATTGATGTTTTCATCTCCAATTGTGTTGAACACTAAACTTTCTACAATGAAGAATAATCAAGAAATCCTTCTTGATCACAGCTATATTCTTTGATTTCTTTTATAGCAACAATTTCCTCATCTGGTGTTGTACCTGCATTCATCAACAAACTATTAGTTTAAAAAATACAAGACCTTTCGGCCTCTTTTGATGCTTCAAGCACCAATCTCCCAACATTGACTTTTTGGATTTCAACAGATCCTGTTTTAGACTGCTGGCTGCTTTCATCTTTATCCTGCTGGATCAATATTTCTGTCTCCTTTATGTCTCTATAGACATAAATTTCTTGCTGCCCCTGATCTTCCATCTCAACTCCAAATAATTCCTGCTCAATTTCTCTAATTTCGACATGATATCTGTTAATTTCGTTTTCTATACTTACAGTCACATTACTAACTGAAAAGTTATAACATTCATTAAACTCTATAAATCTTAAAAACATTTCATCTCTATCATGCATAGTAACTGCAATCTCTTCTGTATCAGGTTTTGCAAGCTTCACTTCTCTCTCAGGTTGCTTAATCCATCATTCCAAGAACTCGATTTCCATGTGAAATATTTCCAACACTTCATCACAACCTTCATTCCCGGCTTCATTCTTCTTCTGGAAATATTCCTGAGTTATCTTGTTTTCTGTTTCATCACACTGCAAAAATCCGTTAGCAATTTCATTAAACAAATTCATTTGTTTACCTCCTTGGAATATCTTCTCAGCATTTCCATTATGCTTTTTCCCCATAACATCTTCAACTGGCTATCTTACCCTAAAAAAGAATTCATTTATGATTTCTTCCTGCTGCAACAAATCAGTACCTTCCTCCTCTGAAAGGCATTCTACATCACACTTCACCTCAAGAGTTTCCTTCATCTCTATGACAGTTTCATTAGACTATCCAACATCTTCTGCACGTCCTGCAAACATACATAAACTGTGAGATTTAAAAATACAAGGCTTCATAGCCTCATCTGCTTCTCTCAAAAACACATCTTCAGATTCTTTTGAACTATCCCAATAGTTCATGAGATCTTCCTCACCGATCTCGTCACCTAGAATTTCACCCTGTTCTGGGCCACAAATGGAAAATTCCATTTTCAATTCAGCCTCTCTGAGTTCTTCACATCTCAATTGTACACTCATCATCTGCTCGAGCTTCCTTAGCTCTTCTGTCAACTGTATGTTTACCTGTTGTTCCGTCTTTTCTTGTAGTCTCTGCAACTTCACTTTCTTCCTCATGGTCCAACCATGTGTTTGGTCTTTCACATTTCTCTGCAATAATTCAAGGTGAACTGTTATCTCAGCCTTCTTCTGCTCATAATCTTCATCAGTCAAATGCTTACATATGCCACTTACCTTGACATTTTCCTTCTTCTTCCTTTTGTTGTGGTCTTCATCAGATATTCTGAAATGACTATCAATAATCATCTTTTCCTCCTTTGTGAACTTCATCTGTTCACGTGTGGATTTCATTCTAATCCCATTTTTAGCAAGCTTTCATACTTTCCATTAAATAATGCAAGCTCTCTTCCTGCACTTGAACTCTTGCGATTCTCTGTCTTGGAATCATTTTTGGGCAATTCTCTTGCTTCACTTTGCTGCAAACAACACTTTAGTAATGCTTGTTTTACAATGACCAATTACATTCAAACATTTGACTTTGGTTTATGACTCTTTGACTTCAGACTTTACATCAACTCTTCATCTTGGATGAAAAATACTCAATCTTAACTCAAACTATACAAAATTTCATTTGACCCTAAACTCTGTTTTGAATTCAAGGCTTTCGCAAATTATGATAGTGGGTATTTTGACTTAATTCAAGTTATACAATTTTCCAATGAACATACACCCCTAATATATTTTAGGATGTAAAATCTTCACTCTCTTTCATACTCCATTTTTATGAAAGATCATCAATTTCCCATGATACTGAAGTCTTTAATCGAAATGAAATCCATGTTTTCCAAGATTTATTTTATGGTGAAATAAATAAACCATTCCATTTTCAACATTCAAAAATACCTTTCTGAATTATCATACCTTATGCTTCCATTAAGGTTATTAATAGACCTTCTCTTTGCAATTGCAACTCTCTGGATTCCAATCTTCTGTGCTGTCTTTGTTACTGTGAATACTCACATGCCCTTCATACCATAAGCTCGTCATTTTAGTGCAAACATTTTTCTTACAATTTGATGCACCATACAACATCAATTCACATCTTTCACCTGTGTACAGAGAACAAGCTATTCATATTTCAACCTCTTTGATGAATAATGTACAACTCGTACATTGTGTCCATCCTAAATAATTCCTTCTTAGGTGCCGCCACATGATGGTAAAATAAAGATTATAAAACATCAAGAAATTATGTTTTCAACCTTAAACACAAATCAAAATAATTCTCCCATTCCAACTACAAGATTTGGTCCGAAACGACTTAACCAAAACTGCGAAGAACCCACATTATGCATAATAAACCCTCACATAAAAATGCATACTTATTTTTATATCACCCAGAATAGCACATTTTCATTCATATTTCCATTCATTTATACCTTTGCATTTGCAACATTTTCACTCTTTCATAACATTTACAAAAGATCAACTTCTCGAGTATGGCAAGGAAATTTAATCATCCAGATTTTAAAATACCCCTACTCAATGAATATTGATTCATTAAATGAGAACTTACCTTGAATATTTTTGTGGTTTAAATGATCCAACCCTTCTCTTGTGTATTATTTTAGAAATACATTCAAGCCTCTACAGACTTTGTCTCCGCACCAAAATTTGAAGCAATCAACCAATGCACACTTTAGTATTGAATGTATCAAGAAATTATAATATATATAATTCCAAATAAATTAGACTCTTCATATGAGATTGAATTCCTGCTTTAATTTACTTTGAATGTGCAAGGTCCATTCTCTCCCCAGCAAATAAAGCTCTACCCAGCAACTTTGTAACATAAATCTTTCCCAGCAAACAATGTTTGTAAACCTTCAAGGTACGCACAATCTCCCCTCCTAGCTTAAGCCAAGTTCCATCATCTCAATCTCTCATTTTTCTCTTTTAATTTCAATTTCTTGGCTTTTCCCATTTCATTGTATCTTTTATCAAAGATATTTACTCTTTAAACAAAATTTATCTCTTTCATAAACCTTGAGCAGACTCTTATTACAACCTATGGTCTAAACCATAAATAAACTATGTTCTATGAATATCGAACTTATGAAATAGACTTTGGTTTAAAACCCAAATAGAGGTAAACTCTTGTATGCGGAAGCTCTTACTTCATTTGTATATAGTAAAAAACCTATATAACATATCACCATTTATTACCACTTACCTCTTTTAGTCCACATGAAATCCATTTGTTGGTTTTTTTTGAAAACCCGTTCACCATTCTCTTTGGCCATCGACTTATGGTTCCATAACTTATCTCTCCACATATGAGGTAGTCACACTTCCCTTACCTCTTAATATGCCACTCTGATTTCCAAGAAATTATAAAACATAGAACACCCTTTGTGACTACACTAATTATCAATGAAATTACCATTCCATTACAATGTCAACACCACCAGCAATGTGAGGCATCAGCACTAGAACTATCAATTGGTCAACTGCTCGTCCAATTTCTGCCTTGGTCCCAACATTCTCCAATGGTATGGTACCAATGTTCTCCAATGGTTTTCTTTGCAAATTTAAATGTTGGTCCACTACTAGGTCCTCTCAGAAAAAGCCAAAGGGTGAAAGAAACTGACCCATTCCATACAATGTTCAGCTCTGCATTTCTGGAAGTGTTGCCACATGAGCCGTCAGACAATGCTTCTCCGTGCTGCGGTCAAGGTAACTGGACTCTTGCACCCCCCCACGCATATGCCAATGGATATTTCCACGGGTTAGCATGGACAAGACCATTCTCAGTCTCTAGTGTGATTTCTACTGGCCTTCCTTACCCAATAAATTAGAAAAAATCATTCAAGCATGTTCACTATGTTCATAAAGCCAGTCATCCAGCTATAAGCATGGTTTCTACCAACCTTTACATGTTCCCTCTTTCCCTTGGGAATCGAGTTCCATGGAATTTTTTAGTGGTCTTCTTACTCCTTTTTGCAAACATGATGTTATTTGGGTAATGGTTTGTTGTTTTTCTAAGATGGCTATCTTTCTTCCCTATCATAAGACTACCTCTACTACTAAAATGTAGATATCTTCTTCCATCATAATTTTCCAAACTTTTGATTGTTGAGTAGCATTGTTTTTTCAAGATTCTCATTTGCTTAGTATCTTTTTGCATACTCTCTGGTCTATGTTGGGTTCTCAAATCACCACCTTTTCACCCACAAAAAGATGGCCAAACCAAGTTTGTCAATCGTACTTTGGTTCACACCCTTCGTAGCTATTTTTCTAAAAACAAATAGTGGGATTCGTGTTTTACATTATTTAACATAGTTCTTATAGAGCCACTAATTCATCTATCCGGTTCCACCCTTTTGAATTTTTTTTTGGGTTTCAACGAAGTTCACCCTCTGAGATTCCATTTACTTCCACCCCTTGTGCTTATGCATATCAGCGACAAGAGCAAAAATAAACTTAGCATTTCATGCACTCTACATCTCAACACCATACTCAGGTAATTGTTGCTTTGCAAGCTACTCAAGGTCATGTGAAACAAAGGTATGGAAAACATCACACACCCTTGACATTTGAACCAGGAGATCGTCTATGTCTCTTGTTAGATAAGGGTAAAAATGCGAAGGTGGCTTACACTTTTGTGAGAAACGCAGGTGAACAATTCATTTCCCAGTAGTTTGGCCGAAGTTTCGAAATTAGTTCCGTTATCACCAAAAAATTCTCAAAACATCATTGTGTCAACTCTGCTTTTGGTCATGATTTCAAGGAGGTCTAAAAGTCATTTTAAGTCTTGGTAAAGGGTAGGTCATAGTTCTATAAGTTTTAAAGGTCATAGGTCCACTCCATGATCAATAAACTCTGAAAGTTTACCTTGTTTTAGTCATGGTGCCAAGTAGGTCTTGAGTCATTTCATTTATGAATTGGGTAAGTGATAGGGTTGAAATCTCAAATTTATCATTTCCATTTCCAAATTAAGTTTAGAAGTCTCATTTCATGGTTTAAAGGTCCCATCATCCATTTAGAAGTTAGGTTTTTTAACTTATGAAAAATGTTTTTGCAATAAGCCACGAAACCACGTTTTCATAGTGCAGCTAGTGTAAAAAACCAGTTTTGTGCTACGAAAAAGCTGCTATTTTCGTAGCGTGCTATGAAACCACTGAAGCAACCTTTTTTTTCATCAAAAACTCTGTTTTTCTGGTTTTAGTAGTCAACTTCCAAAGGGGTTCCTGAGCAACTGAAAACTCATTTTTGAACAATGAAAGAGGTTTTTATTCCTAACATACTTAAATACAAAAGACTCTCTCATTTTATTCAAATTAATTATGAGCTAGGAGAAATTGATGACTCAACTTGCGCTACGAAACTGTTGAAAGTCATTGAGAGAAAAACTTTTCTTTCTGGTTTTAGTAGTTCACTTCAAGATCACTTTCTGGCCACAAGAAAAGGTATTTTGGAATTATTAAGGAGGTTTCTCTTCATAAAATCTCCGTATACAATAACCTATCTCACTTTTCTCAAACGTGTTACCAGGTGGGAGATACAAGACTTTCTTTGAAGCCATATTTTCAGAAATCAGAATTTTCCGGTTTTACACAGGTTGTTCAAAGATAGTTTCTGGGCAATAGGAGAGGTATTTAAAAAAAAAAAGAGAGGATTTTGTTCAAGACATCATGTTCCCCAAAAGCCTCCTTAATTTTATCAAATTACATCATGGATGAAAAGATAAAGGCTCTGTCCCAAGACCTAATTTTCAGGGAAAAAACAAGAAATCTGTCTCTTGATTTTTAGGACAGTTTGGGTCATCATCAACAGGATTACATCAAAGGTGGAGGCAGCATCAAAATTAAAATTCATGGGATTGCAGATGGCAAAGCATGTAATAATTATTAGATAAGGTTGTTAGGAGCATATTTAAAGAGTTTTAGTCCTATTTGTAATAGGACTCTGTTTTAGGTTTGCAGTTGTCTTATGTAATAAATACCATGTTATATGGTTAGGATAGGTGTCATAGGTAGGAATTTGAGGTGTCTAGCGGAGGATAAAATGATCCTATATGGTAAATCATCTATAAATGATAAAGAGGTCGAATTCTAGAGGGGTTGGAGACTTTTTGGAAAAACTGGTGCTTATTGTAAGCAGACTGTGTGTTGTTTCAACTTAATACAGAGGTTGGTTTTACTACTCCAGATTCACAAGGGGTTTATGTGTTTGATATTTCTATGGCCTTTTTCAATTACCTATTTGTAGTGGTATGAGCATGTGTTACTTAGAATTCATTGGATAATGCTCTAACTTCCTTCACATTCTTGTAGACTGTGTTTATTCACTGTGTTACCGTTTCACTTATAAACCTAAACTCCAAGTGCCTTGACTTCCATGTTTAGCTGATTATGATGTTTTTTTGAAGACTACTTTGACTCCATAATGCCCAATGTATACATGCTGATGTTAGCTTCAACCTACAGGTTGGAAAATGTGATATGAAAGGACTACTTTTGTAAATGCTTTGAAGGGATTGACATATATAGAAGCAATTGAAATTTTCTAGACCTGAGATTCTTAGTAGACTTCAATGAGTTTTATCTCTTATCTTTCATATGTTTTACTTCCATAGTCTTAATGCTTATTACTCAAAATTCATGGAGTAACATGCTCTGACTTCCTTTAAGTATTGAACTATGGTGAATTGAGTTTTTGAGTCCTATCTTTGAAAGGTTTTCTTCAATGTTTAAACGCTTATTATTTAGAATTCATGGTTATTCACGCTCTGACTTCCTTTAAGTGTTAAGCTTTGATGAATCTCTTTTAATACTTTCCTTTTCAATACCTTGATGTAGCATTACTCAGAATTCATATATCATATGCTCTAACTTCCTTTGAACCTCAAGTTATTGGGATTTTCCTGAATGTGTCACTCTTTCATTGAAGTATATACAAGCCTCAGTTTCTATAAGAAGAGCTATCGTTATATTTATCCCTGTCACTAACTCCATAGCCCAATGGTAGAAAGCCTCCATATTGTCAACCTGTAAACATACAAAACCAAGACACATAGAGTTAGCCATCAATCTATATCATTATTCCATATCATTAACCCTTGAGAGAGCCCTCTCAGGCTAAGAGTCTAAGCCTTAGCCAAAATATTGGTTTGAAATAGTTACACAAAGTCCACTTGATGAGCAGCCTATCAGGGTTCAATTTTGGTATAACATTTTGGTGCGTCTGCCAGGAGTCTGAAGATATACATCTCCCAAAAAATCATGAAGCTGAACTCTTGAAGGTAGCAAGAGCTCAAAAATATTTTCGAGGCTGCAAAACTACCTTGGTGACTCCATTGTTGAAGAGTTCAAAATTCATAGATTCTTGGTGATTCCACTGGACTTATGAAGAAATCAGATGCTGCCATTCTTGTTTCAAGGTATGCCTGTATAAATTTTTCAAGAATTCATGGTTTCCCAAATCATTTTCCCAAGGGTACATATTTTTTAAGGAATGGTCCAAAATTCAATGGGGAAGATTTGAGTTTGACTTTGAAGCATATATCAGATTTCTGTGATTTTACTGAGCTTCTTAGAGTCAAACATGAAGATGTTTGCATTATGTTGTGCTATGATTCATTTCAAGGGAAATGTAAACAGTGGATTGAAAGTTTTCCTGTTAGATCTATTAATTCATTTGCAGACTTTTGGCTTATGTTTTTGGAGGAATGGATAGACAGAACCGAGTTGGTGGAAAACTCTCCTTCATTGCAAGGTTTCAAACAATAGAATGATGATCGTATTAATGAAGAAATAGATGAAAATTTTTCTTTGTTATTTTCTTCTTATCTAAAATCATTTGAGTGTAAAACAGAAGATAAGATTAAATTTTTGGATGAAGTTGCTAAGAACATTGAGAAAGACATTCAAGATTTACAAGGTCAAATTCAATCATATAGTCTTCATGATCATGATCATTCTTTTCAAAATATTTCTATGGAAAAACACAAAGAGAGGGTGTTTCTACCTTTCTCCTTTGAGATTGAGGAAGAATGCACTATTTTTGAAAATCAGTTTGAAATGCAGTTTGAGAGCACACAACTGATGTCTTATCTGGTTTATCAAAGCATGTATGTGTGGTCCACAGTTGCATAATGTCATGAGAAGCTCCAAACAGATCATATCATCTTTGATCCTATAACTGGCTACATGGAAAGGTTCTACAGTCCATATTTTTAGTTATATCTACATTATGAAGATCAGATACATCTCATGTTGCCTTGTTAATTTCAGCATCAGGTTTACTTTTGGTTCAAGCATAGTCAAAATATTCAAGTGTCAGATCAGATCAGATCAATGAATGGCTTCATTGGAATTTTCATGTTCCTTGAGTTAAAGTGGAAAATTGCAGTTGCTAGGGTAGGTAGGAATGTGAAAATAAGCTCAAGGTAGGTTGAGCAAAGAATTTTTTAGTAGGTGCAATTTGAGTCCTTCTTGTAGAAATCATTAAAGCTTGAGGAGAAGCCTAGAAAATTTTTAGAATTTTACTCTAAAATATGGATAGCAGCACTGGAGCTACCAGTTCTTAGTGTACCACAGGGGCACACTATCCCTAGTGGAGCCACTGTTATCGCCCAAAAATTCTCAAAACATCATTGTGTCAAATTTGCTTTTGGTCATGATTTCAAGGAGGTCTAAAAGTCATTTTAAGTCTTGGTAAAGGGTAGGACATAGTTCTATAAGTTTTAAAGGTCATAGGTCCACTCCATGATCAATAAACTCTGAAAGTTTACCTTGTTTTAGTCAGGTGCCAAGTAGGTCTTGAGTCATTTCATTTATGAATTGGGTAAGTGATAGGGTTGAATTCTGAAATTTATCATCTCCATTTCCAAATTAAGTTTAGAAGTCTCATTTCATGATTTAAAGGTCCCATCATCCATTTAGAAGTTAGGTTTTTTAACTTATGAAATTTTTTTTTGCAATAAGCCACGAAACCACGTTTTCGTAGCACAGCCAGTGTAAAAAACCATTTTTGCGCTACGAAAAAGCTGCTATTTTCATAGCGCGCTACGAAACCACTGAAGCAACCTTTTTTTTTCATCAAAAACTCTGTTTTTCTGGTTTTAGTAGTCAGCTTCCAAAGGGGTTCCCGAGAAACGGAAAACTCTTTTTTGAAAACTAAATGAGGTTTGTATTCTTAACATACTTAACTACAAAAACCTCTCTCAGTTTCTTCAAATTAATTATGAGGTGGGATAAATTTATGACTCAACTTGCGCTACGAAACTGCTGAAAGTCATTGAGAGAAAAACTCTGCTTTCTAGTTTTAGTAGTTCACTACAAGATCAATTTATGGCTACAATAAAAGGTATTTTGGAATTATGAAGGAGGTTTCTCTTCATAAAGTCACCAGATACAATAAACTGTCTAAATTTTCTCACAAGTGTTACCAGTTGGGAGATACAAGGCTTTCTTTGAAGCCATATTTTCAGAAATCAGAATTTTCCGCTTTTACACAGGTTGTTCAAAGATCGTTTCTAGGCAGTAGGAGAGATATTTAAAAAGAAAAGAGGCTTTTGTTAAAGACATCATGGTATCAAAAAGCCTCCTTCAGTTTCTCAAAATACATCATGGATGAAAAGATAAAGGCATTGTTCCAAGACCTAAGTTTTAGTGGAAAAACATGAAATTTGTCTCCTGATTTTTAGGACAGTTTGGGTCATCATCAACAGGATTACATCAAAGGTGGAGGCAACATCAAAATTCGAATTCATGGGATTACAGATGGAAAAACATGTAATAATTATTAGATAAGGTTGTTAAGAGCATATTTAAAGAGTTTTAGTCCTATTTGTAATAGGACTTTGTTTTAGGTTTGCAGTTGTCTTATGTAATAAATACCATGTTATATGGTTAGGATAAGTGTCATAGGTAGGAATTCGAGGTGTATAGTGGAGGATAAACTTATCCTATATGGTAAATCATCTATAAATGATCAAGAGGTCAATTTCTAGAGGGGTTGGAGAATTTTTGGCAAAATTGGTGCATATTGTAAGTAGATTGTGTGTTGTTTCAACTTAATACAGAGATTGGTTTTACTACTCAAGATTCACAAGGGGTTTATGTGTTTGATATTTCTATGGCCTTTTGTCAATTACCTATTTGCAGTGGTATTAGCATGTGTTACTTCGAATTCATTGGATAATGCTCTAACTTCCTTCACATGCTTGTAGATTGTGTTTATTCACTGTCTTATTGTTTCAATTATAAACCTAAACTCCAAGTGCCTTGAATTCCATGTTTAGCTGATTATGATGTTTTGTTGAAGACTAATTTGACTCCATAATGCCCAATGTATACATGTTGATGTTAGCTTCAACCTACAGGTTGGAAAATGTGAGTTGAAAGGACTACTTTTGTAAATGCTTTGAAGGGACTGACATATACAAAAGCAGTTGAACTTTTCTGGACCTGATATTCTTAGTAGAATTCAATGAGTTTTATCTCTTATCTTTCATATGTTTTACTTCCATAGTAAATGATTATTACTCAAAATTCATGGAGGAACATGCTCTGACTTCCTTTAAGTATTGAACTATGTTGAATTGAGTTTTTGAGTCCTATCTTTGAAAGGTTTTCTTCAATGTTTAAACACTTATTATTTAGAATTCATGGTTATTCATGCTCTGAATTCCTTTAAGTGTTAAGCTTTGATGAATCTCTTTTAATACTTTCCTTTTCAATACCTTGATGTATCATTACTCAAAATTCATATATCATATGCTCTGACTTCCTTTGAACCTCAAGTTATTGGGATTTTCCTGAATGTATCACTCTTTCATTGAAGTATATACAAGCCTCAATTTCTATGAGAAGAGATATTTTTATATTTATCCCTGTCACTGACTCCATAGCCCAATGGTAGCAAGCCTCCATCTTTTCAACCTGTAAACATACAAAACCAAGAAACATAGAGTTATCCATCTATCTATATCATTATTCCATATCATTAACCCTTGAGAGAGCCCTCTCAGGCTGAGGAGGCTAAGCCTCAGCCAAAAGATTGGTTTGAAATAGTTACACAAAGTCCACTTGATGAGCAACTTATCAAGGTTCGATTTTGGTGACAACAAGTTCGGCCGAATTGATTCTACCGTTTACATTGACGGTGTATTGATGACATGAGAAAACATATTTTTGGCTGGAGATAGGAAAACCATAAACCAAATTTTGGTCGAACTATTAGTTTAACTGAACTTTTAAAATAATCCGGTCGAAATTTGGCTTATAAATATACCGGCCCGCAAACCTTAAGAGGTTTCAGGTTTGTTACCATTGTCGTAGAATCTATCTCGCATCTATTTTTTCCATTTGCTGTGTCATATGTTTGCCGTTGCGTGAGAAGGTGAGAAATTTGTTGTTGTTGTGTTATCGTTGTTGCGGAATCTGTCTCTCATCTATGTTTGTTTTTTGTTGTGTCATCTATTGTTGTTGCGCAAGGAGGTGAGAAAGTTGTTGCGTGAGGAGGTGAGAAAGCTGTTATTGTTGCTCTGTGTCATATGTTTATTTTTTGTTAATTTTTTTGTTGGTTTTAATTTTATTTCTCTTTTTTTTATGATAAAAATACATACCATAGGGAGGTTCTTCAGTTACAATTATATCTACATCAATGTTTGGATGCATAAGACGTGGTGGGATATTTTTCCTGTTACCCATCAAATAGTTCTCTTGCATTCATATTTTATGGATTAATATTATTCACAATAATTTTGTGGTGATGGGTTATCATTCATTGTATCTTAGATTATGAGTTTGTGTCAATTTAAAATTTTAACATTAAATTAGTATAAAGCACAAGAAAAATTCACAGTTAACATTATTCTTTAAGAATAATATTTGATTGTTGTTTTTTTTTTTTCTAATTAAGATTAATCTATTAAAAAAGGGAGTAAAGTTACATCATGATCGTAGTCAAAAACGCTGCTTGGATTAAAGGCAGAATTGTCAAAAAAAACATAGAAGAAGACTGCCTAGTGACAGGGAAACCAGTCTTGAACAGATTAGCAATGCCCACGCAGGGGAGTCGATTTTGATCTCTTTGATGTTTTTAGAGTTTACAGAGTTCCAAAATAAAACAAAAGTTCAGCATAACAATATGAACAGAAACATGCCCAATTATGTGGGTTGAGAAGCAAGATAACCAAACCATAGAGAGTAAACTATTCATCCTGAGGCTCTTCGACTATACGACACCAACCTTTAGCAAGCAGGTCCCTGGCAAGAGCAACTTCGGACTCAAAAGGTCCAGGATCAACCGGTGCCATCTCCACATCATGAGTACCGCAAACTTGAGCAACCGAATCCTACGCAGTCACACTACCAATCCCCACTTGGAGGTTCGAAATCTGAGCTTTGTCAGAGCCAAGGCCCTCCAGATGAGATCATGGCTCCCCCAACTAGGATTCCTCATGGAAGACCACAATAATTGAAGCGGTGATCCTTGGGCGGTTCAGAGAGTAGTTGAAGGAGAAAAGCGCTGAGCCTGTCATGGGAGAAGGCAAGGTGGTAGGGGGGTGAGGAACAGGGGAGCCCAAACGGTGGCTGGAACCCTGAAACCGCCCTCTCCCACTTCGGGTGTGAGGATAGTGGCCTGCATAAAATTCGTTGGAGAGGGAGGGTGACTCAGAAGAGGGGATGGAGGGCGCGCGCAGGGGACGGCCCCTGGTGCTGCCCCTGCGGCTTCGCAATATATGATGCAGACGAGGCATAAGGGAGGAAACAACAGCGAGCTCAAAGTGAGGCAGAGCAGCAGGAATGATGGGGGAATGAGAGATGAGAGGATACCAAGAAGTCGAAGAATACAAACAAAGGCCAGAATAGAGGCCAGATGCCAGAGAGAAATGCAAATGGTTCAACAGATGCTGCTCCACAGATAGACCAGAGTAGAACTCCAATTTATCGTCCCCATTAAAGCATCGAGAAGCACCCACCATTACTCTCTCATTGAAGAGAGCCGAAGTCCGAAGCATGCTGGAGCATGCGGAGGCGTGAACAGGAGAGGAGGACAGGAAATGATCGGCGTTACAGCTTAATGTAATACGATTGAACCCTGCACATCTTAAATGCAATGAGCCGTCATTCATAAGCCGATTTCCTGCCATGTCTTGGGTGGGTAGGTGTCTCCACACATCGTCCGACCCCTGTCCCGTCACATTAATCACCCAACTATACACCCGCATCCGGGAGATCTGCATCCCTTTGGACCAGTATTTTGTACTCTTGATTTTGATCATGATTCTGAATTATGTCTAGAGCTCCAGTGAGAAGAGAGTGCCCACTTTCCACCCCCAAATTGGCAAGTAGATTAGCGACCTTGTTTCCCTCCCGTTTAACGTGATTGAAAATGATAACACGATTGGTGTGAAGCCACTATTCTATTGCATCCAATCTGGCTTCGAGCCTCCAACTGTTGGCAATTTTATGTGCATGTGCTCCATTGAGGAGTTGATTGGCCAGGTTGATGAGAATTAGGGAATCACCTTCGATCTCTAGAGGGTGGAAACCATGACGCTGGGAAAGGCGCAAACCCTTCCAGAGACCCTCCAATTCAGCAGAGTTGTTCGTGTCCCAGCCTATGTTTCTTAAATAGATTAGGAGAGGAGAACCATCATGATCTCTAAATATGCCGCCAAATCCTGCTTTTCTTGGATTTCCCTTTGAAGCTCTATCAAAGTTGAGTTTGAAAGTATTCCTTGGAGGAGGGGTCCATAAGTGCTTTATGATATTGTTGCATTCAGAAGGTCTGTGATTGTGAGTTCCTTGTGGGAGTTGTATGTTCCAATTTTCCCAAATGGCCTTCTCATCTGCATGAGTGGGAAAATATTCAGAATGCCAAGTTTGAAGCACCAAGGTTTCCTTGAGATTAAGACAAAAATTGCTCCATATGATATCTGAAGGAGTGCTTTGATATTTGAAGATGCGCTTGTTTCTTTCTTTCCATATTGTCTAGAGGAGAAGGCCGAGAATAATTCTCCATAATTGGTTGAGTAATTCTCTTTTATATGGATTCTGGTTCCAATGGCGAATGGATTTGATTATATCTTCGGAGACTCTGCATATTTTTTGACAATGGAAGCTAGCCTTCTCCCATAGTTGGTTGGCAAGAGTGCATGAGTCTAGGAGGTTTTGGAGAGTTTCCTCCTGAGAATTGCAATTGGGACAAATGGAGGGCCTGTGAAAGTTTTGTTTCCTTAGATTGTCCCAAGTGAGGATTTTCGGTGCCCAACAAGTCAGAGGAATAGGGAGACTTTGGGCCAAGTATCCAGTGACCAGATTCTGCTCCATATAGGATCTAGGGGCATTGGATCATTGCATATAATTTTATAAGCCTCTTTGGTGGTGAAGGATCCTTTTGGGGTATATCCCCATCTTAGTATATCCCTGCTGTCGGATGATCTAACGCGTCGATTCTGAAGCTCACTCTTAATGACTTCCTTAGTTTTCTCATCTACATTCCTGATCAGCCTGTCGATCTGCTTCCATTGTCTATACCCTTGTTCTGTCTCTGGAGTCCATTGTTGTTGGACGGACTCCATTTGTTGCTCCTCCCACTCCTGGCTAGGAGGTGGTCTATAGATGCCGATGAGCTTTGGTAGTTGGTGCCAGGAGTCCGTCGAGAACCGAGCAGTGTTGTCGTTCCTTATTTCCCAAAATCTGTGTTGTTGGATCAGCAAGAAGTGTTGTTTGGCAGCGTTCCATATTAGTGAGCCCTTATCTGGAGGAGTGAATATAATTAGCTCTTCCAGTGGTCTATGATTGGCATATTTGGCTGTCCAAATGGTAGCCCATGGCTTATTGGGAGAAGAGAGCCATTGCCACCATATTTTTGCACCCATAATTGCATTGCTGTGATGAGGATCTCGTAGACCTATCCCCCCTTTTTCTTTGGGCTTGCAAGCTGTCGACCATTTTGCCAGAGCCCATTTGTGATTGGTACCAATTGAACCCCAGAGAAATTTGCGCTGTAGAGCTTTAATTTTTTTAAGGGCCCATTTCGGCGCTGCCAAGATTGAGAAAAGGTAGAGAGGCATTGCCTGTAGCACAAATTTTATTAGCACTAATCTGCTAGCTATGTTCATAGTTTTATGTGTCCATAAAGTGAGACGAGATTTGAGTTTCTCAAGGAGCAGAAGCCAATAGGCGTGTTTGATGGCAGAGTCGATTAAGGGAGCTCCAAGGTATTTGGAAGGTAGAGAGGCTATGGAGAAGCCCAGAATGTGGGCAATAGCATGTTGAGTTACAGGAGGGGTGTGAAAAAAGAAGATCTGCGATTTTTTCGTGCTAATGCTCGTCCTTGAAGCTTCAGAGAAATCATTTAGAAGGGATTTAAAAAGGAAGGATTCATGAACAGAAGGGTGCCAAAACAACATGTTGTCATCAACAAACTGTTGATGTGTGATAGCTGGAGAATTGTGTATAGATAGACCTTTGAGCTGCTGGGAGAGAAGGGCTTGTTTGAGATGGCGACCTAGACCTTCTTCCATTAGAACAAAAAGGAATGGGGAAAGTGGATCGCCTTGTCTGATACCTCTAGAGGGGCTGAAAGGTTGAGAGGTTATGCCATTTATAAGGATAGAGAAGAATGTGGAGGAAATCAAACTCAAAATCCATCGGACCCACGTTGTGGAAAAACCAAAGGTTGTTAGCATTTTTTGAATATAGGTCCAACTTAACTTATCAAAAGCTTTAGAGAAATCAATATTGAGAATCATACCTTCCTGTTTGGAGTGCTTGAGGGAGTGTATGATTTCATGAGTGAGGATAATGCCATCCAGTATTTGCCTTCCTTCTACGTATCTAGATTGTTCAGGCGATATGAGCAAGGGTAGAAGCGGCTTCAGCCTATTAGCTATGACTTTGGATATCACCTTGTAAATGACATTTCATAGAGCGATTGGATGAAATTTGTCTGGATTACTGGTGTTATCTTCTTTAGGAATGAGGGCGATGAAGGTTGAGTTTAGAGAGGGAAGAAGCCAATGAAGAGTGCGTGATTCCTCCACCACCAACCATACCTCCTCTTTGATAAGCTCCCATAAAGAGTGGAAGAAGGTGGTAGTGAAGCCATCTAGACCAGGAGCTTTGCCCTCCTTGAGCTGTTTCATAGCCAAATCCACCTCCTGAGGTAGAACTGGTCATAGAAGAAGTTGGTTGTGTTCTTCTGTGATAATTTTCGGCACATTTTGAGTGATCTTTTCTATAGCAGGTCGTCTATCAATTTGGGGTTCTTGGTGGACTTCCTGGAAGTGATTGATAAACTCCTGTTCGATCTTTGCATGGCTTTCCACTCTTTCCCCTTCTTGATTTTGAATGAAAGAGATGGTGTTGTGCATTCTTCTCTGTATTGTAGTTCTGTGGAAGAATTTGGTGTTCCTTTCTCCTTCTTTCAGCGATCTAATTCGAGATTTTTGCTTCCAGAGAATTTCTTCCTGCTTTCTTCTTTCCTCCAATTGATTGTGAATGTGCTTTTCTTGTTCCATTGTCCCTTCCGTATAGCCCTTTGTGATTATCTGTTGCTGGAGTTCTCTCATTTCTTTGTTTGGATCTTGCTGTGCCTGGAAGATGTTGCCAAAAGTTTCTTGATTCCAGCGCTTGATTTGGGATTTCAAGAATTTGAGCTTCTGTTGAAACTGATACATTTTTATCCCTCTGGTGAAGGAAATTTTGTCCAGGTGGATCTGATGAGGTCGTTGAAGGCGGGGTGGGTGAGCCAGAAAGCTTCAAAGCGGAAAGGACACCTAGTATAGTTGCCCGGTCTTTGCCACTGGAGAGAGATAGGCCAATGATCTGAGCCTGACAATGGGAGAATTGAGGCAGAGATGTCGCCTCCAAGATGCATTGCATTATCTGAGATGAGAAATCTGTCTAATTTGGAAGCAATTTGTTGTTTCTCCAGGTGTGCATTCCATTGCAGAATTGCAGATCTATTAGCATATTGTTTTGGACGAAATATTTAAAGTGGCCATTTTCATGTTCCAGTTTGGCTCGGCCTCCCTGCTTTTCCTCTAGCTTGGTGATCATGTTGAAGTCTCCTCCGATGATCCAAAGAGGATGGAGTCTGTTGAAGTTGAGTGCTTCTATTGTGTCTAGAAGAGCAATTTTACTGCTTGCTTCCCGAGGGAAGTAGACATTGGTAAGATGACCATGAATGTTGGTGTCGATTATGTGAAAAGTAGCCTGTATAATATGATGGGAGGCATGGAATTCTGAGAGCGTTATAGCTTGCATGTTCCAAGCAATTGCCAATCCTCCAGAGGCACCCGAAGCATCCACTGCAACCGAGTGACAACCTGGCCAGGCTCTAGAGAGGATATTTCCAAGAGTGTTACTATTACACTTTGTTTCCTGCATAAAGAAGATCTGGGACTGCTCCTGCTTTATCATGTTTTTTATCATTTTGATTTTCCCAGGGCTGTTGAGCCCTCTTATATTCCATGAAGTGAGCTTCATGATTCACTATTAATGGTGGGCTTGTAGTACTTTTTCAACTTAGCGTATATGCCTGAGTCTACCAGTATTTTCCCTATTGTGATAGTTCTTTGAAGATCTGTCTTTCTTCCTTGTTTTTTGGATTCTTTAGGAAAGTAACTGCCATACCATTGACTACCTAGTTGTATGCCCAGTTGATGCTACTGGTAAGCCTTGGAAATGATGACTTCCAGGGTGTTTAGCTGATGCTCTTGAATCTTGTCATAGTCCTTCCTTTTGCATGCTTGTTCAAGCTCAAAAATATCAAGTCCTCCAAAGTCAATGATTTCCAGTTCTTCTTCTATGGTAATTGTTGAGTGCAGGGTCTGGCCGGGGATGCAGTCGACGTCCATACCATTTTTTTTCCATTCAGGTTCCTTCAGAGCTGCCTCAGGAATCCTGATATTGTCACCCAAGGGTAAAGGAGTGGGAGAAGAGCCAGACAGTGGGGGAGGGGAGGTCGACATGATCAGTGGTGGGATTTGCATGATGTTCTGTGGGGGGTCTTTAAAAGTTTTAGAAAGAATCTCAAAACTATTTCTTGTGGAGGGAATGGAGGTGGCGTCATGAAGGGGCTTTTTCCCGGAGGTAGGTTTTTTATGCGATCTTTTTCGATTTGTGACCTTGGTAAAACCTTCTTGGGTTGACTTATTTGAGGATTCAGAGGTTTGGGGTTTTTCATTTAGAGGGCAGTCTCGAAAAATATGCCCATGGGCATGACACTTATGACAGCAGAAGGGTACATGTTCAAAATCTAAGGGCTGGATCCATTCAAAATCATCATGATAGAGACTTACCTAATCCGGAAGGGCTTTATCCAGGAGCATGAAAACACAAATACAGGCATATGAGGTGTATCTGCGCAGCTTCGTTTCTTCAAAAATTTTTATGAACTCCCCCAGCCCCTTGCCAATGTCTCTCAGTGATTCTTCATCCCAGTATTCCAATGGGAGCGAGTACATCCAAATCCATACTGGTGCCCAGCTGAAATCCTCCTTGTTAGGGTTAAATCTCTCTACCCATTACCTTAAATACAGACTGGCAGAGTTGAAGAAGTAGGGACCTTCATCCATAACCCTATTGCGGTCTTCGATGGAAATGAAAATCGCAGCGAAAAACCCCTTTGGTCCCAGCTGCAGGGTGACATGTCCTTTGGGTTTCCATTTGGCAGAGATCCATCCTTGCAGAGCTTTTTTAGTCGGCCAGTATCCAATGGATTTTCCAATGAGAGCATGGTCCCTCATGTACTGGATTTGACCATTGATTCTATGGCTGGGAAGTTATATTTTAGGTCTTTCAACTGCAATGGGTTTGCATGTTGTTGATGTAACCTTGGGTGTTCCTTTTTCCCGAACTCTCCTTCTTGTACTTCACTGCATATGTCTGACTGATCAGTGGGAGTGTTTGTCGTATCTTGCATTGGGGAATCTCTTGTATCGATGTTTATTTTTTTTGGACCGGAGGGATTTTTCAGTTTCTTTTCTTGATTTTCTTTCTCGACTGAGGGGGAAGGCTTTGAAGCCCCCCCCGAAGGGTTTTCCATTGCAAAAAGGTCTATGCCAGCAAGCTGCTGTCGCGAGGGTGAAGGCAGACGGAAAACAGAGGCTAGGAGGGGTTAGACTGCGCCGTTGCAGGTGCGAGCAGAAACCCTAAGTTGCTGAGCGCACCCTCCGCCTCATTCCAACATGACCTAATGTGTGATTCCTTTGATTTTTGTTAGCTATATGCAATATTCTCAAATGTTTGCATAGATTGGACCTTCAAAATATACCCCAAATTCTGAAATAGTCCACCCTCCAATTGTTGCCAAGGAAAATTTTCCTAGCATTCTCTTTCAAGTTAAGAGTAAAGAAAATCAATTGTGACTTTATATCTCATGTTTTACCTTGAGTACCTTCTTTCTTAATTATAGCTTTATCATTGGTCTCTGCTTCCCGTTGTAATATTTGAAATTTTCTTGCACCTTTCCTTCATGTTGTACCTTGAGTACCTTCTTTCTTAATTGTAGCTTTATCACTGGTATTTGCTTCCTGTTGTAATATTTAAAATTTTCTTGCACCTTTCCTTCTTAAAATGGTAGAAACAAAAATTCTTGACTGCAAAAGTAGTTGGTATTTTATAGTAATCCCTGCATAAATGGTGGCATAATTTTCTCACCTCCATTATGACAATATTAAAAAATGGTGCAAAAGAGTTTGTTGTGTTGATATGAAGCTGACACTACCAATGATATTACTTGAAAATCTATGATCATCTTCATAATATTTGCATTTCATAATATTCATTCTTGTTCTTGCCTTCGTAATAGCCATCAAAAGATAACAAAGCTTCTTTACCATTCTTTGCAAATTTTGAGTGAGCTTCTTAATTGTTAAGTACATTATCTAAGGTGTCTATAATCATGGCACCATATTCTTGGATGCCCATTGCCTATTGTTCATTAGAAAGCCTCAATCAACAATCCATATTTACTTTTATAAAATTGAAAGGGAAAATACAGCTGCTACTTGTGCATCTACTCCAATAAAACTTAGAAGTTAAATCGAATACATTATATACACATTAGCCTACTTTTCATTAGAAATCCTCAATCAGCAATCCATATTTACTTTTGTAAAATTGAAAGGGAAACTATAGCTGCTACCCGTGCATCTACTCCAATAAAACTTAGAATTTCAATCGAATATTTCACATACACCTTAGGTGAAAAGGGAAGAATAAGTTTTTCATAATTAATCTTCCAACTGAGTCCATAGCACTATAGTGCCAAGATTTAACTAATGAACCTTGCTTATTAGAACACCCACATATATATCTACGACACAGTAAACATTGTAGTGATTTGCAAGATTTAGCTAATGACTCTTGCATAGGAGAGATTTTCTGCTGCTTAGGGATTCAAGAAATTTTTACCAAACCTCCATACATCTAGATTGGGTATATGCATACTAGGGCTAGATAAGACTTGTCTAGGATTTTGATTTTATTATTTTTATTGATTTAAAATTTAATAAAATGTGTGAGATGTATATATCTTGACAACTTTATTCAGTTTTATTTACCAATTTTGTGATACTACAAAAAGGACATCAAATTATTAATGGTGATAAGTTACATAAGTATTGGTAAGATTGATCAAGCATGATACCTATCCAACTTCATTAACAAGGTTCTTGTACTTAGCTTCATGATTACACTGGTGAAATGAGAAATACATATCGTTATTTCCATAATTGAGCTTCATTGAGCTATGTTCTTAGCTAAATTCTTGTAAATGACCCAGCCGCATGCTTACTTATATAGTAGGAGTAAGCTAGCTTTTACTATGATATCTAGATTTTCTTATACTCTATTAAACCATGTGTTTATCCATATATAGCTTCAATATATCCATATTCACTCACATATGGGTAAATATAATGGTAATCACTCATTCCAATCACACTTAATGCTCAACATTATGTGGTTTTACTAAAGGTGCTTGTGTTTCCATAAGAGATACATGTTGTATTACGTTGATACCTCAAAATCACTAGTACTAATCAGCTTAGTAAGAATCATCATAACTAGTTTATACTATCCATTATGTTCCAAAATCATTGATTACTAGAAGCTTACTAGTTAATGTCATCTTACAACTTGGAGGTTATGTTTTAATAGTGGTAAGTGAAACATGACCCTTGTAACTATTAGTATAAGTACCATTGTATTAATTATTTAACCTTACTGCTTCTATTACACTTATCTCGTAGATATTTTCCCATTAAGAGTTGTAATCATATAGGTAACTTAAACTATGTATTAAGAAACTTATTGTTAATTAGGGTAGTTAGTACTAATGGTAAACAACATTGAAGGTATTCTGACCTACATTTGTTGAAGTTGATCTGCTATGGCCACAACATTGAAGCAACACCAAAGCCAACATCCCAAACATGAGAAATATTGATTCTCTAAATCGCAACATCATCACCCCCATCTAATAGTCACGAGGTTCAAATTAATTTTTATCATAATAAATTGGTTAACAATTTATATATAAGGTATTTAATGTAATTATTTTAGTTTTGGTTAATACGGTGAAATATTGTTTTAGCAATAGATTTAACATTTTGAAAAATATTGTTTTAAAAATAGATTTAACATTTTGAAAAATATTGTTTTAGAAACAGATTTAACATTTTGAAAATTTCTTGAATACTCCTTGCTACTTGCTAAAACATAATATTTTATTTCTCGTTCCTGAACTGAAGCTTCCTAATCTATATAGTTTTCTTATGCCTCAAAGAGTAGAGTTGTATGTGTGACTTTTGACATAACTTCATCAACCACTACCACTATTTTTTTATCGTTTTATGCATTTGGAGGCATGATGTTAATAGGAATTATTGATAGAAATGGTTTATTCAAGTAATGAAGACCCTTGGCTTCTTACCATAATTCTACTATAGGTTTATTTTGATTCTAGAACTATTTTTTTATTAATGTACCTAAATTTACACCTTCCATGATGCTTCTAATCTTGTAAAATGTTAAAAGTGGAGTGTTTTATGATGTAATGGATATTACTAATCTAGATTATGTACAGTGATATGATGATAGTGTAGGTTGATGTTCAAGTTGTAAAAATATTGTACATATCAAGGATGAAGGATAGTACAAGCCAAAAATGACATTATTATAAATTATTAAACAATTTGTTAGGTGCTAAATCATACTTCTTATTAAGGACATAACTAATGCAAGTTGAAAATTCTTTTTTAATGTTCTTAGCCTATTTATGGATATCAAAGTAAAGGTTTCTAGATGTAATTTCTCCCATAAAATTTAAGGAAAACCATGTACATGTCATTTCTCCCACAAACTCATCAAGGTGTGACTTTTGACATAGCTTCATCAACCACTACCACTAGCTGTTTTAGTAAGTGCATAAAATAACTTTTCAAACCACGTACATGTCATTTCTCCCACAGAATAATCAAGGCGTGAATTTTGACATAACTTCATCAACCACTACCACTAGTTGTTTTAGTAATTGCAAACCACTACCACTTTAAGGCAAAATTTAAGGAAAACCGTGTACATGTGTCATTTCTCCCATAAAATTTTAGGAAAAATTTAAGGCATGCCATTTCTATGTCATTTGTTTGTCATTTCTATGTCATTTCTCCCATAAACTATAAGGCAATGTCATTTCTCCCATAAACTATAAGTCAAACTTTAAGGAAAACCATGTACATGTCATTTCTCCCTTAAAATCTAGGCAAGGAAAAATTTAAGGCATGTCATTTCTATATGTGATTTCTCCCATAAAATTTAAGGCAAACCATGCACATGTCCTTTCTCCCACAAAATCAAGGCTTTCTCCCATTAATTCAAGGAAAAATTTAAGGCCTAAAAAACAAACCTAAAGTGGTTGAACTTCCATAGGATTTGAGTCTGTATGTTGAATGTTAACTTCTACAAGTTATAAAGGCAGAGTCTGTAAAGGGCTAGGTAGCCTCTAGATCTCATCCTTTATCAAAGGTGACATATCCAGTAAATTCCCCTATAGTCAACCTTTGGAATAGATCTAAATATAAGTTCTTCATTGTAATATCATTGTAATATCCATTTCTGTACATGCCATTTCTTCCATAAACTTTAAGGAATTTGCTAGTTTTTTTGGAACCATGTACATGTCATTTATATGTCATTTCTCCCATAAAATGAAGGCAAACATTAAGGAAAATCAATAAAATTTAAGGAAAACATTAAGGCAAACCATGTACATGTGTAATTTCTCCCACAAAGGTAAGACTTTCTCCCATAAAATCAAGGAAAAATTTAAGGAAAATGAACATACTGGGAAGAACAACAAAGATAGAAGCGCAACCATGTACATGTGCGATTTCTCCCACAAACTCAAGGCTTTCTCCCATAAACTCAAGGAAAACATTAAGGAAAATTAATATGTCGGGAAGAACAACGAAGGTAATGACGCGAAGGTGGGTTTATGTACATACATGTGATTTATCCCATGTACATGTCATTTCTAGCATTTTCTAGTGTTTTTGGAACCATGTACATGTCATTTCCATGTCATTTTTCCCATAAAATTTAAGGAAAACCATGTACATGTGTCACTCCCATACATGTGTCATTTCTACCATAAAATTTAAGGAATAATTTAAAGCATGTCATTTCTATGTCATTTGTCTGTCATTTATCTGTCATTTCTATGTCATTTCTCCCACAAAATATAAGGAAAACTTTAAGGCAAACCATGTACATGTCATTTCTCCCTTAAACACTAGGCAAGGAAAAATTTAAGGCATGCCATTTCTAGATGTGATTTCTCCCATAAATTTTAAGGAAAACTTTAAGGAAAACCATGCACATGTCATTTCTCCCATGCATTTGCAATAAATGTTAATTTAATATATTTTGTTGAATTTGGTTTTTTCAGAGATAAAAAAAATCCACTAAATATGGTTGAAAAATGGACATTATGCATAGATGTTTCTTTCTATTCCACTCCAGGGAAAGCAATGGTTACATATGTGCTTTGCAATATTGTGACTAACAAGGTCCTTCAAAGGAAAATGAATATACCAGGAAGAACAACAAACAACGAGACATATTATATTGCATTGATAGAAGGCTTGGGAACAAATAGGGAGTATGGATCAAATGGAAATGTAGTTTTCACCAATTCTGAACTTGTGTGCAACCAAATGAAAGACGTGTACCAAGTTAAGAAGGAGCAGCTAAAACAATTGCATGGAAAAGCAAACAATATTGTTAGCCAATTTCAATTTTTTAGTATAAGACATTGTGCAAATGTTAATAAGATGTTTGGTGATATATTGTGTGGGGAAATGCCAATTAAAGATTTATCTATCAAAGATGAATTAGTATTATACGGGGCAATTCCAATTCAAGATTCATCTCTCAAAGATGAGTTAGTGTTGAGATGCTCTACTTCAAAATTTATTGATGGACATTGTAACATATCTTTGATATGTAAGTGTTTTTCACTTATAAATGTGTCATTTTTAATGACCATGTGTTTTTTTCAATTATATACCAAGTGTGCTCCCACCATGTAAAGCGCAACTTGGTGAAATTCACATTTGCATAAAATTAAAATGTGAGGATTTCAACAAATTTTTGTTTAAATTGAGTTTCACACATCAATTAGTGCTTTGAAAGTTGTGCTTTACATAATTTGTGTACTAAATTACATTAAATTTATTTTAAATAATAATTTAAAAATAATCGTAAATGTACACTATAGATATATCCATATATATCATGGAGGATGAAAGGAGAAGATCAATAGAATCCCATGCCTCTACGAGAGAGGGAGATAATGGATTGAGGGATGTTCATGGTATTTAAATATAATCTTATCTCAATACATATATGTGTGTACATATGGAATTGGTTTTTTATCAATTTTGTGAGTTAAATTAGTTTTTAATAATGATCTGAAATCGTGAGAACAAAGAATTTCTCATACAGAGATTGACTGTAGGGGCATTCACCGGATATTTCACCTTTACTAGAAAGGATGAATCCGGAGGCTACCTGGCCCTTCTACAGACTCTGCCTAAAGAAATAAAATGTAATCACAGAGATCCGATCAATGAAATTATTTGTTTTAACTGCAAAGTATTCATTGATCCAACTTTAATGTGTGAATAGACAAGTATACATATTCTTCAATTGAAGTGTAGAGGTTTGAAGATAAACTAACAAGTTTTGTTTACTGTTTAAACTTGTTTGGGAAAAGCTTGCTTATAAAAATTTACTGTTTAAACTATCAGAATCTGAAAATATGCAGCAAAATTATACAGTGTGACAGCAAATAATTGTTTAAGCGGTTCACCCCTCTCTTGGGCTACCTTCGCTGGGTCCAAAAGCCTCTAATTAGGCTTTTTCTCCTTTGATTAAATGCTCAAAATGTGATTAAAACTGTATATAAGCCTCAAATGGAAAAATACACTGCAAAAATAGATTCATAAGGCCCAAATCAGTCTAAAATGACTAAACATTCACCTCCATTGGATGAAGGTAGTCCAAAACAACTCTCTTTCCCTTAGGCCCTGGTGGCTCCACGACCAAAAACGCTGGTAAATTCGTTGTTAGAATGCCCTGATGGCTCTAAAAACACTTCCAACAGCTCCAGAATGATCTCTACACCCAAAATCAAAAAACAATTCGTCCAAAAAGGATTTTCCTAGCCAAAGTTATGGCTAACTGAAGTTTGCCTAGATTCCCTCCAGCTAAGTCTGGCTAACTGCCAGATAATTTCGCCAATGATGGAGGGCCCACCAAAAATGGAGGAAATGACGCTAAAATGGGGGAGCCACTAATAGTTTCATTAAATGTCACCTGGACGTTCACATGCTATGAATCCTTAACATTAACTGTTTAACTGCATTGGAATTGCCGCCGGTTTAGAAGGCTTTAAGCTCGTGGATATAAACGTGGCCCCCCACGTCCTTAAAAACTCCACCACGAAATAAAACCTTGGTCCATAACTTCGCTCCAATATTTTGAAACCCACGTGCCTGCCTTAACACGTCACCACACATGTTTAAAAATCACGTACAATGCAAACTTGAAATGGAATCACATGTCCTTTTTTTTACACGTATACCAAAGCCACCATGTCCACGTTTTTTAAAACACATGCTCCTTTAAAAAATTTGGAATAGTGGGTTTATACCCCGTTTCATATTTCGTTTCATGAGATTTAAAACATTTGGAATTTGAAATAATAATATGTGTGGTTTTAAAAACTAATATATAGTATTTTAATTAATTTAATTAAAAATTTTTAATATTTAATTTATATATATAAAACTTTAATATAATATATGATTTTTGAAATCAAATAAAATATTAAATATTTATATATATATATATATATAAACATTAATATAATTTTAATTAAAATAAAAAAATTTTCCACACATAGAATTAAAAAAATTCCTTCCAAAATTGAAGGTTATTGGGCGATTTTAAAGTGCAACAACTTCTTCATACGGCGTCGGATTTGAGTGCCGTTCATGGCATTGGGATCGTATCGCCGAGCTCTTTCCAGTCGATCTGTTCCGGAGTAATTCTGAGCAACTTCATTTTTGAGCATTTTTCTTCAAGAGACTTGATATCCTGATCACACCTCCCAAATGGGAAGCTTTTGGACCCTCAAAAGCTTTATGATTACTGAAACTGATGATGTGGAGACTGATTCTCCACTCTTCCACCCTTGAATAACTGAAATCTACCGATTTCATCAACTGAAGCTTTTGAGAAAATGACAATCTGTCTCTGGAATCAATTGATCTACCATTGCTTAGATTGATGGAGTCATGATGCAAATGATTAAAATTTGCAGAACATCAATTGTACTTTGCAGAAAACAAACTTTTTCTACACTGATCAAACTTCCAGAAAGACTTAAAATGACCTTCAACTTGCAAACTGTTCCCATGGCGAATTGTACCATTCTGAAACCAACTTTTTCCCATGCTGAATTTTGTGTCCTTCTTGCTTGCACTGCTTTGCTTTGACATTTCATTTTCTGCATTGACTGACCCAAAAGGTAATTCGTGCAACATAACATCATCTTTTTTCAAAGACAAACTGTTATCAAACTGAGACATATCATTAGCAACATCAATAAAAGGCAAATGCTCAAAATCTGGTCGTTTCAACATCAACAAAGTTAGAATTTGACTTGCATTAACCAGTCTTTTCAATTGACTTGCATGGAGTAATGAAGATTCCAGCTTCTTCTTGTGAGCTCTCACAATGTACTCTTTACCATCTTTGAACAAGTGATACTTGTTTTCATGGCGATAAAAGATAACCTTCCTGTCAAATAAATAAGGACTTCCCAAAACAATACCTGAGATATCAAGCGGCACCACATCAAGTTCCACTGTGTCAATAAAGTGTGCAGTTATTGCAAAGTGCAATATGCACTTCCTTGAGACTTGCAAATTGGCATCCTTGCATATCCATCCAAGTGGATAAGGCTTCGGATGTGGAATGGTCTCAAGCTTAAGCTACTTGACCAAGTCTTCAGATATGAGATTCGCTTGTGACTCACTGTCAAATAGTGTGTCAATTTTGGTATGTTTTGAAATTACCCTCACATGGAAAAGCTCTATCCTCCTCTTTTCTTCATGAGTATCTTTGTGACAATTCAAAGAGCTAGAACTAGGAATTGTGTCTTGCACCACTTCTTTCCCCTTAATGTTCTTTAAAACCATGCCTATGCTTTTTGTCTCATCTCCTGAGTCTGACCCTAAGTCTTGCTCAACTGTTGCTACAATTTTCTCCTTTTCTTTGGTCTTGTTTTTGTTCTTGTATTTTTCTAGTTTCAGTTCAGGATGAAGCTTCCAACAATGATCTTCATCATGACTTGTCTTAGAACAGTTCTTGCAAAAGAACTTTCCTTTTTCCTTTCTTGAATTAGCAACTCTCTTCTTTCCTTTGTTTTTAAAATTACTATCCTCATCAAAAGCATCAAAAGCATTCTTTCATCTAGCTTCTAAATGTGTAGCCTGCACACAGACTTCATCTAAGCTGGTAGGATTGAACAATAGAATAGTATGTTGCAGATAATTGTGCAAACCTCCTATGTATTTCAACAAGGTATCTTGACTTTGTAAGTCTACTCCAAGTAGAAGTGCTCTCCTTCTAAACTATTGGGTATAATCTTGCACATTTTGACCTTTAAGTTGCCTAAAATTTTGCCAATTCATGCTTGCTTTTTGAATATGAGCAAGAGGATAAAACTGTTTCTTAATAGCTGTAATAAACTCAAACCATGTTAGAGTTATCTTACCATGCTTTTTAATCTCCTCTCTAGTCTTGGCTTCCCACCAAACCAAAGCTGCTCCATCCATTCTCAAAGAGGCTAATTGGATTTTTGTTTCATCATCATGCAAATTCTGAATTCTGAGATAGACTTCCAGCTGTCTAATCTAGTTATCCAATTTTTCTGCATTAACATCACCATTAAACATCGGTAACTCAAACTTCACATCAAGCTTTAACAAATGATTTTTAAGAGATGTTTTTGATTTGTGTGACTGATTAACAGAAGTTGAAGAGGATGATGTGGAGGAAGAGGATGATGATGGAGATGAAGGATCACCATTTCCTTCATTCCCTTTCTTAGACTCATCTTTGTCTTTCTTCCCTCCTGAAGAACCTCCTTCTTCTCTTTGGTTTCTAGACCCTTCTCCAGCAATCCTATCATTTCTCTCCTGGTATAGGACCCTAACCATCTCAGTCAAGTCCAAGAAAGCTTTTCTAAAGACTCTTTCTTCTTCCTTGGGATCCATTTCCTCATGTACTTCTCCTTCTCTGGATGACATGTTTGTGGCTGATTCTAAGGCTATGGAGGATGAAATGGAAGGTGGATGTAATGGCACTCTAGCCCTCCTTGGTTGAGGATTAACTTGTTCTCTAACCAATTGACCTTCCCCTCTTTGCAATTTCAGCCTAGTAAGCATCAAATTTTGCAGAATAATACAATTTACTTGCACAAATTTCACAAACTTTTAAGCAAAACCTTGAGCTCCGATACCAACCTGATCTGAAATTGTGAGAACAAAGTATTTCTCATACAGAGATTGACTGTAGGGGCATTCACTGGATCTTTCACCTTTCAAAGAAAGGATGAATCCGGAGGCTATCTGGCCCTTCTACAGACTCTGCCTAAAGAAATAAAAAGTAATCACAAAGATCCGATCAATGAAAGTATTTGTTTTAACTACAAAGTATTCATTGATCCAACTTTAATGTGTGAATAGACAAGTATACATATTCTGCAATTGAAGTGTAGAGGTTTGAAGATAAACTAACAAGTTTTGTTTACTGTTTAAACTTGTTTGGGAAAAGCTTTCTTATAAAAATTTACTGTTTAAACTATCAGAATCTAAAAATATGCAGCAAAATTATACAGTGTGACAGAAAATAATTGTTTAAGCGGTTCACCCCTCTCTTGGGCTACCTCCGCTGGGTCCAAAAGCCTCTAATTAGGCTTTTTCTCCTTTGATTAAATGCTCAAAATGTGATTACAACTGTATAGAAGCCTCAAATGGAAAAATACACTGCAAAAATAGATTCATAAGGCCCAAATTAGTCTAAAATGACTAAACATTCACCTCCATTGGATGAAGGTAGTCCAAAACAACTCTCTTTCCCTTAGGCCCTAGTGGCTCCACGACCAAAAACGCTGGTAAATTCACTGTTGAAATGCCCTGATGGCTCTAAAAACACTTCCAACAGCTCCAGAATGATCTCTACACCCAAAATCAAAAAAAATTTCGTTCAAAAAGGATTTTCCTAGCTAAAGTTATGGCTAACTGAAGTTTGCCTAGATTCCCTCCAGCTAAGTCTGGCTAACTGCCAGATAATTCCACCAATGATGGAGGGCCCGCCAAAAATGGAGGAAATGGCGCTAAAATGGGGGAGCCACTAACAATTTCATTAAATGTCACCTAGGCGTTCACATGCTATGAATCCTTAACATTAACTGTTTAACTGCATTGGAATTGCCGCCGGTTTAAAAGGCTTTAAGCCCGTGGATATAAACGTGGTCCCCCACGTCCTTAAAAGCTCCACCACGTAATAAAACCTTGGACCATAACTCCGCTCCAATATTTTGAAACCCACGTCCCTGCTTTAACACGTCACCACACATGTTTAAAAATCATGTACAATGCAAACTTGAAATGGAATCACGTGTCCTTTTTTTTACACGTATACCAAAGCCACCATGTCCATGTTTTTTAAAACACATGCTCCTTTAAAAACTTTGGAATAGTGGGTTTATACCCCGTTTCATATTTCGTTCCATGAGATTTAAAACATTTGGAATTTGAAATAATAATGTGTGGTTTTAAAAACTAATATATAGTATTTTAATTAATTTAATTAAAATTTTTTAATATTTAATTTATATATATAAAACTTTAATATAATATATGATTTTTAAAGTCAAATAAAATATTAAATATTTATATATATAAAAAAAAACATTAATATAATTTTAATTAAAATAAAAAAAAGTTCCACACAGAATTAAAAAATTTTCTTTCAAAATTGAAGGTTATTGGGCGATTTTAAGGTGCAACAACTTCTTCATACGACGTTGGATTTGAGTGCCGTTCGCGGCGTTGGGATCGTATCGCCGAGCTCTTTCCAGTCAATCTGTTCTGGAGTAATTCTAAGCAACTTCATTTTTGAGCATTTTTCTTCAAGAGACTTGATCTCCTGATCAAATAAGGTTCATTTTATTTTTTAGGAGTTATGAGGAAAAGGGTTTCTACTCCATCAATGGAGCATGTCCATGGTTCATGTAATTGTGGTATGGTTCACACAATGTAATCAATCATATGTACATGTATTTATAAGTATGAATGTATTTTTGAATTGATTATAAGTTCATATTTTTTATGAAGCTTCCCTCTCGTCGCGTGAGCTTCGTGGTGGTACACATTCCCCTATAGGCCCATCAATAGGTGGTGGCCAATTGCATGAGGGTGGTGATATGCATTCCCCCAGAGGCTAATCAATGGATGGTCGTGTTGGTTCTCAACCAATTGGTGTTCATTCTGGTTCTCAACAGTCTCAGGGTGTTGAAGATGCTAGCCAACCATATCGAGGTGGCCATCAATGTAATATTCTTTTCATTCAGTTTGTACAAATTTTTTACATGTTTTTTTAATATGAAAATTTTTATATATTGATGTAGAGGGTGAAAAATTTTCTCCAAATGTTTATCGAAAAATACGTAGGACAGAATGTGTTATTCAAGAAGAAGATTGTACACCAACCACGACTTATCCATTTGACATTTATGATATACCTTGGGAATCAAACATGCAGCAATGCACCTTACAAAGGTGTCAACATCTTCATTCAAAATTGAAGAGATATATTTTGTCTTTGAAACTCCCTGTTGAGAGTCGAGAAAGTTTGGAAATAGTTACTCACTCTTTAGGCGAACTAGTAAATGTGTACCTAAGGCCTTGGACAACCACTAATACTTTTATAGAAGTGATGAGAAAAAAAAAGGAAACAATGATGGGTCCTGATACATGGGAGGTTGTTAAACAAAGGGTTACAACAGAAATGGCCAAGTCTATGTTTAATTTCAAAGAAGGGCTGAAAAGAAAGATCCCAAAGGTGCAATATTTCAAGCACCCTGATATAGTTGGTCATTTGTATGATAGGCACCTTGCTACCTATGGAATACTCCCATGGAATGACAAGGTTTTTCTTTATTTTGCAAATATGTTTTATGCATAATTCTTTTTGGAAATGAAACCCAATTATAATGACCTTCCCTATGAATTTTTTGGTCCTGGGAAAGGTCAATTGTATGACCATAGGGGAGCTAAGCGTGATGTTTAGTTGCCTCGCTGCGAGCTACCATTTGTTAGTCGACCTCTTCATTCGAAACTTTGTGGTTAGAGATGGATTCCACTTCTCAAATTAGTCGAGAAGCAAGAGATGCCATCATTGACAATGTTCAGAGTGGAGTTGGTGGAGTTGATATTTGTCTGAATCGACAAAGAGCATGAGAGAATGCACGTGCTAATTTTATGTAACAAACAGATGAAGAGATAGACAACATGAGTGTTGAAGATCTCAGAACATACGCAAATAATTTTCGCAATGGTTGGCATGACCTAATTATTCATAAGAAAGAGGGTATGGAATCGGTATGTGTTAATGGTTAGGGTGACTATATTAACACATGTATGATTTGTAATAAATACATATATACATACATTTATTTGTATACATTAATATAACAAAAATGTATCATATATGTTAACACCATTTGCATTTCTCACGCTTGATGAAGGAAGATGTTAATATCACGGTTGGAGCCTCCATTTCACACAATCAAGATGGTTCTCACCATCAAGATGATATGTTAGCACATGTTAGTGTTTTTTAAGTGAACATGATGATGTACAATTATTTTTTATCTATTATTATATATATCAAAACATGATGACATATTTTTAAAATAAATAATTGTCCACACATGTACATGTATATATAATTAAATGTTCACAGATTCATATTTTGTCTGATGCTTTTGGAATGGAGGTACCTTATTCTTCCTTGGGATATGTGCCAAATCCACCATCACAAGTATGAATAATTTTTCACTTGTAATTATGTTTTTAAGTTATATATTGCAGTTCAAAATTTCCATTAGAAAATGAGATCTAGATCTTGAGTTATTTTACAGTTTTAAATTTTTTTAATTTTAGGTTTTTGGAGATTTTCTTTTGGAGCCACGCTTAGGAGATGTGCCAAATCCACCATCACAAGTATTCAAATTATCACTTAAATATGTTTTATTTATAATTTATAAATTGAATTTCAAAAGTTTTATTATAAATTGAGATCTAGATCTTGCGTTATTTTGTACTTTTAAAAATTTTGAATTTTAGGTTCTTGGAGATGATCTCCCTTCTCCACGGACTCTAGTGATGGAGTGTATTATGTAGATAAGAACATCCACACCATTTGAACAAGTTGTCTAACTTTTTATTTAATATTATTGAAAATTAGTTTATATATGCATTTCCATTTGAATATATATATATAGATATATATACACTTGTACATGTGTATTGTACAATTTACTGTGGAAGATGTTCATGTGGAGGAAGTTTTAATGGACGAGAAACAAAACACAATGGAGAAAGAACCACATGAGGTATTGCATTATTTTTTTTTTTCAATTTTTTTTTACATGAAGCTCTATATTCTCATTCAATTTAAAAAAATTAAATTTTAATGTTTATACACATTGTGTAAAGGTTCCCCATTCTTCACAGCATAGCACAAGGATCATGAATTGTTGGCAGAGACACTAGATCCATCTGTATTTGATGGATGATGCACATGTGTGCAACCTGTTAGGGTCCTGTGATTTGGCAGATTGGCAAGACAAATGACAGGGTAACATCAAACCAACTTTGGAGCCCTAGGACCTAGCTTTCCTAGACTCAGAGAGGATTCTCTCTATTGCGCAAAGGATGTAAACTTGTTTGCTTTCTATGTATTTGATTTTAGGCTAGTTGTTAAGTATGTTTTGGTTTGTTTTAGGTTTTTTGAGGGAGAAATGATCAAAGGATAACTAGATCAAAAGTTGTCAGATCAATTGGGCTATGGGGTCGATAAGGTCGAGACTGCCTCAAAGGGTGGACAAGGTACATTGCAAGGCCGATTTGATCGAGATAAATGGATTCTTTTAGGTGAATTGAAATGAGATGGACACTATGTTTGTGAGAGACAAATAATTTTTAAGCATAAATAGTTTTACAGAAAATATCCATGTGGTAGGGCTAACCATTAATCACTAGAAATGAAACTCAAACTGCTAGATGCATAAAATAAACATTCAGGCGATACATAGAAGTATAAAACCATCTAACTTTGGGAAAATCACCTTCAAACTTTTGGGAAAACAAATAAGTCAAACAAACAACTCAATCTATGAAGAGGGAACTCCTAAACATCATATTTTGAGCTATCGGGAACTTTGAACTAAGATTGCAGAGCATGGGCAACAATACCTCTTTGGTTTAACTAGGACAATCAAATATTCAGAGAAAGGTTTTAGTGATGGGGTTTTGGATAGCTATGAATAAGCAGGGCATACCGTGAATCATACTAGATAGCATATATAATAACCATTAATGAAATTGATAACGATTTCTTATGGTATCAAAGAGCAGTTAAGAATTCTTTAACATAACCAAGAAAGAAGAAAAACATAGAAGTTGTAATGACTCGGGAAACTTGAGGTGCCTCCATGGGCATGTTTCAAATCTATTCTTTACTGACCTATAGCAAGCAAGAAGCATGAAAAAAAGTATGATAAACTAAGGAAACATAACAGATAAGGAACACTATACCATTCACCAAGCCATGAAATCCTACAAACAGTCCTCTTCCACCATCTAGGACAAACAAGAAATCATCCACTTCATGAGACAAAGTATTTATTCAAAGCTTGTAATACCATGTATTGCTCTATAACATCAATTTTAGCCTCATGTTACAATGAAATCTCTTGGTATATATAGGCCAAAGAGAAAGAAACTATCCAAGAGCATCTAGAAGGCCATTGGCCTATTACAAATATCTGATTTTGTCCTTGAGGCTTTGCAAAGCCCAAGGCACAAAATATCTTCAAAAATATCTATGAAATGATCAAAAAGGAAATAAAATTGACTTTACATGACTGAAAAGTGCTAAAAAAGGCTTAACGCACATTTGGATGAGCATCTTCAGAAATATGCCCTTTTTGCCAAAATGCTACAGGAGCGTAGCAACAAAAATTTTCCTGTCTTGCAAAGGACTTTTGAGGGACCTCCCGATGTCTGAACGAGGCCCGTAATAGCTCGTTGGAAAGCCCTGGATGTCTAGTTTTTGGAACTAATTGATTTTTCCAAAAATGATCCCTAGAAGTCTATCAAAAGGTGGGCTGAATGAAAAAACCCACGAGGGTTTCATCTGCTAATATGTGAGGCAGAAATGTGAATTTTGACTGATTTTTGCCTCTTTAGGGGACCAGAAAACCTCCTTTGGATCTGAAAATTTGTGAGTAGCTGCCAATAAATTTAATCCATCCAAAAAAATTACTTTCATGAGTTGAGGATGCTCCTAGCACCCATGGCAGCGCCTTGAAAAATGTGCAATTAGGGCCAAAAAACACAGAAAACAAAATCATGTCAAAATTTGCTCAATTTTGGTGAGCAAGCCCCTTATGGGTTCTTAGAAGAATTCAAGGAAGATGAGGCCAAGATTTCAAGCCTAGATATGCCTTTCTCCATTTTTACTACCAAGCGCCTCTTTCGGGCAGTTTTGAGCCTTTCTTGAGCAAGTTTGAGTTTTCTTCAGGCAAATTGGTTCAATTTCTTGTAGTTCCCGATCATCTTCTTTTGTAGACTCAAGTCTCTATTTGCTTTCTCCAATTTATCCTCCAAATGCTTGTTGGCTCTTTCAAGCCATGATTCTTTATCATTTTCTATTTCTTGGGCGAGCAATTGTGTGAGAGGATAAGATTGAACAAAGGCTGCTTCTTCTTCCTTCTTTTTCTCCAAAGCTTTCCTAAGACCCATAGTCCTAGGCCTCTTTCTCATTGGCTACTCTTCTTCTTCATTATAATCAAATTCACCCATATAATCTTCAAGCTTGATTTGTGCTTTTTAGGCTTCCCTTTGGTATTTGAAAGCTCGAGCCTCATAAAATGCCATTTGACCACTCATTTGTTTGTTTTGCATCTGTAGAACATGTATGAGGTCCTTTGACCTTTCTAGATTAGCTTCAAAGTCATGAATTTGGGCTTCTTTGTTTTGCAAAAGAGCCTCAAGAATTCTAGCTTCATCAGCTCCAGCTTCACTGTCTATCTGTATGATGTCAAACTCCCTTTCCTTTTCATGACTACTCTCCTGTTGTTCCTCTTTTTCTTTACCCTTGCCTTGGATAGACTTCTTGGTCCTCTTCCTCTTTGGAAATTCAACAATACTTTTCTTAGGCAGTTTGCCTCTACTTCTTAGCACTCTTGTGACATTGCTATTCATTGCTAGAGTGATATTATTCTTTGCAGATCTAGTGTTTCTAGGCTTTACCACTTTTGGAGGAAGAGTCATGGCCCCTTGCCTAGGAGAGGCAGCTAGCACATGCTCTTGGATATGTTGAGGAGAAGAGAGAGGAGGTTTCATTATCTGTACTTGCTCAAATTTGTCCTTTACTCTGCTGCCTCCATCAACATCTGCTCCAGCTTCACCTTTGTCACTATTTTCTTCACTGTTTTGAGTTTGTTTAGGGCTGACAACTTCATCATATTTTTCTGCTGCTTGTAGACTACCTTGTTTACCCTCATCTCTGTCTTGAATTTTCTGAGGGCTTCCTTCACTATGACTATTTTCTTCATCATTTTGCATGATGTCACCTCTTTCAATATTTTCTTTAGCCTCTGTGTGTGGGCTGCCATCATGATCACTTCTTTGTTGGGAGGCGCTTTTTTCACTGTCTCTTTGATTGGTTTCATGACATTTTTGAGGACTATGGTGTTCCTTATCGTTGCTTTGAACATTTTCCTTTTGCTCTTCATCACCACTGGCTTGCTGCTCTTCATCATCACTGCTTTGCACTTCTTTTTCCTCACTGTTTCCTTGCTCATTTTCACTGCTCTATTTTCCTTCACCATCACTAGTTTTCTGCTCATGGTCACTGCCTTGTTTGTCTTTACCATCACTAGTTTGCTACTCATGGTCACTTCCTTGTTTTTATTCACCACCACTATGCTCACTATCATTTTTTTCATGCTTGCCTTCATTTCCTTCTTCCTCACTGTCATGTTTAGATTATTTACTTTGTCCCTCATCATCACTAGTTTGCTTCTTGTCACTTTGCCCTTCCTCATCACTAGTTTTCTTCTTCTCTTCTTCACTCTCAATCATAGGGGATTTTTGCCTTTTAGGAGTAGATTGACTAGAAGAGGGAGAGACATGGTGAGTGGATGGTGAGGAAAGCACATGAGATGAAGAGGTAATGGAAAAATCTGGATGAGAAACGAAAGTCTCCCAAGACACTCCTTTCTTTTAAAGCTGGTGAAGGATGATCATTTTGATCAGATGATGATGGAAAAGACTAGCTTTTTGTTGAGAAGGAGGTCTCTTTTGAACAAGGGAGGACATATTTTCTATGCTTTTGTAGAGGAAGAAAGGTAGGTTCAACAACTGAGTTCTTCTGAAATGCATGAGAAGCTTGATGTGATAGGAATAAATCCGGGAAAACCTCCCTTCACATGTGAAATACTTCATGATGAATTTCATGAGGGGGGCATAGCTTCTCAATAAGTGAGAAAAATGGAATATAGCTTGGCAAGCATCCTGATGGTCTGGTTTTAAGAAAGGTTTATAGTGATTCAGATCTAGGTATGCTTGTTTGAACCATTTTTCTCCTATATAGGGGATCTTAGTTGCTTTGGAGAAAGCCCTAGGAGTGAGTTTAAAGTCCATAACTACTAAGTGGACATGCTTTCCTTGTAGCCTCAGGGCGAACATTTGTGTTAAGGGAGGGTAATTGGTGACATCCTAGAATTTTTGGCAAAAATCGAGGCAACCCACCTCATGGAAGTTAAAAAGAAATGAAGGGGATTCATTTACTTCTTGAGTTGTCAAAGGCTCAAATATTTTGTGAAATCCACCCTTTCTGACTTTATTTGGAGGCATTTTTCTTTTGATACCCTTCACTGGCTTACCAAAAAAAATGTTAGAATGATCACTGAAATAGGCCCTCAATCAAACCCTATTTTCCTCTTTGTGAGACTGAGTTTTGTCTTTTAGTTGGAAAACAAGTTTTTGTTAAGTGAAAACAAATTCCCTTTACTTTTGACACTAAAACTCTTTCCCCTTGAAAACTATGTTTTTCTTTAGCTGCTCTCAACAAGAAACCCCTTGACAATAAACATTCCTCCTTTATCACTGTTTCTCTGTGTCTTGATATACATGACTGTTTTAAGAGCAACTGTGTTTTCTTTAAGCACTGGTAGAAAAATTTTTGATCTTGAGTAGAGGACTGTTTCTTTTTAGCACACAATTTTTATTCTTTGTTTGACAAACAAGTCTTTGCAAAAAAAAAGACTTCTCTGTAAAACTGTGATTATCCTCTTACCCTCAATCACCTTTTTCCTTTAAACTTTGATATCAAATTTTCCCTCAAATAAAAAACTTGGCTAAGACAAACAATGAATACCTCTTTAAAAATGTATGGCTTCTTTTTGGAGATGAGTTTGTGGGGCAAAAATCCTGATTTGAGGTGAAAAGGAGGCAGTTTGAGCAGCGCTACGCTCCTGTGCATAGGCGTGTAGCGTTGAACGCTGCGTTTGAACTGTTGGGTCGGGCCCTAGGCGCCCTGTTAGGTCTCTGTAATAAGAAAGATTGGCAAAAGTCCGATCACAGAGTTAACATCATTTCAACCAACTTTGGGATTCTAGGATCTAGCCCTCCTGAATCCGAAGAGGGATCTCGCCAGTATGTACAAAGATGGATTTGTCTTTGAAGTTTAGGGTAATGATATTAGGCTAGTTATGAAGACCAGGGGTTTGTTTGGTTTTTTTGATGGTTGAACATAGTTGCTGTCTGAGGCTGAAAGATCTATATGCAAATAGGTTCAAAAGTGAGAAGTTGCAAGCAAAAAAAAAGTAAGCTTTGATAAAAAAGAAAGATGATGGCAGATTTTCAGTCCATTGGGCTATGGAGTCATAATAGGATTTAATTGAAATAATCAGGTCCAAGAGTGTTCTATGGGGCAAGTCATCTATGGCTAAGGATCTCTTTAAAGTTTGATTTATGGAATGGAGTGATACAATAAGAAAGGGAAATGACAGATGCAGAACAAAGAGCAACCCAGGATCTGGTAAGTACTTTGAAACTAGCCAGCCTTTGACCAGGCACTTAAGAAAAACATAGAAGCAAACTAGGATCTGGTAAGTACTTCGAAACTATCCAGCCTTTGATACACTTCTGATAGAAAAACATATAAAAAACAAAAGGGAAACTCAAAGATAACACAGAATGGTCTAAGATCTGATAAGTACTTTGAAACTAGTCAGCTTTTAACACATCCTAAGGGAAATAATCAAATGGTTGAGAAAATAAGAAAGGGACTCAGGGCTAACCTTAATTTCCTCAGTTCATCTTCACACGACATATATTGAAAGTAACATTTAAAAATAACATTAAGATAAGACAACAAGACGAGGGAACACCAACATCCCTGTACTTAAACTGAATTAAGTCATTTTCAAATAACACAGTTGAGAGAAAACATTTAAATAAAGGTTTTTCAGCTAGAGAAGGTTACTAATATACAGTAGGTCCTAACCCTGTGTAAATTGTTCTTTATAGTGGAAAATGAAACAAATTGAAAACAGAAACAAAATACAAGTTACAGTGAGATTAACATCACCATCAGCATAGACCAGGATCCCATAAATCAGCTTGTATTGATGCTTCAAACCAGTTACAATCTTCAAATCTAGTGTTTTAATCCATCTCTCTTCACAACCTAACCTATCTATTACAAGCAGAGCTCCAAGAGCCAGTGAAATCCTATCTACAATCAAGAGTCTTCAACTCAGTTACAATACAATGCTCCAACAATTTACATTAACAACCAACCCCTCACTCACCTTCTACTGAAGTATTTATAGAAAGATGAGGAGGTGAGATCTGATGAAAAGATCTAAAAAACCAATTAATACAGATATTAATGTCTTCTTGGCCTTCGAGGGGCTCAACGAAGAAATATACAGGTGTTCCTTTGTATTAAATGATTTACACTCATGAATTTAGCTCGGTGGGAGCTTTATTAGACTTTTGAGGCTTTGTGTATCAATAGGGTTGCTCTACCGACATTCTATCATTAATTTCTTGGCAGAAATAACTCCTTTGGCTGTGTCGAGGCAAAATGTCTGTCTTTGATCAATAAATTCAGTTCTTGATTGAATCCTTTGAGGCACAGGTGGCGCTTTAGTTGGTGGGAAGAATCAATTTGCTTCCAGCTGTGGCGGTGAAGGATTTCCTGATAAAACACTTTAGATTTTACTTCAAATCGTGTTTTTAGATCGGGGATTAGGCGTTTGATAACTGTCTTAGCCTTAATCCCCACAAATCTGTCCACTAATCTGTTGTTCTGGTTCATTCTTGGTCTTCAACATCTGATACTATTTCTCTGCATTGATCTTCATGGTTTTTTCTGTTGTGGAGGGCTGCGCAGGGCATATAAGGCATCCATGCCTAATAAATCATCAATGAAATGTGATATTTACCCCTGTAGATGATCTTCCTCGGAGGAAACGAACGGAGGAGGGTCGTCACCCTCGTCCCGCGAAATTTCTTCATTTAATCAAGAGAGAACGTTAAACCTGCACAATACAAGCAAAAATGAGGAAATCCTGCGTTTTATCGGCAAATCTGCATCGGAGTGCGTGCGGGAGAATGGTGCGATTGGAGCCGTTGATCGCGCTATGATCAACGGTCAGGGGCGATTCAGAAAGTCAGCGGAGGAAAAGGTGGACTGAGCAATGCAATCAAGCATTTGAATGTGGACCGTCGATCTACAAAGATCGACGGCGGAGATTGATTCTCAGCTACGCTGGGGCCCGGCTAAAACGTGCATAGCTTCGTTAAAGAGTGGGCGTTTCAAACGGATGAGAGCCATCAGACGCGTGAGGTCAGATCGGACGGTGATCATGGATTCCGCTGGGCGGCATTTGTCCGACGAATAATGCACGGGGGACCAACTGTATGCAGCGGTTTTGAAAAATGTACGGGGACACGTGGCAGCCAGCGTATGGAATCGCTGGGCAACCAGGAAAAACCGTCCTTTGCACGAAGGCGGTGCGGAAAAAACCAAGCCGTTTCGAGAAGTGACGTAATGCTGGGGGGTCCACACGATAGGTCTCATGTCGCGCCGTCCGATCTACGGAGCAGATCGACGGTCGAAATTGTTTTTAAAGTCATATAGGCGGAAAAACCTTTGAAATCTGATTAAACCCAATTTTCACAATTTATAAAGGTTTTTTGGGTATTGGGTGGAGGAAATGAATAAGCGCCCGATAGGTTTAGCAACAGGTCCTGGCGCTCGGGCATATGAAGGAAAAAGGGGTAAGTGGCTTAGCTTGAGGGGCTTAAGTCCAGCACATAGAAAATATGTATTTCCTATGGTTTTTAAAGGGAAACAAAGGCTGCGATAAGGTCAAAAAGTGGGTTTTCAAACTTATGGAAGGGATTTTAATAAAATGGAAAGGAAGGAACATGAATTTGTGGGGTTTTCATGGGGAATGGAGAATAGAAAATGAGGTTAGTGGTGGAAAGAAGAAAAAGGGGAAAGGGTCCTTTGCAGAAGTATTGAACCGTGGATTTTTATAGGATTTCAGAGGTTTTGAAGAGGGAAACAGCTATGAAGATTAACCAGCAGTATGAGTTTCACCTAAAGACTTCAAGCACCAAAAAATTTAGGACTGAATTTGTTTCTTGAAGGCTGCAAAGAATATTTAGCCACCAGCTGATATGATAGGAAAAATATGGGTGGCTAACACGCCCTCTGAACGCCGGTGTTGTCGGGCCGGGTGGAGTTAATAGGTGCGTCGCACCACTCTACAAGCACGTCGCGCCCAATGAAAAAACCTTCTGCGATCACCTACAAGCGTGTCGTGCTAGATTCCAGGTGCATCGCATCCTCGATTTCTCACCAACTTGCTTGCCTAGGGTTCAGAAAGAAGTTTTCTTTAGCTTTTTTTCAAAATGGAAAGTGGACTCTATATTTGAGAGCTTTTATAGCTCCTTTTTAAAACATTTTTCCTTCCCTCCTTGTTGTGATTTGACCTTTTTCTTTTTGTGAAGGAGGCCTTTAAACACTGTGTTTTTTCCAATTCATATCAAAGGTTTTCTCCAAACTGTGACATCATATATTATGTGAAAGAAGCTCATCAAAACCCCACTACTGCAACCATTCAACACCATAAGGTAAATCCACTATTTTATGAAGTGAAGAGGGTCTTTAAAAACCTGTGTTGGTCTCTATTTGTTTACAAAGATGTCACCCTAAAAACACTACTGCAGCCTCTTGAAACCATAATGAAAACCCACTGTTTTATGAAGAGAAGGAGGTCCTGAAACCATGTGTTTTCTCCTTTTTCTTGTTTACCAAAGATATCAACTTAAAACATAAAGAGCTTATCTTTATCATATAGTGTACCATTTTTTCCTTTCGAAGGTGGCCTTTCAAACTTGAAACTTGAATTTATCCTCTGATTTAAAACACTTAAAAATGCAGATTGCTAGTATTCACCAAGAATTGGTCTCCTACATCTTTGTTTTACCTTTTGAATAGGTTGATCCATATGATCTGTGACCTCAAATGTTTATTTAAAGTCATTTTTGGGCCTTTAGCTCATGGTACTTGCGATATCTCGACCTGGGATGCTTTTTATTTAGCAGTTTTCTGGATGTTGAATAATATTGGATGGGTTACTTTCTATTGGCATTGGAAGCATATAAAGTTATGGCACGGATGGGATGTATTTATCCATCTCCTCGCGATGGGAGCAGACCAGGTTCGAAAAAGGATCTTGGAGTGTCCTGGGGTTGGGTGGTGTGAATCCGCTTGTCCAACAGATTTCTTAAGTCCGGACCAATAGGAAAAGGAGCTACGATTAATTCACATTTTTTTCGTCTTATCAAAGTTGTTGCTATATGAATCAGAAATGGGTTAACGCCTATTTCTAATCAAAGTATATCTGAGCCAGTTCCACGATCTGTTTCAACAATAGTTAAAGATCCTAACATAGCTAGGTTAATAGCTAATTAAGCATGAAAATCAATTCATAGAGCATTTTGATCCCATTAGTTTCAATTCAGGATATGGCAGGAACACGAACAAGAAGGATGAGATGATCTGGGAGAATCAAGGACCGAGCGAAACTCATTTGGAAAATAATGAGAAAGATCTTCAAATTGAAGGGGGGCCTTCAAACAATGAAAGTTCACCTATTCTTAAAAATGCGCCCTCTGTATTTTAAATGAGGTGAGAAAATAACTTTTGGCGCTTGCCCTTTATTCATCACTTGCAGGGATTAATTCTTGATAAACCATAATGAATCTGTCTAAAAACAAGAATGCATTTTTCCACATAAATCATCTGGGTGGACTATCTCTTTATATCAGTTGTATAAGTCACTTTAAATATAGCTTAGTCTACCTCCTTGGCCACTTAGGTGAGGATGCTTTAATCAAAATTATAACCTTTGATTTATCCTTTGAAGGGAGCTTTCATAAACATGAAAACAGAGGCCTTTTAGCACAATCATGTCATTCTTTGGCTTTTGATGTGGAAGAGGCCTTTAACCTATGAACTCTCATTTGTTTCACCACTATTCTTCAACTAGGCTTTCCAAAAGAAAACATTCTCAAACATAATTTTAAACCCTGCTATGCATTCTTTGTTCATCTTTGGAGGAGGTGGCACAAAACAACCTCTGAAGTTACTTGAAACATTGTTGACCCTCTGCTTGTTTGTGAAGGAGGTCACAACAATGTTTTTCTAACCCTCTGCTTTTTGAAGGAGGTTTCCATCATTGTGCTTCTAACCCTATACTTATCATTGAAGGAGGTTATCATTAAACACATAATCTTCAGCTATTTCAACACTGTACCTTGCTCTGTATGTTTGCTTGAAGAATATTAATATGAAACGAAGTGAATTTTGACATTTATCATTGGTAAAATCACTTGAACCTAATGTCCTCTTGCTTTATGAGGCATTGTCTGAGATGTATATCCCTTTTGTAAAATATCACTGTGAAATATAGACCAGAAGCAAAGTGATTGGTATATGGAGAGTGTTCACTGCTAGACATTATTGAACTAGCTTTTCCCTTGACTGTGTTTTCAGAGGTATATTGAAACTGCCTTTGACTAATGTTCACATCCCAGGTTCAAGGTAACATAAGAAGCAGTTGTCTTCTTATGCCCTACATGATGATGCCCTTTGGAAATATTATGCAGCACTGCTGATCAGCATCACTCAGTCTTTTGTGTTCATTTGATTTGAGGAATGATCTCTGCTCTTCAGGCAGCCTTTGGATTTAAACCATGTAAACTTGCTACTCTTTTACTTTATAGCTCTCCATCTGATTATTGAAGGCAAAATATTTCAGTATGAGAAACTTGTTCAGTTGATCCTTTTCTCCCATTTGCACACTGATCATCATTCAATTACACTCCTGCAGAGATGTAAAAACATATGCTTTTGAACCTTGGAGAGCTCCTTTGGTGTTTCATGAAGATTTTTCCTGATCTAAGCATATTTTTTCAGATAGTGAACATCCTCATCTTTTCTTGATTTGGACCTTTGTTGAACTTATTCTTAAATGAGACAAAGTTACCTCTTAGTGGTGCGCGACCTATGGATATATCAAGGCTTGTTTTTCAAAATAGGGAAATATTCATGGCTGACTGGTACTAGACACAGGCTTTTTGACTTAGGATATTTTAGCCAAGGAAAAACTCCATAAACACCACTATCTAACTTAGAGACAATAGTCACAGATTCTAAGTGTTTTCTTAGGCATGATCAAATTTTCATATGACAAGATGATAAAGGATAGAGGAGCAGACACTTTGTCAACTTTCGGATAGTGAATGGCATGAGAAACAAGGGAAAATGATGGCAAGAGGAGCGAAGTTATGACAGCTATAGACAGGGAGACTTTGCTGAAGCGAGATATGACCTGAAAACTGAATATTGTTCTCATCATAGACTGACAGGGAGGGGTAGGAGGACAAAAATTTGTTTGGGGTGTTTTCTAGATGACAAATTGACATATTGAGATTAGCTTATAGAAAACTCAGCTAAGGAAACTAGTCATCAACAACAGGTAAAAAATACTGATGACTAACACATAATTATAATTGATAGATATAGTCTTAAATTTACTTTTTTTATATAGTCTTACCTATGCAGTCATATTTACTTTTATACATAACTTGATACTTGTAACACTATACATTGAACTAGATATATATATTTACTTTTATTGTTCATGTGAGATACAAATTTTGTGATATAATGTTTTATTTTTAAATTGGATACTTCAACTACATTTGGCATGTGATATCATGTTGTGATATAATGTTTACTTTTTAAAACTCAATTTGTCATTTTATTTGTTAAATATAAAATGAATCTCTAGATGGAAATTTCAAATTACATTTTCACAATGTGTATATTTTGGATGGTTGAACTACATTTGGCATGTGATCACATGTTGTGATATAAGTTTTTGTTTTTAAAACTCAAATTTTGGATGGTTGAACTACATTTGGCATGTGATTGTGATATAATGTTTTTTTTTTTTTTTTTTTAAATTCAAGTTGTCATTTTATAAACTTGTTAAAAATATAAAATGAATCTCTCTAGATGGAAATTTGGAATTACAAACCATGTATACATGTGTATATTTTGGATAGTTGAACTACGTTTGGCATGTGATCACATGTTGTGATATAATGTTTTGTTTTTAAAACTCAAGTTTTGGATGACTGAACTACATTTGGCATGTGATTGTGATATAATGTTCTGTTTTTAAAATTCAAGTTTTCATTTTATAAACTTGTTAAAAATATAAAATTATTCTCTAGATGGAAATTTAGAATTACAAATGATCTATACATGTGTATATTTTGGATAGTTTAACTACATTTGGCATGTGATAACATGTTGTGATATAATGTTTTGTTTTTAAAACTCAAGTTTTGGATGGTTGAACTACATTGGGCATGTGATTGTGATATAATTTTTGTATTTAAAATTCAAGTTTTCATTTTATAAACTTGTTAAAAATATAAAATGAATCTATCTAGATGGAAATTTGGAATTACAAACCATGTATACATGTGTATTTTTTGGATATTTGAACTACATTTGGCATGTGATCACATGTTGTGATATAATATTTTGTTTTTAAAACTCAAGTTTTGGATGGTTGAACTACATTTGGCATGTGATTGTGATATAATGTTTTGTTTTTAAAATTCAAGTTGTCATTTTATAAACTTGTTAAAAATATAAAATGAATCTCTGTAGATGGAAATTTCAAATTACAAACCATGTATATATGTGTATATTTTGGATAGTTGAACTACATTTGGCATGTGATCACATGTTGTGATATAATGTTTCATTTTTTAAACTCAAATTTTGGATGGTTGAACTACATTTGGCATGTGATTGTGATATAATGTTTTGTTTTTAAAATTAAAGTTGTCATTTTATAAACTTGTTAAAAATATTAAATGAATCTTTGTAGATGGAAATTTAGAATTACAAACCATGTATACATGTGTATATTTTGGATAGTTGAACTACATTTGGCATGTGATCACAAGTTGTGATATAATGTTTTGTTTTTAAAACTCAAGTTGTCACTATATTTGTTAAATATAAAATGAAGTTGGCATTATATTTTTTAAATATAAAATTAATCTAGATGGAAATTTCAAATTACAATTTACACATAAATGTGTATATTTTGGATAGTTGAACTATATTTGGTATGTGCTCACATGTTGTGATATAATGTTTTATTCTTAAAACTCAAGTTTTCATTTTATTTGTTAAATATAAAATGGATCTAGATGGAAATTTCAAATTACATTTAAGACATACTTACATTGGTATGTATGTTATGAATTTGAACATGTGTGTGAATGTTATATAATTTTAGTATGTACATCTATTATTTAGGTGATATTTAAGTAAAATACATATCAATGTTTTAAAATCTAAAAACAATCATAAAATGTACAAGTGAGAAGCCATACCATGGCCCTGTGCCAGCGACAGAAACCCATTAGAGGCAGCTACAGTCTGTCTGAAGTTTCAATCTGTCACGACTAAGGCAATCTCTACTTTACTCCAGAGGTTGTGGAAAAATTTTAGCCGCAATTTGAGATATCCTTTTGTCAGGGTGGCTAGGTGGTTTATGCCTCTATGTAGTGAGTGTTGTGGACTGTCGACATGGGATGGTCGGAGGGGAAGTGGTCCTGGGAGTTTTGGAGGTGGTGTGTTTATTTATACCTTTAGTGTGTTCTCAGTCCCCTAGAAGAGTGTGTCTTGGGTGGCTTGGTGACTATCATTGTTAACACTGGAAAATCGTACAAGCAAAGACGACATTATTTAATGTCAGCCAGAAGGATTTATAGGGCTAAGAGACATTAGATAATCTGGAAATTATTTAAAAATATCTAAGGTCTGAGGAAAAATCAAATTTGGACAAGTCATAAATGCTTTTGCGCACAAAATCCTTCGATAAGAGTGCCTTTGCTCGCCTTTTAACCCGAAAAGCGTGCAATCTTGAGAGTGGCGTAAGTCACTTTCCAAGATCACAAAAATCACACTCCAGGACATTGATTCCACACTTGAAGTCGCCTAAGGACAACCACCAAAGGCTCCTTAGGACATCAAGGGAGCACACAATGGAATAAATGTGGCACATAATGGAATCATTCCCCTCTCTTGGGTCACCATCCACAATGTACCAAGAGAGGGAAGGAGGATTTGAATTCTCCTATAAAATTCCACCAAGAGATGAAAAATTTGAGAGCACATTGTTACATTGGACAGAATTTCCCCAAGAAATACTAGCAGTGTGTGATCTAGAGCTGAAATAGAGGGGACTCAATTATTGGTCATCCAACAACTTTCGTCCACCATAGTAGAGAGGGGGAGACTTTGCGCCGAGGCAAGCTTGGAAGTAAATACATCCTTGCATCGGGACTTAGAACCCAAAGTTCTAAGGGCCCCTTGGCAAGTGGGTTAAAGTTTCATCCTCATTTCCTACCAACACTCAATAAGAGGGGACGTAAGTGCTGTCGTTTGGATTATTACAGTTGTTTGACTCTAGTTAGAGCTTTTTTTATTTTTTTAGTTTTAGTTTAATTTTTGTGTTTGAATATGCATGCTATTTATCTATCTAGTATGTTTATGTTCTAGCATGTTCCACTAACTTTCTTGACTCCATATATTTTCTGCCTGTGAACAATAACTTAAGTGGGTAAACTGCACCCCTTAAGTTGGTGTGATTTCGTACATGCATGCACCAAACACACTAACATAGGATTGGTGACTCCACTAACGTTAATTTCCAATTTTATGTGGTTGTGCCTTTTTGTAGAGACTTCTGCCTGTGCTATGGAGTTGGGCTGAAATTGCCCCCTTTTTCTCCCTCAGTCCCTATTTCATCCCAAGTGACATACTAAAGCAGAACAACTCCAAAAATTAATTTTGTAGGAATTTTCACGCTTTTCCCTCAGACAGGCACCCCCAAGGCTTTCGTTTAGAGCTAACCTAAACGCAGACATCGCGCCTGTTGCATCATTTCACGTGAAAAAGACAGAACGAGAAATATATCCCATATTTCTATCTTTTCCTGCTTGTAAAGTGCCTGGTAGCCCATAAGAAATCTGCCAGCATTGGCTGAGGTACCCTACAACTTGCTAAAGCTCACTCTTAGCTGATTTTGGTAGGCTTGTTGTCAGTTTTATTTCAAGTTGATTTTTGCAAAGTTCACACATAGTTTAAGTAGGGGGGGAAATTAACTTGCATTCCGAAAAAAAATTATGTTTTGAAAATTTAGGTACCAAAACACCTAGATAATTAGCCAAATTAAGTGGCCCAAGTCCATGCATTCTTAGCTAGTTCCTTTTTTCTAGTGTAAAAGTAATTAGTTGAGTTCAATTTTTGTACTATGATTTCGGGACCAGGATTGAATTGTCGATAGAAGAGCAAGTAATCTCTGCTTCCTTTGCACCCTTCGGTGATCCTAGGAAGGCATATGAACACTCTCTATTCACAAATCACCATCTCCCTATAGTTGATCACATAGATTAACTAGGAAAAATAGAAAGCGGCCCATATCCACACATGTTTTTCTTTTGAGCAAGGAACAATAGAACATAGTTTAATATGGGATTTTGAAAAGTATCATCACATATCCACACATTCAAACTATGTTCTTGTTAATTTTTTGTTCACTCACATCCACACACTAAGCAAAGTAAAGACACCTAAAACTAACTTAATAAATCTCACTAAATTCTCCCCACAGGGGCCACAAAAGAATTTATAGTCTAAGTTAGGATCACTGGGGTAGGAATCCAATGATCTGCCTTGATCATTCTTCATCTTGAAACATATAAGTTGACTATTTAGGGAGCTTTTAAATCCACCTATCAGCCTGTGGAAAAGAAAACCCGAGCGTGGAAGAGACCTGTTTTAGAGGGGGTTAGGCTTAGGTGCAGTGCGGGCAGGTATTAGTTGGGGCACTAGTAAAAAATGATGAAATTAATGACTAGGTGACTAAAAATGTTAGTGACCGCAATTATTTTAGGTGAATTACTACTAAATTTGAGCAATTAAGTGACCGAACTAAAAATGAATAACTTAAATGACTAATTTAGTCTTGGAATAAAATATACGACTAGATAATAAGTGACTAAACTCAAAACGACTAACTTAAATGACTAATTTAATCTAGGGATAAAATATATGACTAAATAATAAGTGACTAAACTAAAAGCGACTAACTTAAATGACTAATTTAGTGAGGATTAAAATATATGACTAGATAATAAGTGACAAAATTAATAATGATGAATGTAAATGAGTTTATAGTCCAAGAATAAAAATATGACCAAATAACAAGTACAACAACTTTATGAATTAGTCATTTATGTTAGTAATTTTTAATTGTGTCACTCCATAAATGGAAAATTGCAATTTTGATACCGAAGTGTAACATTTAGAGACAAAGGGGTCTCTAAAGGGATTAGAAGAGGATGATGATTGATTTGGAACTTTCTTTATATTTATTTATAAAATCCAAAAACAAAATCCCCATATGGGCCTCCACTCAATTCCCTACTTTCGCAACAAACGAATCAACTGTCTCACAAATATATAAAGCGGTGTGCCGATGGCGTCTGAAAATCTAAGAATTGTGCTGATGGGGAAGTAGCATTGTGATTACCCACGGTGCTTGCTAGAGCCATTGAATTTTAGTGCTCTTATCCATTAAAACTTGATCATCTTCAGAGGAAGTGTCAATTAGTTTTAAACAAGTTTGTTTTGGATAATGCATTAATCTTTCTAACGATTTGAAAATTCAAAACACAATTTCATAGCTTCATTGATTTGTTTTCAACCCTGCATAAATTTAGGCCTTCAAACAAATGATTAATGGCACAATGGAATTGAGGTTACAAACAAACATTACGGTTTTCTACCAATAGAGGATTAGAATTATTTGGGAATCTAGGTATCCAATCCAGTGCAAGCTCTCATGCCCTATAATCTTAGCCACAAACTGACCATATCAATATTATGTGGCCCATCGCAGATTGATGATGAGTAATTTCAATTTGAGTTGACAGTAAACTTCACACAATACATCCATATATGTAACATGTCTATTTGGACATGTATATATAAAACTACAGAGAGCGTGAGGCTACAATGGATTGATAGGATCTAGACAATACTGCTACAAACATTTTGGGACCAACTTGACTAGGGACCCCTCCATGTGCACGGAGAGATCATTATAACACCAATCTCTCTGCTATCCCCCTTTGGTGTTTATCAAATAATATGCAGGACAAATTAAGGTCACTAATGATATATTTTCTACAAATGATAAAGAGGTTTAGTTGCCACCCTTAAATCATGAATTCTGTAAAATTAATCCAGTTACAATTTGGTGGAAGAAGTTACAATTCCTGGCCAACCTAAAGCTGTTGAAATCATTTCAATGGTATATTTAGGGAATATTTTGAAAACGTAAGAACAACATCGAGGTCAAACAATTACTTATCCAAATTGTTATAAATTCCTGGAACATCCTGAAATTCCAAAGACAACAACAGAGTCAAACAATAGATAATGGACAATAGATGGGTGGGAAGGTATTTACTCGTCTTGATTTTTTAAGGGCCCTAATGTTGTGATTGAGGATAAAGGAGAGAAGCACGAGTTTCCAAGTCATGGTATTTATTTTACATTGATATAGCCAACATATTGGTTGTTCAAGTGTGCACAATATGCTTGGTGTGATGCAAGGCTTTGTGGGGGAGATGACAAGGTGAAATTTAATTTATGACAAATGATTTTGAAATAGTGAGTGCATGACCCAACTCTCATCATGGATATTGAAAGGAAATTTTAAATATATATTAGAACTTTCTTTTCCTTGGCACCCAAAACCTCCAATCCATAACCCTTTTTTGACCTAATATGTCCTTGCACCGAGTCCTTGCCTTTGAATATATGGTCCTTCGCAGAAAAGGGAAGCTCATAGTTTTTAGCTAGGTGTGAAACCTATGGCAATGCCTACACATGAACAAAATTCCTTCATAATCAAGTATCTGAATACACTCCACCCGAATCTTGAAATCCATGTCTTCTAGAAGCACTTCCCTAAGGTCCATATTAGCGAAAGTGCGAGAGCATGTCTTAATCCCCATCTCCGATATATGCAAATTCATGGTTGAGATAAATTCATGGTCCAGATAGGATCCCATTGAGTAACCTCTATCTTTGAAAATTATGGCATCCTAATAGTTAGGAGGGAGACCTGGAAGATGAACCTATATTGGGGACATATGTAGCCTCTCCTACTTTGCATCAAAGAGGGGCATCCAAAAAGTAAAAATGATAGGAGATGAATCAATTTTCCAAACCATCTAATGTACCTTTTGGGTGTCAACCGCATCTTTGAATAAATCCAACCTTGGGCTAGTAGTGAAACCTTTGGAGGAAATTTAACAATGGGCAAGGTTTCCTTTTTTGCCCATGCTTTTAGGGTTGAGGACTTGAATTTTCGACCCCTTACTCACCCCACTAGAGATCTTTGGGAAATTTCCTCAATCTTCTGATTGGCGATGTCGACTCCCAACAACAGAGAAAGGAGGAATTTGTTCTTATTCTTGACACTACAATTTCTTTTCCTCTTCCTTGCTTTCTAAAATTCCTTCTGAATCAAAATTCCTTTTTATTCACAAGAGTGTTTATCCTAAAAAACCATAGCACCATTCGCGACGTTAGTTCAACCTTCCTCTGTTGCCAAGGCAAGGATCTCCTTCACTAGTTCACCCAAGGAGAGAGAGGCCAATGATACTTCATGAGATTAAGGACAAACAATAAAACAAATCAGAGAGGCTTATGAGAGCAAAGAATCCCCAATGTGTTCAAAAAATTATGAAAACCCTAAGGAAGTCATAACACATTGTATGTGTTCCTTTGATCTCTAGGATGGTAGGGAAACTAAAATCAGAGCCAAAGAACCCCAAGAAGAGTTCTCCAACCCCTAGAAAATTTCCTTGGGCCCTAGGTTGACCAAAACTAAAGGACTCGAATAGTGTGTGGTCGGAGCAAGGGTTAGGGCCTCCGAATTTCAAGATGGTCTCCTATTGAATTCTTAACTTTTCTTTCTAAAGACCTGATAGGCCTAGAAATCGCAATATGATAACCTTCTAACATGACTTCCAAATGTGAATGTATAAAATCCTCGGGACTAGCTCAATTTTTTTGAACCCCCCCCCCCCCTTTCGGTTCATATTCCACTAACTCCTCCTCCTCCATGTGGTTCCAATAGTAAGAAACTGACATCTCATCTAGAAAGAATATTTGACGCGTGGTTTTGTGTCTTTAAAGGGTTTATCATGGTGGCCATCTCTGTACTTCAAAACTATATATTACATGGATAAAAAAGTCATGATTACAACTTAATCTTAATTTGTGTTTTGACAAGGATATTAGAGCTTGACATTGTCCAGAGCTCGTTTAGTCTTCGTCAAAACTATGCCCTTCTCTACTTTGAAACTCCACGACCCTTTCTTCACCTACAATTTTTTTGTGGGCCTCTAGGGTTTCTCCAGTGTTGAATTCCTCTGCCATGGTAGAGATGTTGTAATGTCAACTTTAACATTTTAACTCTGTCAAAATAAAATAACAATACTAAAATTTAAAAACGTAAAATCAATAATTATAATTAATTATAATTAATAATTAAATCAATCTAGATCTATCTTAACTCTAGATCTACGTCCAAGTGAGAGGAAGGAATCAAATATTGAGATGCAAACCTCTTTTAGAGGGAAAATAGATTTGATCCCTTTGAGAATTTGGTAAATCCGAAGTTAAAATGGATCTAGATTTTGGTAAATCAGAAGTTAAAATAAATCTAAATTGGTTATATACAATGAAAAGAATAAAAAAAATACAATAAAAAGAATACAAAAATAAAAAAACAAAATGACTTACAAACTCAACATAATTTCCACCTTTCTTTTAAAAAAGCTAAATATTTATAATATTGGAATAACTTAAAAAAATATTTATTATATTTGAATAATTTTTTTTTTACATTATGATAAAAGTTTTTGGCCTTTATTAATTTGAATATCATTTTCCCACTCATTTAAATGTCAAGAAGGTATATTCCATGGAATATTGGCGGGAAGACTATAATTTTTCTTTTCGAAGAGAGAAAAAACGTTGTTTGATATTAAAACAGCGTTACCAACACAGTAGAGAAGAGTTACAGAGGGGATCCATCGATACTGGTAATGCATTGGAGAGTTCAAATCAAGCAATGATGATGAAGCAATTACTCGGTTTCAAAAGGTAAGCATTTAAGAAACTGTTTACTGATAATCTAGCTGCAATAGATGATCAGACATAGTAGTCGTGATGGAATCCGCTGTGTAATTTATTTTTTGGTTGGATTAGATGAACCAGAGAGCGATGTGATTAATAAAAGATCATGAAATTGGACGTGGGGCTTTGCATATAGAAAGAGAAGTTTAACATGACTTGATCTAGTCCTTCTCAGATCTTATCATAATTCATCTTGTGCTTTGGCATGGACAACAAATATTTGATGCTTCGCTCTTATTCCTGTTTTTTCTACATCTTGCAATAATAACAGACTTCCTCTTTGTTCTGACTCTAACTTCCTGTTATGCGTCCTCTTGACTACATTCTCTTCAACACCCACTATCCATCTACCTTTTAGCGTACCCAACAAACCCTAATGAGAGAAAATTCGCCAAAATTTTCTTCCGACAATAGTTTATGGGTTATTGTGCTGCTAACATGACATGAAGCCCACGTGGTGTTATTTTATACTTCTAAATAATTATTTCCAGGATCAGTTGTAGAAACCTCACAACAACACCCATACCAAAGCATATCATAGGAAGTGAAGTAGTGTTGAGGTTGCAAACTTAAGAAAAACTGAGCTGAGAACAAAATAAAATGTTTATCAACAATGGCAAAGCAGATGTCGGCTATGAGATACTTAATGGATTTAGTCCATGACATAGTTTTCTTGCATTGTAGGAATCTCTGGACAATACACAGGATTTCAAGATCAAAGACAACTAAAATGGTGTAAAATAAAGAACTACCTCTGTGCAAGCTATCAGTCAGACTAGTCAAGCCCTTGTTATCTGTATGAGAAATATAAAAGGTACTGTAAAAAGGCAATTGGAAACATAGATCATTGTACAGTGACTACAGTGAAAGGGTTTTGGACCTTATTTTCAAGATAAAATCCCAAATTTGCCTTAGAATACTTGAGAAATCAAATTTGGGTAGGTTTCGCATGAGTGATAAGCTATAAATTTGAGAGAACTTTATATTTCATCAATTCTACTTCTTCTCTCTAAGGCAAGGGACAAAGGACCCACTTCCACCTAGTGATTTGACTGCAAAATTCTACTGAGGTGTATATATTCTACCCCACTCTGGATTTGATCCTTTGGCCTCTTACGAAACACATGTTCGTTACTGTTAAGCCCACTCAAGCTCTACAACCTCCTAATGGTCTACTTTACCTAACCCTAAAGACTCCTTCAATTTACAACTTTTCATTTGGTATCAATATGTGACCAAATGAAAGCACCAGACTACAAAGATATTGCTTTAATGAGGCCTGGATGAGTAAAAAACGTAGCAAATAGTAGTAAATAATAAGTCCAGTTGATCCCAAAATTATGTTAAAAATATATTCAAGGCTTAGGGATGGTATGTGTTGTAAGGCTCATGAATTATTTTGTGCTTTACTTATATCCTCTTTAAACCTATCTTTGTTTTAGAGTTTTCTGTTATGTATTTCGAATTATATTGAATTTGAACTTTTTTCACCAACATGCATTATTTTTGAAGAATTTGAAATTTTTTAGACTTCTTGGATTGAGTTACATATGTTACACTTCTAATTGCAACTATACTCTCATAAAAAAGGCATTTCAGTAATGTATGCCATTCATTCTCACCTGTTGGTCGTCTTCTAAATACTAGAAAAATGAGAACACTGAGTGTTGCATGTTTACCTTCTAATGTAAGAACTCAAGGTAATATGGAACTAATATGAATACAAAGTCATTATTGAACACCGATGCACTAGGATCTTGTCAAAATTTACTTTTAAAATAAAAACATAAAGCAATATAGGCTAGGATTGTTGTACTTGATAAATAATTTACAATGACATTATATCCTCTTGCTAGGATTTAGTTCCTTCTTTGATATTTTGTTTATGATGAATATGACATGGTTGGTTAAGAGTAATGATTCATAGAAGGAAGTTTCATTTTTCAAATATGTTTAATTATTACGTGTTTATATTTTTTAAATGTTTCTCTCTACCAATAAGGGAAACAATCCTTATAATCTACTTTAATGACTTTGCTTGTAGGCTTTTGGAGCTTATGTTTTTGGTCCTAATAGTTCAAGATGATTCCCTATTGGGACTTCTAGCAAGTAGAGCTGTGAGATTTGACCCTTTCATTGGTACATCAACAACATTTAAGTAGAAGAAATGTTGCATCATCAAGGATAACATGCACTGGGAGGATGAGTTAGGTGCGTTCTTTCTTATACAATATAATATTCACAATCATATATGATCTAAACTAAGTTCCAACTAGAAGTGTATTTTATGTATGCAGTTGCAGCTTGAACTTTGAAAATGCTTTCAAAAATAAATGAACTATACTTTACCTCTCGAAATGGTAATTTTAAGGCACGGCTCTCCCCATCTTAATTTTAGTGTTGCTAACAAGTGGTGACTTTTAACAACTTTTATGAATGGACAGGTTATGCAGTCAGTTATAAAGGGAGATCTAGTGAGTGAAGTGCATCAACAATTTTCCCCATGGGCATCACAGGTTTGTTTCGAAACTGCATATCATTTAGAATCTTAAACATAGAATGAGTGTCATTATGGATCCATTGTGATGTTGGTAAATCATAGGACATTATAATATTGGAGAAATTATTTAAAAAAAATTTCAACTTTAAGCTAGATATACATTCAAAGATAGCAATAATTGAAAGTATAATTTCTCAATGGAAAGATATTAGCAATTTATAGCTATAAAATATCAAAACTAGGATTTTCCTTAATGTAAATGTCAAAACTCAGAACACTACTTTTTCTTAGTTGTGGGCTTCATCATCTTCAATGGGCATTCTTCTTTGTTGATTTGTATAAGAATCCATGGTCTCTCAAAGTGAATTTTTCTCTGCTCCTAATCCAAATTCAGACAGGTAGTATTGTCAATCACTTTTTCCCCTTGAATAAATCCCAAGGGGTTTGATTGGACAGTTTAGGAAAGCTACAATTGTCGCTGAAAATAATCCTCACGTCAAAGCTAGTGAATGCTAGTTCTAGGGCATGTATCTAGGATAATTGGTTGATCCAGAATCCAAAATTTGTCACTTAACCTTCCGAATTAGTGAATCAGAAGCATGGATCTAGTCTTAAATCCTTCAAAATATGCAGTAAATCTACCAACATGTTCATTAAATTTTGACTGATTTGTGAGAATAACAATTAAATATGTGTGATAAATAAATTAAAATCAATGAATGCAACAAGTAAATTGTCCATATATTTGAAGTTTTTTTGCGAGGGTATGTGTTGGGGGAGAGTGATGGGGAACAAAAATGACAATAGGAGATACAGGGTGATGGGTAGGGAGGTTGTATTGATGCGAATGGCAACAAGGGAGCTAGATATGGATATTGTGCAGATGCATAGGCCTAGGAGAAAGGGCATAGGTAGAGTTTCACTAAAATGAGGAAAGTTGTTGCCTCGGGAATAGTGGTGACACTTCCCTTTTCCACTGGGCTTATCACCTTGTGAAGGATTTGAGATAGTTGTCCCATTGACCTATTTTGGTCATTTGTGGACATTGAAAAAAATGTTTTCTTTATTTCCACATATGTAGTAGAAAACACTAGTTTGGGATTAAATTCAAAATAAAACGTTAGGGTTGATAATTGGTGTGGGATGAGGAAATCATGAAAGTGAAGAAGGGATTTTGATCAAGAGTCACGTTGCTGCTACAGCTGCCTGTGAGCCCACACACACCCAAAGCTAGCGCTTCTCCATGCTTCCATGGAGGTTTTGGGCTCGCCCCAGGTTCCTCCTCCCCCGCCTCCTCTGTCCGCTGAGGATGCGTTCAACTCGTTGCTGGCTACGTTGTCGAATAAGAAGAAAAATGAAGCAGCCAAGTTTGGGAAAAAGCTGTTATTCCAGAAATCTCCCTTCCCCTTGAGGGTTCGATCCCGGTAGCTTTTTCCGTGGCGGATCGCGCTCTCGTGGGACAGTTCACGAGTCTTTGGCCCTCCCCAAAAGCAACGGTGAACTGGGTTCTAAAAAATGGGACACCGTTGATCAAGGACAGTGTAACCTCATATTTCTTGGAGAGAGGCTATTTTCTGTTCGAATTCATCTCAAAAGAGGATAAAGACCTGATATTTCGGAATTTTCCCTACTTCATGGGACCTCAGGGCCTGTATCTCAATAAGTGGACATCAGATTTCGACCCAGCAGTGGATGTACCAATGGCTATTCATGTGTGGGTTAGGTTGCTGAATCTCCCAGTGCATTGCTGGAAATGGGATTCTTTGAAGCACATAGATAACGCCCAGGGTAAATTTATTGACCAATAAAATAACAAGGATCAATACGACTTCCGGAGGCAATAAAAATCAATGTTAGCAGTTGGACTCATGTGCAAAAGCTAGACGATGAGCAGCTTCCCTTCAAGTGCCGGAAATGCCATGTTTACGATCAATTTTCTAGGGGTTTCTCGAGCAATGGAGAGGTGGATAAAGGGAAGGAGGAGGGCTGGAACCAGATCAAGCAGTCAAATACCTCCCATAAAACCCCCAAATCTGGGGTCCCAAATGGGAAAGGCCCTCAGCCAGCTACTGTTCAACAAACCCCTCCCTCGAATGGTCAAGAAAACAAATTCGGGCCCTTAAGCTTAGCTTTAGAGGACACCCAGGAGGTCAAGATGCAAAATAAAGTGACCCTAGACAAAGGGACCCCTTCAAGCTCGAGGCAAGTTGAAATTGCCTCAGATAGACCTAAAGAAAAACATGCAGAAGCTGAAGAGGAAGAACAAGTCTCGGGAGGAATCAAAGGAGGAAGGAGAAATAGGGGATTCACAAACTTCGGCTAGAAGATCGACAAGAGGCCGTAAGTCTGCTCGAGAAAAGAGAGAACAGGAAACCTATAAAGATAAGCTCCAGGGTAGTCAACCAACCCTCGAGAAAATCTTAGCAAAAACTCCGAAGATGAAAAGAAACCAGACACAGGGCTCCAAGGGAGCTCATCACACCCAAAAAAGTAAGTGATGAAGGTTATCTCCTAGAATTGTAGAGGTATGGGGAGCAGAGTGAAAGAAGAAGCAATAAGAAGTCTTCTAAGGATAGAAACACCAGACAGACTTCTTATTCAGGAGACAAAATTTGAGGACAAAGAATTCCTCCAAATAAGTAAGAAATTTTGGAATAAAGGTGGAGGATAGGCAGTCTCTGCTCGAGGAGCCTCGGGCAGGCTGGGCACTCTTTGGAATATTAGAAAATTCTCGATGGTCATTGAGATCCTAAATACTCACTGGCTATTCTTGAAACTTCAACATCTTGATACAAAGGAGGTCATTAGTCTCTTCAATGTGTATGTTCCAGTAAATGCAGGGGAGAAAAAGGCCTGCTGGGACTCCATCAGAAATCTGGCAAAAATGGAGAATTTGGAAAACACCATCATTTCTGGCGATCTTAATCTCACCTTGCTCTTGTCAGAGAAGTGAGGACGCAGCATCGCAAGGGATCCTGCAAGGGAATGGGTGGAGGACCTCATGCAGGATTGGGACTTGCTCAACATCAAGCCCTCTAATGGTAAGTACACTTGGTCAAACAAAAGAGTCGGTCCGGGGCATATTGCTGCAAGGCTAGATAGATTTCTCATTCAAAGTTCTTTTCTCCTTTTAGGATTAGAGGCTAGAATGCATATTTTCCCTTGTAGCGTTTCAGATCATAAACCTATCAAGCTTGAAATGCTGGCCCAAATTGATCACAACCCTATTCCATTCAGATTTAGTCCTTTATGGGTCAAGGGGTCAGACTTCATGAATAAGGTTAAGGAATGTTGGAGGCTGCCTGTCAAGGGCTCCTCCTTCTTCGTTTGGGAGGATAAGCTCGGAAGAGTGAAAGCTGTTCGAAAAATTTGGGCCAAATCCCTCCCTAACCTTGCAACTGAAAGAAAACAAGTCCAAGACAGTCTGGAGCTCCATCACTTGCATTCGGAAAATTCAAAAATTACAAAAGAAGTTCTAGATAGGGAGGCAAATTTACAACAGAAGTTTCATAAGGCATGCCTATCAGAGGAAGAATATTGGAGACAAAAATCTCGCAGTCTTTGGCTTAAAGTGGGAGACAGGAACTCCTCCTTCTTCCATAAGCAAGCCCAAGCATGGAGAAGCTTTAACTCCATCTTAGAAATCAAGGAAGAGACCATAACTCACAATGATTTCACTAGCATTAAAATGGAAACCTTCTCTCATTTTAAAAATCTTTACAGTGAAGAAGGGGTGATGGTCCAGAATTCTAAATTCCTAGATGTGGTTCCTTCAAAGATTACCTCGAGGATGAATCAGTTATTGGAAGCAAAGGTATCTACAAAAGAAATAAAGGCTGCTCTCTTTATTATGGAGCCCGAAAAAACCTCAGGATTGGATGGTTTTACAGCCAGATTTCTTCAGTCTTGTTGGCAGATAGTGGAAAATGATTTGTACAAAATGGTTTTGAAATCCCAAGCCTGTCAGAAAATTTGGGGCAGCACTAACTCTGCCTTTCTTGCCCTCATCCCTCAACAAAAAGGAGCCAATAATTTCAACATATTTCACCCTATTTCTCTATGAAACATAGGCTACAAGCTGATAACCAAAGTGATTGCCAACAGATTGAAAAGTATCCTTCCTAGTATTATCTCGAAGAACCAAGGTGGTTTTGTTCATGGAAGGCAGATTGTGGACAATTTCATCTTAGTTCAAGAGGCGATCCATTCAAGCCTGCATCGAAAAGAAAAGGGTATGGTTGTCAAACTAGACCTAGAAAATGTCTTTGATCGTGTTAGACACAAATTTCTCTTGGATGTTATGCATAAGCTTGGGTTTGGGATTAACTTTACCAACTAGATTTGGGCTTGTATCTCTAAGCCTTGGATTGCCCCTCTGGTGAATGAGCGAGCAGTAGATTTCTTCAAAGCTATGAGAAGGCTTCGGTGGGGGTTTCCTCTTCCCCCCCTCCTATTTGTCCTTTAAGCTTCTGTTCTTAGATTTTATTTGGACAAGAAGCAGCAAGACCAAGAGATTATGGGTCTCAACATTGCAAGAGGAGTCAAAAATATAAATCATGCTTTTTTTGCCGACGATTCTCTATTGCTGGGCGCAGCCTCTGTGCTTTTGGCATCAAGGTTGAAAGATGTGTTGGATGATTATTGTGATGAAATGGGCAGCAAAATAAATAAGGGGAAATGCCATATATACTGTTGGAACATTTCGACCAATACTCTCAGTGCCATTTCCGGATGTTTGGGCTTTGCTGCCTCCTCCAACTGGTCTTTGTTCAAGTATATTGGCCTCCCAATCTTCCACAAGATTGCCTTTAGCAGAGATTGGCTCCCTCTGTTAGAAAAATTCAAGCTCAAGATCCAGGCTTGGGGTTTCTTGGCTCAACCTTGCAGGTAAGTCAATGCTCATCAAGGTTGTTCTCATCAGTCTCCCAATTTTTCAATTCTTTGTTTTGTTGGCTCCTTCTTGCATTCTTAGGAAAATGGAGGATTTCATCCGAAAGTTTTTTTGGAAAGGGGGTAAATAGAATGAGAATAGAATCCCACTTGTTAGTTGGGACAAAGTCTCCAAGCCCCAGATGGAAGGTGGTTTGAACTTCAAAGACCTCTGCACTCAAAACGTGGCTATGGGAGAAAAAATCATTTGGATGATTATAGCTCCTAATCCTGGTTGGGCACAAACTACATTATGGAAGAAATACTTCTGCAGCCAAAGGAAATGTTGTCTTGATAAACCACTCCCAAAAAACAGATTGCACTTTCTCAAGCTCTGTGCTAAAGCCACTCCGTTTATCAACCACCATGCGTTCTGGATCTTAGGGAATGGCAAACAAATTAATATCTGGGAGGATCACATTATGAATAATCCTCCACTTGCTGAAATCAGATCTCTGCATGCGCTGTGGTCTTGGATGTCCAATGCTGGCTTCATAACTCTGTGGGACATCTTGTGCTGGGATAATTGTAATTGGCAGAGTTGGAAGCAGCTTCAGGTGCCAACGGAGTTGAAGCTGGACTGCGCTGAATTATTCGCTCATTTGAAGGGCATGGCTTCGATCCATGCTAGGAGACTTGACAAACGTGGTCGGGGTTCTCATTCGGGCAGCTATTCTGTGGTGCAGGGATATATCAAACTGCTGGAACAATCTCATGTCCCTCCTAATCTCGTGCCTGGGAAGGGGATATGGAGCGACACGTCCATTCCTAAAATCGATCTTTTCCGCTGGCTCTTGTGCCATAACAGAATCTCGACAGAAGATAGATTGAAGAAAAGGGGCTTCCATTGGCCTTCCAGATGTATAATGTGCAGAGAAAATGGAGAGAATGTCTGCCATCTATTGCTGGAATGAAAATTTGCAATAGAGATATGGCATGAGCTTCTGGGCCCTTGGAGAATCAATTTCACATTTTCCATCTCCATCACTGATTTGTTTTCCAATTGGCTGCACAGATATCCAAGAGTCATTCCAAAAAAAAAATGTTTTAAGGCTGCCTGGCTTTCCTTGCCAAAGATCATTTGTTGGCAAATCTGGCTTGAGAGGAACAAGAGAATTTTCAGAGATAAAGTGCAAGATGCAAATATTGTCATGATCAAGATCAAATGCTAGTTGAAAGAAAGCTTGGGAAATCAGCTTGAGGATAAAAATTTAAGTCAGCAGGATTTTGAATGGGGCATCATGATGGGCCTCCAGTTTTCTGAAGTAGTAAGGTTAAGAAATCCAAGCAAAGAATGGAAAATTAGAGTCAATGAGAAATACTTCTCAGATTGGATTAACAAGCAATCCAAACACTCCTTATTCTTTGACGGGGTAGCCAAATCCAATCTAGGGAAAGATGGTGTAGGAGGTGTCATAAAGAATATCGAAGGCAGAATCGAGCATAGTTATGCCTAGGGCTTGAGACACAACACTAGCATCCAATAAAAAGTGTTGGCTCTATTCCAAGGCCTCAAGCAAGTCAAAGACCTAGGCATCAAAGAGGTAAATGTAATTGGAAATTATCAGTCCATTATAAAAACTATAGTGGACAATTCTGCCCCTACAGATTTTAGGTTTGCAATATTGATGACAAGAATCAAAACACTGGTTAAAACTTTTTAGACTTTGAACTTCTTCCATGTGTTGAGGGAGAATAACAAGGATGCAGATTCAGAAGCCAATAAAGCAGTCCTCCTCTCTGTCGGCACTCTTCTAAGAGACAGGGACGAAGCATGGGATCTCATTCCTTAAAATTTTTTCTTACATGTTTTATTGCATTTTACTGAATCATTTTTTTTGTATCCACAAGCTTGGGAAAACTACGGATATTGATTCGATTGTTGTATGTAAGAATCACCGGTTTATAAGTGGCTGAGACATTGAGCTCCTGGTAGGAGAGGAAAACTGGGCTTTTCCCTAATATTATGTAACCTGATTAGAGGCATTCATGCCAAGGCTTTAATATAAACCAATATTTGTTCCTGTAAAAAAAAAAAAATGAAACTGAAGAAGCATAGAACTCAATGCTGCGTAATTTCCAACTTAAAAATGAGGTATTCAAACTGCATTCCAGAACATTTGGGATCAACCTCTTTCATTGTTAGTTGTTGGTTGATTTTCCATGTCTTAATATAACAAGTTTGTTGGACATAAATGCATTTTGTACTTAATAAACTACTGGAAATATTCTAGTTCCACTGCCTATGTGTGAATGTGGTTGCATTCAATAACGAGTTCAAAGTACAATTAGAGTGTCATTGTCAAAACTTCGTTTTCCATCTCCATTATTCCAAAATATGATGGTTCACAGGTTGTGTTCACTTTCTATTGATTCATGTATAATATTCTACCATTCCAAAAACTGGAATATGCACTTCCTATGCATCCATCTATAGAGTTTGTTCATGCCTAAAAAATGGATTCTTCCTCAACATTAACTTATAATGGATAGCATGTTAAGATGTGACAAGGGTGAATTGGGATTATGTACAACTACATAAGAGATCCAGGATGTAGAGAATGATGTCGAAGAACTCCTTTGTAAAATGGTCAGGTTGTGAACAAAGTGGTCAAGCGTCCTTTTCCAACTCCACTTTCAAAACACTATAAAATGATGATGTTGTGTTACCTGTGAAGGCTTATCTTATGGATAGGATAATACTCTGGAGTTAGTTGTACATGACATGTCATTAACTAATTATAGTTCCATTCATAAAGATGTAATGGGTTCATGGTTGAACTACCCTATTGATGATTCATTAGAAAAAGGAATATTGCTCTGAATTCTTTGGAGGGTTTTGCTTTCTATATCTCTAAATCCAGGTCTCTAGATCCAAGGTTATTTAATTTTCTATATTTTTATTTCACCCATTTACTTATCTTGGATCTAAGACAAGCACTTAATTGAGTTGTCATGCTTGGGAAAATTGAATATGTATTGATAATTTGAGGTCAATTTACAATGACTTGTGCCAATATTGAAATATCTTTATGATCTAAACACTCAAAGAAGACTAATTAATGTCAAAATAGGGTGAACAACCTACTTAATAATAAGTGGAACAATTCATGCCATTTGAGATTGATGTCTAGGGTTAACTTCAAGCCTTCAGATCTAATATTGTTTTTGGTGGATATTGCATGATCCATGGTATGAACAACTTCCTGGTTATTCATTTAACACCTCAATGCATGTGATTTATTTCTTGTATGTCATTTTACTCACTCTGCAGCAAGGTCTGAAATGCGGCATGTTACACCTTGATTATTTTAATGTTTTTTTTGCACAATGAAGTATTAAACACCTTCTAATGCAAGAAAAAAAATGAGCTCAACAACCCACTTTATAATTCAACAACATACTCAGATTTGTCACTGACATAAAAATTTTTATTTGGTTCTCACTGTTTCTCTATGTTTATGTGGTCAAGTCCTGAAATTTATTGCACCATTTTTTGATGATCTATATGCTCTGAAAATGAGTCATATAACACTTAATTTCTCATCTCTTAGCATTGGTGATGAGGATTACATCTTGTGACATTGTTTAAAGTGTCCTTAAAACAAATCAATACACAAGTTTGACAGATTTTGAAGCAATTCAGGGTTTCAACTCCCTCTGAAGGAAAACCAACAACATAATAAGTCCAAAAATCTAGACTATAAGGCTAGTGCCACACCTGATCTCAGACTAAAGCACCCTTAATCTACACCTAGCCCATCTAACACAAAATTGTGTGTTAAAACTTAGTTTCTTCACTTTTTGAGCATGATAATGACTCTCTATTGATATGGGTTCTAAATTCCTCCAATATTTTCCTATGTCTCTCCTTAAAGGTGTCCATCTTTAGCTTCATACCTAAAGTTCCCAATATTCTGTCCACTCTTATCAAGTTTCAAGGTCTACAGGATGAGTGGAAAATCTTTGCATTCATGTGTATATGTGATGGATGCTGCTCCATTGCCCATAAAGTCATTGGTGATATTGATGTTACAAGAAACTCAACTGCCAATGTGGGACTTATTAGCCCTCCACATCATGATATTTATTCCGTTGAAGATCTAGCATAACTTGTTTATGATTTTAAGGAAATCATAGAGTAATGACTTAAATGAAATTATAGAGTAATTCGGTCTTCAAAGATATTCCTCCTCCTTAAATCACGCGAGCCAAACCCAATTTCTCTTTAAATGGTGAATGTAGGGATTTTAGACTGGGCATTCTAGCCTTCAAGGGGAATATACGGGTTTGTACATGCCTGCAGATTTTGAAAGAGAATAAATGGGTTACCACATACAATACGTAGTCTATGAAATATAAATGAAAACTCCATGCAGGGGGCTTCTCCTCAAAGGAGGCCCACAAACCAAGTGTGAAATATCCATGTCATGAATACCAATGCTCCTCGGGTTCCTCTAATGGAATTGTAGGTAGAGAATCCACAAAAGGTGGGTAATCTTCCAAATTAGCTAAAAAAATAATTTGTAATACATCCATAGCAAGGTATACAAGTTGGCTTCCAAAATGAACAGGTTGGTCTATTCCAATTTTGTAGGTTGGCTCATCAAAACGTTTTCCAATGTGGCACATGTACATATACTTATATATACACCCTAAGTCCCCTTATCACCATAATTATGGATCAGGATGGGAGCATTCCTCTCTCTTTGAGGTCTGTGCTATTGAACAAGGGTTGTTTGGGATCCATTTTCCTTTGGATTATTCTCTCAAAAGCAACTAAAATCTGCCAACGAGACTACCACTTGACTTGTACTAAATGTATGTAAGATGCATCAGTTTCATAATTTTAATCCTCAACATCTTTGAAAAATTATCCTTATTTCACATAGTAAGATGAAGGCCTTTCAAAATTATTTGTTTTCTGGTAAGCATATTTGACAATGCCAGTACTGCTTTTCCTAAGAGCCTCAATTCCAAGTCTGATATAGGTGAAAAATCGTTGCTTGTCCTGGAACATCAAGTATTATAATGATGCCACTATCTCCACTTGGAAGGAAACACTTAATGTGATCTAAGGTTTTTATAAAAATACCATTTCAAAACACCACTCTTAATGTGAAGAGTATCATGTAGAGTGCATCTATGTACAAGTTTCTTGATTCAATGATGAAAATATATTTTCTCAACAAGGCTTTATTTTCCATATCATTGGATCAAACAAGGTTTTTCACAAATCAAATAAGGAGGTCCCCAAGTATAATCCCATCTCCAACTCTTGAAAGAAACGTTGCATCACTTTACAAATTGTAGCCTCATCATCAACTCCACTCTTTCCAATAATTGTTTGGACTTTCAAAATAGTTTTCTCCCCTTGGAGTTCTCACTTCCATGAAATATCCTCTGAACACAATCAAATTCCTTCACAAGGGTTTTCCTATCACAAGCAAGTGCACACTGCTGAAAAAAATTCTTTACCCTAATAGTTCCAGTGTTCTCTTACAAGCCATACATATGAAAAGCATTTTGGATGACCCTGCACAACCCTTAATACTGATACCCATGCTTATTTCTCCTTCACCGATTGCAAAATATGTCTATGTCTAGTGGGAAAAAGTATCACAGACTATCCATCAGCAAGTATTCACTTGAAAGTCAAGTTTTCTCCAAATAACACACATGTAAAGGCTACATAATCCACTCTCCGTGCTACAAACTTCACAGCTGCAATCATCCATAGGAAGCTGATTCTGACATGTTATATTTCTACATTGTTTGTGGCCAAAGATCTCAACGAATGCTTGAGTGACATTGATATTTGTATGAAAAAATTCCTGAGTACTTCTAACTAATTATGTGTGCCCTGGAGATAGGTGTAATATCCCTCCTGCCTTGTACAAATTTTTTCAAAAGGATGAATTCTTTTGCACATTGAAGACTTGTTGTGCCTTCAATGATTGTTGTCCTCTTTGAAATTTGAATCTGATTACTGTCTTCTGTGATCTCGTACTAAGGATTCAAAATAAACAATCACTGTTATTTGTCACTGATTTTCTCCATTGTTGATGCATAGAGCTACCTTGGTAACTCCATGGGATCAGCCAACTATGAAAATACATGAAGTAGAACCCTTATTTCCTTCATTTTTATATGCTGGATTTTTTGTGCAAACCCCAATATAAACTAGTGGATAGCACACCTCATCCATGGGATTCAAAATTGGAACCTAATGGCATGAAACTAGAAAAATTCCTAGTAAAATTGGAAATGACCAGTTATGCCAACTCTTTGAGCTTGAAAATGCAAGAGGCATATTCAACCATAATAGGTTGTGTCATCTATTCAAAAGCTATAACAATTGTATATCCTATCTTGTCCAATACTATAAATATGCATGTGTCCCCGGGCCATTCGTGCTAGAGCCTTCCCAGATGTCCATGAGAGCCACTTTTCCTAACCCAACCCAGTAACCCCAACTGATTCAATGAGATTATCATGGGTAGTTGCCATCTAGATCCTGAACCTGGGTCATCATCAGTTATCTGGCTTGCTGCTAGATCACAGCCCCACTATGGACATTACTCATGGCCTATGGGAGAATACATGTAGTGAGGATGGCATTAAATCAGATTCAAAACTTAGAAATGTGAAGAATAAACAATCTGAATCAACAAGTGATAATGTTAGACAAAGATGCAACAATAATTTTGTTAATTCTGTAATTGGAGAGAAGCAAGATCTTGGAAATGTTCTCCATCCTGAGCATGGGACTGTTGTGGTTTCTGACTCCCCATGTGAGTTGTCAAGTTCACCTGATGCTGACATAAAAAAAGAGCTGACTTATTTTTCCAATTCTATCATTGAATAAGAAAAATCTAGTTTACATGTTGGGGAGAGAAAAATCAATGGAATGCAGGAGAGTAGTTTGGCATCTCAACTGGCTACACATGACAATGGCACAGCGGCTATTGATCAAAATCTGCTCAAAGAGAAAAAGGGTGAAGTGTTATTTGTATCTGAGCAGTCAACAACAGATACAGGCAAGGTGTCTAAATGGGAATTACAATCAAAAGCTACAACAGGGCTTCCTAAATTTGATATGGCTATTTTGGAGGAAAAACCAGGTTTTCTGTCTGGTAACAAAGTTGTTGACTGAAAAAAATCTTCTGTATATAGAAAAAAAGGTAGGGTTAACTATGACAGTGCTAAATTACTTGGGGAAGGTTCAGCTGCCAATGTGAAGGCAGTTGACGCACAAGATAAGGGTCAAGTATCCACCGCTAATAGTGATATTTGTGAAATGTCTGCTCAACTTCAGGTGCCATCTTTGCCTGTTGAAAGTGAAGGAAAGTAGGATTTAGTAGCTAGATTGACAGAAAAGGAGAATAGAAGTTCTTCCAATGTTTCTGAAAAGAATAATGTTGCAAATATTGGTGATGCTACCAAGGTAGTAGTTGTAAACAAGAAGAATAAAAAGAAGGATTTTTCAGTAAGGCAAATGTTGCAACTCCCACAGGGATTTATATAATGCTTATAAGGTTCAAGAGGAGGAGGAAGATGTGAACCTTCCAGAACCATCCAAAATAGTAACCAATGTTGTCAAGAGTAAGAATTCTTCAAAAGAGCTTGAGAAGCAAGTCCTGAAAGAAGTGGATGACTGGGAAGATGCAGCTAAGCTTTCAACTCCTATGAATCAAGTAGCTATTTTAGTTACTAAATGTTCAAGAGATAGAAAGTACTCCAGAGGTTTTTTGTTGGCAATCAAGGATCAGTGCAAATATATACCAAATCATTTTGAAATTTGTCTAGACACTATTGAATTACTTGGAAATTCCCAAGCACTTGCAAGTCATGTAGGAAAGGCTGATGCATTAGCAAGTATTGCAAGAGGAATTGATAGGCAGGTGAGTGGGAATTATCTACTTGAACGTCGTGGGAGCAATATGGCTAGTTTGGATGATGATAGATGGGCCAAGCCGGTGGATGCTTTCTCTGATGGCTGTGATATGCAGATGGATGTGGATCTTAGTGGTTCCTCTGCTGTGCTTCGACCTGGCCAAGGTTATAATGCTGAATTTTCAAGAAATACTTGTGCAACACAAATGAGTATGAATGCCATCCTTCTTGGAGGGCCTTATGTGCAAGCACCACTTCCACAAGTTGGACTAGTGAGAAATAATTCTGATGCTGATAGGTGGCAGCATGATTCTGGTTCGCAAAAGGCTTTGATTCCTCCTCCACAGCCTTCTCTACCGACAATTCATATATCAGAGAACTGATATGAAGTGGGCAAGGTTTTTGATGAGGATCAATTGAAACAAAGATAAATTAAATCCATCCTTCATAAATCAATGCCCCAAAACTTTGAGAAATTTTTGAACAGGTCAAAGAAGTGAACATGGACTATGCATCATGTCTTCATGGTATAATATCTAAAATATTTGACAAAGCCTTGATGGAGCCGAATTTTTGTGAAATGTATGCAAAATACTATTTTCAGCTTGCTACGGGAATACTAGAATTTTATGAAGAAAATGAGAATGTTGTTTTCAAGCGAGTTCTTGTCAACAAATGCCAGGAAGAATTTGAAAAAGATGAAAGAGAAGAGGTAGAGGCTGACAAGGCAGAAGATTATGGTGAAAAAATCCTTTCAGCAGAAGAAAGACAGGAGAAGAAGGTTGCAGAACGACAATGAATGCTAGGAAATATAAGGTTTATTAGTAATTTTTATAAAGAAAGTATGCTGACCGAAATAATTATGCATGCATGCATCAAGAAATTAATTGGTGAATTTCAACATCTAGAGGAGGAAAATGTTGAAGCTTTGTGCAAACTGATGAGCACTATTGGTCATATGATTGACCATTCAAAGGCCAAGGAACATATTGATGCTTACTTCGATAGGATGACAAAAATTTCCAATAAAAAAGGGCTTCCCTCTAGGCTGAGGTTCATGTTGAAGGATTTGATTGATCTAAGGAGGAATGGATGGAAAAAAAGGAGGAAAGTTGAGGGCCCCAAGAAAGTAGATGAAGTGCATCGGGATGTTGTGCAAGAACTACATGGATAGGGAGGCCTCTCTCGAGGTACCAATATGGGACATTTAGGTCAGAGACTTGTGACACCACTTGATCATGGTGTGAGAGGACTTGCGATGCCACCTTACATGGCAGGTGCAAAGATGGGTTCGCTTCCACATATGAGTGGGATAGGGCCACAACCCCATATGGGACCACGTGACCATAGATTCACTAGTCAAGATGTTCGGATTGTGGATAGGGCTCAATTTTAAAATCAGTCTATGCCAAGCCCTTCAACACACAGAGCTTCTGATGATGGCCACCTGACTCTTGGTCCTAAGGGAGGTCTTGGCAAGGGAATAGGATGGAAGGCTCAACTTTTTCCATATACTAAGAGTGTTCTAGTAGATATTCTACCATTCAAATCTCTGAGTAATAAACAAACAGGTGTAGGTCCGATTTCGGGTTGCATTTATGACCGGATTCCAGTTGGTATGAGAGATGAAATTTTGACAAGGACTTATGCTGCAGAAAAGCCTTTATTTGCAAAATGATGTGTCGAGGAAATAAATGTTTTGGATAATGACGTAAGAGAGTTTAAGAATTCATACTCATCAGGTGACAAAGGTGGGAAGACTGCAAATGTTGAATTTCAACTGTAAGAACATTCTTCTCAAAGAACTTTGAGTTCACAACTCATTGAGGTTCAACCTAGGAAAAAGGCTGAAAAGTCAATTAAAGAATATTATAGGTGCATTCCTTTACAAAGCTTCCATGCATTTTCACTATGTCTTTTAGAGAAGTCGACATGTTTCCCTGACTTTTTCTTAATTTTACATGACATACCATCTAGTGTGAGAGATTTGAAGGAGGAAAATTTTTGTGTAGATGACCTTAAAGCACCATTGTTCCATTCAACTATGGTTTCGCCAAGGATATTAGATTCTTTTGCCAGGAAAGATGTTGAAATTGATCTTCTGGGGAATCTACTTACACATTTATGCAAGTCTGAGCCTTTCTTGCTAAATCAAGGACAACTTACTGAAGGGTAGTGTGAAATTTTGTGTTTGTTCTTATTCAAGTTTGAATTTATTGTAGGACTACTACAATCTATGGTCATTTGCAATTATGAATTATAAATATATATATTTTTGATGTTTCTAGGTTGGATACTGTACTATTTTCATTGGAGGATGCTATTGTTGATGCGCCCAAGGCTCTTGAGTTCCTTGGTAGGATTCTCACAAAAATGGTTGTTGAAGGGATATTATTTATTGAAGATATAGCAAGGGAAATCAAGGATGGGGGTACAAAGCCATGAAGCTTATTAGAAAATGGTCATGCAATAGAAGTTCCTGGAACTGTTTTGGAAGATATTAAGAGATTGAAGGGGGAGCCTGTATTATTTTCTTTGTACAAAAAATCAGGAGTTCATTTAGAAAGCTTCATGCCAAAGAATTGAGGGGATTTTGAGTGATTTCTCAAGAAGAAAAACATTCAATGTTTGTATCTAGTCAGCATTAGTAGACATGTGTAATTAAGAAAATTTCAAGGTAGACCGCTCACAATTTTGCCTGATCAATTTTGTGGTTTATCTGTGCTCTCTCACGTTGACAAGTGAATGGTTGGTTAGTTTTTAGTTCGTGATTTGACTAAATATGCATAAAAATCTCACCGTCAACTTTTTTCCTGCACATGTTTCTCTTTCCATCCTTTTACATGAGTTTTGATGGAATAAAAAAATCTCTACCATTAGATAGTTAGTAATACATTATTGGCCTTAAAGGAGCTTCTTGTAGAGATATACATGAAGTAAACAAAACGCTTTGAAATATTACTGTTACACAACCTATTGGCTTTGTAACCTATCCTATTTTATATGCTCGAACAACCCTGCCCTGTGTCGGGCATTGTTAAGCTTTGCACTGATTGATAGGAACCTACTTTTGTCATCTATGGGTCTTATTCGCTTTTTTCTTGCAAGATAATGTGTTTTTTGGACCGAAGTAAATCGGTTATATAGTGCCCTAAGGCAAATTTTTTTTTTTAAGGATTGAAAAATGGTCATATAGATCAGTTTTTATGTTGTATAGGGGTTGAATAAATTAAAACAAGTGAAAAGGATGTGTCAGTCATGGAAAAAATAGAGTGGTTGAAATAAGGGTCAAACCCTGCTGCCAATAGGAAAAGGAAACTATGCGAAGAAGGGGTGGCTGACTTTCCAGTTGGTAGAAAAGGATCTACCAACATCACCTCGAAGAAGCACGTAGTTTCTAGTGTAGTTTTCCAGGAGAGGTGGGAAGGTATGGTCTACAGTCGTTGGTGGAAGAACTGTGGCCCACACACAATCCCACACTCGACAAAAACAAAACCACAAGAAGCATAAGGTGGAAATCACTAAGAAGGAAGCAACACGGGCTAGACTAGTTGACACTACTCAATTGTTTAGAAATCGCTAGTGAAAAGACACAAATGACCGATAGAAGGGCAACTGTCAGCATAATTAGTTTGTGGATGGAGTGCTATCAGAGCTAGCTGGACTTGTGTCAGTGCATGTTTAATAACCACCACACATGTGGTCGAGTAGCCTAGTTGAAGCCGTAGTGATGGTCTGTTAGCCACAATATGATAAAGAATCGGAGCAACTGCAGTTGACAAGTGGGGAAGCACATAGATCATAGTAATAGGTATGCAGGTGGGCTGTCGGGTCGGGTGTAACATCCTACGTAAAACTTCCCGCGCCTACATCCAAAATAGATTTTCCTTCAAAATGGTGCACGTTCTCAAATATAGTTTTTTAATAAGCATACATCCTCACGTGTCACATTTGGGAAAAGAGTTGTAGGGAATCTCCACAATTCCCTCACTGCTCATGTCTTTCCTTGTACCAAATCACTAAAATTCATGCATAGCCTTTACTAAATAGAAAATCTTTTCTCTCTTCAACATCTCATAATTATAATGAACAATTGCCTCAAGATGTTGTTTATCAACAAAATTTTTAGGAAATTTATAAAGAGGATGATAGAATAAATTTAAGAGAGTTAGTTGAAGATGACTTCATATTTCCCCTATTTTGTAGGTGAGGTGGGTAATGAGGCATTGATGGATTGAATATCAAAGGAAGAATTACAAACAATTTTTCATTGTTTCCAAAAGTATAAGAACCCTCAGCTACTTCGCAGGACAATAGAATTCTTCTAAGGGTTATAAGACTTCCTTCAAACAGACCAACTAAGAATTGCTGACAAATTAAAATACACAGGCAGGATTTGGGAGCTTTCAATTCAACATTTCAGACTTTAATCCCAAAAAATTAGACAAGGATGAGATGATTTCAGACCCATATCACTATGTAATTTAATCTAAAAAATCATTGCAAAAATTAGTGCATTTAGGGTCAAAATCCACTAAGCTGATTCCATGTCATTAGAAAAATTTTGCATCCTTCCTGGGAAAAAAATCCATTACGGAATAAGAGTAGCCCAAGAAGGAATTTATAATATCAAACCAAAAAATTACAAGCAGTTAGTGAGATTGTGTTTCCAAGGCATATGATAGAGAAAATTGGATTTATTTAGGGCTACTCATCCATATAGGGTTAAATGTGCAATTGGTTAACTAGATAATGAATTGTCTTTCCTCAATATCTTTGCAATTCTAATTAATGGCTCAGCCTATTCTTCTATCATGCTTACAAGAGCCCATGGGTAGGTATGACTAATGGCTCCTCTGCTATTTTTTTACTGTATAGTAGGTGGTATCAACAGAGTTATAACAGAGTAAAAAAGAATTATAAGCTTGACAACTATACAAATAGGAATTTCCCTAACTTGACATATTTACTCTTTATTGATTATGTTTTGCTTTTGGGTGATAGGACCAAGGCAAATGAAATTATGCTGAAGGACCCCACCCTTGAAGAACTGAAATTCCTACCTTAAAAACTACCAACAACTGAGGAGCTACAAGAATCAGCACCATCTTTGATTTGAACCTAAATAGTCATATTATCTCCGAGTATTTCCCTAATCACAATGACTAGTAGATTCTCCTCATGGATTATTTCTCTCATTCTATTTATTATTAAAATCCACAAAATGTATCCCTACATTTGAATCTTGGGAAAAAACATATAATTGTTATCATTTAAATTATCCATATCTCTTGGAGCCCAAAAATCCATTTGCTTTGGATAAGCTTTATCTATAACTTCAAAAGCAACCCTACTATAAGCTAAGGACCATTATGTCCTCTTGAGTCTTGACAAAGTATGATGGAATGAAATTGGGTGAAGACCAGATCTAAGTTTACCATGTTAGAACCTAGGTTCATTGAGATGACAACCTTGGTTTGAAGATATCCACCATACAAACTAGGACCACCCATACTTATTGTTGCCATGTCTCTTTCATCATCAAGATTAACATACTGAGGACCTATAACCCGTGGAGGCCCATGGTAGTCATTGCAATGTAATTGATTAGAATACAAGCCATTTCTTATTATGAGATTTACCACATCCAAAAATGGCATTATTCACATCATTTTGAAGAAGTCTACAAATTAGGTCAACATAATTTTTTTCAAATTTACGACTTCCCTCACATTTGTTCGGTCCTTAAGCTCGAGCACTTTCATAACAAAAATAGGTAAAGTCAAACAACAAAAATGGTCCACCCTTTTTTCATTTTCTAATATTAGAATGATGTTTTATTAGAGACATTGTTTGTTTGTTTGTTTTGGTTAGAAAAGGGTTTGCTCTTGGTTTTATGTGACTTTCAATTTATCATATGTAGCATGTTGAGAAATGGGAAAGAATAATGTGTGACATTTATCTTGCAGAAATTGATGTTGAATGAAAAGATACATAGTTTAACCAAGCTACAATTCACTTTGGTAAAGGCGGAGGAACATTTTAAAAAATTGCTTAAGAATACACCATATACAACGTTTGACCAGAAGTAATATATGTATTTTTGTTTTGCAGATATGTTCTTTTTTCTTCCCAAGATATCACAACAAGAAAAATATTGATATCATAGAATTTTTTTGAGGACCTCATTGAGGTTTATTTTTCTGATGTCCTACTTGATTGATACTTCCTCATATGTCAATAAGACTTTAAATTTGAATTAATATGTTTATGAAACAAATCCGATTCAAATTTTATAGATATAAAAGATGAAAATAAATGTTAATGTCTTTGTTTGATTGTTACTTGTCTCTATTGTGGACATGTTACAGGAAATGTGATTGGAAAAAGGATGGGGAGGCAATGCATATCACGTCTTGGATATGGTTCATTCTTTGTTAGAGATCACTTAGACACCTGAGCCATTGACTTTTGAAATGATTTTAGTAGGAATTCCTATGGTTTTTAATGTTGTGATTATTTCACCTCATGGTTATTTTGGGCAAGAAAGTGTTTTAGGAATGCCAGACATGACATCGATGGACAGGTAAACAAATTTTTTATAATTGCAATTTCCATTCCATAATATCCACTTTTTATTGTTTGATTGTATTTTGAACATTTCCTTTGATTTTTTTTTGTATTTTAACTATGAAATTGAAAATACTTAGTATCATGTTCATTTAAACAACAACCAAAATTTGAAGATAAAATTAGTATTACACTATATTGATTGGAATCCTTATTGCTATTTTGTGTTAAAATGTTTTCATGACTATCAGAAAGAGTTACTTTCATGTTTTTATTTGAGTACATGTTTATATACTTGACTGATTTCATGCTTTAGAAAATGAAATGTTGTTGTCAATAAAACGACAAGGATTAAACATCACACCTTAGATTATTTGTTTTCACCAGTTATCTACAACTTGAGCTTTTTAGCAGATAACTCAGTTGACATGATTGTTCCTAAGCTTCCCTTGAAAGTTGAATACTAAGTTACTAAGGTGTTATTTTCTATATATGGTGACATTTTATTTGCTTTGTTTATACAGGTTATTTGGCCACATTATAGTGACCATTATCACCCTAATGAAGAAAATTTGTTCGAGTTTCTTACTTGTATGGGGAAAAATGGCTTTGACATTGTTGATGTTGAGGTATATGTCATATAAACTATTTATAGTCTAATTTATTTTATATTCTAGTGTTCATTGTCTTTCATATTTTACAATCTACATTGTATCTTCTTTTTTTTTTCAGAAAATGAACTCAGTATTGATGGTAAGAAGCATGAATTGAAAAAAGAGAGGAGCAATAACATTTGAGCGACAAATGCAAAAAGAGGGTGAGGAGAACTGGTCTGGTGATACCCTTGGAGCCAATATCTCGCATAAGACACATACAAAGACTGATGGTCAAGTCTTCAGAGTTGGTGAATTCACCTGCAATGCCTTGAAAACACAACGATAATGTTTTGAGGTGCTGAAACACCATTTCATGTGTAAATTGTAGTCCAACCAATATTAATTTGGGAACTCATATTGTAATACTTCAACATTTCATATAATATAATTTATGTAGTTGAAATTATTTATACTTGCACTTATTGTTTAGTATTGTAATTAAAATATGCAACTTTGTGTTTTCATATTAGATGAACATGCACATTGTATGATATTTTTTAAATCATACAAATTAATTTATGTTGATTAATAATGAACAGAAAATTAATTTAAAACTACTAAATTAGTATTTTATATTGATTAATGAAGAACACAAATAAAATGAATATACGACTAAATTAGTCATTTATAATGACTATTAATGAAACTAAATGAAATGAATATAAACTACTGAATTAATTGTTTATATAATGAATATGAAACTACCAAAAAAGATAAATGACTACTGCAAATGATAAATTTGTGATTACAAATGACGACTAAATTTTGCATATATACGACTATTAGTAGCTAATTTACAGTATCTTATAACACGACCAAAATTTAGTCATATTTCTTCAGTTATTAATTGTTTTCAAACGATGACTAAAATTTGCATATATATGACTATTAGTAGCTAATTTATAGTATCTTATAACACGACCAACATTTTGGTCATTAATTGGTTTTCTTAGGTGATCATATAGTAATATATTTTGTTGTATATTTGGTCATTAATTGTGATGATTAATGACCAAATCAAAGATTAAATAAATGACCAAATTAATGACTAAATTAATAATCAAATCAATGACTAAATTAATGACCAAATCAATGACTTAATTAATGACCAAATTAATGACCAAATCAGTGACTAAATTAATGACTAAATATACTACTAAACAACAAAATTGAGATAACCAATTAACGACTAAGCTAAAAATGACCAAAATTTGGTCGTGTTATAAGATACTGTAAATTAGCTACTATTGGTCACCGACCGAAAAATAGTCATTTATATGCAAAATTTAGTCCTTTTTTTAGTAACTAATTAGCGATTTTGTACTAGTGGGGCTACCTGACCCAGCTGATACTCGGTACTGTTAGATGAATTACCAAGAAGCTCATGACTCGAACGCTCACGTGGGATGGTGGTACTTAGTGGCCAAAAATTAGGGCATCATTTCCCTATAGGTGATGGTGTAGGAAAGCACTAGATCCTCTACCCTTACCTTGGTGGAATTTCTTCAACTGACTGGGGGCGTCGCCAGCTCTTATGGGATATTGTGCCAACACTCGCAAGATATATTCTCAAGGCCTAGTTACATTTGAGTGTGTGAGGATGATTAGGTCTTCTAGGATTTGAGTATCATATGCAAACAAACAAAAACCATATTTTTTGATTGATTGATCACATAGGATTAATTTAAAAGGAAATTTTATTTTATTTTCACTTTGTTTTATGTATGCGATAAGAATTTGGCTTTGATCATGATCTCTATCCTCTCAAATATTTCCAAATCCATACCCAGTGAACACCAGAATGGACCCAACGAGACCTCGTTTATCTAGACGTCTTTTGGACCTAACCCCATTACCAGGAGGGGTTCTAGGACTTTCGCCATTTAGGCGTCAAAGACGGAACACTGCCACCATTATCGGTACGTCCTTTATTGGGGAATCTTTAGTTGGTAACCCTGGTCGATCTCCTAACGCCACACCACATACCACTCCTCCCACAACCCTTACAGGGGAGAGGAGTGCTACCCATTCGGGAAGCCAGTCGAATACACAGCAGGGTACGTCACAGACTAACCCTCTTCCAAACTAGAACTTTGTGTTTTAACAAGTTGCAATGGACAAAACCTCACAATAACCCATTTTAGCTTCGTTGAATCTACCCAATTTAACCAAGATGATGAATGACCCCATTGCACACAACCCTACATGGCCTCCCATGCCCACGAATCTCCCTTAAGACATTCCAAATTTTGAAGGAAAGTAAGCGGAAGACCCAGGAAATAATGTCATGACTTTCCACCTGTGGTGCTCATCGAACAACATCATTGACGATACTATTCAACTGAGAAAATTTCAATGCACTTTGACAGGAGTAGCAACAAAATAGTATGTGGACCAACACTCTGTTGCACATGGAACCTTTAGTGCCCTCACCACTGCATTCCTAACATATTTTCAGTTACCCATCCACTATGATTCTAGAATGGAATAACTGACGCACTTTAGGGAAACCCCCACTGTCCATATCTCAGACCATCTCCATGAATGGCGAAAGCATTGTAGTTTATGTAAAGCCAAACTCGACGATTGGGTACTATTAGAACTGTTCCTGAAAACTCTTACTATAGAGATTTCGAAGGATGTGGCACAAAAAAAGCCCATATCCAAAGAGGGCGCCATAAGCAAGGCTCAACAGCTCAAACTGATTTATACGCAGTCGGGATATAATTACAATATCCTACCGAACGCCCCGTGCTTGAAAAATTATAAAGAGTTTCCAGGCACGTCGAACTCTGCAGACGGTCTAATTTGGTCATTGACCCAAAGTTACCTAGGCAGCAGCAGTCAAAACTTTGGTTACACGTATGATTCTACCCAGAATGTACCACAACTCGGTTTTCAAAGTAATCATATGCCTCTGCAAAATTTGAATAATAGGGCATTGTCGTATCACCATGGAGGACCCTATCCTCTAGCTCAGGGGACCCAGTACACAGATAGACATACTGACGTAAGAGCTCACCCCAAGCCACCATACACTAACCAGGGACAAGGGAACCTGATTGCCTCATCCTCCTGAGTCATCAGGCGCATCGATTACTGCAGACAGTTCAATTGGGTTTTTGACCCAAGGTCACCTAGGCAACAGTAATCTATATTCGGGGAATGACCAAATGTGTCGACTACTACAGACGGTTTGATACAGGTCTTTGACCCAAGATCACTTAGGCAGCAACAACACCCATGATACTTAGGGAGTCACTAGGTAGGTCGATTCTACAGACGGTTTGATCGTGTATTTTTCCCAAGATCACCTAGGCAGCAGTGGTACTATTGTACCTTAAGAAAACAATTCCTTGGCTGTGAAAGGAATCCGTGCTTAAGACATTAAAATAAATATGTCACAGAAATATGATCCCCGTTTATCCACCTCCGGAGCTCAATCAGTGAATGTTCAAAATCAAATACTGTAAACATCCCACAACGCTATTATCTGCTGATATAGAATGAAATTTTCAGAAGAAGAATGAAAGGAAAAAGCCCAAAACAATATGCTGCTGTACAGAATCTATCATCTCAAGCTCTAGAAGAAATAAAGAAAAGAACAGTTAAAATGAAGGAGCGCCTATTAAGGGTTTTAACTCCTGCTGCTTTGATACTTCATTTTATTCAAGGACTGAAAAAACATTATGTAAACTAGAAGACGAATCAATAACAAAAAATACTAGAAGTTTGCTTTTCATTTATCAATCATTTAAAAAATCCATACAAAGATCACTGTCTGGAGATCTGAAAACCGGAATCCTTTTCCCTCCCCCTTATTCTGCTTTTATATCTGCTATTTGATCTATCTAACTGTTATGATCAGTTTTAAAACTGATTCTTGAAAATCTGGGCATTAATTAAAATTACAAAAAGCTTGTTTTATATTATATATAAAACCCAAAAATTGAAAGGAGAGTTTAAAAACGCAAATAGTGCATTTTGGGTCCATACATTATATACATATCAACCCAATGACACAATCCACCCCATGGTTTTAAAACTAAAAACTACCTACGGAAATACTGTTGGCGACATGCAGATAACCTCGAGTGCGTAACGCTCCACTTGCTTGATTGATTTTGGTAAATAGTGGTTTCAATTAAATAATACGAGGGTGCCATTTTCGTAAACTCAGGTTGTTGTCCCCCGCAAGACCATTTGGATACGAGCCATGGTCAAGTAAATCGATTTAACTGACATATAAACTTGCTCCCAATACGCCTTTGGTGCTACCGATGATGTATGTGATAGAGTTTCAAGTACACGCTTGACAGCACGCGAGCAATAGTTGACGGAGACTAATCAGAACACCTTCTGAATTCATGTCTTCGAGTTTACGAGTCTCCCACATTTTGAATGAGAACATAATCTTGAGCCTATCTCTTGGTCGGATTTGTAGCAAACCAATCCACCAAGAAATGTGTTAACCACATAATATTTGAAGGCAACGTTTTGCGCTAAGTCACTAAGAGATGGCTTGATCATCTCTTTCATGTGAAGCAACTTGCACGAGTATTTGGTCTCGCAGAAGCATGGCCCTGCACCAGAGAATCGCCCAACTTATTCAGCAATTGGTTTTGCGATTCTGAGTGGGCATAAACTCCATTGCATATTATGCGGAGAAGTAGCCAAGCAGCCATGGCTTTGCATAGATAGTTCTCTAACACTGCAACATTTACTCTCGTGCTTCCAGAAGGTATTTCCTTCCCTCTGTAACATTATTCTTCACTCCATAGCCATCCTGCAAGCAATGGCTAAGTTCTCGCATCGCATCGCCCTGGCCAAGAGCTGCTGCTTTTGCACATAGAACTACTCCTACTTTCAAATCCTTATCCTTCCTTGATCCTCCACTAACATTGAACTGTATAACAGCCAGAGAATGGAGAGCAGCTGGATGCGGTGCAATTGCAACCTCTGCCATCAAGGCCACACGAAACACGGCTACCCAAGGGCTTAATGAGGTGTCTCATCCCAAGTATGTGAGGCCTCCACGTTGCCGTAGAAGACGTTGGGTGCACATAACCTTAAGCGTAAGCACTCCGCTAACAAGATCGACGAGTTTGTCGAAGGAAATTTAAAGAGCTATCATAATAGATATCAAAATATCGTCATGAAGACTGTCAAAAGGACCGGCACAGTTTCGAGCCCTCCACTTTTACTTTACAATTTTCTCTGGATTTTGCCTCATTGGTCATTTCTGTCGTGAAGGTCTTATCGTGAATGTAATTCCGTCTGAGGGGGTTTGATAACACGCTCTCCTGGTCCGCATCTTTCAACTTTGAGAGGACACAATTACACTGAAGCCAGGGCGGACTCCAATCTGTGTCTTCGCAAACAAAAATATGACACTTTACTATAATTTTCTACAGGGAGCAGGAGTTGCAGTGAATAGCTATCACAATACGTATTTGGAGAAACATCACCACGTCTTCAATTTCTCTGACCTCAGAAATGATTTTGTTCATTCGCACTACAGAGATAGAAGAGGTCTAGCACTATTCGCGTCCTGATTTTTCACATTCCGGCTTCTATATTTTAAAACTTGTCGACCTCTCTTCATGAGTGCTGGCGGGCACTGTAAAATGTCTGAAAATCCATTCTATGATGAGATAAACCATGCAACAGGAAGAGAATTCTGTTGTGTGTCAAACACAAGAAAACTGTAATCCAGCTAAGCCCACTTGGAAAAGAGGAAAACACATGTCTGCTACATCTGAAAGTTGCCAGAGTTTTTCTGTCAAGATTATCAAGCAATGAGATATGGCCACTAATGTTAAGACCATTAAGACACACTGCTTACTTCCAATGCAGCCTTCTAACAACACACCTTTCCAAAGGATTGAAAGAATGTCATATGCCAAATGTCCCTTATTCACATGATAAAATAAGAACATGAACCACTATTTCACTCTCATGCCCATTTTTTCCTGAAAGACAGCTCGAATGACAGATTCTTTGAATACAAGGCTCTCCTCTGGCAGAATTATTAAATCTTTATAATGATGAGTAGATTCATGAGATTTGTTCAAATTAATCATCACCAGGAGATTGTCAATACCTCTCATTGCTTTAGAAAGATTAATTAAGAATGTCTTTTTGTTTGAAGAACCCTTTCCTAGTAGTTGTAACATGTCCTCTCTGAATTTGAAAGGAAAATTCTTTGTAATCTGACCATCTTTAAAGATTTTCCACAGTAATTGAGTATAATCTGATTAGATTTCCTGTAGAGTTGATGTATATCAAACAAAGCATAATGATCAAACGCAATATGAGTTCAAGAAAATACTTTCTGCTGTCAATTTTCGAAACTTCAATCCATTCAACCGTTCCATGTTTATCAGATAAGAGGTGACAAATTATATCACATAACAATCCATAAAACCAGGAACGAGAGAATTCTCCTTGAACTTGTTTCACTTCTACAATTGTTCTTCAGCAACCTTAAATTTCCCAGAGCTTCTCCCGACCTTTTGCTGAGTATAATTGTGCTACAACATCTGGCTCCAATTGGGGACAGTACTTTGGTAGCAAAGTGCTGAGAACTTGTAGATCAGTAGCCTTTATTGGGCATGGAGTCGAGTCAAACTGAATTTTCTCCCAATCTAAAATCTCTGAAAATTTCAAAACTTCTCTGAACCCTCCTTCTTCTAGGACTTTATTTTGAACTGAAAATTTTAAACTAGAAATACTGCAACTGGAAATGCTCAACTCCTGAGCTTATTTATGTACAACTCCTACATATATAAGCATGGTTGAACTTAATCAAGTAAAGTCAACCTTCCAATGGAACCAATCCAGCATCTTCTTGTCAGATTTAATACCCTCATACTGCTGAAATTTAAAAATCAAAAGAGGAATATACCATGAAAAATTTTCATATACAAAATTTTGTACATACCCTTGCATCAAAGCTTGTTGCTGACCGAAGAAATTTGTCATATATTCAGCAACTGGATCATAGAAATCATGAGACAAAATTTTAGTTACCTTCTTTTTTCAAACATTTTGCGGATGTAAACTTCTTTGAACATGGCAGTTTCCTTCATTGTTTGACTTTTCTGTCAGGCACTGTGTGTTAGGAACTTGGGAAGTAGAAAGAAAACCCAGGGAAATGAACTTTGCCTCTTCGATCCCCGGCAACGGCGCCAATTAATGTTGTACCTTAAGAAAACAATTCCTTGGCTGTGAAAGGAATCCGTGCTTAAGACATTAAAATAAATATGTCACAGAAATATGATCCCCGTTTATCCACCTCCGGAGCTCAATCAGTGAATGTTCAAAATCAAATACTGTAAACATCCCACAACGTTATTATCTACTGATATAGAATGAAATGTTCAGAAGAAGAATGAAAGGAAAAAGCCCAAAACAATATGCTGCTGTACAAAATCTATCATCTCAATCTCTAGAAGAAATAAAGAAAAGAACAGTTAAAATGAAGGAGCGCCTATTAATGGTTTTAACTCCTGCTGCTTCGATACTTCATTTTATTCAAGGACTGAAAAAACATTATGTAAACTAGAAGATGAATCAATAGCAACAAATACTAGAAGTTTGCTTTTCATTTATCAATCATTTAAAAAATCCATACAAAGATCACTGTCTGGAGATCTGAAAACCGGAACCCTTTTCCCTACCCCTTCTTCTGCTTTTATATCTGCTATTTGATCTATCTAACTGTTATGATCAGTTTTAAAACTGATTCTTGAAAATCTGGGCATTAATTAAAATTACAAAAAGCTTGTTTTATATTATATAAAACCCAAAAATTGAAAGGAGAGTTTAAAAACGCAAATGGTGCATTTTGGGTCCCGCCACTATACCCATATGCATTGACGACACAATCACCCATGTTTTTTTTTTTAAACTAAAAACCACCTACGGGGGGTACTGCTGGTGGCTTGTACGGAATAACCTCAAGGTGCCGTAACGCTCCATAGCCGTTGATTTTGGTAAATAGTGGTTTCAATTAAACCATCTACGGGGGTGACATTTCCGATAAACTCCGTTTAATTTATCCCCCCGCAAGACCATTGGATTTGAGCCAAAGGATCCAAGTCGTCGATTTAGCTTTGACATTATCTGCGCTTGCTCCCAATCTTCCACTGGTGCACAGTGATGTCTGTGATAGAGTTTCCAGTCCATAGCTTGACAAGCACGCGAGCAATAGTTGACAGAACCACATGCAGAACACCTTCTGAATTCATGTCTTCAGGTTTCTGGTCTCGCACATTTTGAATGAGAACATAATCTTAAACCTATCTCTGGTGGATTTGTAGCAAACCAATCCACAAGAAATGTGTTAACCACATAAATATTTGAAGGCAGCGTTTTGCAGCTAAAGTCACTAAGAGATGAGCAGTCATCTCTTTCAATGAGCCTTTGCACAGAGTACTGGTCACCAACAGAAGCATGGCCCCGCACCAGAGAATCGCCCAACTTATTCAGCAGAGACTGGCTTTGCAGTTCTAGATGGGCATAAGCTCCATTGCATATTATGCGAGACTGTCGCTTGGCATCAACATAAACCTGCATAGATGGTTCTCTAACAACCTCAGCCTCTCTTGCATTAGCTTCCAGAAGGTATTTCCTTCCCTCTGTAACATTATTCTTCACTCCATAGCCATCCTGCAAGCAATGGCTAAGTTCTCGCATCGCATCGCCCTGGCCAAGAGCTGCTGCTTTTGCACATAGAACTACTCCTACTTTCAAATCCTTATCCTTCCTTGATCCTCCACTAACATTGAACTGTATAACAGCCAGAGAATGGAGAGCAGCTGGATGCGGTGCAATTGCAACCTCTGCCATCAAGGCCACACCTGAAACCCTGTTCCTGAGGCAATAGAGGTGAATCATGCCAAGTGTGTAACAGGCCTCCCAATTGCATGCGTCTGAGGAAGCGTTACAGTTGCACAGAACCTTCTGCACGTAAGCATCGCGCTGACAAGATCAACATGAGAGTTTGTCGAAGAGCTGAGAGCTATCATAATAGATATCAAAATATTGTCATGAATACTGTCAAAAGGACCGGCGTAGTTTCGAGTCATAGGCAACAATAGTACCATGCGCATCAATTTTGCAGACGGTTTAATCGTGTATTTTTCCCAAGATCACCTAGGCAACAATAGTACCATGCGCATCTATTCTGTAGATGGTTTGATTGGGTCTTTGGCCCAAGGACACCTTGGCAACAGTAATCAATACCTTGGATACTCATACGATTCTACTTAGAACATATCACAACCTAGCTATCATGAAAGTCACCCCAGCACTCAGGGACAAGGGAATTAATATCCCCCATTCCCCACACATAATGGACCACTGGCATAATGTAATGTGTCGGTAAATCTAGTGCAACCCTTCCTAGGCTCATCAACAACCATACAACCAGGAGAACTATGAAAATAATCCAAAAGCTGCAAAAAGAAGCCAAGTAACAAAAAAAAGGGGAGATCTTGGATAGGGGGCAGTAACCAGGAACGCCCCCCATGATCTCAGTCTAGGGGCAACCCCAATCGAAATAAAAAATAGGAGCCAAGTAACAACTCCCAAAGGAAAACTAGAGCTTAGAGTATCTGATCATGAAACTGAAAGAAACACTATGGTCAACACTCCAGAACACCCAAGGTGGTGCCATACATTCGCACCCCCAAAAAAATAATTCTTCAGTGTCGACAGGTATGCTCTCTCTCATCTTCTTTTTTAAGCACACGTCTTTAAAATAATATTTGAATAAAAAATATGCTTTCACTTGGGGTATTTGTTTTTGAAAGTAGTATGCAAACCATCCAAAACTCCATCCACTGAAATTTCTAGAGTAGGTATCATTCTACCCTCAACATGATAGAGTCCAAGAAAAAATCTGCATATCCTGACATCATTTTTCCATCAGTAATCAACCATTGGTTCCACATATCCGACCATGTTTATTGATGCAGGGGAATTACACACTAGCTAGCAATGTAGGAGTTTTGTCCACATGTTGTGGCTATGGGGGTTCGAAATCATCTAAATTGTAAACAGCTAGGTGTCAGTACCTCAGCTGACTATAGTATTTAGATCAGTTAGAGTCGTAGAAGTCGAATAGTTCAGTTAGTCTATCTGTCATATTTCAGTTAGTTGAATTATTTTAATTAGGCTGTTGATTTTCTAAAACGGTCCTCACAGAGGAACCAAACAGAAAAATGTTCATGTATATAAATGTAATCCCTCGGATGTATATAGAGAGCAGAGGAGAAGAAGAGGGGGGAGATTTCTACAATCAAATCTGTGTGTTCACAATTGCTTCCAATTAAATGATTTCAGTGCACATTGCCATAGAGTCGTTTTGAGTCCTTAATCGTGAAGAAATTGTTTGATTGCGAGGTGATTGAGCTCTGTGCATGTATAATTGAACTACTGTATAAATTCCACATATCTCTGTCTATTGTTTTCTCAATATTTACCCGAACAACCCTGCGAATTGAACCACGCAGGCGAAGCCTGTGTAGAGGATTCATGGTTGCGAACACAAAAAAACTCCCGAGATCGAGTTGTTTCTTTCGGAACCTGAACCGAGGATTAGACGCGAGGTAAAGAACCAAAGGGAATAGTGGAACCTGACTCAACCGTGGGTTGGTCACTGTTCAAAAACCACGAGTGGATTTACAAAGGCGGGTTTCCCATATCGCACCACTTTTGCGGAGTAGGCAGTATTTTCTAAACGCGAGCGATTCCATAGGGTAAGCGACACGTGGCGAGGTGGACCCCCGGAAAACCACCATTCAAAGTGTGCCATCGCACGTTATCATTCGAACAGGGGAGACGAGCGATATTGCCGAGAGCCGTTGATTTGGGAAGGGGCCATCGGACGGTGGTTGTTGGATAAAGATGCGCGGAAGATAACTGGTACGGTGCGTGCGTTTGATTGGGCCATCGATCATAGAGGTGGGGCCCGAAGCCATGATTTTTTATAAGACATTTGGTTAAAAGGCGTGGAGTATTAATATAAAGTCCGAAAGAGTTAAATATTTGTTATAAGGTTCGAAGATATAAATAAATTTCCAGGAAAATAAAGAACCACGTGGGGGGGTAAACTAAGGAAAATGCTGACAGAGCGATTGTAGTAAACTAGCTATCCTTAGGGGTCCAAAATTCAGTTTTTTTGCGTCATTTGTGGTATCAGAGCTGTTGTTTGAAGTTTTTTTGTTGACATGGCATTCCGAGTTGGTAGAGGTGCTGGCAGAAGGAGACCTGTTTCCAACGCTGAGGTGTTGGGGATGTTGCAGAGGGTCGAGGCCAGAATGCGGATGCCATGGAGCGAAGACAGCCCGTAGATCTTGAAGACACCAGCGAGCCAGAAATAGAAGAAGCTGAAGTAAATGTTGAAATTCCTCCTGACATGAGGCTCCTTAGAACTGTTCTGGGGTCTGCAGTTAAGCCTAGAATTGAAGTGTTGAGTTATGCAGGGGGAATGAATCTAGAAGAACTACTAGAATGGATTAATGAAATGAACAAGTGCTTCGAATATGAAGAGATAAGCGAGGATAAAAAGGTCAAGTTTGTGGTGGCAAAGATGAAAGGACATGCTGCACTTTGGTGGGATGGAGTGCAGGCAGAAAGGAGGAGAGTTGGAAAGAAACCTATCAAAAACTGTAGAAATTTGTTGAATAACGAATAATTATCCACCGAGACTATCCTGGTCACATACTATTTGAACTTCATACACAACACATAATCTCTTCCACTCAACTCAACTCAGATCAACTCAGATCATCACACATGCGGAAATAAAATCAAGCGATAACACATCAAATCATCATACACATTAACACAGTATGTATGGGGAAAGCTTATAGCTGAAAACCCCGCAGCTATTGTGTATATTATAATGGAGAAATCAAGCAACAAACTCAGTACAATACTCCTCACAAGTACTCAAGATTTTCATGTCAGCTACTTCTCACAATATTTTCAATAATGTCAGCGGGCATCATTCAAAATCCTGCCCACTTCAACTCGCTTGCCTCTATTGTGATGTTTCAAAGCTAAGGGATGGCCTCTTTATATAGATAAACCACCAGCCTGAACTGCACAATCCTCATGGGCTTACTCCTCCTATCTGTGTGTTGCAAATAGCAACAGTATAGTCACAACTGATAGCTAACTCCACCCTTTCATCTACCTCTTTCACTAGTCTCCACTGAACTGATCATACACTGTAGTGAAATGATGTGTTCTTGAGTTGAATAATGAGTTACTAATTAATGAATTAAATAATATTTAATTCACTCCACTCATAACTAATTGATTAGCTAATTAAACTAATCTCAACTAGTTCAACTAAAATAAACAGAACACAACTTTACTATCTGTCTCATTAACTCCTCCAAACTTCTGCCACTGAAGTCCAACTAAAGTCAACCATGCATGATGCCATCAAACCCTTGGGAACCACGTGATTCCTCTGTTAGATGCATGAGCCACTTCCAAGGCTCGAACTGAAGTGCTCCAAGAGAGTAAACTGCTGTTTATAGTCCAATTATTATTAAGGGTAAATAATATTTGACTTCTCTGTTTTTAGGAGAGGCAGTCTAAAAATAGCCTTCGACCTCTTTGACCTAAAAAATAGAGTCTCATCTATTTTTACCAACATGACCAATGCTCCAAGAATCTCAAACTGGAATCCATATGTCTAAAAATAGACATAGTCTAAAAAATAGATTTTGCGCCAGAATTTGCCTGCGGGCCCACTTAGTGAAGGCGACTTCATTTCACTAAGCTCCATCATCTTGCTGCATTTTCAACACTCCCTCTCAGCAAGATATGGATTATCTGCAACCCCTATCCTGCCTCTGTGGAATTCGAACTTGCTCCTGGTGAGCGCCTTCGTCGGGATGTTGGCATCCTGATCCTCCGTGGGAACATATGAAAGCATCATGATTCTCCGCTGAACACAAAAAAATAGACTTTGCGCCGGAATTTGCCTGCGGGCCCACTTAGTGAAGGCGACTTCATTTCACTAAGCTCCATCATCTTGCTGCATTCTCAACACTCCCTCTCAGCAAGATATGGATTATCTGCAACCCCTATCCTGCCTCTGTGGAATTCGAACTTGCTCCTGGTGAGCGCCTTCGTTAGGATGTCGGCATCCTGATCCTCCGTGGGAACATATGAAAGCATCATGATCCTCTGCTGAACACAATCTCTGATGTGATGGTACCTGATGTCGATATGTTTGGACCTATCATGAAATACTGGATTAGCCGAGAGCTTGATGCAGCTCTGGTTATCACAGTAGATCACTGTAGGCTCCAAATGCAACCTGAACAAAACTGCGAGGATCTTCCTCATCCAAATAGCCTCACATGCAGCCAAGCTTGCTGCCATGTACTCGGCCTCTGCTGAACTGAGTGCCACGGATCTCTGCTTCCTGCTGTACCAGGAAACTGCTGTCGACCCAATGCTGAAAACTCCTCCGGAAGTGCTCTTCCGGTCTGTTGGGCTCCCTGCCCAATCTGCATCAGTGAAACCAGAAAGCTTCACTCCATCCTCCTGTCTGTACCATAGACCATATCCCGATGTGCCTCTGATATAGCGCAATACATGCTTGCCCGCCTTCCAAAAGAGCTTGTTAGGCTTAACCATAGCTTGCGAAAGCTGGTTAACTGCATAGCATATATCGGGTCGTGTATTGACCAGATACATAAGCGACCCCACCAACTGTCGATAGACAGTGGCATCCACTACCTCCGCTGAAGTAGCATCCTCCTTCCTCCAACCACCAGGAAGAGGAGTGTCAACAGGCTTGCAGCCTTGCATGTTGAACCTCTCCCGAATCTCTCGGGCATACTTTCCCTGAGAAAAAAACAGTCCTCCGCTGCGCTGCCAAATCTCCAATCCCAGGAAATAATGAAGGATGCCCAAGTCCTTCATCTCAAACTCTCGTGCAAGATCCTCCTTGCATGAAAGTATCAACTGCTCATCGCCAGTCAAAATCAGATCATCTACATACAGTACGATGATCAACAGCTTCCCTTCCACCACAATCTGGTACAGGTTTGGATCCGCCTCACTCTTGGAGAATCCAAGCCCGGTGAAGTAGCTGTCTATCCGAGTGTACCAAGCACGAGGTGCTTGCTTCAGCCCGTATAGTGCTCTCTTGAGTCGGCACACATGCGACTCACTGCTGAAGATCTCAAAACCTTCAGGCTGCTCTATGTACACCTCTTCCTCAATAACTCCATTGAGGAACGCAGTCTTCACATCCATCTGATGAATGTGACACCCCATCTGCGCTGAGAGAGCAAGGATCGTCCGTATGGAAGAGTACCTTACGACAGGTGCAAAAGTCTCCTCATAGTCAATCCCCTCGATCTGTGAGAAGCCACGGGCGACAAATCTCGCCTTGTACTTCTCCACACTCCCGTCAGCCGCCTGCTTCACCTTGTAGATCCATTGCGAACCTACAACTGATTTCCCAATCGGTCTTGGGACAATCTCCCATGCACTGTTCCTGATGATCGAATCATATTCTTCGATCATGGCATCAACCCATGCGGGTTCCTCCACAGCTTCCTCAAAAGAGGATGGCTCTGTCACAACACATTGACTCATAAGAGCCATGTATCCAGTGTACCGATCCGGTGACTGTCTCTGTCTGCGCTGTGCTGGAGGTGGTCCTACAACCTTCTCTGCATCCCGAGCCAGTCGCTCAGCTTCTGTAGTGCGCATGCGCCCTCTGATGGTTGGCGCTGCCTGGGTGGTTTCTTCCACCTCCTGAACCTCCTCTTGTGGCTGATCCACATCCGGAAGCTCCTCCTTAAGAACTAACAGCTCCTCATCTGCATGCAAGTGTAGCTCCCTCTCAAGCGAACACTGCATGGCTTTCTCCTCCTGAAATTTTATATCCCGTCGCACAACAGTCTTGCGACTGTCTGGCACATACACCCGATAGTTGTGAGGTGTATCGGTGTACCCCACAAATATTCCAACTTCAGCAGTTGGATCCAGCTTCCTTCTCGCATCCTTCGTCACATGCATGTAGACAGGAGATCCGAAAATCCGCAAATGGGAAATATCGGGCCTCTTGCCAGAATAAGCCTCCTCTGGTGTACTCATGCCAAGAACCTTGTGAGGACAACGGTTCTGCACATACACTGCTGTATTGCATGCCTCGGCCCACAAGTGAAGGGGTAGGCCCTGATCATGCAACATCGCCCGTGCAGCACCCACGATCGTTCTGTTCTTCCGCTCAGCCACCCCGTTCTGCTATGGGTTATGGGGTGCGATGAGCTCTCTCCGAATCCCTTCTGCGCTGCAGAACTCCTTGAATTCAACTGAGATGAATTCACCACCGTTATCACTCCTTAGAGCAATCACCTTCTTCCCCGACTCCTTCTCGACCAGTGCTTTAAACTCACAGAACTTCACGAATGTATCGCTCTTCTTCTGCATGAAGAAGATCCAGCACTTTCGAGAGAAATCATCAACAAAGATCACATAATACTTGTGCTTTGCTGTCAAAGCAACTGAGAAAGGACCACACACATCTGTGTGAACTCTCTCAAGGATCGTCGTGGCGCGACTGTCCTTCTCGTGAAAGGTGGCTTTCACATACTTCCCTAAAGTACACCCCTTGCACTGATCTGACTGCGCAAGAGTGCCCTTAGGAAGCCCAGTAGAAATCTGCTGCAGAATCTTCAAATCTCCATGGTGAAGGTGGCCCAATCTCCTGTGCCACAGTTCACCCTCATCATCTCGGCTCACCACTTCTCCCGCCTTGCATGCCATAGCTGCGCAGCCATCTACCTGCAACTAATAAAGGTTCTTGGTTCGAACCCCTATCTTCCGGGTCTCTCTAGTAGTCTTACTACGCAGGAAGGCTTTTCCTTCGCTGAAGACCACATCATACCCCTTATCCTCCAACATCGCCACGGAGATCAAGTTCTTCTTCAATCCAGGTACATGCATGACATCCTTCAATACAAAGGGTTTACCAGACTCCCTCTGAAAGGATATGGTACCGATACCAGTCGCACTGTATCTACCATCATCGCCCATCTCGATGTGCACACCCAAGTCTTTGTCCTCCAGATCTGAGAACAAATCCCGATCTCCCGTCATATGAAATGACGCACCGCTGTCCAAGAACCACACCGATCCCATCACACTTGAAACCAAGCATGCGATCAGTGAAAAGTCAAGCTCGAACTGTGAAGCCAAAGCTTCTCCATCTGCATATCTTCTCGCTTGCTTGTTCTTCTTCTTCTTTGGAAAATTGGTAGCATAATGTCCGTGATCATGGCAGTGAAAACACTTCACTTTCACCATATCCTGCTTCTTGCCCTTTGCACCAGAATGAGAGGTTTTATTACCCTTCCCCTTCTTTGCTTTGGCAACCAAAGCGCAGTTTTCTTCATCAGCTCCCTTTGATGAAGATCCATCTCGAGTAGTCCTCCTTATCTCCTCCTGCATGAGATCCGCCCAAAGGCGCTCCCATCCCGGCAGCTTCTCCCGGCCATTGACACTATCTTGATATGAGTGCCAAGCCTTCGGAAGACCAAGGAGAGCCAGGTCGACCATGTCCTCGTCTTCGACAGTCACCCCCACACTTCCCAGCTCATCTCTGCACTGAGTGAACTTCGTGAGGTATTTGGCGATACTGTCGCCCTTCTCCATCTTGATGTTCCTGAGCTTATCTTTGAGCGCCAGCTTCCTTTGGTTGCTCTTACTCTGGAATATATCCGTCAAAGCTTTCCACATTAAATATGGAGTAGCCTTTCCATGCAGGCTGGATACAATATGATCCTTGACGCCCTCCAACAGGATCCTTCGACACTTCGCCATGTTCTTTTGCCATGCTTCGACTTCAGCAGGATCAGTGAGCTTTTGGAAATCCGTATCTATGAACTCCTTCAGATTTCCACATTAAATATGGAGTAGCCTTTCCATGCAGGCTGGATACAATATGATCCTTGATGCCCTCCAACAGGATCCTTCGACACTTCGCCATATTCTTTTGCCATGCATCGACTTCAGCTGCATCAGTGGGTTTTTGGACATCCGTATCTACGAACTCCTTCAGACCATTATCTTCTAATACTGCCTCCATGCGATCCTTCCATGCAACATAATTTGAACTTCCTTCAAGAGCCTATTCGAGTCGCAAACCGTTGAAAGAAATTTTCAACACTGGCACCAAGAAAACAAAACTGCTGCAAAATTTCGAATTCCACCTCAAAGCTCAACCGCTCTAGATCGTGAGAACAAATTATTTCTAGCACAGAGATCGACTGCAGGGGGCGTTTACCAGACCTTTCACTTTCCGAAGAAAGATGAATCCGGAGGCTACCTGGCCCGCATGCAGACTCTGTCTACCGAAATAAGTTTGTAATCACTGTGATGATCAATCTCTGCTTCAATAGCTCTGATACCATGTAGAAATTTGCTGAATAATGAATAATTATCCACCGAGACTATCTTGGTCACATACTATTTGAACTTCATACACAACACATAATCTCTTCCACTCAACTCAACTCAGATCAACTCAGATCATCACACATGTGGAAATAAAATCAAGCGATAACACATCAAATCATCATACACATTAACACAGTATGTATGGGGAAAGCTTATAGCTGAAAACCCCGCAACTATTGTGTATATTATAATGTAGAAATCAAGTAACTAACTCAGTACAATACTCCTCACAAGTACTCAGTACTTTCTCATACAGTTACTCACAATCTAGCTCAGTTTTGAACAGGTTATTGGTTCAAAACTCACCGCCAATTGCCTTGCCTCTATTGCGTGTTTCAATGCTATGGGATGGCCTCTTTATATAGATAAACCACCAGCCTGAACTTCGCAATCCTCATGGGCTTACTCCTCCTATCTGTGTGTTGCAAATAGCAACAGTATAGTCACAACTGATAGCTAACTCCACCCTTTCATCTACCTCTTTCACTGGTCTCCACTGAACTGATCATGCACTGTAGTGAACTGATGTGTTCTTGAGTTGAATAATGAGTTACTAATTAATGAATTAAATAATATTTAATTCACTCCACATAACTAATTGATTATCTAATTAAACTAATCTCAACTAGTTCAACTAAAATAAACAGAACACAACTCCATTATCTGTCTCATTAACTCCTCCAAACTTCTGCCACTGAAGTCCAACTGAAGTCAACCATGCATGATGCCATCAAACCCTTGGGAACCACGTGATTCCTCTGTCAGATGCATGAGCCACTTCTGTAGCTCGAACTGAAGTGTTCCAAGAGAGTAAACTGCTGTTTATAGTCTAAATATTATTAAGGGTAAATAATATTTGACTTCCATATTTTTAGGAGAGGCAGTCTAAAAATAGCCTTCGACCTCTTCGACCTAAAAATAGAGTCTCATCTATTTTTACCAACATGACCAATGCTCCAAGAATCTCAAACTGGAATCCCCGAACCATGCTCCATATGTCTAAAAATAGACATAGTCTAAAAATAGACTTTGCGCCAGAATTCGCCTGCGGGCCCACTGGTGAAGGCGACTTCATTTCACCAAGCTCCATCATCTTGCTGCATTCTCAACAAAAACTGGACCAGAATGATGGCTAAATTAAAAGGTAAATTCTTGCCTAGTGATTATCAGCTGACATTGTATAAGAAAATGCATAACCTGAGACAGAGGTTGCTGACAGTAAAAGAATACACAGAGGAATTCTACAGAGTAAGCATAAGAGCTGGGGAATTCAAAGACACACCAGAGAAGACTGCCAGATATGTGAATGGTCTCAAGCTGGAGATCCAAGATGAGATTGGTCTCTTGTCTCCTAAGACAGTGGAAGAGGTCTACCAGATGGCCTTGAAAGCAGAGGAGAAACTCTTGAGGAAACAGTCTGCCAAGAAGAGAGGTACTTTCCGTGGAAAGGGAAGTCAGGGTGGTAGAGGAAAGCTTACTACACCCAGGGATGGAGCTAATAGTAGCTCACCTCAAAATGTGTCTATAGAGGATGATGCAAGGGGAAGAAGGGGTCCTTACAGAAAAAAAGGAAGAGGAGGCAGAGACAGAGGCAGAGGTAGAGAGTTGAGGTGTTATAGATGTCAACAAGTGGGACATAAGCACTATGAGTGTCCAGAGAACGTGTGTACTGGACCAAGAAATGTTGTTGTTGCCCAGGCTAGAGAAGAGGTATAAATTGAAGAAGAAATTCTTCTAGAGAGGGGAGAGTCCTTGGTGGTCAATAAGGTCTTGTTGAAGCAAGCCAAAGAGGTCACTGAGCCTGCACAAAGGAAGAATTTGTTTAGGAGCATATGCAAAGTCCAAGGGAAATGCTGTCAGCTAGTCATTGATAGTGGCAGCACAAACAATCTGGTTTCCACTGAGGTAATAGAAAAGTTGAAGTTGAAGACAAGGGAGCATCCAACTCCCTACAGGGTGTCCTGGCTACATAAAGGGCACCAGCTGGTTGTAAAGGAGCAATGTGAGATAGATCTACAAATGGGAAAATATAAAGATAAGGTCCTGTGTGATGTAATGCCCATGGATGTGTGTCATATACTATTGGGCAGACCTTGGAAGTTTGACAGAGCAGCAGTGCATGATGGCAAGAAGAACACTTACAAGTTATTCAAAGATGGGGTACATCATACATAGATACCCATGGAAGAAGGAGAGCCATCCAACAGAGTGATTGATCCAAAGACCTTGTTGCTGAGCGGGAAGGAATATTTGCGGCAGATAGAATAATAAGAGGTAAGTTTTTCTTTATTTTGCAAACCTAAAGTAGTTCTTACTTCTACAAAGATTTATGATTTGCCAGTAGAAATCCAAGAGATGTTAGATGATTATTGTGACATTATTGTGGATGATTTACCTGATGAGCTGCCACCTGTGAGAAAGATCAGCCATCAGATAGATTTTATCCCTGGTTCAAATCTGCCAAATAAGGCAGCCTACAGAATGACTCCCAAGGAAAATGAGGAAATCAGGAGACAAGTACAGGAGTTGGTGGACAAGGGGCTAATCAGAGAAAGTTTGAGCCCATGTGCAGTACCAGCAGTATTAAGCCCAAAGAAGGATGGAGGCTGGAGGATGTGTACTGATTCCAGAGAAATCAATAAGATCACAATCAGGTACAGATTCCCTTTGCCCAGATTTGAGGATTTGATGGACTATTTGAGTGGTGCTAAATATTTCTCAAAGATAGATTTAAAGAGTGGATACTATCAGATTAGAATAAGAGAGGGTGATGAGTGGAAAATTTCCTTTAAAACAAATGAAGGACTGTATGAATGGATGGTAATGCCTTTTGGGTTGTAAAATGCACCTAGCACTTTTATGAGGCTTATGAATGAAGTATTGAAAGAATTCATTGGTAAATTTGTGATAGTGTATCTGGATGATATATTAGTTTTCAGCAGAACTAAAAAAGAACATTTAAGGCATCTTAATCATGTCTTGAAGAAGCCGCACCAAGAGAAACTGCTGATAAATTTGAAGATATGCTCATTCATGAAAAAAGAGTTGGTATATTTGGGTTTTGTTGTCTCTGCAGAAAGATTGAAGATGGACCCGGAAAAGGTTAAGGAAATTGTGGAGTGGCCTTCACCCAGGAGTGTTTTTGAGGTAAGAAGTTTCCATGGACTTGTCAGTTTTTATAGAAAGATTATAAGGAACTTCAGTAAGATCAATGCACCCATAATTGAAACAATAAAGAAGAGCAAACAACCATTTAAGTGGACTGCTGAAGTAGAAAGAAACTTTAAAGTTTTGAAGCAAAAGATAACAGAGAAGCCTGTTTTGATCCTGCTTGATTTTGCTAAACCATTTCAAGTAAAGTGTGATGCCAGTGGGGAAGCCATTGGAGCTGTGTTGAGTCAGGATGATAGGCCTGTGGCATATTTCAGTGAAATTTTGAATGACACCAGAAGAAAGTATTCCTCTTATGAGAATTTCCTGCAGGAGGACTTGTTATTCAGAAGAAGCCAACTGTGTGTACCAAAATGTTCCATGAGAGAAAGTTTGATCAAAGAGAAGCATAGTGGTGGACTTGATGGACACTTTGGTATTGATAAAAATTATGAGCAGCTGAGTCATTTCTATTACTGGCCCAAGATGAGAGCAGAAGTGGAAAAGTTTGTGAAGAATTGAAAAATCTGCCAGTATGCTAAAGGAAGGAGCCAGAATGTAGGATTGTACACTCCCTTGCCTATTTTAGACAGGCCTTGGGACATGGTGAGTATGGATTTTGTTCTAGGATTGCCCAAGAATCAGAGAGGGAATGATGCAGTCTTTTTTGTGGTGGACAGATTCTCCAAAATGGCGCATTTTATTCCATGCTATAAAACTATTGATGCCACCCATGTTGCTAACTTGTTTTTCAAGGAAGTTTTTAGATTGCATGGGTTGCCCAAGAGTATTGTTTCAGACAGAGACACCAGATTTGTGGGTCACTTTTGGAGGACATTGTGGAAGAAACTTGGTACCAAACTGAGTTTCAGCTCAGCTTATCATCCCCAGACTGATGGAAAAACTGAGGTGGTGTATAGGAGTCTGGGAAATTTGTTGAGAATTCTTGTGGGAGAGCATCTCAAGCAGTGGGATCATATTTTTCCCCAGGCAGAATATGCATATAATGACTCACCAAACAGGAGCACAGGGCAGAGTCCATTTCATATTGTTTATGGAATGCACCCCATAGGAGTATCAGAGTTAATAAATCTGGGAAAGGCAGAGCTAAGGAGTGCAGATGGTGAGGAATTTGCTTTAGAGATCCAGACCATACATGAACAGGTGAAACAACAACTACTAGGTAGCAGCATCATATACAAAAGCAGAGTGGACTTGAGCAGAAAAGAAGTTCATTTTGAAGTAGGAGATCAGGTTTTGGCACACTTGAGAAAGGAGAGGTTCCCAAGGAAGCAGTATAACAAATTGAAGTTAAGAAAGATTGGGCCATGCAAGATACTTAGAAAGTTTTCTGCAAATGCTTATGAGATTGAATTACCTCCTGATGTTGGAATATCTCCCATTTTTAATGTTGCATATTTGTACAAGTATGAAGACGATGGTGCAGAAGAAAGATCAGCAGACAGGGAACAGATTGAGTGGAAGGAACAACTACCTCCAGCACAACCATTGCAACCAGAGAAGATATTGGACAAAAGAGTGTTCAAAAGGACCAGAGGACAAGAGTAATTTTAGTACTTAATCAAATGGAAGGAAAAACCGGAGGAAGATGCCACTTGGATGAATGACGGAATGTTGCAAAATATAGGTAGATCAATGGAAGAGCTCATGGACAGGAGCCCATGAAGAAGATTTCCCTTGGGAGTCTGATGCAGGGGCATTAGACACTAGCCAGTAATGTAGGAGTTTTGTCCACATGTTGTGGCTAGAGGGGTTCGAAATCATCTAAATTGTAAACAGCTAGGTGTCAATACCTCAGCTGACTATATTATTTAGATCAGTTAGAGTCGTAGAAGTCGAATAGTTCAGTTAGTCTATCTGTCATATTTCAGTTAGTTGAATTATTTTAATTAGGCTGTTGATTTTCTAAAACGGTCCTCACAGAGGAACCGAAAAGAAAAATGTTCATGTATATAAATGTAATCCCTCGGATGTATATAGAGAGCAGAGGAGAAGAAGAAGGGGGAGATTTCTACAATCAAATTTGTGTGTTCACAATTTCTTCCAATTAAATGATTTCAGTGCACATTGCCATAGAGTCGTTTTGAGTCCTTAATCGTGAAGAAATTGTTTGATTTCGAGGTGATTGAGCTCTGTGCATGCATAATTGAACTATTGTATAAATTCCACATATCTCTGTCTATTGTTTTCTCAATATTTACCTGAACAACCCTGCGAATTGAACCGCGCAGGCGAGGCCTGTGTAGAGGATCCACGGTCGCGAACACAGAAAAAATTCCGAGATCGAGTTGTTGCTTTTAGAACCTGAACCAAGGATTAGACGTGAGGTAAAGAACCAAAGAGAATAGTGGAACCCGACTCAACCGTGGGTTGGTCACTGTTCAAAAACCATGAGTGGATTTACAAAGGCGGGTTGCCCATATCGCACCGCTTTTGCGGAGTAGGCGGTATTTTCTGAATGCGAGCGATTCCATAGGGCAAGCGACACGTGGCGAGGTGGACCCCCGGAAAACCACCATTCAAAGCCTGCCATCGCACGTTATCATTCGACCAGGGGAGCCGAGCGATATTGCCGAGAGCCGTTGATTTGGGAAGGGGCCATCGGACGGGGGTCGTTGGATAAAGATGAGTGGAAGATAACTGGTACAGTGCGTGCGTTTGATTGGGCCATCGATCGTAGAGGTGGGGCTCGGAGCCACGATTTATTATAATCCATTTGGTTAAAAGGCGTGGAGTATTAATATAAAGTCTGAAAGAGTTAAATATTTGTTATAAGGTTCGGAGATATAAATAAATTTCCAGGAAAATAAAGAACCACGTGGGGGGGTAAACTAAGGAAAATGCTGACAGAGCGATTGTAGTAAACCAGCTCTCCTTAGGGGTCCAAAATTCAGTTTTGTTGCGTCATTTATCATTGCCTCGCCCTGCACATGATAAACGTCCTTGTTGGTCGGTAGAGCCTTCCCTCCATGGAACTTGTCACCCACAATAGACCACATATCACAGAAAAAGTGACGCCATGGCCATACCAATTTAGTTCGAGAAGCACCTCACACTCATCCATCCATCATGCATAAGGTCAATTTTTACCATACGAGATAAAACCCCTTTCCCAAATGGTCAGGTTGTACAAGACGATCAAAAGCACACTACCCCTCCTCGCATTTGTTCCACCATACCTCCATTAGCATAATCCCATTTGTGATACTTTTTCATCCTCTTCATCAACCTCACACATGAGACAAACCAATGGGGCCCCCACCCTCAACAAAATACCTTCCTCACGTCATCAGTGAGTGAACACTTCAATGTTTTGGGGCACCCATCTCTATGTTTTGTACCAACCAAACCCCATTATTTTATTCTTTTGGTAAGTGTAAAAAGACCACAAATGGTGCACTACATCCTCCACCCACTCATTCATCTTTTCTCCCATGGCAGTAGTTCCTGAAAAACCTTGGTGAGAGTATCACACCCTCACACAAAAGCCACCATGACATTCATAACCAGTTTATACCCACCCTAGAAGTCCTACTGACTCCAGGGATTTCCCCATAAGAAATAGTTATGACTACCGCCAAGCTACTTATTATACTCTGACCTCGGGCCACTGAATCCCCATCAGAAATAGTTATGACTGCCTCCAAGATACTTATTATACTTTGACCTCGGGCCACTGAATCCCCATCATCAGTTTTCAATCACCCCTCGCCACCATGCCTATGTTAAACCCATCACATCCAGGATCTTGATCCTTCTTATCAGCAACCCCGTCGTTCGATTGAAGCTTCCTTTTTGTCAACTGCAACAAATATTTTCCAAAAAGGAAGCGGTACTTTGGATCGTCCCTCTCCATAAAAGGGGCATCCTCAGGTGGCATTGTGGGAGACATCGTTGCCCACAGATTTCATCGATCCTCCTGACATTCGACTACAACACAAGCTTTCATGTCAAGATGGTATCGTACCTTACAACCATTGCACTTTGATCAAATTCATCCAAGACCTGTGCCTCCATAAGTGTCTCGTTCAAAAATTCTTACATGGGAAGGTCCCAGCCAGCACATGTACAATGCGCAATTATATTCCATACCAAGTTTATGCATATGGGCACCACATTCCATTGTTGTCAAAGAAAAAAATGCCCCTAAGGGTGTCAAAAGTTGTCATTATCAGACAACAGATCACTACCATATTAGTGACACAGACAAAACATGTATCTATCAACTAGATTTGTTTAACTGGCCACAAAATTACGAGCATGGGACATGCTCGCCTCGTAGAATTTTTTTATATATTGTATTATATTTTCTTACAGGGGTCCCACAAGACATGGTCATTCTACGAACTGGTGCAGGGTGTCTCCAATTCCGAGCTATAGGTAGGTCTCTCTCTCTCTCTACGCACAATATACAAAAAAGAAACTATAATGTATTTTTGCTATACATTTATTCCTAGAGCTCACACATTAGGGGGAAACTGTTAACATTGGAAAATCATACAAGAAAATATGACATTAGTTAATGTCAGGCAGGAGGATTTACAGGGCTGAGAGACATTAGAGAATCTGGAAATTATTTAAAAATATCTAAGGTTTGAGGAAAAATAAAATTTGGACAAGTCATAAATTCTTTTGCAGGAAAAATCCTTCGATAAGAGAACCTTTGCGTGCCTTTTGACCCGAAAAGCACGCAATCCTGGGAGTGGTGGAAGTCACTTTCTGGGACCACAAAAATAATACTCTAGGAAATTGATTCCACACTTGAAGCTGCCTAAGGACAACCACCAAAGCCTCCTTAGGACATCGAGGGAGCACACAATGGAATAAATGTGGCACATAATGGAATCATCCCGCTATCTTGGGTAAGCATCCACAATGTACCAAGAGAGTGAAGGGGGATTTGAATTCTCCTATAAAAGGCCACCAAGAGATGAAAAATTTGAGAGCACATTGTTATGCTAGCCAGAATTACCCCAAGAAATACTAGTAGTGTGTGATTCGGAGCTAAGATAGAGGGGACTTAATTATTGGCCATCCAACAACTTCAATCCACCATAGTAGAGAGAGGGAGACTTTGTGCCGAGGCAAGCTTGGAATTAAATACATCCTTGCATCGAGACTTAGAACCCCAAGTTCTAAGGGCCCCTTGGCAGGCGGGTTAAAGTTTCATACTCATTTAATACTAGCACTCAATAAGAGGGGACTTAAGCGCCGCCATTTGGATTATTGTAGTTGTTTGACTCTGTTTAGAGCTTTGTTTTTATTTGCTTTAGTTTTAGTTTAATTTTTATGTTTGAATATGCATGCTATTTCTCTATCTAGTATGCTTATGTTCTAGCATGTTCCACTAACTTGCTTGACTCCATATATTTTCTTTTTGTGACCAATAACTTAAGTGGGTAAACTAAACCCCTTAAGTTGGTGTGATTCGTACATGCGTGCAAAAAACACACTAACACAATCATCATGAGCAGCCAGGGAAGTTCGGTGGCAGAAAGGTCTGGGTCAGGCTCCTAGGGTCTCTGCATACCCATGTATGGGGGATCGAGGGTGATCTCGACGAGTGTTGGAACAGGGTTTTCTAGCCTCAATTTTGTCGAGTTTTGTAATATTTTTTAATATTTATTCTAGCGCAGGGGGTTTGGGGTGGGTTAGAACCCCCAATGAATTGTAATGGGTCAAAAGGGTAGACCAAGGGTCCTCAAACCATGATTTGCGTACCATAGGATAACGCATGCTAGCATGATATAAATAGATGGATATGTCGAGTCTAGAGGGGTAGAAGAAGAAGTAATTAAGCTATATACAAACTTGTGGACATTTTTTGTTGATTTTCTAGGTAAGGGATCCTGTTAGTTGTGTGCACGTAGACATTGAGTCCTGATGTGTGCGAACCCCACTGGCTGTGTGCGCAGGCTAGTAGATAGAGTCTCTAAGCTGGATCTAAATGTTAATGAATAAGAAGACCCTTTATGAGTACTGAATCATTCAGTGTTATGATTATTAGTTGCGCACTGTGTTATTTATATCTGTTCACTGCATAATGATGATTGTTGAGGCACGTGGATGTGATAGTGTATAAGATGATAAATTCATATATTTGGTTAGATTTGAATGTCCTTCTTCGGTTGATATACTATTGCATAATTTATAAGCTCTGCTAGAGATATTCCGCTGGTACGCAGTTAAAGGGTTTCAGTATAGGGCACTGGTCTGGTCGATCTGGAAGGAATCACTTCAATTAACTTTCTCTCTCTCAGGGTGTGAAAACTTGGTTCCAACACCCTCCCATACTACTTCAGGTGACACCTTGGCCTACGCAAGCAGGACATTGCCAAAAGGGCTAGTAGTATATGGGTTTGTTGGAAAACCGTAAATTCACACATTAGGACCAATCCCCACCTCCTAGTATTTGGACGCAGAACTACATCAATGAACCAGGCATTGGATTATGATGGTTGAAGACTTTGTAAGGACGTTTAGACTAATGATATGTATTGAGAAACTTGATGAAGCCTTGTAGGATATAGCCACTCTGGTCTTCGGTGAGGCTTGCCCTAAGAAAGAATGTGTTGCACGAGCTTGGGATGTGCAGTTATAGGATATCATCAACTGTAGAAATCTGTCAATGGAAGCATGCGATGAAGATACCTAGAATATAATGATCAAAGAGTTAGAATGGGAACATGATCCATGTGGATATTGGTGGCCACCCGCCTATTCCACTTGGGGCCCCACCATTGTTTCTTTCAGTTTTTCAGTTTCAGCACAACTTACTATTTTTAGTAGTTTTTAGGGTCCTGAACTTCCAGAGCCATTTTGAGGCCCTAAACGACGTTTTTTGGAAAACTGGGAGTAACATGGGTCCATGGATCAATGTTGCTCACTCAAAATTTGTAGTCCTTGGATAGATAATTCTAACGAGGTATGGTTCACATTAATTGGAGATCGTATGCCAAAGTTACGTCCCCGGGAAGTTGAAACACCAATTTACCCAAACGGGGCCCATAGTTTTGGCGCTTCATCTCCTAGGGTTAGGGTTTTGGATGTTTAGGGTTTTCCATTGTTTCTAAATAATAAATATGCCCTGGAGCCTCATTGTAACTTAGTTCAGAGGCCTGTAGCCACCACATCTATTCTCAGAGATAAGCTACCAGTGCCTTAGCTATTTTATTTCCATTCTTCTGTTCTTTGATATTAATGAAATGAAGTGTTATTTCCACTGCTTCTTTGTATTTATGGTTATATGTGTATTCTGTTGCGTTCCTGCATAAATCCAGATTAGTGGTATCAGAGCAGTCTTCTTTTTCTCGATCCTTCTTTACATGTCCCCAACGACGTCGAGGTATAAGGATTTAGGGCTTGATCGAGTGGAACCTTGTAAATTTATGTATATGTTCTATGCTTGATGAAAATTTACTTTTATTATAGCAATCTCATAAACAGTTAAGTAAAATTTTGATATAACATACTAGTGGATCTATAGAAGACAAACCAGAAACAGAAGAATGTGTTGGTGCATTACGATGGTTAGCAGGATGCTTCAACCAGCAAAGTATTCTTGGTCAGCCAACCTAGAATGTGTCACAACAGTCCTCAAATCAGTCACCCAGCCAAATCAAAGTCAACCCCATAAAATTCAACGCTGTCCAGAAAATTCAACGCAGGGTAGAAGCAATAAAGTCAACGCAGCTCCAACTTCGGTCAACCTTTTGACCTCAATTTTTGTGCCAAAGTGTACAACCTTCCAAGATAGAACTCTCCACCAAAAATTAGCTAATTCGGACCATGTGTTGACCAAAGTCAACGCTAGTCAAACTTGCCCAGAAACCCTAACTACAAAAATTTCATCCTTTTTCCAGTTTCAGCAACTTCGTCCTTTTTACCTTGTGAGAAATGCTTCTCATATGATCATATCCAATAAGAGGAGGAGATGTGTGTGGATGAGAGTGAGTGAAATGATCTCCAATGTTGACTATATATATATATCCATCATTGAGGTGTGTGACACATCTACTGGGGGTGTAAAACCTTAAGGCCGACCTGCACATATTTGAAATTATTAAAAATAAATTCAAAATAAATGTTTCGCTCATCAAATTAAGATTAATTTTATATCGATCTTACATCTCTCCAAAAGAGGAACCCAATAAAAATATTGGTATCTTCATCTGAGCATCACAACATGGAGTTTGGACCTAGTTGTCCAATTTTAACACTCCCTCTCAACTAGGGAGAACTCCATCCACCTGTGAAAACAAACATCATGCGTCATTCTGTCGTAACTTGCTTTGCTGGCCTCTTTATTTCAGAACAGAAGTGGGTCAGTCACAAAGACATCATCCCCCGGCTAATAGATTCAGCCCATAGGTTTGAAACCTCTATCAGACTCACAAAGAGTCTCATACCAACCCAAAGTTGGTTTACCTGACCCGAAGTCATTTGGAGGTCTGAAACCTCACTATACTTGATCCCAGATCAAGTGGTTGGACCGTGCCATCCTATATAGAGAGTATGACAATCTCTGATGCGTCCATCACTCTTTGCTACTAGTCTCTAGCTTTTCCCACCTCATCGGCCAAATGAGAGGTACTTCCCATGAGCCCTGGACTTAATGGGTAGGATGCATACGGGGCACATATAATGAGAGGTGAACCAACTCAAACATCATAACAGTGGGGCAGAAGCACCACAAGGTTTGGCAAGCCTAGCCCCGTGAGTGCTTATAGCTCCGAGAAGCTATCCCCAAAGCCCCCTAGAGCTCCCAGAGCTCATCGTCCAACAGGACCCACGTCATAGGGTCATTCCATGATACCAAGAATCTCACGGAAGGTTAGGAACTTGACCTTCCCCAGGGGCTTTGTGAGAATATCCGTGACCTGCTCATTAGTTCCTATATGATCGAGCCTTACAGCACCTTGCTGTACCATATCCTGGATAAAGTGGTACCTGATATCATTATGCTTGGATCGATCATGGAAAACTGGATTCTCGGACAAGCGAATCCCACTCTGGTTATCACAGAGTATCACGGTGGTATCTAGCACATGTCCAAACAACTCCCTAAAGAGCTTTCGCAACCAAACTGCTTCACAATAGGCCATACTTGCTGCAATGTATTCGGCCTCTGCAGTGCTCAAAGCCACCGACTTATGCTTCCTGCTCATCCATGAGATCGAAGCATAACCAAGATTGAAGCAGCATCTCGATGTGCTCTTACGATCCACCACACTGCTAGCCCAATCGGCATCAGTATATCCAAGGAGTGTCACACTCCTGGTAGTGTATCTTAGCCCATGGTTTATTGTGCCCCAAAGGTATCTCAGAAGATTCCTGCCACCAACCCAGTGAAAGTGATGAGGATCAACCATTTGTTGACTCAAAGTGTTCACTGTAAAACATATATCTGGATGGGTGTTCACTAAGAACATTAGGGTCCCTACGAGTTGACGATACTTAGTAGGATTTGAAAATACGGGCCCAGTAGCGTTGCCACTCAAATTCTTGAAGTTGAGTTCCATTGTTGTTGACACGGACTTGCAGTCCACCATACCAAATATTTCCATAAGCTTCACAATGTATTTTCCTTGAGAAAGGAAAATCTCGCTAGGTCTCTGCCAGACCTCCAGGCCTAGGAAGTAGTGCATCAGTCCTAGGTCCTTCATTTCGAACTCAGCAGTGAGCTCCCTCTTGCTCTAAATAATGAGAGGGTCAGCACTTGTCAGGAAGAGGTCATCCACATACAGCACCAGGATGAGAGGCTTTCCCTTGAAAACCTTGAATTAAAGGTTCAGATCAGCATTACTTCAAGTGAAGCCTAGCTTCATCAAGTAGCTATCTATCCTCTTTTACCAAGCTCTGGGTGCTTGCTTCAGCCCATAGAGGGCCTTCTTCAACTTTCAGACATGGGTGTCCCTATCCTGGACTTCGAACCCCAGAGGTTGCTCCACATATACCTCTTCCTTTATCACACCATGCAGAAATGTGGTCTTCACATCCATATGATGAAGACTCCATCCTTGTCTAGTAGCAAGGGCTATATTAGATCAAATGGTGGTATATCAGGCCACAGGTGCAAATATGTCATCATAATATATGCCTTCCTTTTGAGAGAAGCCACAGGCAACGAATCTTGCCTTGAAATTTTCAGCACTTCATTCAGATCCATGCTTGATCTTGTAGAGCCATTTCGAGGTGACAACTGCTTTGTCCTTTGGTCTTGGAACCACATCCCGTACATCATTCTTCATAATGGATTCATACTCTTCATGCATAGCATCCTTCTAGACTTGATGCTTTACGGCTTCGTCAAAGGATCTAGGCTCATATTTTACAATAGTACTCATGGCTACTAGATACCCTTGGTATATATTCAAATTTTTGCTTTCACGGAATGTCCCTCTTGGGGCAGCATGTCCCTCATCATCCTTGAGAGTGTCCCTGAGCCATGATGGTCTCTTTCCTAGTGAAGGAGGTGGATCAATCGGGTCCATTGGTCCTTCAACATCAGGCATTATTTCATCCTTCGGTTCCTCTTAATTTCCAGGTCTTGGTTCATTATCTTCCTCAGATCTCGAAAGATTGAATACTTTCCTCAGGGAAGTATCTTCGTCAAAGGTGACATCGTGGAATATCTCCACTTCCTTTTGACCAGACACGTAGACTCTATAGGCCTTCGAAGTTTCACTATATCCCACAAACATTCCTTTCTTCCTAGAAGCATCCAACTTGCTCCTCTTTTATTTCGGCACATGAAAGTAGACGGTACATCCAAAAACTCTAAGATGTGAGACATTAGGTTTCTTACTAGAGAAAACCTCTTCGAGAGTTTTGGATTGTAGATAGGAATGCGGGCATCGGTTTTGTATGTACATGACAGTTTTCGCAGCTTCTCCCCATAGAAACTTTGACAGACCTTGGTCACACAGCATGGCACGGGAATCTTCCACAATGGTCCAGTTATTTCGTTCAACAACACCATTTTGTTCAGGAATATAGACAGTTGTGGTCTCCCTCTTAATGCTAGCTTCTCTGCAAAATTCCTTGAACTCATTTGACTCATATTCAGTGCCATTATCAGTTCTCAAAATCTTGATCTTTTTCGCTGTCATATTTTGCACCAAGGCTTTGAATGTACAGAACCACATGAAAACCTCATCCTTATTCTTTAAGAATTATATCTAGGTTTTGCAAGAGAATTCATCTATGAACGTCATATAATATGAACATCCTCCTAAGGATTTCACAGGAAACATACCAGATAGATCAGAATGGATCAATTCCAAGATATCAGATGTCTTTGTGACACTAGAGGAGAAAGGTCCCATTATATGCTTTCCTTCGGCAGAACCCTTACATACACCTTCATGATTATTTGGAAATTCGGGCATCCCTGTCACCACCTTCCTTGCTTCGGGAAGGGCTTTGTAGTGAAGGTGTCAAAACTTTCAGTGCCATAGTTTAGTCTGTCGAATGCTCCTAGCAGACTTCCTCCAACCTGGTAGAGTGTATCAACTCTAAACCCTATCGATATAGCTTCCTTGAAGCTCTTCTTCCACATGAGCACCTTTCCATTAGTGAATGCCACATTGAAACCTTTGTCTTCCATGGCTGATATAGACACAAGGTTCTTCTTCAAATTTGGTATGTAGAGTACTTCCTGCAAGTGAAGGACTTGTCCTTGAGACAAGTGGAGGGTCACAGTCCCTGTCCCTTTCATGGGATATGTGGCATTATCTCCAAGGATATTTTCCAGATTAGTATCCTTCTCAATCATATCAAAAATTTCTTCCTTGAACCCAATGATATGCCTTGACGCACCACTATCTATCAACCAGACATCCATAGTGTTGGGTGGGCATGTAACAGAGAGGGAAGATACAAGAATGTATTCATTTATTTTATCAACAACATGTGATTCCTCATACTTGGAGTTTCTTGACCTTTTGAAAGGTTGATTACTTCCGCTAGAGGAAGCCTTCTTTTTTCCCTTGAACTTGTTGTTCCTTTGATTTCCATTCCTCCAATTGTTGTTGTTGTCATCACTATCAAGAGAATCCTTCTTGAAAGGACATTCTCTATCATAGTGACTAGGCCTATGACAAGTGAAACATTTGCCCTTATTTCCTTGGGCCCCTGCTTTTCCCTTATTCTTCGGACCACCAAATTTCTTCTTTCTAGAATGAGCAGCGTATGCAACATTTCCTCCATTTCCATACTCCTTCATTATTGATTCTTCTTGAATGCATCTTGACAGTACTTTGTCAAAGTCAGGTATCACATTATTATTTAGAATGGTAGTGTTGAACACATGCCATTCAAATGAGAGCCCTCCAAGTGCGGTGAGTACCATCTCTCGATCAACTATTGTCTCCCCAATAGCTAGCAGATTGTTCCTGATTTCAGTCAGCATCAGAAAGTATGATTGGACAGAATCATCCCTGCCTTTCTTCAGATTCTTCAATTGATTTTTGAAGAATAGTTGGCCTTGAACATGAGGATCAATTTATCATACATCTCTTTGGATGTGCCCAACTCAGAGATGTAGGCCACCAGGCTTTTATGAATGGATTCCCTGATCATCAGCTTTGCTTTGATCTCCCCCTTCTTGTACTTTGTTTTGGCAGCAGCAGTAGCAGTGGATGGAGGTTCTTAGATTTTACCCTGCACATAGTCCATGACATCTTGGTCTTCCAATTTGAGATCCAATATCATTTTCCAAGCATGGAAGTCATTCTTTCTAGTCATTTTGTATTCCTCCTTGAAGCTATAGCTTGTGCAAATCATTATCCTCTCCAGTGATTGCTACAAATAAGGCTTGTCTTCACCTCAGATCCGATACCATGTAAATTTATGTATATGTTTTATGCTTGTTTCAACTTTAATTTTATTACAGCAATCACATAAACAATTAAGTAAAATGCCGATAGAACATACCAGTGGATCTATAGAAGAAAAACCAGAAACAGAAGAATGTGTTGGTGCATTATGGTGGTTAGCAGGATGCTTCAACCAGCAAAGTATTCTTGTTCCACCAACCCAAAATGTGTCACAATAGTCCTCAAATCAGTCACCCAGTCAACTCAAAGTCAACCCCAAAAAATTCAACACTGTCCAGAAAATTCAACAAAGGGCAGCAGCAATAAAGTCAACACATCTCCAACTTAGGTCAACCTTTTGACCTCGATTTTTGTGCCAAAGTGTACGACCTTCCAAGATCGAACTCTCCACCAAAAATCAGCCAATTCAGATCATGTGTTGACCAAAGTCAACATTGGTAAAACTTTCCCAGAAACCCTAACTGTAGAAATTTCGTCCTTTTTCCAGTTTCAACAACTTCATCCTTTTTCCCTTGTGAGAACTGCTTCTCAGATGCTCGTATCCAATTAGAGGAGGAGATGTGTGTGGATGAGAGTGAGTGAAATGCTCTCCAGAGTTGACTGTATATATCTCCATCATTGAGGTGTGTGACACATCTGCTGGGGGTGTAAAACCTTAAGGCCGACCTGCACATATTTGAAATTATTAAAAATAAATTCAAAATAATTGTTCCGCTCATTAGATTAAGATCAATTTTATATCGATATTACACCTCTCCAAAAGAGGAACCCAATAAAAATATTGCTATCTTCATCTGAGCATCACAAATTTAAGTTTGGACCTAGTTGTCCAATTTTAACATTTGCAAGATCAGCCTCGCAAACCCCGATGGATGCCCATGGGGGACGAAAAGAAAGATGAGGGAGCAGGAGATCCTATCAAAATATTACTAGAGGAGGCTCTTGAAAAACAAAGGAACGTGATGATGGATAACTTTTCCCAGATCCTTCAATGACTGCCCACCGACGGTGCATCTGCATCTAGCAACCACTCTGGAGGCGTGACTCCCTTTAAGGTACAAGTAAACTTTGACATTCCCATATCTGAGGGTCAAATGGATGCAGATGCCGTAGATAGATGGTTGAATCTATTCAAAGGATATTTCTCAGTTCATGACTTTTCCGACTGAGAGAAGATTTTTTTTTCACTCCTCAAAGCTACCACCCATGTCAAGGACTGGTGGGAAACGTACTGTGAGAAAAAGGATGAGACAGAACCCTCTTTGTTCTCATTTGTACCCACTTGGAATTCTTTCCAAGATGCCATCAAAGAACAATAATATCCTGTGGGGAGCTATGAGGACAAGTACATACAATGGACCACGCTGGGGCAACAAAGGGATCAAGATGTGCATGAGTTAACGAATATGTTCCGTAGCCTGCGTACAACATTGGGTATCAAAGGTTCAAAGAAACATTTGGTGCTAAAGTATCGTATTTGCCTGCATAGATACATTCAGGAAGAAATGGAGTTCCTCGACATCTCCTCTCTTGGTACGACATACTGGTATGTTGTCAAGATTGAGCAAAAATTCAAACAGAAGAGGTGAGACTTTGGATCTGCGAATCAAAAGCAAGGGAAAGGTGCCCCTAAACCGTAGAAAAAAGGACAAAGCCAAGGCATGGCATCCAAAGACAACCTGCCAAAGCCACAAGCAAAGAACAACACTGCGAAGCGAAAGAAGGACACGAGAAAGTGGTGTGAGTTCCATAAGAGCTCCACTCACAACGCAAGTGGGTGTCAGGCCAAGTAGTCGATGGTGGCCGAGATGAGGGCTTTTGAATCAGATGTATGCTCCGATTCTTAATCAGAACTTGAAAAGGGGAATGAAAAAGGGACGAAGATTATTGATGTGGAGCCCAACGCCACTATTGCCACTACGAAGATCCAGAAGGAGGAACCAGAAGATCCAGAGGAGGCAGAGCGTCTCTTCCACTCCCAGATGTGGGTAAAGGGTTCCCCGCTACAGTTCATTGTCGAAAATGGGAGCCAAAAGAACCTCATTTCAGCAGATGTCATAAATAAGTTGGGATTTTTGACCACAACGCATCCACAACCATACACCATCAGGTGGCTTCACCAAGGATGAAATCTCTGCATTAGCCAACAGTGCCGCCTTCCCTATAGCATCAAGCCCTTCACGGATGAGGTATTGTGTGACATTGCTCCTATTGATGTTTCTAATGTATTATTAGGCCAACCATACTTGTGGAAGTGACATGCTGTGTATGAGTCCCGACCTTGTCCTGTTATTGTGACTTTGCGAAATAAGTTGTACAGGATACCAGAGGTACCACTGCCTCCCACTATCTCTTTGGTTATTGCAAAACAATGCAGTAAGCTCATTTCCAAAACCAGGAATTTTTTTTTCCTGATGATCTGCCCCTAGGGCAAGAAGAAGACTCTGGCCATGACCTCCAGACATGGCTCCTCTGCACGACAACAAAAAATGGACAAGGTTGTGGAGGAGTATAGGGATGTCTTCACCTCACCCACAGGGGTGCCTCTGCACTTTCAGGTCAAGAACTCCATTGATCTGACCCTAGGTGCACTGCTACCCAATGGAATGATCTATAAGCACTATGTTATGGATAATGATGAAATCAAGAGGTAGATTCAGGAGCTGCTGTAGAAAGGTCACATCCTGCCAAGTTCATCGCCCTTTGGGAGCCCGATCGTGTTGATATAGAAGAAGGATGGGACTTGGATAATTTGTATTGACTATCGGGCACTGAAAAAGATCACTGTCCGAAATAGGTACCTAATTCCACAGATTGATGACCTTCTGGACCAACTCAAAGGGGAAAAATATTTTAGCAAGATCGACTTGAAGTCTGGGTATCACCAGGTCCCAATCGAACCCTCAGATGTGTGGAAGACTTCCTTCAAATCCAAGGAGAGCCTTTTCAAATGGCTCATCATGCCTTTCGGGTTGACGAATGCTCCCACAACCTTCATGAGGTTAATGGATGACATCTTGCATCCACTCACCAACTCATTTGTAGTGGTGTACTTGGATGATATTATGATCTTCATCCAGACTTGGGAAGAGCACCTCCACCACATCTGAGAAGTCCTCCAAACACTACGACAACACAAGTTGTGTGCCAATTTGGAGAAGTGCACTTTTGGCATGACTCGAGTTCAATATCTGGGATACATTATTGATGAAATGGGGGTGCATGTGGATCCAGCCAAGATCCAAGTCATTTGGGATTGGCCAGCCCCAACCACTCTAATAGAGCTTCGCAGCTTTCTGGGTCTTGCTAATTTCTATCGTAGGTTCGTGTTGGGATTTTCTCATATCACTTGGCCCTTGAGTCAAGTCACCAAGGGAGGAGTGAAAGAAAAATTATTTTGGTCGGAATCTCAACAAAAGGCATTCATAGAATTGAAACATCACCTTTTTTTTGCCCCATTGCTTACATTACTAGACTTGTAACAACCATTTGAGATCGAGACAAATGCCTTTGACTATGCTATTGGGGCAGTCCTTACTCAACAGGGGCATCGAGTGGCATATTAGGTCACCCGCAATAAGCAAGGCTTCCAGATTGATATAATCAATGACCCAGGGACACACCTGGGTACTCTACTTCTTGCCTTCAAGTTGATGCAGAAACGCCAAGCATCGGTTTCCCCTACTCATGTAATTCAAATCGCTAGCCAATGCAAAAAGGGAGTCTATTATAATTGGTCCCAATATTTGGTTGAAGAATTTCTCGACAATGTGCACGAGGCTCAGGAACAGGGAAAATATTTCTACTACTCGTGGCTGATCCTGCTAATCGTCTTAGTTTCCTGGGAGACCTCTGAAGAAGCGATATTCCCCCCTCTTGAGCCTGGCATGTGCGAGGGGGAACTATTTTCTAACCTCTAGGAATCAAAGGACCCCAAGTGTGTTGAGGAGAACAAGTCCTTCTGGGTACTCTACAATGGGGCTATCTTTGCGGCCATTGATTCGCAACCACGCCTGTCCCCAATAGTCTATGGTAAGTATAAGCATATAGAAGCATTTCAAGTGACCATGCACAATGTGAAAATTTGGGCCCGTAAAGATCACACTTGGCATGAACTCCCATATATGACTACCAAGGCTGAAATTGAATGGATAATTTTCACTTGGTCATTAGAGTGGAAGGTCGCAGCCCCGCCAAACAACTCGGACGCAGTGGGCATATCTGGCCACAACATAGTGTCAAAAACCACCGTTTCACCTGACCCAACAACGGATTTGGCAATTCCTTCCTCCACATAGCAGCCAACCCCAAAAATCCCTACCATGCATCCCAAACCAGACTTCTCGCCGAATCATAACTTAAACGATATTAATGATGCAGCTATGTCAGTCTTGCATAGTCTCAAACATCCTCGCGAGTTTTCTCAGGTGCCTAGAAATAAGCGTAAGGCTAGTAAGACCTGCTCCAATGCAGAGGTTACCCTAATGGAGATAACCTTAACCAGATTGTTCGTGTTGTCACCACTGCGTCTGCTGACCGATGGATTACTTGGGAAGAACAACACAAGTCCATTGTAGAAGTATTGCAAGTAGAGTTGCAGGCCCTCTAGCTCGAAGAAAACACCCTTCAAGTGAGCATAGATAAAGCGAGGCAGAATCAAGTGAGTGTGGATCAAGCAAGGCAGAATCACGTGGGCCCTCTGGTCCCCATTACAGCCCTGGATACCATTGCAGATTACTGTCTCTACCCTCTCCCTAGTGCTGTTTTTATCATTGAAGCTGCTGAATTGTGCACCCAAGTCCAGGCATGCTCATCCGTCAACCTTGATGTTGGTCAATTGCTCGTGCACAACTGCATGAATTATTGACCACCATCACCAGTGAAATCCAGCACCGAGAACTCCGCGTACAACAACACCTCAACAATGCCAAGAAGACCATTATGACTCAAGCTACTGAAGCCACCCAAATCCAGGCCACACATGTCACCACCATAGCGCAACAAGTTGCCTTAGAACAAATGCTCAACCAGCTCTGTGAAGATATGCCAGAATTCATTCCTGCCTCTGGTGAGCCACAAGCCAAGGTCGAAGGATTGGTCACTACCCTGAAGGTATCCCAGACTGAGTTATAGGTTGTCAAGGCTGAGTTCGAACATTAGATCGCATCGTTGCAGGCCAAGCTACAGCTTGAGACCCCTCTGGAAGTGTGCGCCCAACGAGTCGCATTGGTAACAGAAGCCACGACCACTGTCATGATGCAGATTAGTCATGGCGTCACTCTACCTGAAAATTATATGGAATTATGGTCCCTGGTATAGTACGACCCTCTCCTATGAAAAATTGATCAGGAGTTGAATCAGAAGGAACAAGATTTTGAGCAACTGGAAGCTACGATGACCAGCCTTGTTCCAGCCTAGCGCTTAGCTCGTCTTCGAACTAGCCACGCACTTCATAGTGAAATTATGGGGCTCCGGCACAAGAAACAGATACTCAACAACCATCTGACACCTTGGTTGGATGAAGCCCTCAAGCTTTCGCAATACTTAGATGGGGTGGTGCGACAGTTGAACTAGACTTTAGACAGTGACATTGCTGCCACGGAAGGACCAACCTCATAGAAACTAGTAGACATCGCATAGAATGCCGCCGCGCAAAGCCTTCATGTTTTGCCTGCTTTCACTGCCACGATGGAGCAACTCAAGAACATGATGAAGACCCCACCAGCATTGTGACTCAGGATGAGTCACAAGATTGTGTTGGGGGACTGTTGGAATAAGGTTTCCTAGCCTCAATTTTGTCTAGTTTTGTAATATTATGTAATATTTAGTCTAGCGCAGGGGGTTTGGGGTGGGTCAAAATACCCAATGAGTTGTAATGGGTCAAAAGGGTAGACCAAGGGTCTGCAAACCACAGTTTGTGGACCATAGGATAGTGCAGGCTAGCATGATATAAATAAATGGATATGTCGAGTCTAGAGGGGCAGAAGAAGAAGTAATTAAGCTAGATACGAACTTATGGATCTTTTGTGTTGATTGTTTGGGTAAGAGCTCCTACCAGATGTGTGCGCGGAGACCCCGAGTCCTACTGTGTGTGGATCCCACTCGCTGTGTGTGCGGGCTAGTAGATAGAGTCCCTAAGCTGGATCTAAATTTTAATGAATAAGAAGACCCTTTTTGAGTACTGAAGCATTCTGTGTTATGATTATTGGTTGTGCACAATGCTATTTATATTTTTTCACTGCATAATGATGATCGTTGAGGTGCACGTGGATGCGATAGTGTATAAGACGATAAATGCATAGGTCTGGTTAGATTTGAATGTCTTGCTTCGGTTGATCTACTATTGAATAATTTAGAAGCTCTACTAGAGATATTCCATTGGTATGCAGTTAAAGGGTTTCAGTATAGGGAACTGGTCTGATCGATCTAGAAGGACCCCCTTCAATTAACTTTCTCTCTCTCAGGGTGCGGAAACTTGGTTCCAACACCCTCCCATTCTACTTTGGGTGAGACCTTGGCCTGTGCAAGCAGGCCATTGCTGAAAGGGCTAGTAGTATAGGGGTTTTTTGGCAAACCTTAAAGCCGAACTTGGGTCAGGACCCCTCAAGCCAACAACGAGGGATGGTGGAAATTCCAAAAATATATGTGAAATTTGTGGCCATGATCACATGGAATTGAGAGATGGAACTGCAATACGGCAAATGTGTATTCATCAACAGCACAAAGATGTCGACATGGTAGAGAGGTAGTTGTAGAAGAGAGAATTCATTTAGAGTATGGAGGATGAGGTGAACACTATGAGGCAGGAGATCGAGATGCTGAAAATAAAGTTGGCGGAAAGCAACTTGAAGGTGGAAGACAAGCGCAAGAATCTGTATGTCAACAATCCGGCCCCTATGGAAGAATAGTCCGTCACTTCAGATAATCCCAATTTTGTTTTATGGAAAACCATACATGTAAATACATGTTATTATAGTTCTGCAAAGTATTTAGCTATAGGTTGGTAGTTAAAGATTTTGCTTTTAAAATGGCTAGAAAAAACACTCAAAAAAGAAACAGTCTCAATATAAAAACAAAATCCATAAAAAAACCCAAACTTCTAATGTAATATCCCACATTTTGCAAGCAAGTAAACACTATATATATAGATATATAATATCAATCTACTCTTTATAGTTAAAAAAATATATATCATAATGCACCCCTCACAACACTTTAAAAAGGAACTCAACATACCATAAGAACTTAATGCTTTTAGCACCATATATTTTCATATGCCATGATACCATATACCATACTCAAGGTATTCATAAAAATTTAACACACAAAGGAATATACAAAATGTACCATAGTTATGGGTCCACCGATATTCATGCACGCTATCACTCAATGAATTTTATATGCAACGTTCAACACATTTTTTGTTTTTTTTTATAAACACTTCAATCAAAGCGTATGAAAAGATGAGGCTTCAACTAGATTCACGACTTGCACCATATGATACCTAATCACGCATAGGAGTATTCAACACCCGTAATCAACATTGCTTCAACGAAGAGGATTCAACAATAAGCTTCAGGGTCTCAACATTCAACACAATGACCCTTTCAAAGGAGCAATGACCCTTAGATAACATCATTCCATGCAAAGGGAAACATAAACCATCGTATAATTTCAATATGTGGAGATTAAAGGCGTCATTCAATGCTTCAACAAAATTCGGCTCACAACAAGTCTTCAAGGTTCAATTCTAATGCAAACACTCTAAACACATTAAATTCACCAATTTCCACAAAAAAATTCAATGCATAAAGCACTCTTTGTTTAATGAGCTAACCTCGAGTTAATGCACAGTCTAGAATTAACACACAAATAGATGGAATTAGAGGTCAAAGTATAATGGAAGGAAAATAGTAGTTACATAGTAGAAAATATGCTAAAAAGGGACCTATCACTATGATACCATGTTAAGTCACCATGTCAAGTTAAGTTTGTGAATTTGAATTAAATTGTGTTTTTAATTAAGAGAATTGACTATATACAAGGAGAAAGAAACTATTGGGTTTCATTTCTCTTTATCTTCTAACTTTTTTTATTTTTATATTTACAATATTTACATAAGTTTTACTAATTCTAAAGATTAGATGTCAAGACACACACACATCACATTTAAAAAAATAAATTAAAATAATTATAAAATATGTCAAAGAAACTTTGCCAATATATATTTTCAAGAAGATTTACCAAGCATCTAGTGCAAACCTTTAGTTAAATTTTACACTCAAAATTAAGTTTTCATCTTGAGAGATCCCTCTCGAAGCTTGGGCCAAATAACAAACTTTCAATATTAAGAGAACTATATTACCACATTTATCTTTCTTACTTACAATGGTGTCATAAGCCTATTGCCATGTGACTAAGCTGATAAATAGAATTATCAAAATTGATTATACAATTTGAATATAATTAATATAATATATGAAAAAATGAAACATGTGAAAACAATATGATGTAGATATGCATAATATGTAACTAAAAGCATACATACATAGGAAAATTGAAATAAATAATGGGTTCCATACCTTTTGAGAAATGGTGATGCCCAACCATTTCTCGATGAATGTCCGCTTCTGCATGAACTTTGTACATACTATGATATACTTATATGATCAAAAGAATTTTAACTTGTGTGTGAATATAGTTCTTTTCTCAGCCTTAAAATTGGGGTTTTGTCTCCTCTATTAGAAATCACTTTTGTCTCTCTGTTTGATCATGCATCTCATAACCATTGCTTTCTACGCTAACAATATACAACCCTTATGATTTTGTCTCCTCTATTAGAAATAACTTTTGTCTCTCTATCGGATCATGCATACCATAACCATTTCTTTCTACCCTAACAATATACAACCCTTAGGATCACAAAGTTATTTTTATGTTGCAAATTTATATAAAAAACAATAAAACTAATGACTTGGTTCCTAAAATTTAATAACCATATTGTGTTGTATAGGAAGTATGAGATGTTCCTAATTGGTCTTCCAACCCTAAAACAAAATTTTGAACCATAGTAATAGTAACCATGAAATTTCCAGATGCAAAAATTTCATTTTCAAGAACACTAGGTCCTCTTGAAAGAAAGGATAACAAAAGCTTTTGAAATAAAAAAAATTATTATTATTATTATTATTTTTGTGATTTTATTGGTTTCATTGTGACAAATCATCCCATATATCGCAATTGTAGATCCATGTTATAATATTTTAATTATTTTAAATGTAACACTTTTATACTAACATATTGGAAATGTTGAAATTTTTATTTTAATATAAAATAATATTTAATTGTCATGAAATTTTATAGCTAGATATAATTTTTTTAAGATTTAATTATGATGATAAGATTATTTTTGCTTTATATAATGTTATGAATTATTAAAAAATACATAATAAACTTATGTAATTTTTATATTTTAAGAAAATTCATCTCTAAAAAAACATTAGTAAGGAAGAGAATTAATGGTTTTCCCCCTTTAATTCTTTTGTATAGCCTATAATTCAAAGTAGATTTACTCCCTTTCCTTTAAGAAATTATTGTCTATTGGGCTTGTCGTTTTCTTTAAAACCTATACCATCATTTTACACAACACAAATACTCATAAGACAAAATTATTATTCAACATATATCAAGCTTATATAACTAGATTTAGAACTAGTAGATCAAATCTAATCTAATAGAGTGAGAATATTCAATTGTTGTTTTCATAATTTTGTAACTCTACTTCCTTAATAAGAGCATTCATGTAGTCTCTTCATACATACAATTCTCCCTATTTGAAATATCTAGCAGCCCTTAAGATGATATTTTTTTTATAAATTATTACCAACTTTATCATTTCAACTCATTAGCTATCAATTTCATGTGCATATTCACAAACATACATTTGTATCATGAATTCAAAAAATTCCTCAGTGATGCACACTAACATGCTTGTGCACTATCTACACCATTTCCGCATCATTCATGTTAATATATTAAAGTCAATAACATCCTTCCTTAAAAGGTATTGTAATCATTCAATTAGCATGTCTCACACTCATAACCATATCATGCTACTATCTCTCATGTGGCAATGATCAATAGCCATAAATTATTTATTCTAATTAATATGGAATTATGAATTTATCATTAACATGGCCTAGCACATATCCAATGGCATCTCTTTATTTACTTTCCATTCATGCATTCACATCACTATTAATATTAGATTTTCACTTTAAAGGAATTCTTTTATTTCTCTCTCAATATTTTGAGCATACTAAAACCATACCTACATGATTATCATTTGTCTAGTTGATGCCACTTGATTAGTTAGTACCTTAGCAAGGGTTCAAGCATTCATGTTTACCAACCTCTTGATCAACACTTTATTATCCATAGGCTTATCTCCACAAGACTATCTACAATATTCTTATTAGCTTCTCCAACCATAGTATGAATTTGTTCACTCATAAATATTGTTGCATCACTTGATCATGTGCTCTAAAATTATCATTCTATTGATATTCTCAAGGGAAATCTAATCAACACCTTGATCATACCCTTCACATTTTTGGCAATCAGCACTGCATTAATTTTTTTCTTTGAGTGGTAATAAATTATGTATTCTAAGCCTTAATCTTATATTAATATTGATATTTGTATGCACCATGTAATTATCTTGAAAAAATAACATGTAAAAAGTGAGTTCCAATCACCAAGGGGATTCACTTTGTTGATCAATATATAGTTCATTCAAAAAGGAGGTTTTATAATTGTCAAAAATATAGTCAATATATTGTAAATATTGGAGGTAGAGATCTAGGGTACTAAGGGGTTTAACTTGGAAATAACACTTACTTTGGAAAATAGTTGGAATTTGTTTGTTGAGTTCTTGAGAAAGTATCTCAACAACCAATTTCTCAGTTTAGAAATTGTTAGATCTGATCAGCACTATTCCTTAGTTTTATGCCAACATCCATGGGATTTGAGACATCGTTTCAGGCCCAAAATTCATTACACTTCCCATAACTTCATGAAAAGTTTAGAGATGATAAATAAAAATAGGACAATGATATGGAAGCAATCACATCAATAATAACTCATCTGGACCCTCTATAGCCATAACAAGCATTTTTTCAAACATGTCAAAAACATTGAAACTACAGGTGTAAACAACATATCTAAGCATATGGGTCTCATACTTATTTGAGAATCGTTAAGAAGAATTCCTACCTTACATCATTAGCTACAATACAATATATTTGACCATGGATACATTTTGTATTCATTTACAAGCAAAAAAATGGAGAGAGCCATACATCATCACTGATAAAATGCATGCTCATAGCCAACATAATAACAATAGAAATATCATAGTTACAACAATAATATAATCTACATAATAACTAGTATATATTTTAAGTATAGGAAAAAAGGATGACCATGATTTATATTAATTGTATATGTTGTCACATGGGTAATAACAAGAATGGTTTTATATTAGAAGAAATAAGTAGAGTGTTACCCATGGTTTTGAAAAAAATGAAAAAAACTAGAAAACAATACCACAATTGTGAAAATATATTCCCATGGTTTTGCATTGAATGGTTTGAAAATAATAGTTAAGGTGTTGCATGCTTATGGTTATGTAGTTGATGATGCATGTAAAAGTAAAAGATTAGTTATGGAAATGAATTCACTTGTATTTACGCATGTGCAAGTGTTTTCATGTAAATATGTACCTTAATCTTTTGGGTTTGGACAATTTGATATGTCAAGAATTATAGGTAATCATGGCATCTAAGTGTTTTCTAACAATAGTGTTTGCAATGAAGAACCATTACTTTCACAAATAATTGAGTGATAGTTCCTAAACTAATATATTTTGTTATGATCGAAATTGCATGGATTATAATTAATACTACTGCAAGCAAGGAGGTAATTATATATATATATATATATATATATATATATATATATATATATATATATATATATATATATATATATGAGAGTGAAAGATCTTCAAGTGCAAGTCACAACGGGAAGCTTGGTTTACTAAGTTATATAGTTAGCTTGTTATGGTTTAACAATGGTGACGCATGATGGGGAAGAATTTTATTGCGGTCAACAACCATGCCACGAATACATTGTGCTCTCAGAACTATGGGGTAATGTGTTTAAAAACCATGAAAACATGTCTAATGTAAATGGCCTCTAGTTAATAATGCTTGAATGAAGATTATGTTTCTATTGTAAAATATCAACAACGTAAAAGGGATGGATTCCCTTTTTTCCATTGAGTGAGAGGTGAACTCCCTCACAAAATGTTTATAAAATAAACGTTTGTTGTTTTTTCCCTTTGGGGTTTCGATGGTAATATTGTTCTTTTTATTGGTTTCCTATTTGATTATCTTGATGATATTGTTACCTTTCATGATGTTCAAAATTAAATAATTCATCATAAGCCCTCATTAGTTGAAGAAAGTTAACGATCAGAAGGTACAACAGACTGTGTTGTGATAAAAAAATACACTAACGATTATTCCTTTACACAATTTGATATTTTCTTTTTACAGTTACTTCAATTAATGATTTTGATTATATCATTTGATTATCAGTTGAGTATGTAATAAGTCATTCGTGGAATATTTCATACTATTAAAACTTCCAAAATTTTAATCTTATGTATTTTTTACGAGGTATATCGAGGGATGTGACAATTGGTATCAAGGCATAGGTTGCAACACTGGCACCTCTTTGATTTTGTAAGAATTAGAAGGAGTAGTGGTATGATGATATTGGATAAATTTTAGGTATGATGATTTTGGATAAATTTTAGGTATGATACTAACAAAATTACATGGAAATGTATACAGTCGACTGCATTTACTATGAAATTCATGATAGTGTTAATGATGCATTGAAAAATGATATTGTTAATGACTTCTTTGAAGAATAATAATGTCGATGGAATTTTGTCGTCATGTTGATAAAATACATTTATAAATTATGTTGCATCTAATTATAATTAAATTTATGGACAATATTGAACACCCACATAGCAAGTAGTGATAGTCTGGATTAGGATAAAATACTAGTATTTGTATCTATTCTCTTATGATAATGTTTAATGATGCATTAATTCTTGGAATTACAATGCAACACTTACGGTTTCTAGAAAATAATGAATGCATGCATTGATTTGTCAATAATGAAAATAGTGTGATAGTGAAAGAAATGGTAAAAAGGTAGAGGTTGTCCTTGATGTTGTTGAACATGTTAAAATGTTTAAAAACAATTAAAGAGCCAACTTGAATATTGAGAATAAGAAAAGAGTCAAGTTGTAGGTCTTGTTGAATAAAAGGATGCTTAGTATGGCAGTAATGACTAACGGTTGATTGTGTATTATTGTGGAATTACCTCGAATGTCGATTGAAGTTATGATAATATGGTGGCATTGTCTATTTAGTAAATTGCATTCCCCTAATGTAAATTAGAATGGAAAGATACCATATGTTTTGTTACAAACATTAATGACATAATTTATGGTAACTTCAAGACTAAATGTAATATGTCGATAAAATATTAGATTTATATTTGAAGGTATATTGCAATAAATTTATTGGAATATCTATCATTCAGTTTTTGTTGAAGATTACTTATAAAGTTGTAAATAGTGGTAGTTCATTCTCATATTATTGGCTTAATGGTGACAATATATTGTTTGAATTTGGGTGTGACTGGCTTCTAAATTGTTACTAATATTTGTTATCAACACTCAGTTACAAACTAGTACCCTTGTATGATTGAAATATTGTATAGGCAATTAAGACTGATGGAAAAAATTGGATATTTGTTTAACCATGCATAAGCATGATTGTAAAGCCATGAATGATAGAAAGAACTTAGATCATGATTGATTTAATAGAACTACATTGAATAGAAATAAAATGGGTTGTGGTATTTCATTTGGATTTAAAAACATGCATAAATGGCAAGTGATGTGATAATGGTAACAAAGATTGTTTGATAACTTAATAATTTATTTTCCAATAATGGGGACATATGCAGTGAGAGACGTTATATATTATAAAACTAGTAACAAATTGGTCTTGTTGATTAAATTGATTTTTCAAACTTTAGGCATGATAGTGTAGTCCTACCAGTTGATGATTCAATGACGGTATTAGTATAAATGAGTTGGTAGTCATCATGGATCTAAAAAAATATTGCATTTTCATCCTTTGGGAAATCATCTAATTTGTGTGAATATTGTTGGTGACCTAATTAGTTAGGTCTATTATGTTATAATAATTTTTGGTGCCTTCATTTCCATTTCTAAATAAAATCTAGATGGAATTCTAAATCCATTGGCATTATTTATTTCTTTGACTTAAAAGTTTGTGTAATTGACTTCAAGTTAGTAATGTCGCATAGTGGCTTATGGCTCGACACATACACATGGAAATGAAATATTATTTTTCATGGCTTAGAACTATGGTGGATGATAATGTTTGTATTAGAATGGGTATATATATTAGAAGATCATTAGTTATTGTTACGAGAACATATCAGTGGAAACTCTGTCTTAATTTTCTTATATTTTGGAATACGAATCCTTATTTTCTATGTTACTCATAAATCATGGAAATGGTTTATGTAGATGAAAAAGTAATAGGACCAATACCTTCTTAATTTGTTGAAGTATTGAGAAACATTGATGCATGTGAAAATTGAAATGCATATTGAGTATATTTGACAAGATGTTTTGTATGTAAATAAAATAATTTTTTAAAGAGTATGGTTTTATGAAGTACATTTGTGACTAATGTTGCTAGTATGATTAAGCAAGGGTACCTTAATGGAAACATAGTGACATCCCTAATATTTTGATAGAATGAAACATAAGAACTAATGAAATTTAAAAAGTATACAATGTGATTTTCCATTGAAATGTGAAGGTAATTTTTACTTTTATGCAAACATGACATGCAAGGTCTATGCATAAAATATATAGTGGTGTTATTTATAAAATGCATGCTTGATTATTATGTGGGAAAATTGAAATGAACACCACAAGTGTGACATGAAATGTTAGTCATGATTCCTATGAATTGTTGGAATTCCAGGGATGCCTTGATTGAAGGAAAAAATTGTGAGGACGTTGGGTAGTAAGGCCTAAAATGTTTCAAGGAATCATGAGCTGGTAGGAAACATAAGTTAGTAGTTGAAAAAGGCTTAATGGAAAATTTTGATGATAGTGGAAATCGAATTGTAACTATGATGTTTATTTTTAATGTAGATTGACAAAGACTCTTAAGGAAAAGTGGTAAATCAGTTTTAAAATAACTTTTACAATTTTATAAGATGATTCAGAAGGAGTTCGACTAGATCCCTCTTAGGCACAAAATTTGGCACAATGGCCATCAACTTCCATTGCTCATAACCTCAAGAGTTTTGTGGGAGGTATTAATTTCTATGGAAAATTTCTCTCATTTTTCCCAATTAGCTCACCGTTTACAATAGTTGTGTAATCAAGCAACATTTCATTGGTATATTGAGGTTGATCACCATTTTTCTAAGCTTAAGAATGCATTATCCTAAGTTATTTTTCTCGATTTTATGAATATTTATCCACCACTTGAAATAGAAATTGATGTCTTCCAGTTTTTCATTGGGGTTGTTCTTAAAGAGAGAGGTCACCATGTAGCATACCATTCCTAGACTCTTGTAAAGAAAATCTTATGTACAACGCCTATGACAAGGAATTATACATCTTAGTGCAAGAATTAAAACAATGAAACCATTATATTATTGGCAAAGAAACCATATTCCATACAAATCATCATCCAATGAGCATCATCAAATCAGAGAGAAAGATTTAGGAGAAACACATTATGAAGTGGGTTGCTTACATTCAACAAATTCCATATTTTGATTAAATATAAGAAGGGTGCAACTAAAAAAAGGGTTAATTTGTTAATATGACTACATAGTTAGGTCTTTCACATTCTAGAGGTCTATTTTGCTTCTTTTGATTCCTGAAATGACATGTATGCATCAGATTTAGTATATGGTGAGACATGGAAAGCTTTGCAACAACTTATAGTTATTGACCAAACTCCCTTCCTTGATTATACTATTCATGATGTTTGATTATATAAACTTAACCACATGTACCACAATCTAATGATCGATTCCTTCTCACTCATGAAGCACATACATATTCATGTGGGGGCCATTTTAGCACAGACAAGACCGTTCTCAATCTCCAGTGTGAGTTCTACTGGCCTTCGTTACCCAAGAAAGTAGAAAAATTCATTCGAGCATGTTCACTATGTTGATAAAGCAAGTCATCCAACTATAAGCATGGTTGCTACCAACCTTTAACTGTTCCCTCTTTCCCTTTGGAATCCAGTTCCATGGAATTTTTTAGTGGTCTTCTTACTCCTTTATGCAAACATGATGTTATTTGGGTAATGGTTTGTTGTTTTTCTAAGATGGCTATCTTTCTTCCCTATCATAAGACTACCTCTGTTACTCAAATGTAGATCTATTCTTCCATCATAATTTTCTAAACTTTGGATTGTTGAGTAGCTTTTTTTTTCAAGATTCTAATTTTCTTAGTATCCTTTTGCATACTCTTTGGTGTATGTTGGGTTGAAAAATCACCACATTTTCACCCGCAAACAGATGGCCAAACCGAGGTTGTCAATCACACTTAGCTTCACTCCCTTCATAGCTATTTTTCTAAAAAAAAATAGTGGGATTCCTTTTTTTACATTATTCAACATAGTTATTGTAGGGCCACTGAATCATCTATTGGGTTCCACCCTTTTGAAGTTATGTTTGGGTTTCAACCAAGTTCACCCTCTGAGATTCCATTTACTGCCACCCCTTGTGCTTATGCATATCAACAATAAGAACAAAATTCAACTTAGAATTTCATGCACTCTACATCTCAACACCATACTTAGGTAATTGTTGCTTTGCAAGCTACTCAAGGTCATGTGAAACAAAGGTATGGAAAACATCACACATCCTTGACATTTCAACTAGGAGATCGTCTATGTCTCTTGTTAGATAAGCAACACTTGATGGGACAACACCATAAGCTGCATCCTCTAAGGTATGGTCCCTATATTGTTCTAGAACACATTGGAGAAAATGCATATTGTTGGGACTTGCCTTCTGAGCTAGGCATCCACAATGTGGTAGTGTTAACAATCAGAAACTCTTTGAACCACCTCTTCTTGAGGAATTGATCACAATCCCGTGGATAATATCCCTAATTTTCATCCTCCCCTACTGAAGGATACAATTCTTGATTCCAATATGAGGGCATCTTGCTAGGAAATATGCATATCATACCTTGTAACTTGGCAGGGGCACATACTATTGCAGATAAAGTGGATGACTATACAGACATTGTAGTGCAATTTTTCTCGATTGGTGACGGAAGCAGAGACGATTTTGGCTCTAAGAAAGGAGGATTTGGGCAACCAAGAAAGGCGTAACTCTTCCAAGGAAACTCGTAATGACGAAAGCAACGACATTTGATGTTTCTAAAATATGTATTTGTTCTTTCTCATGCAAACTAGTTGAGCAACTTAAAAAAGGAAGGCAATATCTAAATAATGTTTCGTTGTTTCCATGCAAAACTATTTGTAGTCAAGTTAATACTTGGGAGTCTTGCTTATAAAAGGTGACCTCTCCCTCATAATAAAATAGTGATATTCTTTTCAGAATCTTGTGATTTGTCTATAATGTTTCATTGTGTCATAAATGATTAATAATCTTCAAATCTACATCTAAAATGAAATAGTATCTTCAACACCCAAATTTTATTACTATAAATACCAATCTAAACTCAAAATAAATATATTATTAACTTAATTTATTATTTCTTTCTTTCTTTCAACTAAAAGAACAAAAATATATAATGATATTAATATTACCATCAACTAAAATCTACACTCAAACTAAAAAAATACCTAAACAAAATTAATCCACTCACTCACTCAACCTCAATGTATATATAATGATATTAAAATTACGATCAACTAAAATCTACACTCAAATCAAATATACCTGGATAAAATTAATCCAATCGAAACCACGATGATGATTTCTTTAAAATCTCAAAAGAATTTCACATAAGTGGAACGATGATCATCAACTTTTATTGATTGCCGAAACATCAACGGTCACAACTTTTCACGTGGCTCCGTAATATTATAAGAACGTTATAAAGAGTGAAAGCTGATCAGTTGTTTGAACAAAGTGGAAGTGTGGATTTTGATATCGGATAGCCTTCATTTACCGTTGAAATTTAAAGGCCCAGGGTTTGAGATCTTTTTGCATTCAGCTTTTAAGTCTGCAAGCAACAATGGCCATTGACGTTAAACGGATACAGAAGGAGTTAACTGACGTAGAGCGGGATAAGAAGATAACAGGGATAAGCATTAAGCTCTACCGGGACGATGATCTGTCACACTTGCGTGCTACTATTAAAGGTCCTGTTGGCACCCCTTATGAAGAAGGGGTTTTTCAAATTGATATTCAGTTACCTGAGGAATATCCGTTCAAGCCTCCAAAAATGAAATTTATAACAAAAGTGTGGCATCCAAATATAAGTAGTCAAACTGGTGCAATATGCGTTGATATTCTAAAAGATCAGTGGAGCGTAGCACTCACGTTGAAGACAACCCTACTTTCTTTGCAAGCCTTGCTCTCAGCACCTGAACCTAAAGATCCCCAGGATGCTATTGTGGCACAACAGTACCTCAAAGACTATAACGCATTTGAAAACACTGCACGTTACTGGACAACAACTTTTGCAAAAGTTGAAGGTCATGGAATGGAAGACAAAGTAGAGAAGTTGGTAGAAATGGGATTTCCAGAAGATTTAGTGAGGACGACTTTAGAAAATTGCGGTGGTGATGAGAACTTGGCACTTGAGAATCTTTGTACCGGTTAACATGATACATTTCGTCTTCAGATTTTATATTTAATGACTTAAATGTTAAAAACAATTCCGCATAAAATAATGTATCCTGTAAGTTCAATCTCACTTTCATGGAAAATTCCTATAACATATAGCAATGCGAAATAATCTGTTTTCAGAAAAAATGGTTTTAATGGTTATTCATGACAAACTTATGTCTTTGTTTGTTTGAAGATAATAACAATAGTTGTCCATTCCTTCGTAATTTTAAATATAAAAACAATAGTTGTTTATTTTTTAGCAATTCAAAACAAGTTTAACTTGATTGGATATAAGCAAGGTACAAATGATAAAATAGTTCATTTGTTGTGCCATATTTAATTCTAGAAAAGACGTGTATGCATTAGGTCGAGTATTTGGTGAAATGTGGGAATCTGTGTAATAGTTATCAACCAAAATCCCTTTCTTGATTAACCATTCGTGAAGGTTGGTGATATAAACTTAGCAAACTATGTGTGCCACAATAAGATGTCATCTTCTTCTCGTTTGTGAAGCACATGCCTCTTCATGTGGGGGGCATTTTGGCATAGCCAAGACCATTCTCAATTTCTAGTGCCACTTCTATTGGCCTACGTTACCCAAGCAAGTAGAAAAATTCACTCGATTATGTTCATTTTATTAAAATTACCATCTTGTTGTCCTTGCGAAAAGAGGCATGCTTTGTGGTGATGATTCGTTCTTGTCATGCAATCATGTTTCACACTAAGGGAAGTATGTATTCATGTATTATGGATGATATATGTTGGGTTGCCAAATATCTAAGTTTATGATCATGGTTAATTCCTATCACTGTTCTCATGGGTGTCACTCATCCCACACTTAGCCAAATTTTGGAAATTCCCTTAGTGCTCAAGCCTAGTCCTCCTTGCCTCTAGAAATTGTGCAAATTTTTCCCTCATTGCAAAAACATTTCCCTGAGTCTGGCATGAGTTGCACATTGTGTAGTTTCAGTGATCAAGCTTAACCTCTCAATACTTGAGCTACACAATTGCGCAATCACTAAGCCTATCCCTTGGCTTATCGCTCAGTTCCGACTCAGTCAGTGGATCATCATGCAATCTTAGACTAGGGGTTTATCATATTGATGTCATCTTATCATGAATGGATTGCAGATACATAAATTATATCACGTTATGGAAAGATGATGGAGGAAGAGATAGAAAAGTAGGAGATGTTAGAAGAAACCTAAGGATCTGAGGAGATAAGATGATCATCATATAAGAAGATGAAGGAAAACTGAATTACAACATAATATCAAAGATCGGGACTACAGGAATACTCCATATTTACAACCCGTTGGAGAGTAGATATGAAGAACAAAGCATATCTCACACAAAGAAAGAAACAACGAGAAGGGAAGCTTATCACTACCACATTATCATGTCATTAGTATCATGTTTCGTCACAAACATTGGAAACCATTCCATGTGTTTTCTTGAGGTATTTTGTTCACTTTGGAAAAATGTTGTCTTTTTGCATGTTGGATGTTGTAATGTATGCATGAGCTTGTTTTAGTGGTTCCAATAGGTCACATTTGTGCAAATGAGTTGTTTTAGCCCTGTAAATATATGTTGCACTCATTTCCAAAGCTTTGATAATTGTTGCAGAAGTGTCATCACAATCGTTGTAAAGTGTATCTTTGGCGTCACACTTGTCATAATTGGTTGTAATGCTGTTGCATGGAGGAAAAAGCCATTTTTCTATGTCATGGATTATCTATGTTGTTTGAGTTGTCAAAATATGTTAAGTTTGTGATCATAGTCAAAGTTCATCACTGTTCATATCGATCTCATTGGTCTTGCACTTAATCATTTTTCGGAAAACTTCCCGACTGAATAACTTAGCTTCACTTGACCTCTCGTGATCTGGGCATTGTGTAGTCTCAGCCCTCTAGTTGTGACCTTTTTTCTTGGCACTGGGCAGTTTGAAGTACTTAACTCCCATGATTTCTCTATTGCGCAGTTTCTATTATCAAGCCTTGACCTTGACCTTCGTAATTGAGCAGTCATGGCCCCCAGCCTGGCTTGAACTGCACAACTGCACAGTAGCCCGACCTTCCTTGACTCCCAAAACTACGCAGTAAGCTCTCCCAATGCCCATTCCTTCAGCTTGTCCCATTAGCTCGATAAGCTGTGCAGTATTTTCCCTTAACCCAGCCTGAATTGTGAATTGTGAAGGCTCAAGGATTCCCCTTGCCTACCTGAACTATGAAACTTTGCAGGCACTAATCCTCCCTTCCCAGCCTATCACTTGTTCTGAGCTCAGTTTCTGGATCAAAATGCATCATCTCAAGTTAGGGGTTTTCAGATTGATATTGTCTCGTCATGAGTGAATTCCAGGAACATGTACTCTATCATGTCATGGAAAGATGGTGAAGAAGGATATGGAAGAGGAAAAAACGTCGAGAGACACCTTTGTAGTTGAGCATTCAAGTTGATTGATCGAGAGAAAGGAAAGGGACACTCGTCTGCGATCATTGCCCAAGACATGAGATCATTGAAGATCCCCTATCACCAAGCCATGTGGAGGTGAAGAGAAGACACTCGAGATGCATCGGCAACAATGTCTTGACATTGCCACATCATCAAGTAGTCCATGTCAGGAGTGTCATGTCATTTTGTGTCATGAGAGGTCATATGCCATATCATCATTGTGGACCATATATATTATATTCAAAATGTGTTGTAAAGTTGAAGTCCAATGGACACACATGAATATGGAGATTCATGTAAGTTGAAAATTCATAAGAAGTCAAACATTCATGAGGGTAGTCAAAGGGTCACAAGGAAGGTGAAGCATCACCTCTTAGTTATATAAACACCCTCATTGTATGAGAAAATGAATTTTTCACCTTGGTTCCACCAACAAAGCAATAAAGAGATAACCAATTTCTTTTGTGGAGAAAGGAGTGGCTCTAATGCTCCACTATTTGAGCTAGTGATGTTCATTGTACATATGTGTCTTAGAAATTTTAATTGAAAACAAAAGCCTTCAAGGGCAACACATTCTTCATGCATGAAATAGGAATGTTTGGAAGAATATTATGTGGATGTTTGAATTTCATGTTTGCTTTCACATGTGCTAAGATAGTTGAACTACTTTGGTTTTTTTAGTACTTATATTATTGAGAGTGTGTTGTAATGGTTTTTATTGTTATCTTATCTGTGTGGAATATTCTGTAAGTTATTAGACATACCTTTCTCATTCATTGGTTGTAACAATTGTTGCATCCCTTGTGGACTATTTTGTTAGATGGATCATATTGTTTGTTGTCTCTTCTTGGGTGCTACTATTACCTCTCTCTTAGAGGCTCATATTTTTCTCTCCCCTATGGTAGAAGGAATTTGACACACATACAATCGAACACTCACCAAGCACACCCCACTTGCTTTTCGAAGGTGCATTTTCACTCCTCCCTCTTGTTGACAGTTACAACCAAGGCATATCTATAAGAATACATGGCAATCGGGCCTATATTTTGGATGAGGCTCCTACTCCAAACTGTCTTAGGTCTAATTGGTACTTCATATCGAAGAGACCCCTTGGTTGACGGATTTCTAGCACTGTCAACACATCCTTTACTTGTTCCCTATCCCCCTTGGGAATCCATTTCCATGGATTTTTTTAGTGGTATTCCTACTACTTACAAACATGATGTTATTTGGGCCACTCACTCCACTAAAAGGGGAGAAACTAGTAGTGGAGTGAGTGGCCCTTATTCAACATAGTTACAATAGGGCCACTCACTCCACTACTAGTTTCTCCCCTTTTGAAGTTTGTTTTGTTTTTCATCCAAGTGTGCCCTCTAAGATATCATTCACTATCACCACTTTTGATTCTACACATAAGCAACAAGAAAAAAATTTAACTCATCATTTTATACTCTTTATATCTAAGCACCATATTCAGGTAATTGTTGCTTTGCAAGCTACCCATAGTCGTGTCAAGTAAAGGCATGAAAAATATCACACGCCATTATTATTTCAACTATGAGATATTATGTCTCTTGTTAGACAAGAAACACTTTGAGGGCCAATATCATAAATAACTCCACTACGCTATGGCCCCTATATTGTTCTACAACACATTGTAGGAAATGCATATTTCTTGGACTTTCCTTCCCAACTAAGCATCCATGATGTGCTTAATTTTAAAAATTGATGCTAGGATACTGGGTTAAACAAATCCTAGCATATAAAAACTTGTGTGCTTCCTTTAGCATTAAAAATTTCATCTGATTCTTCATAAAAAAAGCGTTTGATTCAGTTTCAAATATACATAATGGAAAGAGAGCTATACAAAAAAAATATTGATTGATATTAACACAAAATTTTAGACTCAATAATTGGCCGAATATTACAATGGATGGCCTCTCAGCTCTCAAGCCTCTTACAAAAGCTCTCAAACCATTTCTCTCACTCTCTCTATATTCATCACTGTCCTTTCATCCTCACACAATCCTCCTATTTATACATAAATATGAATTTATTGCACTCCATAATTTCCTCCACATAAATCTCAACTAAAATCTAAATTATATTTATCTTTTTTTGGACTCAACTAAGTCTCGTTTATGGAATTCATAATCCCTAGATAATCTACCTAATTCAACTCCACTCATCCTTAATTTATTAAAAGAATATTTACAATAATCCTCACTAACAATTTTCCTCTCTTAATTTATTAAAATGAGCAAAATAATTAAAACACCTCACCCCCTAAATCACACAAATGAATAATGAAAATTTAGCTTTGATGCTCCTGCATCAGACTTCCCATGTAGAGAAGTTTCCATAGAATCTTGTCTATGAGGTCTGCCACTTTTCTGTAATAATGCGACAGTCACAGGTATTGATGACTTGCTCCCTCCAGGATTCCAAATTATGTTTTGCCGCTGGTCCTGCAAAGTATCAACTCAATTTGGTAACTCATCGCTTACTCGGTCAATCGGATTCGATTGGCTTCTCCAACACTTTCTTTCACCAATTCCTCAGAGTAATTCCTCTTTGTTTGATGGTTTCATCTCCAATTGTGCTGAACACTCAACTTTCTGCAATGAAGAAGAATCAATAACTCCTTCTTAATTACAACTATATTCTTTGATTTATTTTATAGCAAAAAATTCCTCATCCGGTGTTGTACCTGAATTCTGCCCCATAACAACTTCAAATGGTTGTCTTACCCCAAACAATAATTCATTTATGATTTCTTCCCGCTGCAACAAATCAATACCTTCCTCCTCTGAAAGGCATTCTACATCACACTTCACCTCAAGAGTTTCCTTCATCTCTGTAACAGTTTCATTAGACTGTCCACCATCTTTCGCACATCTTGCAAACATATATATGTGAGATTTAAAAATAGAAGCCTTCATAGCCTCATATGCTTCTCTCAACAACACATCTTCATATTCTTCTGAACTATCCCAATAGTTCATGAGATCTTCCTCAATGATCTCGTCACCCAGGATTTCACCCTGTTTTGGGCCACAAATGGAAACTTCCATTTTCAACTCAGCCTCTCTAAGTTCTTCACATCTCAATTGCACACTCATTATCTTCTTGAACTTCCTCAACTCTTCTATCAAATGTATGTTTACTTGTTCCCTCTTTGCGTGTAGTCTTTGTCACTTCACTTTCTTCCTCATGGTCCAACCATGTGTCTGGTCTTTCACATTTCTCTGCAATAATTCCATCAAAAATTCAAGGTGAATTTTTATCTCAGCCTTCTCTCGCTCATAATATTCTTCAGTCAACTACTTACATATGCCAACTACCTTGGCATTTTCCTTCTTCTTCCTTCTATTGTGGTCTTCATCAGATCTTCTAAAATTACTATCAACAGTCATCTTTTCCTCCTTTGTGAACTTCATCTGTTCACGTGTGGATTTCATTCGAATCCCCTTTTCAGCAAGCTTTCATACTTGCCATTCAATAATGCAAGCTCTCTTCCTGCGCTTGACCTCTTACGATTCTGTGTCTTGGAATCATTTCTGGGCAATTCTCTTGCTTCACTTTGCTGCAAACAACACTTTAGTAATGCTTGTGTTATAATGACCAAACTCTTTGGGTGTTGGGCTCTGTCGATCATGCACCCAATTACATTCAAACCTTTGACTTTGGTTTTTGACTCTTTGACTTCAGACTTTACATCAAATCTTCATCATGGATGAAAAATACTCAATCTTAATTCAAACTATCCAAACTTTCATTTGACCCTAACCTCTGTTTTGACTTCAAGGCTTGCCCTAATTATGATAGTGGATATTTTGACTTAATTCAATTTATATAATCTTCCAACAAACATACACCCCTAATATATTTTAGGATGTAAAATCTTCACTCTCTCTCATACTCCATTGTTATGAAAGATCATCAGTTTCCCATGATACTGAAGTCTTTAATCGAAATGAAATCCATTTTTTCCAAGATTTATTTTAAGGTGAAATAAATAAAGCATTCCATTTTCAACATTCAAAAATATCCTTTCTGAATTATCATACCTTATGCTCCCATTAAGGTTATTAATAGATCTTCTCTTTTCAATTGCAACTCTCTGGATTCCACTCTTCTGTGATGTCTTTGTTACTATGAATACTCGTATGCCCTTCATACCATAAGCTTGTCATTTTAGTGCAAACATTTTTCTTGCACTTTGCTCCACCATACAACATCAATTCAAATCTTTCATCTGTGTATAGAGAAAAAGCTATTCATATTTCAACCTCTTTGATGAATAATGTACAACTCATACATTGTGTCCATCCTGAATAATTCCTTCTTAGGTGCCGCCACATGATGGTAAATTAAAGATTCTACAACATCAAGCAATTATGTTTTCAACCTTAAACAAAAATCAAAATAATTCTCCCATTCCAACTACAAGATTTGGTTCAAAATGACTTAACCAAAACTGCGAAGAACCCACATTATGCATAATAAACCCTCTCACATAAAAATGCATACTTATTTTTATATCACCCAGGATAGCGCATTTTCATTCATTTTCCATTCATTTATACCTCCGCATTTGCAACATTTTCACTCTTTCATAACATTTACAAAAGATCAACTTCTTGAGTATGGCAAGGAAATTTAATCATCCATATTTTAAAATACCTCTACTCAGTGAATATTGATTCATTCAATGAGAACTTACCTTGAATCTTCTTGTGGTTGAAATGATCCAACTCTTATCTCATGTATTCTTTTAGAAATACATTCAAGCCTCTAAATACTTTGTCTCCGCACCAAAATTCAATGCAATCAAGCAATGCACACTTTAGTATTGAATGTATCAAGAAATTATAATATATATAATTCCAAATAAATTAGACTCTTTATATGAGATTGAATTCATTCCTTTCTTTACTTTGAATGTGAAAGGTCCATTCTCTCCCCAGCAAATAAAGCTTTACCCAGCAACTTTGTAACATAAATATTTCCCAACAAACAATGTTTGTAAACCTTCAAGGTACGCACAATCTCCCCTCTTAGCTTAAGCCAAGTTCCCTCATCTCAATCTCTCGGGTTTCTCTTTTAATTTCAATTTCTTAGCTTTTCCCATTTCATTGTATCTTTTATCAAAGATATTTACTCTTTAAACAAAATTGATCTCTTTCATAAACCTTTAGCGGTCTCTTATTACAAACTATGGTCTAAACCATAAATAAACTCCGCTTTATGAATATTGAACTTATGAAACAAACTTTGGTTTAAAACCAAAATGGAGGTAAACTCTTGTATGCGGAAGCTCTTACTTCATTTGTATATAGTCACAAACCTATATAACATATCACCATTTATTACTGCTTACCTCTTTCAGTCCACACGAAATCCATTTGTTGGTTTTTTTTGAAAACCCGTCCACCATTCTCTTTGGCCATTGACTTATGGTTCCATAACTTAGCTCTTCACATATGATTGGTAGTCACACTTCCCTTACCTCTTAATGTGCCACTCTGATTTCCAACCAATTATAAAACATAGAACGCCCTTTGTGACTACACTAATTATCAACGAAATTACCATTCCATTACAATGTCGACACCACCAGTAATGTGAGGCGTCAGCACCAGAACTGTCAATTAGTCAACAGCTCATCCAACTTCTGCCTCAGTCCCAACGTTCCAATGGTATGGTTCCAACGTTCTCCAATAGCTATCTTTGCAAATTTAAGCGTTGGTCCACTACTGGGTCCTCTCAGAAAAAGCCGAAGGGTGAAATAAACTGACCCATTCCATACAATTTTCGGCTCTGCATTTCTGGAAGTGTTGCCACATGAGTCGTTGGACAATGCTTCTCTATGTTGCGGTCAAGGTAACTGGAATCTTGCAGCCCCCCACGCATATGCCAACGCATATTACCAACGTATATTTGGCCTATTTCCCAAGCGACTGCCTTGGCTTCTATCTCTTCTCAATCCAAAATTTATTCTTCACGACAGCAGGTTTGGTCTCTCGGTGGCATTCTCTTCTCATGCGGTGGTAGGTAGGGCTCCTAGAACTCTTAATCTCGATTCAGAATTCCAATTTGTATGCTGGTTTGACAAACTAATGTGACCAAGAATACGATTCAACTTGTAATTTTCATGCTACCCATACATACCATGCCTATGTTACAGAATTTAATTAATGCAGGGAGGAGGTTTACAGATGCCGCGGACTCCACTTATCATACCTTAGATTTGATAATTTCACTGCCATGGTTCATAAAAATCAACATTGTGATATAATAACGCACTTCTCACCATGTGTTAACGCTATATTATTTACTATGTACTCCTGTTATAACATACGCCACATGAATTCACAGTTAGAAAATACACCACCTGTGGAATCCTTGCCGACGGTATTTACCTGTGGCATCTATGCCGTGATATATATGCTTGTACGTTCTTCACCTGTGATGTTGCCTTCGCCCAATGCATTAAGGCCTTCACACAACCTCCATAAACTTAAGATTGCATACCCAAATCACAAGCCTGCATTCTTGCTTTGAACACATTCCCGTTCCTGCTCTCCTCACAAGAAATCAAATGAAATAGCCTCAACGTAGGAGAGACTCATCCTCTAACTCATCTCCTTAGCTTTGATACCAAATGATGCTAGGATATTGGGTTAAACAGATCCTAGCATATAAAAACTTGTGTGCTTCCTTCAACATTAAAAATCTCATCTGATTCTTCATAAAAAAAAACATTTGATTCAGCGTCAAATATACATAATGGAAAGAGAGCTATACAAACAAAATACTGATTGATATTAACACAAAATTTCAGACTCAATCATTGGCCGAATATTACAATGGATGGCCTCTTGGCTATCGGGCCTATTACAAAAGCTCTCAAACCATTTCTCTCACTCTCTTTGTATTCCTCACTATCCTTTCATCCTCACACAATCCTCCTATACATAAATATGAATTTATTCCACTCCATAATTTCCTAAACATAAATCTCAACTAAAATCCAAATTAGATTTATCTTTTTTTGGACTCAACTAAGTCCCATTTATGGAATTCCTAATCCCTAGATTATCTACCTAATTCAACTCCACTCGTATCCTTAATTTATTAAAAGAATATTTACAATAATCCTCACTTACAATTTTCCTCTCTTAATTTATTAAAATGAGCAAAATAATTAATAAAATAATTAAAACACCTCACCCCCTAAATCACACAAATGAATAATGAAAATTTAGCTTTGATGCTCCTGCATCTTGATGCCTTTTGAACCACCTCTACTTGACGAACCAGTTATAGTTCAGCATCCCATGGATAATATTCCCGATTTTCAGCTTCCACTACTAAATGATACAACTTATAGTTATCGACCAAAATCCCTTTCTTGATTATACTATTCATGATGTTTGGTTATATAAACTTATCCATGTGTACCACCATCCAATGATCGATTCCTTCTCAACTGTGAAGCACATAAATATTCATGCAAGGGGGATTTTAGCACGGACAAGACCATTCTCAGTCTCTAGTGCGATTTCTACTAGCCTTCCTTACCCAATAAAGTAGAAAAAATCATTCAAGCATGTTCACTATGTTCATAAAGCAAGTCATCCAACTATAAGCATGGTTTCTACCAACCTTTACCTGTTCCCTCTTTCCCTTGGGAATTGAGTTCCATGGAATTTTTTAGTGGTCTTCTTACTCCTTTTTGCAAACATGATGTTATTTGGGTAATGGTTTTTTGTTTTTATAAGATGGCTATCTTTCTTCCCTATCATAAGACTACCTCTACTACTAAAATCTAGATATCTTCTTCCATCATACTTTTCCAAACTTTGGATTGTCGAGTAGAATTTTTTTTTTCAAGATTCTCATTTTCTTAGTATATTTTTGCATACTCTTTGGTCTATGGTGGGTTCTCAAATCACCACATTTTCACCCAAAAACAGATGGCCAAACTAGGGTTGTCAATTTCACTTTGGTTCACTCCCTTCATAGCTAACTTTTTAAAAACAAATAGTGGGTTCGTGTTTTTACATTATTCAACATAGTTATTGTAGAGCCACTAAATAATCTATTCAGTTCCACCCTTTTGAATTTTTCTTTGTGTTTCAACCAAGTTCACCCTTTGAGATTCCAATTACTTCAACCCCTTGTGCTTATTCATATTAGCAACAAGAACAAAATTCAACTTAGCACTTCATGCACTCTACATCTCAACACCATACTTAGGTAATTGTTGCTTTGCAAGTTACTCAAGGTCATGTGAAACAAAGGTATGGAAAACATCACACACCCTTCACATTTAAACTAGGAGATCATCTATGTCTCTTGTTAGATAAGGATAAAAATGCAAAGGTGGCATACAATTTTGTGAAAAACACAGGCAGAAAATTCATTTTCCCAGTAGTTCGACCAAATTTTTGAAATTAGTTTGGCTGAACTAATTCTGCCGTTTACATTGACAATGTATTGATGACATGGGAAAACATATTTTTGGCTGGAGCTAGGAAAACCGTAAACCAATGTTTGGTCGAACTATTAGTTCAGCTTAACTTTTAAAATAATTTGGTCGAACTTTGGCTTATAAATATACCAACCCGCAAACCTGAAGAGGTTTCAGGCTTGTTACCGTTGCCATAGAATCTATCTCGCATCTATGTTTTCCATTTGCTGTGTCATGTGTTTTTTGTGTCATGTGTTTGTTGTGTCATATGTTTTTTGTTGTGCGAGGAGGTGAGAAATTTGTTGTTGTTGTGTTATCGTTGTCGCAGAATCTATATTGCATATTTGTTTATTTTTTGTTGTGTCATCTGTTTGTTGCTACGCAAGGAGGTGAGAAATTTGTTGTTGTTGTTGCTTTGTGTCATATGTTTATTTTTTGTTAATTTTTTTGTTGGTTTTAATTTTATTTCTCTTTTTGTTGTTCACAGGTTTTAATTTTATTGCTATGTTGTTTTGTAATCTGCATCCTCTGCGACGTCTTCGGCGATCTCCTGCCTCGCCATCTCGTTGTGGCCTCTTCGTATTTTAATCTCCGAATTTCCATGTAGACGAAAATCCCTCTTTTTTTAGAAAATGCTTACTTTTAGCAAGATCTAACATCCAAACTTGTCTGAATATCTGTGTTAAACAGTGTTAAACTGATGGATACCTGTGTTAAACAGTGTGATCTATTAGAAGCCTCATGGCATTGGTCCAAGCTATAGATCTAGCTCTGGTACCTTCTTTATACAATTTTATTTTTAGAAATGTACCTTTGCTATACAAGTTGAAGGGAATTAAGAGGTGCACGTCCCTCCTAGAATTTTCCTTGTGCATCTACAAAATTATTTACATAAGACTGCATATAAATCATAGCACAAAAGCAGTTAAAGTTAGAAATATTTTCATTCATATACATGATATTTGAGAAATAGAGTAAAAAATTGTAACTTAAAATGCTAGCCTATATATACCTCCTTGTTGAAATTGGAAGAAGAGAGCCCATTCCCTCTAGTAATCCAACCCCATTGGATATTATGATCTTCACTGAAAATTTCAATTCATCTTTGACCTTGAATCAGATGTTCAATTATACGATAAAGATAATCGGGCTTATGAGTTGACCCTGATAAAAATAAAAGACAGTTTGATGGGTTTCATTCATTTAAGCAGAGAAAAACCAACTAGAAATTTGATGATACAAATACATATCATAGGGAGGTTCTTCAGTTACAATTATATCTACATCAATGTTTGGATGCATAAGATGTGGTGGGATATTGTTCTTGTTACCCATCAAATAGTGCTCTTGCATTCATATTTTTTGGATTAATATTATTCACAATACGTTTTTGGTGATGGTTTATCATTCATTGTATCTTAGATTCTGAGTTTGTGTCAATTTCAAATTTTAACATTAAATTAGTATAAAGCACAAGAAAAATTCACAGTTAACATTATTCTTTAAGAATAATATTTGATTGTTGTTAGCTGTATGCAATATCCTCAAATGTTTGCATAGATTAGACCTTCAAAATATACCCCAAATTCTGAAATACTCCACCCTCCAATTGTTGCCAAGGAAATTTTTCTTAGCATTCTCTTTCATGTTAAGAATAAAGGAAATCAATTGTGACTTTATATATCATGTTTTACCTTGAGTACCTTCTTTATTAATTATATCTTTATCACTGGTCTCTGCTTCCTATTGTAATATTTAAAATTTTCTTGCACCTTTCCTTCATGTTGTACCTTGAATACCTTCTTTCTTAATTGTAGCTTTATCACTGGTCTTTGCTTCAACATGAAGGAAAGGTGCAAGAAAATTTTAAATATTCACTCACATATGGGTAAATATAATGGTAATCACTCATTCCAATCACACTTAATACTCAACTTTATGTGATTTCACTAAAGGTGCTTGTGTTTCCATAAGAAATACATGTTGTATTATGTTGATACCTTAGAATCACTAGTACTAATCAGCAGAGACCACTCACCCATATTTACCCATATATCCATATTCACTCACATATGGGTAAATATAATGGTAATCACTCATTCCAATCACACTTAATACTCAACATTATGTGATTTCACTAAATGTGCTTGTGTTTCCATAAGAAATACATGTTGTATTATGTTGATACCTTAGAATCACTAGTACTAATCAGCTTAGTAAGAATCACCAAAGCTATTTTATACTATCCATTATGTTCCAGCATCATTGATTACTAGAAGCTTACTAGTTAATATCAGCTTACAGCTTGGAGGTTATGTTTTAATAGTGGTAAGTGAAACATGACCCTTGTAACTAATATTATAAGTACCATTGTATTCATTATTTAACCTTACTGCTTCTATTACACTTATCTCTTAGATCTCTTCCCATTAAGAGTTGTAATCATATAGGTAACTTAAACTATGTATTAAGCAATTTATTTTTAATTAGGGTAGTTAGTACTAATGGTAAGAAACATTGAAGGTATTCTAATCTATAGTCGTTGAAGTTGAGCTGTTATGGCCACAACATTGAAGCAACACCAAAGCCAACATCCCAAACATGAGAAATATTGATTCTCTAAATCGCAACATCATCACCCACATCTAATAGTCACGAGGTTCAAATTATTTTTTATCATAATAAATTGGTTAACAATTTAGATATAAGGTATTTAACGTAATTATTTTAGTTTTGGTTAATGCAGTGAAATATTGTTTTAGAAATATATTTAACATTTTTGAAAAATATTGTTTTAGAAATAGATTTAACATTTTGAAAAATATTGTTTTAGAAACAGATTGAACATTTTGAAAATTTCCTGAATACTCCTTGCTACTTGCTAAAACATAATATTTTATTTCTTATTCCTGAACTAAAGCTTCCTAATCTGGATAGTTTTCTTATGCCTCAAAGAATAGAGATGTATGTGTGACTTTTTACATAACTTCATCAACCACTACCACTATTGTTTTATCGTTTTATGCATTTGGAGGCATGATGTTAATAGGAATGATTGATAGAAATGGTTTATTCATGTAATGAAGACCGTTGGCTTCTTACCATAATGCTACTATAGGTTTATGTTGATGCTAGAACTATTTTTTATTAATGTACCTAAATTTACACCTTCCATGATGCTTCTAATCTTGTAAAATGTTAAAAATGGAGTGTTTTATGATGTAATGGATATTACTAATCTAGATTATGTACAGTGATATGATGATAGTGTAGGTTGATGTTAAAGTTGTAAAAATATTGTACATATCAAGGATGAATGATAGTACAAGCCAAAAATGATATTATTATAAACTATTAAACAATCTGTTAGGAGTTAAATCATACTTCTTATTAAGGACATAACTAATTCAAGTTAACAATTCCTTTTTAATTTTCTTAGCCTATTTATAGATGTCAAAGTAAAGGTTTCTAGATGTGATTTCTCCCATAAACTTTAAGGAAAACGAGACTTTAAGGCAAACCATGTACATGTCATTTCTCCCACAAACTCATCAAGGTGTGACTTTTGACATAAATTCATCAACCACTACCACTAGTTGTTTTAGTAAGTGCATAAAATATTTTTTCAAACCATGTACATGTCATTTCTCCCACAAAATCATCAAGGTGTGAATTTTGACATAACTTCATCAACCACTACCACTAGTTTTTTTAGTAAGTGAAAACTACTACCACTTTAAGGAAAAATTTAAGGAAAACCTTGTACATGTGTCATTTCTCCCATACATGTGTCATTTCTCCCATAAAATTTTAGGCAGACTTTAAGGTATGCCATTCTATGTCATTTATCTATCATTTCTATGTCATTTCTCCCATAAAATATAAGGCAATGTCATTTCTCCCATAAACCATAAGGCAAACCATGTACATGGCATTTCTCCCTTAAACTCTAAGCAAGGCAAAATTTAAGGCATGTCATTTCTATATGTGATTTCTCCCTTAAAATTTAAGGAAAACTTTAAGGCAAACCATGCACATTTCCTTTCTCCCACAAACTCAAGGCTTTTTCCCATTAATTCAAGGAAAACTTTAAGGCCTAAAAACCAAACCTAAAGTGGCTGAACTTCCATAGGATTTGAGTCTGTATGTTGAATGTTAAATTCTGCAAGTTCTAAAGGCAGAGTTTGTAAAGGGCTAGGAGGCCTCTGGATCTCATCCTTTCTCAAAGGTGACATATCCAGTAAATGCCCCTACAGTCAATCTTTGGAATAGATGTAAATATAAGTTCTTCATTGTAATATCATTGTAATATCCATTTCTGTACATGCCATTTCTCCCATAAAGTTTAAGGCATTTGCTAGTTTTTTTGGAACCATGTACATGTCATTTATATGTCATTTCTCCCATAAATGAAGGCAAACTTTAAGGGAAATGAATAAAATTTAAGGCAAACTTTAAGGCAAACCATGTACATGTGTCATTTCTCCCACAAGGTAAGGCTTTCTCCCATAAAATCAAGGAAAAATTTAAGGAAAATGAATATGCTGGGAAGAACAATGAAGGTAAAAATTCAACCATGTACATGTGTCATTTCTCCCACAAACTCAAGGCTTTCTCCCATAAACTCAAGGAAACCTTGAAGGAAAATTAATATGCCGAGAAGAACAACGAAGGTAAAAATGCTAAGGTGGGTTTATTTACATACATGTCATTTCTCCCATGTACATGTCATTTCTAGCACTTTCTAGTATTTTTGGAACCATGTACATGTCATTTCTATGTCATTTTTCTCATAAACTTTAAGGAAAACCATGTACATGTGTCACTTCTCCTATACATGTGTCATTTATATCGTAAACTTTAAGGAAAAATTTAAAGCATGTCATTTCTATGTCATTTGTCTTTCATTTATCTATCATTTTTATGTCATTTCTCCCATAAACTATAAGGAAAACTTTAAGGCAACCATGTACATGTCATTTCTCCCTTAAACTCTAGGCAAGGAAAACTTTAAGGCATGTCATTTCTAGATGTGATTTCTCCCATAAAATTTAAGGAAAAATTTAAGGAAAACCATGCACATGTCATTTCTCCCATGCATTTTCAATAAATTTTAATTTAATATATTTTATTGAATTTGTTTTTTTCAAGGATTAAAAAATCCACTAAATATGGTTGAAAATTGGACATTATGCATAGATGTTTCTTGCTATTCCACTCCAGGGAAAGCAGTGATTACATATGTGCTTTGCAATATTGTGACTAACAAGGTCCTCCAAAGGAAAATGAATATACCAGGAAGAACAACAAACAACGAGGAATATTATATTGCATTGGTAGAAGGCTTGGGAAAAACTAGGGAGTATGGATCAAATGGAATTGTAGTTTTCACCGATTCTGAACTTGTGTGCAACCAGATGAAAGACGTGTACCAAATTAAGAAGGAGAGGCTAAAACAACTACATGGAAAAGCAAACAATATTGTTAGCCAATCTCAATTTTTTAATATAAGACATTGTGCAAATGTTAATAAGATGTTTGGTGATATTGTGTGGGGCAATGCCATTTCAAGATTCATATCAAAGATGAATTAGTATTATACGGGGCAATTCCAATTCAAGATTCATCTCTCAAAGATGAGTTAGTGTTGAGACGCTCTCCTTCAAAATTTATTGATGGACATTGTAACATATCTTTGATATGTGTTTGTGTTTTTCACTTATAAATGCATCATTTTTAATGACTGTGTGTGTTTTTTTTCAATTATATACCAAGTGTGCTCCCACCATGTAAAGCGAAACTTGGTGAACTTCACATTTGTATAAAATTAAAATGTGAGGACTTCAACAAATTTTTGTTTAAATTGAGTTTCACACATCAATTAGAGCTTTGAAAGCTGCGCTTTACATAATTTGTGTACTAAATTACATTAATTTTTTGAAATCTTTTGAATTTATTTTAGGTAGTAATTTAAAAATAATTGTAAATGTACACTGGGTTTCTACTCCATCAATGGAGCACGTCCATGGTTCACGAAATTGTGGTATGGTTCACACAATTCCATCAATCATATGTACATGTATTTATAAGTATGAATATATTTTTGAATTGATTATAAATTCATAATTTTTTTATGAATTTTCCCTCTCGTCGCGTGAGGTTGGTGGTGGTACACATTCCCGTAGAGGCCCATCAATAGGTAGTGGCCAATTGCGTGAGGGTGGTGATATGCATTCCCCTAGAGGCCAATCAATGGATGGTCGTGTTGTTTCTCAACCAATTGGTGTTCGGTCTAGTTCTCAATAGTCTCAGGGTGGGAAAGATGCTAGCCAACCATATTGAGGTGGCCATCAATGTAATATTATTTTCATTCAATTCGTACAAATTTCTTACATGTTTTTTTAAAATGAAAAATTTTATATATTGATGCAGAGGGTGAAATTTTTTCTTCAAATGTTTCTCGAAAAAGACGTAGGACATAATGCATTATTCAAGAAGAAGGTTGTACACCAACCACGACTTATCCATTTGATATTTATGATATATCTTGGGAATCAAACATGCAGCAATGCACCTTACAAAGGTGTCAACATCTTCATTCAAAATTGAAGAGAGATATTTTGTCTTTAAAACTCCCTGTTGAGAGTCAAGAAAGTTTGGAAATAGTTACTCACTCTTTAGGCAAACTAGTAGATGTGTACGTAAGGCTTGGTCCAACCACTGATACTTTTATAGAAGTGATGAGAAAAATAAAGTAAACAGTGATGGGTCCCAATACATGGGACGTTGTTAAACAAAGAGTTACAACAGAAATGGCCAAGTCTATTTTTAATTTCAAAGAAGGGCTGAAAAGAAAGATCCTAAAGGTGCAATATTTCAAGCACCCTGATATAGTTGGTCATTTGTATGATAGGCACCTTGCTGCCTATGGAAGACTCCCATGGAACGAAGAGGTTTTGCTTTATTTTGCAAAATTATTTTATGCAAATTTCCTTTTGGAAATGAAACCCAATTATAATGACCTTCCCTCTAAATTTTTTGGTCCTGGGAAAGGTTGATTATGTGACCATAGGGGAGATAAGTGTGATGTTTAGTTGCCTCACCGCGAGCCACCATTTGTTATTCGACCTCTTTGTGTTGAAACTTTGTGGTCGGAGATTGATTCCACTTCTCAAATTAGTCGAGAAGCAAGGGATGCCATCATTGACAATGTTCAGAGTGGAGTTGATGGAGTTGATATTTGTCTGAATCGATAAAGAGCATGAGAGAATGCACGTGTTAATTTTGTGTAACATACAGATGAAGAGATAGACAAGATGAGTGTTGAAGATCTCAGAACATATGCAAAGAATTATCCAATGGTTGGTATAACCTAATTATTCATAAAAAAGAGGGTATGGGATCAGTATGTGTTAATGGTTAGGGTGATTATATTAACACATGTACGCTTTGTAATAAGTACATATATACATACATTTATTTGTATACATTAATCTAACAAAAATGTATCATGTATGTGAACACCATTTGCAGTTCTCACACTCGATGAAGGAAGATGTTAATATCACAGTCGGAGCCTCCATTTCACACAATCAAGATGGGTCTCACAATCAATCATAAAATCAACATGGTTCTCACCATCAAGATGATATTTTAGCACATGTTAGTGTTTTTTAAGTGAACATGATGATGTACAATAATTTTTTTATCTATTATTATATATATCAAAACGTGATGACATATTTTTAAAATAAATAATTGTCCACACATGTACATGTATATATAATTAAATGTTAACAGATTCATATTCATTGCGATGTTTTTGGGATGGAGGTACCTTATTCTTCCTTGGGAGATGTGCCAAATCCACCATCACAAGTATGAACAATTGTTCACTTTTAAATATGTTTTTAAGTTATATATTGTAGCTCAAAAGTTCCATTAAAAAATAAGATCTAGATCTTGAGTTATTTTACAGTTTTTAATTTTTTTAATTTTAGGTTGCTGGAGATTTTCTTTTGGAGCCACCCTTAGGATATGTGCCCAATCGACCATCACAAGTATTCAATTTTTCACGTAAATATTTTTAAGTTATAAGTTATAAATTGAAGTTCAAAAGTTATATTATAAATTGAGATCTAGATCTTGAGTTATTTTATACTTTTAAAATTTTTGAATTTTAGGTTCTTGGAGATGATCTCCCTTCTCCATGGACTCTAGCAATGGAGTGTATGATGGAGATAGGAACATCCACACCATTTGAACAAGTTGTCTAACTTTTTTTTAATATTATTGAAAATTAGTTTATTTATGCATTTCCATTTGAAATATATATATATATATATATATATATATATATATATATATATATATATATATATATATATATATATATACTTGTACATGTATATTGTACAATTTACTGTGGAAGATGTCACTTTGGAGGTTGTTTTAATGGACAAGAAACAAAACACAATGGAGAGGGAACCACATGAGGTATTGCATGATTTTTTTTTTTTCATTTTTTTTACATGAAGCTCTATATTCTCATTCAATTTTAAAACATTAAATTTTAATGTTTGTACACATTGTGTACAGGTTCCCCATTTTTCATAGGATAACACGAGCATCAGGACTTTGTTGGCAGAGACACTAGATCCATCTGTATTTCATGGATGATGCACATGTGTGCAACATTATATTTGATAGATATAGTCTTAAATTTACTTTTTTATATATAGTCTTATCTATGTAGTCATATTTAATTTTCTATATAACTTAATACTTGTAACACTATACATTGAACTAGATATATATTTACTTTTATTGTTCATGTGAGATACAATGCAGTGATATAATGTTTTCTTTAAATTGATAGTTCAACTACATTTGGCATGTGATCACATGTGATATATAATGTTTTGTTTTTAAAACTCAAGTTGGCATTTTATTTTTTAAATATAAAATGAAAATAGATGGAGATTTCAAATTACAAAACACGTACATGTGTATATTTTGGATAGTTGAACTACATTTGGCATGTGATCACATGTTGTGATACAATGCTTTGTTTTTAAAATTCAAGTTGTCATTTTATTTTTTAAATATAAAATTCAAATCTAGATGGAAATTTCAAATTAAAAAACACATGTATATTTTGGATAGTTCAACTACATTTGGCATATGATCTCATGTTCTGATATAATGTTTGTTTTTAAATTGGATAATTGAACTACATTTGGCATGTATCTCATGTTTTTATATAATGTTTTGGTTTTAAAAATCAAGTTGTCATTTTATTTGTTAAATATAAAATGAATCTCTAGATGGAAATGTCAAATCACATTTTTACAATGTGTATATTTTGGATGGTTGAACTACATTTGGCATGTGATACATAAGCGAGATAATGTTTTGTTTTTAAAACTCAAGTTCTGGATGGTTGAACTACATGTGGCATGTGATTGTGATATAATTTTTTGTTTTTAAAATTCAAGTTTTCATTTTATAAACTTGTTAAAAATATAAAATGAATCTATCTAGATGGAAATTTCAAATTACAAACCATGTATACATGTATATATTTTTGGATAGTTGAACTACATTTGGCATGTGATCACATGTTGTAATATAATTTTTTGTCTTTAAAACTCAAGTTTTGGATGGTTGAACTACATTTGGCATGTGATTGTGATATAATGTTTTGTTTTTTTAAAATCTGGTTGTCATTTTATAACTGCTAAAATAGAAATGGAATTTTCAGATGGAAATTTCAAATTACAAAAATGTGTATATTTTTTGATAGTTGAATTACATTTGGTGCAAGGGGATCACATGTTAGATATAATGTTTTGTTTTTAAGTGAAAATATGAAGTTGGGTTACACTTTTTCCTTTTTTTGAGAAAAAAAAATATCATTTTTTTTGTTCTTCAACTTTCTACAAGGCAAAACAATTTTTCTATTTAGAATTTCATTTTATGATAAAAATAAAACTTGCCAGAAATTTTATTAGCTTTCTATTACTTTTTTTTGAATTTTTTTTGTATAGATTAGAAGAACTTAGCGTTTTTTTGAGGTGTTTTTTAACAATCAACGATTTATAAGAAGTCATACATATAGCACGTTGTATTCTTTTGAAGATTTGTGTTTTTTGAGAAACAAAATTAAAAGTTGTAAAATAATCTAGATAGAGTCTACTTTGTTTTCCGCTATATTTAAAGCCAATGGATGATATCATAATTACTAGAATTTTACCACTGTCCATTGTTTTAAAACGAATATATTTTGAAGCAGGTGCTTTGCAACACAAGAAATTTCTTAACATATAAGTTATAAACTAAAAATCTAAAAGCTACCCATTAGACACGACAGAGAAATGTAATGCTCCATAATTTTTTCAATTTTTTTTACAATTTATTTTGGGAGATACAAAATTTTGATTTCGCCGAATCACAATGACCCTCAGAAATTGTTTGCATCCATTTTATTACAAAATTAATTAAAATTAGTAAATATTTATGAAATTCCATAAAAGTTATATTTCCTGAAAGTAGATTCAATTCTAAAAATGTTTATTTTAAGTTCGCTGTAATTCAAAATGTTTCAAGGAGTTTAATCAAGACAAAGTTGCGTAAACATATTCAAGGCTTGTCACAGAATCGGTGACGCGTTAGTTCAGCCGAACTCTTAAACAAAGTTCAGACGAACTATTTTTTGCGCCGACGACATGTTAAATCAAACGACAAAGTAATTCGGCCGAACTATTTATTAGAATTTCGGCCAAACTTTACTTATCTTTCCATTCGTCGGAAAGTACCGCCGAGACCATCCAAAAAAACATTTCACGGCAATATAAATTGCCATGAAACCATTCATTATTTTCTCATATTTTCGTACGTTTGGTCTGATTTTATAAAAATCTTGATCTGATTTTGCAAAGAATTTTTTTAGGTTTAAGGACTTTTCTTGGAGGTACATTCAAAGGGCTTTTCTTTGAGACACATTATTTTCGTACATTTGATTAGATTTTGCAAGGGATTTTTTTGTTTAAAGAATTTTCTCGAGGTATGTGATATAGTTTTGGGCTTCATTTTTTTTTTAGCATGGATTTGGGCTTAATTTGTGCCGACATTTTTTTGGTTTTTGAAGAAGTAAATCTTTTATAATGATTTTTTTAAAGGAGCTAGTAACTTTTTAAATGAAATTTTTTTGTACGACTTGGAAGGAAATATTCTGAACTTCATTTCATTTTTATAAGATATTTTTTTCTTGAATTTTTTAAAGTAAGTGATTTTGATTGGAGTGTGTATTTTTTGCAAAAATTTTAAAATGAGTATTTTTTTTTAAATTAAATATTTTGCAATGTTTTCTTTTAAGTGAGTTTTTTTCAAAATTTTTGAAGGAATTTTTTTGAACTTCATACTCTATTATCACGGGAAATCGAAGAAATTGTATGGGAAAATATGATTGAAAAAGAGACCCTCAGGAACATAGAGAAGAGACAAGACAATCTCGCAAAAGAAAGATAGAAGCACTCTCAAATATTGAAGGGGGAAATCAACCTCAACTAGAAGTTGAAACAGGTATGTAAATGTAAATATTATGATTTTGATATATTTAGAATTTTCCTAGCATAAAATGTGAAGCTTAATTTATATTTTATGAACTATTTTGAAAAATATTTTGCAATGTAAATAGAGAGAGTTATTCCTCAAAAAATTGATGATGAGATACAAAATTTTGAAAGAGAAAGTAAAAGAGATATTGAACCAATGATTGAACATGGTGAAAATGATGAAAGAAATTCAACTAAAGAAATTTAATCACAAGGTATGTACATATATATATACATGTGTGTGTGTGTGTGTGTTGAACACATGTACGTATTATTGAAATTATACATATATTTATTTATTTAGTTATTTACTGAATATGTTAACTTATTATGTACTATTCATTCGAATATGTACAGATGAAATTAATGTTGATGATGAGATGTTAGAAAATGTTGACACTCACACATATGGAGATAAAAGAGTTGACAATTTTATACGATATCGTGTTAACCACATTTTTGAGAAGTATTTCATAAATTAAAATGTGACATTCAAGCCCAAATGTTGAAAGGTCTCCTATCATTAATGAAATTAAAAAAAGCTATGAATTTATTAGGTATTTGAAAATCAACCAAAGATTAAAAAAATGAAGGAAATGATACAAAATATAAATAGTGCTATAACTACTTAAAACATCTAGGACATTTAATGGAGTTTTAGTTGTACGTAGAGCAATACATATGGCAGTGGTTTCATCGAAGTACTGTGAATGTTGGTAAAATCAATGGCATGAGAATTAGAACTCAGGAAAATGATTTAAAATTTAACATTCAGCTCAGCTGCAAATAGATGTAAATGATGAACTCGCTTGTTGGAGAGCTATTTGTAGGCAACTATACAAAGATAGATTTGGAGAAAATGTTAAAAAAATAATATATGATTATTGGAAGAACAATTCGCGTGTTTCGCCAACTGCAATGCATGTGATGTGAAGAAGAATAGAATGAAATCAGTATCAAGAACATGAAAAACATTTCTTGGAAACCACTTAGATAGAGTTGTTCAACAAGTTCAAAGAAGAGAATTGTGAAATTCATGTTTCAATCAGTGCTTTTGTTCAACAAAAACCATGGTATGTAAAACCTATCACCGTATGCGACACTTGTTTTTGTCGTTATCATGTGGAATTTGAGTTATATTATGACAAATTCCTTGATTTTGGTAGAACATTTTGGAATGATTCACCTCCTCCTTCCACTATCCGTGATTTCATATCTCAAATTCTATGTGAAAGAGAAAGCGATGAACTATTTTACGAAAAGAAATGTGTTAGTGGTAAAAAATGCGATGATTGTAGAAATTTGACTAAATTTCAAAACAAATATCGTACTGATATAAATGATCAATCATTTTCCAACATGAAAGTGAAATGGAAGAGATATGAACATATCCATACATCGATTCAAGGTGAAAATAGTGTTAAAAGAATTGAATTACGAGAAGAAGAAATTTTGTGATAGATTTTCGAGAATTTTCGGTGCTTAAATTTACAAATACACCAAGCATTCCCATAGAGCTCATGGGAAAGATTTGCAATTCAAAAATTCCCGTGAATTTTTCCACCAGGGACCATTTTGCTGCAGAATTGATTTCAGAAAAACTCACATTTGTCTCACCTAGAAATTTACAGAACACTATACCCACTAAGTTCTGACCAAGTCTCCATGCTCGTCCATATTCTATATAGACATGCTGAACAAAACGTCGATCATATAGAAAGAAACACTGAAAATTGACATATTATTAAAGAATATCACTTTTATATCAGTGGCGATCGTACACATGATACATATTTAGTACAACATTTTTTTGAAAAAATTTATGATTCCTTGAAAACTTGTGGAATAACATTCAATGAACATTGGATATGGTCATACGGATGTGTAGGACAATTCAAATCTGCATGATCATTCTTTTGGTTGTGTTGTCTTCATAAGAAAACCTGCATTAAACATTGTTGGAATTTCTTTGAGACTGGACATGGAAAAGGAGAACATGATGGTGCAGGGGCATGCATAAAACAAGCACTTCAAAGATATCAAATGAACCCCTCTACAAGTTGACTTGTGGACGCGAAAGAAGTTGTTCAATGGTGCATCGCTGCTCTAAGCCATGAGACTAAGCAATCAAGGGAAGTGTGAAGGTACATTCAATTTAATTTTTATTGGATATCTGATTTTAAATAGTGTTCATTTATCACAATGATTATCTTTGATTGTATTTTGATATAATATTTACATTCTTCTTTAAATTTTCCATATAAAAGGTTTTTTTGGCATATTGGGATTGAAGACGTAGATAGATCAATTGGAAATGACGTTGAAACAATAAAAGGGACTCAAAAATTGCATTCAATTAAAACAAATTCGTCCAAAAATGTGTTTGCATTGGATAAAAGAAAATATTCTTGTTTTTGTCATGTTTTCATAGACAACACAAAATCCAATGACGTTTGTGAAAACAAAATGTATGTAAAAGATTGGAAACATATAGAGCTAAATACAAAGGGAAAAATGTCTGTTGCAATGTTTGAAGAAATGTAATCAGAGGAAACTACAATATCATCCGATGGTGATCGAGTTTATGATCTTATTAGAGAAGGTAACATTTGAATTGCTTTCTAATGATTTAAAGATCTAGAAATAAATTTAAATATGTATAATTTTGTTAAGTTTGTTTTATTGTGCAGGAGATGTTTTTGCTGTAATTGCACCTATTGACAACGATGAAAATGTGAAGTATTATTTGATGCATTGCACTGAACGAAAAATGAAATTATTAGAAGACTATAATGATCACGGATTTCCATATGAAAGAGGATCTATTATACTGAAAGGTTATTTTTTCAGACAAACTAATCAAAGTGGGAATTTTGTTTACTTTGAAGACTATGAACCTGATTTCATAAGTTTTCAATATAGTCACTTGGTGTGTGCAGCACGCATAAAGTTGATCGAGGTTCAATCAAAGAAAAAAATGAAAATTAAGAAATGGAAAATGTCAAAATCCGATCATGAACGGATTATTGAAGATGGCATTCCATTGGAATTTTTTTGATTGAACTGCCCAACAATTTATTCTCTTTGGATTATATGTTCTAGAACTTCCAGTACTCAATTAAAAATTGAGCTGCCTTGTTATGTTATCTGTGCAAGTGTTTGCACATGTACAAATTTTTTTGGTACATGCACACTCTAGTATCAACTGAAAGTAGCTTTTATACATGCATTGATGAAAAATGTTGCATACATATTGGATATATATGTATATGTTATAGAATGCAATTAACTGTTCAAGTAGTTTTACTATGTGCATTGATGAAAAATGTTTCACATACTCAATATATATGTTCTAGAATGCAATTAACTGAAATTGGTTTTTCTATGTGCATTGATGAAAAATGTTGCATGTACTGGGTATATACATGAACTCGATGCACATAGTTTTTTTTGTGAGCTTTTTTGGTAAAAAGTATCCACAATGTAAATAAATTATCCGCAGTATAATTTTGTACGAAGATTCCTTTCAGACAAGAGACTCGGAGCACTTCTTCGACTTTTGGTGGGATTTGACCCACATCTCTATTCCTGATTGAAAATCTAGTACAAAATTTGTCTGTCCAATGGTCGAATATGTTCTATGTGCATTGATGAAAAATGTTGTGCACGTATTGGATGTGTGTGTGTGTGTGTGTGTGTGTGTGTGTTCTAGAATGCAATTAAAACTGAATGTCATCAATTTACCAATTTATAAATCAACAAGGCTACCTAGTTGAGTGCATTAATGACATTGACCCCAATTCAACAAACATATATCTACTTTTTATATTTCCAATCAAAATTAAAGGGATTTATATGGGAAAGAGGTAGAACATATGGCCTATGAACTACTTTAGTTCATAGGTCAATGAAGGTATCATCATGTGGGAAAATGTTTCAAGAACACTTGATCATACTTAAAAGTAATTTTAAGATTGCTTTTGATGTTTACATACTACATACTATTGTTTGAGTGAAAAAAAATTTAAAAACTTACCAAATGTACTTCAACCATCTAAAACTTGAATTTTAAAAACTTTTTGGTTATATCAAAACACATTACTTCACATGTCATGCCAATTTTAGTTCAACTATTCAATAAAAACATTAAACATTTAACATTATATCACATGCCAAATGTAGATTAAAATAGTATCCAAAACTTAGTTTTAAAAACTTTTTGATTATATCACAACATTACTTCACATGCCTAATGTACTTCAACCATCCAAAACTTGAGTTTTAAAAACTTTTTGATTATATCACAACATTATTTCACATTCCATCCAATTGTAGTTCAACTATCCAATAAAAACATTTAACATTATATTACATGCCAAATGTAGATTGAAACCATCCAAAACTTAAGTTTTAAAAACTTTTTGATTATAACCAAACTGACATAAATCTATCCAAATCTAAGTTTTAAAAACTTCTTTGATTATATATCGTGCAACATTACTTCTTCATATGCTATGCTAATTGTAATTCAACTATCCAATAAAACATTTAACATTATATCACATGCCAAAAGTAGATCAAACCATCCAAAACTTAACCTTTAATTTAACAAAAATATAGGATCACAACATTACTTCACATGCCAAATGTAGATTGAAACCATCCAAAACTTGAGTTTTAAAAACTTTTTGATATATATCATATAACATTACTTCACATGCCATGCCAATTATAGTTCAACTATCCAATAAAAACATTAAACATCTAACATTAAATATCACATGCCAAATGTAGATTGAAACTATCCAAAACATGAGCTTTAAAAACTTTTTGATTATATCATGTAACATAAATTCACATGCCATGCCAATTATAGTTCAACTATTCAATAAAAACATTTAACATTATATCACATGCCAAATGTACTTCAAGCATCCAAAACTTAAGTTTTTAAAAACAAAACAAATTATAACACATCATTACATAACATGTCAAATGTAGTTCAGAAGCAAAACATTAATTTATAGATGACAACATTACTCGTAGTTCAACTATCCAAAACTTAAAAGTTTTAAAAACTAAACAAATTATATAACAACATTACTTCACATTCACATGCCAAAAGTACTAAAACCATCCAAAACTTAACTTTTTGGAACAAAACAAATTATATTAAAACTGTAATAAAATATGTCCAAAAATTGTAGATCTCACAAGTATCAAATATCAAATTATATATATATATATATATATATATATATATATATATATATATATATATATATATATATATATATATATATATATATATATGACTGCGTGCATCTAGATGTTGCAGTAAATTTAAGACTAGAAATCTTTAAATCAAATCTACAAATCATGTCCATCAAATATAGATGGAGTGTAGTATTTTCCCATCGCAGTCTCAATCCATGTGCACCAGAAGCATGGGAATTTAGACATAATGCACATATAAACATTAAAATTTCGATGTTATAAAATGAGTGAGAATATATAGAACTTATGTAAAAAACAAAATATATGTGCAATCATGCAATACCTCATGAGGTTCCCTCTCCTACTTGTTCGCTCACACGTTCCCCATGGGAACATCTCCAACAAGAACGGTACAATATATATATATATATATATATATATATATATATATATATATATATATATATATTTCAGATGAAAATGCACATGTGTATATATATAAAATTATTTTCAATAATATTAAAAACAAAGTTAGAAAACTTGTTCAAATGGTTGAAATGGTGTGGATGTTCCTATCTCCATCGCTAGAGTCCGTGGATTAAAGAAATCTTCTATAGAAACCTAAAATTCAAAATTTTAAAAGTGTAAAATAACTCAAGATCAAGATCTCAATTTATAATAAAACTTAAATAAACTTCAATTTATAAATTATAACTAAATTAAAAAAACATATATATATATATATATATATATATATATCTATATATATATATATATATATATATATATAAGTGAAAAATCGAATACTTCTGCAGGTGAATTTGGCACATCTCCTAAGAGAGGCTCCAAAAGAAAATCTCCAAAAACTTGAAATTCAAAAAATTTAAAATAACTCAAGATATAGATATATATATCTCAATTTTTAATGGAACTTTTTGAGGTTGAATATATGTATAACTTAAACATAAATTTTAAAAGTGAAAAATTTTCCATACTTCTTGTGGATTTGGCACGTCTCTTAAGGAAGTAGAAGGTACATCTCCCAAGGAATAAGAAGGTACCACCATCCCAAAAATATCGGACGGAATCGAAATCTGTTATAACATTTTATTATTATATGTGTACATGTACATGTGTGCACAAATATTTATTTTAAAAATATCACTTAAAAAACACTAAAATTTGTCAACATATCTTGATAGTGAGACCCATCTTCATTGTTTGAACCAGAGGCCCCGAACGTGATATTAAAATTTTCGTCATTCATCATGCGTGACAACTGCAAATGGTGTTTTAACATATAATGATACATTTTTGTTAGATTAATGTACATACAAATAAATGAATACATGTACATACACATGTATTTATTACAAATTGTACACATGTATGTGTTAAAATAATTGAACCCTAAGATCATTAATACATACCGTTCCCGTGTCCTCTTCCTCATGAATAATTAGATCTTACCAACCATTGCGAAATTTTTTTTGCATATATTCATAGATCTTCAACATTCATGTTGTCAATCTCTTCATCTGTATAATACACAAAATTGGCACGTGCATTCTCATGTGCTCTTTGTCGATTTAGACAAAAATCGACTCCACGCAATCCAATGTAAAAATTTTCGATCATGACATCCCTTGCTTCTCAACTTATTTGAGAATTCGCATCCATCTCTAACTGCAGAGTTTCGACCCGAAAAGGTAGACTCAAAAATGGCGGCTCAGGGCGAGGCAACTCCACATCTCGCCTAGCGCCCCTATGGTCACACAATCGACCTTTCCCCATACCAAAAAATTCTGATGGAAGGTCATTGTAATTGGGTTTCATTTTCAAAAAAAAATTTGCGTAAAACAATTTTGCAAAATAAACAAGAACCTCGTCATTCCATGGGAACCTTCCATAGGTCGCAAGGTGCCTATCATACAAATAGTGAGCTATATCGGGGTGCTTGAAATATTGTACCTTTAGCATTTTTTCTTTTGGCCCTTCCCTGAAATTAAACATTGACTTCATCATTTCTTTTGAAACTCTTTGTTTTACATCCTCCCATTTATCGGGACCCATTACTGTTTCCTTTCTCTTTCTCATGACTTCTACAATTGTATCAGTTGTTGGCCCAAGATTTTTGTACACATTTTTTATTTCGCCCAATGAATGTGTAACTATTTCGAGGCTTTATTAACTCTCAGCAGGTAGAGTCAAAGCCACGAGATCTCTCTGCAATTTTGCATGAATTTTTTGACACCTTTCTAAGGTGCATTGTGCCATGTTTCTTTCCCATGGTATATCAGAAATGTCGGTCGGATAAGTTGTGGTGGGTAGAAAACTTTCTTCGTGAATGTAGCGTTCTACCCTGCATCTATTTTGACCAATATTTGGAACATTTTTAGCCTCTACATCAATATATATAGAATTTTTTATATTAGAAAAAACACATGTAAAAAAATTTGTACAAATTCAATGAAAAAGAATATTGAAATTGATGGCAACCTCGACGTGGTTGGCTAGTGATGAAAAGAGAACTTGGGGTAAGCCCAAAATCCATTTTCATGTAAAAATTTCGATCCTGGGACCTGTGGGTTATGGCCCACAAGTCTCTTCAGAAGCATTCTAATATAACTTTTTAAATTACAACCGTGGATCTTCATTAAAATCGAACATCCATACATAGGATATAAACAATATAAAAAAAATATGTGTGTGAAGTCTTAATACCCCACGGCCACACATAACACAATTATGCGGGAACCATGTAAAATCTGCTCCAATCCAAATCTCCTACCTCTCGATCTGATTCAATCAGAATCGGAAATCGGCATTCACGATAATCGGCAGTCGGACATTTCAATGCGATTGATTATCGCCGAACTCTCTAATCCCGATTCCACATTAATCAAACTTTATTTAACATTTTCATCCACCGATATAATACCAATCGGTGATAGCGTTTGCAGTGTTATGATATTTCTCGGGTTCGATTTAACTTCGAACAAGAATTTATAACATTCATGCCCGAGATCTATTGCAAGGTGAACATCTCTCGGTTCGATCCGGCGTCTCTCTGTTCAAGAACCTTCGGCTGTAGCGATTCAACATTAGCCTAAATCGCATTATACACACGCAACTATAATCGATTGCCATATATAATAATTAAACAACATTTTTAGATCGCCATCGATCCTGTAAGTGATCGATGGTCGATCAAGCTTACAACACAGGATTTGCTCAATTATAAACACACACAAGCGTATACAATACTAGAACACGTTTCATATATATACAGAACAAATTACATTCCAGGCTAAGGCATTTCAGCCTTAAAACCAAGCTCACAATCGACTACATTTTCCTCACTCTCAAAACGTCTATATATCACTCTCTGTATTTCTATATATCGCCTTTCTATCTCAGTTACATATATATATACACAAGAAATGTTAGATCGGAAAGATCCGATCCATATTTTTCTCCAACGAAAGCTCCATAATGCATGCACGCAGATAATATATTCGTCAAATCCTCATTAAATCTGTTTTTGAGCAGATTTTCCTCCCATTTTCCAGCTTGACTGTCCACGTCTTCATCGCTCCACTTGGATTCTTCTTTAATTAAGAAAAGGGTTAGATGCTCTTGCATCAGCTAGCATCTTTTCCACCCTGAAACTATTGAGAACCAGAATGACCCTGCTGAGAACCAACACCCCCAGCTGTTGATTGGCCTCCAGGAGAATAAATATCACCACCTTCACGCAACCTGCTACCACTTATTGATGTCCCTATAAGGGGATTTGAACCACCACCAACCTCTCGAGAGGAGAGAGAAGCTTCATAAACAAATACGAATTTATAATCAATTGAAAAATACATGCATACATATAAATACACGTGTACATATTCATTGATTAAATTGTGTTAAAACCATACCACGACTGGGTGAAACATGGGCATCCATGGCTAGAGTAGAGACCCTTCTCTTCTTATTAGCTCCTAAAAAATAAAAAATGAAACTTATTAACAACTAATTTAACTCACAAAGTTGATAAAAAATCAATTCCATATGTACACACATGTATGGAGATTTAAGATTATATTTAAATTTACCATGAACAGCTCTCGATCCCGATCCCTGATCCCCCCCTCTCATAGAGATATGGGATTATGTTGATCTTCATCATTCATCCTCCATGATATATATATCTACAATGGACATTTACAATTATTTTTTTAAATAACTAATTTAAATTAAATTCAATATAAATTTCAGAAAATTAATGTAATTTAGTGTAAACAAATTATGTAAAACACAACTTTCAAAGCACTAATTGATGTGTGAAACTCAATTTAAGAAAAAAAAAAGTTATAAAAATGATAAGTTCACCCAATTGTGTTTTACATGGTGGGAGCACACTTGGTATAAAATTGAAAAAAACATATTGTCATTAAAAAAGAAGTGAAACTCCATTTAAACAAAAATTTGTTGAAGTCTCCACATTTTAATTTCATAAAAATGTGAAGTTCACCAATTGCGCTTTACATGGTGTGGTGGGAGCACACTTGGTATATAATTGAAAAAAGCACATGGTCATTAAAAAAGACACATTTATAAGTACATAACATACACATATCCAAGATATGTTACAATGTCGATCAATAAATTTTGAAAGAGAGCGTCTCAACACTAATTCATCTTTGAGAGATGAAACTTGAATTTTTGAAGAAGAGCATCTCAAAACTAATTCATGTTTTAGAGATGAATCTTGAATTTTTTAAGAAGAGTGTCTCAAAACTAATTCATCTTTGAGAGATGAATCTTGCATTGGCATTGCCCCGTATAATTTTGGAATTTATATTAGTTGGAATATTTCAATCAACAACTAAACAATGTCATCTATTACCAACAAACAGATATTAATATACTTGAAAGAGACCTACAAACAATGGACTATAGTACCCAAAAGGTGAGAAAGTCATCTATTACCAACAAACAGATATTAAGATACTTGAAATAGACTACAAACAATGGACTATAGTACCCAAAAGGTGAGAAATTTACATTGACAACATATAGAGATTCAACTAGGCTTGTGTGGATGACATGAAAAGTACAAGTGGAAAATGTATAATTCTACTTAGGAATAGTCTTTGGTTTAATGGTTAAGCAAGAAAGAGTCATTACTTTCTCTATCTAGAGTAGAAGTGGTATACATAGTAGTTACTTATTTTTGAGTGTTTTGCATGAAATGGGCTCTACAAGACATTAAGGTAAATTTCAGAGAACCTATATATCTATTAAGTGTTTCAATACAAGTGTAATAATAATTTCAAAAATAAAATATTCTACTTCCTTCAATCACTAAACATATCATCATAAAGTACCACTTCCTCACACAACAAGTCTTTTAGAAAATAGTGAAGATGGAATACATACCCACAAAGCCTCTTGTTAGAGAAGCCTTTGAATATGTGAGAAACAAATTAAGGATATTTCTTGTAAATTATCTTGTTAGAGAACCATTTGAATATGTGAGAAACAAATTAGGGATAGTTCTTGTAAATTATTGTCACTTATTTAACTTCAAAAGAAAGCCTATGAAATTGAGTGCAATATCTATGTGGGAGAGTAAACAATATCTAAGGGGGAGAATACAATATAAGGAAGAAATAAAAAGAGTAACAAGAAGCATATGATTGTGTCAATAATTTGAAGTAGTCGAGAATCATAACAAACTACCATCATCAAATTCAAATTGAAAGATCAAGTAGTCTTCTTCATGAAGAAGCAACATTAACTAGGTTCATCATTTAAAGGGTTCATTTTTTAATGAAAATATTTATGAAAAAAAGTACATGTATATGTATATATAATTTATATAAACATGTTCCAAAATATTCTCAAGTGTACAAAGTAGTATTATAAATTTTCATATCTAATTAATAGATGTTGAAGATGAGTCTAGCTCATTCATTATTGACATTATCATAACATTCTCAAAAGATCCTCCTGAATCTAAAAATGAATATGGAATGAGTCATTGTACATTATGATAAATCTTGTATTTAAATGACATTTGATCTATGAATAATATGGAATGAATCATTGTACATTATGATAAATCTTGTATTTAAATTACATTTGATCTATGAATAATATTGAATGAATCATTGTACATTATGATAAATCTTGTATTTAAATAACATTTGATCTATGAATAAAAAATAAAATGGGATCTCTTCATGTATATATATGTGTGTGTGTGAGAAAGAGAAATAAAAAGCAAAGGTAATTCCACCAAGCCTAAAGGAGCATGTCCTAATACATTAAATTGTGTTTGGTTTCTAGAAGCATTAATCATGAAGAGTCATGAGATCCACATTTCGACCATACTATTTGCAAGTTAAAGGAGCATGTCCGAATACATTATTATGTTTGATTTCTAGAAGCATTAATCATGAAGATTCATGACATCCACATTTCCACCATACTATTTGCAAGTTCTATATGAAGATATGTAGTCTAATAAATAATTAGCAAGTTGTGTTACTTATATCATATGTGCTATATTTACATTCCACATTTCCACCATACTATTTGTAAGTTCTATATGAAAATATGTAGTCTAATAACTAATTAGCAAGTTGTGTTACTTATATCATATGTGCTAATCTTAAATTGACCTTTATTTAGACGATATAATAGTTAGCTTAACTATAAGCTCTTACATATGAACCAAGTGGAATAACTCATCTTACTAGGTGTATAAACTCATACGTCTTATGGATAATAGATACAAGGAGGAATCATAACCAATGTAATCATGATGAACAATGGGAATAAAGCTTAGTTTCATTAGGATAAGCTTACACACTACTTATACATTTTATTATGAACAATGATCACAGTATCTCCCTAATTATTGAGTGTGATTCATATCCAAGGGTTGGGGCTCTGATCTTAATGATAGCAATATATATGGAAAGATAATACATCATTACAAAGCTCTCTATTGAAACAGGTCATATCAATAAACTAGTGTGATTCATTTACTCTTCCATTCATAGTTATAGTGATATCATGGTGTTACACAACAATTTGTCACTGTCCCTGCAATCACTCGCCCCGCATATTGGAGGGTCTTTCCCATGACCTATGAGCAGTTTCATCCTTTGCAAGCACCTTCCTAACATCCTTCTATACAAGAACATCATTTCTCATGTAAAACACTTTCTCAAAAAGCCCATAAAAACCTATGTTTTGGCATTGGTGCGGGTAGCCAGTTCACCCCTCGCGCCAATGTGGAGGATGTACACTAGAATATCATTTGTGTTGGCTATTTCTGGTCATCCATTTTTAAATAAGTGCGCAAATTCCATGCGTGCCATATTTATCAACGCAAGATACATGCGTTGTTTGTTCCCTTACACCCTGTCATTACCGTTGGTCCTTTTGCCAAATGGGGCATAGATTTTATGACGTGTAACCCTCGTTCGACCGGGGGGCATGCCTATATTATCGTCGCCATCAATTATTTTACAAAAAGGGCCAAAGTAATGCCTACACTGGCTGTAGACGGTAAGACAGTGGCACAGTTCATATTCAATCACATTACTGCTCGGTTTGGTGTCCCTCAAGCCATCGTTACTAACCATGGTTCTCATTTTCGAGATTATATCATGACAGAGCTGATGTTTAAGTTAGGTCTGTGTCACGAAAACTCAACGCCTTACTATCCTCAAGCTAATGGCCAAGTTGAAGCTATAAATAAGGTCCTTGTTACAATGCTTCAATGAAAAATTGGGATCCATAAATCAAACTGGCATCTCATGTTGTTTTCAGCTCTATGGGCTTACTGAATGTCAATCAAGAATGCAACCGGATTTACCCCATTTCAGTTGGTATACGGTTTGGAAGCTATGCTTCCGATTGAATGTGAAATCCCTTCACTTAAATTAGCTATGGAATTATTGCCTGATACTTCACCTGAAGAAGAATGTCTCCTCTACTTAGAGAGATTGGAAAAAACTCATCGCTTAGGTGCCTTGGTCATCGAAGCATAGAAGAAGTGAGTAAAAGCCCATTTTGACCAAATAGTTTCTCCTCGTTATTTTATTGAAGGCGATCTATTTCTCTTATAAGACCAAGATCATGACAAGCTAGGGGAAAGAAAATTCCAACCCATGTGGCATGGGCCCTACATCGTCAAACGTGTGTTACAGAATGGAGCTTATGAGCTTATTGACTATGAATGTTGTCCTTTATCGCAGCCCAGAAATGGGTTGTACTTGAAAAAATATTATGCTTGAGTCATTCACGCGTGATATGTGTACATAGGTGATTTTTTTCATTTTGTGTGCATGATTTGGTTAGATGTGCTTTGTAAGATTTTTTCTACTTATTGGGTCTTGTTTGCTATGCAGATTTCTATTTCCCCTTATGTCGGTTTCGCGGATGGTGCTTCCCGCAGTACCAGGAACTTGTCTACGACAGCCTGGGTAATTTATGATCCTGTTGGTGAGTTGATTAACTTACAAGGTAGTTGTTTGGGACCAGCTACAAACAATGTCGCTGAATATAGTGCAGTTTTGGAACTATTCACCGAGGCAGTCAACCTCGGCATACGCGCATTGCTTGTGAAGTTGGATTCGTAACTTGTTGTTCTTCAATTGAACGATCATTATTTGGTTTGAAACCCATACATTTTGAGATTGTATTTGCGTATTCGTTTACTTGAAACACATTTTGACTTCATCACATATAAACATATACCAAGACAAATGAATACATTAACTAATGCAATAGCTAACATTGTGCTAGATAGACCTTTGCGCAATTTATAAAATCATCATCATATGTACATAGACCCATGTAGAAAATAGATGTATATATATATATATATATATATATATATATATATATATATATATCATTTTTTTGCAACGTGTGCATCATAAAACCCACAAAAATAATATATGTGTATTTTGGTTACAATGTGAGACAACATGTCTCTAAAAAAAGTGCGGAAATAAAGCCTAAGTGCCTAATCGGCGTGGTGCTCATGATAGCACCTCACCACCCGTACCAAATACCTCAGCAAGCGATGGATATGACTTGGCACCCCTAAAGTATGCCTATGATAGGCCCGAGACACATCATCCAAGTGAGCATAGTCTGGGACCCCACAGGCAATCCCCTCCAGGTTCTGCACTAGCTCCTCCTCGCCACCCTCACCATGAAGATCGAAATCATGAGGAATCCATCTCACTACCGGCGACATACTTGCAGAATGCTTTGGGCCAACATCTGCATACATATAAGAATAACTGTCAGAACATGCATATATATCAAAAAAAATTGTAAACTCATGAAAATAAAAATGAGTATTACCAAGTTCTTCGTCCCAATCCTCTCCCTCCGGAAGTGGGAGGTCTGGGTCTCCGGTCAAGTCTGTGTCAGCGTAGGTCCAATCCTCCAAAACATAGATTGGCGTCGAAGCCAATAAAAAAAATCTGGCCTCCAGGACATCTGTTGGCCACCCCCTGCTCTAGGCATTAGTGCCACCCATCGGGCCATCCATGGCTCATTGGGTGGTGGCTTCGAGACTATAACCTCCTAACGCTAAAATATGGGTAATTTTTCCAAGAAGAACGATACCAAAATCGAACCATACCCAAACTTATTTAGTTTGGTCTTCTTGCACTTGGTGAGCTACCGTTTGATGTTGATAGTCACGGCCTCATCCCAGTTGAACAAAGTCGGGTTCATATACTCTGAAGCAAGAAGAAGTTGTGTCTTCGTGGCCTCATGTGGTGCCTGCATGATAGTGTGTAGCACTACCCTCAGTGCCAGATCAGGGACGGTTTGGATATCCACTTTTCCACTCTCTGATCCTTTTCATGCCCCATGGCACACCCTGTCAATTACCATTGCCATGCTTTCTCTGGAATGTTGGGTACCAGTCAAGATAGGGACTGCACCCCTACGTGACAACCCAGTGATGAAATAAACATTGGAAACTTTGAGTTCAAGCTCCTAATCCCGAAGTACTAACTTTTCCTGATATTCGTCCCAAATGCTTATTAGATACTGAAGAAACTTAGGCTGAGCCTGGAGACATGGTGTTAGGAAGAACTTCTTGAGCCCACAGTTCTTGAGGAAATTCATACATTATTCATTTTCCATGACTTGTTCATCCTCTTCACTATGTTCTCTCTCTTTCCACTCGATTACCATATTTTTTCTCTTTGTACCTGCATGGATTGATCATAGGAACATTGTTAGCCCCCTTCTGTACTAAACTTTGCAGTCAATTGGTTTCATTTTCTTAAATTTAAAGTGGATTTTGAGTTGCACAGTTAGCGCGACTGTTTGGCTAACAGTTGTGCCACCTGGCGTGACCCCTATGTAAAAAATGGTTGATTGGCGCGGGGCCATGCCCGAAACCCGCACCAACCGCGATGCCCTAGATTTTGCAAATCCTCCTGTAAGGGATCCCAAATGACAACTAAATGCAATAAAATATAGCTCAAAAGATGGAAAATGGTGTCAACTCTTACGTGAAACAGATGGAATCTGGATTGGTCCACTGGATTGTTCACAATCATTGCCTAAAGATCGCAAGGGAAATGGGTCACTGTTGCTTTGCAAAGAGGTAAAAGTGAAAAGTAAATATTATTTACCACTTATGGTCTTTTATAACTTTTCAAAGTCCTAAAATAGGTTTTAAAACATATTTGTCGATATATTTTCATATTATTTTCGAGAAATACGTTTTACACGCGTCTTTTTGTGCAGCGACAGGTTTTCACGTGGTTATGACGAAGAAACGAGTTGTATTTTATACTTTTTCAGACTCGGTAAAAACATGAAAAATTCACTACTGGAGTCACCTTTCAGCTCTTTTATGACTCTCTAAAACTAAAAAGATCGCCGAGTCACTTGTCGTTTTGAACTTGTTAATTTGGCTACGAAATGATATCTACCTAGTATACGTTTACCCCTTTTTTGGGCTGGGATATATTATTTCCGAAAAAGGAATACCTTAGCCGATCGTGACTAAGAGGTTCTCTCAGACACAGTTTTCTACCTTTTCGGATTTGTGAGACTACCTACGAAAAGGGACATGTTGGAGTTTTCTTTTCCCCCTTATTTTCAAACTCTCTAAACATGAAAAGATGTCAAGTTCTCCCTTTGTCAGACTCGTTAAAACCTGATGACATTGGACTTTGTCGTCATGACGTTACTTGAGTTCCTCCTTCCTAGGGCTTGTAAAATGTACTAGGTTGGATTTTTCCGAAGGGAAGAATTACATTGCAAGCACATGTTATCCCCTTCAAGATTGTTTTCAAAAATAATTTGGATACTCGCCAGAAATGGTGGGGGAAAATGGAACTGGATTGTAGTCGTATTGGCAATATGGCACTCTTAAACATGGCACTTGTCTGCATTCGTGTCAGGTTGGGGACATCTCATCTCGTTATTTTTTTGCCTCCATGGGTTTGGTTAATCTCTTTTGACTACTCATCTGCTCTTTTCCACATCACCATGACCTTATATCCATTGATGTCAAATACTGCCAAATCCATTGTCGTGCCGCCGATATGTTCAAGAGAAGTTTGCCTCTGAATTTTTCTACCTCCGTCTGATTCTCTGTTGGTCTTGGTTCACAAACATCATGTTCCTATTTCTTGTGTCGATGATGTGGGAAACATTATGGCCCACCTTCGATCAAGGTCATTTCCTGTCGACTTCAGCTCATTATCTAGGAATTTGATCTAGAGAATCCCTTCAGGTACCTTGGAGCCTGGATGCCTCAATGGCAGGTTCTTCACATTCGATGCAAGGTCCAAGTCATTAGCTTTCAATTAACTGACTCTGCAGGTGTTCAACGTTAGATCACTGTTCACATTCCGTGGATTGTACCTTTCGTACCTTGAGAGCCATTGTCATTACTGGTGGTTTCTCTCACGTCTACTAACAGCTTTCATCATTAGTTGGTAATCAAATGATGTTCTTGCGTGTTCGACTTCAGCTCAAATATTCGCATGCTCAAATTTTTACTGTGTTTAGGTCAAGATGGAGTGCAAGACCCTTGGATTTATCTGATGAAATCTAGGCTACGGGTTCTTTATGGATTATTATGACTTATTATATGACTCTTTTGATTGGATGGCTGCGACCATACCTGAGTCTATTTGTTGATCCCTATTACCGGATGGTTGTGTCCATACCACAGATCTCATTGTTTATGTACTCTATTATGGATGGTTGCGCCCATACCACATGTCATGTATCAGATGTATCAATTGTATTTATACTTGTAGGTTTTCTGACAGCAGTGTTTGGGTCGAACGTGTTCTCATAAAGCATATCACCCCTCCCTCTTTCTTGGACCTCATGTTTTAGGGGGCATCTGTTACACAACAATTTGTCACTGTCCCTACAATCCCTCGCCCCACATATTGGAGGGTCTTTCCTGTGACCTGTGAGTAGTGTCATCCTCTGCAAGCACCTTCCTTACATCCTTCTATACAAGAACATCATTTCTCCTGTAGAACACTTTCTCAAAAAGCCCATAAAAACCTATATTTTGGCATTGGCGCGGGTAGCCAGTTCACCCCTCGCGCCAATGTGGAGGATGTACACTAGAGGCCACACCAGCTAGCACTCTGTCTCTTTGTTGTGCCCACGCCAGCCTTTTTGGGATTTTTTTTAACAAACTAAAGGCAGAATTTTCCTTCAACCACCTCTGGGATGAGTCACATGAAGTGGTTAACTGGATGACCCATGGATCTCCCTCTTTAGGTAGTGGTTTCCTCCTCTTATGGGACAATCCTAGAAGACAGGTCTCCCTTCTATGATTATAGGGATCCTAACCTCTCCCTCTCCCCCTATATAAATGAGATTTCTCCCATCATGAAAGCTAGTTGAACAAAAAGGATTATGCAGCTAAAATGCTGAACTTGGTGAACTAAGCTATAGTCGAATAACTGAGAAGGTAGATCAAGAAGGAAGTCCATCGAGAGGTCTCTTATCCCGTCCAAATTCCTCGATGAGCTTTGAGATGTGCTTCGCCCGAGCCCCGCTGGAGGAGACCACAATGTCATAGCATGGTTGTATCTCTTCTTTCTACCTATTAATATAAGTGACTATTGTCTGGTTCCCATCTTTTGTTTTGTATGTATCAAATGAAATATGCTAGTATTCTCTGACTGATTAGTAGATTTTGAATGGAATTAGTACATGGTATGTGGTTCTCATTTTATGATCTCTGTGCAGGTGTCCAAACGTGATAGGCGGAAGGGTTGTGACTTGTCTTCGATCAGGAATGAGCGACTCTCGTCATCACTACAGGCGTTGACGAGAACTTTGGACCATAGGTAGGCCATCTTATTGCATCATTTTTCATTCAAGTATCTAGGAACCTACACTCTAGCATGATTCCTTGTTTCTAGACCCACCCTAGGGCTAGTGGGATCGCCTCTATCTGCAGAGGGGATTTACCCAAGTAACGCATGGGAATAATATAGTACGTATTATCCCTAATAGCTTAGTGTTTACAATATTCTCATGTTTATGACTATTTTATGATTACTATGACTACCATTGTTATTATACACATATAGTTTATCAAAGACTACTAGTACCATACTAGCTAATATGGGGATCATAGTACTGCTTTACATGAGTATGGATATCATAAGCTTTAAGTGATTTCCTAGTTATAACAGCATGGAGAGATATGTACATATTCATAGTAATCAATACTTTCATCATTACTAGAAGAGCTAGTGATATCAACTTACGTGATTTGGTACATAGTAATTACCATAATTAATCACATACCTACTTGGGTAAGAAGAAATATTAAATGAAAATAAAAGTTAGGAAGTTAAGAAAGGGAATTATAATATAAATTAAGGTAAGACCATGACCTTTTATCCAATATTGAAAAAAGTTGAGCAACCATATATATCATGAAAGAAGTTCAAGAAATATTATGATAAGAAATATTAAATTAAAATCAAAGTTAGGAATTTAGAAAAGGGAATTAGAATAGAAATTATGGTAAGACCATGACCTTTTACCCAATATAATGATTCGGTTTATCTCCAAGTTCAAAAGGAAAATCAAAGTTAGGAAAAGGAATTAGAATAGAAATTAAGGTAAGACCATGACCTTTTACGCAATATTGAATGAAGGTGAGCAACCATATATATCATGAAGGAATTTCATAAAGAAATATTATGATAAGAAATATTAAATGAAAATCAAAGTTAGGAAAGGGAATTAGAATAGAAATTAAGGTAAGACCATGACCTTTTACCCAATATTGAATGAAGGTGAGCAACCATATATATCATGAAGGAAGTTCAAGAAATATTATGAACTTTCTTGCTTTAATTGCTTAGAACTAGTGATTACATAGATAAAATACCATAAGTATAACTGATGTATGATGTTATACATAGTATATAAGGGTTACATAAGCTAGGAACCATATAGATTATGAAGGAAGTTCATAAATAAATATTATGATAAGAAATATTAAATGAAAATCAAAGTTAGGAAAGGGTATTAGAATAGAAATTAAGGTAATACCATGACCTTTTACCCAATATTGAACGAAGGTGAGCAACCATATATATCATGAAGGAAGTTCAAGAAATATTATGAACTTGCTTGCTTTAGCTGCTTAGAACTAGTGATTACACAGTTAAAATACCATTAGTATAACTGATGTATGATGTTATAACTAGTAGATAAGGGTTACATAAGTTGTGAACAAGTAAGCATCATTGATCATATTGGTTAAGTACAACTGATGTATGATTTTATAACTAGTAGATAAGGGTTACATAAGCTGTGAACGAGTAAGCATCATTGATCATACTGGTTTCATAAGAGATGTATAAAACCAATAACCCGAGCTATGGTAATTATACTAGTCTAATGTAGATACCATGAAGATAAGCATATCCATATTATTTATAACTAATATATAAGGGTTAAATAAGTTGTCTTATCCTTATTAAACTCTATTACAAAGATGTAGTAATTGACAGTCTTATCAACACATTTCCAAAAAGCAGAGAGCCAAAAAAGCATATACAGTTTAAAGAGATAGTAGTAATAGAGAGTCTTATCCTTATTAAACTCTATTACAAAGTTGTAGTAATTGACAGTCTTATTAGTATTAAACTCTATTACAAAGGTGTAGTAATTAACAGTCGTATCAACACATTTCCAAAAAGCAGAGAGCCAAAAAAGCATATACAGTTAGACTGATTCATAGTTTCTTTGCATGTTCCTTAATTCATTTATATGTGAACAAAACCAAAAATTTTATGCTTCTAGGGATTTTTGGGGTAATTTTAAATTAATTTAGAATGGGCCATAATTTTTATTACAAAATTTTATAAAATAATGGTTCACAAACTATGTGACACTAGACCAGGGTAACCCTTGAGGTAGAAGTCAAATATGTTGTTAAACAACAATGAGTTGTGATGTATTTGTTTCAAATATATGTAAAAGGTACAACAAAAACAAAAAGTTATATGCTAGGGGGGAAATGAAAAAATAGAGCCACACAAAAGAAACACTAACAAAAATTTTTTTTGGTGAAAGTAAAGCCATTCCAATTTTAGGTTAATTGTTGTATAGAGAGGTAACCAATACAAACTATAGTATATGTGTTTGTTCAAAACATGATTTCTCTTCTGCATAAATTCCCTACATGTTTTATTACAACATTATATTACATATTATATTTTGGTTAAATAAATAGGCATACAAAGTTTTATAGAAAAACTAAAAGTTCCTCAAACTATACCTATGTCTCAACAAAACTATATCCTTTCAAAACATAGTATGAAAATTTAACAAATAAAAATGCAAAGAAATTACCCCTACCATTTTTTTTTAACAGTAAAATAAAATATTCCTTGAATTTGGATTTAAAAATAATTGAAATTATTAGACAAGGATGGAATGTCAACTATTTAACATAAGTTAGGTTTCTGGATAGCGGTTTTTCCATGAAAATTTTATGTTAAAGTTGTTTTGTTAATTTCTTTTAAAATATAAAAAATCCTAAATCTAAATGAAGCATTAAATTTAGGCTCAATTCAAGATTTGAGATAGTTGGGACAGGATAGCAGGGAGAATGTTAAACGCACCTCGAAAGTCACAGCAGAGGACGTTGAAGACGCTAAAGACAATGATCCCTGAAGACGCTGAAGACAATGATCCCTGAAGATGTCGTGGAAGACGTCTGCGACCAAAAAAATAAGATTAAAACCAAATTAAAAAACACAACAAGAAAAAAAATTACAGAAATTTAAAATTTGGATCAACTTACCTCCTCAGCACGGTGCAAATCAACAAAACCCCCACGGCGCAACAGAAAATGAGCTAAATTCGTGTGAAACAATAGCAAATCAAATAAATTCGCGCGGGACAACAGCGAATCAGCGGGACAGAAATGAGCGCACAAGATAAATGTGAAGAGAAGCGCGGAACAACAACGAATCAAATAAATTCACGCGGGACAATAACGAATCAACGGGACAGAAATGATCATGCGAGATAAATGTGAAGAGAAACCCGGAATAGTTTGCAGGCGATATATTTATAAAATAATATTTCAGCCTAACTTTTAGTTTGACCAAACTTTGTAATAGTTCGGCCGAATTTTGTTTGCCGGTTTTCCAAACTCAGGAAAAAAATCTGTTTGCCATTGTCGTTAGTACGCTGTCAATGTAAATGATCCGGATTTATGCAGGAACGCAACAGAATAAACACATAACCATAAATACAGAGATGCAGCGGAAATAACACTTCATTTCATTAATATCAAAGAACTGAAATTTGCTTACAGACAATGGAAATAAAACTAGCTAGGGTACTGGTAGCTATCTCTGAGAAGAGATGTGGTGGCTACAGACCTCTGAACTGCTTTACAATGAGGCGCGAGGGCCTATTTATTATTAAGAAACAATGGAGAACCCTAAACATCCCAAAAACCTAACCCTAGGAGATGAAGCGCCAAAACTATGGGCCCCGTTTGGGTAAATTGGTGTTTCAACTTCCCAGGGACGTAACTTTGGCATACTATCTCCGTTTGACGCACATGATACATCATTAGAAAGCTCTATCCGAGGAATAAAACTTTTGTGACAATTTGATGATCAAATAGCAACAAATCTCATACCCAAAAAACTTTGTTTAGGGCCTCAAAACGGCTCCGGAAGTTCAGGACCCAAAAACTGCTAAAAATAGTAAGTTATGCCAAAACTGAAAAACTGAAAGAGACAATGGTGGGGGCCCAAGTGGAATAGGCGGGTGGCCACCAATATCCACCTGGATCATTCCTCCCCCTTTAGGAAGCAATGGTCCCCATTGCGTTAAGTTCCTCCATGAGATGAGGAAATTTCTGTTGAACTTGGTCCCTGGTGAACCACTTCCCTTGGTGCAGGAGTTGGCCAGCTTTGACAACCCGATACAGTTGGATCTGCTATTGATGAGTGTTCTTGATTTGCATGTCCATGATACAATCTGTGGTGGCCTGTTCCATGCAGTCTGGGTTTAACTCTGTTGGTGTGAGTTGTTCTGCAATGTCCGAGGTGTCCAATAGAGGTGGAAAGTAAGGACGAAGGCGATCCACATTGAAGACTGGGTGCAGACCAAGGAATGGTGGAATACTAAGCTCGAAGGCATTGTTACCTACAGCCTTGGTGATGGTGTACGGCTCGTATCGGAGCGGGCGAAGCTTGCGGTGAGGTCCAGTGAGGCGCTCCTTCTGCAAATGCAGCCATACTTTGTCGCTCACCTGGAAGTTGTGTGGCACCCGGTGTTGATCATGGCGCTGCTTGTACTTCACATTGGCTCTGTCCAATATATCATGAACCCGTTGGCGGATGTGTTGAATGCGCTCGATGAAGCTACTTGCTTTGTCAACTTCAGACTGGACGTGCGCTGAATCGGCCTGAGCAGCTGCAAATGGCATGGCTACGTCAATGGGACATAGTGGCTGGAATCCCAAGCCCACCTGAAAGGGGCTATGGCCAATTGAACTGTGGAGAGCCCGGTTATAGCTATGTTGTACATAAGGGAGGCTCTCGTCCCATGTGCGTGGATGCTTTGAATTGTACATGCGCAGAATGTGTATAATCATTCTGTTGACGACCTCTGTCTGGCCATCTGTTTGGCGGTGGAAAGATGTGGACTTGGTGAGCTTCGTGTCCATCATTGACCAGAGGCTGGACCAAAATGTGCTGAGGAACCTGCTGTCTCAATCTAATATGATAGACTGTGGGATCCCAAAGTGCACCCATACTCGTTCAAAGAAGAGTTTAGCAGTAGCTTCTACTGTGATATTTTTCTTACAGGTCGCCATAATGGCCATCTTCGAGAATTTGTCAACGACCACGAAAACACAGTCACTGCCATTCTTAGTAGAGGGCAGGCCCGACATGTAATCCATGGAGATGGATTCCCACGGTCGACTAGGGGTAGGTAGTGGAGTATATAGGCCTTGCTTCTTGATGGTCGGTTTGGCAATGGCACAAGCAATGCAGGATCTGATGTGCTTCTCGACATCCTTTCGAAGGTTCGGCCAATAGAAATACTTCTGTAGTATTGCTACTATTTTCTCGACCCCGAAATGCCCAGCGACTCGACTGTAGTGTGCTTCCCATATCATCTTGGCACGCTCGCTTTAAGGAACACAAAGGTGTCCCAGGTGACATAAAAGTGCATCTTGGAGGTGAAAATTTAGAACTTGCGTGCCCCCCAAGAGTGCCTTGTAAGTGTGGCCGAATTCTGGGTCACTCTCATAGAGAAGCGGCCAATCAGAAGTCTCGTGCCCACAAGAGTTGAGCACGGTGGTGAGCGCCACGATCGGTGGTCGGCTGAGGCAGTCTGCAACATTATTGGTTCTACCCTTCTTGTACTTGATGTTCAAATGAAACTGTTGCAGATATGTGGACCACTTCTGATGGCGATCATTCTGCAACTTCCCTTGTGTCTGTATGAACCGCAGGGGCCGGTGGTCTGTGTGGATGATTGTTTCCTTCCCCAAAATGTAATGCTTCCATTGTCGACAGGCTTGCACAATGGAATACATTTCTTTGTCATAGGTGGGATACTTGCGAACTGTCTCAGACAATGTCTCACCGTGATATGCCACTGGATGTCCCTGTTGAGTAAGAACTGCCCCAATAGCATAGTCAGAGGCATCTGTCTCGATCTCAAACGGCTGCTGCAAGTCTGGTAAGGTGAGCACTGGGGCAGAACATAGGCGATTTTTCAATTCTTTGAACGCCTTCTGTTGAGGTTCCGACCAAAAGAATTTTGCTCTCGCTCCTCCTTTGGTGACTTGACTCAAGGGCCAAGTGATATGAGAGAATCCCAGCACGAATCTACGGTAGAAATTAGCAAGACCCAGAAAGCTGCGAAGCTCTGTTATAGTAGTCGGGGCCGGCCAATCCCGAATGACTTGGATCTTGGCTGGATCCACATGCACCCCCCTTTCATCAATAATGTATCCCAGATATTGAACCTGGGTCATGCCAAACGTGCACTTCTCCAAATTGGCACACAACTTGTGTTGCCGCAGTGTTTGGAGGACTTGTTGGATGTGATGAAGGTGCTCTTCCCAAGTCTTGCTGAAGATCAGAATGTCATCCAAGTACACCACTACGAATGAGTTGGTGAATGGCCGCAAGATGTCGCCCATCATCCTCATGAAGGTTGCGGGAGCATTCGTCAACCCGAAAGGCATGACCAGCCATTCAAAAAGGCCTTCCTTAGCTTTGAAGGCAGTCTTCCACACATCAGAGGGTTCAATTGGTACCTGGTGATACCCAGACTTCAGGTCGATCTTACTGAAATATTTTGCACTTTGGAGTTGGTCCAGAAGGTCATCAATCCGTGGGATTGGGTACCTATTCCGGACAGTGATCTTGTTCAGCGCCCGATAGTCAATACAGAGTCTCCACGTCCCATCCTTCTTCCGTACCAACACGATCGGGCTCCCACAGGGCGATGAACTTGGTCTGATGTGACCTTTCTGCAACAGCTCCTGAATCTGCCTCTTGATTTCATCAATACCATTTTAGATGAGGCCATAGATTCAATATTAGAAGCAAGACTCGGGTCGATCAATCGTGCTTGACTCCGCACAGGAACCTCTGTGGGGTAAGGCAGAAGATGTCCCCATACCTCCTCCGTGACTCCTCATCTACATTTGTTGTTGTCGCGTGAGGGCTCTGCTCCTCGGGAGGTCGGGGGCTACGCTCTCTTCTTCTTGCCCTGGGGGCGGATCATCAGAAAAACGAATTTCCTGGTTTGGGAAATGAGCTTATTACATTGTTTTGCAGTAACCAAAGAGATAGTCGTAGGAGGTGGTACCTCTGGTATCCTGTACAACTTATTTCCCAAAGTAATAATAACAGCACGAGGTCGAGACTCATACACAGCATGACGCTTCCACAAGTATGGTTGTCCTAATAATACATCAGAAACATCAATAGGAGCAACATCACATAATACCTCATCCGTGAAGGGCTTCATCCTATAGGGAAGGCGACACTGCCGGCTGACACGGAGATCTCGTCCTTGGTGAAGCCACCTGATGGTGTATGCATGTGGGTGAGATGTGGTCGGCAAGCCCAACCGCTTCACGGCGTCTGCTGAAATGAGGTTCTTTTGGCTCCCATTGTCGACAATGAACTGTACAGGGGAGCCCTTTACCCACATCTGGGAGTGGAAGAGACGTTCCTCCTCCTCTGGATCTTCCGGTTCCTCCTTCTGGACCTTTTTAGTGGCAACAGTGGCGTTGGGCTCCGCATCAATAATCTGTTTCCCTTTTTCATTCCCCTTTTCAGGTTCTGATTCGGAGTCAGAGCATGCATCTGACTCAGAAGCCCTCATCTCGGCCACTAGCGACTGCTTGGCCCGACACTCACTCGTGTTGTGAGTGGAGCTCTTATGGAACTCACACCACTTTCCCGTGTCCTTCTTTGGCTTTACGGTGTTGTTCTTTTCTTGTGGCTTTGACGGGTTGTCTTTAGCCGCCATGCCTTGGCTCTATCCTTTGTTCTGCGGTTTGGAAGCACCTTTCCCTTGCTTTTGATTCGCAGATCCAAAGTCTCGCTTCTTCTGTTTGAATTTCTGCTCAATCTTGGCAGCATACCGGTATGCCGTACCAAGCGAGGAGATTTCGAGGAACTCCATTTCCTCTTGAATGTATCTGTGCAGACAGCTGCGATACTTTAGCACCAAATGTTTCTCTGAATCTTTGATACCCAACTTTGTGCGCAGGTATGGAATAGATTCGTCAGCTCATGCACATCTTGATCCCTTTGTTGTCGCAGCGTGGTCCATTGTATGTACTTGTCCTCATAGCTCCCCACGGGATAGTACTGTTCCTTGACGGCGTCTCGGAAAGAATTCCAAGTTGGCACGGCCGAGAACAGAGAGGGTTCTGTCTGGTCCTTGTTCTCACAGTAGGTTTCCCACCAGTCCTTAACATGGGGGGTAGCTTTGAGGAGTGCAAAAATAATCTTCTCCCGGTCTGAAAAGTCATGAATAGAGAAATATCCTTCTAATAGATTCAACCATCTATCTACGGCATCTGCGTCTATTGGACCCTCAAATATGGGAATGTCAAAATTTACTTGTACCTTAAAGGGAGTCGCAACTCCAGAGTGGCTGCTGGATGCAGATAAGGCCACGGTATAAACATGATCTCGAACAAAGTTATCCATCATCATGCCTTCCTTTGTTTTCGAGGGCCTCCTCGAGCAATATTTTGATAGGATCTCCTGCTCCCTCATCTTTCTTTTCGTCCCCCATGGGCGTCCGTCGAGTTTTACGAGGCTGATCTTGCAAAGGTTCCACCATATCAAGCCCTAGCTCCTTATACCCCGACCTCGTTGGGGACATGCAAAGAAGGATCGAGAAAAAGCAGACCGCTCTGATACCACTGATCCGGATTTATGCAGGAACGCAACAGAATAAACACATAACCATAAATACAGAGATGCGGCGGAAATAACACTTCATTTCATTAATATCAAAGAACTGAAATTTGCTTACAGACAGAATGGAAATAAAACTAGCTAGGGCACTGGTAGCTATCTCTGAGAAGAGATGTGGCGGCTACAGGCCTCTGAACTGAGTTACAATGAGGCTCGAGGGCCTATTTATTATTGAGAAACAATGGAGAACCCTCAACATCCCAAAAACATAACCCTAGGAGATGAAGCGCCAAAACTATGGGCCCCGTTTGGGTAAATTGGTGTTTCAACTTCCCAGGGATGTAACTTTGGCATACTATCTCCGTTTGACGCACATGATACATCATTAGAAAGCTCTATCCGAGGACTAAAACTTTTGTGACGATTTGATGATCAAATCGCAACAAATCTCATACCCAAAAAACGTCGTTTAGGGCCTCAAAACGGCTCCGGAAGTTCAGGACCCGAAAACTGCTAAAAATAGTAAGTTATGCCAAAACTGAAAAACTGAAAGAGACAATAGTGGGGGCCCAAGTGGAATAGGCGGGTGGCCACCAATATCCACCTGGATCAGTAAACGGAAAACAAAGTTCAGCCAAACTAAATTCAATAGTTTGACCGAACTCCTAAATAGTTCGGCTGAACTATGACAAGAGTTCGGTCGAACTATGAAGGAAAAAAAAATTTCGCCCCGAATTCTCACAAAAGTGTTACCCATCTTCACATTTTCACCCTTTTAAAACTCAAGTTTTGGATGGTTGAACTATATTTTGCATGTGATTGTGATATAATGTTTTTTTTTTTAAATTAAAGTTGTCATTTTATATACTTGTTAAAAATATAAAATGAATCTCTGTAGATGGAAATTTCAAATTACAAACTATGTATACATGTGTATATTTTGGATAGTTGAACTAAATTTGGCATGCGATCACATTTTGTGATATAATGTTTTGTTTTTAAAACTCAAGTTGTCACTATATTTGTTAAATATAAAATGAATCTAGATGGAAATTTCAAATTACATTTTACACATAAATGTGTATATTTTGGATAGTTGAACTATATTTGGTATGTGCTCACATTTTGTGATATAATGTTTTTTTCTTAAAACTCAAGTTGTCATTTTATTTGTTAAATATAAAATGAATCTAGATGGAAATTTCAAATTACTTTTAAGACATACATACATTGGTATGTATGTTATGCATTTGAACATGTGTGTGAATGTTATATAATTTTAGGATGTACATCTATTATTTAGGTGATATTTAAGTAAAAACATATCAATTTTTTAACATCTAAAAAAAATCATAAAATGTACAAGTCAGAAGCCATACCATGGCCCCGCGCCAGCAACAAAAACCCATTAGAGGCAGCTACAGAGGTTTGTTTTAAGGTCACTCTCACCGTGGTAACGACCAATGATTGGAATCCACTGAGGGCTCTGCATCTGATAGCCATGAGGTGTTGGCTCCTCAAGCATTTTATAACATTCATGGGGAGATTGTTTTGCCTCCGCAAAAACCCAAAGTTAGAAGAGGTAGGAAATCCACTATTCCGCAATTTGTGCAGCCTTTACCCATGAAAACAAACCCCCTTCCAGGTTATTAACCCATGATGGAGGAGATAAGCGTTTGGGTTATGGACTCGAATGGTGTCTAGGCCAGAGATTATGATGCGGAGTACCCAATCGCTCCCATTATCCATGCGACCCTTCTGAAGCTTCCTTGAATTCCCACAGCTGAGGAGGAAGCCATTGCTAGAGAATACAGGTGCCTGATGGAGGAAGAGGACCATGTGACGAACGAATATGAATGAACTCCATGATGGTCACCTCAGGATATAGTTCAGCTCTTCTTTTATATGGGCCACTGAATATTTGTATTACAAGACTAGATGACACTCTTAAGGGGTTGGTTTCTGCCTTTGAGGCAGCCCCAAACTTGGTATATTTTGAACACTACCAAGGCAAGGATAGGCTAAGCACTGCTTTCCATCTCTTCTCATTTCCTATGTATAGTTTTTCATGCTTTTAATATAGTGTACCCAAATTACAAACAAATTTTTTTTTCACATGAATATATGTACATAAAAATGATTGAAGTACATGTTTGAATATATGTTAAAACGATTGAAGTACAATACATATCAATGTATATATCTAAAAACAATAATAAGATTCTAGGTGTTCTTATGTGTGTCAAACAATCATAAAATTTTAAAATTGCATTCTAGAAAATATATATCTAGTGCACAACATTTTTCATTAATGCATATAGAAAAGCTACTTTCAGTTGATAGTAAACTGGAAATTACAAAACACGTACCACAAATTTTGCATTCAAGAATGAATATTATAATTTACTTTTCATAGACGTTTCTAAAACAAAATCATGGAACTTCAAATTTTCATTATATCAACTATGCTAGATACACAAATATGTACATTTTGCAATAATGATATTATGACAAATTGTACCAGAGAATGTATGAAATTGTTTAGACTAGATAATCTAGACATGTGTATGTGTACACATGTATAAATTACTCGTGTGCATGTACAAAAAAAATGTACATGTGCAAAAAAATGTACAAATAACATAAAAAGGCAGTTCAATTTTTAGTTCAGTTCTGGAAGTTCTAAAATATGAATCCAAAGAGAAGAAATTGTTGGGTAGTTCAATCAATAAAATTCCAATGGAATGCCATCTTCAATGATCTGTTCATGATCGGCTTTTGACATTTTCCATCTCTTAATTTTCATTTTTTTCTTTGATTGAACTTCTATCAACTTTATGCGTGTTGCACACACCAAGTGACTATATTGACAACTTATGACATCAGGTTCATAGTCTTGAAAGTAAACAAAATCCCCATTTTTATTAGTTTATCTGAAAAAAATAACCTTTCAGTATAATAGACCCTCTATCATATGTAAACCCATGATCATCATATTTTTCTAATAATTTCATATTTCGTTCAGTGTAACGCATCAAAAAATGCTTCACATTTTCATAGTTCATAATAGGTGCAATTACAACAAAAACATCTCTTGCACAATAAAACAAACTTATGTATTTAAATTTAGATCATAACATGCAAAAAAACTTTAAAATTAACATGTATACATGATTTTATTATCTATTTCTCGATCTCTATCATTTGAAAGAAATTGAAATGTTACCTTCTCTAACAATATTATAAACTCAGTCACCATTAGATGATATTGTAGTCTCCTCTGATTGCATTTCTTCAAATATTGCAACAGATTGTTGGGTGCAGGAATTACACTTAAGCAAACTCCTCAACACTTAATTTGTCAACCTGGGGGATCCGTATACTTAGAGACGAAGCATAGGCAATGCCATAGATGGTATGAATATTCGTAATATAAATCCCTACTTTCTTTAAAGGAAATATTGCAGAATCAAATTAAAAAGAGAAAAAGGCAACTTGAGCCATCAAAATAATCTAAGACTGGAATAATAAAGAATGCATTTGCAAGAGGGAATTAAATATAAAAGGCAATCAATCTAGCTAATTATTGTTTAACTACTGAGTGTGTGTTTTCCTTTAGCAGAGATACTTAGCAGTCTCATCAGATGGGCCCTTAAATCTTCTCCTTTAGAGATTTCCTTCTTGCGCTTATCTGTCCTGCACTATCGCAGTCTGCTTGCACTAGTGTAAGAACAGAGATTCATGAAGAAGGTATAAAAGGTGTCTTTACTAAAGGGTTTTTACTTCATGCAAGGGCTTGAACTTTTCCAGGTTCAAAGCACTTAGATCCTGTAGCAGGAAACTAGTTCTTGCACCTGATCAGAGCTTCCTGCACTTAGGATTTAATTATTAAAATGAGTGCTTAATTATTGCAAGTGATATTATACTGTTAAATCAAATTTCACACATAAAAAGTGAATGTTTATGATCTTAACAATGTGTGGGAATAAAGAAAAAAATAATATACATTTATCCTGTCATAAGCATTTAATGAAAGAAAGAAGATTGTGGGAAGTAAACTAAGAAGGCTTGTTGCATCACACCAACGTGCACTGGTGCAGGTTCATGTCTCCTACTTGGACCAAGTGGCGAAACCCAATCAAACAGAATTGCAGAAAAGGAGATATCACACCAACGTGCACTGGTGTAGGGTTATTTCTCCTGCTTGGACCAGGTAGAGGAAAACCAATTTGAAATCAAGTGCAGGAAAGGAAATTGCAGGAAAAGGAAATTTGTCTACTTCACACAACAGATCCAATTTCACTCAGATAGGAATGCATGTGCTTAAAATTAAATCACACTTGACAACGTAAACACAAATTACAGGAAAATAGGAAATGGGGTAAAAGTGCTAGGTTGGTTGGGCCCTAGCCAACCAACACATTTCCCTTTTAAATAAGAATGCTGCTCAGTACCTTAATCAATTCATCAGCTCAAATACAGAAACACAATTTGTGAAACATGAGGTAGAGCTCCCTTTTATTAATTCACCGAGGAAAGTACATACATTAATATATCGTCCAACCTAGATTCGGACGATAACAAAATACAACAACTTGTTACTGCCTCTCTGGCTGTGTCTCTGTTCTCTTCTGCTATCCAAACTTATTCTATTTAGTCCTATTTACATTATACATTATATAGATCTTTGGTCAAAGGCCAAAATAGATCATTCAACTGATTACATAACCAAACGTAGAATTTATCTTTTCGACCTTCAAAATTAGATAGTTTAGCTATAGCCAATCTCCAGATTTCGTCCTTCACAGATTTTGTCTCGGCTACCTTTGGATCGATCTTGCTGTCGTGGCTGAAGCTATTCAAAATGAGGCGGTGATCAATGAGGTTCAGATATGCTACAAGGATTTTTTGTGCTGGCAACAGTGCAAGATCCAATCCTTTACTAGGATCAGCGGTCACGGTAAGTACTCTAACTACCAAATAAAGATTGGAGATATCAATAAGTTACAAAGAGTGATTAAAAGTAAGAAATAATGTAATAATTAATTAATTAATGCTAAGTTGAATTAAAAATGTGAAAAATAAATTTTATACAAAATATGTCACCGTGCTTGGACTGGTGCAGGATGAGGGTGCATAAAAGAGGTAAAACAACGATAAATGGTTATGATTTAGGAAGGGGAAAATGAAAAAAAAGAGAGAGAAAAATAGGGGGCTAACATCCTCCCATCCATAAGATGTTGTGTGTCCTCACACAACTCTTTACCTTTGCAAAAGACCTTCAAAACTTTGAGCATTCCAGCTAAATCCTACTCTGACACACTGACATTAGCTTGCAATGTTCAGACTTCTTCTTTCTAATGTTCTTTATTTTCTTTGTCACCTTTTTAAGTCGCTTGAAACATTGCACAGCTCGGTACTTCCAAAATCTAAATTCTCCTTTATTTTTCTGGATATCCGCAGTCAATTCTTATTTACTATGTTCTTTATCCTCCTGCGCTTTAGCTACGAGCTGTTCTAAGTTCTGCACTTGAAGCTCTAGTTCAACTATCCGAGTAGCAGGAGTTACTGAATCTCTTTCTTTTTCTGTCTTGATAGGGGCTGTGTCTTCGTCAGGACCTCAGTATCCCTCATGGTTTCAACAAACACTTCTTCCTCTTCTTCTTCTTCTTCTTCTTCTGGTTCTTCTTCTTCTTGCACTGGTTCTTCTTCTTCTTGCACTGGTGCAGAAGGGGATTCAACGTCCTATGGGGACTGTGGTTCTTTGCTTGCACCAAATTCTTCATTATTTTTCCAGGCCCTTTTAATGAAATCAGCCAACAGAGTGCCATCTTCGACCTCTACTAATTTTTCTGCGTTCGCAAGGACTGACAGGGTTTCTTCTTCGGGGGTCTGTGCCTGTACTGGTGACGCAGAAGGAGCCTCCTCAACAGGTGCACTAGTTTTCTTCTTATTTGGAGATGGGGCCCTTTATTTTTTTTTATTTTTCAGGTCATTTCCTTTTTGTACTGGTGCAAGAAGGACTCCCCTTTACATTCTTACTCGGACCCTTGCTTGTGCTGGTGGGGTCCTCTATCTCCTTTCCAATAGTTGTCTTTTTATGTAGTTGTTTTAACAATGCCTCCCAAGTCATGCCTTTAACTTCTAATTTCTTCTGGACCAAAATATTTATCAGGCCATGGTGATATACTTCTTGTCATCCTAGTCTGCCTGTCTGTCTCGCACACCCTTGGCCATTTTTTCCAAGCTCTTTAGCAAAAAATGGGGGAAATTAATCCTCCACCGGGCGTGCTGGTCGGCTTCGAAATGCTGCAACATCCTAAAATTGTACACAAAAGTGAGGGAGTACCTTCCCTCACAGGTTACAAATTTCTGTAGGATGAAAAGGAGGTCCCGCCACAGTCCCAGCAGGGCACTGTGTGGAATTCCTTTCTTCCAATCTACCTTCATCTTCTTGTCGAAGAATAAATTCTGCCATCGATTCTTTTCTAATTTATGATTTTTAAACCACTTCTCACCAGTATTTTCCAAGCCTATCACTGCTGCTATAAACTCTTCCGTAACCTCAAATTTTAGAGACCCAATTTTTACTCGGCTATTTTTGAAACTTCTGGCAAACTATAGGGCCACTTCACTGTTGTGCCCATCAAACTTTTGCAAAAATTGAAGAAAGCCTGAGTCTCGCAATAGTGTAAGACTATTGTGACACTCAGCAGTCTGTTCTACCTTATTGAGAGACAAAGGTTCTCTTCGAACAGGTGGCATCGTTGCTTAACGGTTATGAACAGTTAATAATTTACATGCAACACCAGGAAAATTGGTTCTTATAGGTAGGGATCCAACCATCCACCATCCCTTCCATATTATCACCCATTCATTCCATTGAAATAGCTGTGGATGCGCAGCATCTTTGAGATCGTGCCGGATTGGTACTTGTAGCGGCATTTTAACGGCTAGGTGAGATAATCATTACGAGTGAAGGACATTTAGGATTATGGCGGAAAGGGGCAATTATATCCAAGAAATGGTTAAACACTTCCGCACTCCTTCATAATTCAAAAAAAGAACTTTAGCATTCATTAAAAAATGATCATGATTCTTAACTTAACAACACCTTGTAATTTCAATAATTTTCTCCTAGTTAATATGATAGCACAAGTACCCATCGACTAAATGAAAGGACTTCTTATAAAATTTCATGATGACCACTTTCCTATGAAATATGATATGAAAAGAACAAATTGTACTATGTTTCTAACAAGGTGCATGCTTGCACCGGTCTGCCTACACCACTTAACTATGATATTCTACTGGTACCATTCTGCTTGCACTTATTATATAGGATGACATGCTTGCACTAGTGCAAGCATAATATCTAAAAAAGAACAGGGAATTTAAGTAAAATGTAGGTTGGACTTCCAACATGGCTTCCTCAACTTATACTGGAAATTTTCTTCACCCTTTCTTGATGCTTCAGAGCATATCCTTTTGCTCTTTATGCACAAGATCCTGCAATTCATGAGGGAATAAAGAAGTGGGAAAAGGGAAATTTCAAAATGGGAAGGGATTCTGTTACAGGGATTCCAGGAATAGTACCACAAGAGGGGATAAACAGAAGTGGGATAGGCAAAAAAATTCAAGGGTAAAGTGGGGTTTTTATGAAATAGACAGGGTAAATTCAGAAGAATATGGGAAGGTTAATCATTCTGGGATTGAAGAAGAAAACTGAAGGAATATTACAAAAGTGGAACATGAAGAAAGGCAGAAATTTTTCTGGAAGGTCTGTCTGCACTGGTGCAAGAAAAATAATTGCAGCGAGAATTAAGCGTTACTTGAATAAAAATATCCATGCTAATTACCCCAATTGTATAAAGGTTGGTTCTGCTGAACCTGCTTCTACTTGGTGGTCACTAGCATATCTAAAGATCAAGCAACATTCTCTTTTTATTAGAAATTTTTTATCTTCCTGCTAGCAAGCTGGTTTTCAGGTTGATCCTTTTGCAATCATGTCAGCGAATTGATTTTCATAATTACAGGAAATTTTTTATTTTTTTTTTAAGAAGAAGAAAAATTCATGTTTTCAAAAGGTTGGTATTACCATTCACCACTACCGTCCCAAATTGCTGTTGGACTTTATGTGTAAAATCTTTCTTGGCAAGTGGCTGAAAATACTTCTTTAATCTGTGTTCGTTTACCAAGAATACTAAATTTTGTCCTTCAATAGTTTTAACTTCTAATGCTCCATTCTCGAATACTCGAATCACTTCATAAGGTCCCATCCAACGTGTATGGAATTTCCCTTTAAAAATTTTAAATCTAGAATAATAAAGGAGCACCCAATCACCTGGTTGGAATTTCTTTTTCTGAATAGACTTGTCATGCCACCTTTTGGATTGCTGCTGAATTAGTATGTTCCACTGAACAACATCCCTACAAAATTCATCTAACTCATTTAATTAGAGAAGACGTTGTTGTTGTGCCTCAGAGCGATCTAGTCCTAACTGGACCGCAGTTCTGAAAGTTTTGATCTGGAATTCAATTGGTAACAGAACCTGTTTGCCATACACCAACTTATATGGTGTATGTCCCATGCTATTTCTCCAAGTGGTTCTGTATGCCCACAAATCTTTGGGTAATATTTCAGCTTATTCTTCCCAATGCATATTTATTTTCTTTGTAAGAACGGACTCGATCACTTTGTTTCTGGATTCCAACTGGCCATTTGCTTGCGGGTGATATGGCATGGATTTCCTATGTCGGATCTTGTATTTCTCCATCACACCCTGTACCAGATTAGAAATAAACTATGGACCATTGTTAGAAACAATTTCTCTAGGCACACCAAATCTAGTAAAGATTTCAGTAAAATTAAAATCAACACCAACTTTTCTGTAGCGAAGGAAACAACTTTAGCTTCTACCCATTTTGTAACAAAATCTGTACAAACCAAAATATGTTTTTTACTTAATGACGTTGGATTTATTGGCCCTATAAAATCAATAGCCCATTTTTCAAATGGCTCAATCATAACTTGGGGGCATAAAGGCATTTCATTGGTTTGATTAGGCTGGCCCATTCATTGAAAACTATCAAGTCGCCTGACATACTATTTGGCATCCTTAAACAAGGAAGGCCAAAAGTAACCACCACGCAATACTTTATATGTAGTTTGCTTATCAACGAAGTGGCCTCCACAAGGTTCATCATGAGCATATTTCAATATGTCAAACACTTCCTCCTCTCTTACACATCTACAGATAATCAGATCTGGACCAGTGTCAAAGATATCTCCTTGAATCTAGGAGTATGCAACACTCTTCTGAATAATATTCCGCTTTTCATGAGCGGACAAGTGGGGTGGTGTTTTCCTAGTAACCAAGTAATTAGCAATGTCAGCAAACCACAGAGAATCTGTTGACATAGAAAAAATATGTTCATCTGGAAAATCATCATTAACAGGAGTTGCTTCACCAAGATTATCTAATCTATAAAGAAAATCTGTTACAGCATTAGATTTTCTTGGTCTATCAACAATAGTAACATTAAATTCCTACAACAATAGCAACCACCTAGTCACTCTACTGCTAGTCAATGGTTTTTTCATCAAATATTTAATCGCGGAATGATCGGTATGTACAAATACTTCATATCCCATAGTATAGTGCCTAAACTTATTAATTGCAAAAATTACAGCTAAAAACTCTTTCTCTGTAACTGTATAATTTAATTCAGCGGAAGACAAATTCTTACTAATATAATAAATAGCATAGGATTGCTTATTTTCCTCTTGTCCTAAAGCTGCACCAATAGCCAAATCTGAAGCATCAGAAGAAATGTGAAAAGGCAGGGACCAGTTAGGACCTCTCAAAACTGGTGCCTGTACCAACTTTTCCTTCAATGTTTCAAAAGACTGTTGGTAAGCTGTGGACCAAGAAAATTCACTATCCTTAGCTAGAAGTCGGAAAAGAGGGGCAGCTCTCTTAGAAAATTTTCAATGAATCTTCTATAGTAACTAGCATGTCCTAAAAAACCTCTTACTTCCCTTTTATTTTTGGGTGCAGGAAGATGCAGAATGATTTCAATCTTTATTGGATCAACCTGGATACCTTTACCAGAAATCAAATGGCCACGTACCACTCCCACTTTTCACATGAATCTACATTTCTTGTCACTCAAGGCGAGATGGATTCCTAACAACGAAGAAGTACTTTCTCCAGATTTCTAACAGCTTCCTGAAAAGAATCACCAAACACAGAAAAGTCATCCATATAAATTTATACAAATTCTAGATTAAAAAAAATGGCCAGAACTGCCCTTTGAAAGGTAGCTAGGGCATTACATAAACCAAAGGGAAGCACTTTATAAGCAAATGTACCCCATGGACATGTAAAATTAGTTTTATCCTAATATTCGGGTGCAATCTGTATCTGGTTATAGCCACTGAAGCCATCCAGAAAGAAAAAATATTTCTTTCCTGCAAGGGTATCAAGCACCTGGTCAATGAAAGGGAGAGGGAAGTAATATTTGAGAGTGGTTTTGTTTAATTATCGATAATAAATACAAATACGCCATATTCCATCTTTCTTAGGTACTACCACTAATGGAGAAACCCACTGACTATCAGAAATAGGATAGATAAAACTAGCATCCAAGAGTTTTTGTACTTCTTCCTTAACAATATCTCTTAGAGCTAGATTCATTTGCCTTTGGGGTTGTCAAACAGGTTGGGTTCCTTCCTGAATGTAGATATGATGTGTACAAGTTTCAGGAGGAATACCCTTCATATCTTCATAGCCCCAAGCAAAGGCACTAAGATGGTTTTGCAACAAATTCACAAGCTGCTTCTGCTGAGATGAGTCCAAGTCTGAACTAATATGCAAGGATTTACTAGGGCTAATCTCAACAAGAGTAGTGTCAAGCTTAGGAGTACTCAAGGGAGTGGTCAAATGAAGCGGTACAGAAGAATGAGAATCATGATTATCTTGAAAATTTAGGCTGAAAATCTGGCTCAATGGCTCAAAATTAGGAATAGTGTCTAGATTATTCAGGAAATCTTGAATCTCAGATTCTCGTGAAGACCCAGTATAATGATGGATAAGGGAAATGGTTTGAGTCTCCTCATCACTGCTTTGACCCAACCATAATCTCTAAGTTCCTGAATGGATCTGGCAGGGGGGTATAACGTAAATTTCTTCCTAGAATCTCCATGCGAAATATACATATCACCGGAATGACATCCAATATATGCATCGACCGTAGCAAGCCATGGTTGCCCCAAGATCAGGGGATTTCCTCCCACTGGGGTTTTTGGTTGAAGCACAATGAAATCAGTAGGATATTCCCAAGAATCTAATGAGATGATCACATCATCCAATACTCCTTTTGGCTTAATTTTAGATCTATCTGTTAATACAAGCACAGCGGGAGTAGGGAAAAGATGAGATAACCGAAGTTGATCCATGGTTTGCTTAGTCATGACATTAATGGCTACCCACAGGTCTATAAGAACATTAGAGACAAGGATATTACCAATCTGAACTGAGAAAACAGGTTTTCCAAGATCAGTATATTTTTCCATAAACACACATCCCGTCATCAACTTTGCTGCCCTACCAACAAATTGAATGGTTTGGGGTTCCAAACTCTTCCTCCTAAGTTTCTTGAGACAAAGTTCCTTAATAATCTTGGTACAAATGGGGATCTCTTTAATGGCTTGAAGCAAAGGTATCTTAATGAAAATATTTTGAAGCTCGGATGCCAAACTGGTCTCAAATATAGGCTCACTTCTTTCCATTACTAGCCTCTCTTGGAAGGGAGGCTGGTTGGAAGAAGATGGCAAGGATTCAGAAGGTAAGGGCTGCTTGGCGACAAATTTAGGAGAATGGTTAAGAGTTTCCTCTTCTCCTTTCTGTTCAGCAATCACTATAGGTTACTTCTGATTTTCTGATGTTACATCTTAATTGAATATCATGAACCCCAACTAGAATAGACTGGTACTCGAATGGTAAATGTGGGTTTGTTACATAGATAATTTGCACTACTTTATTATTGTTAGGATTGGGCATAGGTTGAGTAGGAAACTGAGGAGGTCGAAAGGGTGGAGGTAAAGGCAACGGTGGAGTAGACTGACTCGGAAGTTGAGGTATTGAATAAGGTGTATGTGTAAATGGATATGACTGCATAGGTGGCTGGTGGGAGTATGGAGAATGAGTTGGCCCTTTCCAACCTTGTTGCCATGGTTGAGAAGGTTGCCCATGCTGATATTGATTTCCATACTGCCACTATTGATTAGTGTTAGGATAAGAATATGCATGTGAATTGTAACCAAAATAGTGTGGAGAAAATTCAGGAGCCATACCTGCACCTACCTAAGGCCAATTCCTTCTTACTCCCATAGCATACAAGTATTCAGCTTCAGGCTATCCCCCTGTAAATACAACTTTAAGTCCTGGTATAGAGGGACATTTTTCTGTGACATGGTCTTCTGCACAAATAGCACACTTATTAGTTTCTTTCAAATTAAGAGGACACTCTTTAGGAGGATGCTTATCTCTACATTTAGGACAGAAAATACATAATGACTCTTGTTCCTTCATGAGTTTTTTCTGAAATTTTAAAGAGTCTAGCTGTTTGGTAACAATATTCATAATATCAATTTTCATGTTTTCCATTTTATTTTCTAGTCCAATAATCATAGCATCAGTAGAATTAGTTTTTATATTTATATTTCGAGTTCCTCTACTGGATCTATACTGATTTCTTGAAAATTTCCTGCATAATTCACAAATTTGTTCAAAATTTTGCTGAGAAATATCACCTTTTCCTAACAGATTTAAATTATTTATAGCATTATCAGTAAGTCCTCTTAAGAACAAGGTTCTAGTAGTACTGAGATCAAACTTAAATTTCGACCTTTGTAAAATATACATAAATATTTCTAGGTAATCTTCAAGAGTTTCATCATCATCCTGTATGATTATAAAAATCTCATCCTGCATGTCCCGAGTTTTGCAATATTATTTATATTTAGACAAAAACACTCTCTTCATCTGACCCCAAGAGTTTATAGTGTTTCCTCCTAACCCCATAAACCAGCGTAGAGCTGACTCCTTGAGAGTAACAGGAAATAATCTTAACTTCTGAGTGTCAGTTGAATAATCATAACTTCTACACAAAATATCAAACTCGAATAAAAAGAGTCAGAATCTTCATGATGAAATTTACCATGGAAATGAGGGAGAGACGATGGTGGAATATTCTTCATTTGCGCCACAGTATCAGAATCCAAAATTGGAAATAGAAAAGTGGATTTTTCTTTACTTACCTGGTTTTCACCAGTCCCTTCCAAATGATCTTCATGTTCCACCATTGTTTCCCTTTTACTTGTACTACTCTCAATAGGCTGATCCACATATGAGCTATTTTCACCAGAATCCAGGTGGATTTTTTCTGCGTGATGGGTTTGAATTGGATTGGGCTTCCTGCTTACAGAAGGAGACCCAATATGAGAATTTTTTTCAGAATTATTTTGGCCCTTAGTGGGCTTCAAACCCTTACCTTTTCTAGGCATTCATTTCAAAAAAAGAAAAATAACAAACAAATTCTAGTAAGAAATGTTGTCAGAAATCAATTAACACCAGTAAAATTCCTTCAAAGAATATTTTCCAAACAATACTACAAAAATAAAGGAAAAATTACCTCTATTGTATAATTAGAAAATTCTTACCAAATCAAATCGCCTCCCTGGCAACGGTGCCAAAATGTTGGGTGCAGGAATTACACTTAAGAAAACTCCTCAACACTTAATTTGTCAACTCGGGGAATCCGTACACTTAGAGACAAAGCACAGGCAATGCTAGAGATGGTATGAATCTTCCTAATATAAATCCCTACTTTATTTAAAGGAAATATTGCAGAATCAAATTAAAAAGAGAAAAAGGCAACTTGAACCATCAAAATAATCTAAGACTGGAACAAGAAAGAATGCATCTGCAAGAGGGAATTAAAGATAAAAGGAAATCACTCTAGCTAATTATTTTTAACTACTGAGTGTGTGTTTTCCTTTAGCAGAGATACTTAGCAGTCTCATCATATGGGCCCTTAAATCTTCTCCTTTAGAGATTTCCTTCTTGCGCTAATCTGTCCTGCACTAGTGTAGGAACAGAGATTTATGCAGAAGGTATAAATGGTGTCTTTACTAAAGGATTTTTACTTCATGCAAGGGCTTGAACTTTTCCAAGTTCAAAGCACTCAGATGCTATGGCAGGAAACTAGTTCTTGCACCGGATCAGAACTTCCTGCACTTAGCATTTAATTCTTAAAATGAGTGCTTAATTATTGCAAGTGCTATTATACTATTAAATCAAATTGCACACATAAAAAGTGAATTTTTCTGATCTTAACAGAGTGCAGGAATAAAGAAACAATCAATATACATTCATCCTGTCATAAGAATTTAATGAAAGAAATAAGATTGCAGGAAGTAAACTAAGAAGGCTTGCTGCATCAAACGAACGTGCACTGGTGCAGGTTCATGTCTCCTTCTTGGACCAGGGGGGAAACCTAATCAAACGAAATTGCAGAAAAGGAGATATCACACCAACGTGCACTGGTGCAGGTTTATTTCTCCTGCTTGGACCAGGCAGAGGAAAACCAATCTGAAATCAAGTGTAGGAAAGGAAATTGCAGGTAAAGGAAATTTATCTACTTCACACAACGGGTCTGCTTTCACTCAGACAGGAATTCATGTGCTTAAAATTAAATCACACTTGACAACGTAAACACAAATTACAAGAAAATAGGAAATGGGGTAAATGTGTTGGGTTGGCTGGGCCCTAACCAACCAGCACGTTTTCCTTTTAAATAAAAACGTTGCTCAGTATCTTAATCAATTGATCAGCTCAAATACAAAAATGCAATTTGTGAAACATGAGGCGGAGCTCCCTTTTATTAATTCATTGAGGCAATTACATACATTAATACATCATCCAACCCAGAATCGGGTGATAACAAAATACAGCAACCTGTTACCACCTCTCTGGCTATGTCTCAGTTCTCTTCTACTATCCAAAATTCTTCTTTTTAGTCCTATTTACATTCTACATTATATAGATCTTTGGCCAAAGGCCAAAATAGATCATTCAACCAATTACATAACCAAACGTAGAATTTAGCTTTTTGGCCTTCAAAATTAGATAGTTTAGCCATAGCCAATCTCCAGCTTTTGTCCTTCATAGAATCGGTATTGGATTCCTTTGGATCGATCTTGCTGTCATGGCTGAAGCTGATCAAAATGAGGCGGTGATCAAGGAGGTTCAGATCTACTACAAGGATTTTTTGTGCTGGAAATGGTGCAAGATCCGATCCTGCACTAGGATCAGCAATCATGGTAAGTACTCTAACTACCAAATAAACATTGGAGATATCGATAAGTTACAAAGAGTGATTAAAAGTAAGAAATCATGCAATAAATAATTAATTAATGCTAATTTGAATTAAAAATGTGAAAAATAAATTTTATACGAAATATGTCACTGTGCTTGGATTGGTTCAGGATGAGGGTGCATAAAAGAGGTAAAAAAACGGTAAATGGTTATGATTTAGGAAGAGGAAAATGGCAAAAAAAGAGAGCAAATTAGGGGGCTAACATGGAAATTTTCCCCTTTGTATTTAGTCATGTATGTTGCCAATCTTTTACATACATTTTGTTTTCACAAACATCATTGGATTATGTGTTGTGTATGCACACATGAAAAAAATAAGAATATTTTATTAAAAAGAGAGTCCATACAGGTGAATTAGTTTTTAGAATAGAGGAATAACATGTTCCAAGTGTTTTAATAACCCAACTTTGCAGACTACTCAAGTGAGTCCATCTTCAGGGGTAAATGCACAAAGTTATTTGAAAGATTTGAGATTATTAGGGCAAATGTGTAATTTTTCCCTGGATAACCGTAATTTCTCAAAGAGGGTAGTGTTGTCCATCAAGTCCCTTCCATGGTAGGACTGAATTTTTTTTAAAAGAGAGTCCATACAAGTGAAGGAATCCATACCTTTGTTTTTAAAACTAAAGTTATCACTATATTTGTTAAACATAAAATGAAGTTGGCATTATATTTGTTAAATATAAAATGAATCTAGATGGAAATTTCAAATTACAATTTACACATAAATGTGTATATTTTGGATAGTTGAACTATATTTGGTATGTGCTCACATGTTGTGATATAATGTTTTGTTCTTAAAACCTCAAGTTGTCATTTTATTCGTTAAATATAAAATGAATCTAGATGGAAATTTCAAATTACATTTAAGACATACATACATTGGTATGTATGTTATGCATTTGAACATGTGTGTGAATGTTATATAATTTTAGGATGTACATCTATTATTTAGGTGATATTTAAGTACAATACATATCAATTTTTTAAAATATAAAAAAATCATAAAATGTACATGTCAGAAACCATACCATTGCCCCATGCTAGCAACAGAAACACATTAGAGGTAGCTACAGAGGTGTGTTTTCAGGTCGCCCTCACCGTGGTAATGACCAACGATTGGAATCCACTGAGGGCTCTACATCTGATAGCCATGAGGTGTTGGATCCTCAATAATTTGATAACATTCATGGGGAGATTTTTTTGCCTCCACAAAATCCAAAGGTTAGAAGAGGCAAGAAATTTCCGCAATTTGTGCATCCTTTACCTAGGAAAACCAACCCGCTTCTAGGTTATGAGCCCACAATGGAGGAGATAAGCGTTTGGGTTATGGATTCGAATGGTGTCTAGACCAGAGATTACGATGCGGAGCACCCATTTGCTCCCATTTTCCATATGACCCCTCCGAAGCCTCCTCGAATGCCCACAGCTGAGGAGGAAGCCATTGCTAGAGAATATGGGTGCCTGATAGAGGAAGAGGACCATGCGACAAACGAATATGAATGAACTCCATGATGGTCACTTCATGATATACTTCAGCTCTTTTTTTTATATGGGCCACTGAATATTTGTATTACAAGATTGGATGACACTCTTAATAGGTTGGTTTCCTCCTTTGAGGGAGCCCCAAACTTGGTATATTTTGAACACTACCAAGGCAGGGATAGGCTAAGCACTGCTTTCCATCTCTTCCCACTTCAACTGGAAAATCTTAAGTATCAAAGAGGGTGCAAAGTGTAGTGTGAAGGCTCAATAGAAGCTAATGTTCACTATTGATTCATCATGCACTTATTTAAGGGTATAGAGTGCAATGTCAAGGGTCAAGGAAGATTGTCTGACCCCATGCGCTCAACTGAAAGAGGGTCTTGCTAGAGGGTGCAATTATGGAAGGCAAGGAGACCTTGTTGCTTGGGAGTGCACTATGTGCTTAGGGGGGAACAAGTTGCATTCCAAACAAGGAAAGGGGTCTAACTGAGCCTTAGGAGTGTGCTATGTATTGTCTTAGCCTTAGTGGGTTAACTTGCACAAGCCAAAATTTGTCTCTAAGTCTAGAAGATAAGACAAGGGGAAAACACAATGAGTTAAGAGAAAAATCAAGTGCGACACATATCAACTCATCAGTAAAACTTAGAAAGGATCTAATACAGAGAAATAGACATCAATTTTCCAGTTTAAAAGAACTCTCCAAGTATTGTAGACAAAGTATGTGTGACTGTGACCAAAAGTGTCATTTTATAACCAGTAAGTGTATTATAACCATAAAATGCACCAAAGATGTTCTAAATTATGCGGCTACACTTAGGAAAGAACAAGAACACTTGAAACATGTAAAATGACATGAAATGACACTTGAAAAACAAAGAAACACCTGATACGATAGTTAAGTAGGCTCCAAAATCGACAACACTTTGTGATACACTGGGTGAAATTCGGCTTCTCTTCCTAGGAATATATTTTAGTTATAGGAATATCCCTTCAAGAAGCATTGATTCACCAATTATATTTCCTTGGCTTTTCCCTTTCCAACGTGATTATATGTATATAATTTTGTATTTCTTTCCTTGGTTCAACACACAAGAGGTTATGACATATCACAATTGTTTCAATCTACGAAAGGGTAATATGTAATGGAGAATTTTAATATATTTAGAGTATGATTTTTAGCTTTGGTGTTGTTCTGCTTCCAACAGGCATGTACAATACCTCGGTGAAGTCACTATAGGAGAACAAGCGTTGCTTCGCTTCCAGCAAGCCTAGTAAGTGTTACAAGTTATTTTGTCACCGTGACATTTGACTGTCTATATAGGTCTATCACCACCTATATCATGTTCCCTTAGAAGTAAAAAACCTTAATGTTCCTGAATCAAGCCTTGCAATTGGAGAAAAGCTCTATAAAACCCTTAAAAGTCTACCTCCACACGTTTTCTAGCCTTTTCCTACGGACCCGTGGAAGTTTGGTCTATAAACTACGGCAACCCTCACACATTTTGCTACTATTACATGCGGACCCTTGTAAAAATAAAAATAAAAGAAAAAGTAAATTATAGAAGCCTAGCTAGTCGAATATTTTCCCAACTAGAAGCTTCTAAAGGCACGATCAGTTCAAGCTTTATCCCTCCACTCATGGAGTTTAACCCTTGGTCCATGGAGCTCGAATCCCTTCATGAGAGGAATCCACCCCCCTCTTCATGGAACTAAAACTACCTCCATTTCCCTATAAATTGAGCTCAAGTTTCATGCTGAAGAGTAGATTCTACATACATAGTAGACTGTAATTGCTGAAGAGAATTCTAAAGAGTGCATACTTTCCACAGTAGTAAGTTGTTTTTTGCATGAGAATGATCACACCATTATGTCCATAACTCCATGTTGGTATTTGGAGAGGAAGGCTTATCAAACTGAAGGAGAAATGATTGTTCAGGACCTCAGGAGAAATATGTACAACATCAAGGCATTAGGTTGTAAGATTACTATTTTTATTCAAGATAATACATATGGATCTCTTTTTCTCATTGAGTTTTTCTTATGCTTATTGAAATAACAACAATACTTAGACTCCTTGATCACTAATTTGGTTTAACTTTTCTTGTTTATTGTATGTTGCAGATGCTTTGATTCTTTTGTCTTGTCTTTGATTGCAGGTTCTACGTATTGAAGAAGCCACTTTGGAGCGACGGGAAAAAAGACTGCATCAAACATTGGATTTCAAGGTAGGGGCATGTCACCTTTACTTTCTTATAATAATTCTGAAATGCATTTAATTTAGAGAAAAATGTTTCCAAATGGATGTTTGTTTCTAGCTATTCGTTGAGTACTAGGGAGATTGCTCTTGTCCGCAAGAGGGATTAATCCTCATAACAAAATGGCAACTCCGCTAGGGATCTAGAACTTAGATTTCTTTATTTATTTTCAGTTTGAATTTTAGAGTTTTCTAATTTTTGACTTCTCTGAGTCGTTTTGGGAAGATTACTTTTAAGAATCCCTAAAAAAGAGAGTTGATTATTTATTTTTCCAAGTTTTTCCTTACCTCCACAGTTTTTAGCAGAAAACAGTGCGGCAATATCCACAGTTTTTAGTTCAAAACAATGCACATCTGCTCTTCTTTCCATTGGAAACATGATTCTTCAAGTTTTCCCTTATCCATTTATTGTCTCATCAGTCTCTGTTAAGTTAATTGGGTGCTGAGTTTCTTTTTTGAGAAATTCTTAATTTGATTTCCTTTGGTCATTACTTCAAGTATTGTCTCAGTTCTTAACAATTTTTTCATATTTTTGCTTTTTTTTTGCAAAAAAAGTTCCCCCTCATTCTCCTTTGAGTGTTTTTACATTTTACCTTTCAAATTCTTACCCAATTTTATTTACTTACACTTGATTGGTTCCTTAGATTACATTAGTGAAGGATAATAGTCTTGTTGTTCTTTTTCTTATTTGGAATCATCTTGTGTATGAAAATTCTCTTGCATAGCTTGCATTTGCATAGTTAGAATTCTCATTTTCAGAATATGAATGAAAAATGTGCATAGATTACATTTCCATAGTTTTCAAATGAATTGTGAATAAATTACATTTTCATAGTTCACATTCTGGAAAAAGAATTAGTTTTTCTTGATAAAATTAGTGCATTAGAGAATTTGTTATATTTTCTCTTATTTATCAATCTCCGCATTGTTGGAAGTGAATGGAACCTCTCTCCTTACTTTAGTTAGGATTCATCGAAGTGAAAGATTAAATTATCATATTCTATTGCATTCAGTTTTGGGTCGAGTCATAACACCATTGGTTTCATATCTTTTTACCCTCTAAGTAATAACAACCCAGATAACACAACGCTTAATAAAATTCATCTAGAAATTTTTACATTTTCTAGGGCTCTTTCCACCAATCTAGCTTAGGTTAGTGCTTTGGAATCGGTTGTAGTTAACTTTCCAAAGAAACTAAACAAACAATAGTATCTTGCGGTAAGGAAAAATTCCAATTGTTGCATTTTCACTCTGGGAAGCTCTTTTTAAAAGAGTCAAGCATGAGGTCATGTTGGACCAAGTGAGGTAATCACACCTATCTCATTGGTGAAGATAGAAGATGTACACATAATACAAATGGTAAACCTCAGATTAACTAATTTTCGAGGAGCCTAGGGTCACTTATTATCAAACCTCAGATTTACCATGTCGAGGAGCCTTCAAAGGGATTGAGTTTGATACTTTGCCCTTGCGTGTGTATTGGATCGTAGACTATTCCCTAGGTGCAATTGTCTCAGTTGGTAACCTTAGTGGCCATAATCTCTAGGATTTTTCCCAAGGTGACGGTGGAGAGAAGGTCCCACTCTACCTGGAGCAGACGTTTTCTAGACTCACTTGGACTTTCTGGAGGGTACTCTTCACTTCGAGATGGTATAGTGAAGTTACTTGCACCAGACTATTTCATTAAGAAGGTTGTCAGGGTAAATATTTTGATCACTAGTTTTTCACATTGATCTCTGCGACATTGGATTTCATCACCAACTATTGATTTCACTGTGAAAACATATTGTTTGTGTGTGGTTTGACTCCTAGATTTTATAGCGTGTGTTCATTTGTTTGTTTTTACTTTTTAGAAACCTTAGGTGTGGATTGTGAATTTAAATTATTAATATTTTCGAATTATTAATAAAATTCACTGAATTTGAATCTAATGGCAACTGTTCCAAAATTTACCAACCAAGGAACCCCTCTTAATGAGAATCCTAGTACTTTTCCTTTCTTTGGAAATGTTAGTCCTCCTCATATGGCTACATTTTCATTACCTGGATTTACAATAGTTTTACCGGTATGGTTATTTTCAACTTCCTTGGCCTCGAATACTCAAATTATTCCACGTCAACCAGATGCTTCACCTCAACAAAGTTCACCATCTCAACATCACCAACCTCATGTTGGCCCTTTACCTTCTTCGACCAACATGTCTTCTTCCCTTTCTTCTTCTTCGCTTGGTAAAAGCCTTAACGCTAGTAACCAAGTGACTAAGAATAAGAATAAAGGGAGGAAGAAGAAGAAGCAAGATAAGAAAGAATTCAACCAACCAAACATGACTATAAGTGTTAGTTATGTTGAGGAAACCTCCAACATGCATCGCAAACCCAAATACCCTTGCAAGCTTTGTAAGGGTGACCACTTCCTTATCAATTGGCTTGGTATTCCTAAGGTCTTGGAAGTATGGTCAGAAATATCCTATCAACTTACTGTTGATTCATCAACCAGTGATTGTCAGATTCCTAGGAAAAAGGTCAAAGTTAGGTTTCCTTGTAAGTTATGCAAAGGGAGTCATCAAACTCACATTTTCCCTCACATGGATGAAGCCTCAAAATTGTTGGAAAACCTTACTTTTCCACAGCAAAAACGTCCAACTGGTTACCATAAAATTTCTCCTAACCTACTGTTAATTAACGATGTGATTAATCTAATTCCAAGTACATTCAATCCCACTCTTCCATTCGAGAGTGAAACTCATACCACTCAGGTTTATGATCCATTAGTTGATCAAGTGTTCGACTTGATTTCACATTTGGTCGATCCCACTCTCCCTTTAGAGAGTGAAATTCATATCGCTTAGGATCTTCTTGTTACATCAAATTATTCTATGCCAAGGGGCATTTCACCTATTTCTACAAAAACCCCCCCCCAAGTACTGAGGTCTTTTCCTTTGATTAGAATAGATTTAAATAACCTCGTATTCCTTCCTCCATCCTTTTTCAAATCAGTGTGAAGGCTTGTGGCAATAATGTGTATCGCACAAATGTAGATGAAGGTGTTTATGTTAGTATTTTATCCTCAACGGATTGGCAAGATTTAGGTTCTCCTCAGCTTGTGCCTGTTACACAGAATCTATTAGCTTTGAATAGAACCATTAGTGAACCTTTAGGGATACTTCCTAAGTTTCCTATTACCATGGAAGGTAAAACTGTCTGTATTGATCTTATGGTAGTCTGAAGTCCCTTGGATTTCAATTTGCTCCTTGGATGAGAATATGTCTATGCAATTAAAGTTATCATATTGATACTCTTTCACGTGATGCCTTTCCCTCACAATGGAAACATTGTGACTATTGACCATCTTTCATTCATTAGTCTTGATTCGACTACCAATAATCCCACACCCATGAATTTTCCTTATACAAAAGTGGTATTTACCTCGCCACGGGTTACTTATGTGGCAACTAGTCCCATGATTTCAGTTATCGATGCAAGCGAGCCTCTCACTTTTTGCTGAACTTCCTTTGACTTAGATTCGGTAATTGATATGGAAAATCCTATGGTATTATTTTAACATGATGTTCTTATCCCTATTGAGTCCCTTGACATGTGTTCCTTCCAGAGAACTTTTCTTCCTTCTGATGAACAACCCTTGGAGGCCATGATCGAGGTGTGTACCTTGACATGTGTTCCTTCTGGTCGGAAGCCATGATCAAGGTTTCTATGAGGAGAGTTCTTGTTACTGTGTCAACCTCGTTAACAAATGAATCAAATCATCTTGAGGATAGTTCCATTTATTGTCTCAACCTCATTAAAAAATGAATCAGGCCTTGAGGAGAGTTCCTATTACTGTGTCAACCTCATTAAAAAATGAAACATTTTCCCTTGAGGATGGTTCTTTTCCTGTGTCAACCTCGTTAAAAAATGAAACAGGTTCTCACGAGGATAGTTCTTTTACTATGTCAACCTCGTTAAAAAAAGAAATAGGTTCTCATGAGGATGGTTTTTTTAATGTGTCAACCTCATTAAAAATGAAAAATATTCCTTGAGGATAGTTCCTTTTACTGTGTCAACCTCGTTAAAAAAATAAAACATGTCTTCTAGAGGATAGTTCTTTTACTGTGTCAACCACATTAAAAAATGAAACAGGTTCTCACGAGGATGGTTCTTTTACTGTGTCAACCTTGTTAAAAAATAAAACAAGCCCATGAGGATAGTTCCTTTTACTATGTCAACCTCATTAAAAAATGAAACATGTCTCTGTGAGGATGGTTCTTTTACTGTGTCAACCTCGTTAAAAAATGAATCAGTTCATCATGAGGAGAGTTATTTTCCTGTTTCAACCTCATTAAAAAATGAAATAGGTCCCCATAAGGAGATTTATTTTCCTGTGTCAACCTCATTAAAAAATGAAATAGGTTTCCCTTGAGGATAGTTCCGGTTATTGTGTCAACCTCGTTAAAAAATTAAATAGGTTACCTTGAGGATAGTTCTTTTCCTATGCCAACCTTGTTAAAATTGAAACAGGTCACCTTGAGGATAGTTCCTTTTACTATGTCAACCTCATTAAAAAATGAAACATGTCTTCTTGAGGATAGTTCCTTTTACTATTTCAACCTCATTAAAAAATGAAACATATCTCATGAGGATAGTTCCTTTTACTGTGTCAACCTCGTTAAAAAATGAAAAAAGTTTTTATGAGGGGAGTTCTTGTTACTGTGTCAACCTCGTTAAAAAATAATCAGGTCATGAGGAGAGTTCCCTTTACTGTTTCAACCTCCTTAAAAAATGATACATGTCCTTGAGGAGAGTTCCTTTTACTGTGTCAACCTTGTTAAACAATGAAATAGATACCATGATCATAGTTCCTTTCCTTGTGTCAAGCTCGTTAGAAAATGAAACAAGGTTCCATAAGCATGGTTCCTTTTGTTATGTCAACCTCATTAAAAAAATAATAAGGCAATGAGCATAGTTCTTTTCATGTGTCAAGCTCATTAAAATATGAAACAAATCCTCTCCTGATTAATTGGAGTCTTTCATTTGATCTCGTAAATGAACCTTCATTCCGTCCACCTATTAGTAATAAGTAGTCCACTTATGTGAATGAAATGAAGCTTGGGGGGCATATGCTCTTGTAGGTTACGCTTGGGGGGCATTGAAACTTATCTCAAGCATGATTTTTTCCTTTGTTTCAAGCTTGTGTAAAAATGAAACAAACCATTATCAAGCATAGTTTTCCTACGTTTCAAGCTTGTGTAAAAATGAAACGACTCTCAAGCCTAATTTTTCCTATGTTACAAGCTTGTATACAAATGAAACCTATCTTGATTCCATTTCGGTTATTTTTTTTAAGACTCATTAAACTCATGAAAATCCCAAGATTATTTTTCTATCTTTCATTCTCGTAAAACACATGAAAATGACAAGTTATTTCCATCTTTTCCTAATCATAAATTAAATTGAAAGTCAGCCATATGAGTATATTTTTTATCACTTTTTCGAACTCGTTAAAACCTACGAAAATAAAAACCATGGAGTTCTCTTTTAAGCCCCTTTCAAAATCTCCAAATATGAAAAGATCGTCGAGTACTTGACTATTCAAATTCGTTAAAGTAAATGAACAATCGTCCTTTCAATCTAAGTTTACCCCTTTTTTAGACTGAAATGGAATAATTACGAAAAAGGTATATGTTGACTAATCATGGTCAATATAGTTCTCTCCTGCATTATTTTATCCTTTTTCATGATTGAGAGACTAAATTTATGAAAAATAAACAACTATAGAGTTTACTTATGTTTTTCTTCTGACTCCATAAAACTGAAAAACATCGAGTTTCTCCTATACTAGACTCATTAAAACTTAACAGTAAAGGACCTGTCGATTACAAACAGGACCAAACCACTTCTTCTTAGGGTTCAATTTTGATACTAAGATGGACTCATCTAAAGGACAAGTTTACACAAACAAGCAAATGTTAAACTCCTCAAGCTTGTCAAAAATAAAGAGGTACTTTCCAGTAATGGTGGGGGAAAAAGAGAGAAAAAGAATCCAGTTCTCACACTAGTAAATTTGGCCCAATTTCCAACGACCAATTTGTCGGTTTTCCGACACCTAGTCGTCGCAAGAGCGACAATTTGAGGCACTTCAAAGCGTGGTTAGCCATAACGTTAGTCTTTCGACACTTCCATAAAGCGTCGATATTGCGACACTTATTCCGACGTTTTGCAAAAGCGTCGCAATACCGACGCTTATGAAGTGTCACACTAGCGATGCTTGTGAAGTGTCGCAATACCGACGTTATGGCTAACGATACTTCTAAAGTGTTGCAATACCGATGCTTTTATAGTGTCGGAAGACCGACGTTATGGCTAACCATGCTTTGAAGTGTCGCAATACTGACATTGAGTAGAAGTCGCTCTTCCGACGCTGGTGGTGTCGCTCTTCTGACGTTTTCAAATGTCACTTTTGGGAACGTCGCTCTTCCGACGTTGGCAAACGTCACTTTTCTGATGGCATAGTAAATTTTTGTTTTAAATGTAACATCGGTCTTCCTACGCTTACAAAGACCGACGCTTATAGCGCGTCGGAAGAGCGACTGCGGGTTCAATTTTAAACAAAAAAAATGAAAATATTCTGAATGCCCATTAGCAGATGTTGTTGGGAGGGCTTGTCTCACATCATCAATAATTTTATTCCGATGCAAATCTTGAACAGGGCACAGATCTACATTCGCAAACTACATCGTTCAAGTGACGGCAGGTTAAATTTTTATAAAAAAAAATGAAATAGCCCACGGTCATTGCAGTATGGGTTATTCGATAAACGACAACAAGAATTTGAAACTGTAATGAATTGACTTGCAATGTCTCTAGAATATGAAAAGAGTGAAGTAAATGCAGGTTTCTTTTATTCAAATGCAGAGCAGAGGGAGAAAATGGTTTTAGCAGAAAGAAGACAAGTAGATGAGAAAATTCAAAAGATCATTAACCTAAAGAAGAAAGTTTGTGATGGCACTGACAACAATTTTGTTGTGATCAATCAAAAGGGAATAGATCCTATGTCACTTGATCTTCTTGCAAGAGAAGGGATTGTAGCTTTGAGGAGAGCAAAGAGGCGCGATATGGAGAGATTGGTTTTAGCTTGTGGTGGGGAGGAGTTGAAGCCTTTGCTGATGCGATTTTGGTTGTTCCCACGACTCTGGAAAAAAATTATGGACTAGATACGCAAGACGTCTTGGTTGGACTACAGGTGGAGCATGAAAAAGGCAATATTGTTGGTTTAAATCATCATACAGGAGAACCGATGGACCCATATTTGGAGGGAATTTTCGACAATTACTCTGTCAAGCGCCAGATTATAAATTCTGGCCCTGTAATTGCATCACAACTACTTCTCGTGGATGAGGTCATCCATGCTGGAACAACATAGCGTGGTCGATGCATGAATTGGACCAGCGTTGAGAACCGAAATATGAAACTAAGGAGGATTGTAAATTGGCGAGGGTTGTTCAACTGTGGAGCAATGGAACCCTGAAGGCAAGGAGTGGAACCGCCATCATTGAACAGTAAAGGCAGTTTTTAAATCCAAGACCGGTAGTATCGTGCAAGGTCGAAGGTGGTGAGTTTTTTTTATAAAAACAACGCGATATACTCCGGTGATGAACGCGTGTAATTGAGCGGTTTTGTGATACCATCTATATCGTGTGCATTTGGAGAATTAACCTCCATGTAGCTGGGTCATGCGACTACCATCGGATGATGGAGTGGTAGTGCAATAGCCTTCCAGCCGTAGGATGGAGGAGACGATTAATGAAAGGGTATGTTAAATGCACTGTGGGGTCTAATCAACAGCTGGTTATGTGTGTTATGAACGACATTGTTATGTTATGAATTGGATTTGTAACCAAAGAATAGTTAACATACAGGTGTATATATATATATAGTGGGTGAAAGCATAGGTGATAAAAGGGGGAGCCTTGTCGTAAGTGGATATAAGTGTGTGGGCCTATGGTAACAAACGAAATTTATAATAAAGCTCATTGGATCACCATTATGAAATGAACCTTTATGAAATTCGGATCTTATTACAAAGGCAGGCTATACGAAATGAGGGTTTTATAACCTACGAAGGAAAGTGAATTAGTTCCGCACAATATTGAAATTGCCAATCGAGATTATTGTGAATTTCCAGACTTTGGTTTGGAGGTTTATTAAATTTTCTAGTTCAAGAAATGAGAACGGGTTGACTTTTCCCAGATTGTGAAATTGATTGGGCAATAAAGTTTTGAAAAACTGGGACTGTGGGTCTTACCTCCATCAAGTTCCAACAACTAAGAACCAAATACAGGATCTTTGGTAGCAACGGATATTTGTTAGTTACACACATTTCATCCCCTAGCAAAAGCTCGTAAGATTAATGTCATATTCACAGCTAATATTTTTTCAGTCCTTAAGCAAGCATTTTATGAATTAGTGACCAGTACTGGTAGCGACAATTGGACCGTGGTTGGAAGGAATTACTACCTTTATGTCAAATGCAAGATATTAAAATACAAATTCCAATTCAACCCAAGCCTATCATTTCTACAGTCTTGATGGGTGACACTGCCTCTGTTACATAGCTGATACTGCATGCAAATGCTGTTACAGACCTTCTAAGTACTACAGTAAGAAAAACAAGATTCCTATTTGTGCAACCCTTTGACATCTCATGTCTCTTTAAAGGATACAAAGAGAAAACCAGGCATTCAGATGCAATCTGCATACAAGGAAGATTTCTTCAACATGGAGGCTGCTCCTCAGAAAAGGAGAGCAATCCAAAAATCTAGGAACCATGAGGCAGTGGGAGAGTCATCACGTCCTCTGTTCGGAAAGGTAGATACCTTTCCTTTCCCTAGAAAACATGTGGGTGAGGAATGTGTATGCATGTCTTCATTTGAAGAAATATTAAATCATTCAATTGAGGAAGCTAAGAGTTGTCATTGTTCTATTGCTAGTAGTAGTAGTAGCTATATGTCAAATGATATTTTATGTTCAAATAAAAATAATTCATCAAGACCTGTAGTCTATAGCTTTTTCGATGATGCTATGTCTTCATGTGAATGTCCAAACCGGAGGCAAGATAAATCTTTTACTGAAGAGAAAGGAGCAGCAAAATTACATAAATTAGAACTTCATGCATATCACTCTGCAATGAGAGCTTTGTATGCATCTGGACATATAACTTGGGAGCAAGAAACCTTGGCTGCTCCTACGATTGTGAATTCTGTTGAAAAATATTGTTGTGCTTGTGGGCATTAACTACAGAGGGTAGGAGTTGAGTGTTTTTCACTGGTGTAGTTTTATCTGACCATTCATCTCCTCTTTGATGGTTCCTTTTTCTCTTTGTATATGTATATTTTTTAATAGTTGCCTTTTTCTGGTGGAAAGTAGTTTCCTTAGTGCGTACTTCATCTTTTTTCTTTAAGCTAGCAAATTATACTTTTAATAGTATACAGTATGAATTACAAGCAGTTCAAACTGTTATCTTCTTCCATGGGAAACAGATCAACAGTGAATTCAAAATATATCATATCTGGTTGTACACCATCAATCAAATCACTTGTATCAATATGGGCGTCAATATCATATAGATAGCTACAACCTTCATTGTCATACCTGAATAGTAGTAATTTAGAACAAACAAGAAAAGTAGTGGCAGTAAGCAATAGGTGCATTCAGTTAGAGAACCATTTATGATGAAGAAATAGGAAAACAAAATTTAATACAAGATAAAAATTTACCTTTCTCCTCTTTTATTTGTTTCTTGATCATTTAAGACCTCTCCAAGGTATTCACAAATGAATGTCCCACGTGAAATTGCTTGTGCAGCTCTAACTTCCTAGCCCTAAAATCAAACAGAAATACATACCAAAACATTGAAACAGAATTGGGGTTTTGTTGCACCTTGGTTTATTGATAATTTTGAAACCAAGCTTTTGCTTTTTGAAAAAATGCTTCTGACATTAACAAGTGAAGTTATTTACATTCTAGACCATGATTACATTTCAATAATGCTCCTAATGCACTACCAATACTAGAACTTCAATAAAATAATAATAACACCTTATGCTTTGTTTTATATACTTCAATTCTGACTTGCACTCCCTTCTGCAGCACCCGGTTTGGGCATTCTTTATTACAGCTGCACATAGAGTTGCATTCATATACCAAGAACCCTTCCTGGAGAAAAATAAACATTAAAGTCAGAAAATATAGGCTAACCACTAGTACTACGATGCTAAACCTTAGCATTGAAGTCATTACATTACTGAAGTTCACTACACATACTAACAAGAACTAAAACAAAGTGAGAAACAAGAAATTTCCGTGGCTTTTTCATGTTTCGGGCACTCTGATGTCAATGCCCAGTACAACACAATTGAAGGATAGCTACAGTGGCCAAATTATGGTAAAAAAATGACAACAGTATGCACAATTATTTGCATATCATCAGAGAGGCCCTCAAATAACCCATAAAGTTGTATGCAAGAGGAACAATACAGGACAACTCATAATGAAGTTTGTAACTTTGTTGTTAAGAACACCCACGGATAGATAAATGTACAGTTTATCATAAAATAATATTAGATTGATAGAATTTTCACTTTACAAATCTGTTTTGTAAACATAGCCTCATGGGGCGAATCCGTAGAAAGAGGAGTTGTTGATGGCGAAGTAGGAGTGATAAGTTGGAGGGGAAGGGTAGGTATAAACTGAAGTTGAGAATTGATTTCAGAAATTTATGGGAATGTTGATGGATTAAGGGTAGCGGATGCTGATTCTAATGATTCTAAATATGCCAAAGACAGTGGAGGGCACTTCAGGTAAGCATCCTGCTAGGTAAGCATACCCCACAGGATGCTTACCTTATATGTGTGTGCGTTTGAACTTTGAACTTTGAAACAATTTTCTTTTATATTATACTAAAAACATAAAGATCCAAAAATAAAAGGGAACCTCAAACTTTTCATGAGGGCAAAGTATGCCCTAGGAGATATATTCTTCACATCATTAAGCAACCAAAAATTGCTTAGCTCTAATTTCAGAAAATACCTTGTCAAAATCTAAGTTTTATAAGTTATCAATAGTACCAAGCAATGCATCAAAAACTTACTTATAATGAATCATCCTAAGTGAATACAATACTAAGGAGTGTATATAATGCCAAAGGCTTACAAATGGCTCAAAACTAAATATTTTCAATCACTAAGCAATGATCCGTGACAAATAGGAAGGCCATGTTGGCTCCCATTTTGAGTGTATATTTTGTGTAAAATTGTAAAATCCACCATCAGTTCACCATTAAATTCACCAATCCTTGAGATTTAGAAAAATTAGAATTCTTTCGAAATAAATGATGTCGAATGCAGTGACTAAACCTGTAGATAGTCCAAGCCTTCCCAAACAGGACACAACTGCCCCTCAAATTCTCAATCTAACCTAACTCCAAAAAGATACTTATATAATCCTGGCAGACTCTTCATCACAAATACCCCTTTATGCCCACATTTCTCATCAAATGGGAGGTAGATTCATGAACGAAATGTTTTTCCTAAAACTAAGGATTTTCAAAAAATAATAATAAACAGTGAAACAAAATTTTAAGAAGTCATGTTTAATCCAAAATATCATTAATCCAACCACTAAAAAAACTGAGAAAATCTACACACACACAAATTGACTTGCAGCTACAAATGCATAAAATAAAGACTAAAATACCAGTTGCTTAGCAATAGCCTGAACTTGTGCTTCAGGAAGGCATTTTTCATCTTCAAGAATCTCAAATAGTTCACCCTATCATCAAAATCATTTATAAGTCTATTATCTATATCAAATGCTTTGGGAGCAGAATTTTAATGCTGATATACTTCAAACTGGAAAGATAAAAGAGTACACATATGCTATAATGCAATCATAAATACCTACGCAAATTCTGTCACAACACAAAACTCCTGTGGACTTTCAAATGCATCTATCATCTCTATGATATTCTCATGCTTCAGCTTTCATAATATCTGACAAAATTGTAAACATGAATCATTTCATGCACAATCCAAGTAATATAATCGTCGCATAAAAATGGTTTTCCACCAAATGAGGTTTTCAAACCAAATTTTTGTAATATATACAAAGATATTTCCCTGCAGATAGTAATTCAATAACTAGTCAATGCATAGATTCATCAAGTTTGCTTCACAAGGGAAAAACTCATATTCTAGCCATTGCATCTTCCTCGTTAGACTGCTGAAGGCAGGTGGTATTAACTACAAAATGAAACAACCAGTTAGCTACTCACATTCATTGTACTACTCTTACCACAACACATTCTTCAAATATACATATATGCATATATTTATATCTATATGAATGATTTGGTAATGTAATAGGAAAAGCTGGCAACATGACTTTACATCTATACAAAATAAAATCAATAATCGAGACGACAAATAAAAATGTTCTTGTTTCCCCTGCCTTGAAACAAGCTGCTAAACAACATGAATGTTTTTATTTAAAATCATAAATACATAGTCTCAATTATAATCCATAAAATCTCAGCTACAGTCAATAAGAATATGGAATCTCTGGAAATGTGGGTCTGTTACACACCCTTGGAATGTTACAACACAAAATAAAGTAATACAAAAATCAGGCACAACAAGCGTCTGTTATGAAATAAGATTATTGCATATGTAACGCATTTAGTATAGTTGAAAATATAGTTACTGGCACATATTGCAAGACCTAAGTTACCTAGCATGTTCTTACCCCGCCGATGGCCGGACCTAATATGAATGTTTAATTGAGTACTAATATCTTGCCTGTAAACAATGCTTCCCGAAGGGCCTCTTCTAAGAGTCGCTACCTGCAATTTTTATTTTATTAGCATTACCATTTCAATTCCAGAGAGTTTGCAGCAGCTCAAAACAACTAATAGATGGCAACACAATTTTAATATATACTAGAAGCAAAACCTCAGCTCCAAGTTCTGCAATAAGCTCGATCATCTCCAATGGTGATCCAGGTCCAAAAAGTGAAGAAAATTCCTTTTCGTTTGTGGAAAATATGTTCCTATCAGAACCCAGTGCTCTACAAGATGAAAATCCATATTACTAAATTACAGCATTGCTAAGATAATTTAACTCAATCAAGTTAATATTTCTAGTGATTCAATTTGCAGAGAGGCTGACTGCAGCCTCTTCTTCCTATAAAATTCCCTGCAAGAATAAGGATGTTGCATAACTGAATTGAGTTCACAAGGTTAACAAACATTTCAAGGGAAATTTCCCATTCAAAACAAAAGCGTAGAAATGAAAAACTCCAGGAGGAAATCTAGAAATGCAACCTGTTGAAAAACTAGAAGTAGCAGATTGCAACTCTTGATATGTAAAATGCCTGCAAGTTTTAATTTGACAAAGGCACTCTAATCTCCTTGCCAAACAATATAAAACAACCAAATGAAATTAGTATGCAACAACCTTACATCAACCTTAGCTAATGGTTCTCTTGTCTTTGACTCTTCACTCCATGGTTCCTCTGAGGAGTGTAGCTTTATAGAATGTTATTGCTTTTAATTATGCCCAGCACAGGGCTCTCCTTTATGTGCTTTTGTGAACTCTTCTATTGATCCATCCTCAAATTCTTCATCTAATGTGTCTGTAGTTGCTAGACAGTAGCACATAGAGCACCTGCTGGTAGGTTATAAGGGCGGACTTTGGGTTAGTTTTAGACACCAAAAGGGTGCACTTCATGGGATAGCCTTATCCTTTTTCTAAGTGAAATGGATGAAGCAAAAAATGAATATCAAATCAGAGGTGTTCGTGGTAAATAAAGCATGCATGACTGGTGAAGGAGATAAGACACATTTATCCATGTAGATTGTTTCATAAGTTGCCTTGTTATCCCTACCTGGACTCTGTTTTGTGGGAAAAAAATTCAACACTGGAAGATACCCGAAAGAACCCTAGATCTGTTGTAATATACTCTAGATCTAAAATTCATTGAAAATATTTGTAGATCTATGAAATATTTGCTGTAAAGTCTATATATGTTTGTAGATCTTAAACAAAATGAGTTTTCAATTTTGGATTTAAAAGGGCTCTTCAATGTAAAATTGCCTAGATAACCATATAGATTTGGAGTTTTCTTTGAGCCATACAAGTGCGCATATAGTTTCTTTCAACCATTATGGATATAGTTTTGAATATTTGTTCTTTGCTGGAAGTGATCGAGCCATCTAATCGACTAGTTTCTGATTCTATTTTAAAATTGCCCAAATATTTGTAGATTTGGCAATTCTCGAGTTATAAAATTGCAATTTTTTTGGATCTGCACCTGTAATACGAATTATAAAGTTGTAGATTTTTTTGGATCTGCATCTGTAGTACATTTCACAGTGTGAAACAGTTGATCTATCCCATCTTTAATTGGATGAACTCATATCAATGTGTTTCTTATTTTACTCAATACCTTAGCCTCAAATTTCTTGATACTCCAAACTTGTGCATTTGCATGAGTTTGTCCTCACTCACTGCTTGGTGACAGTATATGAATGGACAGTCCGTAGTAGCTGTAGAGAGAATCTAACCCGGCTTAAGAGCTCCCTCATCATATCATGGGTACCACAAGCTCCATTGACAAATAGCTTTGCCCAATGTTTATAGGAAGAAGAAATTGAGGTTACAGTCAAGACGTGATCAGTTCTTTCGAGCTGTTTATAAGGCACACATCCATGATGCTACCAAGTTTTCCATTACCTCGACTGTTTATTACACAAACCATACCCTTTTCTATGGTAAATTTGTTTCCACCGAGCAGGGACAATCATCAGGTACGTTGCAAAACACAACCCATGTCATTGAAGATATCTTTCCAACTCCTCCAGTCCCGAACAATGAAGTGACCTTGTGTTTGATTTCTACCTCAGACCTATGCTTATTTCACCCCTTAGCTGAGCGAGACCAAGACCTTAGCTTTCGATGCTGATTCCTCAACTTGTCTTCATAGCAAGCAGTTTCATTCCTCAGTTACATTTGATTTTTTCATTTCAAATGACCGCGCATTTGATTTTTACATTTGCTTTTTGCAAGCCATCGCAATAGCGACGCTTTGGGGCATAGTGTTGAAATTACGATGTTTGGAGGAATCTGTCACAATACCAACACTATGCCCCAAAGCGTTGCTATTGCAACTCCAAACGTCGCAATTGTGACACTTAGTCTAAGTGTCGAAATTGTGACATTTGGAGGAAGCCGTCGCAATAGCGATGCTTTGGGGCATAGTATCAGTGTTGCGACGGATTCCTCCAAACATCGTAATTGCGACACCTTTTCTAAGTGTCAGTATTGTGAAACTTGTCTCTAAACGTTGGTATAGCGATGGTTTCGGGCGGGATTTGAAAAAATTGAAAAAATTTAGGGAAATTTCTGACATTTGGTCGAAAGTGTCGGAACCAAGTGTCAAAATTTCCGCCAAATGTACTAGTGTCACCCTTGTTTAGAAAGCAGCATGCCACTCTTGAACACGACACTTTGTCACACTTGTACCTGGGTTGGGAAATCATTTGTCTAAAAGTTAAGCAAACCACATTGAAATCCTTCAGCCAATTTCTAGGTATTAGCTTTAAGTCAAATGCTGACAAGCCATCTGTAGTGTCGTTATGTGTTCAAGAAAGAGTTCAAATAAACCATTCATTGCAAACATTTGTCTCCATTCACGTTGACCATTCTTGAGTCAGTCATTGTAAAAATTTCTTCAAAACTTGATTTAATGGTTTCGTGTCATGGGCTTTCTTGCAACGGATCACTTTCTATCAACATCAACTCATCATCTAGAAATTTGATCTAGAATCCTATCAGTACTTTGAGATCTGCATGCCCTAATGGTATATTTCTTGCCTTCAATGACAAGTTGCGTCATTGACCTTCAATCGAATGATTATATGAGTGTTCGATTGCAAATCATTCATTCACACTTCATAGATTGTATTGGAGTACTTTGAGAAAAATTGTCATTATTGGTGGTTTCTCTCACACTTGTTAAAGGTTCACATCATTGAACAGTAATCAAGTGGTTTCTAACATGTTCGACTTTGACACAATCAATCAAATGGATAAATTCGTAATAGTTCGGGAAGCGGAAATCAAGACCTTGGATCTAGTTTCCACCATCCACGTTGCAAGGAGTTTTATTATTCATTATACAGTAGACTACTCATGACATATGGTTGTGTCCATACTATGTCTACATTGATGTAATATTGAAACCATATCTGTACTAGAAAATTTAGTTAGTTTTGATCTGAGTATGGGAATGCCTACCTCAGCAATGATATATATATATATATATATATATATATATATATATGTTTTCATTGAATGTTTTTATAGGTTTTTGACCGGTGCCTCCAATCCAATCCTTAGAATGATAAAGCACTTCACTCTTCAGAATAACCTCAGAATTCGCACTTTAGGGGGCAATTAGTTACACGTTATTTTTTTCACCATGAAATTTGACTGTCTTTATAGGTTTATCACCAGCTATATCATGTTCCCTTAGAAGTCAAAAACCTTAATATTACTGAATCAAGTCTTGGAATTGGAGAAAAGCTCTGTAAAACCCTTAAAATTATACCTCTGCACTTTTTCTAGCTTTTTCCTATGGACCCACGGAATTTTGGTCTATAAATAGTGGCAACCCCCGCAAATTTTTCTATTATTACTTGCGGACCGCCGTAAAAAAAAAAAAAAAAAAAAAAAGTAAATTCTAGAAGCCTAGATGGTCGAATATTCTCCCAACTAGAAGCTTCTAGAGGCATGATCAGTTCGAGATTTATACCTCCACTCATGGAGCTTATCCCTTGGTCCATGGAGCTTAAATCCCTTCATGAGAGGAATCCATCCCCCCCTTCATGGAGTTGAAACTATCTCCATTTCCCTTTAAATTGAGCTCAAGTTTCAGGCTGAAGGGTAGATTCTACATACATGGTAGACTATAATTGTTGAAGAGAATTCTCAAAAGTGCATGCTTTCCACACTAGTAAGCTGTTTTTGGCATAAGAATGATCACACCCTTATGTCCATAACTCCATGCTGGTATTTGAAGAGGAAGGCTTATCAAACTGAAGCAAAAATGATTGTTCACGACCCCGAGAGAAATATGTATGACATCAAGGCATCAGGTTGTAATATTACTCTTTTTATTCAATATAATACATATGGATCTCTTTTTCTCATTGAGTGGTTCTTATGCATATTGAATTAACATCAATACTTAGACTCCTTGATCACTGTTGTGAAACCAGCTCCAAAAAGAGAAGAAAAGAGATATCAACGCCTTAGAAATAAGCCACTTTGAGGGGGCAACCTCCAATACATTACATGAATGAACAATTCTTGGATGATTCAAATTACAAAACCTCCTTTCTATATATAGGAGTCCATGGGGCCATAATGTAATCTTAGTAGGGCCACAATGTAATCCTAGCCGACCTAACAATAATAATTTAAGGGCACAATAATAACAATATGGGGGTTACAAGGGTACAATAATAACAATAAGGGGGTTACACTAACAACAATAAGGGACTATACTAGTAATATAGGGACCTAACATGCCCTCTCCTTCAAAAAAGTGTTGTCCTCAACGCTTGAGTAGCTCTGGGTGCTTCTGTATAAAATTATCATCCTCCCATGTAGAATCTTCAGTGGGTAAGTTCTTCCACTTGATGAGATACTCTGAAATTGATCGATTCCATAATTGTCGAGTTCTTGTTTCCATGACCGCTTCAGGTTCCAATATGATTTTTCCTTCCTCATCAAGTTCTGGAAATATTGTTTGAACTGGAAGATTTTCACCTATAAACTTCTTTAAGCATGAAACATGGAAAACTGGATGTACTCGTGAAGAAGCAGGAAGCTCCAATTTGTATGCCATAGTACCAATATTTTGCAACACCTTGTAAGGACCATAGTACTTTGGCGATAATTTATTATCCTTCTTAGCTTTCTTGAAGGACATTTGTTTGTATGGTTGTAGCCATAAAAATACCCAGTATCCTACATCAAAACTTCTCTCGCTGCGATGTTGATCTGCCTGTTGTTTCATTCGAATTTGTGCCAAATTTAGGTTGTCCTTTAAGAGTTGGAGAACTTCTTGTTGATGCTCAATGTGATCTTCCACTGCTTGAACCTTCGAATTTTCTCTTAAATATGATGTGATGGATGGTGGATGATATCCATAAAGTGCCATAAATGGGGTCATTTCTACTGCAGTATGGAGGGAAGTGTTATACCACCATTCAACTAGAGGTAACCACTTGACCCATTGTGTTTTTTTATCGGATACACAACAACAAAGATATCATTCCAAACAATAATTTACTATCTCAGTTTGACCATCGGATTAAGGATGATAAGATGAGCTATGAGCTAATTGAGTACCCAAACAAGAAAATAACTCCGTCCAAAAATTTCCAGTAAAAATGGGATCTTTGTCGCTCACAATAACCCTTGGGTTTCCATGTAGCATTTGAATTGTGTCCATAAATGTAGTAGCAACTATACTTGCTTTAAATGGATGAGATAATGCACAAAAGTGTGCATACTTGGTAAGTCTATCAACTACCACCATGATGACACTCTTTCCTTCGGAATTAGGTAAACTAGTGATAAAATCCATTGAAATCTCCTCCCAACATTGACTTGGATTGGATAAAGGTTGTAGAAGACCCGAGGTCTTAATTGTCTATACTTTATTCTGCTGGAAAACAAAACATTCCGCCACAAAAATTTTTAATATCATATTTAAGGCTATCCCAAAAAAATTCTTTCTTCACCCTATGGTAAGTTTTCAAAAATCCCGAGTGTCCTCCTAAAGGAGAAATGTGCAATTCCAAAAGAATATTTTTTTTTAGTTGGGAATTCTTACAAAGATAGAAGAGATCTTTGTACCATAAGGAATCATTTTTCCAACTAAACGTATCAAATGTACTAGGATCTTGCTGCAACTTTTGAATGAGTGTCCACACTTCTTTTTCCTTCTTCTATTCATCTCTTGCTTCGGTTATCCAATCTGGTTGGATAATAGAAATGGCACAAAGAAATGCTTCCACCTCTTCATTCTTTCTTGAGAGTGCATCGACAACAACATTTAGCTTCCCTTTTTTGTATATTATTTCAAAGTCATAACCCAACATCTTTGTGACCCATTTTTGCTGCTCTTCTGAAGATATTCTTTGTTCCAAAAAGTGTTTAAGACTATCATGATCAGTTTTTACCTTGAAGTGTCTTCCCATTAGGTAAGTTCGCCATTTCTTTAATGCATGCAGTATTGCTAACATTTCCTTCTCATAAATAGGTTTCTGTAAATACTTTCCTTTGATTGGACGACTTTCAAAAGCAATGGGTCTTCCTTCCTGCATTAAAACGGCACCAATTCCATTTCCTGAGGCATCACATTCCACAATAAAGGTTTTTGTGAAGTCTGGTGTAGCTAAGACCGGTGCTAGGCACATTGCCTCTTTAAGACGTTCAAAGGCCTTAGTTGCTTCAGGAGTCCATGAAAATGCATCTTTCTTCAATAATGTTGTGAGAGGTGCTGCTATTCTCCCATAATTCTTAACAAACTTGCGATAATACCCTGTTAACCTGAGAAATCCTCGCAACTGCTTTATGGTTGTGGGGACTTTCCATTCCTTAATGGATTTAATTTTGTTAGGGTCTACCTTAACACCCTGGTGAGATACAATATGACCCAGATATTCCACCTCTTGTACTCCAAAGAAACATTTGGATGTTTTTGCATATAATTGTTTCTCCTGCAATAGTTTGAGCACCCTGTCAACATGTTGAACATGATCCTTCCAAGACCTGTTGTAGATTAGTTTATCATCAAAAAATTCTAGCACAAATTTTCTAAGGAAGGGTTTGAAAATGGAATTCATCAACCCTTGAAATGTAGGAGGTGCATTGTTAAGGCCAAAAAGCATGACCAAAAATTCATAATGACCCTCATGAGTTTGAAATGTTGTTTTTAGAATATCTTCAGTCTTCATTCTAATTTTATGATACCCTGAACGAAGATCCAATTTCGTAAAATAAATTTCTCCATGTAATTCATCCAATAATTCATCAATCACAGGAATGGGAAATTTATCTTTAATGGTGAGCTTATTGAGCTCCCTATAATTCGGACACATGCGCCATGATCCATCCTTCTTGTGTACCAATACTACAGGAGCAGAAAAATAACTTTGACTAGGTTGAATTATACCCGCCTCTAACATTTCTGCAATCATACGTTCAATTTCGCTCTTTTGGACATAAGGATATCTATAAGGCCTGATGTTTGGAGGAACACTTCCTGGAATCAAATGAATAGCATTATCATGATCACGAAAAGGTGGGAGTCCTTTTGGAGTTTCAAAACCTTGGAATGATTGTCCAAGAATTTTTGGAGATCTGCAGAAATAGATAATTTTGATGTTGGAACTTCTAGTGAGCATAATTGTGAAATTATGCCTCATTGTTATTTCTTTAGAAGCTTTGTCATGACATTAGAGCTTATTATCTTTCTCGGCTTCCCTGCAATACCCCGTAATTTTACTTCCTTTCCTTCTGAAAAAAAATTCAAGAAAATTAAAATCTACCATCCCCAAATATTGTAACCATTGTACTCCTGGTACAACATCAGCACCTCCCATAGGAATGGAAAGCATTGGATTATTCAATACATATTCCTCCATGGTTAGCTTGATATTATATCATTTTCCAGAGCAATTTATAATTCCTCCATTTGCAACCATCACTTGACATTCTGGTGCTGGGTATAGGAAACAATTCAATTCCTTGGCTACCTTACAATGAATAAAATTATGGGTACTACCTGAATCAATCAAGACTATTACCTTTTTCTTCTTGATATGTCCTTCTATCTTAAGAGTTTGAGGAGTGGTAATTCCTGCCAATGCATTACACGATATGGTCAGGCTCATTTCTTCCTCTTCTTGGGTTGGTTCCTGGTGTATATCCTCTTCTTGTTCATTTTCTTCTTCCTCTTCACAATCTATGTAAAATAATTTCTTATCAACACACTTATGACCTTTAGTGTATTTGCTATCACAACTGTAGCAAAGCCCTTTTGCTCTTTTTTCTTCCAATTTTTGTGGTGTCAACCTTGTAGGTTGTGGAAATCTAGGCGTAGCAACACTTCCTTCTTTATAGAAGTGAGTGGTAGGCTTCCTTGTCGCCATATTTTTACATTCAATTTTTCTTGCCAACCTGAATGCCTTCTCCAATGAATCAGGTTCCAAAACACGAACTTCATGTTGGATGTTATCCTTTAAAGTGCCTATGAAGAGATCAATCTTGTGTTCCTCTGGAATATCAGTTACCCTTATATTCAATTTTTGGAAGTCCTCGATGTGCTCCCCCACTAAGCCCTTTTGTTTGAGATTTATCAATTGGCTAAAGAAGGTGTTGCTCTTTGTATCCTCATAATGTGCTATCATTTCCTCCGTAAAAATTGACCAAGTGACAATTTTTTTACAGGAGAAAAGCCATCGATACCATACAAATGTATTTTGTTCTAAATGTAAAGTTGCAATGCGTACCTTTTGTGTGTTTTGCGCATTATGGAGATCAAAATATTGCTCCATCTGTAATATCCATGTTACAGGATCCTTTCCATCAAACTTCCTCATATCCATTTTTGGAATATGGTGGTTCTTCCTGTCAACGTTAGATTTTATGAAATCATGATTAACATTTATTTTGTTCTCATCATGAGTTTCCTCTACTATCTTTTCACCATTAGGAAAAATTTCTTGTATCAACTTTGTCAAACCTTCCATGTCTGCTTTTAGATCATTCTTCATGTTTTCCATTTTAGATTCCATGCCATCTATCTTAAATTCCATGCCATTCTTCAAACCATCCATCTTAGATTCCACGCCTTTCTTCAAACCATCCATCTTAGTTTCCATGCCTTTCTTCAAAACTTCCATGTCATTTTTTGTTGCTCTTTGCGAGAGCGAAATTTGTTGCATTTGCTCTTGTAATTTTGATATGTCATGTTGTCATTCTTCGTCTTCATGAGTCATAGTAGAGCTTTCTAAAGGCTTAATGAGTGTTGAATTATTTTTAGGGGCCATTTAGAATCCAATACTGGTATCTATTCTACAATATGCCCTTGTAATCAATTCAACTTGATTCTTCAAACAAGACTTATGCAATTCAGAAAAAAAATACACACCTTTTACTTGCTTTTGAGGAGCTCGATATTGAAATTGAATTATCTATATAATTGAAAATCCTAAATATATGAAATTTATCCCTATAGTAGCCCTCTAAAGCTTATTTCAAATGCCACAGGTCTAATCTGACTTGGATTCTTCAAGGCAAAGTTATGTCCAATCTCCCACAATGACCCAATTTTGGACTGGTTCAGTAGAGCGAAATTATATTATTTTCCACATATCATTGTTTCCTCATTTTGCTCTGAAATAGATAGACAGAAAACTAAAGTCCGTGCACTTTTGGCCACTTTTTATAGCATTCCAATCTGATGCTCAGAGAGAGAGCTATGAATATTTTCCCACGATCACCTCTTTGAGATGAAATTTAGAAGCCTCAAAAAGCCCTAAATGCCACAGATCATATCTCAAAAAATATTGCGAACCAATATCTGAAATTTTTTGACAATGTTCCTCAGGATTGTGGCTTCGCACTCTAAAAATTTCAGCTTCTGAACCTTCGTAGAAAAAAAAATTATTATGAAAATACCACAATGACCTGTTTAGATTAAATTCAGGAGCCTGAAAAATGATCTAAATTGCACAAATCATATCTCCCAAAATATTGCGAACCAATCTCTAAAATTTTTTAATGATGTTCCTCAGGATTTTGGCTTCGCACTCTAAAAATTTCAGATTCTGAACCTTCGTAGGAAAAAATTTATAGTAAAAATGCCACGCTGACCTGTTTGGAGCAGCAAAACCCTAGAATCTCAAAGCTCTGAAACCAAATGTTGTGAAACCAACTCCAAAAATAGAAGAAAATAGATATCAACGCCTTATAAATAAGCCAATTTGAGGGGGAAACCTCCAATACATTACATGAATGAACAATTGTTGGATGACTCAAATTACAAAACCTCCTTTCTATATATAGGAGTCCATGGGGCCATAATGTAATCCTAGTAGGGCCACAATGTAATCCCAGCCGACCTAACAATAATAATTTAAGGGCACAATAATAACAATATGGGGGTTACAAGGGTATAATAATAACAATAAGAGGGTTACACTAACAACAATAAGGGACTATACTAGTAATATAGGGACCTAACAATCACTAAGTTGGGTTAACTTTTCTTGATTATTATATGTTGCAGATGCTTTGATTCTTTTGTCTTATCTTTGATTGTAGGTTCTACTTATTGAAGAAGCCACTTTGGAGCGACGGGACAAAAGACTGAATCGAATGTTGGATTTCAAGGTAGGGGCATGTCCTCTCTACTTTCTTATAATAATTCTGAAATTCATTTAATCTAGACAAAAAGGTTTCCAAATGTATGTTTGTTTCTAGCTATTCGTTGAGTACTAGGGAGATAGCTCTTGTCTGCAAGAGCTATTAATCCGCATAATAGTAAGTACCTCGACGAAGTCACTTTCTTCACCTCTATACACAGGAATCCTTTCTCTTCTTTCACCCTTTATTTATTTATTTTGTAGAACTATGGTTGGGTATTTATTATTTGAATGGCGTAGAAGATGGATCCCAACTTATTGAGAGAAAAATATGTTTCCCGTTCTTATATAGGTTTGCTCGTTATAGATTTTCCCCTTATCCTTTCCCTATTTGATTGGATAAGCATGTAAAAAACCAATTATATTCAATACCAAACTGAGGAGTTGGGACACTAGCATGGATGCAGGTTTCATAGGTTTTACTCAAGGTTCTCCTCTTGCATGTATCATATTTTTCGTCTGGACTTTACTCAACCTAAGGCATATTCCCACACAAACAATTATAACTAATAGATAGTAAAGTTCCATATAGACCTCAAGTACATGCATATTCCCTCATTCTTTCCACCACATAACACTTCAAATCCATTGAATCTTTCACACAAGGTCTTATTTATGTACAATTACTAGATGAGGAAAACAAGACAGATCATGAATTGATAAGAAAAATATAGAACATGTGACAAAAAACAAGAAAGAAAATTGAACAAGGAATGCAACTTAGAGCTTCTATTGAAAATAGTGCTTCAAATCTTGGTTGTGCATGGGAAGAGGGCCAGTCCTACCATATAGGGATTTTAGTGTAAAAGCATTATGACTGATTTTTTGGAACTTTTTGTGATTTCATATCCACAGGGCCTATCCATAGTTATAGGCACTATCCACAGTTATTGGAACCTTTTGTGCTTTCCTTTCTCTGCATGGACCTTATCCCACTTCAATAATAAGTCACCCACACTGAAACTCTTAGTCCATAGGATTTGTTATCAAACCAGTGCTTGATAGGGTTTTGGTGCATGGTGAGTCTTTCCTTAGCTTTGAGCCTTTCCTCCTCGAGTTTAAGCAAGGTATCTATCCTACTTTGAACTAGAAGGCATGGTTTTCCTTGGGATTCTTGGGAAATTTGCAAGGTTGGGAGATACAAGTTAGGTGGCAAGACAACTTCTTTATCCTATACGAGGAATGTTGAAATTTGTTTACCGGAGGACAGGTGGTTCCCTAAGGCTTTGATATTTGGCCTAGGAAAAAGTGTCCAAAAGAATTTAATTTTTCTCCTAAAGTGACTTTATAAAGTTATAAAGTCAAATCTAATTTAAAAGTGACTTTAAGTGATAAAGTTACTAAGTCTAATTTTAAAGTGACTTTAATCAATTCAATGTGAAATTAAAAAGTGAAAAGTGACTTTGGAAATAAATGACTAAGAGGGTCTTTATTAAAGTGGGGTGAATTAAAAAATAGAAAGTGAGATTTAAACGAGCATTTAATCTCAGCCCTAGATCTAAATCTATCTCAGCCATTGGATTTATGGATTCCCTAAAAGTCACTTAGGGTTAGGTTAAAGGAGGAAAAGTAGAGAAAATATCATTTAATTCTTTCATGAGCAGATTGAGAGAGGAGGAGAGAAAGGTAAAGAGAAATTTCTGAGTGGAGGGAGAGCAGCAAAATCTACATAGAAAATACATACAGCAAGAGGGCACATTTCCCAAAGCAGCATTTTCGTATAGCAGCATTTATTGGCACGTTTAGCAAGACAAAAAATTTGTACAACAAGGTTGCATGCATTTCGAGACAAGCATTAGGGGAATTTTGAGGTCTAAAATGGGCCTCCTAAGGAAATAATAAAATAATAGCTAAATCAATAAAATAATATTTATGAATTAGCAATTCACTTTTTGCACCACAATCTATGTAACCATGGTTAAATTCAATTCAAAAGTTGTACCAAAATAAAATTAATAAAAAAATTGTATTGATGTGATTATAAATAAGAATGATTTTTTCAAGAAAAGTCATTATCATTGAACAGCTAGTGCATTTGTCCTCTATACTTAAATAACTTAAAATAAAATATAAATATAAATTCATAAATTCTCAATTATATAATATGTTATTAAATAAAATTTATATTATTTAAATTGTATAATAACATGTAATTAATGTACTATATAAAAATAATATAATAAATGTAATATATTATTTTATGTATGAAATTTGTTCAAAAAGTGTGAAATGACAATTATTATGAGTACTTTACTTTGACTTTAAAAGTACTTAGAACATTACCATGGTTAACCATGAGTTTTTATCCACCATTGAGAATGTGACAAGTAAGTACCTTTAACTCAAGCAATGCCACCTCAACCATTAGGGATGATGTCATCCCCTAAAATGTGATTGGTTCTCATAAAGTGAATTTTGAATGTACATTTTCCTTAGGAGGCCCATTTTAGACCTCAAAATTCCCCTAATGCAACGCAGATTTCAAGGAGCAATTTCCAGCAGTCAAGGGCATGAATTTCAAGGTTGTTTTAGGGCTTGAAAATTGAGGAGAGGCTACTATACAATTCTGTACAGAATCTGTACCATACGTACAAACATATTCTAGCACATTTTTCGAGGCTGCAAGTACAACATTTAATGTTGTAATTTTTCTATTAACTTTTTGTTTGGTGTTGGCACGATTTTCAAGGTTGGAGGTTGACACGGAAATAGAAATAAGTGGGTTTTGTATTTGCTGTATTTTTTTCTATGTTTTACTGTTCACTATAAAAGAATATTCAAAATTAAAGAGAAGCTATTGAACTGTTTTTCCCCAAGAGTTGTAGGGGGTTTTTTTAGGGTCATCTTGACCAAAAATCAGTGGGTCAAATTTCCGTGTGTGGCTGATTTATTTTCTGAGTTTTACTTCTGCATTTTCAGCACTGTAAAATTTCCAGAATTTGTGTTTTCAGAAAATATTTATTTTTCCAGCTAGTTGAATGTATGGCTATGGGAATGGGAATTTAACTTAATGGGAGAAATAAGGAGAAACTGAAAATCGGAGTGGGTCACAAAATTTCTACATGGTATCAGAGGGAGTTTGTTGAAAATTGCAGTTTTTGACAGCAAGAAGAAAAATTATAGCAAGCTGATTTTACACACAAAAATTAGAAACTTTACTACAGCAGTGTCATTTTCAGTTTATTAGGACATCAAGCATGCCTTTGGGCTTGAGGGTGGAGGATAGGTTGGATGGGAATAGAAAATATAGTGTATGGAAGGAAAGAACGCAGAGTATCTTTAAGGAGGTGAAAGTCTGGGGTATAATGGTGAGTACACAACAGCGCCCTGTTAATGTGCCTACTGATCCTATTCAGTTGGTAGACTTTAATAAGAAGAATAAAAAAGGTAAGATACTGATTATGGATGGTATTAAAGACCATTTCATTCCTCATGTGAGAGGAAAGAGACTTGCTCATGAGATGTGGACAGCCTTTACCAATCTCTACCATAGTTCCAATGAGAACAAAAAAATGGTCCTAAGGCACAAGTTGAAGGCCACTAAGATGGCAAAGACTAATAGTGCTACTGCATACCTCACAAAGATCACTAATGTGAGAGATGAGTTGGCAGCATTTGGAGAGGTAATTCCACCCACTGAGTTGGTGCGGATTGCAATGAATGGCCTTCTCAGGTCATGGCTGAACTTTGTTGATGGGATTTGTGCACGTGAGACCCTTCCCACTGTTAGGCCTCTGTAATTTAGTAGAGTGGAAATACTAAATGCTGCAGAGACTACATCAAAAACCACTTTGGGATTCTAGGATCTAGCCCTCCTGAATCCAGAGAGGGATCTCTCTAACAGTGCAAAGATTGATTTATCTTTTTAAGGTTTTAGTATGATATTAGGCTAGTTATTAAGAACAAGGGTTTTTATTTTTTTGGTTGGTCGGGTATTATCTTTAATTGGATGGAATATCACAAAATGAAAGAGTTCAAAAGGTGAGGATGCAAGTGTATTGAGAAGTGTTCAGAAGATAGGATTAGCATGAAGCAACTTTAAACCACTGGGCAATGGAGTCACAAAAGGGTTTAATTGTACAAAAATTTCAAGAGTGGTCCAAGGGGAAAGTAATATATATCAAAATATCCTTTAGATTAAATGATGGAATGGAACAATTAAAGTGTTGATAAAGTGGAAAAAGTCAATAATTTCAACAAGGATTTATCAACTTTCCATACAAGAAAATCCTTTTTAAGCAACTGTTTGAAACCAACCAAAGGACAGGGCTAACCATAAACTTCTTTGGACAAGCTTGTATTAAAGCTAACTTATCAAACAACAATCCAATAATCTCCCTAGACTACTTTCAAAAGAGATGAAAAAAGAGATGAAAACAAAGTGCAGCTTAATATCAGGTCAGATGTATTACAATCATGGTATGCTTTAAAATACTCTTAGGGAAACTTTCAAACAACCTTTGGAGAAAGAACTAGAAGACAGGGCAAACCATAAACTGTTCTAGTTTAACTCTACTTAGCATGTAATAAAAATATCATTCAAGAATTTTCTTTCAAGTTTTGCACATCAAGACATGGACTAACCAACATTCCTTGATAATGTTTACACTTAATTTAAGTTGTTCCTAAATATCACAAATAGCAGAAAACATATATATATAAAGCTTATCAGTGAGAGTAGGGTACTTTTAACAGTAAATCCTAGCTCTATGTTTGTTTTTCTTTATCAGATAAAAGTGAACAAAATGGCATACATGAAAGGAAAACAATAACAGTAAGAGGTACTTCACCAATGATATAGACCAGGATCCCAAAAAACCAGCTTGTATATTGATTTTCAATCCAGTTACATACTTCAAGTCCAATGTTTCATTACAGCAACAACTTCTCTTCTCAGCCTAACTTCTTCAATAACTTAACAGAGCTTCAGAGCTTCAGGATTTATTTACATTCAACAATGATTCGATACAGCGACTATTACATCAGAAATCCAACAACCAACCCTTTACAATGTGCTCCTCAAGGAGATTTTATAGGAAAATGAGGAGGTGGAAGAGTTCCTAGGGTTGAAATGTAATTAATTCTATACTAAATGCAACTCCTAGCCTTGAAAACCATGCAAGGCATAAGGCAAGAATGCATCGAATTACAACTCTGTTTCATTTATTTCATTTCTGCTTTTTAGGCTTAGTGGGAAAAAAGATTGACTTTAAGGCTCTTTTTATCTTTTAAAATAACTTTACTGACAATTAAAAATATGTTCTTTAGTTTGAAATAATTGTTCAGCTGTCTTTAGGAAAATATCTTCTGACTCAAAAATAACTATGCCTTCATTTGATATATTTAGGCTGCAGGTGGAACTTTTGTAGTTAGGGAATCAATTAGCCCCTTTGACGTGGTTCTGAGGTGTCCTTCATTGTTTTGTCTTATTTTACTTTTAAACATTGATTTACTTTTAATACTTTGTTTATGCCTGATTCAAGATTTGAGACTTTATCTTTAATCATCCTTGAACTGCTGACTATGCTCATCTGTTTCATTTGTGGATTAGGCCTTTTATTCCTGAGTTCGTGCCTTAATCCCTTTAAACTTTGTTTATAACATTTAATCTTCGGATTATGCTTTCATCCTCTGTTTTCAATGCTAATACTCTTCAATTAATCGATGTCCACTGTGTTTGTTGTTTGCAGGTGTGCAGAGAGTTTGTTGGAGAATTATTTTAGAAATCCAATAATCATGACTTATCAGCCCTTTCATACCATGAGTATTGGCCTATGGATCATCATCCTTGGCCCTTGTTCACTTTTTATGATAGTGGGATGGATCTGCAACCCTTTATCCATTAAACCTGCAACATAAAACAAACATTTAGATAAATCTTGCGTTTAGAGGTTAGACTGCTTCGGAGGCTTGGCGGAGCAGAGGAGCGATGCATAGGAAGGGTGGTTATGCAGATGGAGAATTTTTGTGTAGAAAAATAGGCTAAAAACACAGTTTAAACTGTTTCTGGCGTGATTTGGTGAAAGTGGTTTTGGGAAAACCATTAATGGTTTTCGCATTGCATTTGGGGAGGGAGGCGGTTTTAGTGTTTGGAACGCAATACCATACATCACCTGACATGTGTCCCTACGAATACCACCCATTCCACAAAAAAAATTGGCATTAACGTTTAGGTGCAAACATTTTGCGAAATGCAACGTAAGCCGTCGGATCATCGAAGGTAGATCAGACAGTGTGGAAAGCGCACGACAAGGGATAAGATGCACAGATGAGGGATGGTGGGACCGACGATTGCGTAAGTGCCTTTGTCGCGTAGTGGATGGGTTTATTGGGTTATCGGGTTTAGTCCCAATCGTCCGATCTCTCGAATGGACGGTGGAGATTTAAAGATGGAGCGGGTTATTGGAAAGGAGCAAAGCACGGTAAGTTGAATGGGCGGAGGGAAGGAAGGCCTGATGCCCGTTGATCTGCAGAGATCAACAATCCAGATTTGTTTTCAAATTTTATGTCAGGAGCGGAAAATAGAAGGGAAAAGGGGTTTTTTGCATGGGGTTTTATGTTCTAAGCGCCTGAATGTAGGCTCTAGGACATATGAGAGAAAGAGCTAAAGGGTATAAGCTCTCATGGGCTTAAATGCCTTATAGTGCTTAGAAGACCATTTTTAGGCCAAAAATAGAGTTTTTTGAGGCCAAGGAAGGGTTTTGATAGGTGAGAGGAGGGGTTTTTAAACCAAATAAGGGGGAAATATAAGGTTTTAAAAGGGTCTTGATGCTTTTGGAGGTTAAAATGAAGGTTAAATGGGGGGATTTTATGAATGGAATAAGGATGAAAATGGGGTTTTTTATGAGTAAGAGTAGGAGTGAAATGATGAAAAATGGAGCCTCTTTGAACAGTTTTTTCCCTTGGTAAACAACAGGTTCTTTAGGGCTAATAGTGAAACGGCAGTGAAGATTAACTCAAAGGGTAATTATCATCATAAGACTTCAAGAACTCACAATTTTTACATGAATTGTTTCTTGAAGGCTAAAAAAGATTTAGCCACCATTTGGTATGAAAAATTTTAAAGGTGGCTAACAGTGGCTCCAATTGGGGAGGACAACTAGTTCTTTAGGTGTCTAGAACCTTAGATATTGATCTCTAGCTTTTCAGTAAACCAGTGCCTTCATTCATTGGGAAAAAACCTTTCTTTCCTTTGGCTAACATTTTTATGAGTTGATAATCTTTTCCACAATCTGAAACAATGGAATTCTATCAAAACAAAATCTCTACCTACCCACTTCTATGATTCTAACATTTTTTCTTCTTCAAAGTGCATTTGGATTGGCAAACTCTCTTCATCAGCATTTTATTCTTTTATTGAAAACATAAAACTAGTCTAAGTCTAATCTTATTCCTCCATGAACTCAGTTTAAACAGTTGAGTTCATAAATTCTCTACCTAACTACTATCTGTCAGGATTAGACTTTCTGACAGACCTTTATTCTCTAAATTCTAAAACAAGAAATTTAAAAGCAGCCAAGCCAGGATTAAGCAATTTGACTTACTGCAGATCTATGGCACAAAAACAAGATGCACATATACTTTTATTTGCAGAAAAGTAAAACAAAATTGTGAAGGCTTAAGATCTGAAAAATAAAAAACACCCTTCATTTATTCTTCAACTCTGGTTTTGATCTTGTTTGAGTTGTTTCCTCTTTCTCTTTGGTTCAAGTTTTGAGCTTTTTAGAACCATTGTTTTCTCTATCCTAATCTACCTTACTAATAAGCCAAGATTAAGTTGTTTGGCTGATCTAATTCACTAACCTATCAGCATTAAATTGAAAAGCTAATTTGTCATGATTAGGCTGTATGACTAACTAGAGTTGTGGTTTTAAGAGTGGCATTTGAACTTGCACACTTTCAGATTTTGTCTCTCTTTTTTGGTATGGGACTGTACCTTTCTTGTTTTCATTTGCCCTCTTTTCTCTTTTATATTGTTTTTGTATTTTTAATTTTCTAACTTTGAATGCAATGTTCAGACAATGATAATTTACAATGGAAAGTAAAAAGATTTCAAACTCATGACTCTTGATAAAAGTAATGCTTGAGCATCCTGCCATTGATAGGACCTCCAAGAAGTTCAGTTCCATTCACTTCCTATAAGAAATAAGTATTGTTACCAGTAGTAGAATGAAGGAGATAAGGTCCTAGCCATAAGTTATCAAATTTTCCATGTTTTCCCTTATATTCTCTCCTGGAGTCCCACTTCAAAACTTTGTCACCAATGTTGAAATCACTGGCCTTTGTCCTTTTATAAAACAATTTCTTGATGTTTTCTTGCTTGTTTAGTGCTCTGTTGTAGACTTCCCCTCTGGTTTGTTGAAGGTGCATGGTCTGATTGATTCTTCTTGTCATATCATTTTCTTCAGACTGTACTTCTTGGATCAGTTTCATGACTGGCACTCCTAGACTGGTTGGAAAAATTGCATCTACTCCATAAACTAGCTGGTAGGGAGACATTCCAATTGATTTCTTAAGTGTTAATCTGCCAGCCCATAGTGCATGTACTAGTTTTGTGTGCCATGATTTCTTATTATATTCTAGAAACTTTTTGATTATATTCACCAAACTCTTGTTTGAGGATTCTGCCAACCCATTACCTTGAGGGTAATAAGCAATAGAATGGCCCACTGTAATATAATATTTATGACAGAATTCAACCATCTTTTTGGATCAGTAATAATATTCCTAGGACAACCAAATGCAGTGGCATTGTCAGTAATAATATTCCTAGGACAACCAAATTTAGATAGGATATGATTTTCAAGGAATTTTATGATGACAGAATCAGTGGCTTGCCTAGAAGGGATGGCTTCTATCCATTTGGTAAAATAGTTTGTTGCAGTGAGAGTCCATCTATGTTGGGCAAATGAGGTAGGATGGATTTCCCCAATGAAGTCTAGACCCCACTGTTGAAAAGGAGATTCAACAGTGATTGGTTGTAGAGTTAAGGTAACCAATTTTCTTTTGCCTTCAAAGAGTTGACATTTATGACAGGTAATAATCATTTTGTGGACATCTTGAAAGAGGGTGGGCCAGTAGTAACCAGCTCTAAGGATTTTAATGGCAGTTGTCTTCCAATAGAGGCGGCCTTCACATTCTCCTTCACGAAACTCATGCTTGATATTATTTGCATCATTCTCAGGCAAACATTTAAGCAATAATCCACTATCATTTTTCCAATATAGACATTTATCCAAAATGCAATAATTAACAGCTTTTAACTTTAAAAATATTTCCTTCATTTTAGACAAAACAGGAGGTGTATTTAAATTGAGCAAAACATATACAATATTAGCATACCAAGATGAAAACATAAAATTATCCTCAATAATGGGAGTTGACAACTCCTCCTGTTCATCTAATGCATCTAACATGTTTATATCAAGAGCTTCAAAATTAGACTCAGCCATTAATCTTGCTAGTCCTTGGCCTTTTATGAGCTTACTGGGCTTGATTTCTAAATCATATTCAAGTATCACAACAATCCACTTTCCTCTTTTTCCATTTGGATCCTGGGTTAAAATGTCTTTTACAACTGAATTTGGCACAAATGCAATTATGTGGGAATGTAAAATGCAAACTCTGAAGTCCTTTAAGGATTTGAATAAGGCAAAGGCTTGTTTTTCCATGATATTGTACTTCAAAGATGCATCTCTCAATGTCTTACTAAAGAATGCAATTGGTTGTTCTTGTCCCTTCAAGTTTTTCTATAATAGGATAGCAGCCACTGTGTGTTCTGATGCAAATGAAAAAAATAAAGAAATCCTTTGTAAAATTAGGACTAATGAGAATTGGTGTTTTGGTTAATGCTTGTTTTACCAGTTCAAATGATTTTTTTGCTTCTAACGTCCATTTAACTCCTTTTTCCTTTTTGAGCATATTTTTTATGTTTCTAAGGAGTTCAACTAGATTGGGTATGAACCTTCTCAAGAAATTAATCTTTCCAATAAAATATTTAAGTTCTGTGATGTTTCTAGGATGGTTGATTTGCAATATACCCTCAATCCTTTTTGGGTCTATCTTTATCCCTTCTTCTGATATGATGTGTCCAAGTAGTTTGCCTTCTTGGAGACCAAACATTATTTTCTTTGGATTTAAAGATAACCCATATTTTCTGCATTTCTTAAAGACTTTTCTCAAGTGTTCTAGGTGTTCTTCATCTGTTTTAGAAAAAACAATGATGTCATTAAGGTAAATAATGATGAAGGGTCCTAATTCTTTTGAGAATGCAATATATATGGCTCTCTGAAATGTAGCACCAACATTCATTAAACCAAAGGGAATTTTCACATACATGAAAGTACCCCAAGGTGTGGTGAAGGTTGTTTTGAGTTGATCATCAAGATGTACTAATATCTGATTGTAACCTGAGAAGCCATCTAGCAAAGAAATTCTTCTAGAACCAACTACCCTTTGTAAAATGTGATCCATCTTGGGTAAAGGGTAGTTGTCCTTTAATGAGGCTTTATTTAAGTCCCCAAAATCAATACAAAGCCTTATTTCTCCTGTTGTATTCCTCACTGACACAATATTAGATACCCACTCCGAGTATCTAACAGGGACAATAATTCCAGCTTCATAAATTTTTTTAATTTCTTTTTCTACCAGAGGTAATTGCACAGGGTTTATTCTGTGCAATTTTTGTTTAAAAGGTTTCTAGTTTTCTTTGAGGGGTATCTTATGTTGAATTATCTCTGTGTCATATTATTTTAGATCCTCATAACTCCATGCAAACACATCAGAAAATTCTCTAAACATCTCAATATATTTCAATTTAATGTGAGCTGGCAATGTTTTAGACAGTTTGATCATTTTTGGCTTTTGTTCACTGCTTATGTTACATTCCTCTACTTCAGTTTCAATAGGTTCTAGTTTTGATTTTTTAACAACATCATTGAAATCAAACAATTCTTCTAATGGGACTAGTCCTTTTGGAAAGCTTTGAGTATTGGATTGCAGAGTTTCTAAGTCTTCTTTTTCTAAATCTATGCCAATTTCTGTGGTATGTTCAAGTTTATAAGATAACAGATTTATATCAGCAATCTATGGAGACTTTACTTCTTCATCAAGTGGGTTTTCTTCAATAGAACAGTCATTTTCATAATCTGAATCTGAACTTGGTAGCTCAAATTCATTTCTGGATTGCAGGAAGTCTTCTATTTGTTTATCTCCATCAAAAACTTGCCAGTATTTTTCATTGTCTGGGATAGCTGGTCTTAATTTCACTTGGGTGGTGCATTTCTTGGTTTCATAATGTGTTAGACAAGTTCTAGCAGCAAAGGCTAATCCATTGGCAAGGACATTTTGGTTTCTTGGGACAAAGATAAGTTGGAATTCATCAAAAAAATTTAATAAGTCCATGAAATCATTTCTATAGGCTCTAAGTCTGGGGCATTTGGCACTATATTCCCCATTCACTTGCCTAATAATCAACTCTGAATCCCCATGAAATTTTATCCTTTTGGCCCCTAATTTTTTCAATAAGTGTAGGCATAAAAGGAGGGCTTCGTACTCGGCTATGTTATTTGAACATTGAAAACTTAACCTGTAGGAATGCCCTTCGGCATGATTTTTTTCAGTGTTGTGTATCCATATGCCTGCTCCGGCATTATTTGTAGTGAAGGAACCCTCAAAATTCATTTTCCAGAGGGAACTGTTTTCAAAATTACTAGTTTGGCTACCCTCTTCTTTATCATGTGTGCTTTTAGGTTGTTCTTGTACGCCAGCACTATGTTGAATTTGGTTTAGTTCCTCGTGTTCTTCATTATGTTGAGGACTCTTCTCTTGACCCTCAAGGCTGAAAAACAATGGATGATTGTTTTGTAGCTCTAGACCTGTGATTTGTTTCCTGTAATTTTTTGATTTGGAAAATTGTTTTGATACTTCTGTCTTGTCTTCCTCCTTTTCTGTATCTTCCACTATATTATAGTAAGGGGTGGCCACTAAGTCATTTAAGGTTTCTTGCTCATTAAATTTTTCATGATTGAAGAGAATAAATGAGTCAAGGCCTGTATGTATAGAATAAGGAGGGGAGTTTTCTGGTCTCTCTTGGCTACTGACCATGTATTTCATGTGAGATTCCCTATAAAGTCTTCTAGTCTGATTGAAAACAGGGATGGTAGCATATGTCATATCCATTTTCATTGTTCCTTGTAACTTAACTCCCCATGATCTTGATAACAACGTACCATATTTGGGGGGTACATCAGCCACTACAATATCCATCACTAAACACTTGGCCGGAATTTGAGCTAAGTTTACACAAATGTCTTTGATCAGGCCTAAACATTTCACTCTGCTGGAGTCAAAGGAATATAGATCTTTGTATGGTCTGGTAATTTCAAGACCTAGACTCTCCATTACTTCTTTGGGAATTAAGTTATGAGAGGCCTCTGAATCATGCATAGCATTGTGTAAAATCTTGTCATGAATTTTCAAACTAACATAAATTGGAGGAAATGGCCCTTCTTGGTATCTTCCCTCAATCTTAGGACCAAATAAAAGCTCTAGTTGGTCATCATTGAGGTTAATAGTGTCATTATTTTCTACTATGTTGAAAGCTTTCAAAATTTGTGATCTATATACATCTTGAGTGACTAATTCAGTGAGGGGAACAGAGATTTTAATCTTGGAAATTTCTTGTTCCAAACTAAAAGGCAGCTGACTTTTTACAATATTTGTTTCAGCCTTGTTAATCACCACTTTATCAGCAAAATCAGTTTGCTTATTTCCTCTATTTACATTGGTCAAAATTGTTTTAATAGGAGCACTAGCTGAAGTACTAACACTGCTAAGGTTTGCACTCTGTTTTTCATTAATTTGAATGCCTTTCTCTTTGTTTTGATCAAAATTTACAGCCACTGTTTTGTCCTTCTGTTTAATGTTTTTGGGTTTGCTCACAGGGATATTTTTCATAGGATTGTCAGAGGTTTTAGTTTTGGGATTTTCCTGATTCTTCTTACTCCTAAGGTCATATTCTTTTGGAGTTTCTATGTTGACATTTTCCAGCTCTTGATAATAATGTTCATCCTCTGTTCTTTTATCATCATAGGGTGTGTATAGACCTTGTTTTATATTAATGGGAACATCAAAGTGGTCACTACCTACTCCCAACATTTTTATGCCATCTTCCTCTGTTTGTTCAATTGTTTCTTCAACCTCACTTACATAGTTTTCTTGGAAAGGAGGCCTGATCTGTTGATCATCCTCTCTTTGTTTGTTTTGAGGTTGATTTCACCTAAAGTTCTGATTTTGATTTTGAGATTGATTTCTATTTTGGGGAGCTTATTGGTTTTCTCTAAATTGTGCTCTCTCAAGTATAATCATCTTTTTCATCATTTCCTCCATCATCCTTTCCATTTTTTAGCTAGATGTAGAGGGTGCAGATTCTTCCCTAAATGATACTTTCTTCTCATTCCTCATTCTAGCTCTTTTCTCAATCAGATTTACTTCCACAGCTAAGGCTCCTTTCTGCATATCTTCTAAATTCAAAGGATCTTTCTCTCTCAGCTAATAGGCCATTTCAGGATCAAATCCTTCAGGAAATTTGGCTAAGGCTGAGCCTTGTGGAGGCTTTAATTCTGGGGGCAGGGCATTATAAACACTATTAAATCTAGTGCAATAATTTTGAACACTTTATCCAGTGTTTCTTTTGAGGTTTTTGTAGTTTGAAAGTATTTGAAGAGGGTTTTTTCTAACTTCCCATTTATTTAGGAATAATTGATGGAGAGCTTGTAGATCATTGATACTGTTAGGGGTTAATCTTTTGAACCATTTTCTTGCTTCTTCCCCTAGACTTTGAGCAAATAACCTAAGTTTGACATTTTCATCATCAATCTCATTTCTATCAAAGTAGTCATTCATCTTTTCCACATGTTGTGAAGCAGTAGTAGTACCACTGGCATCATATAATGGTATCTTGGATTGATAATATTGTGGCAGATTGACTAGAGGTAAAGGAAGGACTAGAGGGGCATACCACATTGCCATTGTCAAACCAGGAGGTAACTCCTCAAAATCAGAATGTGTATTAGCTGAAGAATGCACATGGATTTATACATGGAGGTGAGGCTATTGGGATTCATCTCCCAATGACTCTTGGCCTTCCTTATTTCCTAATATTAATTAATATACAATATTAAATATGCACACCCATCCATAGGATTAGGTGTCAACATTCCCCCCTTTAATCCGAAGGGATGTTGGTGAGTCCAAGCATCGATCTGAACTTTTCAAACTTTTCTCTTCCAAGTGCTTTAGTGAAGATGACAGTAGTTTGCTCATTTGTGGAACAATGATGTAGATGGATAGTTTTGGCCTGAACATGATGTCGAATTAGATGGTACTTTGTATTGATGTGATTTGTTCGATCATGGAACTTTGGGTTCTTGGCCAACTTTATTGCAGAAGTGTTGTCGATCATGAGTGGTGTGGAATACAATTATTTCAGTTGCAAATCTTCCAGGATTTTCCGGAGCCACACAATTTCCTTTGTTGCTTCAGCTGCTGCCACATATTCTACCTCAGTCATGGAATCTGCCGGAACTGACTGTTTGCGTGATCTCCATGAGACAGCTCCTGATCCAAGACTCATGGTGTAACCTATAGTAGACACCCCTGTTTCTTTATCGCCATCAAAGTCTGAATCAGAGTATCCGATCAAGCTGAAGTCGCCTACCTGTGTATATTTGAGTCCAAAGTCTTGAGTCCCCTTCAAGTACCTTAACACTCTTTTCCCAGCAGACCAATGTCCTTCACAAGGTTTTTGCATGAACCTTGAGAGGATTCCAACAGCAAATGAAATGTCAGGTCTGGTGGTGGTCAGGTAGATAAGACTTCCTACAAGCTGTCTATACTTAGTTGCATCCTCAAATTCCTTCCATTCAATAGATGTAAGCTTCAAGTTTTGTTCCATTGGAGTGGTTAAGGGATTACAATCATCCATGCCAAATTTGTTCAAGAGATCTCCAATGTACTTATTTTGAGAAAGAAATATGAATTTTGGATGTTGAATTACTTCAATACCCAAATAGTAATGAACATGACCCAAATCAGTCATTTCAAAACCTTTCTTCAACTCTTTCTTCATGGATGCAATATAGCTCTCATTGTTTCCTGTTATCAAAATATCATCTACATATACCACAAGATATACCACTGTTTTTCCAACTTTCTTAACAAACAAAGTTGCATCATCAAGATCAAAATGTTTGAAGTCAAGTTTCAGAAGATGCTCGGTCAATTTCTCATACCAGGCTCGTGGTGCTTGTTTGAGGCCATACAAGGATTTTATAAGCTTGCAAACTTTGTGTTCTTGACCCTTTACCACAAATCCTTCTGGCTGGGACATATAAACTTTCTCCTTTAGATCTCCATTCAAGAAGGCTTTTTTTACATCCATCTGATGGACTTTCCATCCATTCTGAGCTGCTAAGGCAAAGAGAGTCCGAATGGTGGTCCATTTTGCTGTGGGAGCAAAAGTTTCTTCATAATCGACTCCTTCTTTTTGTGCGAATCCTTTTGCCACAAGCCTGGCCTTGTGCTTTTCAAGTGAGCCGTCTGCTTTGTACTTGTTCTTGTAGACCCACTTACAGCCAATTGGTTTCGTTCCCAAAGGTAGATCAACCAGCTTCCAAGTGCCATTCTTTATCAAGGCATCATACTCCTTCTGCATCGCTTCTTTCCATTCATCATGAGAAGCGGCTTCTTTGAAGGAAGTTGGTTCATGATCTGTAGACAAACTCAATTCACAGTTATAAGCAATATCCATATCAACAGTGGAATCAGAATTATCTACATCACCTTCGATTTCTTGAGTGGAACTTATTGTTCCTGTTTTTCCAACCTCATCAGGATGAACATCCTCCAGTGTCTTTGTCAGCCATTTGGGAGGACCTTTCTGAGATGGCCCAGGCTGGTCACTTGACTGAGTTGGGATTGATTCAAGATTCAATCTCCCAATTCTGTCAATCACATCATTCAATGTGTCATTCGTGGTTGTTTCTTCATGTGGGGGAGAGAGTGCTTCAGGACATGATTCCACAGTTTGATTCAATATCGGAATCCCCCCTTCAAGATGTGGAATCACATTATCAAATTCTTGGAAGGACTTTGCATGTGTGAATCTATCCAGGCGATCAAGTGCCGCTCAACAACCTTGTCACTCTTGGAAGATTCAAGAAAGATGACATCTCTTGCTATCACAAACTTCTTATTTGCTTCATCATAGAGACGATATCCTTTGGAGGTATTGGAGTACCCCAAGAAGATACATTTTCTGCTTCTAGCACCAAGTTTGTTCCTTTGACCCTTGGGTATCAAGGCATAACAGGTGGACCCAAAGACCCCGAAATGCTTTACCGAAGGAATGTGGCCATGCCACATTTCAAAAGGAGTTTTGTTTCTAATTGAACTTGAAGGACACCTATTCTTTATGTAAACAGCACATAGAACTGCATCAGCCCAAAACATCAATTTTACATTCTTAAAAAATAACATGGAGCGGACCATATTTAAGATGGTTCTGTTCATTCTTTCAGCTACACCGTTCTGTTGTGGATTATATGGCACAGTGGTTTGATGTTTGATTCCATGTTGACGAAGATAATTTTCAAATTCGTTTGAAGTGTATTATTTTCCATTATCAGTACGTAGAGAGCCAATATGTGTTTGTGCATCATTTTCAATCCATGCATGAAAATTCTTGAAAGTTTGAAAAGCATCAGACTTATTCTTCAGCAAGTAAATCCAACACATTCTGGTGTAGTCATCAATAAATGTCATCATGTATTTGTTTCCATTTGCAGAAGCAATAGGCATAGGGCCACATAAATATGAATGAACAAGTTCAAGTTTTCTATGTGCTCTGGAGTGTGAATCATGAAATGGCTGTTTGCTATGCTTTCCTAGAATACAAGCATCACATTCCTTAGGTTTTCTATGAATTGTAGGCAGTCCATTAACACCATTTTTCTTCAACAAATGAAGGCTTTCATAGTTTAAGTGTCCAAATATAGCATGCCATAAAAGACTTGATGGGAATGTACCTTCATCATGATGTGAACTGAATGCAAATTTTTGAGCATGAGCAGATGAACCTTTTAGCTTCAAGAGTCTCCCTTCTTCTATTCCCTCCATGACAAGTGAGTGATCTGATGCTTTTCTGACCTCTGCCTTGCCATCAAACAAATGAATTGAGTGTCCTTGCTACCGGATTTTGACCAGGGATAGCAAGTTTCTCTTCAACTCCGGGAGGTATAGAACCTCATGTAGGATATGATCTGGAAGACCAGGAAATTTAAGCCTGACTGTGCCAAGCCCTGATGGCTTGAGTTTGGATTTATCTGTGAAATATACTGCTCCATCAACTTTGTCAGTGAATTCTTCAAAAAAATCTTTTCTAAATGTCATGTGACATGTTGCTCCTGAATCTAGTAACCAATCATCTCTCCATGAAGTAAATGAAACATCAAATAGGTTTTCAGTTACTCCATTGTTACAATGTGCTAGAACAGAATGAGCTGATTCAGCTAGTTTACCTTTGTCTTTGTCATTAGTTTTACCTCTGTCTTGATTTGTTTGCTGCTGAGCTTTAGATTGTCTGCCCCCCTTTTCTCTGAAGTTTCTTCTTCGTCTTCTGCCTTCTCTTCCTCTGGATGGACTTGAAGCATGTCTCTTTTCTCTCTATGCCAAGTAGGCAGTCTCTTTAGAAGATGAAGGGACTGTCATCTTCTTTTGAAGGAGGAGAGAAAAAAACTTTGCTGGAAAAAAAAAATATTCTGAAGAGGAAAAATTTCTGCTATAAAAACTTTCAACTCTTGAAATCTGCTCAATTAAAGGGGACAAAAACTCTTGCTGGAAAAATACTCTGAGTTTAAAAAACTCTTTGCTAAAAGACTGAATTTAAAAGGACAGAAACACTTTGCTAGAAACTGAATTCTGCACCAAAAAAAATATATGTATTTTTTTTTGTTTGGGAAAAAATTTATATGATTGGGGAGGGGGCGGTATGATATGAAGGAGATGGAGTAATGTGGTGGAGGGTATAGTACAAAGTGGAGGTCGTATATGGAATGGCGGTATTATAAGGTGGTGGAATGGTATATGAATGTTAAGTGATATGATAGTGGGAGTATTAGAGGAGGGGCGATGGTTAAATATGAATACAAGCAAATGGAGGGGCGGTGGTTAAATATACCATGGACAGCGTATTACATATGCAATGAACAGTGTTTAAATATCAATGGACTGCTGTATTAATATATACAATGGACAATATATATAACGTGGAGCGGTATGGTATATATGAGAGTGGTATTTAAAAATTTGAAAGGGCGGTATTACAAACGAAGCGGTATTACAAATGGAGCGGAGCGTATATGTGTTATATATGGAATAGACAACGTTTAAAATGGTGGTAATGAATAAAGGGCGTAATGAATAAAGGTTGACCGAGCGGTATTATAAACGCAGGTGGAGGCGTATTATATACAGAACGCATCGAATATATAACATTATGGTGGGAGGACAGCGTATAGGAGATAAACGCAGGTGGACAAAGCGGGTAGACAGCGTTATTGTAATATAAAATGGAGTGATAGCGCATGTGATATAACACTGTATGGACAGCGTTGTATATAAACTTTGACAGCGCTGTATATAAACTTTGACAGCAGTGGTATAAAAGTTTGATAGCGCTGTATGTGGAGGGCGTAATACAGTTGACAGCGTGTGGATGAATGTATTGACAGCGCTGTATATGGAGGGCATTGGATTTTAGACAGTGAGGGCGTGGATAGACAGTGAGGGCGCTGGATTATAGACAGTGAGGGCATTGTATAGACAGTGAGGGCGTGGATAGACAGTGAGGGCGCTGGTGTATGGGGAAATGGGGAATGGGAAGGGAGGGCGCAGTTGAATGGGAATGCAGGCAGAGATAGAAGTGAGGGGGCGAAGGAGAAGGGAAGGCGTTGGGTAGGTGAAGAATTGTAGGGAGAGAGTTACAAATAAACTGAAATGACAGTGTGCAGGTGCTGAGTTGCAGAGTGGCAGGGGAGCCTGCAATTTGCAGTGTCTTCAGGAGCTGCAGGAGCTGGAGCTGCAAATGTCAGGGCTATATAGAGAAAAAAAATGCAGAATAACAATCTAGCAATTAAGAGCAGCAAAAAAATATTAATAAAAATTGACTGAGCAAAGGAGAGGGAGTTACACCACAGGTAGAAATGCCAATAGTGGAGTTGGCTCTGATACCATGTCAAACCAGGAGGTAACTCCTCAAAATCAGAATGTGTATTAGCTGAAGAATGCACATGGATTTATACATGGAGGTGATGCTATTGGGATTCATCTCCTAATGACTCTTGGCCTTTCTTATTTCCTAATATTAATTAATATACAATATTAAATATGCACACCCATCCATAGGATTAGGTGTCAACAGCCATGATAGGAGGTTGTGGAAAAGTGGGGGGTTTACAAGTGGAGGATGTAAGATGGGAGAGGGTTGATGGAATGGGATGGTTTGAACAGTGGGTGTATGGATAATAAAAGTGGATGGATCAGCAAGAGATTGTTGAGCAGTTCTAGGATGAGAGAAACCAAAATTATGGATGAAATGGAAATCAGGAGGAGTAGTTTCTCTGATATCAAGATGTTCACCTCTATCTTGGGATGAAGGTGGAGAATCAAAATCTATCTAATTTATATCATCAAGTGACCTAGTTCTGAATGGGTTTCTTAAGTAAACTTGTGAATTTTGTAGAGCTGTAAGGTTTTCAGGAACAAAATTAGCTCTATGTGAAGAATTCTTTCAGGGTTATCAACTATCTCAGGAGGATTTGGGTCAGGATGGCTCCTAGTATGAATTCTTTTTGAAGCCATAGTTTTGTGTTTTAGACTCACTATTTAGAAAATTTTAGCCAATATGAAAATATTTAAGAGGAAAACAAGTATATTGATAAAGAAAACTTAATTCTCAAAGTTTCTTTACTAAGTTTAAATAATGTTATGATAAAGGGTTTCCTAGTGGAGTCTTTGGAAAACCAAGGAAATTCACCAGGCCTACTAATGTTCAGTGGAGTCACCAGGTGAAGGATTTTTACTTGATTTTAGAGCTTAAAAGTTGTTCACCATCAATAATCAAAACCACTCTAGGCAGACACTTGGTTCATTGTTAAAAATGGGATTATCTAAGTTGTGAAGTTATCTATTACTTCAGAAAGTTCCCAGTATGGTCGCCAGAAATGTTAGGCCTCTGTAATTTAGTAGAGTGGCAAGACTAAATGCTATAGAGACTACATCAAAAACCACTTTGGAATTCTAGGATCTAGCCCTCATGAATCCAAAGATGGATCTCTCTATTAGTGCAAAGATTGATTTATCTTTTTAAGGTTTTAGTATGATATTAGGCTAGTTATTAAGAAAAAGGGTTTTTGTTTGTTTGTTGGTCGGGTATGATATTTAATTGGATGGAATATCACAAAATGAAAGAGTTCAAAAGGTGAAGATGCAAGTGTATTGAGAAGTGTTCATCAGATAGGATTAGCATGAAGCAGCTTTAAACTGTTGGGCAATGGAGTCAAAAAAGGGTTTAATTGTACAACAATTTCAAGAGTGGTCCAAGGGGCAAGTCATCTATATCAAAATATCCTTTAGATTAAATGATGTAATGGAACATTTAAAGTGTTTAGAAAGTGGAAAAAGTCAATAATTTCAACAAGGATTTATCAATTTTCCATACAAGAAAAGCTTTTTTAAGCAACTGTTTGAAACCAACCAAAGGACAGGGCTAACCATAAACTTCTTTGGACAAGCTTGTATTAAAGCTAACTTATCATACAAAAATCCAGTAATCTCACTAGACTACTTTCAAAAGAGATGAAAACAGATATGAAAACAAAGTGCAACTTAAGATCAGGTCAGATGTATTACAATCATGGTCTGCTTTAGCATACTCTTAGGGAAACTTTCAAACAACCTTTGGAGAAAGAACTAGAAGACATGGAAAACCATAAACTTTTCTATTTTAACTCTACTTTGCATGTAATGAAAATATCATTCAAGAACTTCCATTCAATTTTTTCACATCAAGACATGGACTAACCAACATTCCTTGATAATGTTTACACTTAATTTAAGTCGTTCCTAAATATCACAAATAGCGTAAAACATATAGATAAAGCTTATCAGTGAGAGTAGGGTACTTTTAACAGTAAATCCTAGCTCTATATTTGTTGTTCTTTATCATAGAAAAGTGAACAAAATGGCATACATGAAAGGAAAACAATAACAGTAAGAGGTACTTCACCAATGATATAGACTAGGATCCCAAAAAACCAGCTTGTATATTGATTGTCAATCCAGTTACATACTTCAAGTCCAATGTTTCATTACAGCAACAACTTCTCTTCTTAGCCTAACTTCTTCAATAACTTAACAGAGCTTCAGAGCTTCAAGACTTATTTACATTCATACTATTACATCAGAAATCCAACAACCAACCCTTTACAATGTGCTCCTCAAGGAGATTTTATAGGAAAATGATGAGGTGGAAGAGTTCCTAGGGTTGAAATGTAATTAATTCTATAATAAATGCAACTCCTAGCCTTGAAAACCATGCAAGGCATAAGGCAGGAATGCATCGAATTACAACTCTATTTCATTTATTTCATTTCTGCTTTTTAGGCTTAGTGGGAAAAAAGATTGACTTTAAGGCTCTTTTTATCTTTTAAAATGACTTTACTGACAGTTAAAAATATGTTCTTTAGTTTGAAATAACTATTCAGCTATCTTTAGGAAAATATCTTCTGACTGGGCAATAACTATGCCTTCATTTGATTTATGTAGGCTGCAAGTGGCACTTTGGTAGCTGGGGAGTCAATTAGCCCCTTTGACGTTGTTCTGAGATGTCCTTCAATGTTTTGTCTTCTTTTACTTTTAAACACTGATTTACTTTTAATACTGTGTTTATGCCTGATTCAGGCTTTGATACTTTATCTTTAATCATCCTCGAACTGCTGACTATGCTCATTTGTTTCATTTGTGGATTAGGCCTTTAATTCTTGAGTTTGTGCCTTAATCCCTTTAAACTTTGTTAAGAAATTTTAATCTTCGAATTATGCTTTCATCCTCTGTTTTCAATGCTGATACTCTTCAATTAATCGATGTCCACTGTGTTTGTTGTTTGCAGGTGCACAGAGAGTTTGTTGGAGAATTATTTGAGAAAGCCGATAATCATGACTTATAGACCCTTTCAAACCATGAATATTGGCCTTTGGATCTTCATCCTTGGCCCTTGGTCACTTTTTATGACAGTGGGATGGCTCTGCAACCCTTTATCCATTAAACCTGTAACATAAAACAAACATTTAGATAAATCATGCGTTTAGAGGTTAGACTGCTTCGGAGGATGGGCAGAGTGGAGGACCGATTCAGAGGAAGGGTGGTTATGTAGACGACCAATTCCTGTGGAGAAAAACGGGCTAAAAACACAGTTTAAACTGTTTCTGGTGCGATTTGGCAGAAGTGGTTTTGGGAAAACCATTAATGGTTTTCGCATTGCGTTTAGGGAGGGAGGCGGTTTTAGCATTTGGAACGTGATACCATACATCACCTGACATGCATCCCTCTGAATACTGCCCATTTTGCAAAAAAATTTGGCATTAATGTTTAGGCGAATTTTTTTTTTGAAATGCAACGTAAGCCGTCGGATCATCGAAGGTAGATCGGACGGTGCAGAAAGCGTGTGACAAGGGATAAGATGCACGGACAAGGGATGGTGGGACCAACGATTGCGTCAGTGCCTTTGTCGCGTAGTGGATAGGTTTATTAGGTTATCGGGTTTAGTCCCGATCGTCCGATCTCTCGAATGGACGGTGGATATTTAAAGATGGAGCGGGTTATTGGAAAGGAGGAAAGCATGGTAAGTTGAACGGGTGGAGGGAAGGAAGGCCTGATGGCCGTTGATCTACAGATATCAACGGTCTACATTTGTTTTCAAATTTTATGTCGAAAGCGGAAAATAGAAGGGAAAAGGGGTTTTTTGCATGGGGTTTTATGTTCTAAGTGCCTGATTTCGAGCTCTAGGACATATGAGACAAAGAGCTAAAGGGTATAAGCTCCCGGGGGCTTAAATGCCTTATAGTGCTTAGAAGACCATTTTTAGGCCAAAAACAAAGTTTTTTGAGGCCGAGGAAGGGTTTCAATAGGTGAGAGGAGGGGGTTTTAAACCAAATAAGGGGGAAATATAAGGTTTTAAAAGGTTTTTGATGCTTTTGGAGGTTAAAATGAAGGTTAAATGAGGGGATTTTATGAAGGGAATAAGGATGAAAATGGGGTTGTTTATGAGTAAGAGGAGGAGTGAAATGATGAAAAATGGAGCCTCTTTGAACAGTTTTTTCCCTTGGTAAACAACAGGTTCTTTAGGGCTAATAGTGAAACAGTAGTGAAGATTAACTCAAAGGGTAATTATCATCATAAGACTTTAAGAACTCACAATTTGGACATGAATTGTTTCTTGAAGGCTAAAAAATCTTTAGCCACCATTTGGTATGACAAATTTTATAGGTGACTAACACCCACTTGGGAGAGGTTCTGGGATGATTGCATACATAATGAAATCATAAAGAACTGGCTTGGGGTAGCCAAACCATTTGAGTAGGATGAGGATGTAGCAGTGTTAGTAGAAGGCAAGAAAGGCAAGGGAAAGAAGCAAGCTTCCACAAGTGGTGGTGGGGGCAAAGGCAAAGGTAAAGGTAAGCAACTGAACAAGGAGAAGGACTATTCCAAGGTGAAGTGTTGGAATTGTCAGAGGATGTGAAACTATGCAGTTTGTGTTTGGAGAAGAAGAAGAAGGGGGAGAACAAGACCATGGTAGCATCAGTAGAGATAGAGGACTTTTTTGAGAGCTTTGACCAGGATTTTGGGTTCATTTCTTATGAGTCCACTAGTATAGGATCACCTACTATGGTGGGTGAGAGGGAGTGTGAATTTCCCTCCACTAGCAAAGCATCTTCAGGTATCTCGTTGTTGACAGTGGGGCTTCACGACATATGATAGGATTCTGTGAATACTTCTCAAAGCTTTCAGAGAGTGGAACTGATATAGAGGTAGTACTCAGAGATGACAGCATTGTTAGGGTAGTTGGTGTGGGGACATTGACATTTGATAGGGAGCCTAAAACTCCCTTGAAAGTGTCAAATGTTCTATATGTGCCAGGGATGAAGAAGAACCTTATAACCATCTCAGCATTGGAGGACAAAGGGTATGAGGTATTGGTCAGGAGAGGACAGGTGCTTATATATCCAAGGGGAACTCTAGATGATTCAGCTAGAGTGATTGGTGTACGCCATGCAAAGGTGTACAAGTTTTCGTTTCAGCCCCTTTTGGCATTAAGTAGTAGTATCGACAGCAGAGCTAGCAGTTCAGAGCTGTGTGAGATTTGGCACCGTGGGATGGGGCACATGTATCATGAAGCCTTGAGGATATTCTGGGAGATAACTACAGGTGTGCCAAATGTCAGTACTATTCACCTAGATACATGCAGAGGATGTGCGATGGGAAATTTTGCCAAATCCCCTTTTCCCAGTAGTGACAACAGATCAAATGGGATACTTGATTTGATTCATACCAATGTGAACAGTTGGATGTCTCATGTTTCCTTGAGTGGATATGAGTACTATATTTTATTCATTGATGATCACTCCAGGAAGACCTGGATTTATTTCTTGAAGACCAAGAGTGAGGTCTTCAAGTGGTTTCAGGAGTTCAAAGCTCTTGTGGAGACTTAGACAGGTCGAATGATCAAGTATGTTAGGTCAGAAAATGGATGGGAGTACACCCTTGGTGAGTTTGTTGATTATTGTGTGAAGGAAGTCATTAAGAGGGAGTTCACAATTCCTTACAACCCCCAGCAAAATGATGTTGCGGAGAGTAAAAACAGATCCATCGGAGGGGCTGCCAAAGCCATGCTACATGATCAGGGGTTACCATTGTTTTTGTGGGAAGAGGCCTGCAACACTATTGTATATTTACAGAAAAGGAGTCTGCATCGTGCCTTGGGGCATGTGACTCCAGAGGAAAAATTTTCTGGGAAGAAGCCTGATGTTGGTCATCTTCATATCTTTGGGTGTATTTCATACTCCTACGTATCCAAGGAGAAGAGGACCAAGCTAGAGCCCACCGCAGAGAAGGGTATATTTGTGGGCTATAGTGAGACCAAAAAATCCTTTCAGATTTATATTCCTACACAAAGGAGAGTTGTTCTCAGGAAGGGATGTGAAGTTCGAGGAGGACAGGGCTTTCAGGAGGTCACGGGAGTTAGAGTATCTAGATCAGCCAGACCCTCAGGAGTAGCTGATTCAAGCACAGGGATCAAGTGGGAAGGGATCAGGAGGTACATCGATTATGGTGTCAGGTCCATCAGTGAGCAGTGGCTCACAGAGTCATAGGGGTGGTGCTTCGTGCAGCATGCAGAGTAGTTAACTAGGTAGTCCACTGATGGACAGTTCACACGATACTTTAGCATCTACAGGTTTAGGTTCAAGCAAGAGGACAACAGACAGACAGTTTGGAGTTCAGGTTTCTAATGAGGATGAGGAGTTTCATTCTCTGGTGGGAGAAGTGTGCTCAGGGAAGAGGAAGCCCAATTGTCTTTAGGATATCTTGAGAGAGGCCACATATGTTGCTGAGCCAAAGAGGCCGGTCAGAGACAGCAGACCACCTGAGAGGTTTTGTAGCTATATGGAAATGGTTTCCAACATCATTGACTCTGAGCCTTCTATCTATGAGGAGGTAGCTAGCCGATAGGTATGGAGAGATGCCATGTAGGAGAGGTGGTGCCGAGGCCTGAGGGAAAATATGTGGTTGCTTCCAGATGGCTTTACAAGGTAAAGCATGCTACAGATGGTAGCATTGAGAAATTCAAGGCAAGGTTTGTGGCTAGAGGGTTCTCCTAGGTAGAGGGAGTTGATTATGATGATACCTTTGCTCCCATGGCTTGATATACTTCCATTCACTCCATTATATCGATAGCAGCATAGATGGGTTGGAAGATCCACCAGATGGATGTGAATACTACATTTATCAATGGATTCACACAGGAGGAGGTGTTCATTGAGCAGCCATAGGGCTTTGAGTTGTATGGGAAGGAGTCACATGTGTGCAGACTGAAGAAGGCCCTTTATGGCCTGAAGCAAGATCATAGATCTTGGTACTCCAAGATTGATACGTACTTGTAGGAGATGGGTTTCACAAAGAGTGATGAGATCCGAACCTATACTTTATTATGATAGGTGAGGAGCCTCTCATTCTGGTATTGTATGTGGATGACTTGGTCATTACGGGTGCAGAGAGACTCATAGATGGTTGCAAGAGAGATCTTGCGTCAGAGTTCAAGATGAAGCACATTGGCTTGATGCATTCCTTTTTGGGTTTGGAGGTGTGGCAGGAGGAGGGGCATTTCTTCCTGGGATAGGGGAAGTATATTTTGGACATCCTTGGTAGATTCCACATGGAGGATTGTAGACCCATGTCGACACCTATGATCACTAACTGGAAGAAGCTTCACACTTCATATTCTGAGTTGGTGGATCCCACATTGTATAGACAGCTGATTGGTTCCTTGATGTATTTGGTCAACACTAGACCAGATATATGTTTTGCAGTCAACATGATGAGCCAGTTCATGTGTGAGCCTAGGAGGGTGCACTGGGTTGCTGCAAAACACATTTTGTGGTACTTGCAGGGGACAGTGGAGTATGGTCTGGATTATAGGCAGGGATATGGAGTGATATTGGCAGGTTACAATGATTCTGATTGGGCAAGTTGTGCTTTTGATAGGAAGAGCACTTCAGGGTGTTGTTTTGGGTTGGGTTCGGTAGTCGAAAGTAGTAGTGAGTAGCATTGAGTTTATCAAAAGCAGAGTACATGGCAGCCAGTATAGCTAGTTGTGAAGCCATATGGCTTCACAAGATGTTGTTTGGCTTATTTGGTCAGCCGTTGAGACCTTCATTGATTTAATGTGATAATCAAAGTTGCATTAAAGTCACGGAGAATCCATTATTTCATGACAGGTCAAAGCATATCGGCATCAAATATCATTTCATTAGAGACTATGTTCAGAAGGGAGTTGTGAAGCTTGAGTATATTCCCACTGATGAGCAGGTTGCAGATATTCTTACCAAAGCCTTACCACGGGGCAAGCATGTCTCCTTCAGAGACAAGATGTGTGTAGTGAGGAACACCTTCCTCAGTAAGAGAGAGTGTTGAAATTTGGTTATCGGAGGATGGGTGGTTCCCTAAGGCTTTGATCTTTGGCCTAGGGAAAAGTGTCCAAAAGAATTTAATTTTTCTTCTAAAGTGACTTTATAAAGTTATAAAGTCAAATCTAATTTAAAAGTGAATTTAAGCGATAAATTTACTAAGTCTAATTTTAAAGTGACTTTAATAAAGTCAATGTGAAATTAGAAAGTGAAAAGTGACTTTGGAAATAAATGACTAAGAGGGTCTTTATTAAAGTGGGGTGAATTAAAAAATAGAAAGTGAGATTTAAATGAGCATTCAATCTTAGCCATTGGATTTAGGGATTCCCCAAAAGTCACTTAGGGTTAGGTTAAATGAGGAAAAGGAGAGAAAAGATCATTCAATTCTTTCATGAGCATATTGAGAGAGGAGGAGAGAAAGCTAAAGAGAAATTTCTGAGCAAAGGGAGAGCAACAAAAGCTACACAGAAAATCCATACAGCAGGAGGGCACATTTCCCAAGGTATAATTTCCGTACAGTAGCATTTATTGGCATGTTTACCAAGACAAAAAATTCGTACATCAAGGTTGCATGCATTTTGAGGCAAGGTACAACACATATTTTGAGGAGCGGTTTCCAGCAGTCAAGGGCACGAATTTTGAGGTTGTTTCAGGGCTCGAAAATTGAGGAGAGGCTGTTGTAAAAATACGTACAGTACATACAGGAATATTCTGGCACATTTTTCAAGGCTATAAGTACAGCATTTAATGCTGTAATTTTTCTGTTAAATTTCTATTTGATGTTGGCATGATTTTCAAGGTTGGAGGTTGACATGAAAATCAAGATAAGTGGGTATTTGCTGTAATTTTTACTATGTTTTACTATTCACTGTAAAAGCATATTCATAAATAAAAAGAAGCTTTCGAACTAGTTTTCCCCAAGAGTTGTAGGGGGTTTTTCCAGGGTCATCTTGACCAAAAATCAGCATGTCAAATTTCTGTGTGTGGCTGATTTATTTTCTGAGTTTTTATTTCTTCATTTTCAGCAATGTGAAGTTTCTTGAATTTGTGTTTTCAGAAAATATTTCTTTTTCCAGCTAGTTAAATGTATGGTTATGGGAATGGGCATTTAACTTAATGGGAGAAATAAAGAGAAACTGAAAACAGGAGTGAGTCACAAAATTTCTACAAGGAACTATGGTGAGGTTTTAAGAGATAGTTTAGGGGTTACATTATCATCCCATAATGTGTTCACCAAAGCATTATGCCAGTTCCTTTGGTCAAAGAAAATAGTTTTCTTAATTATGTGAATGAGATTCTTATTAGTTGATTTTTCTAAATCGTTTCCCTACGGGTAATAGTTAGATGCATGCTTTAAAACAATCCCACTTTTTAATGCAAACTCGTATAATTTCAATGAAGAAAAATATGTTGCATTATCAAAGACAACTAACATTGGAATTCCAAACATGGTTATAATTTTAAAACTGAATGAATTCTTGATCATTGGCTTGTCTCAAAGGGACCGCTTCATTCCACCGAGTGAAATTTTTTGTCATTGTTAAGATGTATTTGTGTTTCCTTCATGAGTGCGGAAATATCTCCTGGATGAAATCTAGTCCTCATTATTGAAAAGTATCCTCAACTGATATTGGTAGTAGTGGGGTGGCTGACTTCGAGTCTCAACTAACACAACTCTGGGATGTTGGGCACTTTCAGGTATAAACATAAGCTTCCTTAAACAAAGTAGGCCAATAGTAACCATCCCTCATTACTTTATTTGTAGTTGTATCACCCACAAAGTGTCCACATTTTGGTCAATCCTGTTAGTATTTTAATACCCTTTAAGTCTCCTGGGGATCTAAGCATATTATAAAGAGACCGTCATGGTGATTTCCTAAAAGCACTCCATGCACAAGTTGATATGACATATCTCTAAGGAAAATTTCCCTTTTATGTTTCTTGAATAAATGTGTGGGAAAGTTTTCATGCTCTAAATACTACCATATATCTGAATACCAAGGCATTGGTTTGTTAATTTGGCATCTCAATGAAAATTTCCAACCATGGTACTATATTCATCATTTCGAGAGGACCAATTTTGACTATTGAAGCACTCAAATTGGACAAGAGAAAGTGTACTTATGAAGAAAATTCCACATATGCACAATTGGACAGGTCAGCCCTAACAGGATATTGGTCACCCCTGGAAGCCTATAAATACAAGTGACCTCAAGCTCATTTAGACATCACCAAGTATCTTCCTCTTCTCTTCTTAATTGATTGGTTTTCACAGGTCTGAATCAGGGTTGAGCAAAGTGGTTTGTACAGGTCTGAAATTAAAAGGTTCAAAGATTGTACATGTTTTAGGGTTTTGGTCTCCAACCACAGGTTTCACATAGGAAATTTTCAGCTATAATTGCATGTTAGCAGGCTCAAGAGTGAATTTGGAAGGTATAAATTTCATGCATCCTTCTTCCTTCGTGTAGTTGGGCTCTAGGTCTAAATTTTGACATTTTACCATAGACAAGAAAAATTTTCTATGATATATATTGATATTGGGAGTATATTTTGAATGTTTTTGGGTTAATTTTTCTAGATGAATTTGTATTGGGCTCATTTTACTCTCTGCTGAACATTTTATGATAATCTAATAGAAGAACAATTTTCAAAGGTTTTTCCCCCTTTGGGTTTTTCCCCTGGTATTTGACCAAATATGGTGTCCTTCTTGATGCATTGATTGTCTCCTTTATCATTGCATTTATTGTTCTATCTTCAATTATTGTTGATGGTTGGAAATATTAATTATTATTGAAAATATTTATAATTGAAGAATTGATTTTCTCTAAATGTAATTGAAACAACATAGAGCAATGTGAAAATCAACATGGTATTAGAGCTAATGTAAAGGACAAGCCTAAAAGGAGATAAGCATTGAAGAAATGATCTTTGGAAATTTTAAGGAGCCTATCTAGCCAAGTGAATATGTATTCCTTTTTCTTCACGAAGCATTAGAAATTGGGTGACTTATCTAACCTTGTTGCATGGTAGATTAGGTTGGAGATCATAGCTGATAACAATGATGTTTTGGAATACATTAAAGGAAAATTACCTGAGGCTATGTAAAATGATTCTTTTGATGCCAATAATAAGCACAAGAAAGGTGAGTTAAAAGCAAACAAACTAATAGATGATGGTTTAAAATATAGTCTACTTGCATATGTTGGAAATTTGAGAAAGTATAAGGACATGTATTATAAGATAGTTGGCACGTATGAATTCAAAAATTTGAATGAAATCATATCCTTTAAATATAAACTCAAATACATGAAGATGAAGAAACAAGAGTATGTACAATCCTACATTATGAGGATATCTCATATTAGAGATCAATGGAAAAGAGGTGGGGAAGCTGTTCGTGACAGGGAATTGATGGTTGTAACTCTTAGAGCTCTCCCTCCCATTTTTGAAACCTTCATTAATACTATAAGAAACAACAATACCTTTCTACCATTTAATGATATTGTTGGAAATCTCACTCAAGAAGATTCAATGATGATATCAAGAGGAAGGATTCGAAGCATGAAGAGGGAGAGCCTATTGCATTTGTCACTCATAACAAGAAGAAGAAAGGGAAAGGAGGTCCATAAAATTCAAGAAAGCCTCCTCCTTGAAATACAAAGAGAAGGAATGATAGAACGTCATCTCAAATTAAATGTTACAATTGTCACAAGAAAGGTCATTATGCTCGAGATTTTCCCGAGAAGAACAATGGTCCATGCTACAGTACTAGAAGCAACAACAACAGGTTTGATGATCAAAGAATATATGGATTAAGGAATTATCACAATGAAAGAGATGAAATAAGAATAAGAGCTGCTCCAAGTGACCATGAAGAAGATCGTCATCCTCAAAAGAAGTCAAAATACTCCATGTATGAAAGTAATGTTGGCAATCAATCTGAATATATATTGATTTATGCCCTTACTAGTTCCTCTCCTCCAGATTCGTGGGATTGTTGGTTGGTTGATAGTGGGGCCAATCATCATTTCTCTAGGTATAAAGAAGTTTTCTCTAGTTTTCTAGAGAGGGAGGCAAATTTGAAAATTATTCTTAGATACAACTCCACCCATCCTATTAAATGCTTTGGCACTGTCAAAATTTATTTGGATTTCGGTGAATATATTTTTCTCCATGATATGATGTATGTGCTAGGATTGAAATAAATATTTTTTTTGGAATACAAAGGGATGAGGGTTTCCTTCATCAAGGGAAAGGTTCTTACTTGGTCTGTTGGATCACCTATGAGAGATGCATTCAAATTGGGATCGAGATTCGAAGGAATTTATAGAGTTACTGGAAGACCTCTTCTAGAATTGGTCCATGATACTAATCATCTAAGTGAGTTATGGAACCAAACATTGGCCTATTTATGTTATGGTTCTCTTCCAAAATTGAAGAAACTGGTTTTTGGTATTCTCGATGTTTAAGCCCAATATAACACCCTCTTCCCACATCTACCCAAGTAACCACCCAACCAGGGAAAACATGTGACAAGAGGCTACTATAATGAGATTAAACCTTCTAGGTGACCTTAAGGAAGTCAAATCGATGGAAAAATAACCTACATACCTTGTACATCAACAAAAAAACCCCTAGGAGATGACCCAACCATTCAGGCCTCTTACCCTTGGGTCGCACTGACCTTTTCACCTCTTTGAGCCATAGAAGTAAGCACAGGATTGCAAGCCAGCATCCAGGAGGCTATAGATGCAGGAATAAAACTGCATGCCAGCATCGAGGGACTTAATTCCTCAATTTTGTGCCACCATCCTTGGGATTTAAGCCACCTTTTTAGGCCTAGAACCTAGTGCTCTGCCCAGAACTTCATGAAAGTTTTAGAGATGATAATTAAAACCAAGAAAATGAGATGGAAGTTATTACATCAATAAGAACTCATCTGGACACCTTCTAGCCATGATGGGAATTTTTCCAAACATGTCACAAACATTGAAACTACAGGTGTAAAAAACATATATGAGCATAGGGGTCTCATACTTATCTGAGAATCACTAAAAAACATTGCTCCCTTATATCATTAGCTAAAATACATTCTATTTGACCATAGATACATTGTGCATTCATTTAAAAGAAAAAATATGGAGAGATACATACATCATCACTGATAAAATACATGCTCATAACCAACAAAATAAAAACATAAATACCATAGTTACAACAGCAATAGAATCCACATAATAACCGCAAAATTTTTACATCAAATACCAATGGAATGATCTCTTCATTAATGAATGTACAAAACCAACCAGAGATGGGACTTGCACATGCCACCCAACCATAGATTGGTTGAGCCAAATATCTCTTCAGCCAATCACCCCGTGCCATATTCCAAGCATGAATGTGGGATATCATCAAGCACATCAACTAAAGCCAATCTAGGGCTTCTAGAGGCCAAACCACCTCAACCCTCAACCAGTGATTCCACCTCACAGTTAGAAATCACAACTGTCATAGATTGGTATCTTCCCCAGATGTTCCAGGTATCCAGAGTGTTTGTTCCAACTAAGGCTCCAGGACTAGTAAATCAACCCAGTGGTTCTCCAGAGCGTTTGTCCAACCAAGGCTCCAGGACTAGTTTCTCAACCCATCTAGGTCTCCAGAGAATTTTTCCAACCAAGGATCCAGGACTAGTAACTCAACTCAATAGTTTTCCATCGGGCTCCAGAGGTTTTGTCCAACCAAGGCTCCATAAACTAATAACTCAACCCACAACTAAAGGAACATGAGAACCAAATAGAAAAAATAGGAATAAAATGAATCCACAACTCCATGGCTATCCAATAAATGTCAAGGCTAGGAATATCCACTGTCAATTCAGGAAATTCTCCATGCCAATGACATATCATGACCAAAAAACCACACGCATACACTAGGCATTCCAAAACTAGCGAGGAAAAAATGCATGCAACTCGGTACATTCAATTAAAACTCATTGTAGTTGCTGATCTCTATGTCCTCTTGAACTTTCTTACTCTTCCTCTGCCCTCTTGCTCTGAATCTCCAAGTATGCCACACTCTCCAAGAGTGCTCCAATAATACTCTAAGTTTCCAAGAGTATAAGAGAGAGAGAGAGAGAGAGATAGAGAGAGAGAGAGAGAGAATGTGAGCTACAAAATTGAACTATGAAAAATATTACTAACTGATCCTCAAAAGCATTTTTATTAATGAGGCCTCTATTTTCTTCAATTTTCCATTATTTTCCTTCATTTTCCTCCTCACATGCAACCTGTGACCTTTCACCTTCTTTTTCTCCTAATTTCCATTATTTTCATAAATAAAATTCCAATTGATGCCTCATGCCTTTACAATGTCTTTTCCCTTTCCTTTTCCAATTTCCTTTAGCCATAACAAACTGAATGAAAACCTAATAGCTTTGTTTTTTCCAACATTCAACTTGGAATACATGTTCCATAAATCCTAGTCTTGTTTTTTCCTTTATTAAATTTTACATGCAATTTTCATCAGGGTAATTACAGAACCCCCCCCCCCCCCCCTCCCCCCCCTTGGGGGAATACCATCCTCGGTTTTCAATGACACCTACAAACCAACTAACTGTTAAAAGAAAAACATACTACCTATGGAGCTTTATAGCATAGCTCATTGCAGTTTTTACAATGACCATCTACTAAATCATGACAATCATACCGTTTGTTGGATCTTTATAATGTAGCTCATGACGGTATTTTCAATAATAACTACATATACTCATGCATATTTTCTTCAACCACCAAATAACCATATTGTGTGTGGAGCTTTATAAGCAAGCTCAATACAGTGTTTACAATAATATACACATATATGGCATATACACATTTTCTCAACCAAAAAATAAATGTTTATGATGCTCGTATCAATCATCAACAAGGGAATCCATAGGCTCACACCTCCACCCTCAAGGTAATACCAGTATTCACCTCCTTCCTAGGAATTCTAGAATCCACTACCAAATTCAAAGATACATCTAATTTCCAGCACTACAATCTTGTGCTACTACACCCTCAGTGAACAGTGATCTAGGGAACACTCCCAATGTGCATTTGATTCCATATGGAAATTCTAATGACAAAAAAAATCCATCCTCAGCCTTCCCTTATCTTCTACACAATCCCTTGGGCAATCTGGTCACCCCCTTTCGTGCAGTCACACACCTTCCATGTTTTGTTGGCACCCCCATCTTGGGCAATCCATCCCTTGGAAAGGCTTCCTTGCATTGGAAGATACAAAAAAAGGAATATCCCTGCCTCAAAATAATCATATTGGTCAATTATCATGGAAATCAATGGGCACTATTGGGTACGAGTGTCCCATAATGACCTTGCTCCTGAAGTGCTTTACCAACATATTGTTGCATATTTCAATAAATTTTGGAGTTGTTGCTAATTCTTGCAATTAGTTTCAACCACCCAACCAGGAATTTTCGTGCTTCATGTACCAAGCACATAACTGACATTAGATTCAAAGTAAATTAAAATAAATTCACATCATACCTCATTGGTAGCTCGTCAATAACGTACACTTGTAATTTTGTTCACTTCCTGTCACAACAAGTTAAACCAATTTTTTGATCAAATCATAATGTATTAACATATCACATCTGGTTAGCTCAAAACACAACCATCATAAATTAAAATCATGAATCGGATGAAAACACCATAAACCATAACCATAAATCACATGTAACCGTCATACGTCAAAATCACAGATCATATGCATATCCAGAATGAAATAAAATATTGATATTCATTGGTACTTACTTCTGCCTTTTTTCTTTTATACAAACACTAGATTGGTTACCACACCATGAAAGCACCCAGTTCCCTTGCTTCTCTTCACTCACATACACACAATGCACACGTACATCCACACAAGACATACAACACAATACATACACATACATATCGTGTACAACACAACACATACACCTACACCCAGTGTACAACATAATATACATATGTACACATAGTACAACACAATGAATACACATGTCATGATGTAAGGACTGCATAATGCACATACATAGTGTTGCATGTACAACATGCATACAATAACACATATATTCCAGTACCATATGAAAAACATTTACACAATGCCACTTGTACACAACACTACCTGCACAACGTGTGCACAACATCACATGTAAACGGCACCACCTGCACAATGTGTACATAATGCCAAATGTACATGGCACCACATGCATGACATGTACACAACACCACATGCACGACATGTACACAGAACCACCTGCACATAGCACCTCATGTACAACATGTACACAACACCATATGCACATAGCAACACATGTGAAATCATGCACACAACACCATATGTGCATAGAACCATATGTAAAACATGCACACCACACCATATGTACATAGAACTACATATACCACATGTACATATCACCATACGTACATAGCACCGCATATCCAACATGTGCACAACACCATATGCACACAACACTGCATATCCAACATGCGCACAGTAAGATATGTACACAACACTACATATCCAACATGTACATAGCACCATCTATACCTAGCATTGCATATGTAATATACACACAACCCCATATATACAATAGGAATACAATATCACATTTACACAATACTACATATGTTACATGTACACATCACCATAGGTAAAATCAATGAATATACAACATGTGTAACATATACACAATAGTAGTACTACATATCTATAGACCACACATTGACCCCATAAGCAACCTTTCTTCTAGTGTCTTTCCACTATGCATGCATGCTTCAACATGCCGTAGATCACACTACTTTCATTCCGCTGATGTACCCTCTGCGTTACCTGCCATAACATAGATATATACATAGTATAATCAAATAATATCAAATCATACCCACATGATATTGACCTCATAAATTTGCTAAGGCTACTCTTCCCACTTGATTCCTCATAAGAATAGGAACTTCTTCATGTCATTCACGTGCACAAGAAATCACTCCTCCACAAGAATGATCCTTGAAAACCATGTGATACAGTGACATAGATACATAGATAGATACATATATATATAATCATTGGCATAAAAAATCATGATCATCTTAGAAAACGACATACATACACACATATATACATATGAACATTAACATTGGACAGTCATGATTCACGATGACCTTATCAGACACGACATACATACATACATACATACATACATGTATACATATATAAACATATACATAATCCATGATCACAACACAATTTCTAGATATCATACGGTCTAGGTTAAGAGAAATTCCTTTATTCATGCACAACATGCACAACGTTGAGAACAAAAGTTCCCAACATAGCCAGGCATCTAACACCTTATATTCATTCACTTTACCTACTCTTCCACTATCCATTTACCTAATGGACTCAACCAATCCAACCAACTATCATATTATTATCTTCCGTTGCGCTTACTCCTGCACCGAGCTTCATCTGAGCCTTACATCACCTATTGGGTTTCATTCATATCTTTCCTAAATCCATTAACTTTCCTCCTTCCCAAAAAATTCCCATGACACTTAAAACATAAATGGAAAGAAATAGAAATACAACAATAAGAAAACCATGAAAACCAATAGCAATAAGACATCACCAAAAAAGTGTCATGCTCATGTACTAGACGCAATCAAGACCACAAATCAAGCACAAAAGAATAAAATAAATACCAAAATCACAAGACTTAGCAACAAACACCATGACCCAATCCCCATGGTCCCCAATGCTTCCAAAGGAAATCTCAACCCAAGCCTTATTCAATATTTCATGGAAGTCTCTTGCAATGTAATCCCCTACATCATACTTCCATAACCACATAACTATCATTTCATGAATAAACATAAAAATACACCAGTTACCTTATCTTGTTTTTCCAACGTGTTTCCTTGTAACTAAACACGTACACCTCTCAAGGAACTCTACTTCCTTGATGAATATGTCCATATATGGAAACCAGTTGTTATACCTATCAATACATGTTTACAAATATAACATATATCCACATAATGTCCAACAAAGTCAAGGTTAAGAAAACTTCTTGTATGAAGAGCACTCATTCGTTTAGAATTGGGGCTTCCAAACAAAGCCAAAGGAATTCTTGCTCAATTCCTTTATTTTACCATTTACCTTGCCACAATTGAGACTTACTATATGTTATCACATCACCCTATTGTTAGTTATATAAACAATTCAACTATTACCTTGTCATGCTAATACCAAAAATGTTTCCCTACAACTGTTCACACATGTCAATCACATGTTCCACATATCAAGACATCATATCTATCAATTTGAAATCAACTTTTCCAATACTAACAACCATTTCATAATCAAACTACAATCAAAATCATAATACTACAACTAACACACAGTTGCACCCAAATACATATCAATTGTCTCCGCACATAATGAGTTAGTAAAATCATCCTAAAACAAGACCATTCATTCGTGCAAATAAATTATCATTTCATTAATAACAAAGAACAGTAATATGCTTACATACAAAATGGAAATAACTAACTTGGGCAATGGTAGCTAATCTCTGAGAAGATATGTAGCGGTTACATGCCTATGAAATGTGTTAAAATGAAGCTCAAGGGAATTTTTATTATTAAACATCAAAGGGGAACCCTAAAAAATAAAAAATCTTACCCTAGGAGATAGAATGCCAAGAGTTTGTGGGCCTCGTTGGGGTAAGTTGGGAATCCAACTTTTCGGGGTCGTAACTTGGTCATATGATCTTTTTTTGACGCGTACGATACCTCGTAAGAAATATCTCTTTGAGCACTAAAATATTTTAGGTAAGCCACTCCATATAGCTATGGTCATGTTGCGGACCTCAAAAAAATATTGTTTATGGGATCAAGACTGCTCCAAAAGTTCAAGACCTGAAAACCTGCTAAAAATAGTAAAATTTGCTATAAACAAGGAAAATAATGAAACTAATTGGAGGTCCAGGTGGCATAAGCAGGTGGCCACTGATACTCACCTGGATTAATCATTCCACCTTAGGAAGAAATGTTCCCATTGCGTGCAGGGCCTCCATGAGGTGAGGTAATTTTTGTTGAACTGATGCCTGGTGAGCCACTTTCCCTAATGAAGGAGTTGGATGGATTTGACAACTCGATATAATTGGATCCTCTGCTAATGAGGGTTATTTATTTATGTGTCCATGATCCTATTAGTTTTGGCTTGTTCAATGCAGCTTGGGTTGATATATGTTGGTGTCAACTGCTCAACAATTTTTGATGTGTCCAACAATGGGGGAAAGTATGGTCGCAGTAGGTCCACATTTAATATTGGGTGTATGTCAAGGAATGGTGGAATTTTAAGCTCAAATTAATTTTCCCCTATAGCCATAGTAATGGTCTAAGGCCCATATCAGATTAGGAAAATCTTGTGGTAGGCCCCAATGAGGTGCTCCTTCTGCAAATGTAACCAAACTTTTTTTCCCACCTAAAACTTGTGTGACACCCGATTTTGGTCATGGAATTGTTTGTACTTATCATTTTCCATGCCCAATATTTCATGGAGCTACTGGAGAATGTGTTGAATGCGTTCAATGAAGTTGTTAGCTCTGTCGGATTCAAACTAGACATGAGACGAATCTTATTGAGTAGCTGCAAGTGGTATGGAAACCTCAAAGGGACATAGTTGTTAGAATCCTAGTTCCACCTGAAAGGGGTTGTGGAGAGCTCTATTGTAGCTATGTTTGACATAGGGGAGGACTATGTCCCATATTCGTGGATGCATCGAGTTTTACATGTGTAGGATGTTCACAGTCATCCTGTTAACGAACTTTGTCTATTCATCAGTTTGGGGGTGGAAAGTTGTGGACTTAGTGAGCTTTGTATCTAACAACAACCAGAGGATTAACCAGAATTCTCTTAGGACCCTGTTGTCTCAATATTAGATAATGGATTGTGGGATCCCACGGTGTACTCACACTCATTCAAAGAATACTTTGGCAGTGGCTTCTGCAATGATACTCTTTTTGAAGACCGGTAGAATGGCCATCTTTGAGAATTTGTCAACGACCTTGAAAACACAGTCATTTCCATGCTTGGTAGAAGGAAGGCCTGAAATGTGAGGAGCTCACTTTTCTTTTTAGTTTCCTTAAGGAAATAAAAATGTATTACCTGCATTAGGAGGAGAAAAATAGAGTCCCACATAAAAGGTTAATTATTTTAATTAATTAAATAATAACAACAAATAAATTAAAATTATGGTTTAACTCTAGTTATTAAATAATCATGTTTATTTTATTAGGCATTTACTATGATTATAAAGCATACTATGATCTTAGTCTCTCATATGAGACTTTAGAGGATAATTACTGATTATTGAATAATCATCTTTATTGTATTAGATTATTCACTATGATTCTAAAGCATACTTTCAGCCTTACAAAACAATTAAATTTTTATGAATCAACATTAGAAATAAATAAAGCATACTTTCACCCTTACAAAACAATTATTTTTTTACGAATCAACATTAGAAATAAATAAATTCAAATTAACTTACAAGTACAATTTATAGTGTTCCTCCCCACACCTCTCCTCTCCTTTGGCTACAACTATCTCATTGAGAAACTCGGTAGCTTCATAGTCACTGGTACATAAAATAAATAAAATTCATTAATATTAATTCAAATCAAAATAATTGAATCCTTGAGAAAATAGAGTTGTCTTTCAAATGGATTGATATAGAAATGGATTGCAGTGCTCTTATATTCCATAATGGATTTCCTGAACCTTTAAATAGGTTACATGGAAAAAAACATGGGTTGTCAAGAGCTAAAAGGTTGTGAATACTAAATTATTAATTTTATTTTGTTATTTTATTTTATTTTTATTTTACCTACTAAAAAACAAGGCATTACAACATCTTTTCTAGACTATTCTACATAGCCTCTAGTCAAAATAATTAGCTATGTAAAAAATCAAATTCTCCATTATTAATTATGAAAAAGTTATTATTACAATTACTTGTTATTTTGTATAAAAATAAAAATAAGAAATTGTTAATTTATGGAAAAAGCAATAAAGTGAATATATATATATATATATATACATATACATATATATATATATATATATATATGATAATGTCCCATATTTCTAATATATATAGGTAAATTTTAAATATGCTCATGAAATTGATGTTTTACAAAATTAATTAAATGTCATTAATGGCATCTAAATTTTAAAAATTCTAGTAAATGAAAGTTAAAAATTTGCAATAAAATTTCAATAGGGGTAAATACGATCAAACTTAACCATACAGATGATTTACTTGACATAGATATTTAAAAAGTTTAACTACTTCCTATATTGAAATATTTTAAAAAAGTATAAGTGGGTCTTGTGCCATAAATATCAAAATAAATATAGCATAATTTGGTATAATTAAATTCATATCTAATGCATTATATTTGATTTGGTTAGTGAATGGTATTTTAAATGTGGGCATTTGTGGGAGACATACACAATAACTTAATATTTTCTTATCCAAATATGGTGAATCCATTGGTGAATTCATATTTAAATGATTCCACTAATTTAGATGGAGAAAATAACACAAATCAGAAATTTAAGATGCAAACATTAATGGAAGGCTAGAATGTTTGGTCAATAGGTCAATAGGTCAATAGCATCTTGAGCCAAAACCAAACTATCAACACCAACAACCTTTTGTTTAGGATTGTGTTAATAGGAAAAATTGTACCACTGACAACAAGGGGGTCTCCCCGGTGAAAGGTCCCAATTACATCTCACACCGTTTGGGATAGGAGCCCCATCCGGTATGTGGGCCCGGTTGCCTCCATAAGTGTTTCCACTCTTGGTTGTCAAATGAAAAGATGATGAAGTGGAGGCAAGGGTGTAATGACCAATCAATAAAGAAAAATTAGCCCAATATTGACAAACCAAAAACAAATATATAAGAAAGTCTAAGCAGAAAAATAAAAAGGGGAGTACGCCATGAGTGGGATCAGTGAGCCAAAAACCTAATCAGACGTACATGAAATAAAACACACCAAAAGTCAATTTCAAAGTAGTTCACAATAGATCACTGACATGCCAAGGAACAAATAAACATTGATTTGAAAGCAAACGTACATGCAACCGCTGTGAATTAGTTCATAACCAATTGCATGCATGAAATCACACATACAAACATAGTGAAATATTAGATAGCTAGTACCATCATCACAAGCAAGCATGCGAATCAGTGTCGTAACAGAGAATATATTATTAATGTTGTTGCAACTTCAAATACATATTTTACAACTCATCAAAACCCAGTAGTGGAACATGGGCTATTCATCTCAACACATGATACCGAAACCCTAGCCTCGCTACTTCTCTCTCTACTTGATACCAAGAGCTGAGTGCCTTTAGCTCTGAAGCACCAATTCACTGTCTTGTCCTAGCATCAATTGCATAGCTAAAAGTCCTTATTATAATTTTCCAAAGTTGTACATATAGGCTGAGATAACTCTTGAGTTGCCCTTGACTCTTGGTCTTCCTGACTGTTGGGTTGGCTTGCGACTTGGGCTGTTTGCGACCTGCGACCTAAGGTCATCTGCTGTGACCTATGGTCATCCATGACCTATGACCTAGGGTCATTTGCGACCTGCAACCTAGGGTCATCTGCAACCTAAGGTTAGTCGCGACCTGGGAGGTTGCAACCTAGGGCCATTCCTCCTATTCTTCTCCTTTTGGAGAGCTTGGCCCTTGCAGAACATGATGCATTTCCCTGACACCAGCCTTGTGCGAATGGACTAGTGACAGATGTGTCATTGAGCCTGTAGTGAGGTTCTTCGAGCTTTGGGATGGTTCACCCTACTTTCCAGAGAAAGCCTTAGCTTTTGATGTGCAAGTCGGAGACTTCTGCCTATAAACAAAGTAACATGGGTCATACATATTTTAAAATATTGACGCTGAAACACATTTAAATAGCTGAAAAAATGATTTAGAAAATAATAAAATTAGACCCATATATGGCCAACTGTTGTGCCAGAGCATGGTCTCCACCGAGTTTTCCCAGGTTTTAAATATTCGCAGCTAAGCCTGTCGAGAGGATCAATAGCAATGTCTTAATTTTAGCCTAGGCGCCTCTGTTATCAGAGCCATCTACCTTGCAGGTTGGGGTAGAGATTCGCCTTGCTGTTATTGACTCATACCTCCTATTGGTTTAGAACCTATTGGAGATGGAGTGTTAACTAGGACTACGCCCTCCTTAAGTTCTCCACAACGGCAACCATAATATGCGCCAATGATACTCCTCCCATTTTCATAAGGTTTGCAATGAGATATCAATAAGGAGCAGACCTTTTGGAATGGGGTTAATGTATGATAAAAAGTCATAATTTGAAGTGCGTGCCAAGTGCCAGGATCTGTTTTTGCAACTTGAATTCTGCGCATACACGCAAATATTAACCAAGCCTTAATCCTACACATACCTGAGAAAAATAATTAAAATCATGGAGAGAAATGAATTTTTTTCAAATATAAGAAGCAATAGCTCGAGCAAGAGTTTCTAGTTCTTGAAATTTCCCGTGAGCTCGTGCGTTGACATGTCTAATGTCTTAGAACCATGGTGATGCCAATCATCGTGCACCTTCTCCCAAACACCATCGGAAGATTCTCTCAGTTCATGAATGCAAAGCATGGCATTCATAAGTTGCAATATTGTCATTTAAACGAGGTCGCAACTCTGGTTGATTTCTCGAGGTGAGATCTTGCGACCTCAGTGGCAATGCGACTCATTAATAATCGTCCTCTTGCATATTGGACAAACTAGGAAGTTAGCTGGGGTGTTGTGATGTGACCTCCCGACTTAGAGGGAGAGTGCGACTTCTTGGCAGTCGCAAAGTCGCAGTGTAATGGAGGTCACATTGTTAGCCTGCTCTTGAGCCTGTGCAGCCCAACGACTTGAAAGATAGTGAGATTCAGTGTTTTAATGTGAAATGCGACCTCACAGAGGTCACACGGTTGCACTTTCATGCCAGTCGCATATTTCACTTACTCCATCAGTTTTGTGACCCAGCGACTGATCGCGTTCTTGGTGAGGTCGCGTCTTTGGATGATAAGTTGGGGATCTAAACGGTGACTTAGCAACCAGTCTGGTCACACGCCTTGTAAAATGATGTTACTGGAGCAATGGGAAGTGTTGAGCCATCACATGGAGGAGGTCATAACGGAAACAACGTAAGGATAGCCTCATATTTCTTCAGTCTTGTAGACTACCATGCTGCCTGAATTCATCAACTTTGAAAGGGGTGAATCAACATAGAAAAGACCGTGCATAGTTATTACACGTCCCTGACGTGTCAATTTGTGTTTTATCAGCTGGTGATAGGATTTCCTTGGTGCATGGAGCATATAAAATGTGTCTTGGACACATCTTCCAGCACTGGGATATGCACCAGATGCCCATGACAAGGTCATGAAACCATTGTATTCATCTCAAGCTAATGCCCCGTAATGCGACTCTCTAAAAGTGGCATGTGCTCCCATGGTTATGTTTTTGTGCCTTTAATCCCCAATACATCTGCGATGGCTGATATTCATGCCTATTGTTTGAGGTTACTTTGGCCTTCATTTTGTAGCCATCCTGCACATGGTAGGTATAGTCCATCGATTAATCGCAATGGGTGCCTGCGCTTCCCCGTGCGACCCCTAAAGAGTGTGCCTCATCCTCTACCATTGGTTAAAGTGATGCATGAGCCAATAATGCTCCTCGTTTAATTTGAATACACGTGTTTTTTTTTTCCATTCGAATGCTCGAGAGCTTGTCCGTTCTAATGGGAAAATGTGTTGAGTTTGTGCGTGATTTCAGAGGGGTGTATGAGGTTCACGCCTTAACCTTCACCTTCTCTCATTTGAAAATAAGTGTCGCTTTGTTGGGTGTGGATCCAAGTCACTTCCTCTTGGTATCCTACAGAGAAGGTGAAAAAAAAAACAAATCAACTTACCGATGCGATACTTTCCATGCAGGATTAATAAATGAATAAAATTAATTCATTCCAAGAGCATGAACTTAAAAGAATAACCCAAATTAATTTATTATAAATTGCCTGGATGGGGAAACCCTGGCTTCACTATGGGAATCTAAATTAACTTTGGACAATTAATGGGACCACCAATTATGACTCTGATATCTTGATTCCCATGGTGATGTTGTATTCTTAGAGTCAATGCCTTGAATCGTTTATATGCCGAGAGTCCTAGATCGTGAAGGTTAATTCAAGGCATGCTTATACTCTTAGTCATAATGATTTAGGGTTTTAGATGTGCACAGAACAAGCAAATTCTTCCATACCCTAATGAAGTTCAAGCCTTGATGTAACCATTAACGCGAGATGTCTCAATTTTTTTTTAATGTGTATGTTGATTAGGGTGTGCCTTCAGGGGGAGGATTAGGTTAAAAAAGGAATGGGACCACTTGAGATATTAGGGTTTTATAATGCAAGCCAGACTAAAACCTTTCCCACCCAAGCACGGTGCCCCCATGGATAGGTCAAGCACGTCTGAGGTTGCTGTCATCAAAATCTAAGGGAACCTATCTTCGAATCTGTTAGCCACCTATAATATTTTGTTATACCAAAAGGTGGCTAAGACTTTTTGAGCCTCCAAGGAACAAATTTTATCACTTAAAATTGTTGGCTCTTGAAGACTCCCAGAAGGCCTCATGCCTCTGTCCAAAATCTTCATTACTATTTCCATTTTATACTTAGAAAATTCTGTTGATTCCAAGTAAAAGGCTGCTGAAAGACCTTCATTTCCCCCCTTCTCACACCTTCATTTTCTCCCCCTTTTTTCTCCATAGAAACTCCCTTGTTTTCATAAATCCTCTTCTTCCATTTATGAAAATCACTTTCCCATAGTTAAAAACCCATTTTTTAACTATCCCGAAACCCCCAAATCCATTGAAAAACCCTTTCCCAATCTATTTTTCCCTTTGTAAATACAAAAACCCATTTATCCAAGCTTTTAATCTAATGTATTAAAGTCACGTGTTAATGAAAAACGGTTAGATTAAAAAGACCAATCGCGCAAGTTGAAATAATCACGACCGTTGATCTAGTCCTTCGATCCAACTGTCCGCGCAAAATCGCATCGCAACTTTCGATCGCAACATTTGTTTTGTTCCCCCGATCGGTCGTACCCCGATCCATTCTCCACCATTGATCTCATTCTTAGATCGACGGCCTGCGCTCAATCGCATCACAAAGTTTTAATCGCGTGTGTTTTGTCTTGCCCCCGATTGTCGATCCCTGATTGGTTGTCCACCGTTGATCTCCTCCCTACCTTCCAAGATCCAACGGTCCTCATTCCCTCCGCTCATAAGTCTTACCGCCGTCTCAAAACCCGCCGATTCGTTGCCCACCGTTGATCTCGTTTTTAGATCGACGGTCATCGCTCAATCGCTTTGACCCTCCCGATCGCGCAATCGCATCGGAGTTTTTCAATCGCACCCTTTTCTCCTCTCGTCGATTGCGATTCCCCGATTAGATCTGGATAGTCCACGTGTCCTAATCCAATGGCTACACTCTTTCCCTGCCTTCTAAGCAGTTTAAACCCAAAAGGCAGGATTTTTTAATTGTTTTTGTGTTTTGCAGGTCTTTGTAATGGTTTTCCACTGTATTGAAAAGAAAAGCCGAGGACTGGGAAAGACGTTTCCTACACCTTCGAGCTATTAAAAAGAGCCATTCACAGGGTTGAATTCAATGATTTGTCAAATTTTTCATGAGCGTTGATGCCGTGGAGCCCAGCGCGGTCTTGCACATCTACAAGACACTGTTTTATTCAAAGGAACAGTTCGAGAGTATCAGTTTTGAAAATAAATCATAGCAGATGAAGATTGAAGATAGTATTACGGGGATTACGGCTAAGACAGTTATCAAAAGCCTGATCCCCGACTCAAAACACAGTTTAAAGAAAATCTAAAAGTTTTTTATCGGATAGAAAGCCTCCACCGCTACATCTGAGGCGAATTAATTCCTCAGCTACCATAAAAGCCACCTGTTGCCTCAAACCATTCAAACAGAGGCCAAAGTTATTGAAGAAAATCTGATATTCCCCTCTAGCACAGCCGGGCAGTTACTTCTGCAAAGAAATCAGCACAGAAAGTATCTACAGAGTTACTCCACACAGCACACAGAGCCTCAAAGTCAAATAAGACTCCCATCGAGTTTTAAATTCATAATTGTAAACATTAATACAGTAGTCCACCTGTTCACTTCTTCATCGAGCCCCTCAAGGGGCCGAGAAGTCATTTAATCTGTATTAATGACCCTTGAGATCTTTTCTGGTTCACACCTCCTCATCCCTCTATAAATACTGTTGTAGAAGATGAGAAATTGTTGGTTGCAAAACTTTGAAATACATTTGAGCTCGAGACTTCTATTTGTACATAGTGTTCGTTGGCCCTTGAAGCTCTGTTTGTGATAGAGTAGTTAGGCTGAATAGTGAAGATGATTGTTGAACTGAAACATTGGACTTGAAGACTGTAACTGGTTTGACGTCAATAACAAGCTTTTTCTTGGGATCCTGGTCTATATTACTGGTGAAGTGCTTCTTTCTTTGTTAATTGGTTTTCCTTCTATGTATGCCATATTGTTCATATTCTGCTGTAAAGAACAGTTTAAACATGGTTAGGATCTACTGTATATCAATGACCTTCTCTGGCTGAGAAATCTTTATCTTAATGTTTTACTCAAATTTGTTTATTTAAGAATGATTCAATACAGTTTAAACAGTTAGGAATGTTGGCGTTCCCTCGTCCTTCTGTTTGCTTAAACATTGTTCCTGAATGTGATTTCCATTATTTGCTATTAAAGTTAGACTAGAGAAGATATGGTTTGCCCTGATTCCTAGATTCTTTTCTCCAAAGGCAGATTCTGAAAGTTTCCTCGGGTGTTGACCGAAAGCAATGGTTTAAAAGTACCTTATCTGATCTTAAGGTTACATTGTGTTTCTCTTATGTGTTTTCATACTTTCTGAAAGTAATTATGTGGATTACTGGATTGTTTGTCAATTAAGCTGCTTTAATACAGACTTGCCCAAGAAGTTTACAGTTAGCCCTGTTCTTGGTTGGTTTTAAATAGTTACTTAAGAGGCTTTTTCTTGTTTGGACTAACTATAAATCCCTTGAGAAATTATTATCAGTTTCCACCCTTCCAACACTTGATTGTTTCCATTCCATCATTCTAATCTCAATAATCTTGTGATATAGATGACTTGCCCCTTGGATCACTCTTGATGTTGTTGATCAATTAAAGCCCAGATATGACTCCATAGCCCAATGGACTAAAAACCAGCGTTATATCTATCTATCAGCCAAAGTTGTTCTATTTTCTTGCAACTTCTCACTTTTGAAACTTTTTGCACTTAGAACTTTCCCCTCAAGTAACATTCATGCTCAACCATCCAAAAAAACAAAACAAACCCTTGGCCTTCATAACTAGCCTAACATTTTTACCCAAAACTTCAAAGACAAATCCATCTTTGCACTTATTGGAGAGATCCCTCTCCGGATTCAGGAGGGCTAGATCCTAGAATCCCAAAGTGGTTGAAACGATGTTGTTTCTGTAGTTTTAGTCTCACCAATCTGCTAAAATTACAGAGACCTAACATTTCTGGCGACTCCGCTGGGGACTGAGTTGGTTTTTCATCTTAGTTTCCTTTAGAAATTCATACAAACCTTGTGAGTAAAAAGCAGCCTTTTAAGCATTTCCAAGAAATGGTAATCATGATGAAACTTGTTTGAATCAGTGACAAACTAGGTAAACCCTAGGATTCTCTTAAGTCTTTATCTAACCTTGAAAAATCAGCTGGCTTAGCCATAAGAATACACTGTCTTTGTCTCATAACCGTAGCTAAGTTTTGAAACAGAGTTAGGATATTCTTAGAAACCACACAACTAAAAAATAACTCATAAAAGCACCTAAAAATATTTTAGATTGAAATTCAATAAACATGGTGCTGGACCATAAAACCTTTTACCTCCAAAGGAGCTAAAAATTTCCACTTGGCGACTCCACAATCCTTGACAGACCTTAAGACTCTACTAGGAAGAACCCTTATCATCATAACATCATTTAAAACTCAGTTAGAGGACTGTAGGATTAAAATATGTGTAAACAGATTAGTTAACCTCTTAAAGATTGTCATATCTGGTTGAACTTGTCTTGTTTATTTGGGTCTAAAAACACAACATAGTGGCATCTAGAAAGATTCACACTAGAGCCCATCCTGACCCTAATCCACCTGAGATAGTTGATGACCCAGAAAGTATCCTTTGGAAGTCCCCTAAGGTTAAATTATCTACTATTTTCATATCACCCTTGAGAGCTAATTCAGTCCCTGGAAATCTTTCAGCTCTACAACAATCACAAGCTGACCTAGTAAACCCATTTAGAACCAGGTCATTTGATGATATAATCCAGTTAGACTCTGAATCTTCGCTCTCATCTCCGGAGACAAGTAAACATCCTGGTAGTAGAGAAGCAACACCTCCTGATTTACATTTCCTTCACAACCTAGGTGTCTCTCATCCAAAATCAGCTCAGCAGTCTACTCCTGGTCCATCCACTTCTACTCATCCTACATCCACTGTTCAAACCACCACACCTCAACCCACTTTCCCTTTTTTAAATCCACCTCCACCTTCTGCCATGGCCGCATGGTATGCTCCCCTAGTTCTTCCTGCGCCATTAGTCAATCTTCCACAAGACTATCAGTCCAAAATTCCATTATATGATGTTAGAAATGCTACAACTGCATCACAACATGTGGATAAGATGAATGATTACTATGACAGAAACGAAATTGATAATGATTCTGTCAAACTCAGATTATTTTCTCAAAGCTTTGGGGGAGAAGTAAGAAAATGGTTTAAAAGCTTAGCCCCCCATAGCATTAATGATCTCCAATATGTCCATCAAACTTTCTTAAACAAATGGGAAGTGAGGAAGAATCCTCTCCAGGTCCTTGCTGACTACAAAAATCTTCATAGAAACCCCGGGGAAAGTGTACAAGCCTATTGTACTAGATTTAACAGTGTGTATAATGCACTCTCCCCAGAATTAAAACCTCCATAAGGCTCAGCCTTAAACAATTTTCCTGAAGGGTTTGATGCTGACATGACCTATTCACTGAGAGAGAGAGATTTTGCAACTCTTGAAGACATGCAAGGAGGTGCTCTTTCTGTGGAAGTCAACTTAATGGAGAAGAGAGCAAGGATGAAGGCTGAAAAGAGAGTATATTTTAGAGAGGAGTCAACACCTTCTACTTCCAACTCAAATATGGAAAGGATGATGGAAGAGATGATGAAAGAGATGAGCATAATTAAAAGAGCACAAGCAAGTCAAAATAAAACTGCTCCCCAAAACAGAAACCAAAACCAGAATCACTAGGGAAGATGATCAACAGATCACTCCTCCCTTTCATCAGAACTATATAAGTGATGGTGAGGAAACATACGAAATAACATAGGAAGGTGCTATCAACATGCTTGAGGTCGATGATGATGATTTTGAGATTCATTATGACAAAAAACAAGGTCTATATACACTGTATGATGACAAAAGAGATGATGATGAAAATCATTATCAAGACATGGAAAATGTCATCATAGAGCCTCAAAGAGAATATTACCTTAGAAGAAAAACCAGTCAACAGCCCTCCAACACCATAACCTCTGATAAATCTTCGCAAAACAGCACTGCAACCAAGCCCAAAGTTGTCAAACAAAAGGATAAAACAGTGGCTGAAAATTCTGATAAAGGTAAAGGAAAAGGCACTCAAAACACTGAAAAATAGAGTGCAGGCTCTAGCAGTACTAACACTTCAGCTAGTACTCCTATTACAACCGTTATGTCAAGTGTAAATAAAACAAATCAGCAAGTTGTTGTTGCTGATAAAGTGACATCTAACAAGGCTAAAACTAGCACTTCGAAGAATCAAATTCCTTTTAGCCTGGAACAGGAAATTTATAAGATTAAAATCTCTATTCCCTTAACCGAGCTAGCTGCCCAACATGTATATAGGACCCAAATTTTGAAGGCTTTAAATATAGAATAAAATGGAGATACAGTCAATCTTATGATGACCAACCAAAAGCTTATTTTTGAGTCCATCTATTGAAGGTAAATATCAAGAGGGACCCGTTCCTCCCTTTTATGTAAGTTTGAACATTCATGACAAAATTCTACATAACGCGATGCATGACTCAGTGGGCTTCTATACTCTGATGCCAAAAAGTCAATGGAGAGCTGGTTCAAATCACTAGATCTTACAAAGACCTGACTAACACTCAAACAAGAGTGGGGGAAATGTTCTGGATTGATCAAAGACCTTGTTAACTTAGCTCCGCATTCCACGTGCAAGGTTTAGGTTATGGATATTGTTGTAATACGTATGTGCCCCCAAAGTAGAATTTTGTTATCTAGACTGGGCCAAGTTATTGTGGACTATGTGATATGCATGATATACACAGACTGTTTTCAATCAGACTAGAAGACTTTACAGGGAGTCTCATATGCAATACAAGGTCACAAGTCAAGACAGACCTCAAAACTCTCCTCTCTATTCCGTAAGTACAGGCCTTGATTCTTTTATCATGTTTAATGATGAAGCACTTAGTGAACGAATCACGTTATCAGGATTAATGACCGATAGAGAGGAGGAGGTAAATACCACGGAACTGTCGAAACAGTTTGCTGAACCTATACAATCTAGTGAACAAAACACAGGTCTCGAGCTACAAACTATGTGTCCTTTACCTTTGAACATTGAGAGTCAAGAAAGTGCATCTCCATTCACGGAAAAATCTGAAGAGATAAAACAAATTCAATTGGGTGCTGCTAATCATGAACAATCAGACGGCACCGTAGTTGAAGAGGACATTCGCCAAACAGACGAAACTAAAAATAGTCCTCTATGGAGTATGCATTTTGACGGGTCATGCACTAGAAATAACGCTGGTGCAAGTGTCTGGATTCGCAACACGGTAAGCAACCACACCGAATGTATTTCCTGTAAATTAAACTTCCAGTGTTCCAACAACATAGCGAAATATGAATCCCTTCTATTAGGCTTACATTTGTTGAAAAAGTTAGGAGCCAAGAGAATTAAAAGTCATGGGGATTCGGAATTAATCGTTAGGCAAGTCAATGGGAAATATAACGCTCATCACCCCAGACTTAGGGCCTATCAAAATGATGTCATGGACCTTTTAGAAACTTTCGATGAGTCTGAATTAATTTTTGTCTCGAGAAAAGAAAATATTACAGCCCACAATTTAGCCTTTGTAGCTAGAACATGTCTGACGCCATAAAATTTAGACCAGCCGTGCCTGATAACGAAAAATATTGGCAGGTATTTGAAAACAACAAACAAATAGAAGACTTCATGCAATTCAGAAATGATTTCGAACTAAACGGTTCGGACTCAGATTATGAAACAGACTGCAAGGAAGAAAATTTTCTTGATAAAGAAGAACCGTCTCCGGAACTTTCTAATATAAACATGTTATCTAGCAAACTTGAAAGTGAAGCAGAAACGAATGCAGAGTTAGAAACAGAGGAGTTAGAAACTCTGCACTCCAAAGACAAAAGTTTGCCCAAGGGTCTGGCCCCTTTAGAAGAGTTGTTCGATTTTAACGATGTGGCAAATAAACCAAAACTGGAACCTGTAGAGACTGAGGTAGAGGAGTGAAATATTGGCAGTGAAGAGAAACCGAGAATGATCAAACTGTCCAAAACTTTGCCAGCTCACAATAAACTCAAATACATAGAGCTGTTCAAAGAATTTTCTGATGTTTTTGCATGGAGTTACGAAGATCTTAAGTCCTATGACATTGAAATAATACAGCACAAAATCCTTCTTAAAGAAACCCAAAAACCATTCAAACAGAAACTGCATAGAATAAAACCTGTACAGTTGCCTTTGGTTAAGAAGGAAATCATGAAAATGTATGATGCTGGTATTATTGTCCCTATTAGATATTCTGAGTGGGTATCTAATCTGGTGTCTGTTAGGAAGAAGACCAGAGAAATCAGGCTTTGTATAGACTTTAGAGACTTGAACAAAGCTCCATTGAAGGACAACTACCCTTTGCCCAAGATGGATCATATTTTACAAAGGGTGGTAGGGTCTAGAATAATTTCTTTGCTTGATGGCTATTCAGGGTATAATCAGATCTTGGTTCACCCTGCTGATCAATTAAAGACAGCCTTTACTACACCCTGGGGCACTTTCATGTATGTGAAAATGCCCTTTTGTCTAATGAATACTGGAGCAACCTTTCAAAGAGCCATGGACATAGCATTCTCGGAGGAACTGAGCTTCTTCATCATTATCTATCTTGATGATGTCACTGTGTTTTCAAAAACAGATGAAGAAAACTTAGAACATTTAATAAAAGTTTTCGAGAAATGCAGGAAGTTTGGGATATCTTTAAACCCTAAGAAGACACTATTTGGTCTCCAATAAGGTAAACTTCTTGGGCACATTATTTCTGAGGAGGGTATAAAGATAGATCCAAAGAGGATCTAGGCCATATTGCAAATATCTCATCCTCGAAACATCAAGGAGTTGCAATATTTCATTGGGAAGATTAACTTTTTGAGAAGGTTCATCCCCAACTTGGCTGAGCTCCTTAGGAATATCACAAACATGTTAAAGAAGGAGCAAGGGGTAAAATGGACCTTAGAAGCAAAGCAATCCTTTGAACTAGTGAAACAAGCGTTAACCAAAACACCGGTTCTAATAAGTCCTGATTTTTCAAAATATTTTTATATCTTCTCATTTGCATCAGAACATACCATAGCTGCTATCCTTCTACAGAAAAATCCTCAAGGACAAGAGCAGCCCATTGCATTTTTTAGCAAGGCATTGAGGGATGCCCCTTTGAAGTATAACATTATGGAGAAGCAAGCTTTTGCTTTGGTGAAAGCTTTGAAAGACTTCAGAGTGTACATCCTTCATTCACACACTATTGCCTTTGTCCCAAATTCAGTTGTTAAAGACATTCTAACTCAGGACCCAGATGGTAAGAGAGGTAAGTGGATTGCTATTATTCTTGAATATTATTTAGAGATAACACCCACTAAGCTCATCAAAGGCCAAGGTCTAGCTAGATTAATGGCTGAATCAAATTGTGAAGTTCTCAATATTCATATGATTAATGCTTTAGATGATCAAGAGGAAATCTCGACACCCATTGTTGAAAACCATTTTATCAATTCCTCTTAGTATGCTGATATTGTTTATTTTTTGCTTAATTTAAATACACCTCCTGGTTTATCAAAAACTAAGGCAAGGTTCTTGAAGCTGAAAGCGGTAAACTATTGCATTATTGATAGATGTCTTTATTGGAAAAATACAAGTGGTATATTGCTTAAATGTTTGCATGAGTTTGATGCAGAGAAGGTTAGGAAGGAATTCCATGAAGGAGAGTGTGGAGGTCATTTGTACTGGAAGTCAACAACCAACAAAATTTTGAGGGCTGGTTTCTATTGGCCTACTCTTTTTTCTGATATACACAAGATGACCACTACTTGCCATAAATGCCAATTGTTTGAAGGCAAGAGAAAATTGCTACCCCTTCCACTGCATCCAATCACTATTGAAGCCCCATTTCAACAGTGGGGACTTGACTTCATAGGAGAGATCCATCCCTCATCCTCTGCCCAACATAGATGGATCCTTACTGCCACAGACTATTTCACCAAGTGGATAGAAGCCATTTCTTGTAGGCAGGCCAAGGATTCAGTTATCATAAAATTCTTAGAGACTAACATTCTCTCTAGATTTGGCTGTCCTACCAAGATCATCACAGATAATGCAACAGCATTTGGATCGAAGAAAATGGTTGACTTCTGTCATAAATACCAGATAACATTGGGGCATTGCACAGCCTATTACCCTCAGGGTAATGGACTTGCAGAATCTTCCAACAAAAGCTTAGTGAACATAATCAAGAAACTGTTGGAGGACAACAAAAAATCTCGGCACACAAAGCCAGTCCATGCACTTTGGGCTGACAGATTAACTTTGAAGAAATCTATTGGTATGTCACCTTTCTAGCTTGTGTATGGTACAGATGCAATTTTTCCTAATAGCCTTGGTGTGCCAGTTATGAAGTTGATCCAAGAATTGAAAATTTAAGATAATGACATGATCAGAAGAATAAATCAGACCATTCATCTGCAGCAAACTAGAGAAGAAGTGTATAACAAAGCATTGCAGAAACATGACAACATCAAAAAGCTTTTTGACAGAAGAACAAAGGCCAGCAATTTCAAGATTGGGGACAAAGTTTTAAAGTGAGACTCAAGGAGGGAAGAAAAGGGCAAGCATGGAAAATTTGACAACCTATGGCTTGGCCCTTACTCTATCCATTCAGTTGCTATTAATAACGCATTTTTCTTACAGGAATTGGACGGAACGGAATTTTTTGGGGGTCCTGTAAACGGCAGGATGCTTAAGCATTACTTTTCTTGATCCACTTTATGTTTTGAAGCCCTTTTATATTTTTTTCCATAATGAATATTTCACCCACCATTGCACTCAAAGTTATGAAAAATAAAAAATACAAAAATAAGAAAAGAAAGAAAAGAGGGCAGGAATGAAAACAAAAAAGGCAAAGCCCCATGCCAAAAAAGAGACACAAATGTGAAATTGTGCAATCTCAAATGCCACTCCTTAGAAACACACTTCTAGTTAGTCAAACTGTTTAATCTTGACTAATTAGCTTTGAATTTTTCTGTTGATAGGATAGTGAATTCGATTTGCCAAACTCTTCAATCTTGGCTTATCAGTAGATAGATTAGGATAGAAATTGAAGGTTCAAACAAACTCAAAATCTGAACCAAAATTTCCAAAGAGAGATGACTCAAAACTGTTTTATTTTCTGAGTCATAAAAGAGAAAAACTGGTTCTAATTTGCCCAAAATCTGAATCAGAAAACAAGGAAGAGACATCTCAAACAAAAGCAAAAACAGAGCTGTGAAGAAAAGAGAAGGCCATGATGAAAAACTTTTAGATCTTAAGCCTTCCATTTTGATTTTTAAATTTTCTGCAAATAATAATCTATGTGCAGCTTGTTTTTATGCCATAGATCACAGCAAATCAAACAGCTTAATCTTGACTTGACTGTTTTTAAATTTCTGTTGTAGAATTTAGAGAATGAAAGTCTGTTGGACAGTTTAATCCCAACAGACAGTAGATTAGGTAGAGAAACATCTGAGCTCAACTGTTTAATCTGAGTTCAGGGAGAAATAAGGAGTAGCATTAGATTAGTTTTTATGCTTTCAAAAGAATAAAATGTTGTGAATAGAGTTTGCCAATCCAAGTGCACTCTAATGAAGAAAAAATGTTAGATCTGTAGGATTGGGTAGGTAGAAATTTGTATTGATGAAAATCCATTGTTTTCATGGTTGCTAATACGTTTTCAGAAGATCATCCAGCAAAGGAAGAGCAGCCCAATGGATCAGGCACAAGTCAGCCTCCCAAAGAATCTAAGTCTGAAGTTCTTGATACCTTCAAGAAGGCATCATCCCCAAGTGGAGCCACTGTTAGCCACCTATAATATTTTGTTATACCAAAAGGTGGCTAAGAATTTTTGAGCCTCCAAGGAACAAATTTTATCACTTAAAATTGTTGACTCTTGAAGACTCCTAGAAGGCCTCATGCCTCTGTCCAAAATCTTCATTACTATTTCCATTTTACACTCAGAAAATTATGTTGATTCCAAGTAAAAGACTGCTGAAAGACCTTCATTTTCTCCCTTCTCACACCTTCATTTGCTCCCCCTTTTTTCTCCATAGAAACTCCCTTGTTTTAATAAATCCTCTTCTTCCATTTATTAAAATAATTTTCCCATAGTTAAAAACCCATTTTTTAACTATCCCGAAACCCCCAAATCCATTGAAAAACCCTTTCCCAATCTATTTTTCCCTTTCTAAATACAAAAACCCATTTATCCAAGCTTTTAATCTAATGTATTAAAGTCACGTGTTAATGAAAAATGGTTAGATTAAAAAGACCGATCGCGCAAATCGCGATCGAAGAATTCACAATGGGTTGATCGGAAAGACCAGGCCCGCGGTTCCAATTGCGATTGGACTTTGATGTATTAGGCCCTGGGCCCTTTGTGTCCCATTTATCCGAAGGCCCCACAGGCGGGCGCCTAATTATCATATATATATACATCCCACCCATATTATAAAACCTTCATTTTTTGTTAAAAATGTTGGATTTTCCTATGTTTAAAGTTTTTCCGCCGGTGCGTAAGTTGAAATAATCCCGACCGTTGATCTAGTCCTTCGATCCAACGGTCCGCACAAAATCGCATCGCAACTTTCGATCGCAACATTTGTTTTGTTCCCCCGATCGGCCGTCCCCCGATCCATTCTCCACCATTGATCTCATTCTTAGATCGACGGCCTGCGCTCAATCGCATCGCAAAGTTTTAATCGCGTGTGTTTTGTCTCGCCCCCGATTGCCGATCCCCGATTGGTTGTCCACCGTTGATCTCCTCCCCACCTTCCAAGATCCAATGGTCCTCATTCCCTCCGCTCATAAGTCTTACCGCCATCTCAAAACCCGCCGATTCTTTGCCCACAGTTGATCTCATTTTTAGATCGACGGTCATCGCTCAATCGCTTTGAACCTCCCGATCGCGCAATCGCATCATAGTTTTTCAATCGCACCCCTTTTCTCCTCTCGCTGATTGCGATTCCCTGATTAGATCTGGACCGTCCACGTGTCCTGATCCAACGGCTACGCTCTTTCCTCGCCTTCTAAGCAGTTTAAACCCAAAAAGTAGGATTTTTTAATTGTTTTTGTGTTTTGCAGGTCTTTGTAATGGTTTTCCACTGTATTGAAAAGAAAAGCCGAGGACTGGGAAAGACGTTTCCTACGCCTTCGAGCTACTAAAAAGAGCCATTCACAGGGTTGAATTCAATGATTTGTCAAATGTTTCATGAGCGTTGATGCCGTGGAGCCCAGCGCGGTCCTGCACATCAACAAGACACTGTTTTATTCAAAGGAACAGTTCGAGAGTATCAGTTTTGAAAATAAAGCATAGCAGATGAATATTGAAGACAGTATTACGGGGATTACGGCTAAGACGGTTATCAAAAGCCTGATCCCCGACTCAAAACACAGTTTAAAGAAAATCTAAAAGTGTTTTATCGGATAGAAAGCCTCCACCGCCACATCTAAGGCGAATTAATTCCTCAGCTACCATAAAAGCCACCTGTTGCCTCAAACCATTCAAACAGAGGCCGAAGTTATTGAAGAAAATCTGATATTCGCCTCCAGCGCAACCAAGGAGTTACTTCTGTAAATAAATCAACACAGAAAATATCTACAAAGTTACTCCACACAGCACACAGAGCCTCAAAGTCAAATAAGACTCCCATCGAGTTTTAAATTCATAATTGTAAACATTAATACAGTAGTCCACCTGTTCACTTCTCCATCGAGCCCCTCAAGGGGCCGAGAAGTCATTTAATCTGTATTAATGACCCTTGAGATATTTTTTGGTTCACACCTCCTCATCCCTCTATAAATACTGCTGTAGAAGATGAGAAATTGTTGGTTGCAGAACTTTGAAATACATTTGAGCTCGAGACTTCTATTTGTACATAGTGTTCGCTGGCCCTTGAAGCTCTGTTTGTGATAGAGTAGTTAGGCTGAATAGTGAATATGATTGCTGAGCTGAAACATTGGACTTGAAGACTGTAACTGGTTTGACATCAATAACAAGCTTTTCTTTGGATCATGGTCTATATTACTAGTGAAGTGCTTCTTTCTTTGTTAATTGTTTTTCCTTCTATGTATGCCATATTTTTCATATTTTGCTGTAAAGAACAGTTTAAACAGGGTTAGGATCTACTGTATATCAGTGACCTTCTCTGGCTGAGAAATATTTATCTTAATGTTTTCCTCAAATTTGTTTATTTAAGAATGATTCAATACAGTTTAAACAGCTAGGAATGTTGGCATTCCCTCGTCCTTCTGTTTGCTTAAACATTTTTCCTGAATGTGATTTCCATTATTTGCTATTAAAGTTAGACTAGAGAAGATATGGTTTGCCCTGATTCCTAGATTCTTTTCTCCAAAGGCAGATTTTGAAAGTTTCCCTTGGTGTTGACTGAAAGCAGACTAAGTTTAAAAGTACCTTATCTGATCTTAAGGTTACATTGTGTTTCTCTTATGTGTTTTCATACTTTCTGAAAGTAATTATGTGGATTACTGGATTGTTTGTCAATTAAGCTCCTTTAATACATACTTGCCCAAGAAGTTTATGGTTAGCCCTGTTCTTGGTTGGTTTTAAACAAGCATTTGAGAGGATTTTTCTGTTCGACCCACTATAAATCCCTTGAGTAAAATTATTACTCTGGCTTCCACAATTCCAACACTTTATTGTTTCCATTCCACAACATTCTAATCTCAATAATCTTGTGATATAGATGACTTGCCCCTTGGATCACTCTTGATGTTGTTGCTCAATTAAAGCCCAGATATGACTCCATAGCCCAATGGACTAAAAACCAGTGTTATATCTATCTATCAGCCAAAGCTGTTCTATTTGCTTGCAACTTCTCACTTTTGAAACTTTTTTCACTTAGAACTTTCCCCTCAAGTAAAATTCATGCTCAACCATCCAAAGAACAAAAAAAACCCTTGGCCTTCATAACTAGCCTAACATCATTTTCCAAACCTCAAAGACAAATCCATCTTGGTTCATATTGGAGAGATCCCTCTCCAGATTCAGGAGGGCTAGATCCTAGAATCCCAAAGTTGGTTGAAACGATGTTGTTTCTGTAATTGGACTCTGCCAATCTTGCTAATAAATTACAGATTCCCAACAAAATCCAATGGAGGGGCTCTCAAGGTTCATTGAAGCAGCATACCCCAAGCCTTAGTGTATTGATGAGACATCAAGGCAAGAGGGTGCGATGACAGGGTCTGGTAGGAATAGGTCGCGGGGGTTTCACTGAGTAAAGGTCGGGTCGAAACCCTAATGGCTAAGCGAGGAGAGGGGGACCCGAAATTTTTGAATATACCCAAAAAATTTTGGTGGTGTTGTAGTGGCTACAAAAGATTGATAACATAGAGAGGCCATGGAAAAAAAGTATATGATAGGACAACATTATTCTATACATTATGGATTGCATACACTTAAAATATTATATGAAACTTCAAATAAAAATTAAGTCTTTTTCTTAAATAGTATTATTGTTTCCAATAAAAATGGAGATAAATAAAAACATTAATCACTTTGCTTTTACAATCACAGAAGTTCATGATAAGCTTAATGCTATTGGTGAAAATATTTGAGGGAGTGATCTAGTCACAATCAAGGAATGAAAAGGGGGAAAGAAAGGAAGCAATAATAAATGAACATATAAGTCAGAGCAAGAACCTAAGCCAACATACTAGAACCATCTAAGAAAGGAACCAAATTAACCATCCAAGAAAGGAACCAAATTCCTTTCATCAACTTCAACTTTTATAGTGAATTTGATGAAATTATATTGACTATTTAGATGGCTTTTGAAAATTTCTAAATTATCACATCCATGGGCTAAATGAGAAAATAATCATTTAGAAACATTTTCCATTGTGTTGGCTAGAAAGGAGATAAAGTTAAGGCTTTAATCTCAAATTCTTCCTTGAAAATATTTCTACATTGGAGAAGAGAAGGAAGTATGTGGAAACTCAATAGTTTTTCCTTGAAATCTAAAAAAAGGTAGATTTTAAATAAATCTCAACTAATTTGGTAGTATTAAGGTCAATGATGTCATTGATAATATCAATAGCTTCATTAATAGCGTATTAATATAGTATTAATAAAGACAAAAACAAGTCTAAACTAACCAAAATTTTAATGTCATAATAAATGCAATGAAGTATTTGACAAAAGAAAAGTGTTACCGACATGGTGAGTGCTTCCTTACATTTACTTAAATGAAAGATTTACAAATTAATTTTCCAAACTTTCATTTACAAATTATTTTTCCAAATTTTATTTTGGTTCACCACTAGGAAAATCGTAAGAGATACAAATTTTTTGTTGTTTCAGAATTGCAAAAGGTGTAGTCATTGAAAATCTCAAATTGGGCTATATTTTGAATTTCTATGAAATGAACAACTACTGTTACTGTATTTAAAAAAATAAAGACATAAGTCAGACATGAATAATATTAAAGGCTACTTTTCTCAATTTTAATGACCAAATTGTTCAACGAACAAATTGTTTGGCGGTACAAAGATTCTCAAGTGCCAAGGTTTCACCACCACTGCAATTTTCTAAAGTCGTCCTCACTAAATCTTCTGGAAATCACATATCTACCAACTTCTGTATTTTTTATTCCATTCCATGACCTTCAACTTTTGCAAAAGTTTCTGTCCAGTAACGTGCAGTGTTTTCAAATGCTTTATAGTCTTCGAGGTACTGTTTTGCCACTATAGCATCCTGGGGATCTTTAGGTTCAGGTGCTGAAAGCAAGGCTTGCAAAGAAAGTAAAGCTGTCTTCAATGAGAGTGCTACGCTCCAGTTATTTTTCAGAATATCCAGGCATATTGCACCAGTTTCACTACTTATATTTGGATGCCACACTTTTGTTATAAATTTCATTTTTGGGGGGTAAAACGGATAATCCTTAGGTAACTGAATATCAATTTGAAATACACCACCTTCATAAGGGGTGCCCACAGGACCCTTAATAGTCGCACGGAAGTGTGACAGATCATCGTCCCGGCAGAGATTGACGTTTATCCCTGTTATCTTCTTATCCCGCTCTACGTCAGCTAATTCCTTCTGTAACCGCGCCATTGTTGCAGCCTCCAGAAGCGGAACTCAGACAAGCCTTTCGAGCCCTGCGCCTTTAAATTTCAATGGTAACTGAAAGCTCTCTGAACTCAAAAGTTTCTTTAAACAACCGATCACCTCCTCACTCTTTACAACGTACATATTAATATAGTGGACCCAAGTGAAAAGTTCTGACCGTTAACGTTCGGCCTCCCTCAAAGCCAAAGTTACTTCGATTTATGTGAAATTATTTTACGGTTATTAAGGAAATCATCATCGTGGTTAGGATGTGATTATTTCTGTTTTGGTATTTTGATTTGGTTGTAGATTTTGGGCGATTGGTAGTTTTAATCTCTTAATTGATGAGAAGATAACATTCTATTTTACAATCACTGAAAAATTAAATTTAACTGATATAATTAATCTTTTAAATTATTAAATTAATAATATTAATATATTTTAATAGTCAGTTATTTTTTAATTAATATTTTATAAATAATTAAAAAATATATAATGTTAATTTTTCCATTTTGTATATCAAGACTTTGCTGGATAAATCACATGGAAGTTTTTATCCATTTTTTCTATATTTTTCTAGTAAAACAAGCAAAATAAAAATAAAATAAAAATAACAAAATTCAAAAATAATATATAATTATTTAAATTTATTAAACTAATTCAATCCATCTGAATCACAGATTTGTCAAGTTCTAAGACATATCAAATCTCTCTGAAGGTGCAAACTTTTTTTTAGTGTAAAACTTGGAAAATAAGTTTGCACCTCAAAGATTTGATCTTTTCTATGGACAATTGGTAACACAACTTAAATTTGAAATTACATTAAATCTTTGCTAGGTTTCTCACAAAATTGACCCAAAATTAAACTTGGCACCAAAAAACAAATGTGTAAAATAATAAAACCGCTTGAAATGTTTTAACTATAGTTTATTGAAGTTTATTGAGAAAAGCGTTGTCATTAATGTTAAAGGGTATCAAACTCACAGAGAGCTCAATGATGTTTATCTTTGAAGACTTGGATAGCCCTACAAAGTGCATATTTGAATAGCCCTCCGAGAGATATTTCCAATGGTTGAGAAGTTATTGAGGTTTGAAGTTCTGTCAGGGTTCCAGTGGCTCATGGTTCCTCAAGAAAATAAAAGGCCTGAGACAGGATTTATTCCCATCAATGAATGGTCAAATTTTCATTCACATGGGTATTTCCATCAGAAAGTTGTTATTAAGTGGTGATGGCGCGACAGTAAAACAAAACCTTTGCTAAACGAACTTTAAAATATAGAATTTAATGAAAATTTGTGCCCTCGACATTTTTTTAACACTAAAAAATGGCGAAAATATCCTAGGGCATAAAATAATTAATGAAGCAAATGGTCACAAAACACAAGTTTTTGAGCCTTTGGTCTATACAAAGCGACATGGCAACAAGGACACATGGCACCACTCAAAGATTCCCCTGTGGAAGTGATGATGTCAACGTATGACTTGGAAGTATTGAGAATGATGTGGAAACTTTTGAGGATTCGTGTCAGGGTCTTTAAATGAGATGTGTTTGGTGCCCATTTCTAGTGCCAACAATTTTTTTAAATTTGGCCAATAATATTTGAAAAATGCCAAGTTTGTCGTATTAGCCCATAGTACAAAGATCAGGACGAATGGTGTGATATATCAGAAGCTGTAAACAAGAAAATTTTCCTTTATTAAGAAACTTCATGCCCTCGCATGGTTTGAGTTGTGTCATGTGGAGAGGTTGGCGCAATGGAACGGTGGTGGGATAAGACCACAGTCATGAATCAAAGTCATATGATGAAAAAGGGTTGAAGGTTGAGGTCCTCTGCTACAAGAATTTGGTGTTTTGGAGTGAAAGTGAATTTAGTGCTTGGTGTTCGTTATGGAGCCTGATTATCTTCATTATTTAGAGGTCTTGTTTTAGGTGCATTTGGATCCTAGTTCTTGACAGAGGAGTGTTTTTTCTGTAGAAGGAAGCCCTCAGTTTTGATGAGGGAATTTTCTTGCAGCTTGGTATCATTTTTTGTGAGATAAAGAGAGGAGATTGTGTGAGAGCAAAGAATAAATTATAATGGATGTGTTGTAGGTTGTATTCCTTCATATTGTTGGATGAAACAAAAGGAAGGACTAGTTATTTCTTTGTGGACATAATCGAGATAGGGTGAACCACGTATATCTGTGTTTTTATTGTTTTATGCTTTTCCACGTTTTGAAATATTTTTGTTTCATTTCTTTTATATTCAATTCCTAACACTTGGTAGTTCATTTTTTGCTTGACGTTTCATTTTGGTGGCTAAAAAATGTAGTGTTATATCCAGTTTGAATCTGAAATGAAAAATCAGTGAAGAGATTTGATTTCTAATGTTTATGAATGTGAAAATACACAACTAAGATGGCTATAAGTTGATGCTTCGAGTTGTAATAGATTGTTTTGGCAAAATTTCTGATCAAATTAACAGTGTAGGAGAAAAATAAAGAGATAGTTGATATCAGAAGATAGTGGAAAACATGTTAAATGCCAAATTTCTTAAGCATACATAGAATATAAGGATAAAAACATATGTTGTGGATGGAGATTAGGGGAAATTTGAAGATGTTGTAAAGAAAAGTGCACAGGATCATAAACAGAGAGGGTGCAGTAAAGAGACAATCAATTAAGCCAGCAAGAACAAATATTAACATCATTTATCAAGGGATTGGAGTCTCCTTCAAGTAGGTTCTTGAAAAATCAGCAAGTTGGTGCTTGTGACCAGTGGGATTTGGTGCTTCTAGCAACTGGGAGCTTGCAAATAAAAATAGAGGTTGGAGCCTCATGTAGGTTTGTTCTTAGATAATATGATGTAAAAAAAAATGGCTCTTGCATTTACATCAAAACAAAAACATTTGTGGTTTTTCCCTTTACGATTTTCCATGTATATATGGTTTTTTTATGTATTTCTAATGGTGTAATGTTGATAGTATTGCTCTATATTTATTTCATGGTTAATTTTTGAATGCTTAAATATATTTTCTCATTATTAAAGAAATTGGCCAAAAAAATGTTAAAAGTTATAAATATTGATTCATCCACCCCCGCCCTACAAAGTGTTTTCCTTGTTTCCAACAATTGGTATTAGAGAAAGTTCCTTTAGTGTACCTTTAGTGTCATTCTAATAACTAGAATGAAAATATAAACATGAAACATGGCGAGCCAGTAAGGATGTTATACCAACAAAGTTCCTCATTTTAATGGAATGAACTATACCTTCTGGAAAGTGAGAATGAGGAAATATCTAATGTCCCTTGGTGCATATGTCTGGGATGCAGTCGTGAATGGATATGAAAAGCCACCTATATTCGTTGATAGAGAGGACATTAGGGGAATTTTGAGGTCTAAAATGGGCCTCCTAAGGAAATTATAAAATAATAGTGGAAAAAATCAAATAAGATTTGATGACATCATCAAATTTTAGAGGGACAAATGGAAAAACTACTTTTTCAACTCATATTTTCAACTTATCTCCCAAAGTTTTTACTCAAATTTCGAGCGGGAGTACTCGTTGGATGCGAAATTTAATTCCCCATCCAAAGAGTACCCATGTTGCATACTTTCGATGGGTCCTATTACATGAAAAATGAGAAATACATGAAAAAAGTGATTACAATCACGTTTTTTTATGTATTTCTCATTTTTCGTGTAGTAGAGTTCATCGAAAGTATGCAACATGGGTACTCCTTGGATGAGGAATTAAATTTCGCATCCAATGAGTACTCCCACTCGAAATTTGAGTAAAAATTTTGGGAGATAAGTTGAAAATACGAGTTGAAAAAGTAGTTTTATTATTTTATTATTTTTTAATATTTTTACCCTTTTATTTAAAAAATGGTGAATCATCCCCCATGGTTGACATTATCATCTTGAATCCTATTGGTTGTTATAAAGTTTATTTTTGTTGTACATTTTTCTTATGAGGCCCATTTTAGACCTCAAAATTCCCCTAATGAATTCTTGAGTTTTCCTTTAATTCCAAAGCAATGAATGCAATCCTAAACATATTTTCTGAATCAGAATTTGTTGAAGTTATGCACTGAATACTACAAAAGATATGTGGGAAAAGTTAAATAACAACTATGAAGGTGATGGTAAGGTAAAAAATTCCAAACTACAAGTCTATAGAATACAATTTGAATAATTAAAAATTAATGATGATGAGGATATAGAAAAAATTTCCTCAAGTTGATGAAATAGTGAATGTCACGAGAGGTCTTGATGAAAATATAAAGGAGTCCACAATAGTTCAATAGGTGTTGATATCTCTTCCTGCCAAATTTAATCCTAAGGTAATAGTTATTGAGGAGGTATCTAACTTTTAAACTTTAACAATGGATCAATTACTTGGAACACTAACATCATATGAAATGAGAACTAGAAAAGGAAAATCTACATCAAAGGGAGCAACATTTAAAGAAGATAGGAAAAACATAGATGACCAATAATGTTAAAGTTTTGGATCGGATCAAAAAGAGGCTAAGTTATTGAGAAGACTAAATAAAGGAACTGTAAAATATAAAGGTAATATGCCTTTCAAATTATTTAATTATGGAAGAGTAGGCCATTATGCATCAAAATTTCCATTCAAGAAGGAAGATAATAAACCAAATAGCAAAGAAAATAATAAATATAGGAAGGTTAATAAGGAGAAAGTGACATCCTTTTTGGTCACCCCTCTTGTAAATATTATTATGGATTGTAAATTCATGTAAATAACATGAAAATGTAATACAAATAATGGTTGAAGAGAGGACATGAATTCAAAGCTTGAGTGGAGAATTTGTTGGCAGAATTGCTTGGGAAAATGACTAAACTCATAGGTGTATTAAAAAAGTCACTTATCTGCCTATAGGAATTCAAGCCAATTTTGTAAATGCATTTAAGAATGTTGTATGGGCACCTACAGACTAGGATGAGGCTTCCTATTCTTGTGAAATGTGTTGGTGTGGTCAGCACATAAGGGGAAGCGCAGGAGAAAAGAAAATAGGGAGCAGAAAGAAGGCATCCCACGATATTTAGTGCTCTCCAGGAGTAGAGTAGAGTAAGGTGATGGGGGAAGACATGTTGATATGCATGGCAGTTTCATAAGGAAGAACAAAGAGTTTTCGATGAGGAGAAGGCTCCAAAATGGTTTGAAATTTCCTTCTAGAGTTACAGGTGGAATCACTATGAGGTCCTTAGACTCTTGGGTGGTTTATTGACCTGGTTGTAGCATAATCCCTTGAAATCTTCTTTACTTAGGATTTGAATCTATATTGAGGGTGGTTGTATGTAAGAAATATTACATTGCATATTAACCTATATTTCGTAGGAGATTCAAAGCTCCTCCTTTAGTTGCTAGCAGCTTGATATAAATCAGATAAATGATTATTTCCTTGTACATGCTTGTAACATGAATTCTCATTGAATATATCTTTTTAATTCAAGCAAGAGTGCCATATTTATCATATGTCCATAGATGAGTAATTATTTAATTGTTTATGGAAAATAAGGACCAATTGATATGTTGTACTTAACCATGATGAATCCTCATACGAGAGTTGATATTCGTATGCTTAGTGGCCCACAACAACTATGAATTATTTTACTACCTCATACTCATTGGTTATATATTATTGATAAGAATACGATGGGAAACTAACTTTATTGATGCAAGGTATTATGGGAATGCTTGGATATCCATAATATCTCATGTGCTTTCTATCTTGTATCTTAAAGGTCTAGGCAACTTATTGTTGTGATATTAATTGCATGTGATTTCTTTAACAACTACAGGGTTATGTGCATGGATGTGTGTCGTAGCTTAAGGTGCAACAATATTGTTTGTCAAGATAATATGTTATTGTATCTATATGACAAGATTCTCATGTTTTTTCTCATTATATGAGGGATTTGGTAATCCATGTGCTACTAGTATATTCATAGAAACTGCATAGTTCAATTGGATGCTTAAGTGTGTGTATATATATGTGTATGTGTGTGTGTGTTGTTGTGGTGTGTGGATCCCATGGTTTGTATGTTATAAGTAGAACGGAGCCTATGTGGATTGGAGGCAGGTTGTTTCCATGTGTTAAATATGTTTATCATGGTTTTATGGTTTTGGCATGATTTATTAGTCACTGCCTTCCTTACTCATGGAATAGAATGTTATGCATGGAAAAACTAGTAAGGCCTCATGTGGTTTTTATTGAACTTACAGTATGTTATTTCCCAAGATGGCTATGATAATGGTTATGCATGAGGTTGAATTTATATTTCTATGTACATATTTATTTATTGGAGTATCATTCTTGAATTTATCTTATTTTTCTTCTAAAATGAAATTATATGTTTGATAATGTTTAGGGAAAGGTCAGGCCATTAGGAAAACCTTGGTCAAACCCCCAGTAGGCAACTGAGAAACCCAAAATTGAATTTTGAGTTTAAGGAAAATTGTTGTAAAAAGCAGGTTTTGGCTCTAATTAGGCAAGACCGGAGGTCCAAGGCCTAGGAGAGGTTGATTGAAATAAACTCGTGGTTGATTCGAACCTAGATTGGACCTCTCATATAATGTATATACATTTAAATTATAACACTGCAAAGTATCGGGCCAGATCGGGCAGGTTCAGAGTTCCAATGTCTGAGGTTACTTGGGTGCAAGTGTTTTTCGTTAGGCCAAGCTTAAATCATACCGGGTATGCACTTATAATATAGTGATAGTGTTGGTCGGTCCTAGGAAAATAAAATATAATATAGTGTGAACAATTGATAGTTATGGCAAAACGAAAGACATAGTGGGCTTGAACTTAAGATAGTATGGATTGGGGCACCAAATTTTAATATAGCACAGAGGCTTTGAGCCCAGACTAAGGTTAGTCCAGAGTGATCCTAGGTTCAACCTAAATATATGTATATAATATGGTAAGTGGGAGTGGGGTCCTCAGGATATGAAATAATTGCATAAAATTTATATAGGCGCAAACTTTATAAAATAAGTGAAAATAATATATAACAAGAAACAAATGAAAATCCATAGTGCACGATATTGGTTGTCTCGAGCGTGCAAGAAAGTGGGGCTAGTATAGGGCTTGGATACAGGCTAGGGGTTGAACTAGTCTGAAAGGCCATAAGGTTGAAGTGCGTGAGAGAGTGGAGTTAGTTTGGGGCTTGAATGTGGGCCCAAGTCAGAACTAGTTCGATGATCCGGGAGTTTACAGAATTTTGGTGTGTACCTTTCGTAACTATGCTTTAACTCAAGACCATCGAATACATAGTAATGAAATAATTCCTCTGATCCAACGTGGCGTTAACATGTGGACACCATGTGGATGCCACATGGGCTACACATGGAAGGTCTTTCATGTGTGGCAAGGATTTAATGGTCGAATTTTGAAGGGCCATGTCTTTTGATTTGGTTATCAGTTTTTGATGAAATTTATATTGCCAAAAATCTTTTGAAGAGTTGAGTGTGATGGTGGAGTCCAAGGTTAATTATACTAACACTAGGAAAGAGAAGAAATTTTGTAACCCCATTTCCATAATAGGACCTTGGAAGTTGGAATAGAGAAAAGTAGCACCTTCCATATGGCTTGGGTTATCCAAGGGGTTGGGAGGTAGTGTTAAAGAGAAGAATTGAAAAAAAAAAGTGTGGGCCAAGAGCTTGTGGGCCCCGTTGGGGTTAGTTGGGAATCCAACTTTCCGAGGTTGTAACTTGGTCATATGATCTGCGTTTGGCGCGTGCGATACTGTTAACACTGGAAAAAATTACAAGCAGAAGACGACATTAATTAATGTCAGGAAGAAGGACTTACAAGGCTAAAAGACATTAGAGAATCTGGAAAGTATTTAAAAATCTCTAAGGTCTAAGGAAAAATCAAATTTGAGAAAGTCATAAATGATTTTGCGTGCATAATCCTTTGTGAAGAGCACCTTTGTGCGCCTTTTGACCCAAAATGTGTGCAATCTTGGGAGTGGAAAAATTCTCTTTCTGGGACCACAAAAAGCACACTCCAGGACAGTGATTCCTCACTTGAAGCCACTTAAGGACAGCCACAAAATCCTCCTTAGACATCAAGAGAGCAGACAATGGAATATTTGTGGCACACAAAGGAATCATCCCCCTCTCTTGGGTCACCATCCACAATGTACCAAGAGAGGGAAGGAGGATTTGAATTCTCCTATATAAGGCCACCATGAGATGAAGAGCTTGAGAGCACATTGTTATGCTGGCCTGAATTTCCCAAGAAATACCAACACTGTGTGATCCAGAACTAAAGATAGAGGGGACTCAATTGTTGGCCATCCAAAAAGTTCAATCCACCACATTAGAGAGAGGGAGACTTTGCATCGAGGCAAGCTTGGAAGTAAAAAAATCCTTACATTGGGACTTAGAACCCATGTTCTAAAGGCCCTTTGGTAAGAGGGTTAAAGTTTCATCCTCATTTCCTACTAGCACTCAATAAGAGGGGCCGAAGAGCCACTGTTTGGATTATTGTAGTTGTTTGACTCTATTCAGAGCTTTTGTTTATTTTTCTTAGTTTTAGTTTAGTTTTTAGTTTATATATGCATGTTATTTCTCTATCTACTATGTTTATGATTCTAGATTGTTCCACTAACTTGCTTGACTCCACTTCTTTTTGTGCTTGTGACCAATAACTTAAGTTGATAAAACACACCCCTTAATTTGGTGTGGTTTCATACATGTGTGCACCAAAAACACTAAAATAGGATTGGAGACTCCATTAACATTTATTACCAAGTTTATGTGGTTGTGCCTTTTTGCAGAGACCCTTGTCTGTGCTGTGGAGTGGAGCTGAATTTCCCCCTTTTTTCTCTTGCAGTCCCTAGTTCATCCCAAGTGACAGACTGAAGCAAAACAGCTCCAAAAACTAATTTTGTAGGAATTTGCGTGCTTTTCCCTCCCACAGACGTGCCCAGGGCACGGTTTCAGAGTTGACCCACTCACAGACATCGTGCATGTTTCATCCTTTTGCATGCAAAAGACAGAAAGAGAAATTTCTCTCACATTTCTATCTTTTTCTGCTTGTAAAGTGCTTGGCAGCCCATAATACATCTACGAGCACTGGTTGAGGTACCCCACAACTTGATAAGCTCACTCTTAGGTGCTTTTTGTAGGCTTAGTGTCAGTTTTATTTCAAGTTGATTTTTGCAAAGTTCACACATAGTTTAAGTAGGGGGGAAAAATAATTTTCATTCCGAATTTTTTTTATCTTTTGCAAATTTAGGTACCAACACACCTAGATAACTAGCCCAAGTAAGTGGCCCAAGTCCATGTATGGTTAGCTATTTTCTTTTTACTAGTGTAAAAGTTATTAGTTTAGTTCGATTTTTTCACTAGGATTTCGGGATTAGGATTGAATTGTCGATACAAGAGCAAGTAATATCTACTGCCTTTGCACCATCTGGTGATCTTAGGCAAGCATATTAATACTCTCTCTTCACAACTCGCCATCTCCCTTTAGTTGATCACATAGATTAACTAGGAAAAATAGAAAGCGGCCCATATCCGCACATGTTTTTCTTTTGAGAAAGGAACAATACAACATAGTTTAATAGTGGATTTTGAAACGGATCATCGCATATCCACACGTTAAAACTATGTGCTTGTCCACTTTTTTTCACACACATCCACCCACTAAGCAAAGCAAAGACACCTAAAACTATCTTAACCAAACTCACTAAATACTCCCCACAAGGGCCACAAAATAATTTATAGTTTAAGTTAGGATCAAGGGGTATCCATCCAATAAGCCGCCTTGATCATTATTCATCTTGAAACATAGAATTTGAATTTTTAGGGAGCTTTAAATCCACCTATCAGCCCATGGTGTTGAACCCTTAGTTAAACTGAGAGGGGGGGTGAATCAGTTTAACACATTCATGGAATTTTTAAAACTTTTCATTAAACTTTATTAACACCTTCATTTCATTATCAACATAATATGTGAGCAATATTAATTTGTGAGCAGCAATTAATAAGTAGATTAGATAATGTACCAGCAGTCTTAATATGTGAGCAGCAAGTATTAAGCAGAATAGATATACCATATCAACATAGAGACATCATGCACATGAACTTTTAAATATAGGAAACTGACATAAGGAAAACCACATCTTATTATTATTTGTGAGTCTGAAACTTAGCTCCAATTGACAACTCTTGCAGTTTTATGCCAGTGACCAACCTCCAGGAGGCTCCTACCTCAATTAAGCAAGCAAGGCCTCAACTCGTCAATTTTATAAGGCACCAACCTACGGGAAATAGCCTCGATCGGCTACAACTAACATTTTATCAAGATACAACTTGATGTGGAAGCACCAACTCCCATCTACTTTCTGCAGGCTACAACCTACATGAGGCTCCTACCTCAATCAGCTACAAATGACATCTATCAAGCTACAACTTGATAGGGAAGCTCCAACTTCCTTACTCTTTCAAAAGAAAAATACTTGATGATTTACCTTAGATACCAGCTCTGTTCTGTTCCTTCTATTCTGCTGTCAATCAGTCCTCATATCTGCCCTGTATCATCTCTACATCTTTTCAGATTCTCTATTAGCTCCTCCTTCTTCTCTGCCTTACTGCTTCATTTCTGCATTCTCTCACAGATCTTCCTTCTTCTCTGCCTCACTGCTTCATTTATGCATTCTATAACAACCCCTCCTTCTTTTCTGCCTCACTGCTTCATTTCTGCATTCTCTAATAGCTCCTCCTTCTTCTCTGCCTCACTGCTTTAATTTTTCATTCTCTCACAGTTCTTCCTTCTTCTCTACATCACTGCTTCATTTCTACATTCTCTAACAGCCCCTCCTTCTTCTCTACCTCACTGCTTCATTTTTGCATTCTCTAAAATCTCACTCTCTAACCTCTTATGCATATCAAAGTGATATCATTTATAGATTTTTCCTCATGAATTTTTGTATTCCACAGGGAATTCGAAGTGAATAGCCCTGACTTTTTGCCCTCTGCCTTCTCATTTCTTTGTCCAACTCATTCAGAAAAATATAGCAATTTGTATACATTTTAGTTTTTCAGTGGAGTTTTGTTTTCCTACCGGAGACTTGACAATGCATCACAAACAATATAAAATAATTAAAAAAACATTTACATTCACATTTTCAGTTACATATATAAATTTCACTCAGCCATTTTTCTGGTCTTTGGCTTTGCTTGTTTTGCCTTTTCTGCTGCTGTTAAGAAATTGTTCTGCATACCTCTGTTGTTCACTGCAATTGTGTATCTGCAGTTTTCATGTAACTTTTCGGCATACTCTGTTCACTGTCTTTTCAGTTCTGCATATTCTCCTTCTTTCTGTGCTTGTACACCTGTCAAAACCACATTCTCATTCCTGTGCATATTCACCTGTTCACTGCAATAGTGTGTCTGCTGTATATATATATAAATATGTTACAAATATATAGCTTCTGATTTTAAATCTGGGCAAATTCCAATGCTTTGGTTTCCTTCATTGGAAATTTAAACAAATGAATGCGGAGGTTTTAATATCACCATGGTTATAAACCCAATATAAGCCCTCTATGCAAGGTTCTCTCCTTCTAGTATTTCAAGCAAATTAATGTTCATTCACAGCATTATAATTTAATATTCAAACCTTATAAACCATAACCCCAGTGGTTAATCAATCCGCCTCATCAATCTTAACTCAACCATAATATATAAATATATATTACGCTTCCCATTCAAACATTATGGTCAATCTCACACCTTTGTATTTAAGACCCAAGCGATAACATATATAATGCCTTCTCTGAAAGCCAATAGACTTTAGTTAATAACCATCGTCCAGGCCTTATTAACGTTAAACCTCAACTATTCGGGTCCCACGTATCCTTTTCACCATATTTCATTCCATTCATATCCATAACATATGTCCATTACAATCTGGAAATTAAATAATGTGTGGAATCTTCATTATTCCATGGTTATGGAACAGATCTGCATATACAAATTAAACCAAAGTTTACCTTGTAATTAAGGCCCACCTAGCCTTTGGCCTTCGATTTATGAAAATGCAACCATATGTATTGGACCTTGGACTAAAAACTTATTTTATAAGTCTCCTTCCTTTGGCATTCCGCTATCGCATTCTATCATCAAACCTCACAATCCATTAATATTTTCAAAGCATACAAAACATTTGATTTTATATTTAAAGGACCAAATACCCACAAGCGTAGGACTGTTGGTCCCACAACCCATTCATAATTCACCTTTAAAACTTTAATAAAACCCATTATCAAAATGATTATATGGTCCATTCAACTTTTAAACACTATCTCATTCAAATTACATTTGCTCTTTATAGTGAAACCTTCCCTCATCATTTCGTGGGTTTTATTAAACTCAACCTTCGACCTTTATAATAAATCGCATTATATATTGGCCACTTTATATTCATATACTGACCACCATTATATATTAAAGTTTGGGTCCAATTATCATATTCCAAGGCTTTAATCCACCACTATTCATGCACGTTCCCAACTGTTCACGTTATTTTAAACTCTGACCATTCAAAATTAACACGATACATCAATTGGGCCCCAGCAACATAACGCACCTCCCACATCGGATGGTTGAGGAGTAGTCGCGTAGTTTGGGAGGATCCAACCACAGTCGCGCAACTTAGACGCGCAAGCGTTAATTCTCAATTTTTACACAAATTTTGGACACGCGTCAATCAATAAGTCATATCGCATTTTTTATATATTTAAAACTTACCACTTTTGTGGCCGTGCGATATTGCCAGTATTGGTATTCAACCTGATTTCACTGTTCATCCTTCATGGTTCCGCTCCTTTCATTCTTCATAGTTCTGCTCAATGTAACTTTCACCATTTCTTCTTTCGATTCTGATTTCTCTGCTCTAACGTTTACACGAATCCGATTTCAATTACATTAAAAGCTTGAGCCATTCATCGATCCCTCTAACGATATTGGCCATTCCTTCAAAATACACCAACGTTGTTACTAATTCTCTCTTCACAAATTTGCCTCAATCCCTCAACACAAAATTTCCGACCTTGATTTGTCGAGTACTTCACATCACCATGAATCCTATTTTCTGGGTTAAGATACCAGCCAGTCTTCAACCCTCTGCGCCTCTAGTTCACGGTTTTGATTGGGCCATTTTCTTATAAATCCTGTCTCTGTTCAATCTACGATTCGATCAATCTTCAATTGTCACGGCTCCATCATAATTTTCGTATGGGATCTTTTCCCATTGCCCATCGGGTCCACTCTTCATGTATATACGAGTCCTCTTCTCCAGAGATCTAGCCCCTATTACTTACAAATTGAGCCATCGCTGAATTTATGTTCTGATCCAATTCCTCAGAGCCATTGTTCCAGTCGACTCCTTCTACGGTTCTTAAAATTGACTACAATAGACCTTATTTTTCCAGTACTAATTTTAACACACAGTGTTTCAATTCATAAATATAGGCACGTTCAATTCAAAACAACACTAATTTCTTTCATTATGGGCAGAGTGTTATCTCAACTTTAAATCAGGGTCTACTCACACTTCACTACTACATTTGGCGGAAATTCCGACACTTGGTTCCGACGCTTTTGACCAAATGTCAGAAATTTCCCCAAATTTTTTCCATCCCGCCCAAAACCGTCGCTATACCGACGTTTATAGAAAAGTGTCACAATACCGACACTTAGAAAATTGTCGCAATTGCGACGTTTGGAGGAAGACGTCGCAATTGCGACACTATGGCCCAAAGCGTCGCTATTGCGACAACTGCCTCCAAACGTCGCAAGTGCGACACAATGTCTAGGTGTCGCAATTGCGACGTTTGGAGGTACCTGTCGCAATAGCGACACTTTTTCCGCCGGCGGTATAACGACACTTATATATGCACTACATAAAAATGATTTTATTGTTTCTTATCCGTTGCAATAGCTACATTAACGTCTGATATCACGCGCGCATTTTCCCTCCGCTCTTGCATAACAGCATTCGCCCTCAGCATTTTCCCTCAGCTCTTGCAGAACAACATTTTCCCTCAGCATTCGCCCTCAGCGTTTGCCCTCAGCTCTTGCAGAACAACATTCACCCTCAGCTCTTGCAAAATGGTAACTTCTTACTGCAGGCCCTTCCTCCTATAGTAGGGTTGACTCTATTTGGGTTTTTTTGGTCAATTCCATTGGATTGTGTTAGGCTGTAGGGTTCTCTCTAGATGTCAAGAATCAAGATTCAATACCCTCTATATTCTTCATCACCCAACACAAGATTTAAATTTTTCCCAAAGAAACGCTTATTAATTTGGCAGCCATTATTTCTCCCTGCTTTAAAAACCCTACATTTAAATGAAAACAAGCATTGCATTTCAACTACAAAAATCTATTAGTGTTCAAATGTACATGTGTGCTACATTAACGTCTGATATCACGCGCACATTCGCCCTCCGCTCTTGCAGAACAGCATTCGCCCTCAGCATTCGCCCTTAGCTCTTGCAGAACAGTATTCACCCTCAACATTCGCCTTGAGCTCTTGCAGAACAGCATTCGCCCTCAGCATTCGCCCTGAGCTCTTGCAGAACAGCATTTGCCCTGCATTCGCCCTCAGCTCTTGTAGAACAACATTATCCCTGCATTCGCCCTTAGCTCTTGCAGAACATCATTTTCCCTCGGCATTCACCCTCAGCGTTCGCCCTCAGCTCTTGTAGAACAACATTCGCCCTCAGCTCTTGCAAAATGGTAAGTTCTTACTGCAAGCCCTTCCTCCTATAGTAGGGTTGACTCTATTTGGGTTTTTTTGGTCAATTCCATTGGATTGTGTTAGGCTGTAGGGTTCTCTGTAGATGTCAAGAGTCAAGATTCTATACCCTCTATTATCTTCATCACCCAATACAAGATTTAAATTTTTCCCAAAGAAACGCTTATTAATTTGGCAGCCATTATTTCTCCCTGCTTTAAAAACCCTACATTTAAATGAAAACAAGCATTGCATTTCAACTACAAAAATCTATTAGTGTTCAAATGTACATGTGTGCATCACTTATGTAGGGTATTCCATTTCCACTTTCACATTATCCAAGAATGTGTGCAGTATAGTTCATATTTTTTGTGATTTAGATTATCTTGAAAAAGGAAAGGTAAATTATTTCCCATGGAAAAAGAATGTTTTCCCTTTTTATAGGTTGTTTGGACTTACGTGGAAAAATTTATGGTATGCCTTTCATATTATGTAGTTTAAATTTGAATTAACATATTATTCTACATGAAAATATAATTACCTATGTGATTTCCTTCATCACTAATTAAAATTATAGGGTTTCAATTTCCTAGACTCTAACTCATCTGATGCTAAATTCTAGGTTCTCATTGGTGGATCACTCTTCCATTGATTCCCTTTCCCTCTGGATCTTGTCATACTTTAAAAGTCATCAATGATACATATATTATTTCAGGTATCCCAAAAGGCTTTATAGTAGAACATATTGTGAAGTTTTTTTGACACTTGGGGATTCTTTTTAGAACTGCAACGTGGTCTATGCTATCGAGTTATATATCAAGCAACTTGTCCTTAATAACCACACTATGAGGTAGGTTCAACCAGTTTGAACTTGTTGGGACATAGCATATGAAGTTGTGTGATGAGTCCATATCACAGGTCTATTATGGTGACAAAAGTGAAGACACGTAATGATAGTTATTATGTTAACATTACTAGAAACATTTTCGAAATTATCCATGCTATCAAGATGTCAAAATTCCAGGAATTAGGTGTCAATACTTGTAGCTAATAGATAATAATAATAATATAAAAAAATCACAACTTTATTCTTGAAATATGATTGTTACACTTTGGTAACCTAGTTCATGAGTTACTATCACCCAAAGACTGCAAAACAAACTTAAAATATAAATTAAACCAACATGAGAATCCAACTAAGGGTTTCTCGACAAAATCATGCCATAACCTGGCATTTTGAAACCCAAATTTGAATCCCTCATAAGTAATACAATGCAAACTCAGATGGATTTTCAATGCATGTTTGCATGCTACACTTATTCTCTGTCTAGATATCATTTTTTAAATGGAACCATTAGTCAAGCCCACAGTCCTTTTTATGTGAAAAATTTCAGCTCTATTTGAGCTCTTTTTTACTCCACCACCTCCATAAACATATGCAAACATATATCATGATCTTGGAATTCCATTACATATGTATGTGCCAATGTTCCATAATCATGCCCCATCATCAATTTAAGAAATTTCCATTGAATATCAAATTATGGGGGGGGGAACTTTTTTCTGCAACATTTGGCTCAAAATCAGGGACCATCTCCGTATGAGGTGAATGAGAACTATAGATATTTGAAGAAGTAGATTAGTGCCTTTTCCTCTGGCCATGGAGTCATATACAGTCATCCATCACAAAAATTTGTCTTTGTTAATTCTCACCTTGAAAGTTGCAAAAATTCATGCCCTAATTGAAACGACACTAAATTTGAAAGATATAATAAAAATGCAAGCTAGAAGTGCCCTATTAATACAAAGGGAAAACCTTCCTACCTACCCTAACTGAGATAAATTTTGATTGAATAGGAAACATGATATTGCCAATGGAGTTGATCCAACAACTTGTTAAATGTATGGGATTAAATCATGCATTTGATTTCCAGGGAAACATGCGCATGAAGAGAAAAAGTGCAGAATTAATGGAAAATCCATACATGCCACTTATAAAAACTACACTGAAAGGTCAAAAAATACTTAAGGCATTAACTTAATTTGAATCCAAAAATGACAAAACAGGATTAGTGAAAACACGAGAGTGGTGTGGGTGAACAACATAAATAAAAAGTGAAGATACCTTTCCCCAAGATGCCTTTGTCACCGTTGTATGAAAGCATGTTTTCCTTTCCCTTTATACATGCAAGTGAATGCATTATAGGTATGGTGTTTTCCCAGAATAGGAGAAGCCTACTTAAATATATCATTCATGGAGTGAATGTTTGGGTGCCTTAATGTGCAATGACATGTTTCCAGGACTGAATTCAATGCAAGGCATATTTGAAACTCTAACTCTGTCTTCTGGTGTCTTATTAGAAATTATTTCGGTTTTCATTTTGTGTTTTCAAGTTAGATATTGTTTTCAAGTTTTTACATTTATAATTTTATTGCAATGTGGCAGACTGATCAGAGCAGTGCAGGAACAACCCCGAGACGGGATGATCGTGGAAAGAGGCCAACGGAAGAACATGTAAAGTGCCAGCATTGCTCTATCTTGAGGTATTTTAGTTATTTACATAATTGAAATAATATTAATTTTGTTCAAATATGCAGACACCTAGCCATGGTACGCCTGATGATTCCCTCTTTGAGGAAGAGCTTTTTTCATCCCTATCTCCAGTGTTGTTGTTGCAAAAAAAGGCACAAGATGCAAGGTCGGAATTTAATGCTTTGATAGATGCGCCTCAAACACCTGAAACAGAAGAGAGGATAAAACATCTTATGAGGCAGCTAAATAGATATCAGGTAATAATAAAAAGTCAAAAGGATATTTTTTTTGTTCTGCATGAGATGAATTGTGATAGTTTGATATTTAATTTTTACATTGACTAAACTAACAAAAAGTTCTTTTGTATGTAGCGTCTTCTGGCATTTGCTGAACCCGGTGTTGGTGGTAGTGGGACACAAGGGCAAGAGATTGCCCAACAACCCTCTCTTACACCTTCTACTCCTTTAGGTGCTAGCCAAGAAACACACCCTGCCCAAGCTGACACCCAGCCAACTGCTGAACGTGTTGGCAATGATGAGGCTGATATGGCCAGCTACATTATTGCGTTTCCTGGAGCTACACGTGTCAGCTCCACAGGGACCATTAATGGCACGTTGTTGGTGAACGATGAGAGTGTCCCTATAAAGCATGTACAACTCCCAGGTAAATTTTAATATTTTAACTATTTCATGTACTTTATCTAAAACATATTTATCATGATTTTTATTTTTAAATTAATGATAATATCTTCTTCTTTTTTTCTTTTCTGTGTAGGAAACAATGAGTTCTACAGGATTCTAGAGAGCCATGCGTTGGTAATTTTGGCCCAACCATACGCACAGGGTGGAATTCCCAGAGTTCCAACCTGAAAAAAGAACTTCTAGATTATCTAGAAGCCCTTTTTGGGGTCGGCACATTTGACAGAACAGCGGTGGCTCGGGTAGCCGGCAAATATTTGAAATATACCAAGGACACCTATAGGACGCAATTGCAATTTAACCCTAGATATGAGCATCCTCTCGCAGTTCCAAAGAGTGAGTGGAGAGCACTCATCCATGACGGAAAAGAGAAAAGGGAAAAGAAAGAAGGAAAAATGCCAACTGGACCCGCAAGGTAAATTACAACTTTAATTCAATAGCTTTAATTTTCTTTATGTCTAAAATAAAATTGTGCTACGTCATATCTGACTTCAATCTTTTGATGCTAGGTTTCCTGACACCTCAAAGGAAACCAAAGCTAGGATTGAGAAAAAGGGCCATCACAAGCTAGGCTAGCGCAGCTACTTGAAATTAGCTTCAAGAATTGTAATTAAGTAGCTAAACATATTATAATTAATTGTATCACCTTCCAACGTTTTTGTAATCCTATCAAATATGATTAAAAATACACAATCATATGTAATGTAGGGTGATGACTTCGGAACAGAAACTACAGAGGAAGATAAAAATATCGCTTTCCGTTTCGGCTATCAATTTGTAGTTGAACGTCGCAGAAGCTTGGGGCAGGTCCCAAGATCCAGAATGCCTGATAAGGTAAAACATTAACCTTTCAATATTTTTGTTTTCGTCCATAAATTTAATGTCTAACAACTTTGTTTAAATCAGGGGAGCAGCACTACCGACGCGAAAAATAACCCAGTTTTAGAGCCAGATGTAGATGATCCTCACGTGCAACCTGATCATTGTAGTGGGGACCAGGCCGACAATGCTACTATCAGTGAGGGCCGTGATGGTAATTAATTTCCACTTATAATTTTTTTTAATTATACCTTGATGGTTGTCCTTATAAATTTTTTTGTTTAAATGACAGAGAATGTTTCCCTTGAGGATCTTACCACCAGAGAGGAAGACAGGGCAACAGTCCCAACGGCGACAACTGGTGCACCAGGTAAATAATCTCATTGCAATTTTTTTTATTAATATTACAGAACTAGTTCAATGATATTTAAAAACTGACAATTAAAATTTAATATTATCTGTTTTTGTAGGCGATGCCCCGTCACTGGATGAGACCAGACATCGTGACTACGCAACTAGGTCAGCGCCGACAACTGGTGCACCAGGTAAATAATCTCATTGCAATTTTTTTTATTAATATTACCGAACTAGTTCAATGATATTTAAAAGCTGACAATTAAAATTTAATATTATCTGTTTTTGTAGGCGATGCCCCGTCACTGGATGAGACCAGACATCGTGACAACGCAACTAGGTCAGCGGCGACAACTGGTGCACCAGGTAAATAATCTCATTGCAATTTTTTTTATTAATATTATTGAACTAGTTCAATGATATTTAAAAACTGACAATTAAAATTTAATATTATCTGTTTTTGTAGGTGATGCCCCGTCACTGGATGAGCGCAGACATCGTGAATACGCAACTAGGTCAGCAGTGCGGGTGGAAAGGCACGAAACAGGAGCAGAGCACGATGATATTGATGATGTAATTAGGAGCTTTAAAAATAGGAAGAAGAAAAAGAAAATTTGACAAGGTAAAATATTGTATTATTATAAGACAAACGTTACCATACTTGGAACGTTTTTTTGCGTTATATAAAAAACTCATTTATCATACTATTTTTATGTCAAGCATTAATTGCAATGTTTCCTTGCGTACTTTTTGTTGAATTGTTTTTTTATTAGTTATTGAATATTATTTTTTATGCTCATGAAAGTAAAAAATGAAATATAGATTGGGTATTGGGGAATTGAGAGTGATGTGAGGGGGGGGGGAGGGGCCATAAGAGCTTCCACCTTCACGTGGTTGGCCTTGTTTAGTAGAGAATAATTTATTGGAGCGATTTAATCTTGGAGCAAACCTCCCTCGATCTAGCGTAGCAACAAAAAAGTCATTGTTGACTTAGTTGCTACTCTTTCAGATCGTGGGAGGCTTGTTCCAAGTTCATGCGACTCCAATAAATTGTTCTTGAAATGAAGAGGAGCTTATTCAGGTATGTTTTGACATTTTCAACATATGTTCTAACATTATCATAAGAATGCATCTTAGAGTAAAAAATACTACATCAATTACTTTTATTTATTGTATAGATAATGATGGATTTTGATTGACTTGGCAGTGCAGGTACAAATCCTCTTGCATCATGAGCAATACAACTTGTCAACCAGGGTCATGTCCAGGATATTTTTTGCTTGTGCGCTTGACCAGGTTCGTAATGTCACATTTTGTAAGTTCCTTTACAGTTCATAATTCAATATTAAGCTTGTTCATGATTATTATCTAGGTTTTTTGTATGTGTTTTTTCATCTATTTGATTGTAAGCAACTCTGCATGTTTCCTGTTGTTCACTATTATTTCTCCCATTACCACTCCTAGGATGAATCCGACTTTATTGTTACATAGGTTACTTTATTGTTACTATGATTTCTCCATTTACGATTTCATAGGTTACATCATGTAAAGTTGTCAATCTCAGGTTGGTGATGAGCTTTAGTTCTCCAGATTTGGGGCTTTTCTGATATTTTCTCCCTCATGTCATTCTTGCATCACCTCGTTGTTTGAGCATGCCAATTGTCTACCACTTGTACCAATTGGCACATGTCAATCTCTGAGTGGTGCCACATTTCACCTATTTTCAGTGAGAGTTTAGGGTTTCTCTAACATATCTTCAGAAATCTGATTCAGTGCCTGCTTGAATATTGTCACATAATACTCATGGTTTGGATTGATGAGCATGTTCTGAATGGTTGGTTGATTCATAAGAACCACCCATATAGTCATCTTGAGATATTTCAGAAGTTTTCTCGGGTTTCCTTTTTCACCGTTTCTAGTGGGTGGGATGGTGTGGGTGATCCATCAATACTGGTGCTCTTGTAGTAGGGAATTTGTTTTTGGGGATATAAAGGAGCATTTTATGTAGATATCCCATTGGATACATTCATAGATGGGCACGAGAGGTCAAGAATTTAAATTAAAAATATGCAACCTCTAGCATGGCAACCTGAAGGCCGCGAGAGACACTGGTTAAAGATTGTTTTGTGCTGGCCTTAATATAGTCATGATTTCTTTCTATTATATTAATGCAAATATATAGTCTGGTCTCATTAAAATGAGGATTGTGGTTGTATTTCTCTTTGTTTGTTTCTCTCTTAATGCTCTAGAAGTTGCCAAAAGTTGCGATAGTTGTTTAGTTTTCCTGTTACAACTTAAAAGTGGTTTTTAGCAATGGGAGTCATGTTTTTTAAGGTTCATACTAATATGAAGATCTTGTAATTCTATATTCAGCATAAGAGAAGATGGCCTCTGCTTTGGGCAGTATGAAAAAAATTTCCACATCTACCTCATTGGGTAACAATGGAAAGGGGAAGAAGTTGGGTGCAATGTTTGATAATTATGGCAGACAATTGTCTTCTCTTTCAGTTTTTTCACCCATTTCCTTTAATCGCTCAAGCGGAAGAGGGACTCTAAGATTACGTGACAGAGAGAAGGTAGTTAATATAAGAGCTATGGAAAAGGAGTTGTACTTCAACAAGGATGGCTCAGTGACAAAAAAATTGCAAGTCAGAGAAAAAATTATGTTTAAAGGAAGGTCACCTGCACGTGAAACTTCACTGCGGTGGATCTTTCCTTGTCCACTTATATTCGATTTTAATGTGTTATTTTAATTTTTAATGGAGGGTTGTTTTGGCATATGGTCTGACATTCAATTGCACACTTACTGAAAGCATTGTCAATTTGTCTTGCAGGCGGTGTGAACAAACTTGCTGATCTTGTTGGAGTCACCCTTGGGGCGAAGGGAAAAATGTTGTCTTGGAGAGCAAGCATGGTTCTTCGAAAATAGTTAATGATGGTGTGACAGTAGCTAAGGAGGTAATTTGTAGATGTGTGCTTTGGTTTTCTTTTTAACGTTGTATTAGTTCCCCCTCTTAAATGTCTTATATTTGGTAGGCATAATTTGAAAAATCAAAGGTGAAAGGAAACATATTTGTTACCCAGTGGTCTACTTGGCCTATAGACTAGCCACATTAGAGTAATGCATAAAGCTTTTCACAACAATAAAAGGAAAGGGTTATGGTTGAGTCAAATTTTATTGTTATTGACAGTGTAATGAAATGTATCTCAATGCTATGGTTTTGGCCTTTTTATTGGTTGAATTAGAGGACCCAATTGAAAATATTGGGACCAAGTTGGTAAGGCAAGCTGCGGCAAAGACAAATGATTTAGCTGGGGATGGAACCACAACATCTGTTGTTCTTGCACATGTTGGAATATTGAAAAATTCCAGAACAATGAATGGAGAATAAATCTCCCTTCCTCTAACAGAGAGAAAATAAAAATTTCTTTGACAGGAGACAGAGTTTCAATACTTTTAAAACAAACTTCTATTCCCTTCAATAACTCAAAAAAAAACTATTACACTTCTTCCTCAGTGAGAGGGATTACAAAATTATGACTGCTACAAAACGCAGTGCATAAAACCAACTCACTGTCTGTTCAAAACAAACATACTCTGTCTCTAAAACACTCTGTTGTGTTTTTCACTTTCGCACTACTGTGCATACACACTTAAAAAGTTACACTCGGTATTTCACTTTTTACACACTGCTGTGTAATAAAAAATTTACATACTGTCTATAAAAAAAACTACCAAGCTTTTTTGTCCTTTTTATTTTTATATGCCGTAACAGATAAAACATATTATAATAAACCCTCTTTTTAAAAAAATAAAATTAAAACTAAATTCTATGGCCCACCTTTCATTTCGCATATGATATATATATAACATATGTTTAAAACATATGTATATATTAAACTATCAAAAAATTAAAGAACCCTTTCCGTCGGACTTCAAAAGTCTGAATAGATTGAATTTCAAACCAAATTCGCGTTCCAAAATGGGATGCTGACGTCTGCCTAATTTTAACTCGAATTCTCAATCCAATGTGCCCTATAAAAAATTCGGGTCCGATTTTCAGGTTTTCAGATTCCCTTCAATTTCATGCGATCCAATATTAATGCTCCACTTGTCCTCCTTTTGAATTTACAAAGCTGTCGGGTAAATTTCTGTTTGTTTAATTTCTGGTTGGTGAATTGCGTTAATGCTGGCTGTTGTGTTTAAATACAATCCTGTACAGAAATATGGCTGTGGCCGTCTACAAAAAAAACTTGCAGGAATTTTAAATGCTGAATTAAATTTTTGGATGGCATGCAAGCAACCTCCAAAAAAAAATGTTGTTGCTGCATCCGTCCTTCTGCTGCAGCAGTTGAAGTTAAAATTCAACAGCACAGGGTTTAATAAGTGAGAGTGTAAAGGTAACTTTTTGTCGATAGTACTGGATTAAGATCATCTATTCATTTTTGTAGGGTCTTATGGTGTTTGGTTTTTTAGTTTTGGGTTGGGCTTATTGAGTCTAAGATAGTTTTTGAGTGAAAAAATTGCTATCGGGTATTAAAAAATTTTGGTTCTTTTGTCAAAATTTATGAGCTTGTTAGGAAATACAAAACTAACAATGGTTGTATCTTAAATTTGTGGAAAATAATTTGAAATGAAACCTTTTTGTTTAGGTTGTTGCAGCAGGTGCAAACCCCGTTCAAATTACTAGGAGCATTGACAAGACAATAAAGGCCCTTGTTTCGGAACTCAAAATTTTTTCAAAGGAGGTAAACGCTTGCCTTTTGAGTAGGCTGGTTTTCCTTTTTGCTGATGGTTTGGTGTATCTAATTGAATTAGTTGCCTAAGGTATTTTTGGTTGCAAACTCCTTTTCATTTTCATACAGTATTGGCCTTGTGGAATACATTTGATTGTGTGGTCTTGTTAGATCTACAACATTTGTAGTTGTTTAGTCTTATGGCCGAGGTGCACTTTTATTATGGAAATAGTTGATGCAATATTGTCATTTAATCCTGACTGCAGGGTAGCATGTTGAGAAGTTTCTTGTGAAACATTTGGTATTCAAAATGACACTTGATCCTATACAGCATCATGCACTTGACTTCAAAATTCATATTCAAAGTGTACCAGACAATTCTTGCAAAATTTCAAATATTTATGTTGTTTTAAACCATTATCTTTTTCATGTATTGGATGCTGAAAATGTGAAAAAGACTTTGGTATGAAACCAACTGGTGAATAATTTCCGGCAAAACAACCACTTCCAAGACATGATTTAGAAGTAGAACATATGTACTTATGAAGCATAGAAAGATATCCTTGATGCATTGTCAATGTTTGGCTAGGGTTATTTTTAGAGAAAATAACTCCTTATTCCTAGAATAGTGATCTTCAATACAAGTAAATGCCAGAGAAGAGAGATCATCATGTGACGCAAAAAAACTGAAATTGGACCCCTAAGGAGAGCTGGTGTGTCTACAATCGCTCTGTCAGCATTTTCCCTTGGTTTACCCCATTCTTTTCCTCCAGCCTGAGTCTTAATTGACTTCTTATTTCTTCGGGTTTATTTATCAAATTCATAGAATTTGATAAATAAATACTATCCACAATGGTTGGACTTTAATTTATATTCCCGACTTTATATTATCTCCAAGCCTTATAACCAATGTTTAACTTTCAACACTTTGTATTTACACTCCACGTTTATTTTTAAATAAATAACTTGTAATGAACTTTCGGCTCTATATTTCACCACCCAGCCTTACAACAATCATGCTCCAGACTTATGCTAATTATCCGCCAATCGTTTAATTAAACAATTTCATTATACTCTGGCCCCATCTATATATATCAATAACCAATCAAACACTCATATCGTACCTGGCTATCCTCCGCACACCTTAGTTAACCTCAGGGCAAGTTCAACATGCGACCAACGTCCGATGGCCCTTCTCCAAATCAACGACTCTTGGCAATTTCGCTTGGCTTCCAACATAGGGCTTTAACGTGCGATGGCGCGGGTTAAAAGGTGGTTTTTCGGGGGTCACTTCGCCACATGTCGCATTCCCTATGGAATCACTCGCGAATAGGAAACACCGCCTACTCCGCAAAAGCGGTGCGATATGGGCAACCCACTTTTGTGATTCCGCTCGTGGTTTTGGTACAGGGCTTGACCACGGGTGCAAGTTTGGTTCCACTATCCTTTTGTTTGTTAACTCATGTCCAATCCTCGAGTCAGGTTCTGAAAGCACAAAAATTTTGTCTCTTTATTAAGCGGGATTTTTATATTTGAACAGTTTTCACGACCCCGGTTCTCTACACAGACCTCGCCTTCGGGTGGGGTGAGTTCACAGGGTTATCCAACAATTTACGGGAATTCAAAGACAGAAGAATGGAATTATCAGTACCCAATCACCTCATAGTTAAACAATTCTTCACAATTAGCAGTTTGAGATAATTCAATGGCAACTAAGCTTGGAAATCATTTAACTGGAAACAATTGTTCACACACAAAGGTTTATTGCAGAAATCCCCTCTCTACTCTCCTCTTCCCTCTCTACTTTTATTCATCCGAGGAATTAAAATTTATATACATAACATATGGCTCTTCGGTTCCTCTGAGAGGACCGTTCTAGAAATCAAAAGGTCTAATTATAATAATTCAACAAACTAAAACTGTTCGACTCCTACAACTCTAACTAGTCTAAGTAATACAGTCGGCTGAGGTATTGACACCTAGTTGTTACAACTCAAATGTTTTCGAACCCTCCTAGCCACAACATGTGGACAAAACCTCCTACATTGCTACCTAGTGCCTAATTCCCCTGCATCATCATGTGACATAAACCTATTATTCTTTTGAGCTAATTCTTTATTCTTATTTTTCTTGAATGAAGATTGCTTATAATGCTATAATCTAAAAAATACCCAATTACCCTCCTCAAATTATCTTTCACTTCAATGTTGTTCCCCTTGTTGTTTTATCATGTTTCATGTCATTTGAAGGTTGTCCATAATAATTTTCAAAGTTTCTTTAGTATTTTCCATATGTGACTCTGTTTCCTATACTTTGGACTTATCTTGCAAAAAGTATGAGATACTAGGAGTTGGATATCCATAAAGGGCATTAAATGGGGAAATTTTAGTAGATGTGTGATAGGTAGTATGATAGTATCATATTACCATTCTTCCTTGAGGAACCCACTTCATCCATTAAGATTTCTTTTCTAAAGAGTAACATTGTAGATAACCTTAAAAACATTTGTTAACTATTTTTTTTTTACCATTTGATTGTGTTTGATATGTAATGGCAGCTAGTGTTTCTCCACTCATATTAAATAATTATTTCCAAAAGTTTCTTGTTACTATTACTTTAGGAAAACCATGAAGACTATGAATTTCTTTCACAGACACTTCTGCCACTTGGTTTGTTGTTTATGTACTTTGAGCTCTACATTCCTTCCAAAAATACATTTTTTGATCCTTTGAGATGTTTTAAGGAACCATGCGTCCTACCATCAGAGAGACATGGGACTTCCTTAATATTTGTTTATTCAAATATGCTTGCGTGCATAAAAATATTCTACATTTGCACCAAATTATATCTCTCTTTCACTCCCAATGCTCCATAGAGTTCATCCCATCCTTTATAAATTTTAGTTTTTGTTTAGTACTATTGTCATTTTTCCATTATGGCAAGCTTCTTCTAGCCACCTAGGAATAGAAAATGTAATTCGATATAAATTTGAGGCCTCTTCTATTTTAGAAAGAGCATCATGTACTAAATTTTCCTTACCCTTTTTGCAGATTATCTCAAAATTAAAACTTTGCATTTTTTCTCCTCATTTTTGGTAATCTTCCAATGAAATCCATAGCTTCAAAAAATACTTTATGCTATCATGGTATATCTTGACTTTAAAGTACCTCCCAATGATATGCTATCCCCATTTTTTATTGCATGTGATATTGCTTCCATTTATTTTTCATACGTAGATTTCACCAAATATTTTCTTTGAATTCCTTGCTTTTAAAAGCCAATGATATCCCTTATTGTGTTAATGTTACATAAATTCCTTGTCCTAGTGCCTCACACTCTACTATGAATGTTTTACCAAAAGTAGGTGCAACCGATGTTGGTGTAGAAGACATGGCATCCATTAAAAGAGAGAATGCTAAAGTAGCCTCATCATTCCATATAAATGATATTTTCTTCAAGAGATATGTGAGTGGAATTGAAATGCATGCATAATTCTTAACAAATGATCAATAATATCATGTAAGTCTAAAAAATATTCTAAGAACCTTGATTTTCTTAGGAATAGGTCATTTTGTAATAGCTTGCATCTTTTGAGGCTCCAACTTCTCTCCTTCATTTAAAACAATATGAACCAAATACTCGAATTCTTATTTCCCAAAAGCACATTTGGATATTTTTACATAAAAATGATTGTTCTCAATAATTATTTATATAACTTTTCCACATGTTTAGTGTGGTATTCCCATGATTTATTATAAATATGTGTATTATCAAAGAAAGCCAACACAAATTTTATAATATGGGATCAAACAAAATTGTTCTTAAGTCGAGCCCGCCGGACTTCAAACGGTGATAAACCATAATTCAAACCAAATTCGCATTCCAAAATAGCCTGCTGACGTCGGCCAATTTTGTGACGCGAAAACCAAATGAATTCCGCCCTAATCTTTTTCGGGTCCGAAGTTGGGTTGGCGTACGGAGGGAGAGTTGTGACGCGAATTTCTTATCAAATTCGCCCTAATATTTTTCGGGTCCGGATTTCCACTGCGCGAGCGGCCCAAACAAAGATCCACTCCAATCAATTTCTGCCACGTGTCCTCAATAAAAACTTTCCCTGCTCTCGGCTGTGGATGCATTCGATGGCGTTTAAGGCGATGGGACATGAATATGGTGATTTCATATCAATCACATTAACATTTAACGTTGTTCAATTAAGTTTTCACATCAAATCCGCATTAATTAATTTTTAACATTGTTCAAGATCGGACCTCCTCTCCTCTGAGAAATTCCGCACACTCCAATATGATCCGGCCTTCGGATCTCATTATTAATGATCAGAGATTAATTATTACGGGCGCCCTTTGATTGCATTGCAGTCGGGTCGACCAAATGGCGTTTAGCTATGGTTTTTTAGACGAGCCGGTTGTTGGATTACACTGCCTTCTAACTGTGACGATAAGGAGAAGTGGCCAGCTGAACTGCTGCCTAGACCTTGCTGCATATCTGCATTTCTCTCGGTTCTGTCTCAGTCTGTATTCCTCTGTTTCTTGGAATTTTGCTTCTCTGTCTCCTCTTGTTCCCACTGCGCCTGAGACTGCACCCATGCCTCGCATGCGTCATAGGATGCGTTGCCGCAGGGGGAGCACTAGAGGTCAACCCCTGCGCACTCCCTCCAGTCCCTCAACAGAGTCAACTTTCGGCCAGTCCAGTGATTATTACGCAGGTCAATATCCAAATACTATGAGTGGGTGGGGTCGGGTTGTAGGATCTAGCCACCATATGGATTCCCCTGCTCCTCGCTTCCCCACCGCTAGTTCACCTTCTCCCACGACGCGCACTGCACAATTTTCCTTTAATTTCTCTCTCAACCGCCCACAAATCACGACTTTAGTCACTGTGGTCTTCCGCAAGGAGGCCCAAACGGAAGAATAATGCACCCGTTCGGCGGGTCTGAGCTCGGAAAAAGCTGGCCAGCATTCGGGCCTTCAGGAGGGGAGCCATGGCATGCATGTGGAGGTAGCACCTTGCGATCCTGGACCTTCCGAAGGATGGTGCCGAATCATGGAGGAACCACCGGAGGAATAGTTTGGTTAATTTGTTTTTCTTTCTTAGCAGGCCCAATTAATTGGGCTGCTTTTATATTATTTTGTTGTGCTGGACCTTTGTAATATATTTGGATTCTGTAAATTAAACGTTCAAGACTGGTTTCCCCGAATGAGGGTAGTCTTCTTAATTTTTTGATTTTTTGATGACAAATTTGCCAGGAGTCTGGCCAGGCAATGTTTTTGACTTCGGTGTAATTTTATTCCCAATGTTAATAGATTAAATTTACTTAGAATTCTCACATGATTAGCGTTTTTCTTGATCTGTTCAAGGATTTTGGGTACTTTAATTTGTATTTGGAACAATGGATGTCGGTACTCTATCTGTTGCTTTACTATTCTACATACTGCTATTTCACTTTCTTATAGATGGCTCGGGCATATTTGGATGCTTTCTCAGATTGTCGATAATCTCCATGTGGACCGTTACTGGATTTTATATCATGTCCTTGTATGTGACATGGGGTATTTTTCTATCATTGTCTGGGGTGGGACTTCCACTTTTTTGGATGGATATTTGGGTTCCAATCTTCAGATGTGAAAATGTAATGACTTCATGGACTTCTTTACTTCATATAATATATTCAAAACAATGTTTTTTCTCTTGTGAAAAAAAAATGATTAATGTTTATCACTCTACCTTCAAAACTAGCGATGCTGGTCTATGTTGCTGGTTTATTGATATGGTCTGATGGTATTTTTATATTTTGGACATATCACACACCTCACATGATTAGCGTTTTTCTCTGTTCAAGGATTTTGGGTACTTTAATTTGTATTTGGAACAATGGAAGTTGGTACTCTATCTGTTGCTTTACTATTCTACATACTGCTATTTCACTTTCTTATAGATGCCTCGGGCATATTTGGATGCTTTCTCAAATTGTCGATAATCTCCATGTGGACTGTTACTGGGTTTTATATCATGTCCCTGTATGTGACATGGGGTATTTTTCTATCATTGTCTGGGGTGGGACTTCCACTTTTCTGGATGGATATTTGGGTTCCAATCTTCAGATGTGAAAATTTAATGACTTCATGGACTGTTTTACTTCATATAATATATTCAAAACATCGTTTTTTCTCTTGTGAAAAAAAAAATGATTAATGTTTATCACCTGTCTTCAAAACTAGCGATGCTGGTCTATGTTGCTGGTTTATTGATATGGTCTGATGGTATTTTTATATTTTGGACATATCACACTCCTCACATGATTAGCGTTTTTCTCTGTTCAAGGATTTTGGGTACTTTAATTTGTATTTGGAACAATGGACATTGGTACTCTATCTGTTGCTTTACTATTCTACATACTACTATTTCACTTTCTTATAGATGCCTCGGGCATATTTGGATGCTTTCTCGGATTGTCGATAATCTCCATGTGGACCGTTACTGGGTTTTATATCAAGTCCCTGTATGTGACATGGGGTATTTTTCTATCACTGTCTGGGGTGGGACTTCCACTTTTCTGGATGGATATTTGGGTTCCAATATTCAGATGTGAAAATGTAATAACTTCATGGATTGTTTTACCTCATATAATATATTCAAAACAACGTTTTTTCTCTTGTGAAAAAAAAAATGATTAATGTTTATCACTCTGCCTTCAAAACTAGCGATGCTGGTCTATGTTGTTGGTTTATTGATATGTTCTGATGGTATTTTTATATTTTGGACATATCACACTCCTCACATGATTAGTGTTTTTCTCCGTTCAAGGATTTTGGGTACTATAATTTGTATTTGGAACAATGGACGTCGGTACTCTATCTGTTGTTTTACTATTCTACATACTGCTATTTCACTTTCTTATAGATGCCTCGGGCATATTTGGATGCTTTCTCAAATTTGTCGATAATCTCCATGTGGACCGTTACTGGGTTTTATATCAAGTCCCTGTATGTGACATGGGGTATTTTTCTATCACTCTCTGGGGTGGGACTTCCACTTTTCTGGATGGATATTTGGGTTCCAATCTTCATATGTGAAAATGTAATGACTTCATGGACTGTTTTACTTCATATAATATATTCAAAACAGCATTTTTTCTCTTGTGAAAAAAAAATGATTAATGTTTATCACTCTGCTTTCAAAACTAGCGATGTTGGTCTATGTTGCTGGTTTATTGATATGGTCTGATGGTCTTTTTATATTTTGGACATATCACACTCCTCACATGATTAGCGTTTTTCTCTGTTGCGGGATTTTGGGTACTTTAATTTGTATTTGGAACAATGGACGTCGGTACTCTATCTGTTGCTTTACTATTCTACATACTGCTATTTCACTTTCTTATAGATGCCTCGGGCATATTTGGATGTTTTCTCAGATTTGTCGATAATCTCCATGTGGACCGTTACTGGGTTTTATATCATGTCCCTGTATGTGACATGGGGTATTTTTCTATCATTGTCTGGGGTGGGACTTCCACTTTTCTAGATGGATATTTGGGTTCCAATATTCAGATGTGAAAATTTAATGACTTCATGGACTGTTTTACTTCATATAATATATTCAAAACAGTGTTTTTCCTCTTTTAAAGTTTCATTTTTTTTTTTAAATTGAACCCGCCATCGGTATACCGACGCCTTGTAAGCGTCAGAATTGCAACAACTCTGAAACTTTGGAAGAGAGACAGTATAAAAACGTCGGGCGAGTGACGTTCAAAACGTCGGACCACATTTCGTCGGAATTGCGACAGCTTACAAACGTCGAAAGAGCGACGTTCAAAACGTCGGACCACATTTCGTCGGAATTGCGATAGCTTACAAACGTCGGAAGAACGACGTCGAAAAAGTCGGACCACATTGCGTTGGAATTGCGACCATTTACAAATGTCGGAAGAGCGACGTTCAAAACGTCGGACCACATTTCGTCGGAGGTGCGACAGTTTACAAACGTCGGAAGCATGATGTTTCGTGAGACGTCGGAAGAGCGACGCTTGTTCGGAAGCGACGGAAGAAGTGTCGAGAGTGCGACACTTTTTAAGTGCGTCGGAACTGTGACGGCATGACAAACCACGTTTTTTCCGCCCTCGAACTGTCGCTCTTGCGACGACTATGTGTCGGAATAGCGATGAATTGGCCGTCGAAATTTCCGCCAAATTTTCTAGTGCTTGCTCACTAAACCTCAAAATACTCTTCACATAGAATAACTCAACCAATACACATCTCACAGAATCTAGAAATGATTCTTTCATATTTACAAATGAATTCACTTACAAAACTTCTAGTTCTCAGCCATACTTTCAATTTCAATTGGCCTTCTACCCCACTACTCTGCCTCTCTAGATCTATAGGTCTGCTATAAAGTGGTCTTTTATGCTTTCTTACTGCTGCCTCTCTGCTACTTTGCTTCTCTCTTTGCTGCCTCTTCTACCTCTCTGCTTCTTTACTGCCTCTACTACTTCTTTGTTGTCTGTGCCTCTCTGCTACTTTGCTTCTCTCTTTTCCATATCCTTTGCCATCGATGACAACATTTCCAACAGTCTCCCCCTTTGGCATTGATGGCAATACACTTCCTCTGCTCCTTGTTTTTCTTGCTTTTCCTCCCCCTTTGACATCAATGGCAAAGGGTTGCACATCTCCCAGTGTGGATTTTGTTTTTTCATTTCCTCTCTCTGAGTTGTGTTCAGGCCTTGTTCTTGTTACTTTGTACCATGCTGCTCTAGACTGGTGTACAAGAGTTGTTGAGAGTGTTATTGCCTAAATCTACCTCAGGCTGAGAAAGGCAGAGTCTAGGGTAACATCAAACCACGCTTAATCTAGTAGCTAGCCCTACTAGATCGGGAGAGGGCTCTCTCCGGGTCAATCTCAGCAAAAATAATCAATGGGGCTTGAGATGACTTGAAATAAAAGCTAATTTTAGGCTAGGTATATATGTAAAAGGGTTTGATTTGATTTTAGGGATTTTTGTTGGAATCAAAGGGAAAGGCAAATTTTGGGTCCGGGAAATGATCAGTTTTGTAGAGGGCTGAATGGGGCAAGAAAGACAATTGTTTTGATGCTTCAAATTGAATGAAATGGATAGCTAAGACCATTGAGGAGTTGAAGAGGGCAAGAGGTTTCAAGAATCCTCTTCAGAAAGTTGAAAACATGGAAAATTAAACAAAACTTCAAGGCAGAGCACTGCAAATATAATGAATTCCACCTTTAATACTTGTTTGTTTAACTTAAGAAGAAAGGAGAAGGGAAAATGATACACATGAAGCTTCAATAAACTTACAATCACAAAGAGAAACACACCATAAAAATATAGAGCCACATGGATCCCAAAGAGTGCTGCAAACCCTGGTCTATTCCTTTGCCAAAATTGCAGAGATGAAATGTACAATGAAGTGCCAAGCAATCCCAAGTGTCCAACCCTGAAAATAACTCAGAAAATACAAGATATAGACAATCCTAACTCATTCCCATGCCTCTAGGGGTCGAGCTCACTAGTTTAGGAGATTTTTCAACAAGATCTAAATTGAGAACTAGAAAATAGGCAGTGGAACAACTTGCCTCTATAAGATAGGAAACTTATTCATTCAGTTACAATTCACTTTTTGGTGAATGAATCTACTTACATGAGTAAAAATGTGCCAAAATTACATCAAAGCCATGAAATTACATCAAGTTACATCAATATTTTCACATTTTGAGATGAAAAATTCAAACTAGCCAAAACTAGGCGAAAAACTGAGTTACTGAGTGAAAACTAGGCCAAAATTCCCAATGCGCCGCGCCTGAAATCTCTATGCGTCATGCCACTTTGTAGCTGATTTTGAGGGCCTTCCCGAAGTCCAAATTGAGTGCTGGATAGCTAGTTGGAAAGATCTGCATGTCTACTTTCCAACCCAAGTGGAATGGATGAATTTGGTTTCCATTTTCTCCTCAAAAAATCAAATCTCTCAACACTGCTTCCTGTGTGTCCAAAAAGTGGCAGAAAGGCCATTTTTAAGGTGTTTTTGACCCTTCAGGCAACCCAAAACTTGTCAAAATCCTTAGGTAATGGGTATTCATGCATAAATTTTGATGAAAAATCTAAAAATAAAAAGTTTTCTTTAAGAGGAGCTTCCAGTTATAAGCGCGCGCCAATTGGCGCGACGCATCGAGCAGGAAAATCTGTGTAAAGGCCAAAAAATTCAACATTGACAAAAAGTTTCCCAAATTTCTTGAAATTTGGGCTGAATGTCCACCATCAAGCACTATGCTGAGCCAAAGAAGATTCGGCCAAAATTTGGAGACTATCATGCCTTTTGCGACGCTTTAGTACCCTCCTTAGCTTTGCCTTCAGGATCTTGATTCTCGCCTTGCAAACATGATTCCTCGCCCAATAATGATTCTTCATGTGCTTGAGCATGTTATTTTCCTTTTTGGACTTCTCCAACAGATTCTCAAGATGAATATTGACCCTCTCAAGCCAATTCTCTCTATTAGCCTCAATCTCCCGCTCAATGGATGTCATCTCGGTTTGGCTTCTTTGGGCAGCTTGCCGGTTCTCACGGATGTTTTGCAACTCCATGATTGTTTGTTCATCTTCCAACTGTTTTTTTCACTGCTACAGGTAGTTTATGATCCATTGGGCTCTTTTCAACTTGACGGTCAATGTGTCTATCTCCGCCTTCTGCTCCTGAATAGTCTCTCTCAACTTTGAGCTTGGAGAGCTCAAATCCTCATCAATCAGTATAAAACCTGTGTCTTGACCTCTTGAAGGGCCCTCATCTTGCATAGTCCTCTTACCTCTATCCTATACCTGTACTTGTGCTGCTAATGACGGAAATGAGACCCCTTCCACCCCAGGTGGAGATAGTACTCGCCGGGCTACTGCAAATAATCCTCTAGCGCCTCTCTGATAAGTGACATATGTCGGCACAGTAGTCTCTGTCTCCTGACCTCCATGCTGATATGAAGGTTCACCTGCATCATGAACAACCTCTGGAGGAACCTGAGGAGCTGTGAAGTAGTCATTGGAAATGAAATCTTCCCATGAAATACCCTGCAAGCCAAGCTGATGTACAACCATGATCTTAATGAGTGCATAGTGATAAATACTGTTGTACTGCTGCTCAGGAGTTTTCCTATGCACAAGAGTGGTCATTCTATCGATGTTTCGACACATGAAATAAGGGATGTTCATCATCCTCACTCTGGTGAAATGCATCAATAACCTGATATGATAGGCATAGAGTCGTGAAAACTGACCCTCACAACTGAAATATCTTATAATGAGTTTCATCATAGGTGCATAGGAATCCTTTAGGAACCGGAATAGGAACACTCTGCTGAGTTGTCTCACAAATCTAGGCTTGATATATGGTTCATAATGCACTCTGTCCACCTGCTGTCTTTTCTTCCACTGTTCTCCCACATTTGGTATTCTGGTTGCTTGAGAGATTGTTTCTGGTGTCAAAGTGAAAGTTACACCGGCAAGAGTTACCTGACCATCATGTAAATGCAGTACAAACAAACGAGCCAACTCCTGATGATAATGGATCCTATCAATCATTTCACAAAACTGATAGCATGACTGCTCTCGAAAACATGCCATGGCAAGTGGGCAAGCCTGCAATTCAACCAATGAGGTGGGCTCTTCTCTCACATGTATACCACTTTTATGAGGCCTTCTCGGTGCATGTAGCTCAGTGGTGGAATCAATATCTCGGTCATATGATGTATCAGTGTCTATCTCCATGGTGTTCAAGGTTTATGCAAGGTATATGTTGGCTTGTATGAGATGAAAATGAGAATTTGGGTGTTTTGATGTTAGTGCCAAATGTATGGTGTTGGGTGTGGAGCCTGATTATCTTGTTTACTTTGTATCACAGCATTGGACCCCTGTACCTTAAAAGGGGTGGCAACGCCGCCCATAATTAATTGCTGCCATGGGGGGTCCAGGGGGGGCAGCAGCGCTTTTCGGAGCCCCCCCCCCCCTGGCGGGGGTTTCGGGGGCAGCGCCCCCGAAGCTAAAAACAGATGTAAAATTTCCTTGTAAAAGTATAGTAATTTCTAGTCAATCTGGGACGTTCATTAGGCAAAATATCTGACGATAGAAGTTATGTTTAGATTAGGGTTTTTTGCCCTAGAAGGCAACCCCTTGCTTTTATGAGGGCATTGTATTGCGGCTGTGTATTGTATGTGTATTCTCAGAGCGAGAAATAGAGAGGGAGACTGTGAGAGAGAACAGAGGATATTATAGCGGATCTGTTGTAGGTTTTGTCTCTTCAATTTTTGCCGGATAATAGAAAATAAGGACTGGTTGTTCGGGGTGGACGTAGCCCAAACTGGGTGAACCACGTATATCTGTGTCTCTCTGGTTTTATGTGTTTTGTGTGCTTGTATTTTCTACATATTTTATGTGTTGCATTGCTCCTTAATATATAATTTTCTAACAACTGGTATCAAAGCCGAAGGTATATTTGGCTGATAAACTCACAGGAAATAAGGGTTCCTGGTTCGAGTGGGAGCAATGGCGGAAGATGGTAAGTTTAGGGTCGAGAAATTTAACGGCCAAAACTTCTCTCTGTGGAAGATGCATATGGAAGATTATCTGTATCAGAAAGATCTATACCTACCATTGAGCAGAAAAACAAAGAAGCCGGCGGCCATGACAGACGCGGAATGGAACATTCTCGATAGAAAGGTACTCGGAACAATACAGTTGTGTCTTGCGGCGTAATTCGCCTTCAATATTTCAAAGGAAACAACAACAGAGGGTTTGATGCAGACGTTGGCGAAACTATATGAAAAACCCTCAGCCTCAAACAAGGTATTTCTTATGAAACGACTATTTAATATGAAGATCTCGGAAGGTGGATCTGTTGCAGACCATTTAAATGAACTTAATACAGTTACTAGTTAGTTAAGTTCTGTAGGGGTAAACTTTGATGATGAAGTTAGAGCTCTATTATTATTGTGCTCATTACCAGAAAGATGGAATGGTTTAGTTATGGCCATTAGTAACTCTGTCTCTGGATCTAGTACTTTAAAGTTTGATGACGTTGTTGGTGCTATCCTTAGCGAGGAAATGCGACGGAAAAGCTTCGGTGAGACATCGGGTAATGCTTTGAGTGCAAATTCTAGGGGGGAAGAAGAATGGAAAGAGGAAAGAGCTTGGGATATCGCAGTAAATCAAGGAAAGGAAGATCCAAGTCCAGATCAGGAATAGTGTGCTAGAATTGCAGAAAGAAAGGACACCTAAAGAAATACTGTAGATCTTGGAAGGGAAAAGAAGGAGACACACAACAAGAAAACAATCATGAAGAAAATGTGACAGGTGATGTGTTACAAGATGCTTTGATTCTTTCTTTCGAAAATGTTACTGATTCTTGGGTTGTAGATTCAGGGGCTTCATTCCATGCCACACCCGATAAGAAATATTTTCATGACTATGTTCAAGGAGATTTTGGACAAGTTCGTTTGGGTGATGATAAACCCTGTAAAATTGTTGGAATGGGTAAAGTTCTTGTAAAACAAAAGAATGGAAACCAATGGCTACTAAAGGAGGTAAGGCATGTTCCAGATCTGAAGAAAAATCTGATTTCAACAGGGCAGTTAGGCAGTGAAGGTTGTGTGACAACTTTCACAGATAAAACCTGGAAGGTCACCAAAGGAGCCCTGGTAATAGAAAAAGGCGAAAAGGTTGGTACATTGTATTTATGCAATGGTATTTCTAACTCTGTTAATGCTTTAACTTCCAAAGGAGCAGATGCAACATTATGGCATCATAGGCTCGAACACATGAGTGAGAAGGGAATGAAGATTCTTCACTCAAGAAATTTGTTGCCAGGTTTGAAGAATGTTGATTTGGATTTCTGTGAAAATTGCATTTATGGAAAACAAAAGAGAGTCAGATTTCTCATAGTTGGGAAAGAAAAGAAGAGCGAAAAATTGGAGCTTGTGCATACAGATGTATGGGGACCTGCTCAGGTATCATCTCTCGGTGGCTCTCGTTATTATGTTACTTTTATTGATAATGCAACTAGAAAAACATGGATTTATTGTATTCAGAATAAATCTGATGTATTTGATACTTTCAAGAAATGGAAAGCTTTGGTTGAGATTGAGACAGGAAAGAAGTTGAAGTGTCTCAGATCAGATAATGGAGGTGAATATTGCAGCAAAGAGTTTGATAGGTATTGTTCAGAGCATGGAATTCATAGTGAGAGGATAGTTCCAAGAACACCACAAGAAAATGGTGTGTCAGAAAGGATGAACAGAACAATCATGGAGCGTGCAAGGTACATGAGATTGCATGCAGGATTTCCTTTACAATTTTGGGCGGATGTTGTAGATACTGCTGTTTATCTAATAAACAGAGGGCCTTCAAGTTTCTTGGATGGTGGTATTCCAGAGGAAGCATGGACAGGTAAAAAGGTAAACTACTCCATTTTAAAGCCTTTTGGTTGTGAGGCCTTTGTCCATATTAATAAAGAAAACAGAACAAAGCTTGAGGCAAAATCAAAGAAATGTACCTTTATTGGATATGGTGCTAACGATTTTGGTTATCGCTTATATGATTATGAAAATCACAAAATCATTAGGAGCAGAGATGTAATATTAAATGAAAAGTTCTTGTATAAGAATCAGCTACAGGAAAAGAAACAGGAAAAAGAAAGCAAGGAATACACGGTTCTTGATGAGATAACTGAAAAAGTAAAGGTGCCTGAAAATAATAATAATCAACAACCATGTGTAGCAAAGCACCAAATAACAACAAGAATAGCACCTCAAACTTGTCAGCACCTCAAACACCTGAAAGTGGTGTTAGAAGATCTATCAGGATAAGTAGACCCCCTGAACGATACTCTCCTTCATTATATTATTTATTGCTGACTGATTCTGGTGAACCTGAATGTTATGAAGAAGCAATGCAGGTTGAAAGTAGGAAGAAGTGGGAACTAGCCATGGAAGAAGAGATGGACTCCTTAATACATAACTAGACTTGGGACTTAGTCAAGTTTCCTACAGGTAAAACAACATTGCAGAATAAATGGGTTTATAGGCTGAAGGAAGAAGATGGAGGAAAACATAGGTACAAAGCTAGACTTGTGGTGAAGGGGTTTGCACGAAGAAGGTATTGATTTTGGCAGAAATATTTTCTCCTTTGTTGTTAAAATGAATTCAATCAGAACTATTTTAAGTCTTGTAGCGACGGAAGATTTACATCTTGAACGAGTTAGATGTAAATACGGACATTTCTCCATGGAGATTTGGAGGAAGAATATACAGATGCAACAACCGAGAAGGATTTGAGGTAAAAGGGAAAGAAAAATTGGTGTGCATGTTAAAGAGCTTGTATGGCTTAAAACAGGCTCCAAGGCAGTGGCATCTAAAATTTGACAGGTTTATGTCTGAACAAGGTTATACTAGATGTCACTCTGATCATTGTGTTTATCTAAAAAAGAAAAATGATGGGAGGTATATTATATTTTTATTGTATGTAGATGACATGCTTGTTGCAGGTTCTAACCTACATGAAATAAATGTTCTCAAAATAAAATTGGAAAATTCGTTTGTGATGAAGGATTTGGGATCTGCAAAACATATCCTTGGTATGAGAATAACTAGAGATCGGAAAATTCACAAATTAACATTGTCCTAGAATGAGTACATACAAAATGTGTTGAAAATATTTAATATGCAAAATGAAAAAACAGTTAGTACACCTTTTGCTAGCCATTTCAAACTTATTAAGGAGATGTGCCCCAATACCCAAGAAGGAATGTATTATATGTCTAAAGTTCCATATACATCAGCGGTTGGAAGCTTAATGTATGCAATGGTTTGCACAAGGCCTGATATTGCACATTAAATGGGAGTTGTAAGAAGGTACATGAAAAAACTAGGAAAAGAACATTGGATTGTAGTGAAATGGATTCTCATATATTTGAGAGGTACCACAAATCAAGCATTATGCTTTGGTGGTTCAAACATTGCTCTACGGGGATATGTTGATACAGGGATATATGGGGTAGCCAGAGATAACGGAGGATCACTACGAGATATGCTGTTCTTGTGGGTGGAGCATTTGTCCAGGTTGGAGTTTCCGTCAAAGTGTTGTTGCACTTTCAACAATAGAAGTAGAGTATGTTGCTGCTACAGATGCTAGTAAAGAAATGATTTGGTTACAAAGGTTTATGGATGAAGTGGGTAAGAAGCATGATATGGGCACGTTATACAGTGATAGCCAAAGTTCCATTCATCTTGCAAAGAAATCAGCATTTCATTCGAGGACTAAACACATACAGCTCAAGTACCATTTCATACGGTTAGTATTGGAAGATGGACGGTTGAAGCTGGAAAAGATACACACTAGCTAGAATCCTGCAGATATGCTAACAAAAGTTGTAACCAGGGAGAAAATGAAAATATGCTTGGTTTCAATTGGTCTTCAAGGATGAAGATGAATATGAGAAACATCCAGGTCCAAAGAGGAGTCATTGTCCAGCAAATGAAGCAGCGGTGGAGTTGCTACAATCAGTCTCCAAGTGGGATATTGTTGGGTGTGGAGCCTGATTATCTTGTTTACTTTGTATCACAGCATTGGACCCCTATACCTTAAAAGGGGTGGCAACGCCGCCCGTAATTAATTGTTGCCGTGGGGGGTCCAGGGGGGGGTGGCAGCGCTTTTCGGAGGCCCCCCCTGGCGGGGGTTTCGGGGGCAGTGCCCTCGAAGCTAAAAACAGATGTAAAATTGCCTTGTAAAAGTATAGTGATTTCTAGTCAATCTAGGCCATTCATTAGGCAAATGATATGATGGTAGAAGTTATGTTTAGATTAGGGTTTTTTGCCCTAGAAGGAAACCCCTCGCTTTTATGAGGGCATTGTATTGCGGCTATGTATTGTATGTGTATTCTCGGAGCGAAAAAAAGAGAGGGAGACTGTGAGAGAGAACAGAGGATATTATAGCGGATATGATGTAGGTTTTGTCTCTTCAATTTTTGCTGGATAATAGAAAAGAAGGACTGGCTGTTCGGGGTGGACGTAGCCCAAACTAGGTGAACCACGTATATCTGTGTCTCTCTGGTTTTATGTGTTTTGTGTGCTTGTATTTTCCGCATATTTTATGTGTTTCATTTCTCCTTAATATATAATTTTATAACATATGGTAGTAGGGGATGGACTATAGTGAAATAGGGGAGTAGGAACAATGAAGTTTTTTCAAGTGGAATTTTCCTTTTGAAAACTTGTGATTTGAAAAATTTAGGGACAAGGGACAACCACTTGATTTTTTTGGGATAAACTTGGGATTTAGGGAAATTTTGCAAATGGGATAGGGATAATGGGAATGATATGGATATGAGTGGCTTTAGGGATGTAGGGAGATAGGGGAATGGAATGTAGTAATGAGATAACAGTGAGGGGAAGAAAAAACAAGGTGGGGAATTGAGTATTTGGCACAAAATTATCTTCTAAAATACCAACTTCAAAACCCTAAGGGAGAAATTCTCAACAAGATGATAGGGTTTGAGTCTTGGCATTCAAACTCTCATATTCAACATCAAAAATTTGTAAATGGAAATTACAAGGTCACATGAACTTACTTGGACAAAATAGACCGAGTCGATTTTGAGTTTTTTGAAGCAATGGGAAAAATTTGTGTTTCGGCCCAATGCGCCGCGCAACTAACCCAGTGCGCCGCGCCTCTCCAATGTGCCGCGCCGGTTCAAATTTACACACAGTCGACTTTCCCGATGCGCCGCGCACCACTGATGCGTCGTGACACCTACCGAGTGTGTCACGCTCAGCAAATTACACACAGTCTGCCCTCCAAACACTTACTTTGATCCTCCACGATTTGACTTGGCTCAATGCTATCTCTTGGCATGCAAATGGAGTGTTGGATCATGAAAATATATTATATGCACAAAATTTTAATTTTTGCTTTTTGAAAACTCACTTTGTAATGTTTGAACACTTTGACACTTTTTCGAAAGAACTCTGTTTTTCTTGTTTTTTACTTTTGGACTGAATGATGAGCTTGTTTCCTATTTTGCAGGGATGGATGGCATGGAGTTTTGGAAAAGGCGACCAGGGTTGCGAATGGAGAATTATTACAACTGAAGAATTTGAAAATTACATTGCATTTGTTACAAAAGGATAAAATAGACAATTTTTCTGCAGACTATAAAACCAAAAATGACTGCGAATGATTTTAATGAATAGACACAGACCAGCAGGTACAAGACATGAGGGATATGAGTGACAAGACCCTTCTGTCAGATGATCCATGCTCCTAATGGAATGCAGCTGACTAAAATGAATGATACACCTAAAATGAAATGCAACAAGAGAAATTTGATCTCTGACGAAGGGATGAAGATATCGACTCTGACATTGGCTCCAATGGGGATGGTAGCTCCTTGGAGGTGCCAAGAACTACAGATTTCTGGGAGAGTAGGCAATGCCTTCGTCCATTGGGCTATGGAATCAATAACTTCGACAAATCAACACAAGACTCTTGACTCATTTTATTGACTGAAAATTGACTCAAACCGACTCAATTTTATTGACTAAAGGACCTAACTCGACAAACTCAAACTAAAGCTGAAATCAATCTTCAGAGTTATAGCCTTCACCTCGGGCCCCAAACTGAAGAAAATATTACAACACACACTTGCAATGAAACTGAAATAAACTGGTATGTACAGTGAGGATGTAAAACATCATAAAACATTTCAGAAATGATACCGCTTGAGCAGCCAACCATTGACTGGCCCTCCTAGACAATATTCCTCGTTCATCTCTTTCAGAAGAAAAGCATTCTGACCCCAATATGCAGAAATTTTAAAGGGTCCTTTCCAGAGATTTTCGAACTTACCATGCTTACCTTTTTCCTCGTTTCTTGAATCCCATTTCAGAACCACTTCTTCCAATTGAAATTTGTCCGTTTTTGCTTTTCTGACATATATTTTCTTAATTCTCTCTTTCAGCTTGAACGTGTTTTGGAAAAATTCTTCTCTAATCTGCTGCAAATGGATCATTTGATTTATTCTCCTTTGCATATGATCGTCTTCACTGCCAGCTTCCTGCAGAAGTTTGACCACTGGAACTGCGAGAGAGGTAGGAAATACCGTGTCAACTCCATATACTAGCTCAAAGGGGGACATACCAATGGATTTTTTCTGACTCACTTGGTCTGCCCAAAGTGCATTGACCAACTTCTTATGCCAACTTTTCTTGTTAATTTCCAACAGCTTTTTAATAATGTTGACTAAAGATTTGTTCAAAGACTCGGCTAGTCCGTTGCCTTGTGGATGATAAGCGGTTGAGTGTCCCAAAGTGATGTGATACTTGTTACAAAACTCAACCATCCTTTTTTATTTGAAAGCTGTTGCATTATCAGTAATTAATTTATTCGGGCAACCAAAGTGGGACAAAATATTATTCTCAAGGAATGAAATTATTACTGAATCCGTAGCTTGCCTGGTGGGAATTGCTTCAATCCATTTCGTGAAATAATATGTCGCTGTGAGGATCCATTTATGTTGAGCTGAAGAAGCAGGATGGATCTCGCCAATGAAATCCAAACCCCATTGCTGAAAAGGAGCACTTACTTCAATGGGCTTAAGCGGAAAAGGCTGCAATTTCTTCCTCCCTTCAAAAATCTGACATTCATGATAGCCTTTAACATTCTTATATACGTCAGCAAAAAGAGTCGGCCAATAATATCCCGCTCTCAAAATTTTGTTTGCCATTGTTTTCTAGAAAAGGTGACCTCCGCAATCTCCCTTATGAAAATCTTCCATAACCTACTTTTCTTCTTCTTCCACCAAACAATTTAGCAAAACACCACCGGGATCTTTCCAATAAAGTGCATTGTTCAAAATACAAAACTTAGCAGCCTTCAATTTCATAGTTCTACTTTTGTTTTTAGCCATGCCTGGTGGTGGTGACAAGTTTTGGAGCACATATACAATATCTAAATACCAAGGAGAATGAACAAAGATTTCTGATACCTGAATTAGAGAACTTTCTTGGTTTTCCTCGGACATAACAGCAATGAGATTAATGTCCAAGGCATGCAAATTTGACTCAGCCATTAGCTTAGCCAGACCTTGTCCTTTGATAAGCTTTGTAGGCTTTATCTTCACATCATACTCCAACAAGGCCGCAATCCATTTGCCTCGTCTCCCCTCCGGATCTGTTTGCACTAAAACATCCTTAACAACAGCATTAGGAACATAAGCAATAATGTGAGAATGCAAAATATATACTCAGAAATATTTCAACGCTTTCACTAAAGTAAGAGCTTGCTTTTCAATAATGTTATACTTTAAGGCTGCATCTCTTATGGTTCAGCTGAAAAAATCAATTGGTTTTTCATGCTGATCTCTTTTCTACATCAATACTGCTGCCATAGTATGCTCCGAACCAAATGAAAACAAAATAAAATCCTGAGTATAGTCCGGGCTGATCAAAACCGGAGCTGAAGAAAGAGCCAATTTCACTAAATTGAAAGACTTTACAGCCTCCTCAGTCCACTTCACTATGCTATCTTTTTTAAGCATGTTTGTAATCTCCCTTAGATGTTCTGCAAGATTAGCCACAAAGCGGCACAAAAATTCATCTTACCATTGAATGATTGGATCTCCTTTTTGTTTCGGGGAAGATCAATTTGATGAATAGCTTCTACTCGATCTGGATCAATATGGATGCCATATTTTGAGATAATATGACCAATAAGCTTGCTCTCATCCATGGAAAACAAACTTTTCTTCGGATTGAGTGACACACCATACTTTCTACACTGCTGAAAAACAACCTTCAAATGGTAAAGGTGCTCTTCGTTAGAATTAGAAAAGACTATCAAATCATCAATATATACAACTATAAAAACATCCTTCTCATTTGCAAATGCCATATCCATTGCTCGCTGAAAGGTCGCACCAGCATTCTTCAAACCGAAAGGCATTTTAGCATAATGGAAGGTTCCCCACGGAGTGGTGAACACTATTTTGTATCTATCATCCTCATGGACCAGAATTTGGTTATAACCAGAATAACCATCGAGTAGTGACATACGAGATGCTCCAACTACTCGCTGAAGTATGCGATCCATTTTGGGAAACGGATAATTATCTTTCAAAGAAACCTTATTCAGATTCCTAAAATCAATGCACAAACGAATCTCACCTGTCTTCTTGCATACGGGCACCAAATTAGAAATCCAATATGAAAATCTTATAGGAAAAATGATACCAGCATTGTACAATCTATTCACTTCCTTCTCAATTGAGGGCAGCAATTTTGGATTTATTCTTCTCAACTTCTGCCTGAAGGGTTTTTGATTTGGCTTGATAGGAATGGTGTGTTGAATTATGTTTGTATTGTATGTCTTCAAATCTGAATAGTCCCAAGCAAATACATCAGCAAAAGATGACAACAAACTGATATACTTTGATTTTACCTCTGGTGGCAATGCTTTGGACAATTTCACCATCTTTGGATTCTCAGCCGATCCAATGTTCACATCTTCAACTCCCTTTTCGGTTGGCCGCAAGGTTGGTTTTCGGGCCACGTCATCTTGATCGAAAAGATACTCTAAAGGTATTAGACCTTTAGGAATGACATTATCATTCAGCTGCAATACTTCCATCTTATTTATTTGCACATCAGCCTCACCATCATCATGCTCCACATCAAAAGAAGTGTCTTTGAATTTGCCTTCATTTTGCAGAAATTCATCAATCTCTCCGTCATCTTGAAATACTTGCCAATACCTTTGATTGTCCGGGATAGTCGGATGATGCTTCACATGAATTTCAAATTTGTTACTTGAGTTCATCATAATTTTCAAATTACTTGCTATCTTTGCAAGTGCATCTGCAATACCATTCTGAATACGAGGGACACAAGTCAAGGTATAGTCTGAAAACAATTTCAAGATATCAAGAACTGTGTTTCGATAAGCCCGCATTCGAGGATGCTTAGCTTGGTATTCACCTTTCACTTGCTTGATAACCAATTCAGAGTCGCCATACACTGCAATCCTCTTAGCATTTAACTTTCTAAGAATTTTCAGACCAGCAATTAAAGCTTCGTATTCAGCCTCATTATTTGAACAATCAAAAGCCAATTTATAAGAATAGACCCTTACATTACTCGGTACCTTGTTTGGGGCGGAAAAAGGGCTGCGTACCCAAATGCCAATTCCAGAACCATCACTTCCTACTGCACCATCAAAATCCATGGTCCATAAACCATCTTCATCCTCTTCCAAGTGCTGAAATTCTGTTTGCTCTGTTATTTCTGCTTGCTATCCATCAAATTTTTGTTGTTGTCGGAAGGCTGATTTCTCAGCGGAACTTTCAAGTTTTTGTCTTTCTTTCTTCAAAACCTCTCTGAAGTTCTCAGTGATTTCCGGAATGTCTTCTACTTCAAATAATTGGCTATTTACATCATTGAAACTATCTGAATACAAAAAAAATGATTCTAAATCTGTATGTACATAGTTGATTGGATGATTTACCGGTTTCTCCTTGCTGGTGATCATATACTTCATCTTTTGCTCCCGATATAATTTTCTCATTTGACCAAACACATGAATGGTAGCATAGGAGAAATAAAGCTGCAATTTTCCCTTTATTTTTGCTCCCCAAGATCTGGAAAGAAGCATGCCAAATATAGGAGGGATGTCCACCACAACCACATCCATCAAAACATTTTTAGTAGGAATCTGATCCAAGCTGACCACCAATTATTTGATAAGCCCAATGCATCTTACTCTACTGGAATCAAAAGAGTAAATATCATGGTACTTTCTAGTGATGTCCAATCCCAATTTCTCCATGATTTCCCTTGGCATGAGATTATGAGAGGCTCCGGAATCAAACATAGCATTGTGTAACACAAAATCATGCAATCTAAGGCTGATAGAAAAAGGAGGCACATCACTATCTGGAGACTCACCATCCAATGCTGGACCAAAAATCAACTCAGGTTGATCATCTTCGACATTCACCATATCATAAAATGGATCTAAATTCAAAATTTTAGACACCTGACCTTTATAACTGCTATTCTTCATCAACTCGGTCAAAGGAATGGATACTTTTAACTTAGCAATTTCATTTTCTAAGTTAAAAACTGAAATTTTCTCTACCTCTTTAGCTGGAACATCCTTCTTTTCAGTTTTCTCCTTTGATACAATTGGTTGATTGGATCTTTCATTTTCTGATGGGGATTTGATAGTAGTGGGATCAGCTATCTCTTTTCCCTTCTTCTGCGCCACGGGTGAATCATTCTTTGGTGCTAAAACTTCCTTTCTCTTTTGAATTGGATTAATAGGGACATCTTTGTTTCTGAGTGAATATTGTCGCTGCTGGGCTGTCAAGGCATTCATGTATCCCCTCTGGTACTCATTAGACTCTTCTTCAAGAGCTGTGTCATTTTCCAAGATGAAATCCTCGTCTTTTTGTACAGCTGAGTTTTCTGCATACTCCTCATCTTCAGTTATGTAAATTGGCATATCATCAGGTGTAAAGAAATGATTCTCTTCCCCTATTACATTCTCTTCATCTTCTGATTCTGGACCAACAAAATTATGCTGTAAAGGTGTCTTCACTTGCTGATGTACTGTCGGCTCTTGTGCTCGCTGCTCTCTTTGCTTGATTCTGAATTGTGGTTGCTGCTGGCCACGAAAGTTAGGATTTCTGATCTGCGGTTCAGGCTTATCAAGTGTTAATCTTTCAAACATCTTTTCCATCTTCCGAAGCACTTGATCTGACGTGGAAACCTCTTCCTTTATTGCAACTTTCTTTTCAGCTCTCATTCTAGCTCTCCTGGCATTCAAATTAGCTTCAACATTGACTGCAATTTTCTGCATATCTTCTAATGTAGCCAGAATTATTTCTCTCAATTGATAGGACATATCAGGATCGAAACCATCCGGAAACTTAATCAAAAATGAACCCCTAGGTGGCTTTATATTAGCAGGAATTGCATTGTAAACAATATTGAATCTAATAAAATAATCTTGGACAGACTCACCAACATTCCTCTTGATATTGTCATATTCGGAAAGGATTGAAAGAGGATCTTTCTACGCTTCCCATCGATCCAAGAATTGTCTCTGAAGATTAGCCAATGTAGCAATACTTCTAGGCAACAAAGATCTGAACCACTTTTGCACTTCTCCTCCAAAGGTTTGAACAAACAATCTCATTGTCACATTTTCTGCATCAATCTCATGAAGGTCAAAGAAATCTGCCATTCTATCCCCATGTTGCTGAGAAGTGACACTTTGAGGAGTTCCATCGAACAATGGAATTTTTCTTTGATAATCTGCGGGCATGTCATCTAAGTTTTGAGGCAACACGAGAGGTGCAAATCGGGCAGCCATTGCTCTGGGTGGATTTACAATCGGATTTGGGGATATAGGAGGAGTCGGAGTAGTAGATGTATGAGGTGTATGTGGTGTGGATGGAGAAGCTACTTCAAATTGTTGATCAAAAATAGATGGCTGCACGGGAATGGTAGGAAAGAAAGGAAGCTCGGTATGAACTTGTAAACCAGATGTAGTCACGGATGGCCCAAGAGTTGCAGATGCAGACTCTATGAACTCAGGAATATTTGTTGCCACAATGGAATTTTGAATATTCAAAATGTAATTGTCAATGGATCTATTAGCCTGTTCAATTTCAAGATATTTGATAAACTCTGGATTTATGACAGTAGAACCAATAGCACTTTCAGACTTCGTCTCAAACAACGACAACTCAAATTGTTCGTCAAACTCAAGATCTTCAAGATACTCAAAAACAGCGGGACATGAATGAGATTTAAACAGAGGAATCACAGGACTTTCTCGACGAAGGATTCTCGAAATAATATTTGGATTTTCATACACAGGAGGGGGATCGGGATTCGGATTTTCTCTGGTATGTCGTCTCGAAGCTAGAGTGTTGAATTATTTTCGAAAATCAAAGGGAAAAAACCAACTTGTTTAGCCTATCAAATTCTAAACTCATCATCCAAAGTCTAGAATGATTAGATGTACCGGGGGGAAATTTACAAATTATATGTTACGTTTACAAACTAGACCGGAGATTGACTGAAGCAGCATTTATCTACTTTTTCTAATGCAAAGCAAGAGCATTTCGAAGGCTACCTGGCATAACTTTAGGCTCCGTCTGTAGATTATAAAACAAATAACACTAACAAGCACACCATTTTGTTCCCCAGTATGGTCGCCACTATTTACAAATGAATTCACTTACAGAACTTCTAGTTCTCGGCCAGATTTTCAATTAATTGGCCTTATACCCCACTACTCTGCCTCTCTAGATCTAAAGGTCTGCTATCAAGTGGCCTTTTATGCTTTCTTACTGCTGCCTCTCTATTAATTTTCTTCTCTCTTTGCTGCCTCTTCTACCTCTCTGCTTCTTTACTGCCTCTACTACTTCTTTGCTTCATGTGCCTCTCTGCTGCTTTGCTTCTCTCTTTTCCATATCCTTTGCCATCAATGACAACATTTCCAACAGTCTCCCCCTTTGGCATTGATGGCAATACACTTCCTCTACTCCTTGTTTTGCTTTCTTTTCCTCCCCCTTTGAAATCAATGGCAAAGGGTTGCACATCTCCCAATGTGGATTCTGTCTTTGCATTTCCTCTCTCTGAGTTGTGTTCAGACCTTCTTCTTGTTACTTTGTACCATGCTGCTCGAGACTGGTGTATAAGAGCTGTTGAGAGAACACTTTTGAGAATTATTTGAACTTGAATATACACAATAAGTAGATTCTTTCTTGGACCAAAAAAATAAAATACTGAGAATGCTTCAAATATACTTCTCTCTAGTATGATTTTCATTAGAAATATATATCTATTGAGGACGTTGTAGGCCCATAACCCTTGTAGTTGAAATATGTCTTCTTTTGCAATACTCATCTGCAATACCACACTTGTTCAATTATGATGATGATGCCAATATATCTTTTTATAGCTGAGGTTCACCTTTCCTGCCTATTGGTGGTGATATGAGCTAGGATGCTGACAAGGATATTACTTTTGAAGACTGAAAGGTTCTTGTTGCTGATGTGAACAATGAATCAAACCAGAGTTTACAACTTATTTTGAGATTAGGAAATATCTTTCAATATGAGAGGCCAAATGACTTTTACTTCTTGCACACTATACTTTCAAAATAAGCCCTTCAATGTATTGGTCAGTCTCACTTATCAATCATGCAATTTTCTTTATGACATAAGGAGGTATGTATGTCAATGTTCAATCTCTCTTTAAAGGTGAATTACCAGCAAATCCTTTGTGCTGAAGTAGGATTTAGATGAATTAAAAAACCTTTTGAGCTTCAAATGGTAATCACAACTAGTCCTTTATGCTTCAGATACTTTGACTGTTCTATCAGGATGATCTTCCACAAAAGCATATTCAAAATGTTTAATTGAAAACTCAGCAAGCAGACTTCACATAGTTTTATGACTAATCTTAAGGAAGAGGCCTTGAAGATATATAAGAACTGACTTCAGGAAGGCATGCAATTAAATATAGAAAAATATATTGCTTCAGTGCTCAATATAATGCTTCAAGTATAGATAAGATAATGAACCTTTTTCCCTTTCATTGACCCTGTTATGCTTTAAAATGCAGATAATGCTGGGATACTATTTTGATGTACTTTTTCCATAATCCTTTGATCTTGAGGACCTGTACCAGACCACTGCTCCACTGATAACACTTGAAATTCTACTAATAGGCATGCTGCTTGTACCAAATTCCCATTGATACTACCACACTTCAGCTCACACATGAACCCCGAGATAAGACCACCTTCATAATTTTATACTATTGAGCTTTCCACTGTTCACACCCACAGTAATCAATATACTCAATCTGATCTTGTCGTCATTAACTATTTTCTTATTCTATCATTATGTTCAAAGGAATTTCACTGCATTTTCCTTTCTAGGACTGCTCCAGAATAATTGCTACTTTAAAATCAATTCAATAGTTCTAATATAAAGATCTGTGGGAAGGCATCTTCAATTTCTTTTCTATGAATCTTCATGGGCTGATTACTCAAAGATTTATTACTTACTTAACTGCATTCCTCCAAGGGGAATTTTCATAGATGAAAGATGTAATGAAATTATGATAGGCACTTTTCTTACTCATCCTTCTTAATGTGATTCATTGTTAATTCTAGCAGTATGATGCACATTGTGATCATCACTTAATGTGTTGATGTCTTCTTAGCTTTTAGGTTTATGGTTGAAGTTCTCTCTACTATCATGGTTGCTTTCTGCCTTCTCTTCTTCCATCACTTCTTCAGCTATTGAATGCTTCATATCATATTCTTCCTCAATAGTTCTTTATTAGAGGGATATTCCTTGTAGAAATTTCTCATTTCCCACCCCGGTTTTCAGTTCACCTTATTACTCCAAAATAGTTAAATGCCCTTTCCCATATCCATACATTTAACAAGCTGGAAAATAAATTTTGCTGAAAACACAAATTCTGGAAAAATTACAGAATGCTGAAAATACAGAAATAAAAATCAGCAGATGCAAACAGCCATTCAACACATTTAAACACAGTGATTTTTGGTCAATGTGACCCTGGAAAAACCCCCCACAACTCTTGGGGAAAACTAGTTTGAGAGCTCCTACTTATTTCTGAAAAATGCTTTACAGTGAGGCAGAAATTACAGCAAAAATTTCAGCAACCAAACAACTGTACTTATCTCGATTTTCGTGCATTCACTCTGCCTTGGAAAACGTGTAGAACAGTAAAAACCAAAAACAGAAATTTTACAGCATTTATAACAGCATTAAATGTTGAACTGGATTTCTCGAAATATGTGCCCAGATGTACGGTCGTACCATTGTACGGACTTAACAGCAAACCCTTCTCCTCGATTTCCGTGCTCCTTTGCCTCGAAATCTATGCCGAAGCTATTGTTCTGCTGCTATACGGATTTCTAGAAATTCGTGCCACCAACCAGCAGTGTCTCTCCTCGATTTTCGTGCCCAGAATCAGCCCAGAAATAAATGCTGAAGCTGCTGTACGGTCTTCCTTGAAAACTGTGCCTCTCTCCCTCGAAAAATGTGCCCAACACTTGCTGTACGGATTTCTGTCTTGGAAACTGTGCCTCTTTGCTGCTGTACGGATTTTGCTGAAGTCTCTATCAGCTGCCCTCTTTCTCCTCTCTGCTCAGAAATCTCCCTTGCTCTCCTTCTCTTGCTCTCTCAATCTGCTCATGAAAGAATGAATGACATTTTCCTCCTTTTCCTCCTTTAACCTAACCCTAAGTGACTTTTGGGGAATCCCTAAATCCAATGGCTGAGATAGATTGAGATCTAGGGCTGAGATTAAATGCTCATTTAAATTTCACTTTCTATTTTTTAATTCACCCCATATTAATAAAGACCCACTTAGTCATTTATTTCCAAAGTCACTTTTTCCTTTCTAATTTTACATTGACTTTATTAAAGTCACTTTAAAATTAGATTTTAGTAACTTTATCACTTAAAGTCACTTTTAAATTATATTTGACTTTATAAAAATTATAAAGTCACTTTAGGAGAAAAATTAAATTCTTTTGGACACTTTTCCCTAGGCCAAAGATCAAAGCCTTAGGGAACCACCTGTCCTTCGGTACCAAATTTCAACATTCCTTTCCCTTCCTTTTCTCATAGTTGTTCTCATTTCATGGAGCTCTTCTTAGACTGCTTTTGTGGGGACTAGTTATGAACTTCTCTCCCCCTGAGATGTTGCTTCATATTTATCACTGGTTGGACATTAGCTTTGTTTCCTAGAGCAGCTCCCCCTGAGACTATGATGTTTTCATTATGTTATTGAGATAATAGGCTCCCCCTTTCTCTTTTCCTTCCATAATTTATTGGGGTTCATCATAATGTCTGCTCTTCCTTTTGATTCATAGTTTCGTTCCATCATCTGTCTGGAGTTCTTTAAAGTATATGGAAATTTATAGTCCTTTTCTTTGTCACCAAGTTTGAAGCATACATAACATCTTACTTTGCCAAGGTATGTTTGAGCTGATGTATAATATTTTATTCCCCTTTTTGAACACATTCTACAATCAAGTTTATGTCCAAAATTATTGCATGCATAGCAGTAGCCATGGAAATGATTTGTGTACCTGGTGAAACATGTGATATTTTTCATAGGAGGGAAGAACCTCCTTTGACATCTTCAAAATTTATTCACTTCATAATCAAGAGTGTATGAGCCTTTTTCAGTTGACTGTTTCATCCTTTCATTATCTTTCCTTTCATGTTGCTGCTTGTTTTTGTTTTTTTCTTCACAAATCCTGTTCTTGCTGGCTTCTGCTTCTGTAGGAATTTTCTAAGCTGATTCATTGTCCTTTACAACTTTTACAAAAATGACATTCTTTTTATCTTCAGCCTTGGACTTACTGGTTTCTCCTTCATATCCTATCCCAGCCTTTATGAGAGGTGACCTTTGGGCATTGAGAATTTGGTCCAACTGTCCAGATATTTTCATTAGAGATGTATTCATTAATAGTTCTCTTTGGGCTTTTTCTAAATTATTTCTTAGGCTCGCTATTTCTTCTTCCAATCTTTTACATTCCTGACTTTTCTCTCTCATTTGTTGCAGTAGAGTGTCTTCTACTTTCTTTGCTTCTTCAAGTTGTGTCTTCAGGCCAATAATTTCTTTCTTATCTTCATATTCTTTCTCGTCACATATTTGTACCAATGTCTTAAGGTCTTTGTTTTCATTCTTCAATCTTTCTATTTCAGTCAAAGCAGTGTCTAGTTTGGCTTTTTCTTCAGCTGTAATTTCTTCATGGTTCTTATCTCCATTCACACTATCAGGTACTAAATTTGATTAAATATTTTCCTGTTGACATGAATTTTTCTTCTTCTTAATTCTCTTCTCCTTCTTGACGGTGTAGTCCTTAGTGTCTGCTCCATGCATGAAATGCAATCTATCCAAAATTTCTTTTGCAGAGGTTAAATCCATTATTAACTCAAGATCCTTGTTATGAATATTGTTGAATATCACACATTTTTCCTTGGAATTCCTATGTTGTTCTTGCACCGAGGGAGAGTCTGTGTACTAACCATCACATACAAGTTTCCATATCTCAAGTTCATAAGCAAATAATCTTGTTTTAACCTTATCTCTCCATTCAGGAAAGTTTGTTGTACTTGAAATAGGTACATTTTGATAGTCCGTGAGTCAGCCAGATCTCCTTCAAGATATTAGGCTTACTCCAAAGGAACCGGCTCTGATACCAATTTTTGAACCCTTAGTTAAACTGAGAGTGGGGGGTGAATCAGTTTAACACATTCATAAACTTTTTAAAACTTTTCATTAAACTTTATTAACACCTTCATTTCATGATCCACATAATATGTGAGCAATATTAATTTGTGAGCAACAATTAATAAGTATATTAGATAATGTACCAGCAGTCTTAATATGTGAGTAGAAAGTATTAAGCAGAATAGATATACCATATCAACACAGAGACATCATGCACATAGACATCAGATATAATTGGAAACCCATAAAGGGAGAAAAACACATATTATTATTATTGTGATGCAAAGGCAAGCTCCAACTCCCTCTCACCACTTATTTTCTATAGGCACCAACCTACAGGAGGCTCCTACCTCAATTCTACAAGCTACAACTTGCAAGGAAGCTCCAACTCCCATCAATTTTCTGTAGGCACCAACCTATAGGAGGCTCCAACCTCAGTCAACTACAACTGACATTTTATCACACTACAACTTGATGTGGAACCACCAACTCCCATCTATTTTCTGCAGGCTACAACCTACAAGAGGCTCCTACCTCAGTCAGCTACAACTTGATAGGGAAGCTCCGACTTCCTTACTCTTTCAAAAGAAAAAAAATTGCTGATTTACCTTAGATATCAGCTATGTTATGTTCCTTCTCTTCTGTTGTCCATCAGTCCTCATATCTGCCCTGTATCATCTCTACATCTTCTCAGATTCTCTATCAGATCCTCCTTCTTCTCTGCCTCACTTCTTCATTTATGCATTCTCTCACAGCTCTTCCTTCTTCTCTGCCTCACTGCTTCATTTCTGCATTCTCTAACAGCCCCTCCTTCTTCTCTGCCTCACTGCTTCATTTATGCATTCTCTAACAGCTCCTCCTTCTTCTATGCCTCACTGCTTTATTTTTTCATTCTCTCACATCTCTTCCTTCTTCTCTGCCTCACTGCTTCATTTCTGCATTCTCTAACAGCCCCTTCTTCTTCTTTGCCTCACTTCTTCATTTCTGCATTCTCTAAAATCTCACTCTCTAACCTCTTATGCATATCAAAGTGATATCATTTATAGAGTTTGCCTCATGACTGTTTGTAATCTATAGGGAATTCGAAGTGAATAGCCCTGACTTTTTTCCTTCTGCCTTCTCATTTCTTTGTCCAACTCATTCAAAAAAATATAGCAATTTGCATACATTTCAATTTTTAAGTGGAGTTTTGTTTTCCTACCGGATACTTTCCAATGCATCACAAACAATATAAAAAAATTAAAAAAACATTTACATTCACATTTTCAGTTACATATATAAATTTCACTCAGCCCTTTTTCTGGCCTTTGACTTTGCTGGTTTTGTCTTCTCTGCTGCTGTTAAGAAACTGTTATGCATACCTCTATTGCTTACTGCAATTGTGTATCTGCAGCTGTCATGTAACTGTTCTGCATACTCTGTTCACTATCTTTTTCAATTCTGCATATTCTCCTGCTTTCTGTGCTTGTACACCTATCAAAACCACATTCTCATTCCTGTTCATATTCACCTGTTCACTGCAATAGTGCATCTGCTGTATATATATAACTATGTTACAATATATATAACTGCTGATTCTAAATCTGGGAAAATTCCAATGCTTTGGTTTCCTTCACTGGAAATTTAAACAAATGAATATGGAGGCTTTAAAATTAGCATGGTTATAAACCCAATATAATCCCTCTATGCAAGGTTCTCTCCTTCTATTATTTCAAGCAAATTAATTTTCATTCACGGAATTATAATTTAATATTCGAACCTTATAAACCATAACCCCAATGTTTAATCAATCCGCCTCATCAATCTTAACTCAACCATAATATATAAATATATATTACGCTTCCCATTCAAACATTATGGTAAAACCCACGCCTTTGGATTTAAGACCCAAGCGATAACATATATAACGCCTTCTCTGAAAGCCAACAGACTTTAGTTAATAACCATTGTCCAGGCCCTATTAATGTTAAACCTCAACTATTCGGGTCCCACGTATCCTTTTCACCACATGTCATTCCATTCATATCCATAACATATTTCCATTACAATCTGGCAATTAAATAATGTGCGGAATCTTCATTATTCCATGGTTATGGAACAGATCTGCATATACAACTTAAACCAAATTTCACCTTGTAATTAAGGCCCACCTAGCCTTTGGCCTTCGATTTATGAAAATGCAACCATATGTATTGGACCTTGGACTAAAAACCTAGTTTATAAGTCTCCTTCCTTTGGCATTCCACTATCGCATTCTATCATCGAACCTCACAATCCATTAATATTTTCAAAGCATACAAAACATTCGATTTTTTATTTAAGGGACCAAATACCCACAAGCATAGGACTATTGGTCCCACAACCTGTTCATAATTCACCTTTCAAACTTTAATAAAACCCATTATCAAAATGATTATATGGTCCATTCAACTTTTAAACACTATCTCATTCAAATTACGTTTTCTCTTTATAGTGAAACCTTCCCTCATCATTTCGTGGGTTTTATTAACCTCAACCTTTGAGCTTTATAATAAATCACATTATATATTGGCCACTTTATATTCATATACCGACCACCATTATATATTAAAGTTCGGGTCCAATTATCATATTCCAAGGCTTTAATCCACCACTATTCATGCACTTTCCCAACCGTTCACGTTATTTTAAACATAACGCACCTCCCACATCGGACGGTTGAGGAGTAGTTGCGTATTTTGGGAAGATCCAACGACAGTCGCGCAACTTAGACGCACGAGCGTTAATTCTCAATTTTTACGCGATGTGAGTGGTTTTTGGAAACCACCAATAGACACGCATCAATCAATAATTCATATCGCATTTTTTTTCGATTTACAACTTACCACTTTTGTGGCCGCGCGATACTGGCAGGATCATTCTTCAACCTTCATGGTTCCACTCCTTTCATTCTTCATAGTTCCGCTCACTGTAACTTTCACCATTTCTTCTTTCGATTCTGATTTCTCTGCTCTAACGTTTACATGAATCCGATTTCAATTACGTTCAAATCTTGAGCCATTCATCAATCCCTCTAACGATATTGGTCATTCCTTCAAAATACACCAACGCTGTTACTAATTCTCTCTTCATGAATTTGCCTCAATCCTTCAACGCGAAATTTCCGACCTTGATTTGTCGAGTACTTCACAGTGCCATGACTCCTATTTTCTGGGTTAAGATACTAGCCAGTCTTCAACCCTCTATGCCTCTATTTCATGGTTTTTATTGCGCCATTTCCTCATAAATCCTGTCTCTGTTCAAGCTACGATTCGAGCAGTCTTCAATTGTCATGGCACCATCATAATTTTCGTATGGGATCTTTTCCCATTGCCCATCGGGTCCACTCTTCATGTATACATGAGTCCTCTTCTCCGAAGATCTACCCCCTATTACTTACAAATTGAGCCATCTCTTAATTTATGTTCTGAACAAATTCCTCAGAGCCATTGTTCCAGTCGACTCCTTCTACGGTTCTTAAAATCGACTACAATAGACCTTATTTGTCCAGTACTAATTTTAACACACAGTGTTTCAATTCATAAATGTACGCACATTCAGTTCAAAACAACACTAATTTCTTTCATTATGGGCAGAGTGTTATCTCAACATTAATTCAGGTTCTACTCACACTCGCTCACTAAACCTCAAAATAATCTTCACACAGAATAACTCAACCAATACACATCTCACAGATTCCAGAAATGATTCTTTCATATTTACAAATGAATCCACTTACAGAACTTCTGGTTCTCAGCCATATTTTCAATTTCAATTGGCCTTCTACCCCACTACTCTGCCTCTCCAGATCTACAGGTCTTCTATCAAGTGGCCTTTTATGCTTTCTTACTTCTACCTCTCTACTACTTTGTTTCTCTCTTTGCTGCCTCTTCTACCTCTCAGCTTCTTTTCTTCCTCTACTACTTATTTTCTACCTGTGCTTCTCTGCTACTTTGATTCTCTCTTTGCCATCTTCTTTTGCATCAATGACATTTCCAAAACATGGAAAAAAACTTGAGCGCGACAGAGATCTGTTTCAGAGGGGGTTAGGCTTAGGCGCAATGCGGGCAAGTATCAGTCAAGGCTATCTAACTTGGCTGATACTCGGTACTATTAGCTGACCTACCAAGAAGCCCAAGAATTAAATGCTCACATGGGACGGTGGTACTTAGTGGCCAAATATAGGGCATCCTTTCCCTATAGCTGACAGTGCAGGCAAGTGCCAAACCCTCTACCCTTACCTTGGTGGATTTTCTTCAGCTGACTAGGGGCGTCACCAGCTCTTACGGGACGTTGTGCCAGCACTCACAAGATATATTCTCAAGGCCCAGTTACATTTGAGTGTGTGAGGACGAATAGGCCTTATAGGATTTGAGTATCATATGCAAGCAAACAAAAAACACTTTTTTGATTTCTTGATCACATAGAATTAATTTAAAGGGAAAATTTATTTTATTTTCGCTTTGTTTTATGTATGTGACCAAAAATTTTCTTTGATCCTAGACTCTATCATCTCAATTTTTTCCAAAACCATACCTAGTCGACACCATAATGGACCCAACAGGACCACGTCAATCTAGGCGTCTTTTGGACCTCCCCCCATTACCGGGAGGGGTTCCAGGTCTTTCATCATTTAGGTGTCAAAGACGGAATGTTGCCACCATTATTTATTATTCCTTTATTGGGGCATCCTTAGTTGGGAACCCTGGTCGATCTCCCAACTCCATGCCACACACCACTCCTCCCATGACCCCTAGGGGGCAAAGGAGTGTGACCCATTCACGAAGCCAGTCGAATACACAACAGGGTACGTCATAGACTAACCCTCTTCCTACCCAGAACTTTGTGTTTTTTCAAGTTGCAATGGCATCAAAATCCCAGTAACCTTTCTTGGCTTTGTTGAATCTACTTGATTTAACCAAACTAAAGAATGACCCCATTGCACACAACCCTACATGGCCTCCCATGCCCTTAAAGCTCCCTTTGGATATTCCAAATTTCGAAGGAAAGCAAGCAGATGACCCAGGTAATCATGTCATGGCCTTCCACCTGTGGTGCTCATCAAACAATATCATTGATGACACTATTCGATTGAGACTATTTCAACGCACTTTGATAGGAGTAGCCACGAAGTGGTACATGGAGAAACCCTCTACTTCACATGGAACCTTTAGCGCCCTCGCCACCACATTCCTAACATATTTTTAGTTACCCATTCACCATGATTCCGGAATGGAATTGCTGACACATTTTAGACAAACCCCCACCGTCCATATCTTAGACATCTCCATGAATGGAGGCAGCGTCGTAGTTTATGTAAAGCTAAACTTGACGATCGTGTTCTCTTAGATTTGTTCCTAAAAACTCTCACTGCAGAGATTTCAAAGGATATGGTGCAGCAGAGGCCCATATCCGAAGAGGATGCCACCAGCAAAGCCCAACAACTTGAGCTGATTTATACGTAGTTAGGATATATTTACGATATCCTACCAAATGCTCTATGCCTACAAACCTATCAAGAATTTCCAGGCACGTCGAACTCTACAGACAGACTAATTGGGTCACTGACCCAAAGTTACCTAGGCAACAGTATTCAAAACCTCGATTACACATATAGTTCTACCCAGAACATACCTCAACCCGGTTTTCCAAGTCATCATATGCCTCAGAAAAATTTGATCAATAGGGCACAAGCGTATCACCATGGAGGACCCTATCCTCCAGCTCAGGGGACCTAGTACGCAGATAGACATGTGGACGGAAGAGTTCCCCCTAAGCCACCATACACCAACCAGGGACAGGGGAACCTCGTTTCCTCATCCTCTTGAGTTATCAGGCACATCGATTACTACAGACAGATTGATCAGGTCTTTGACCCAAGGTCACCTAGGTAGCAGTAATCTGTATTCAAGGAGTGACCATGTGCATCAATTCTGCATACAGCTTGATCAGGTCTTTGACCCAAGATCTCCTACATAGCAATAACACCCATGATACTCAGAGAGTTACCAGATAGGTAGATTCTGCAAATGGCTTGATCAGGTCTTTGACCCAAGATCACCTAGGTAGCAGTAACGCCCATGATACTCAGGGAGTTACCAGGTAGGTAGATTCTGCAGATGACTTGATCAGGTCTTCGACCCAAGATCTCCTAGGCAGCAGTGACACCCAGATAGGTAGATTCTACATACGACTTGATCGATTCTTTGACCCAAGATCACCTAGGAAGTAGTAGTACCATGCACATCGATCCTGCAGATGGTTTGATTGGGTTTTTTTCCCAAGATCACCTAGGCAGCAGTAGTACCATGCACGTCAATTCTGCAGACAATTCGATCGGGTCTTTGGCCCAAGGACACCTAGGAAGCAATAATAAATACCCTGGATACTCATACGATTCTACTCAGAACGTATCACAACCTAGTTATCATGAAATTCACCCCAACACTCATATACCAACCAGGGAAAAGAGAACCGATATCCCCCATTCCTCGCACATAATGGACCACAGGAAAAATATAATGCACCATTCAATCTAGTGTAACCCTTCATAGGAACATTAGCAACCATAAAACCATGAGATTTATGACAATCCTCCAAATGCTGCAAAAAGGAGCCGAGGAGCAAACAAAAGGGAGATCCTGGACATGGGGCAATAACCAGCAACGCCCCCGTGATCTCAATCTAGGGGCAACCCAAACCAAAATCAAAACTAGGAGCCAAGTAACAACTCCCAAGGTAAAAATTGAGCTTAGAGTATATGATCACAAAACCCAAAGAAACAGAGTGATCAGCACTTCATAACGCCCAAAAGAGGTGCCACACATTCGCACTCCCAAAAAAATAAATTTTTAGCGTCGTCAGGTATGCCCTCTGGCATCTTCTTTTTTAAAGCTCATGACTTTCAATAATATTTGATAAAGAAGATTATTTCACTTGAGATAGTTGTTTTTGTAGGAAAATCTCGCAAACCAGTCACAACTCCATCCACTGAAAGTTCCAGAGCAGGTATCATTCTACCACTAGCATGATAGAGTTCCAAAAAACTCTGCATATATTGACATCATTTCTCCATCGGAAATCAACCATAGGTTCCACATATCCGACCTTTTTTATCATCACCTCACCCTACACATGATAAACATCCTCGTTGGCCCCCCCCCCCCCCCCCATAGCGCTCATCACCCACAGTAGACCATATATCATAGCAAAAGTGATGCCATGGCCATACCACTCTAGTCCAGGAAGCACCTCATTCCCATCCATCCACCATTAATAAAGGTCACATTTTACCATACAAAATAAAATCGCCTTCCCGGACGACCTGGTTGTATAAGCATATCAAAAGCACACTACTGCGCCTGACATTTGGCCCACCATACCTCCACCAACATAATCCCATCTGCGATAATTTTTCATCTGCTTCATCAAACCCACACATGAGACCAACCAATGGGGCCCCAACTCTCAGCAAAACACCATCCTCACAGCATCTGTAAGCGAACACTTTCATGTTTTGCGGCACCCGTCTCTAATTTTTGTACAAACCATACCCCATTATTTTATTCTTTTGGTAAGTGTACAAAGACCGCAAATGATGCACAATGTCCCCCACCCTCTCATTTATCTTTTCTACCATGGCAACACTCCATGGACACCCTTGATCGGAGTATCACACCCCCACACACAAGCCATCACGACATTCATAGCCAGTTTTTACCCACCCTAGAAGTCCTACTAACTCCAAGGTTTCCCTATCAGAAATAACTATGACTGCCACCAAGCTACTTAGTACACTCCGACCTTGGGTCACTGAATCCCCATCATCAGTTTTCAGTCACCCCTCCCCAACCTTCCTATGTTAAACCCATCACATCCAGGTCCCTGACCCCATCATGTCAGCGACCCCTCATTCAGTTGAGGCTTTGTTTTTGTCGACTTCAACACCTATTCTCGAAAAAGGAAGCAGTACCTTGGATCACCCCTCTCCATAAAAGGGGCATCCTCGGGTGGCACTGTGGGAGACATCATTTCCCACAGATGTCATCGATCCTCTTGACATTCGACTAAAACAAAAGTTTTCATGTCAAGATGGTATCATACCTTACAACCATTGCACTTTGATCAAATTCGTCGAAGACCCGTGCCTCCACAAGCATCTCTTTTAGCAATGCTTACAGGGGAAGGTCCCAGCCAACATCTATTCGTACAATGCACAGTTATATGCCATACCAATTTTATGCATATGGGTACCACATTTCACCTATTGTCAAAGAAAAAAATTTCCCTGAGGGCGTCAGCAGTCGTCGTCAGCAACCACCAGATCACTACCATATTAGTGACATAGATAGAACATGTATCTGCAAATAGATTTGTTTAACTAGCCACAGCATCACAAGCATGGGACATGCCCACCTTGTAGAAATTATATATATATATATATATTGTATTATATTTTCTTACAGGGGTCGCATAGGACATGGTCATTCTTTGAACCAGTGCAGGGTGTTTCCAATTCCGAGCTTCACGCAAGTCTCTCTATCTCTACGCACAATATACATAAAAGAAACTATAATGTATTATGGCTATATAGTTCTTCCTAGACCTCAAACATTAGGGGGCAATTTTTAACACTAGAAAATCATACAAGCAGAAGACTAAATTAATTGATGTCAGGCAGAAGGATTTACAGGGTTGAAAGACATTAGAGAATATGGAAATTATTTTAAAATATCTAAGGTCTGAAAAAAAATCAAATTTGAGCAAGTCCTAAATGCTTTTGTGCGCATAATCCTTCGTGAAGAGTGCCTTTGCACGCAATCCTGGGAGTGGTGAAAGTCAGTTTCTGAGACCACAAAAAGCACACTCCAGGAAAATTATTCCTCACTTGAAGCTTCCTAAGGACAACCACCAAAGCCTCCTTAGAAATAAAGGGAGCACACAATGGAATATTTGTGGCACACAAAGGAATCATCCCCCTCTCTTCGGTCACCATCCATAATGTACCAAGAGAGGGAAGGAGGATTTGAATTATCCTATATAAGGCCACCTGATATGACGAACTTGAGAGCACATTGATATGCTGGCCAAAATTTCCCAAGTAATACCAACAATGTGTGATCCAGAGCTGAAGATAGAGGGGACTCAATTGTTGGCCATCCAACAAGTTCAGTCCACCATAGTAGAGAGAGGGAGACTTTGCATTGAGGCAAGCTTGGAAGTAAAAACATCCTTGCATCAAGACTTAAAACCCATGTTCTAAGGGCCCTTTGGCAAGAGGGTTAAATTTTCATTCTCATTTCCTACCAGCACTCAATAGGAGGCACCGAAGAGCCACCGTTTGGATTATTGCAGATTTTTGACTCTATTCAGAGATTTTGTTTATTTTTTTTAGTTTTAGTTTAGTTTTTATTTTATATATGCATTCTATTTCTCTATCTAGTATGTTTGCTATTCTAGCTTGTTCCACTAACTTTCTTGACTCCACTTCTTTTTTTGCCTATGACCAATAACTTAAGTGGGTAAACCACACCCCTTAAGTTGTTGTGATTTCGTACATGTGTGCACCAAACACACTAACACAGATACCTCATTAGAAATATATCTCAGAACACTACAATATTTTAGATAGGCCCATGCCTACAGCTATGGTCATGTTGCGGACCTCAAAAAAACATCGTTTAGGGGATCAAGACAGCTGTAGAAGTTCAGGACCTAAAAAACTGCTAAAAATAGTAAAATGTGATATAAACAAGGAAATTGATGAAACTGACTGGAGGTACAGGTGGAATAAGAAGGTGGCCATCGATACTCACCTAGATTAGTCCTCCCCACTCAGGAAGAAATGGTCCCCATTGCATGCAGAGCCTCCATGAGGTGAGGTATTTTTTGTTGAACCTGGTCCTTTGTGCATTAGGGGAATTTCAAGGTCTAAAATGGCCATCCTAAGGAAATTATAAAATAATAGTGGAAATAATAATATAAGGTTATATTACATCATCAACATTTATAGGGTAAAAAGAAAAAACTACTTTTTCAAATCATATTTTCAACTTATCTCCCTATATGTTTACTCAAATTTCGAGCAGAAATACTGATTGGATGCAGAATTTGATTCTTCATTAAAGGAGTATCCATGTTGAATGCTTTTGATGGAACCTGCCACATGAAAAATGAGAAATACATGAAAAAAACGTGATTGCAATCACGTTTTTCATGTATTTCTCATTTTTCGTTTAGCAAGGCCCATAGAAAGTATGTTATATGGGTATTTATTGGACAAGGAATTAAATTTTCCATCCAACAAGTACTCCCACTCGAAATTTGAGTAAAGCCTTAGGGAGATGAGTTGAAAAAGTAGTTTTATTATTTTATTATTTTTTAATATTTTTACTTTTTTACCCCCAAAATGGTGAATCATTCCTCATGGTTGACATCATTATCTTGAATCCTATTAGTTCTTATAAATTTTATTTTAGTTGTACATTTTTCTTAGGAGACCCATTTTAGACCTCAAAATTTCTCTAATGAGCCACTTTCCCTGGTGAAGGAGTTGGTTGGATTTGACAACTCGATATAATTGTATCCTCTACTAGCAAGAGTTATTTATTTATGTGTCCATGATCCTATTAGTTGTGGCTTTTTCGATGTAGCTTAGGTTGATATCTGTTGGTGTGAATCGCTCAACAAATTATGATGTGTCCGATAATGGGGGAAAGTATGGCTGCATCAGGTCCAAATTGAATATTGGGTGTATGCCAAGGAATAGTGGAATTTGGAGCTCAAAGGCGTTGTCCCCTATAGCCTTAGTGATGGTCTAAGGCCCATATCAGAGCAGGCAAAGTTTTTGGTAGGCCCTCATGAGGCACTCCCTCTGCAAATTTAACCAAACTTTGTCACCCACCTGAAACTTGTGTGGCACCCAATGTCGGTCATGGTGTTGTTTTTACTTAGCGTTTTCCATGTACAATATGTCATGTATATACTAGAGAATGTGTTGAATGTGTTCAACGAAGATGTTAGCTTTGCCAAATTCGAACTAGACATGAGTCGAATATTCTTTAGTAGTTGCAAGTGGAATGGAAACCTCAATGGGACATAGTTGTTAGAATCCCAGTCCCACTTGAAAGAGGTTGTAGAGATCTCTATTGTAGCTGTGTTGGACATAGGGTAGGATTTCGTCCCATATTTGTGGATGCTTCGAGTTGCACATGCGTAGGATGTGCACGGTCATCATGTTGACGACCTTTGTCTATCCATCAGTTTGGGGGTGGAAGGCCATGGAATTAGTGAGCTTGGTATCTAAAATAAATTCAAAGTAAATTAAAATAAATTCACATCATACCTCATTGGTAGCTCGTCAATAAGGTACACTTTTAATTTTGTTCACTTCCTGTCACAACAAGTTAAACCAATTGTTTGATCAAATCATAATGTATTAACATATCACATCTGGTTAGCTCAAAACACAACCATTATAAATTAAAATCATGAATCGGATGAAATCACCATAAACCATAATCATAAATCACATGTAACCATCATACGTCAAAATCACAGATCACATGCATAACCAGAATGAAATAAAATACTGATATTCATCAGTACTTACTTTTGCCTTTGTTCTTTTATACAAACACCAGATTGGTTGCCACACCATGCAAGCACCTAGTTCCCTTGCTTCTCTTCACTCACATACACATAATGCACACGTACATCCACACAAGGCATACAACACAATACATACACATACATATGGTGTACAACACAACACATACACCTACACCCTGTGTACAACACAATATACATATGTACACATAGTACAACACAACGAATACACATGTCATGATGTAAGGACTGCACAATGCACATACATAGTATTGCATTCCCGCAACACAACATGTACAACATGCACACAATAACACATATATTCCAGTACCATATGAAAAAAATGTACATAATGCCACTTGTACACAACACTACCTGCACAACGTGTGCACAAAATCACATGTAAATGGCACCAACTGCACAATGTGTACATAATTCCAAATTTACATGGCACCACATGCATGACATGTACACGACACCACATGCACGACATGTACACAGAACCACCTGCACATATCACCTCATGTACAACATGTACACAACACCATATGCACACAGCAACACATGTGAAATCATGCACACAACAACATATGTGCATATAACCATATGTAAAACATGCACACCACACCATATGTACATAGCACTACATATACCACATGTACATGTCACTATACGTACATAGCACCGCATATCCAACATGTGCACAACACCATATGCACACAACACTGCATATCCAACATGCACACAGTAAAATATGTACACAACACTGCATATCCAAAATGTACATAGCACCATCTATACCTAGCATTTCATATGCAATATACACACAACCCCATATATACAATAGGAATACAATATCACATTTACAAAATACTACATATGTTACATGTACACATCACCATAGGTAAAATCACTGAATATACAACATGTGTAACATATACACAATAGAATTACTACATATCTATAGACCACACATTGACCCCACAAGCAACCTTTCTTCTAGTGTCTTTCCACTATGCATGCATGCTTCAACATGTCGTAGATCACACTACTTTCATTCCGTTGATGTACCCTCTGCATTACCTTCCATAACATAGATATATACATAGTATAATCAAATAATATCAAATCATACCTACATGTTATTGACCTCATAAATTTGTTAAGGATACTCTTCCTACTTGATTCCTCATAAGACCAGGAACTTCTTCATGTCATTCACTTGCATACGAAATCACTCCTCCACAAGAATGATCCTTGAAAACCATGTGATACAGTGACATAGATACATATATATATATATATATATATATATAATCATTAGCATAAACAATCATGATCATGTTAGACAACAACATACATACACACATATATACATGTAAACATTAAAATTGGACAATCATAATTCACGATGACCTTATCGGACATGACATACATACATACATACATGTATACATATATAAACATCTACATAATCCATTATCACAACACAATTTCTAGATATCATATGGTCTAGGTTAAGAGAACTTCCTTTATTCATGCACAACATGCACAACGTTGAGAAAAAAATTTCCCAACATAGCCAAGGCATCTAACACCTTATATCCATTCACTTTACCTACTCTTCCACTATCCATTTACCTAATGGACTCAACCAATCCAACCAACTATCATATTATTATCTTCCGTTGCACTTCCACTATCCATTTACCTAATGGACTCAACCAATCCAACCAACTATCATATTATCTTCCGGTGCTTCATCTGAGCCTTACATCACATATTGGATTTCATTCAGATCTTTCCTAAATCCATTAACTTTCCTCCTTCCCAAAAAATTCCCATGACACTCAAAACATAAATGGAAAGAACTAGAAATACAACAATAAGAAAACCATGAAAACCAATAGCAATAAGACATCACCAACAAAGTGGCATGCTCATGCACTAGACGCAATCAATACCGCAAATCAAGCACAAAAGAATAAAATAAATACCAAAATCACAAGACTTAGCAACAAACACCATGACCAAATCCCCATGGTCCCCAATTCTTCCAAAGGAAATCTCAACCCAAGCCTTCTTCAATATTTCATGGAAGTCTCTTGCAATGTAATCCCCTGCATCATACTTCCATAACCACATAACTGTCAATTCATGAATAAACATAAAAATACACCAGTTACCTTATCTTGTTGTGCCAACGTGTTGCCTTGTAACTAAACACGTACACCTCTCAAGGAACTCTAATTCCTTGATGAATATGTCCATATATGGAAACTAGTTGTTATACCTATCAATACATGTTTACAAATATAGCATATATCCACATAATGTCAGACAAATTCAAGGTTAAGAAAACTTCCTGTATGCAGAGCAATCATTCGTTTAGAATTATGGCTTCCAAACATAGCCAAAGGAATTCTTGCTCAATTCCTTTATTTTACCATTTACCTTGCAACAATTGAGACTTACTATATGTTATCACATCACCCTATTGTTAGTTATATAAATAATTCAACTATTACCTTGTCATGCTAATACCAAACATGTTTCCCTACAACTGTTCACACATGTCAATCACATGTTCCACATATCAAGACATCATATCTATACTCACCTAGATTAGTCATTCCACCTTAGGAATAAATGTTCCCCATTGCGTGCAGGGCCTCCATGAGGTGAGGTAATTTTTGTTGAACTGATCCCTGGTGAGCCACTTTCCCTGATGAAGGATTTGGATGGATTTGACAACTCGATATAATTGGATCCTCTGCTAATGAGGGTTATTTATTTATTTTTTCATGATCTTATTAGTTTTGGCTTATTCAATGCAGCTTGGGTTGATATATGTTGATGTAAACTGCTCAACAATTTTTGATGTGTCCAACAATGGGGGAAAGTATGGTCGCAGTAGGTCCACATTTAATATTGGGTGTATGTCAAGGAATGGTGGAATTTTAAGCTCAAATTTGTTGTCCCATATAGCCATAGTAATGGTCTAAGGCCCATATCGAATTAGGAAAAGCTTGTGGTAGGCCCCAGTGAGGTGCTCCTTTTGCAAATGTAACCAAACTTTTTCGCCCACCTAAAACTTGTGTGACACCCGATTTTGGTCATGGCATTGTTTGTACTTATCATTTTCCATGCCCAATATTTCATGGAGCTACTGGAGAATGTGTTGAATGTGTTCAATGAAGTTGTTAGCTATGTCGGATTCAAAGTAGACATGAGACGAATCTTGTTGAGTAGCTGCAAGTGGTATGGAAACCTCAAAGGGACATAGTTGCTAGAATCCTAGTCCCACCTAAAAGGGGTTTTGGAGAGCTCTATTGTAGCTGTGTTTTACATGGGGGGGACTGTGTCCCATATTCGTGGATGAATCGAGTTGTAAATGTGTAGGATGTGCACGGTCATCCTGTTAACAACCTTTGTCTATCCATCAGTTTGGGGGTGGAAAGTCATGGACTTACTGAGCTTCGTATATAACAACGACCAAAGGATTAACTAGAATGCTCTTAGGACCCTGTTGTCTCAATATGATATAATGGATTGTGGGATCCCAAAGTGCACTCGCACTCATTCAAAGAATTCTTTGGCAGTGGCTTCTGCAATGATACTTTTTTTGCAAACTGCCAGAATGGCCATCTTGGAGAATTTGTCGATGACCTTGAAAACACAGTCATTTCCATGCTTGGTAGAAGGAAGGTTTGAAATGTGAGGAGCTCACTTTTCTTTTTATTTTCCTTAAGGCAATAAAAATATATTACCTGCATTAGGAGGAGAAAAATAGAATCCCACATAAGAGGTTAATTATTTTAATTAATTAAATAATAACAACAAATAAATTAAAATTATGGTTTAACTCTAGTTATTGAATAATCATGTTTATTTTATTAGGTATTTACTATGATTTTAAAGCATACTATGATCTTAGTCTCTCATATGAGACTTTAGAGGATAATTATTGATTATTGAATAATCATCTTTATCGTATTAGATTATTTACTATGATTCTAAAGCATACTTTCATCCTTACAAAACAATTAATTTTTTATGAATCAACATTAGAAATAAATAAAGCATACTTTCACCCTTACAAAACAATATAATTTTTATGAATCAACATTAGAAATAAATAAATTCAAATTAACTCACAAGTAAAATTTATAGTGTTCCTCCCCACACCTCTCCTCTCCTTTGGCTACAACTATCTCATTGAGAAACTTGGTAGCTTCATAGTCACTGGTACATAAAATAAATAAAATTCATTAATATTAATTTAAATCAAAATAATTGAATCCTTGGGAAAATAGAGTTGTCTTTCAAATGGATTGATATATAGAAATGGATTACAGTGCTCTTATATTCCATAATGGATTTCCTGAACCTTTAAATAGGTTACATGGAAAAAAACATGGGTTGTCAAGAGCTAAAAGGTTGTGAATGCTAAATTATTAATTTTATTTTTATTTTACCTACTAAAAAACAAGGCATTACAACATCTCTTCTAGACTATTCTATAAAGCCTCTAGTCAAAATAATTAGCTATGTAAAAAATCAAATTCTCCATTATTAATTATGGAAAAATTATTATTATAATTACTTGTTATTCTATATAAAAATAAAAATAAGAAATTGTTACTTTATGAAAAAGAAATAAAGTGAATATATATATATATATATATATATATATACACACGAACAGAAGATAATGTCCCATATTTCTTATATATAGGTAAATTTTAAATATGCCGATGAAATTGATGTTTTACAGAATTAATTAAATGTCATTAATGGCATAGGCGTAAATATGATCAAACTTAACCATCTAGATGATTTACTTGACATAGATATTTAAAAAGTTTAACTACTTCCTATATTGAAATATTTTTAAAAAAAGTATAAGTGTGTCTTGTGCCATAAATATCAAAATAAATATAGCATAATTTGGTATAATTAAATTCAAATCTAATGCATTATATTTGATTTGGTTAGTGAATGGTATTTTAAATGTGGGCATTTGTGGGAGACATATACAATAATTTAATATTTTCTTATTTAAATATGGTGAATTCATTGGTGGATTCATATTCAAATGATTCCACTAATTTAGATGGAGAAAATAATACAAATTAGAAATTTAAGATGAAAACATGAATGGAAGGCTAGAATGTTTGGTCAATAGGTCAATAGCATCTTGAGTCGAAACCAAACTATCAACACCAACAACCTTTTTTTTAGGATTGTGTTAATGCGAAAAATTGTACCACCGACAACAAGGGGTTCTCCCTGGTGAAAGGTCCCAATTACACCTCACACCATTTGGGATAGGAGCCCCATCCGGTATGTGGGCTCGGCTGCTGCCATAAGTGTTTCCACTCTTGGTTGTCAGATGAAAAGATGATGAAGCGGAGGCAAGGATGTAATGACCAATCAATAAATAAAAATTAGCCCAATATTGACGAACCAAAAACAAATATATAAGAAAGTCTAAGCAGAAAAATAAAAAGGGGAGTACGCCATGAGTGGGATCGGTGAGCCAAAAACCAAGTCAGACATACATGAAAGAAAACACACCAAAATTTAATTTCAAAGTAGTTCACAATAGATCACTGACATGGCAAGGAACAAATAAACATTGATTCGAAAGCAAACGTACATGCAACCATTGTGAATTAGTTCATAACCAATTGCATGCATGAAAGCACACGTACAAACATAGTGAAATATTCGATAGCGAGTACTATCACCACAAGCAAGCATGCGAATCAGTGCCGTAAAAGAGAATATATTATTAATGTTGTTACAACTTCAAATACATATTTTACAACTCGTCAAAACCCAGTAGCGGAACATGGTCTATTCATCTCAATGCATGATACTAAAACCCTAGCCTCGCTACCTCTCTCTCTACTTGATACCAAGATCTGAGTGCCTTTAGCTCTCAAGCACCAATTCACCATCTCATCCTGGCTTCAATTTCAGAGCTAAAAATCCTCACTATAATTTCCCGAAGTTGTACATATAGGCTGAGATGACTCTTGAGTTGCCTTTGACTCTTGGTCTTCTCGATTGTTGGGCTGGCTTGCGACTTGGGTCATTTGCAACCTGTGAACTAGGGTCATCTGCGACCTGTGACCTGCGGTCATCTGTGACCTGCGACCTGGGGTCATTTGCGACTTGTGACCTAGGGTCATCTGCAACCTAAGGTTAGTCGCGACCTGGGAGGTTGCGACCTAGGGCCATTCCTCCTATTCTTCTCCTTTTGGAGAGCTCGGCCCTTGCAAAACACGATGCGTTTCCCTGACACCAGCCTTGTGTGAATGGACTAGTGATATATGTGTTATTGAGCTTGTAGTGAGTTTCTTCGAGCTTTGTGAGGGTTCACCCTGCTTGCCAGAGAAAGCCTTAGATTTTGATGTGCAAGTCGGAGACTTCTTCCTGTAAACAAAGTAACATGGGTCATACGTCTTTTAAAATATTGACGTTGAAACACATTTAATTAGCTGAAAGAGTGATTTAGCAAATAATAAAATTAGACCCATGTATGGTCAACTGTTGTGCCACATCATGGTCTCCACCAAGTTTTCCCAGGATTTAAATATTCGCAGCTAAGCCCGTCGAGAGGATCAATAGAAATGTCTTTATTTTAGCCTAGGCGCCTCTGTTATCAGAGCCATCTACCTTGCAGGTTGGGGTAGAGTTTCACCTTGTTGATATTGACTCATACCTCTTATTGGTTCAGAACCTACTGGAGATGGAGTGTTAACTGGGACTACGCCCTCCTTAAGTTCTCCACAATGGCAACCACAATATGTGCCAATGATACTCCTCCCATTCTCATAAGGTTTTCAATGAGATATCGATAAGGAGAAAACATTTTGGAATGGGGTTAATGTATGATAAAAAGTCATAATTCGGAGTGCGTGCCAAAGTGCCAGGATCTGTTTTCACAACTTGAACCCTACGCATACATGCAAATATTAACCGAGCCTTAATCCTACACATACGTGAGAACAATAATTAAGAGCATGGAGAGAAATGAAATTTTGTCAAATATAATAAATAATAGCTCGAGCAAGAGTTTCTAGTTCTTGAAATTTCCCACGAGCTCGCGCGTTGACATGTCTAATGTCCTGGAACCATGGTGATGCCAATCATCGTGCTCCTTCTCCCAAACACCATCGGAATACTCTCTCAGTTCATGAATGCAAAGCATGGCATTCACAAGTTGCAAGATTGTCATTTAAACGAGGTTGCAACTCTGGCTGATTTCTCGAGGTGAGATCTTGCAACCTCAGTGGCAGTGCGACTAATTAACAATCGCCCTCTCACATATTGGACAAACTAGGAAGTTGGTTGGGGTGTTGTGATGCAACTGCCCGAATTAGAGGGAGAGTGCGACTTATTGGCAGTCGCAAAGTCGCAATGTAATGAAGGTCGCGTTGTTGGCCTGCTGTTGAGCCTGTGCAACCCAACAACTTGAGGGATAGTGTGATTTAGTGATTTAATGTGAAATGCGACCTCACAGAGGTCGCACGGTTGCAATTCCATGTCAGTCGCATATTTCACTTGCTCCATTAGTTTTGCGACCCAGTGACTGGTCGCATTCTTGGTGAGGTCGCGTCTTTGGATGATAAGTTGGGGATCTAAACTGTGACTTGGAAACCAGTCTGGTCGCATGCCTTATAAATGATGTTACTGGAGCAATGGGAAGTGTTGAGCCATCACATGGAGGAGGTCATCATGGAAACAACCCAAGGATAGCCTCATATTTCCTCAGTCTTGCAGACTACCTTGCTGCCTGACTTCATCAACTTTGAAAGGGGCGAATCAACACAAAAAAGACTGTGCATAGTTATTACACGTCCCTGACATGTCAATTTTCATTTTATCAGCTGGTGATAGGATTTCCTTGGTGCGTTGAGCGTATAAAATGTGTCTTGGACACGTCTTCCAGCACTGGGATATGCACCAGATGCCCACGGCAAGGTTGTGAAACCACTGTATTCATCTCAAGATAATGCCCCGTAATGCGACTCTCTAAAAGTGGCATGTGCTCCCATGGTTATGGTTTTGTGCCTTTAATCCCCAATACATCTACGATGGCCGATATTTGTGCCTATTGCTTGAGGTTACTTTGGCCTTCATTTTGTAGCCATCCTACACATGGTAGGTATAGTCCATCGATTAATCCCAATGGGTGCCTGCGCTTCCTCGTGCGGCCCCTAAAGAGTGTGCCTCGTCCTCTACCGTTGGTTAAAGTGATGCATGGGTCAATAATGCTCCTCGTGTAATTTGAATAACGTGTGTTTTTTTTTCCATTCCAATGCTCGAGAGCTTGTCCGTTCTAATGGGAAAATGCGTTGAGTTTGTACGTGATTTCAGAGGGGTGTATGAGGTTCACGCCTTAACCTTCACCTTTTCTCATTGGAAAATAAGTGTCGCCTTATTGGGTGTGGATCCAAGTCACTTCCTCTTGGTATCCTGCAGAGAAGGTGAAAAAAAAAACAAATCAACTTACCAATGTGATACTTTTCATACGGGATTAATAAATGAATAAAATTAATTCATTCCAGGAGCATGAACTTAAAAGAATAACCCAAATTAATTTATTATAAATTGCGTGGATGGGGAAACCCTGGCTTCACTTTGGGAATCTAAATTAACTTTGGACAATTAATGGGACCACCAATCATGACTCTAATATCTTGATTCCCATGGTGATGATGTATTCTTTGAGTCGGTGCCTTGAAGCGTTTATATGCCGAGAGTCCTAGATCGTGAAGGTTAATTCAAGGCATGCTTATATTCTTGATCATAATGATTTAGGGCTTTGGATGTGCACAAAAGGAGCAACTTCTTCCATACCGTAATGAAGTTCAAACCTTGACGTAACCATTAACGCGAGATGTCTCCACTTTTTTTTAATGTGTATGTTGATTAGGGTGTGCCTTCAAGGGGAGGATTAGGTTATAAAAGGAATGGGACCACTTGAGATATTAGGGTTTTATAATGCAATCCAGACTAAAACCTTTCCCACCCAAGCTTGGTGCCCCCATGGATAGGTCAAGCACGTTTGAGGCTATTGTCATGAAAATCTAGGGGAACCTATCTTCGAATCCAATGGAGGGACTCTCAAGGTTCATTGAAGCAACATACCCCAAGCCTTAGTGTGTTGATGAGACATCAAGGCAAGAGGGTGCGATGACAGGGTCTGGTAGGAATAGGTCGCGGGGGTGTCACTGAGTAAAGGCCGAGTCAACCCTAATGGCTAAGCGAGTAGAGGGGGACCCGAAATTTTTGAATATACCCAAAAATTTTGGTGGTGTTGTAGCGACTACAATAGATTGATAACATAGAGAGGTCAAGGAAAAAACATATATGATAGGACAACATTATTCTGCACATTATGGATTGCATACACTTACAATATTATATGAAACTTCAAATAAAAATTAAGTCTTTTTCTTAAATAGTATTATTTTTTCCAATAGAAATGGAGATAAATAAAAACATTAATCACTTTGCTTTTACAATCAGAGAAGTTCATGATAAGCTTAATTCTATTGGTGAAAATATTTGAGGGAGTGATCTAGTCACAATCAAGGAATGAAAATGGGGAAAGAAAGGAAGCAATAATAAATGAACATATAAGTCAGAGCAAGAACCTAAGAAAAGCATACTAGAACCATCCAAGAAAGGAACCAAATTCCTTTCATCAACTTCAACTTTTATAGCGAATTTGATGAAATTATATTGACTATTTACATGACTTTTGAAAATTTCTAAATTATCACATCCATGGGCTATATGAGAAAATAATCATCTAAAAACATTTTCCATTATGTTGGCTAGAAAGGAGATGAAGCTAGGGCTTTAATCTCAAATTCTTCCTTGAAAATATTTCTACATTGGGGGAGAGAAAAAGAGTATGTGGAAACTCAATAGTTTTTCTTTGAAATCTAAAAAGAGTAGATTTTAAATAAATCTCAACTAATTTAGTAGTATTAGGGTCAATGATGTCATTGATAATATCAATAGCTTCATTAATGGAATATTAATAGAGTATTAATAAAGACAAAAACAAGTCTAAACTAACCAAAATGTCATTTGGTGGTGGTTCAAGTTTTTAGATTTTAATGTCATTAATAAATACAATGAAGCATTTGACAAAAGAATAGTGTTACCGACATGGTGAGTGCTTCCTTACATTTACTTAAATGAAAGATTTACAAATTAATTTTCTAAACTTTCATTTACAAATTATTTTTCCAAATTTTATTTTGGTTCACCACTAGGAAAATCGTAAGAGATACAAAATTTTTGTTGTTTCAGAATTGCAAAAGGTGTAGTCATTGAAAATCTCAAATTGGGCTATATTTTGAATTTCTATGAAATGAACAACTATTGTTACTGTATTTAAAAAAATAAAGACATAAGTCAGACATGAATAATATTAAAGGCTACTTTTCTCAATTTTAATGACCAAATTGTTTAACGAACAAATTGTTTGGCAGTACAAAGATTCTCAAGTGCCAAGGTTTCACCACCACTGCAATTTTCTAAAGTCGTCCTCACTAAATCTTCTGGAAATCACATATCTACCAACTTCTGTATTTTTTATTCCATTCCATGACCTTCAACTTTTGCAAAAGTTTCTGTCCAGTAACGTGCAGTGTTTTCAAATGCTTTATAGTCTTCGAGGTACTGTTTTGCCACTATAGCATCCTGGGGATCTTTAGGTTCAGGTGCTGAAAGCAAGGCTTGCAAAGAAAGTAAAGCTGTCTTCAATGAGAGTGCTACGCTCCAGGTATTTTTCAGAATATCCAGGCATATTGCACCAGTTTCACTACTTATATTTGGATGCCACACTTTTGTTATAAATTTCATTTTTGGGGGGTAAAACGGATAATCCTTAGGTAACTGAATATCAATTTGAAATACACCACCTTCATAAGGGGTACCCACAGGACCCTTAATAGTCGCATGGAAGTGTGACAGATCATCGTCCCGGCAGAGATTGACGTTTATCCCTGTTATCTTCTTATCCCGCTCTACGTCAGCTAATTCCTTCTGTAACCGCGCCATTGTTGCAGCCTCCAGAAGCGGAACTCAGACAAGCCTTTCGAGCCCTGCGCTTTCAAATTTCAATGGTAACTGAAAGCTCTCTGAACTCGAAAGTTTCTTTAAACAACCGATCACCTCCTCACTCTTTACAACGTACATATTAATATAATGAACCCAAGTGAAAAGTTCTGACCGTTAACGTTCGGCCTCCCTCAAAGCCAAAGTTACTTCGATTTATGTGAAATTATTTTACGGTTATTAAGGAAATCATCATCGTGGTTAGGATTTGATTATTTCTGTTTTGGTATTTTGATTTGATTGTAGATTTTGGGCGATTGGTAGTTTTAATCTCTTAATTGATGAGAAGATAAGATTCTATTTTACAATTACTGAAAAAGTAAATTTAATTGATATAATTAATCTTTTAAATTATTAAATTAATATTAATGGTTAATATATTTTAATAGTCAGTTATTTTTTAATTAGTATTTTATAAATAATTAAAAATATATATAATGTTAATTTTTTCATTTTGTATATCAAGACTTTGCTGGATAAATCACATGGAAGTTTTTATCCATTTTTTCTATATTTTTCTCATTTTTAAGTAAAATAAGCAATATATATATATATATATATATGAAAACTAAAATAAATAAAATAAAAATAACAAAATTCAAAAATAATATATAATTATCTAAATTTATTAAACCAATACAGATCCATAGAATCACAGATTTGTCAAGTTTTAAGACATATCAAATCTCTCTTAAGGTGCAAACTTTTTTTAGAATGTAAAACTTGGAAAACAAGTTTGCACCTCAAATATTTAATCTTTTTTATGGACACTTGCTAACACAACTTAAATTTGCAATTACATTAAATCTTTGTTAGGTTTCTCACAAAATTAACCCAAAATTAAACTTGGCACCAAAATATACACACACACACATATATATATTTTTTATGGACACTTGCTAACACAACTTAAATTTGCAATTACATTAAATCTTTGTTAGGTTTCTCACAAAATTAACCCAAAATTAAACTTGGCACCAAAAAACAAATACGTAAAATAATAAGACCACTTGAAATGTTTTAACTATAAAATTTATTTTTTTCAATTTCTTTATATAATATATACATAGTTATATTGAAATATTTTATTCTCATCAATTAAAATTATATATATATATTAACATGAATATCCAAATAGTTTATTGAAGTTTGTTGAGCAAAGCGTTGCCATTAATGTCAAAGGGTATCAAACTCGCGGAGAGCTCAATGATGTTTATCTTTGAAGACTTGGATAGCCCTACAAAGTGCATATTTGAAAAGCCCTTCAAGAGATCTTTCCAATGGTTGAGAAGTTATTGAGGTTTGAAGTTCTGTCAGGGTTCCAGTGGCTGATGGTTCCTCAAGAAAATAAAAGGCATGAGACAGGATTTATTCCCATCAATGAATGGTTAAATTGTCATTCACATGGGTATTTCCATCATAAAGTTGTTACTAAGTGGTGATGGTGCGAAAGTAAAACAAAACCTTTGCTAAACGAACTTTAAAATATAGAATTTAATGAAAATTTGTGCCCTCGACATTTTTTTAACACTAAAAATGGCAAAAAAACAAATCCTAGGACTCTTCCTCTGTACCAAGGAGACATTAAGGCCAAGATATGTGGTAGTACGTGATAACGTAAAATTTGCTCCCTCGCCATAAAAATAATTAACGAAGAAAATGGTCACAAAACACAAGTATTTGAGCCTTTGGTCTATACAAAGCGACATGGCAACAAGGACACATGGTGTTGTAGCTCCTAGAGACAGCGTAGAGTTGTGATAGACCAATGCCTAGGACATCTTAGCATAGCAAGGAGCATATAATATAATGTATGAAGTTGTCAGCTTCAGCTCACATGCTATCTCCTGTAAACAGGGAAAATAAATCTAAATGGGACCAGGACCTTCAAAAACTGGCACAGAGGAAGGACTACTGCAGGGGCAATATGAAAAACCTCAACATAAAAGCAACAGACAATTCAGAGATAGTTTTCTGCAAAGTGGGCCGATTCAGAAATACTTCACAGACATAAATTATCAGAAGGTGTATATAGTGAAAGCAATATTGAGAAGATATTAGTTAACTTTGAGCTGATACCTAGATATACAATACCACCATGCATGGGCTTACCAATCTAAGAATCCATACATGATAATAGCATTTTAAAAGCACCCCTTCAAAGCAACTAATATAGCAGAAGTATGGATAGCTGAACAATGGAACAGAATATCATGCATGAGCCATATTTAAAGCGCTTGACTGATCCGAGCATGGGCATCAACTAGGATGAATCCATACCAAAAATCAGTGAGCCACTCGCATTCCAAAACATGATACAGGAAAGATGGATGAAATGAAATGATATATTAAAATAACACATGGGAGAAAGTTACAGACTGTGAAATACCAAAGACCAAAATCCTCTTTAACAGATAGAACTCCTCTTCACTGAGACCCTATGGGCTTTGAGCCTTCATACAAGAGCTTTACAAAATGTATACAAAAAGCCTTTCACTGCATAGTTTTCTGATAAAATCTGGAACCCTTACAATGCGTTTCTTCATGGTTTTTATAGGAGAAACCAAAACGTAGTCAAAGAGGTAGGTGATGATCATTTAATTATATCATAAAAACAAATGGAGGAGACGTGCACACTCATGCTGTTGGATGACTGTGCTATGTTGTTTGTACTATGTGGCCTGCTAATTGAAATAAATGTTCTGGGTGAAAATCTCTTCAGGAACACGGTATAGGGATAACCATATCAACATTATGTCCTGTTCTGGAGGTAAATTCTGTTGAAATAAAACCTGGAGGGTATTTTTTTTTGTGCATCGTACCCTCTGCCTTCCCAATCCTGAATTAAGCTTTAAATTCTTCAACGTCAGACGCTGAATTCCTCAATCGTCCACTGATCTTCCCCTGCTGCTCCATTAATTTTCTCATCTGTGAAATCAGTGCCTTGAATGTCCCTACAGGGTTTGACAAATTTGAACCCTGCTTCTTTAATTGAATTCTTGTCGATTTGGCTTCCGAGGACTTTCTCCATAATTCTGCTATGAAAAATGGTCCTTTGACATGTGCTCGGCTCTTTGTAATGGATGCTGAAAATTATGATAATTCTCCATCACTGTAAACCTGCAAAACACATAAAGTTGTGAAGAAAACAAATGCATGGGGGATGGAAATGCAATGGAAGTGACTGTGTAACAGAGCGACGTGATGAAGCGGCAAAAACATGCAGGGTGGTGACGAAGAAAATGCCGTGGAAATAATGGCGGACGAGCTAACCAGATCTAAAATGTAAAAAATTATAATATAACGTATGAATTGAATACATGAGTGACGAAGGAAAAGTGCGACGAACACGTGGGATGGTGACGTGGAGGAATGGAATCAATGGCAGAGTATGCAGATGATCTGGACCGTTCGATCTCCAAGTGAGATCGACAGTTAAAAACACATCGGGGGGCAATGAGACGGTGGGCCAGGGGCGTGATGGGCTTGGATTAAATCTCGAGCAGCTTCGGAGCGCGATGATTGTCGGATGAAGGCCCTCAGATCGGACGGTTGTGATGAATATCGCTGTGTGACTTCGTCCGAACGATAATGCATGATGGAGAGCGGTTTCGGGGCCGTACACAGAGACACGCGGTGGGGAATGAGTGGAATCGCTCCGTTTTGAAGAATACCGCCTACCGCTGAAAAGCAGTGCGATATAAACCGTAGATTTCACAGTTTGATTGGACGGCTGAGATGCGGTTTTGGGCGATGAATGGAGGATCGCGAATGTCGTTCTATCTGCACAGATCAACAGCCGAGGGTGCGCACGATATACATACATGATAAGCGCCTCCGGTTTTAACACTCGGTCTGGTGCCCAGGTTACATGGAGAACAGGACGGAGGGGTTAGGGCCAAAGGGGCTAAGCGTTGAATATATTTAAGCGCGGGGTTTTCTGCCTTCTACAGTGTAATTTGGGAGCGGGAATCGGTAACGACAGGCACAGAAATGTTTTTTTAAGGCTGGAAGAGGGGATTTGCAGGATTATAAGCTAGTTTTCTTATGGAATTTTTATAGGAAGACGATTATGATCAACATTGGCTCCACATGGGGACGGCACGTTCATCCCTAGACGTGTCGAGAACTTGTAGACCCTATGATCATCATGTCTGCAGACTCTGCTCTCCGGCATCTCCATTTTTCACTTTATAATTCATCACAACACCATCATTATTCGAACAAAGATAAAATAAGAACTAAAATACAGTATAGTACATCAGGCTGTCCCTGCCTGAATCAGAACTAAAAGTAGGGCTTGAGGAATTGACCATTTACAGGGGCGTCCAACAAGTCGCCGTGTAAATTCTCCAACCTGAAAGTATTATTTCCCCCCTGTTCCACAATTTTGAACGGACCAAACCAGAGGGGGTCGAATTTACCATGTTTTCCCTTCTCAGCTCTTCGGACATCCCATCTGAGCACCAAATCACCAGTCCCCAGCTTCCTGTCTTTTGCATGCTGATCAAAAATGTGTTTCATTTTCTCTTGATATTCTATTAACCTCTGATTCACCTGGCCCCGTGTTTCTTCTAATTCCACCAATTGATTGATTCTCCTGATCATATCATCAGGTTCCTCCTGGATTTCTTGCATGAAGCAGGCCACTGGTAAAGCCAGCTGTACAGGAAAAATTGTTGCTCGTCCATATACCAATTCATATGGGGATTTCCCAGTTTCTCTCTTGCTAGTGATCCTATTAGCCCATAGAGAAAATTTCAATCGGGAATCCCAATTCTTCTTATTTTCATTGATAGTCTTCTTTAAGGCCCTCACCAAAGTTTTATTTGAAGACTCTGCCAAGCCATTCCCTTGTGGATAGTAAGTTGTAGAGTGACTCAGTGTGATATTGTATTGCTGGCAGAAATTCATAAATTTTGCAGACTTGAAGGCATGTGCATTATCAGTCACTATCCTAGCAGGACAGCCAAACCTGGATATGATGTTTTCCTCCATGAACTTTATGATCACAGTATCTGTAGCATTCCTTGCAGGTATGGCTTCCACCCATTTAGTGAAATAATCCGTGGCTGTCAATATCCATTTATGTTGTCCACTTGACGGAGGATGTATCTCACCTATAAAATCAATACCCCATTGTTTGAATGGTTCATCCACATGCACTGGAATCAGGGAAATGGTGTTGATTTGTCTCTCAGCAAATTTTTGACATTTATCACATGCTCTTACCCTGGCAAAAACATCTCCAAAAAGCTTTGGCCAATAGAAACCAGCTTTTAGAATTTTATGGGCTGTGGCCCTCCAGCTGTAATGACCTCCACAGATCCCTTCATGAAATTCTGCTATAATACTCTCAACTTCATTCTCTGTGAGACACGGGAGTAAGATGCCTGAGGGATCTCGCCTGTATAGCTGGCCATTGGCGACTATGTACTTCTGTGATTTCAATCTCAACGCTCTGTATTTAGTTTTATCACAACTTGGAGAGCAGCTGAGTGTGAGGAGATATTATACTATCTCTTTGTACCACGGACTGGTGAGGTACTTCATATGTGTTTTTGGGGTAGCTACCCCAATTCCATGACGTTATTTTTTCTCCTCAGATTCCTCACCTGCCATAATGGACAAATTTATGCCCAGGGCTTGATAGTTTGATTCAGATAACATTTTTGCAAGCCCCTGTCCTTTGATCAACTTAGTAGGGTGGATTTCTAAGTCATATTCCTATATTTTAGCGATCCACTTGCCCCTTTTTCCTTCACTGTCCCCCTGAATAAGAATATCTTTTACAGTAGCTGCAGGCACAAATGCAGTGATGTGGGACTATAAGATATATACATGGAATGCTTTGAGGGATTTCACTAGGGCGTATGATTTCTTTTCCAATATGTTGTATTTTAATTCTGTATCACAGAGCACCTGACTGAAAAAGGCAATAGGCTTCTCATACCCCTCCTCATTTTTCTACAGTAAAACTCCTGCTATTGTATGAGGTGATGCAAAAGAAAAAATCATGAAAGGTTTATCATAATCTAGTCTAGTCAGCACAGGGGCTTCTGCAAAAGCATTCTTTATCCTGGTAAATGCCTCCCGTGATTCTTGTGACCACTTTACCTCCTTATCCTTCTTTAGAATATCTATTATATGCCTAACTATCTCGGCATAGTTAGGGGTAAACCTTCTCAAGAAATTAATGCGCCCTAGAAATACTTGTACCTCTTTCTTATTTCTGGGAAAAGCAATACTATTTATAACCTCTACCCTCTTAGGATCTATCTTCACCCCATCCTTAGTCACAATATGGCCCAAAAGTTTTCCCTCTTCTAATGCAAATAAAGACTTTTGAGGATTAAGGGAGAGACCATACCTTCTGCATTTCTCAAAAGTTCTCTGGAGATGTTCAATGTGCTCAGCATCATTTTTTGAAAATACAGTGACATCATCGAGGTAGACCACCAGAAATTTATCTTGCTCCCTGTTGACGGGAAAATCTGTCCGGCCAACAGCAGGGTATCTCCCCGGTAAAAGGTCCCAATTAGACCTTGAATCGTTTGGACTAGGGATCCCGTCCGGGGTGTGGGTCCGGCTACCACTGATTTTTCCTTTGCTTTGGGTCTCGCTTAAACTCTATAAAAAATTGGATACTCACCTAATCAACTTATACAAGACATATGATTTATGCATTAAATGTACATGCAACACTATGAGTAGTAAGAGAAAATAATAAAGCATGAAGACCGAAGGAAGTGTTGTTAACAACACTTCATTAGGTTCACACTTGTAAGCTGTTCTGACCACGAAGGAAACAATTCCTCATGGTGAGAACACCCTTCACTTCCTAAAATTTTTAAATGATAACACAAACACAGATAAACAAAGTCATCAACATTCGCTAGGAAAGTGAAATAAACTCAACCACCATTAACATACTCAGCAAACTGTTATGTAACTGTGAACTGAATTAAAGATACAGTTCCCTTAATCTAAAGATGTTCAGAAACTGAAAGTATAATACTCAACAGTGCTCATACATAAAACAACACCAGATCCACAAAGGGATTTTTCCAAAATGCTTGTATTCATCCTTAAATGTATAATCTACTGGTAATACAATGTACTCAGCTCGAGTCCCAAACCAAAAGCCCTTTTACAAGCTCCCGAAGGAGTATTTATAATACAAAACCTGCCCTTTGGGCTTCCTTGACTTTTCATCTTCTTGACCGTTGGGCTGCCTTGCGACCCAGTCTTTTCTGTGACCTGCGACCTGAGCTGTTGTTGCGACCTGTGACCTGACCTGGTTGCGGGGTCGCAGGTTGTAATAAAATGGCCAAGGTTCGACCTTGCGACCTTGCGACTAGGTCGCAGGGTCGCGGGGTCGCGAATCATGAAAAAAATATGAAAATGCGACTTTGCGACCTTGCGACTTGGTCGCTGGGTCGCAAGGTCGCAAATTTCGGGAAAAATCAGAAATGCGACCTTGCAACCTACTGGGATTTGCGACCTCGCGACCTCGGCAGACATGCAACCTGCGACCTCGTCAGATCTGCGACCTGCGACCTGATGGGATTTGCGACCTCGCGACCTAGGCGAATATGCGACCTACGACCTTGAGCAGATCAGTGAGTTCTTTGGAGTTTCGCCAGCATCTACTTGTTTTGAAAATGTCCCCTTGTTTGCTGGGGAAAACCTTGGCTCTTATGTGAAAACAGAGAGGTTCTTCCTGCAATAAAATAACACAGGTCACATATCTTCATGATGGAATAATAATAATGCTAAGGGCATTTTAATCAATTGTAAGAATGAAAATTATAACTTAGACCCCTGTGTGGTCAACTACTGAATCGTCAGAGAGAATGGCTAGGGTAAGCTTTCTCTGTGCTATTTCTCTGTCAAGATTATCATCTTCCCCACGCACAAGGTTCTCTTCAAGTCTTGGATTAAATTACTTGATAGGCACGAGCTTCTTCATTCACGTTCTTAGTGTTCGCTGTAGGTTTTCATGCTCATCGATTTTCCCATCCATTAGAGGAGCAGTAATTGTCATTTTCAATTGGATAATCTCAGGTATCTTGACTGAGGAGAGCTGGTCAGGTATGGTGATCTAGGCGAGGCTTATAACAGTCTTATACAATGAGGGCTGGTCAGTTAGGACCATTAAATCATGGCTAGCCCAACTAAAAGCTTTCCTTTGCACGTCTCCAAAGCCACCATATTAAGATCCCATCCCTGGGCTAGCTATTATATAACATCCATTGATAACCCTGTAGACCGACCTCCACCTGAACGATTACTTCTGTTTTATGATGCTCCCATCTGCTAAAGGGACCCAGTGACAAACCGATAGTAGCCTTGCTTCCGATTCTAGATCAGTGACGAGGTAGGAAGCCATCTCTACTTCCCAAAGACCCCATTGATAGTGTCGTTCCAGATCTAGCACTAACTATCAAACAGGTTCTTCCAAGCCTCGATGGCGGGCTACCTCTTCCAGGCAACAACACATCGTACAGTGCAGCTCTTCCTCCAGGACCACAAAAAACATTGTACAATGCAACTATTCTTCCAGGTCTGCAATGCATCGTAAAATGCAACTATTTCTCTAAGTCCTCCATAAAATAGTCCTCTATACATAGTTTCTGCCATTCAGCCTCTAATGTTAGGTAAGCTAGTTGTATAAGACGTCTAGTATTGAAAGCCTCTGCTTCGGTCATTGTTCTCACGGGCCTGCAATTGAACGCATCACAAACAGTCTCAAATCAATCTATGTGGAATGCGAGATCTGGTTTTCAGTGCCTTTGGACATAGTAATAGCAAGCGCCTTAGGAATCATCAAAGATTGAGCTCTGTGAAGACAGCTCGACGTGGTCAGTAGTGGCACTGTTGGAAATTCAACTTCCAATGAATATGTAACGATAGCATCTTTCTAAACGGGACCAGCGTAGGTTATTAATACTAGATTCGAAGCGTGATTATATCCTGGAATGTCGCCCTTGGGGCTATGAAATCAGATTTCATGCTGGATTTTCGGTCCATGACTACAGTCGTAATGCATAAATCATTCGAATTCTATTCCAGCACGACAGTTGCCATGCAGACTTGGAGATAGATACGTTGCAGATTCATCCATGCAGTTTTGGCTCATCAACGTGTTATAATATTCCGCTGCCACGTGTAAACAGACCTTTGGACCATAAAATATATCCGCTCCAAACCTCCGCCATCGAACCTTTGCGCCTGCTCCATGTTTTAAAAATAAAACCTGACCATTATATATTCACCCAACATGTTTTAACATAGGTCAAAACTCCACCACAGCAATATTCAAGCTAAATTGTAATGTGTTTTATATAGCTTTGACCGTGTTTTAATTGACCGTTGTATGTATATAGTTGCTGTCAAACAAAACCCGCCATCGAACGTTGGATTCCATGCAACGTGTCCATGCATGTCTGCGCCATGCAACGTTGGACTCCATGCATTGTGTCCATGCATGTCTGTGCCATGCAACCTTGGACTCCATGCATTTATGCGCCATGTTTCCAACGGGTTCCATGCTATATATGTATATTGCTTCAGATTATTAAATGTGACCACCATGCATAGAAGCATTGGCACCCATGTGAGGTTTGACCGCTATAATAATATACGTTTTCTCAAAGTATTTACCATAGGTGGAAGACCTGCCATCGCACGTGGTTTGAAAAATGTACTGCTTTATCTCCTTTGCGCCTTAGTTCAACCATATAACATTGATCATTTGCTTTTCCTCATATTGTTAGTGCAAATAAATAAAAATATTCACACCAAGGCCATAACCTCATAATATGAATGCTTCTTGTTTTGAAAGATCGAGATTTGACATCTGCTACTCAGCAACCGAGCATGGGATGTCTTGTGAAAGCAATTGGAAATGTGAGGTCAATGAGAAGTCTCCAATTATATTCATCTTATTTTAGAGTGAAAGCATATCCTTCTCGAGAAATTTCTTTTAAAACAATGCAGCTTCATATGGTAGACTAGTCATTTGTTCAAGCCACATTGATGGCCCTTTTCATATTGACCTTTTCTACCTTGCTACCAAAGGCATATGCATTTCAACATGACCTTTTAGGTTCAATTTGAAATTCCCCATTTCTTATGGCCTCACATAGACAACTTTCAAGAGAAAAGAAGACTAGGGTTTTAAGGCCTTTTCATTCCTCCACATTGGACTCCTTGCAACACAAATAACTCCACACTATGTGGCTCAGGATTAATAAATGTTGCTTTTCAAAGGAGCGTTCACATATTTGAAACTCTGTCGTTGGCTTGCCACACCAACATGTGTGCTTTCGCACTGCTTCCCGGCGCGAGAATGCCTCGAATGAGATCGTCATTCTCTAGAGAAATATTCTGAGTCTACTTGGTTCGCCTGGGCTATACTTCGGGCTAGACTTGTCGGAGTGGTGAAATATGTTCCTCTATGTGCACCCATCGAAATTTAGATGGTACTGTGTAGGACCTCCAAAACCTCCCTTTTGAATTTATGCTTATTCTGCCCCCTCCTAAAATAGAAACATGGGATTGTTTCTTGATCAGCACCCCCACCAAAATGCAGCTTCCTGGTAATTGTGTCATCATCATTTTCATCTTCAAACAATCTCATCCTCAAGGTCGTCAAGCATCCATAGAGCAATACCATGATGAGTAAGAATGTCATCTTCTCCATCTGATAAAGTGTATTTGTCCTTCTTAAGCCTCCGTGACTGTCGCTTACTCTGGAATCTAATGATAGCCTTATTTGCATCTTCAATAGCGTCATCATTTTCCCCAGGCATTGTGCTCTTGTTAGTTGGGTTCTAATCTCTTCCTCCCAAGCGATGGTGACATCCTTTGGTATATCGTCTGTGGGATTTCTTGCACGTAACATTATAACACTAATTAGTTTACAGTCACCTTTTAGAGAACGGTGCCTCCCAAATAATAAATATTAGACTATGAGCTCGGCGCAGTGTTAAAACAAAGTGCATGGACAATCCATGATGCAAGCGCTCTTAATGTAAATACACACAAGTTTCCTTTCGAATGTATGCATGGTGATCCTTCGCACATGGCGTGATTGCAACAACAGCGCCTGATCATGATGGCGAGAAAACTCATGCGGGGTTGGGGATAAGTCGTTGGGATGTCACTGACTGTAGGTTTGGTGAAAGACCTTAACGACTAAGCGAGCAGAGGGGGACCCAAAATTTTAAATATACCCAAAATTTTGGGTGGTGTTGTAGCGGCTACAACAAATGGCGAACCACTGGTAGAATCTAGCATCTCTGTCAATATCACAACAAAATTCTGAACCAAGATAGTGATGCAAGGGAATATTTAACAAGTTCTATGGGGACCCTTTGAATTACTCTGGCCCTTTACAGGTAAGCCTGATCCTTGTGCCTCAACTAAGTCTCGCTAATCAGAAACACGTCAAAGAGAAAGCTCACAGACACCAGTAGCTTGTTGATGATGTGAAGAGCAAGGCAGTGGGTTTATTATTTTCAGGATTTTTTAAAGTAATTTTCTAGTGTTGCTCCACTGCCAGTAGGCCTGGACAGTGCCTCGATGGAGTCACTTCAAGAAATCAAAAACATTGCTCTGCTGCCAGCGAGCCTGGTCAGTACCCCGGCGGAGTCGTTGCATTACCTCTCTGCGCAAGAAGCCTTTCTCGATCCTTTACCCTTATTTGTTTCATGTGCTTGCAGCACTTATTTTCATATGCTCGTGGCACTTATTTTTCATGGGCAGATGAGGGATCCCGACTTATTTTATGAGCAAGAGAGGTTGTTTCTCGTGTTATAGAAACTGAAAGATATCCTGATTTGGGTTTGCCCTTGTGCCTAACCTTCACATCCCATTTACCACAATAGGCGAAGCATGAAAAAAATATCATTTAGGGTGCCCAAGAGGATGCTCGGCACAAGGCTTAGGCTATGGGTATGGGCCATTCAAACTCATTAGGTCTCCCTCAAGCAACCGGCTCGTATCTCCCAAGCTAAATAATTTTAGACTCATAGGCATCTTGTTGAGAATACGACTTCGATGACTTGTCCTGAGAGAAATTTGCCTCTTGAGATAGCCACCGCAACCTCACGCAAAATAACGGGGTTACTGTTTCAGCAATCAGGGCAAAACAAGACCGCAAGGTGATAGGGTTGTAATGAGGGCTCATGCAGTGGCAGGCGATATGAAAAAATGATGTGAGAAAGAGGGTGCACGAAGCAATGTAATAAGTGAGGCTCAAGATGCAATGCAATGCTGTGTGCGAGAGTGATCAACCAGTTGTAAGTGAAAATACAAGCAGTGATTATTTATGCAGCAACAAGTAACTGAAAAGGAAATGAAAGGAAAATACTTGTAACATGATGATGCCTAAAATATTAATCGTAAACAAAAATAGAAAACATGCTTTTAAATCATAAAATAAAAATTTGGCAAGTACACCTAATCAACAACTTTGAACTAACAAATTTTTATTAACAGGTCCTAGCTAGCCTACACCTAAAACCTAGTTTAACCCATGAGGTGGCCAGATTATGTAAAATCATTTTTCCAGTGCAGCCACCACATTAGTTTGCCTCCTGCAATGACAACAATGAACAGGATTAGGGCTAGTATCCAAAAAAGTGCAGTAGCAACAAAACTTACCTGAGGAGCAGGTGCAACGGCAAGAAGATCATGGATACATACCAAAGAACACACCAGAATAGATTGCGTAAGATGAATACCGATCTTATCTTGATGCACCGCAATATGTTCTTGAAACTCAACATTTATAAATGACACACATTCATTCATGCACAATCTTGGATCTGAGGGGTGACGGGTAAGCCATTTCCTATTTGCAGGCACATCAACCGGATAAGGTTGGTCGAACCAACCAGCAACATCATTGTGGTGGTGAGGATGATTGATTCTACGGGGTGGAAGCAACAAGCAGGTGCCAGGTGAATTATAGATGCTTGCAAATCCAAGTGCAGAAATCCTAGTTTTGAAAACCTTAGCTCGAGGTTGCTCTTGGGTTTGGTCAAGGGTACGAGGATCCGAATCCACTTTCAGTGTAGGTTGCAATTCCTCACCGCCTTGAGCAAACTCTGGACCTTCCAGCAGGGGGCTTCCAAACTTTGATGGTTTGGCAAGATCAACAGGCGAATGGATGTGATCATGGATTGTGTTGAGTTGAAAAATGTCAATGGGCTTTGTATCAATTCGGTCAAATGTTGGCGCACTGACAAATTGATGATCCAAAGTATTGGATTCTCTTGATTTTCCAGGGTGGGGTGGATTGACCGTGGTTATGCGGGGAGGAGCATGGTACTTAGGGATCGTCATTTCAGAAATAGTCGGCGGAAGCTGAAGCGATTCAACTTTCTGATGGGTACTTGAATCTTCCCGAAGCGAATCATCGAATTCTAGTGTCTCTATATGGTCAACAAAGAGATGCGAGTGACCTTCCTCGTCGGTATGATTGAATACATTTTCAGATAAGGAGTGATCGCTACAACCATCGATTTGATCAAGTTGGGTACCTGGAAAGTTAGGCTCCCCGGGAGTTACCAACTGGGATGGATCATTAAAGAGGACATCTTGAGGTTGCCCAGACCAGAAATTTCTCCTATGGCTGTCTAAAGATTCCGAGTGAGAATGATCAGATCTGAAAGATTCATCGATTTTGAACTGTGATTGTGAAACACCATCTGCGTGCTTTTGATTGTCGCCAATACCAGAATAAGAAAATTTTAAACTTCTCGAAGAAATTACTGGTATGGCGGGATCGAGAAACAAACCGAGGAATAATGAACGAACTGATTGAGTCGCAGGGGCGTTAATCATACAAGGCTTTTCAACATGCACATTCATGTCATTCCGAGGAAACAATGATCTGGAAGGCCCTGTAAGGGAAACGACTGCATCCGGGATAGGAGTCGATTCATAATCCGTATGTGAATTAGATTTAGGAATGTGTCCAGGGAAACATCGAGTGGGATCGAGGTAGGTTTCATGAACCGAGAGGGATAATGAGCCACGGGGGTTTTCAAACTCTGATTCGACATGGTGCGTGAAATATTCAAAGGTAGTGCAGTAGGCTTTATCCTCTTTCCAGTGTCTATCCTTGCTCAGGACTCTCGAGGTCACAACTCCACTACTCGACAACTCAGGAGGAGGGGTGAGAATATCACAAATAGCAGCACTCTCCTTGGAGGCCTAAATGTGGTTTCGACTCGGGGAGATGGACAATGAAGCATTGGGGACAAAATCTGAACAGCCGGTAACTTGTTGGTCGTCATAGGGAACACTAGGATCTAACTGAAATTGTTCAAGGGAAACGAGAATCAGATAGCTGAACTATTCACTTAACAACTTCCAATCGACATCATTTTCAGGGAATTCAAAACAATAATGAACGAATCTGATAGAGAACTCATCTAAAGATTCCTGAGGTTCCATTCTGATGTCATTTAACTTTATTAAAACGTTCTGAAAATCATACCTATGAAAATCTTGTTGTAATTCACTGGCGAGTTTTTCAAATGAATGGACGGAAGCTTCTGGAAATGTGCGGCACCATTGCCTAGCGCAAACTTTTAGGGTGAGGAAAAACAACAAACAAATCAAAACTTCATTATCAATTTCGTAACACTCACCAAATTCACAGAAATCTAAAAGGTGTTGGGTTATGGACACCCCAACTTCACCATCAAATTTTGACTGGGACAAGTGATACATAAGTTCATTGGGGATGAAGTATCGAGGCTCATAAAACTTTGACAAACATCTCGGGAGAATGATTTGGGAATGAGCCATTACAGATATGAGATTAACTGCAGGCTCTAAGGGCTCAGCTTGTCATCTGGCCCTCTTTCTAGCGCCAATTCTATTGACGGGAAAATCTGTCCGGCCAACAGCAGGGGATCTCCCCGATAAAAGGTCCCAATTAGACCTTGAACCGTTTGGACTAGGGATCCCATCCAGGGTGTGGGTCTGGCTACCACTGATTTTTCCTTTGCTTTGGGTCTCACTTAAACTCTATAAAACAGTGGATACTCACCTAATCAACTTATACAAGACATATGATTGATGCATTAAATGTACATGCAACACTATGAGTAGCAAGAGAAAATAATAAAGCATGAAGACCAAAGGAAGTGTTGTTAACAACACTTCATTAGGTTCACGCTTATAAGATGTTCTGACCACAAAGGAAACAGTTCCTCATGGCGATAACACCCTTCACTTCCTAAAATTTTTAAATGATAACACAAACGCAGATAAACAAAGTCATCAACATTCGCTAGGAAAGTGAAATAAACTCAACCACCATTAACATACTCAGCAAATTGTTATGTAACTGTGAACTGAATTAAAGATATAGTTCCCTTAATCTAAAGATGTTCAGAAACTGAAAGTATAATACTCAACAGTGCTCATACATAAAACAACACCAGATCCACAAAGGGATTTTTCCAAAATGCTTGTATTCATCATTAAATGTATAATCTACTGGTAATACAATGTACTCAGCTCAAGTCCCAAACCAAAAGCCCTTTTACAAGCTCCCGAAGGAGTATTTATCATACAAAACCTGCCCTTTGGGCTTCCTTGACTTTTCATCTTCTTGATCGTTGGGCTGCCTTGCGACCCAGTCTTTTCTGCGACTTGCGACCTGAGCTGTTGTTGCGACCTGCGACCTGACTGGGTCGCGGGGCCGCAGGTTGTAAGAAAATGGCCAAGGTGCGACCTTGCGACCTTGCGACTGGGTCACAGGGTCGAGGGGTCACGGATCATGAAAAAAAGATGAAAATGCGACCTTGTGACCTTGCGACTTGGTCACTGGGTCGCGGGGTCACAAATTTCGAGAAAAATCAGAAATGCGACCTTGCGACCTGCTGGGATTTGCGACCTCGTGACCTCGGAAGACATGTGACCTGCGACCTCGTCAGATCTGCGACCTGCGACCTGCTGGGATTTGTGACCTCGCGACCTAAGTGAATATGCGACCTGCGACCTTGGGTAGATCAGTGAGTTCTTTGGAGTTTCGCCAGCATCTACTTGTTTTGGAAATGTCCCCTTGTTTGTTGGGGAAAACCTTGGCTCTTATGTGCAAACAGAGAGGTTCTTCCTGCAATAAAATAACACAGGTCACATATCTTCATGATGGAATAATAATAATGCTAAGGGCATTTTAATCAATTGTAAGAATGAAAATAATAACTTAGACCCCTATGTGGTCAACTACTGAATCGTCGGAGAGAATGGCTAGGGTAAGCTTTCTCTGTGCCCTTTCTCTGTCAGGATTATCATCTTCCCCATGCACAAGGTTCTCTTCAAGTCTTGGATTAAATTACTTGATAGGCACGATCTTCTTCATTCACGTTCTTAGTGTTCACCATAGGTTTTCGTGCTCATCGATTTTCCCATCCATTAGAGGAGCAGTAATTGTCATTTTCAATTGGAGAATCTCAGATATCTTGACTGAGGAGAACTGGTCAGGTACGAAGATATAGGCGAGGCTTATAACAGTCTTATACAATGAGGGCTAGTCAGTTAGGACCATTAAATCATGGCTAGCCCAACTAAAAGATTTCCTTTGCGCGGCTCCAAAACCACCATATTAATATCCCATCCCTGGGCTAGCTATTATATAACATCCATTGATAACCCTGTAGACCGACCTCCACCTGAACGATTACTTCTGTTTTATGATGCTCCCATCTGCTAAAGGGACCCAGCGACAAATCGATAGCAGCCTTGCTTTTGATTCTAGATCAGTGACGAGGTAGGAATCCATCTCTACTTCCCAAAGACCCCAATGACAGTGTCGTTCCAAATTTAGCACTAACTATCAAACAGGTTCTTCCAAGCCTCGATGGCGGGCTACCTCTTCCAGGCAACAACACATCGTACAGTGCAGCTCTTCCTCCAGGACCGCAACAAACATTGTATAATGCAACTATTCTTCCAGGTCTGCAATGCATCATAAAATGCAACTATTTCTCCAAGTCCTCCATAAAACAGTCCTCTATACATAGTTTCTGCCATTCAGCCTCTAATGTTAGGTAAGCTAGTTGTATAAGACGTCTAGTATTGAAAGCCTCTGCTTTGGTCATTGTTCTCACGGGCCTGCAGTTGAACGCACCGCAAACAGTCTCAAATCAATCTATGTGGAATGCGAGATCTGGTTTTCAGTGCTTTTGGACATAGCAACAGCAAGCACCTTAGGAATCATCGAAGATTGAGCTCTGTGAAGACTGCTCGACGTGGTCAGTAGTGGCATTGTCAAAAATTCAGCTTCCAACGAATATGTAACGATAGAATATTTCTAAACGGGACCAGCACAGGTTATTAATAGTAGATTCGAAGCGTGATTATATCCCAAAATATCTCCCTTGGGGCTACGAAATCGGATTTCATGCTGGCTTTTCGGTCCATGACTACAGTCGTAACGCATAAATCATTCGAATTCTATTCCAGCACGAAGGTTGCCATGCAGACTTGGAAATAGATATGTTGTAGATTCATCCATGCAGTTTTGGCTCATCAACATGTTATAATATTATGCTACCACGTGTAAACACACCTTTCGACCATAAAATATATCCGCTCCAAACCTCCGCCATCGAACCTTTGCGCCCGCTCCACATTTTAAAAATAAAACCTAACCATTATATATTCACCCAACACGTTAACATAGGTCAAAACTCCACCATAGCAATATTCGAGCTCAGTTGTAATGTGTTTTATATAGCTTTGACCGTGTTTTAATTGACTGTTGTATGTATATAGTTGTTGTCAAACAAAACCCGCCATCGAACGTTGGATTCCATGAAACGTGTCCATGCATGTCTACACCATGCAACGTTGGACTCCATGCATTGTGTCCATGCATGTCTGTGCCATGCAACGTTGGACTCCATGCATTTCTACGCCTTGTTTCCAACGTGTTCCATGCTATATATGTATATTTCTCCATATTATTAAATGTGACCACCATGCATAGAAGCATTGTCGCCCATGTGAGGTTTGACCGCTATAATAATATACGTTTGCTCAAAGTATTTACCATAGGTGGAAGACCTGCCATCACACGTGGTTTGAAAAACGTATTTCTTTATCTCCTTTGCACCTTAGTTCAACCATATAACGTTGATCATTTTCTTTTCCTCATATTTTTAGTGCAAATAAATAAAAATATTCACGCCAAGGCCATAACCTCATAATATGAATGCTTCTTGTTTTGAAAGATCGATATTTTACATCTGCGACTCAGCAACCGAGCATGGGATGTCTTGTGAAAGCAATTGGAAATGTGAGGTCGATGAGAAGTCTCCAATTATATTCATCTTATTTTAGAGTGAAAGCATATCCTTCTCAAGAAATTTCTTTTAAAACAATGCAACTTCATATGGTAGACTAGTCATTTGTTCAAGCCACATTGATGGCCCTTTTCATATTGACCTTTTCTACCTTGCTACCAAAGGCGTATGCATTTCAACATGACCTTTTAGGTTCAATTTGAAATTCCCTATTTCTTATGGCCTCGCATAGACAACTTTCAAGAGCAAAGAAGACTAGGGCTTTAAGGCCTTTTCATTCCTCCACATTGGACTCCTTGCAGCACAAATAACTCCACACTATGTGGCTCAGGATTAATAAATGTTGCTTTTCAAAGGAGCGTTCACATATTTGAAACTCTGTCGTTGGCTTGCCACACCATGTGTGCTTTTGCACTGCTGCCCGGCGCGAGAATGCCTCGGATGAGATCGTCATTCTCTAGAGAAATCTTCTGAGTCTGCTTGGTTCGCCTAGGCTATACTTCGGGCTAGACCTGTCAGAGTGGTGAAATATGTTCCTCTGTGTGCACCCATCGACATTTAGATGGTATTGTGCAGGACCTCCAAAACCTCCCTTTTGAATTTATGCTTATTCTGCCCCCTCCTAAAATAGCAGCATGGGATTGTTTCTTGATCAGCACCCCCACCAAAATGCAGCTTCCTGGTAATTGTGTCATCATCATTTTCATCTTCAAACAGTCTCATCCTCAAGGCCATCAAGCGTCGATAGAGCAATACCATGATGAGTAAGAATGTCATCTTCTCCATCTGATAAAGTGTATTTGTCCTTCTTAAGCATCCGTGACTGTCGCTTACTCTGGAATCTAATGATAGCCTTATCTGCATCTTCAAGAGTGTCATCATTTTCCCCAGGCATTGTGCTCTTGTTAGTTGGGTTCCAATCTCTTCCTCCCAAGAGATGGTGACATCCTTTGGTATATCGTCTGTGGGATTTCCTGCACGTAACACTATAACACTAATTAGTTTACAGTCACCTTTTAGAGAATGGTGCCCCCCAAATAATAAAGATTAGACTATGAGCTCAGCGCAGTGTTAAAACAAAGTGCCTGGACAATCCATGATGCAAGTGCTCTTAATGTAAATACACACAAGTTTCCTTTCGAATGTATGCATGGCGATCCTTCGCACATGGCATGATTGCAACAACAGCGCCTGATCATGATTGCGAGACAACTCATGTGGGGTTGGGGATAAGTCGCTGGGATGTCACTGACTGCAGGTTTGGTGAAAGACCTTAACGACTAAGCGAGCAGAGGGGGACCCGAAATTTTAAATATACCCAAAATTTTGGGTGGTGTTGTAGTGGCTACAACACTCCCCAACAAAAGCAATATCCATTGCTCTTTGAAAAGTGGCCCCTGCATTAATCAATCCAAAAGGCATCCTGGCATACATAAATGTACCCCATGGTGTGGTGAAAGCAGTCTTCTTTTGGTCCTCTGGAAGTACAGCCACCTGGTTATAACCAGAGAATCCATCCATCATTGACATCCTAGAAGCTCCAACCACCTTCTGCAGGATGTAATCCATTTTAGGCAGTGGATAATTATCCTCTAGGGATGCTCTGTTTAAATTTCTGAAATCCACACATAGCCTTATTTCTCCATTCTTTTTGCGTACAGGGACAAGGTTTGCCACCCATTCAGAGTACCTCAATGGTACAATTATTTTGGCCTTTAACAACTTCTTAATTTCCTTCTCAATAGAAGGCAGCAGCAGGGGATTTATCTATCCGAGCTTCTGCTTATGGGGCTTTGCATCTGCCTTCAATGGAATTTTGTGCTGCATAATACTGATATCAAAAGTTTTCAAGTCCTGGTAGGACCATGCAAACACATCTCTGTAAGACTGAAATAATTTCTGATATAGCTTTTTATATTCTTCAAGGATTTTTTTGGACAGTTTGACAATTTTGGGGTCAGCCTCAGTACCCAAATTCAGGTCTTCCACCTGATTCTCTTCTACCACTTTGCTTGGCTGCAGTGGGACATCATTCTTATCAAATAAAATTTCTAGAGGTACCATCCCTCTAGGTATAATGTTTCCCTTTAACTGAAACACTTTATTTCCTGCCATTTTTTCCTCCCAATTTCTTTTTGAAATGTCCTCGGTCTCTCCCTCTTCTTCATCAGCATCAATCTCGATATTGGAGAATTCTCCTACTGTTTCCAGGAATCTCTTCATCTGCTCTTCATCTTCAAATACTTGCCAGTGTTTGATGTTGTCTGGGATTGAAGGCTGATAATGCACCTCGACTTCATATCTTAAAAGAGGGTTCTAAGGTGGTCGAAATGTACTTGCAGCTACAGCAAGGGAATCAGCCATCCTATTCTATTCTCGGGGCATGAACTGTATATTGAATGCCAAGAATAAGTTCTCTACCATGTCCCAAACTTCATTCCTATAAGCCCTTAGCCTAGGATGTTTGGTCTGACACTGATTCTTGACTTGTCTAACCACCAGCTCTGAATCTCCCAGAACTTTTAAACTTTGTATATTCATACTCCTGGCTGTTTGCAATCCTAGCAGAAGTGCTTCATATTCAGCCACATTGTTGGTGGCTTCGTATTCTAGTTTGAAGGATAGAGGGACCCATTTGCCTGAAGGAGAAATCAATAGCACTCCAGTTCCATTTCCTTCTCTTGAATTTTCTCCATCAAAATGAAGTGTCCATATTCCTGCTTCATGACCCTCTGAAAGCTGCTCAGCCTTGATCTGGAAAAAGGATGGTTCATGAGCATAATCTTGATCTTCTTCCAGCATCAAACATGAAAAGTATCCTTCTTTACTGTATACTGTTGAATTTACAGAATTGTCAGCCTTAGTCACCATCTTGACAAATCTAGTCTCCCTGTACAATCTCCTCTCTTGGCCCCCAAAAACTGGAATAGTGGCATATGTTAAATACATCTTGAGTGATCCACCAATTTTTGTTCCCCAGGACCTTGATAGCAACATACCAAAACGAGCTGGAATGCCAGCTACCACTATGTGCATTACCACACTTTTTGTTGGGATTTGGACCAAATTGACCACCAAATCTTTGATCATCCCCAAGCATTTAACTCTTTTGGAGTCAAATGAATAGAGGTCTTTATATGGACGTGTGATTTGTAAACCTAGTTGTTCCATGACTAACAGAGGCATAAGATTATGAGAAGCCCCAGAATCTAGCATACAGTTATGTAATAGCAGGTCATGGATCACTAGAGACACATAGAAGGGAGGAGTAGAAGGATCTATCTCCTCAACGTGAGGGCCAAAAACTACCATGGGTCTTTCTTCTTGAAGGTTGAGACTATCTGGGATAATTGGTGCTTCTGGAGGGAGCATGAAAGAGGTGACTTGAGATTGATATGCTGGCTGTTTCAACAGTTCAGTCAAGGGGACTGGGATTTTGACCTTTTCAAGTTCCTTTTGCAGACTGAAAGTAGGGGGGGACTTTTCTATCACAACCTCTTTTGACTCTTTGTTTTCAACTGGGGGCTTGACTTCTTTTGAAACAGACTCGGGATTAGGAGGAATGACTACCTTTGAAGAAGAAGGAATTTGATCATTAGATTGCAAAGGTTTGTTTAGGGGTTGCTTACCTTTGTCTGTATCTTTCTGCATCGTTGATTCCTCCTGATTAGGTGCTTCCTTTTGGGGTAGCTCTTCTCCTTGCTCTTGGGTACGATTCCTCTTCCTAGAAGACCTGAGATCATACCTTCTATTGAAATGTGCTTGCATGAAATCATCAAATTTTTTACAATAATGATCAAATTCTTCTTCATCTGTGTCTCTGGTCTTTTCTTCTTCTTGCAATGAGCACCCAGCTTCATCATTTCCTTGCAAAGGGCATTCTTCTCCATCACTATTTGAAAAGGCAAGATTTGCATCCTCCGGTCCATAGGTAGCATCTTCAATGGAGTCATCTACTAGACCTTCCAAGTACAATGGGTGTGGTACTTGATCTTGTTGTTCTTTTGATTCCCTCGGCAATATTTGCAAAGGTGGTTTCCTGTACTGAGGATTGTAACCTATGTTTGGAGCGTTCTAGAAATTCCTGAAAGCTGAATTCTTGGACTCTAATTCAAGCTTGACCATTTTCTTAATCAATTTTCTCATTTCTTCCATTTTTTCTGAGTCTTTGTCTTGACTGGAAGTGGATACCTCCTATTTTCTCCTTCTCCTAGTATCTTGTTCAGATTTTCCTTTTGATTTACCAGTGGAGGCGAAGTTTGCTTCCAACTCTAGTGCATCTGCCTGAGCATCATCCAGAGTAGCAGGCTTTCTTTCTCTGAGAGAGAAACCAAATTCTGAATCAAAGGCTGCTACAAAAACAACTTTAGCAGCAGTTTGATGGGGTTTCATATCAACAGGGAGACTCAGATATAATTTATTAAATCTCTTGATAAATTCTGACACTCCTTCATTGTGTCTTTTATTTAGTGTATTGAACTCAATGAGACAGTTTCCATGGTCTTTCTTCTCCCCCCATTTCCTGAGAAAAGTATCTTCCATGTTATCCCACGTGGTAATAGAATGGCCAGCCAATGTCTTAAACCACTTTCGGGCTTCACCATCAAGAGATTGTACAAATAGTCTTAAGACCACGTCTAAATGTTCAACATTGAAGTTCTCTGCAAAGGAGCAGAAAGTCTCAAGATTTTTTTGAGCATCAATCTCATTTTCCCCATTGAATCTGGGAAAGATCTTCAGATAATCTTGGGGCATGTCATTTAACACCTGGGGTAAAGCCAGGGGAGCATATTTATTCATCAAGAAGGCCGGAATATTGGCCATTGGAGGAGGTGGAGGTAGTACAATAGTTTGATGAGTAAGAGGAGGAGGAGGAGGTGGAAATGGAGTGTGAATAAAAATAGGAATATACTCAACTGCAGCTTGAGGGGTTGAGGGGAACAAAGGTCTATTAACAGCAGATACTTCGGTTACTTCCTTGACCTCTTCAACCTCAGGAGTAAGATGAAGACTATTTTTATTTATGATACCCTCTCAGGGTGGACTATCTGAGTAATAATAATCAGTATCTCCCACAGTGGGGTCGGGAATTTTCAATTGAGAATCTTGAGAGGAGGAGGAAGGAAAATCTTCTATAGACACTTCAGGAATTTCAGAACAGGCTGATTTCCTTTCCCTCCAATTTCTTCTATGTATAATCTGGTCAGGGTCAGACACCGAAGACGTCTTTGGCTTAGATGTATCTGACCTCAGGTGTGGCTTGCAAGGAGCCAGGACTGCAAATAGATTTATCAAATAACAAATGTGAAGTCGCCAAGGTGAGGGATCTACAACTCTCAACTCTCCATGCTCACCTACTTGAAGAGCCAATAAGATTTTGTCAAGGCCCAGGGATTATAATTTTCTCAAATTCGTCCTAGCAACAGCGCTAGAAAGATGTTGTAGCTCCTAGAGACAGCCTAGAGTTGTGATAGACCAGTGCCTAGGACATCTTAGCATAGCAAGGAGCATATAATATAATGTATGAAGTTGTCAGCTTCAGCTCACATGCTATCTCCTGTAAACAGGGAAAATAAATCTAAATGGGACTAGGACCTTTAGAAACTGGCACAATGGAAGGACTACTGCAGGGGAAATATGCAAAACCTCAACATAAAAGAAACAGACAATTCAGAGATATTTTTCTGCAAAGTGGGCCAATTCAGAAATACTTCACAGACATAAATTATCAGAAGGTGTATATAGTGAAAGCAATATTGAGAAGATATTAGTTAACATTGAGCTGATACCCAGATATACAATACCACCATGCATGGGCTTACCAATCTAAGAATCCATACATGATAATAGCATTTTAAAAGCACCCCTTCAAAGCAACTAATATATCAGAAGTATGGATAGCTAAATAATGGAACAAAATATCATGCATGAGCCATATTTAAAGCGCTTGACTGATCCGAGCATGGGCATAAAATAGGATGACTCCATACCAAAAATTAGTGAGCCACTCGCATTCCAAAACATGATACAGGAAAGATGGATGAAATGAAATGATATATTAAAATAACACATGGGAGAAAGTTACAGACTGTGAAATACCAAAGACCAAAATCCTCTTTAACATATAGAACTCCTCTTCACTGAGACCCTATGGGCTCTGAGCCTTCATACAAGAGATTTACAAAATGTATACAAAAATCCTTTCACTGCATCATTTTCTGATAAAATCTGGAACCCTTACAATTTGTTTCTTCATGGTTTTTATAGGAGAAACCAAAACGTAGTCAAAGAGGTAGGTGATGATCATTTAATTATATCATAAAAAAAAATGGAGGAGACGTGCAAGCCCATGCTGTTGGATGACTGTGCTGTGTTGTTTGTACTCTATGGCCTGCTAACTGAAATAAATGTTCTGGGTGAAAATATCTTCAAGAACATGGTATAGAGATAACCATATCAACATTATGTCCTGTTCTGGAGGTAAATTCTATTGAAATAAAACCTGGAGGGTATTGTTTTTGTGCATCGTACCCTATGCCTTCCCAATCCTGAATTAAGCTTTAAATTCTTCAACGTCGGACGCTGAATTCCTCAATCGTCCACTGATCTTCCCCTGCTGCTCCATTAATTTTCTCATCTGTGAAATGGGCGCCTTGAATGTCCCTGCAGGGTTTGACAAATTTGAACCCTGCTTTTTTAATTGAAGTCTTGTTGATTTGGCTTCCGAGGAATTTCTCCATAATTCTGCTATGAAAAATGGTCCTTTGATGTGTGCTCGGCTCTTTGTAATGGATGCTGAAAATTATGATAATTCTCCGTCGATGTAAACCTGCAAAACACACAAAGTTGTGAAGAAAACAAATGCATGGGGGACGGCAATGCAATGGAAGCGACTGTGTAACAGAGTGACGTGATGAAGCGGAGGAAACATGCAGGGTGGTGACGAAGAAAATTCCGTGGAAATAATGGCGGACGAGCTGACCAGATCTAAAATGTAAAACATTATAATATAATGTATGAATTTAATACATGAGTGACGAAGGAAAAGTGCGACGAACACGTGGGATGGTGACGTGGAGGAATGGAATCAATGGCGGAGTATGTAGATGATCTGGACCATTCGATCTCCAAGCGAGATCAACGGTTAAAAACACATCGGGGGGCAATGAGATAGTGGGCTAGGGGAGCGATGGGCTTGGATTAAATCTCGAGCAGCTTCGGAGCGCGATGATCGTCGGATGAAGGCCCTCAGATCGGACGGCTGTGATGAATATCGCTGCGTGACTTCGTCCGAACGATAATTCGTGATGGAGAGCAGTTTCGGGGCCGTACGCGGAGACACGTGGCGGGGAATGAGTGGAATCGCTCCATTTTGAAGAATACCGCCTGCCGCTAAAAAGCGGTGCGATATAAACCACCGGTTTTTGAACGATGTTTTTGGCGCGGGGACCACCATGATCGGCGGGCTGCGAACCGTAGATTTCATAGTTTGATTGGACGGCTGAGATGCGGTTTTGGGCGATGAATGGAGGATCACGAATGACATTCGATCTGCACAGATCAACGGCCGAGGGCGCGCCCGATATACATACGTGATAAGTGCCTCCGGTTTTAGCACTCGGTCTGGTGCCCAGGTTACATGGAGAACAGGACGGAGGGGCTAGGGCCGAAGGGGCTAAGCGTTGAATATATTTAAGCGCGGGGTTTTCTGCCTTCTACAATGTAATTTGGGAGCGGGAATTGGTAACGACAGGCACAGAAATGTTTTATTAAGGCTGGAAGAGGGGATTTGCAGGATTATAAGCCAGTTTGCTTGTGGAATTTTTATAGGAAGCCGATTATGATCAACACATGGCACCACTCAAAGATTCCCCTGTGGAAGTGATGATGTCAACGTATGACTTGGAAGTACTGAGAATGATATGGAAACTTCTGAGGATTCGTGTCAGGGTCTTTAAATGAGATGTGTTTGGTGCTCATTTCTAGTGCAACCAATTTTTTTAAATTTGGCCAATAATATTTGAAAAATGCCAAGTTTTTCGTATTGGCCCATAGTACAAAGATCAGGACGAATGGTGTGATATATCAGAAGCTGCAAACGAGAAAATTTTCCTTTATTAAGAAACTTCATGCCCTCGCATGGTTTGAGTTGTGTCATGTGGAGAGGTTGGCGCAATGGAACGGTGGTGGGATAAGACCACAGTCATGAATCAAAGTCATATGATGAAAAAGGGTTGAAGGTTGAGGTCCTCTGCTACAACAATTTGGCGTTTTGGAGTGAAAGTGAATTTAGTGCTTGGTGTTGGTTATGGAGCCTGATTATCTTCATTATTTAGAGGTCTTGTTTTAGGTGCATTTGGATCCTAGTTCTTGACAGAGGGGTGCTTTTTCTGTAGAAGGAAGCCCTCAGTTTTGATGAGGGAATTTTCTTGCAGCTCGGTATCATTTTGTGTGAGATAAAGAGAGGAGATTGTGTGAGAGCAAAGAATAAATTATAATGGATGTGTTGTAGGTTGTATTGCTTCATATTCTTGGATGAAACAAAAGGAAGGACTAGTTATTTCTTTGTGGACATAGTCGAGATAGGGTGAACCACGTATATCTGTGTTTTTATTGTTTTATGCTTTTCCACGTTTTGAAATATTTTTGTTTCATTTCTTTGATATTCAATTCGTAAAACTTGGTAGTTCATTTTTTGATTGACGTTTCATTTTGGTGGCTAAAAAATGTAGTGTTATATCCAGTTTGAATCTGAAATGAAATTTGATTTCTAATGTTTATGAATGTGAAAATACACAACTAAGATGGATATAAGTTGATGCTTCGAGCTGTAATAGATTGTTTTGGAAAAAAATTTGATCAAATTAACAGTGTAGGAGAAAAATAAAGAGATAGTTGATATCAGAAGATAGTGGAAAACATGTTAAATTCCAAATTTCTTAAGCATACATAGAATATAAGGATAAAAACATATGTTGTGGATGGATATTAGGGGAAAGTTGAAGCTGTTGTAAAGAAAAGTGCACAGGATCATAAACAGAAAGAGGGTACAGTAAAGAGACAATCAATTAAGCCAGCAAGAACAAATATTAACATCATTTATCAAGGGGTTGGAGTCTCTTTCAAGTAGGTTCTTGAAAAATCAGCAAGTTGGTGCTTGTGACTAGTGGGATTTGGTGCTTCTCGCAACTAGGAGCTTGCAAATAAAAATAGAGGTTGGAGCCTCATGTAGGTTTGTTCTTAGATAATATGATGTAAAAAAAAATGGCTCTTGCATTTACATCCAAACAAAAACATTTGTGGTTTTTTCCCTTTACGATTTTCCATGTATATATGGTTTTTTTGTGTGTTTCTAATGGTGTAATGTTGATAGTATTGCTCTATATTTATTTCATGGTTAATTTTTGAATGCTTAAATATATTTTCTCATTTTAAAGAAATTGGCCAAAAAAATGTTAAAAGTTATAAATATTGATTCATCCACCCCCCCCCCCCCCCCTAAAAGTATTTTCCTTGTTTCCAACAATTGGTATTAGATAAAGTTCCTTTAGTGTACCTTCAGTGTCATTCTAATAACTAGAAGGAAAATATAAACATGAAACATGGCGAGCCAGTAAGGATGTTATACCAACAAAGTTCCTCATTTTAATTGAATGAACTATACCTTTTGGAAAGTGAGAATGAGGACATATCTAATGTCCCTTGGTGCATATTTCTGGGATGCAGTCGTGAATGGATATGAAAAGCCACCTCTATTCGTTGATAGAGAGGAAATTCTTGAGTTTTTCTTTAATTCCAAAGCAATGAATGCAATCCTAAACAGATTTTTTGAATCAGAATTTGTTGAAGTTATGCACTGAATACTACAAAAGATATGTGGGAAAAGTTAAATAACAACTATGAAGGTGATGGTAAGGTAAAAAATTCCAAACTAAAAGTCTATAGAATACAATTTGAATCATTAAAAATTAATGATGATGAGGATATAGAAAAAATTTCCTCAAGTTGATGAAATAGTGAATGTCACAAGAGGTCTTGATGAAAATATAAAGGAGTCCACAATAGTTCAATAGGTGTTGATATCTCTTCCTGCCAAATTTAATCCTAAGGTAATGGTTTATTGAGGAGGTGTCTAATTTTAAACTTTAACAATGGATAAATTACTTGGAACACTAACATCATATGAAATGAGAACTAGAAAAGGAAAATCTACATCAAAGGGAGCAACATTTAAAGAAGATAGGAAAAACATAGATGACCAATAATGTTAAAATTTTGGATCGGATCAAAAATAGGCTAAGTTAGTCAGAAGACTAAATAAAGGAACTGTAAAATATAAAGGTAATATGCCTTTCAAATTATTTAATTATGGAAGAGTAGGCCATTATGCATCAAAATTTCCATTCAAGAAGGAAGATAATAAACCAAATAGCAAAGAAAATAATAAATATAGGAAGGTTGATAAGGAGAATGTGACATCCTCTTTGGTCACCCCTCTTGTAAATATTATTATGGACTGTAAATTCATGTAAATAATGTGAAAATGTAATACAAATAATGGTTGAAGAGAGGACATGAATTCAAAGATTGAGTGGAGAATTTGTTGGCAGAATTGCTTGGGAAAATGACTAAACTCATAGGTGGATTAAACAATTCAATTATCTGCCTATAGGAATTCAAGCCAAATTTGTACATGCATTTAAGAATGTTGTATGGGCACCTACAGACTAGGATGAGGCTTCTCGTGAAATGTGCTGGTGTGGTCAGCACATAAGGGGAAGCGCAGGAGACAAGAAAATAGGGAGCAGAAAGAAGGCATCCCACAATATTTAGTGCTCTCCATGAGTGGAGGAGAGTAAGGTGATGGGGGAAGACATGTTGATATGCATGGTAGTGTCATAAGGAAGAAAAAAGAGTTTTCGATGAGGAGAAGGCTCCAAAATGGTTGGAAATTTCCTTCTAGAGTTACAGGTGGAATCACTGTGAGGTCCTTAGACTCTTGGGTGGTTTATTGACTTGGTTGTAGCATAATCCCTTGAAATATTCTTTACTTAGGATTTGAATATATATTGAGGGTGGTTGTATGTAAGAAATATTACATTGCATATTAACCTATATTTCGTAGGATATTCAAAGCTCCTCCTTTAGTTGCTAGCAGCTTGATATAAATCAGATAAATGATTATTTCCTTGTACATGCTTGTAAAATGAATGTTCATTGAATATATATTTTTAATTCAAGCAAGAGTGCCATATTTATCATATGTCCATGCATGATTAATTATTTAATTGTTTATGGAAAATAAGGACTAATTGATATGTTGTAGTTAACCTTGATGAATCCTCGTACGAGAGTTGATTATCGTATGCCTAGTGGCCCACAACAACTATGAATTATTTTACTACCTCATACTCATTGGTTATCTATTATTGATAAGAATACGATGGGAAAATAAATTTATTGATGCAAGGTATTATGGGAATGCTTGGATATCCATAATATCTCATGTGCTTTCTATCTTGTATCTTAAAGGTCTGGGCAACTTATTGTTGTGATATTAATTGCATGTGATTCCTTTAACAACTACAGGGTTATGTGCATGGATGTGTGTCGTAGATTAAGGTGCAACAATATTGTTTTTCAAGATAATATGTTATTGTATCTATATGACAAGATTCTCATGTTTTTTCTCATTATATGAGGGATTTGGTAATCCATGTGCTACTAGTATGTTCATAGAAACTACATAGCTCAATTGGATGCTTAAGTGTGTGTATATATATGTGTATGTGTGTGTGTTGTTGTGGTGTGTGGATCCCGTGGTTTGTATGTTATAAGTAGAACGGAGCCTATGTGGATTGGAGGCATGTTGTTTCCATGTGTTAAATATGTTTATCATGGTTTTATGGTCTTGGCATGATTTATTAGTCAATGCCTTCCTTGCTTATGGAATAGAATGTTATGCATGGAAAAACTAGTAAGGCCTCATGTGGTTGTTATTGAACTTACAGTATGTTATTTCCCAAGATGGATATGACAATGGTTATGCATGAGGTTGAATTTATATTTCTATGTACATATTTATTTATTGGAGTATCATTCTTGAATTTATCTTATTTTTCTTCTAAAATGAAATTATATGTTTGATAATGTTTAGGGAAAGGTCAGGCCATTAGGAAAACCTTGGTCAAACCCCCGGTAGGCTACAGAGAAACCCAAAAGTGAATTTTGAGTTTAAGGAAAATTGTTGTAAAAAGCAGGTTTTGGCTCTAATTAGGCAGGACCGGAGGTCCAAGGCCTGGGAGAGGTTGATTGAAATAAACTCGTGGTTGATTCGAACCTAGATTGGACCTCTCATATAATGTATATGCATTTAAATTATAACACTGCAAAGTATCGGGCCAGATCGGGCAGGTTCAGAGTTCCAATATCTGAGGTTACTTGGGTGCAAGTGTTTTTCGTTAGGCCAAACCCAAATCATACCGGGTATTCACTTATAATATAGTGAAAGTGTTGGTCGGTCCTAGGAAAATAAAATATAATATAGTGTGAACAATTGATAGTTATGGCACAACGAAAGACATAGTGGGCTTGAACTTAAGATAGTATGGATTGGGGCCCCAAATTTTAATATAGCACGAAGGCTTTGAGCCCAGACTAAGGTTAGTCTAGAGTGATCCTAGGTTCAACCTAAATATATGTATATAATATGGTGAGTGGGAGTGGGGTCCTCAGGATATGAAATAATTTCATAAAATTTATATAGGCGCAGACTTTATAAAATAAGTGAAAATAATATATAACAAGAAACAAATGAAAATCCATAGTGCACGAGATTGGTTGTCTGGAGCGTGCAAGAAAGTGGGGCTAGTATAGGGCTTGGATACAGGCTAGGGGTTGAACTACTCTGAAAGGCCATAAGGTTGAAGTGCGTGAGAGAGTGGAGCTAGTTTGGGGCTCGAATGTGGGCCCAGGTCTGAACTAGTTCGATGATCCGAGAGTTTAGAGAATTTTGGTGTGTACCTTTCCTAACTATGCTTGAACTCAAGACCATCAAATACATAGTAATGAAATAATTCCTCCGATCCAACGTGGCGTTAATAGTGGACACCATGTCGATGCCACATGGGTTCCACATGGAAGGTCTTTCATGTGTGGCAAGGCTTTAATGGTCAAATTTTGAAGGGCCATGTCTTTTGATTTGGTTATCAGTTTCTGATGAAATTTATATTACCAAAAATCTTTTAAAGAGTTGAGTGTGATGGTGGAGTCCAAGGTTAATTATACTAACACTAGGAAAGAGAAGAAATTTTGTAACCCCATTTCCATAATAGGACCTTAGAAGTTGGAATAGAGAAAAGTAGCACCTTCCATATGGCTTGGGTTATCCAAGGGGTTGGGAGGTAGTGTTAAAGAGAAGAATTGAAAAAAAAAAAAGTGTGGGCCAAGAGCTTGTGGGCCCCGTTGGGGTTAGTTGGGAATCCAATTTTCCGAGGTTGTAACTTGGTCATATGATCTGCATTTGGCGCGTGCGATACTGTTAACACTGGAAAATATTACAAGCAAAAGAAGACATTAATTAATGTCAAGAAGAAGGATTTACAAGGCTAAAATACATTAGAGAATATGGAAAGTATTTAAAAATCTCTAAGGTCTAAGGAAAAATCAAATTTGAGAAAGTCATAAATGCTTTTGCGTGCATAATCCTTTGTGAAGAGCACCTTTGCGTGCCTTTTGACCCAAAATGTGCGCAATCTTGGGAGTGGAAAAAATCACTTTCCGGGACCACAAAAAGCACACTCTAGGATAGTGATTCCTCACTTGAAGCCGCCTAAGGACAGCCACAAAATCCTCCTTAGACATCAAGAGAGCAGACAATGGAATATTTTTGGCACACAAAGGAATCATCCCCCTCTCTTGGGTCACCATCCGCAATGTACCAAGAGAGGGAAGGAGGATTTGAATTCTCCTATATAAGGCCACCATGAGATGAAGAGCTTGAGAGCACATTGTTATGTTGGCCTGAATTTTCCAAGCAATACCAACACTGTGTGATCCGGAACTAAAGATAGAGGGGACCCAATTATTTTCCATCCAACAAGTTCAGTCCACCACATTAGAGAGAGGGAGACTTTGCATCGAGGCAAGCTTGGAAGTAAAAAAATCCTTACATTGGGACTTAGAACCCATGTTCTAAAGGCTCTTTGGTAAGAGGGTTAAAGTTTCATCCTCATTTCCTACTAGCACTCAATAAGAGGGGCCGAAGAGCCATCGTTTGGATTATTGTAGTTGTTTGACTCTATTCAGAGCCTTTGTTTATATGTCTTAGTTTTAGTTTAGTTTTTAGTTTATATATGCATGTTATTTCTCTATCTACTATGTTTATGATTCTAGCTTGTTTCACTAACTTGCTTGACTCCACTTCTTTTTGTGCTTGTGACCAATAACTTAAGTTGATAAACCACACCCCTTAATTTGGTGTGGTTTCGTACATGCGTGCACCAAAAACACTAACATAGGACTGGCGAATCCATTAACATTTATTACCAAGTTTATGTGGTTGTGCCTTTTTGTAGAGACCCTTGTCTGTGCTATGGAGTGGAGCTGAATTTCCCCCTTTTTTCTCTTGCAGTCCCTAGTTCATCCCAAGTGACAGAATGAAGCAAAAAAACTCCAAAAACTACTTTTGCAGGAATTTGCATGTTTTTCCCTCCCACAGACGTGCACAGGGCGCGCGTTCAGAGTTGACCCGCTCACAGACATCGTGCCTGTTTCATCCTTTTGCACGCAAAAGACAGAAAGAGAAATTTCTCTCACATTTCTATCTTTTCCTGCTTGTAAAGTGCTTGGCAGCCCATAATACATCTACGAGCACTAGTTGAGGTACCCCGCAACTTGCTAAAGCTCACTCTTAGGTGCTTTTTGTAGGCTTAGTGTCAGTTTTATTTCAAGTTGATTTTTGCAAAGTTCACACATAGTTTAAGTAGGGGGGAAAAATAATTTGCATTCCGAAAATTTTTTATCTTTTGCAAATTTAGGTACCAACACACCTAGATAACTAGCCCAATTAAGTGGCCCAAGTCCATGCATGGTTAGCTAGTTTCTTTTTTCTAGTGTAAAAGTTATTAGTTTAGTTCAATTTTTTCACTAGGATTTCGGGACTAGGATTGAATTGTCGATAGAAGAGCAAGTAATCTCTATTTCCTTTGCACCCTCTGGTGATCTTAGGCAAGCATATGAACACTCTCTATTCACAACTCACCATCTCCCTTTAGTTGATCACATAAATTAACTAGGAAAAATAGAAAGCGGCCCATATCCGCACATGTTTTTCTTTTGAGAAAGGAACAATACAACATAGTTTAATAGTGGAGTTTGAAAAGGATCATCGCATATCCACACATTCAAACTATGTGCTTGTCCACTTTTTTTCACACACATCCACCCACTAAGAAAAACAAAGACACCTAAAACTATCTTAACCAAACTCACTAAATTCTCCCCACAGGGGCCACAAAAGAATTTATAGTTTAAGTTAGGATCAAGGGGTAGGCATTCAATAAGCCGCCTTGATCATTCTTCATCTTGAAACATAGAATTTGACTTTTTAGGGAGCTTTAAACCCACCATATCAGCCCATGGTGTTGAACCCTTAGTTAAACTGAGAGGGGGGGTGAATCAGTTTAACACATTCATGGACTTTTTAAAACTTTTCATTAAACTTTATTAACACCTTCATTTCATGATCAACATAATATGTGAGCAATCTTAATTTGTGAGCAGCAATTAATAAGTAGATTAGATAATGTACCAGCAGTCTTAATATGTGAGCAGCAAGTATTAAGCAGAATAGATATACCATATCAACACAGAGACATCATGCACATAGACACCAGATATAAGTGGAAACCCATAAAGGGAGAAAACCGCATTTTATTATTGTTGTGATGCAAAGGCAAGCTCCAACTCCCTCTCACCATTGATTTTCTGTAGGCACCAACCTACAGGAGGCTCCTACCTCAATTCTACAAGCTACAACTTGCAAGGAAGCTCCAACTCCCATCAATTTTCTACAGGCACCAACCTACGGGAGGCTCCAACCTCAGTCAGCTACAACTAACATTTTATCAAGCTACAACTTGATGTGGAAGCACCAACTCCCATCTATTTTCTGCAGGCTACAACCTACAGGAGGCCCCTACCTCAGTCAGCTACAACTGAAATCTATCAAGCTACAACTTGATAGGGAAGCTCCAACTTCCTTACTCTTTCAAAATAAAAACACTTGCTGATTTACCTTAGATATCAGCTCTGTTATGTTCCTTCTCTTTTGTTGTCCATCAGTCCTCATATCTTCCCTGTATCATCTCTACATCTTCTCAGATTCTCTATTAGCTCCTCCTTCTTCTCTGCCTCACTGCTTCATTTCTGCATTCTCTCACAGCTCTTCCTTCTTCTCTGCCTCACTACTTCATTTATGCATTCTCTAACAAACCCTCCTTCTTCTCTGCCTCACTGCTTCATTTCTGCATTCTCTAACAGCTCCTCCTTCTTCTCTGCCTCACTTCTTTATTTTTGAATTCTCTCACAGTTCTTCCTTCTTCTCTACCTCACTGCTTCATTTTTGCATTCTCTAACAGCCCCTCGTTCTTCTCTGCCTCACTACTTCATTTCTGCATTCTCTAAAATCTCACTCTCTAACCTCTTATGCATATCAAAGTGATATCATTTATAGAGTTTTCCTCATGAATTTTTTTATTCCACAGGGAATTAGAAGTGAATAGCCTTGACTTTTTTCCCTCTGCCTTCTCATTTCTTTGTCCAGCTCATTCAGAAAAATATAGCAATTTGTATACATTTTAGTTTTATAGTGGAGTTTTGTTTTCCTACCGGAGACTTGACAATGCATCACAAATAATATAAAACAATTAAAAAAACATTTACATTCACATTTTTAGTTACATATATAAATTTCACTCAGCCATTTTTCTGGCCTTTGGCTTTGCTTGTTTTGTCTTTTTTATTGCTGTTAGGAAACTGTTCTGCATACCTCTATTGTTCACTGCAATTGTGTATCTGCAGCTGTCATGTAATTGTTCGTCATACTCTGTTCACTGTCTTTTTCAGTTCTGCATATTCTCCTGCTTTCTGTGCTTGTACACATGTCAAAACCACATTCTCATTCCTGTGCATATTCACCTGTTCACTACAATAGTGTGTCTGATGTATATATATATAACTGTGTTACAATATATATAGCTGTTGATTTTAAATCTGGGCAAATTCCAATGCTTTGGTTTCCTTCACTGGAAATTTAAAAAAATGAATGTGGAGGCTTTAATATCACCATGGTTATAAACCCAATATAAGCCCTCTGTGCAAGGTTCTCTCCTTCTATTATTTCAAGCAAATTAATGTTCATTCACGGCATTATAATTTAATATTCGAACCTTATAAACCATAACCCCATTGGTTAATCAATCTGCCTCGTAAATCTTAACTCAACCATAATATATAAATATATATTACGCTTGATCCCATTCAAACATTATGGTAAAACCCACACCTTTGGATTTAAGACCCAAGCGATAACATATATAACGCCTTCTCTGAAAGCCAACAGACTTTAGTTAATAACCATTGTCCAGGCCTTATTAACGTTAAACCTCAACTATTCGGGTCCCACGTATCCTTTTCACCACACGTCATTCCATTCATATCCATAACATATGTCCATTACAATCTAGAAATTAAATAATGTGTGGAATATTCATTATTCCATGGTAATGGAATAGCTCTGCATATACAAATTAAACCAAAGTTCACCTTGTAATTAAGGCCCACCTAGCCTTTGGCCTCCGATTTATGAAAATGCAACCATATGTATTGGACCTTGGACTAAAAACCTATTTTATAAGTCTCCTTCCTTTGGCATTCCGGTATCGCATTCTATCATCGAACCTCACAATCCATTAATATTTTCAAAGCATACAAAACATTTGATTTTGTATTTAAAGGACCAAATACCCACAAGCGTAGGACTGTTGGTCCCACAGCCCGTTCATAATTCACCTTTCAAACTTTAATAAAACCCATTATCAAAATGATTATATGGTCCATTCAACTTTTAAACACTATCTCATTCAAATTACGTTTTCTCTTTATAGTGAAACCTTCCCTCATCATTTCGTGGGTTTTATTAAACTCAACCTTCGACCTTTATAATAAATCACATTATATATTGGCCACTTTATATTCATATACTGACCACCATTATATATTAAATTTCGGGTCCAATTATCATATTCCAAGGCTTTAATCCACCACTATTCATGCACTTTCCCAACCGTTCATGTTATTTTAAACTCCGACCATTCAACATTAACACGATACATCAATTGGGCCCCAGCAACATAACACACCTCCCACATCGGATGGTTGAGGATTAGTCGCATAGTTTGGGAAGATCCAATGACAGTCGCACAACTTAGACGCGCGAGCATTAATTCTCAATTTTTATGCGATGTGAGTGGTTTTTGGAAACCACCAATAGACACGCGTCAATCAATAAGTCATATCGTGTTTTTTTTTCGATTTACAACTTACCACTTTTGTGGCCGCGTGATACTGCCGGTATTGGTATTCAACCTGATTTCACTATTCATCCTTCATGGTTATGCTCCTTTCATTCTTCATAGTTCCGCTCAATGTAACTTTCACCATTTCTTCTTTCGATTCTGATTTCTCTGCTATAACGTTTACACGAATCTGATTTCAATTACATTCAAAGCTTGAGCCATTCATCGATCCCTCTAATGATATTGGCCATTCCTTCAAAATACACCAACGTTGTTACTAATTCTCTCTTCACGAATTTGCCTCAATCCTTCAACACGAAATTTCCAACCTTGATTTTTCGAGTACTTCACAGCACCATGACTCCTATTTTCTGGGTTAAGATACCAGCCAGTCTTCAACCCTCTATTCCTCTAGTTCACGGTTTTGATTGGGCCATTTCCTTATAAATCCTGTCTCTGTTCAATCTACGATTCGAGCAGTCTTCAATTGTCACGGCTCTATCATAATTTTCGTATGGGATCTTTGCCCATTGCCCATCGGGTCCACTCTTCATGTATATACGAGTCCTCTTCTCCGGAGATCTACCCCCTATTACTTACAAATTGAGCCATCGCTTAATTTATGTTCTGATCCAATTCCTCATAGCCATTGTTCCAGTCGACTCCTTCTACGGTTCTTAAAATTGACTACAATAGACCTTATTTGTCCAGTACTAATTTTAACACACAGTGTTTCAATTCATAAATGTAGGCACGTTCAATTCAAAACAACACTGATTTCTTTCATTATGGGCAGAGTGTTATCTCAACATTAATTCAGGGTCTACTCACACTTGCTCACTAAACCTCAAAATACTCTTCACATAGAATAACTCAACCAATACACATCTCACAGAATCCAAAAACGATTCTTTCATATTTACAAATGAATTCACTTACAGAACTTCTGGTTCTCGGCCAGATTTTCAATTTCAATTGGCCTTCTACCCCACTACTCTGCCTCTCTAGATCTACAGGTCTACTATCAAGTGGCCTTTTATGCTTTCTTATTGCTGCCTCTCTACTACTTTGCTTCTCTCTTTGCTGCCTCTTCTACCTCTCTACTTCTTTACTGCCTCTACTACTTCTTTGCTGCATGTGCCTCTCTGCTACTTTGCTTCTCTCTTTTCCATATCCTTTGCCATCAATGACAACATTTCCAACAGTCTCCCCCTTTGGCATTTATGGAAATACACTTCCTCTTCTCCTTGTTTTGCTTGCTTTTCCTCCCCCTTTGACATCAATGGCAAAGGGTTGCACATATCCCAGTGTGGATTCTGTCTTTGCATTTCCTCTCTCTGAGTTGTGTTCAGGCCTTCTTCTTGTTACTTTGGACCATGCTGCTCCAGACTGGTGTACAAGAGTTGTTGAGAGAACATGTTTGATAATTATTTGAACTTGAATATACACAATAATTTGATGCTTTCTTGGACCAAAAAAATAAAATACTGAGAATGCTTCAAATATACTTCTCTCTAGTATGAGTTTCATCAGAAATCTATATCTGTTGAGGAAGTTTTAGGCCCATAACCCTTGTAGTTGAAATATGTCTTCTTCTGCAATACTTATCTGCAATACCACACCTGTTCAATTATGATGATGATGCCAATATATCTTTTTATAGCTGAGGTTCACCTTTCCTGCCTATTGGTGGTGATATGAGCTAGGATGCTGACAAGGATATTGCTTTTGAAGACTGAAAGGTTCTTGTTGCTGATGTGAACAATGAATCAAACCAAAGTTTACAACTTATTGTGAGATTAGGCAATATCTTTCACTATGAGAGGCCAAATGACTTTTACTGCTTACACACTGTACTTTCAAAATAAGCCCTTCAATGTATTAGTCAGTCTCACTTATCAATCATGCAGTTTTCTTTATGACATAAGGAGGTATGTATTTCAATGATCAATCTCTCTTTAAAGGTGAATTACCAGCAAATCCTTTGTGCTGAAGTAGGATTTAGATGAATTAAAAAACCTTTTGAGCTTCAAATAATCACAACTAGTCCTTTATGCTTCAGATAATTTGACTGTTCTATCAGGATGATCTTCCACAAAAGCATATTCAAAATGTTTAATTGAAAACTCAGCAAACAGACTTCACACAGTTTTATGACTGATATTAAGGAATAGGCCTTGAAGATATATAAGAACTGACTTCAGGAAGGCATGCAATTAAATATAGAAATAGATATTGCTTCAGTGCTCAATATAATGCTTCAAGTATAGATAAGATAATGAACCTTTTTCCCTTTCATTGACCCTGTTATGCTTTAAAATGCAAATAACGCTGGGATGCTATTTTGATGTACTTTTTCCATAATCCTTTGATCCTGAGGACCTGTACCAGACCACTGCTCCACTGATAACACTTGAAATTCTATTGATAGGCATGCTGCTTGTACCAAATGCCCATTGATACTACCACACTTCAGCTCACATATGAACCCAGAGATAAGACCACCTTCATAATTTTATAATATTGAGCTTTCCACTATTCACACCCACAGTCATCAATATACTCAATCTGATCTTGTCGTCATTAACTATTTTCTTATTCTATCATTCTGTTCAAAGGAATGTCACTGCATTTTCCTTTCTAGGACTGCTCCAGAATAATTGCTACTTTAAAATCAATTCAACAGTTCTAATATAAATATCTGTGGGAAGGCATCTTCAATTTATTTTCTATGAATCTTCATGGGCTGATTACTCAAAGATTTATTACTTACTTAACTGCATTCCTCCAAGGGGACTTTTCATAGATGAAAGATGTAATGAAATGATGATAGGCACTTTTCTTACTCATCCTTCTTAATGTGATTCATTGTTAATTCTAGCAGTATGATGCACAATGTGATCATCACTTAATGTGCTGATGTCTTCTTAGATTTCAGGTTTATGGCTGAAGTTCTCTCTACTATCATGGTTGCTTGCTGCCTTCTCTTCTTCCATCACTTTTTCAGCTATTGAATGCTTCATATCATCTTCTTCCTCAATATTTCTCTGTTAGAGGGATGTTCCTTTCCCTTCCTTTTCTCATAGTTGTTCTCATTTCATGGAGCTCTTCTTAGACTGCTTTTGTGGGGACTAGTTATGAAATTCTCTCCCCCTGAGATGTTGCTTCATATTTATCACTGGTTGGACATTAGCTTTGTTTCCTAGAGAAACTCCCCCTGAGACTATGATGTTTTCATTATGTTATTGAGATAATAGGCTCCCCCTTTCTCTTTTCCTTCCATAATTTATTGAGGTTCATCATAATGGCTGCTCTTCCTTTTGATTCATAGTTTCGTTCTATCATCTGTCTAGAGTTCTTTAAAGTATATGGCAGTTTACATTCCTTTTCTTTGTGACCAAGTTTGAGGCATACATAACATCTTACTTTTCCAAGGTATGTTTGAGTTGATGTATAATATTTTATTCCCCTTTTTTAACACATTTTACAATCAAGTTTATGTCCAAAATTATTACATGCATAACAGTAGCCATGGAAATGATTTGTGTACCTGGTGAAAGATTGTCTTTTCCATTTTCTTGCTTGAGGGGTTCTTCTCATTTGCTGCATCTTTTGCTGGTTCAAGTTGATATGCCTTTTTTTACAATGTGCTACAATATGTCCTGGTTTATGACAGAAAAAACATGTGATATTTTTCATAGGAGGGAAGAACCTCCTTTGACATCTTCAAAATTTATTCACTTCATAATCAAGAGTGTATGAGCCTTTTTCAGCTGACTGTTTCATCCTTTCATTATCTGTCCTTTCATGTTGCTGCATGTTTTTGTTTTTTTCTTCACAAATCATGTTCTTGCTGGCTTTTGCTTCTGTAGGAATTTTATGAGCTACTTCACTGTCCTTTACAACTTTTACAAAAATGACATTCCTGTTATCTTCAGCCTTGGACTTACTGGTTTCTCCTTCATATCCTATCCCAGCCTTTATGAGAGGTGGCCTTTGAGCATTGAGAATTTGGTCCAACTGTCCAGAACTTTTCATTAGAGGTGTATTCATTAATAGTTCTCTTTGGGATTTTTCTAAATTCTTTCTTAGGCTTACTATTTCTTCTTCCAATCTTTTACATTCTTGAATTTTCTCTCTCATTTGTTAGAGTAGAGTGTATTCTAATTTCTTTGCTTCTTCAAGCTGTGTCTTCAGGCCAATAATTTCTTTCTTATCTTCATATTCTTTCTCATCACATATTTGTACCAATTTCTTAAGGTCTTTGTGCTTATTCTTCAATCTTTCTATTTCAGTCAAAGCAGTGTCTAGTTTGGCTTTTTCTTCAGCTGTAATTTCTTCATGGTTATTATCTCCATTCACACTAGCAGGTACTTCATTTGATTAAATATTTTCCTGTTGACATGAATTTTTATTCTTCTTAATTCTCTTCTCCTTCTTGACAGTGCAATCCTTAGTGTCAGCTCCATGCATGAAATGCAATCTATCCCAAATTTCTTTTGCAGAGGTTAAATCCATTATTAACTCAAGATCCTTGTTATGAAGATTGTTGAATATCACACATTTTTCCTTGGCATTCCTATGTTGTTCTTGCACTGAGGGAGAGTCTGTGCAGTAACCATCACATACAAGTTTCTATATCTCAGGTTCATAAGCCAATAATCCTTTTTTAACCTTATCTCTCCATTCAGGAAAGTTTGTTGTACTTAAAACAGGTACATTTTGATAGTCCATGACTCAGCCAGATCTCCTTCAAGATATTAGGCTTACTCCAAAGGAACCGACTCTGATACCAATTGTTGAACTCTTAGTTAAACTGAAAGTGGGGGGTGAATCAGTTTAACACATTCATGGACTTTTTAAAACTTTTCATTAAACTTTATTAACACCTTCATTTCATGATCACATAATATGTGAGCAATATTAATTTGTGAGCAGCAATTAACAAGTAGATTAGATAATGTACCAGCAGTCTTAATATGTGAGCAGCAAGTATTAAGCAGAATATATATACCATATCAACACAGAGACATCATGCACATAGACATCAGATATAATTGGAAACCCATAAAGGGAGAAAACCACATCTTATTATTATTGTGATGCAAAGGCAAGCTCCAACTCCCTCTCACCACTGATTTTCTGTAGGCACCAACCTACAGGAGGCTCCTACCTCAATTCTGCAAGCTAAAACTTGCAAGGAAGCTCCAACTCCCATCAATTTTCTACAGGCACCAACCTACAGGAGGCTCCAACCTCAGTCAGCTACAACTGACATTTTATCAAGCTACAATTTGATGTGGAAGCACCAACTCCCATCTATTTTCTGCAGGCACCAACCTACAGGAGGCTCCTACCTCAGTCAGCTACAACTGACATCTATCAAGCTACAACTTGATAGGGAAGCTCCAACTTCCTTACTCTTTCAAAAGAAAAACACTTGTTGATTTACCTTAGATATCAACTCTGTTCTGTTCCTTCTCTTCTATTGTCCATCAGTCCTCATATCTGCCCTGTATCATCTCTGCATCATCTCAGATTATCTATCAACTCCTCCTTATTCTCTGCCTCACTGCTTCATTTCTGCATTCTCTCACAGCTCTTCCTTCTTCTCTGCCTCACTGCTTCATTTCTGCATTCTCTAACAGCCCCTCCTTCTTCTCTGCCTCACTTCTTCATTTCTGCATTCTCTAACATCTCCTCCTTCTTCTCTGCCTCACTGCTTTATTTTTGCATTCTCTCACATATCTTCCTTCTTCTCTGCCTCACTGCTTCATTTATGCATTCTCTAACAGCCCCTCCTTCTTCTCTGCCTCACTACTTCATTTATGCATTCTCTAAAATCTCACTCTCTAACCTCTTATGCATATCAAAGTGATATCATTTATAGAGTTTGCCTCATGATTGTTTGTAATCTACAGGGAATTCAAAGTGAATAGCCCTGACTTTTTGCCTTCTACCTTCTCATTTCTTTGTCCAGCTCATTCAGAAAAATATAGCAATTTGTATACATTTCAGTTTTTAAGTGGAGTTTTGTTTTCCTACCGGAGACTTTCCAATGCATCACAAACAATATAAAACAATTAAAAAAACATTTACATTCACATTTTCAGTTACATATATAAATTTAACTCATCCCTTTTTCTGGCCTTTGGCTTTGCTGGTTTTGTCTTTTCTGTTGCTGTTAAGAAACTATTATGCATACCTCTGTTGTTCACTCCTGCATCAGGTTCAGAAATAGTTATGTAATCATGCTCGTATATCGTTTCATCAGTTTTATTTCAGATTTATTATTAGAGCACTACAAAACTATTGTACACACACACACACACACACACAGATATATATATATATATATATATATATATATATATATATATATATAACTGTGTTACAATATATATAGCTGCTGATTTTAAATCTGGGAAAATTCCAATGCTTTGGTTTCCTTCACTGGCAATTTAAACAAATGAATTTGGAGGCTTTAATATTAGCATGGTTATAAACCCAATATAAGCCCTCTATGCAAGGTTCTCTCCTTCTATTATTTCAAGCAAATTAATGTTCATTCACGGCATTATAATTTAATATTCGAACCTTATAAACCATAACCCAAATGGTTAATCAATCCGCCTCATCAATCTTAACTCAACCATAATATATAAATATATATTATGCTTCCCATTCAAACATTATGGTAAAACCCACGCCTTTGGATTTAAGACCCAAGCGATAACATATATAACGCCTTCTCCGAAAGCCAACAGACTTTAGTTAATAACCATTGTCCAGGCCTTATTAAAGTTAAACCTCAACTGTTCGGGTCCCACATATCCTTTTCACCACATGTCATTCCATTCATATCCATAACATATGTCCATTACAATCTGGCAATTAAATAATATGTGGAATCTTCATTATTCCATGGTTATGGAACATATCTGCATATACAAATTAAACCAAAGTTAACCTTGTAATTAAGGCCCACCTAGCCTTTGGCCTTCGATTTATGAAAATGCAACCATATGTATTGGACCTTGGACTAAAAACCTAGTTTATAAGTCTCCTTCCTTTGGCATTCCACTATCACATTCTATCATCGAACCTCACAATCCATTAATATTTTCAAAGCATAAAAAACATTTGATTTTATATTTTAAGGACCAAGTACCCACAAGCGTAGGACTATTGGTCCCACAACCCATTCATAATTCACCTTTCAAACTTTAATAAAACCCATTATCAAAATGATTATATGGTCCATTCAACTTTTAAACACTATCTCATTCAAATTACGTTTGCTCTTTATAGTCAAACCTTCCCTCATCATTTCGTGGGTTTTATTAACCTCAACCTCCGAGCTTTATAATAAATCGCATTATATATTGGCCACTTTATATTCATATACCAACCACCATTATATATTAAAGTTCGGGTCCAATTATCATATTCCAAGGCTTTAATCCACCACTATTCATGCACTTTCCCAACCGTTCACATTATTTTAAACTCCGACCATTCAAAATTAACACGATACATCAATTGGGCCCCGGAAACATAACGCACTTCCCACATCGGACGGTTGAGGAGTAGTCATGTAGTTTGGGAGGATCCAATGACAGTCGCGCAACTTAGACGCGCGAGCATTAATTCTCAATTTTTACGCGATGTGAGTGGTTTTTGGAAACCACCAATAGACACGCATCAATCAATAATTCATATCGCTTTTTTTATTTATTTACAACTTACCACTTTTGTGGCCACACGATACTGGCGGTATCGGTCTTCAACCTTCTTTCACTATTCATCCTTCATGGTTACGCTCCTTTCATTCTTCATAGTTCCGCTCAATGTAACTTTCACAATTTCTGCTTTCGATTCTGATTTCTATGCTCTAACATTTACACGAATCCGATTTCAATTACATTCAAAGCTTGAGCCATTCATCGATCCCTCTAACGATATTGGTCATTCCTTCAAAATACACCAACGCTATTACTAATTCTCTCTTCACAAATTTGCCTCAATCCTTCAACACGAAATTTCTGACCTTGAATTGTCGAGTACTTCACAGTGCCATGACTCCTATTTTCTGGGTTAAGATACCAGCCAGTCTTCAACCCTCTACGCCTCTAGTTCATGGTTTTTATTGCGCCATTTCCTTATAAATCCTGTCTCTGTTCAATCTACGATTCGATCAGTCTTCAATTGTCACGGCACCATCATAATTTTTGTATGGGATATTTTCCCATTGCCCATCGGGTCCACTCTTCATGTATACATGAGTCCTCTTCTCCAAATATCTACCCCCTATTACTTACAAATTGAGCCATCACTTAATTTATGTTTTGATCCAATTCCTCAGAGCCATTGTTCCAGTCGACTCCTTCTACGGTTTTTAAAATCGACTACAATAGACCTTATTTGTCCACTACTAATTTTAACACACAGTGTTTCAATTCATAAATGTAGGCACGTTCAATTCAAAACAACACTGATTTCTTTCATTATGGGCAGAGTGTTATCTCAACATTAATTTAGGTTCTACTCACACTTGCTCACTAAACCTCAAAATACTCTTCACACAGAATAACTCAACCAATACACATCTCACATATTCCAAAAACGATTCTTTCATATTTAAAAATGAATTCACTTACAAAACTTCTGGTTCTCGGCCATATTTTCAATTTCAATTAACCTTCTACCCCACTACTTTGCCTCTATAGATCTACAGGTCTGCTATCAAGTGGCCTTTTATGCTTTCTTACTGCTACCTCTCTACTACTTTGCTTCTCTCTTTTTTTCCTCTTCTACCTCTCTGCTTCTTTGCTACCTCTACTACTTCTTTGCTACATGTTCTTCTCTACTAATTTTCTTCTCTCTTTGCCATCTCCTTTTCCATCAATGACAACATTTCCAACACATGGAAAAAAACCTGAGCGCGACAGAGACCCGTTTCAGAGGGGGTTAGGCTTAGGCGCAGTGTGGGCAAGTATCAGTCAAGGCTATCTAACTTGGCTGATACTCGGTACTATTAGCTGACTTACCAAGAAGCTCAAGAATTAAAAGCTCACGTGGGATGGTGGTACTTAGTGGCCAAATATAGGGCATCCTTTCCCTATAGGTGACGGTGCAGGCAAGCGCCAAACCCTTTACCCTTACCTTGGTGTATTTTCTTCAGCTGACTAGGGGTGTTGCCAGCTCTTACGAGACGTTGTGCCAGCACTCACAAGATATATTCTCAAGGCCCAGTTACATTTCAGTGTGTGAGGACGAATAGGCCTTATAGGATTTGAGTATCATATGCAAGCAAACAAAAAACACTTTTTTGATTGCTTGATCACATAGAATTAATTTAAAGGGAAAATTTATTTTATTTTCGCTTTGTTTTATGTATGTGACCAAAATTTTTCTTTGATCATAGACTCTATCGTCTCAAATTTTTCCAAAACCATACCTATTCGACACCATAACGGACCCAACGGGACCTCGTTGATCTAGGCATCTTTTGGACCTCCCCCCATTACCGGGAGGGGTTCCAGGTCTTTCATCATTTAGGTGTCAAAGACGGACTGCTGCCACCATTATTGGTTCTTCCTTTATTGGGGCATCCTTAGTTGGGAACCTTGGTCGATCTCCCAACTCCACGCCACACACCACTCCTCCCATGACCCCTAAGGGACAGAGGAGTGCGACCCATTCAGGAAGCCAGACAAATAAACAACAAGGTACATCATAGACTAACCCTCTTCCTACCCAAAACTTTGTGTTTTTGCAAGTTGCAATGGCATCAACATCCCAGTCACCTTTCTTGGCTTTGTTGAATCTACTTGATTTAACCAAACTAAAGAATGACCCCATCGCACACAACCCTACATGGCCTCCCATGCCCACAAAGCTCCCTTTGGATATTCCAAATTTCGAAGGAAAGCAAGCAGATGACCCAGGTAATCATGTCATGGCCTTCCACCTGTGATGCTCATCAAACAATATCATTGATGACACTATTCGATTGAGACTATTTCAATGCACTTTGATAGGAGTAGCCACGAAGTGGTACATGGAAAAACCCTCTACTTCACATGGAACCTTTAGCGCCCTCGCCACCACATTCCTAACATATTTTCAGTTACCCATTCACCATTATTCTGGAATGGAATTGCTGACACATTTTAGACAAACCCCCACCATCCATATCTCGGACATCTCCATGAATGGAGGCAACGTCGTAGTTTATGTAAATCTAAACTTGACGATCGTGTTCTCTTAGATTTGTTCCTAAAAAATCTCACTACAGAGATTTCAAAGGATATGGTGCAGCAGAGGCCCATATCCAAAGAGGATGCCATTAGCAAAGCCCAACAGCTTGAGCTGATTTATACGTAGTCAGGATATATTTACAATATCCTACCGAATGCTCTGCGCCTACAAAATTATCAAGAATTTCCAGGCACATCGAACTCTACAGACAGACTAATTGGGTCACTGACCCAAAGTTACCTAGGCAATAGTATTCAAAACCTCGGTTACACGTATAGTTCTACCCAGAACATACCTCAACCCGGTTTTCAAAGTCATCATATGCCTCAGCAAAATTTGATCAATAGGGCACAAGTATATCACCATGGATGACCCTATCCTCCGGCTCAGGGGACCTAGTACGCAGATAGACATGTGGACGAAAGAGTTCCCCCCAAGCCACCATACACCAACCAGGGACAGGGGAACCTGGTTTCCTCATCCTCTTGAGTTATCAGGCACATCGATTACTACAGACAGATTTATCGGGTCTTTGACCCAAGGTCACCTAGGTAGCAGTAATCTGTATTCAAGGAGTGACCATGTGCATCAATTCTACAAATAGCTTGATCGGGTCTTTGACCCAAGATCTCCTACGTAGCAATAACACCCATGATACTCAGAGAGTTACCAGATAGGTAGATTCTGCAAATGGCTTGATCAGGTCTTTGACCCAAGATCACCTAGGCAGCAATAACACCCATGATACTCAGGGAGTTACCAGGTAGGTATATTCTGCAGACGGATTGATCAGGTCTTTGACCCAAGATCTCCTAGGCAACAGTGACACCCAGATAGGTAGATTCTGCAGATGACTTGATCGAGTCTTTGACCCAAGATCACCTAGGAAGTAGTAATACCATGCGCATCGATCATGCAGATGGTTTGATTGGGTTTTTTTCCCAAGATCACCTAGGTAGCAGTAGTACCATGCATGTCGATTATGCAGACGATTCGATCGGGTCTTTGGCCCAAGGACACCTAGGCAGCAATAATCAATTCCCTGGATACTCATACGATTCTACTCAGAACGTATCACAAACTAGTTATCATGAAAGTCACCCCAGCACTCATATACCAACCAGGGACAAGGGAACCAATATCCCCCATTCCTCGCACAGAATGGACCATAGGAAAAATATAATGCGCCAGTCAATCTAGTGTAACCCTTCATAGGCTCATTCGCAACCATACAACCATGAGATTTATGAAAATCCTCCAAATGCTGCAAAAAGGAGCTGAGATGCAAACAAAAGGGAGATCCTAGACATGGGGAAATAACCAGCAATGCCCCCGTGATCTCAATCTGGGGGCAACCCCAACCAAAATCAAAACTAGGAGCCAAGTAACAACTCCCAAGGGAAAAATTGAGCTTAGATTATATGATCACAAAACCCAAAGAAACACACTGATGAACACTTCATAATGCCCAAAAGAGGTGCCACACATTCACACTCTCGAAAAAATAAATTTTCAGCGTCATCAGGTATGCCCTCTGGCATCTTATTTTTTAAAGCTCATGACTTTCAATAATATTTGATAAAGAAGATTATTTCACTTGAGGTAGTTGTTTTTGTAGGAAAATATCTCAAACCAGTCACAACTCCATCCACTGAAAGTTCCAGAGCAGGTATCATTCTACCACTAGCATGATAGAGTTCCAGAAAACTCTGCATATATTGACATCATTTCTCCATCGAAAATCAACCATAGGTTCCACATATCCAACCGTGTTTATCATCACCTCACCCTGTACATGATAAACATTCTCGTTGTTCGGTAGAGCCCCCCCCCCATAGCGCTCGTCACCCACAATAGACCATATATCATAGCAAAAGTGACGCCATGGCCATACCACTCTAGTCCAGGAAGCACCTCATTCCCATCCATCCACCATTAATAAAGGTCACGTTTTACCATACAAAATAAAACCACCATCCCGGACAACCTGGTCGTATAAGCATATCAAAAGCGCACTACCGCGCCTCACATTTGGCCCACCATACCTCCACTAGCATAATCCCATCTGTGATACTTTTTCATCTGCTTCATCAAACCCACACATGAGACCAACCAATGGGGCCCCCACCCTCAACAAAAAACCATCCTAACAACATCTGTAAGCGAACACTTTCATGTTTTGGGGCACCCGTCTCTGAGTTTTGTACAAACCAAACCCCATTATCTTATTCTTTTGGTAAGTGTACAAAGACCACAAATGATGCACAATGTCCCCCACCCTCTCATTTATCTTTTCTACCATGGCAGCACTCCATGGACACCCTTGATCGGAGTATCACACCCCCACGCACAAGCCATCATGACATTCATAGCCAATTTTTACCCACCCTGGAAGTCCTACCAACTCCAAGGTTTCCCTATCAGAAATAACTATGAATGCCACCAAGCTGCTTAGTACACTCCGACCTTGGGTCACTGAATCCCCATCATCAGTTTTCAGTCACCCCTCCCCAACATGCCTATGTTAAACCCATCACATCCAGGTCCCTGACCCCTTCATGTCAGCGACCCCTCGTTCGGTTGAGGCTTCCTTTTTGTCAACTTCAACACCTATTTTCAAAAAAGGAAGTGGTACCTTCGATCACCCCTCTCCATAAAAGGGGCATCCTCGAGTGGCACTATGGGAGACATCATTTCCCACAGATGTCATCGATCCTCTTGACATTCGACTAAAACAAAAGTTTTATTTTCAAGATGGCATCATACCTTACAACCATTGCACTATGATCAAATTCATCGAAGACCCGTGCCTCCACAAGCGTCTCTTTTAACAATGCTTACAGGGGAAGGTCCCATCCAACATCTATTCGTACAATGCACAGTTATATGCCATACCAATTTTATGCATATGGGTACCACATTTCACCTATTGTCAAAGAAAAAAAATGTCCCTGAGGGCGTCAACAGTCATCGTCAGCAACCACCAGATCACTACCATATTAGTCACATAGATAGAACATGTATCTGTCAAATAGATTTTTTTAACTAGCCACAACATCACAAGCATGGGACATGCCCACCTCATAGAAATTTTATATATATATTGTATTATATTTTCTTATAGGGGTCGCATAGGTCATGGTCATTCTTCGAACCAGTGCAGGGTGTTTCCAATTCCGAGCTTCACGCATGTCTCTCTATCTATACGCACAATATACAAAAAAGAAACTATAATGTATTTCGGCTATATAGTTCTTCCTAGACCTCAAACATTAGGGGGCAATTTTTAACACTAGAAAATCATACAAGCAAAAGAATAAATTAATTAATGTCAGGCAGAAGGATTTACAGGGTTGAAAGACATTAGAGAATCTGGAAAGTATTTTAAAATATCTAAGGTCTGAAAAAAAATCAAATTTGAGCAAGTCCTAAATGCTTTTGCGCGCATAATCCTTCGTGAAGAGTGCCTTTGTGCGCAATCCTGGGAGTGGCGAAAGTCACTTTCTGAGACCACAAAAAGCACACTCTAGGACAATGATTCCTCACTTGAAGCTGCCTAAGGACAACCACCAAAGCCTCCTTAGAAATCAAGGGAGCACACAATGGAATATTTGTGGCACACAAAGGAATCATCCCCCTCTCTTCGGTCACCATCCATAATGTACCAAGAGAGGGAAGGAGGATTTGAATTATCCTATATAAGGCCACCTGAGATGACGAACTTGAGAGCACATTGATATGCTGGCCAAAATTTCCCAAGTAATACCAGCAATGTGTGATCCATAGCTGAAGATAGAGGGGACTCAATTGTTGGCCATCCAACAAGTTCAGTCCACCACAGTAGAGAGAGGGAGACTTTGCATTGAGGCAAGCTTGGAAGTAAAAAAATCCTTGCATCAAGACTTAAAACCCATGTTCTAAGGGCCCTTTGGCAAGAGGGTTAAATTTTCATTCTCATTTCCTACCAGCACTCAATAGGAGGCACCGAAGAGCCACCGTTTGGATTATTGTAGTTGTTTGACTCTATTCAGAGCTTTTGTTTATTTTTTTTAGTTTTAGTTTAGTTTTTAGTTTATATATGCATTCTATTTCTCTATCTAGTATCTTTTTTATTCTATCTTGTTCCACTAACTTGCTTGACTCCACTTCTTTTTCTGCCTATGACCAATAACTTAAGTGGGTAAACCACACCCCTTAAGTTGCTGTGATTTTGTATATGCGTGCACCAAAGACACTAACACAGATACCTCATTAGAAATATCTCTTAGAACACTACAATATTTTAGATAGACCCATGCCTACAGCTATGGTCATGTTGGGGACCTCAAAAAAACATCGTTTAGGGGATTAAGATAGCTCTAGAAGTTCAGGACCTAAAAAAATGCTAAAAATAGTAAAATTTGATATAAACAAGGAAATTGATGAAACTGACTGGAGGTACAGGCGGAATAAGAAGGTGGCCATCGATACTCACCTATATTAGTCCTCCCCACTCAGGAAGAAATGGTCCCCATTGCGTGCAGAGCCTCCATGAGGTGAGGTAGTTTTTGTTGAACCTGGTCCTTTGTGCATTAGGGGAATTTCAAGGTCTAAAATGGGCATCCTAAGGAAATTATAAAATAATAGTGGAAATAATAAAATAAGGTTATATTACATCATCAACATTTAGAGGGTAAAAAGAAAAAACTACTTTTTCAAATCATATTTTCAACTTATCTCCCTATATGTTTACTCAAATTTCGAGCGGAAATACTGATTGGATGCAGAATTTGATTCTTCATTAAAGGAGTATCCATGTTGAATACTTTTGATGGAACCTGCTACATGAAAAATGAGAAATACATGAAAAAAACGTGATTTCAATCACATTTTTCATGTATTTCTCATTTTTCGTTTAGAAAGGTCCATAGAAAGTATGCTATATGGGTATTTACTGGACGAGGAATTAAATTTTCCATCCACCAAGTACTCCCACTAGAAATTTGAGTAAAGCCTTAGGGAGATGAGTTGTAAATACAAGTTGAAAAAGTAGTTTTATTATTTTATTATTTTTTAATATTTTTACTTTTTTACCCCCAAAATGGTGAATCATTCATGGTTGACATCATCATCTTGAATCCTATTAGTTCTTATAAATTTTATTTTAGTTGTACATTTTTCTTAGGAGACCCATTTTAGACCTCAAAATTTCTCTAATGAGCCACTTTCCCTGGTGAAGGAGTTGGATGGATTTGACAACTTTATATAATTTTATCCTCTGCTAGCGAGAGTTATTTATTTATGTGTCCATGATCCTATTAGTTGTGGCTTTTTCGATGTACCTTAGGTTGATATCTGTTGGTGTCATTCGCTCAACAAATTCTGATGTGTCCGACAATGGGGGAAAGTATGGTTGCATCAGGTCCAAATTGAATATTGGGTGTATGCCAAGGAATAGTGGAATTTGGAGCTCAAAGGCATTGTCCCCTATAGCCTTAGTGATGGTCTAAGGCCCATATCGGAGCAGGAAAAGTTTTTGGTAGGCCCTCGTGAGGCGCTCCCTCTGCAAATGTAATCAAACTTTGCCGCCCACCTGAAAATTGTGTGGCACCCAATGTCGTTCATGGTGTTGTTTTTACTTAGCGTTTTCCATGTACAATATGTCATGTATATACTAGAGGATGTGTTGAATGTGTTCAACGAATATGTTAGCTCTGCCGAATTCGAACTAGACATGAGTCGAATCTTCTTGAGTAGTTGCAAGTGGAATGGAAACCTCAATGGGACATAGTTGTTAGAATCCCAGTCCCACCTAAAAGAGGTTGTAAAGAGCTCTATTGTAGTTGTGTTGGACATAGGGTAGGATTTCGTCCCATATTTGTGGATGCTTCGAGTCTCACATGCGTAGGATGTGCACGGTCATCATGTTGACGACCTTTTTCTATCCATCAGTTTGGGGGTGGAAGGCCATGGAATTAGTGAGCTTGGTATCTAAAAATGACTAGAGGATTGACCAGAATACACTTAGGAACCTATTGTACCGATATGAGATAATGGATTGTGGGATCCAAAATTGTACTCACACTCATTCAAAGAATATTTTTGCAGTGGCTTCTGCAGTGATACTCTTCTTGCAGACTGCCATAATGGCCATCTTGGAGAAATGTTTTATGACCTTGAAAACACGGTCATTTCCATGCTTGGTAGAAGGAAGGCTTGAAATTTAATCCATGGAGTTGGATTCCCAGGGTAGGCTAGGAGTAGGCAGAGGAGTATACAGACCTTACTTCTTGATTGTGGGTTCAGCAATGGTGGAGGTAGTGCAAGATCTGATGTACTTCCCAACATTTTGTCAAAGGTTTGTCCAATAAAATAACTCCGGCAACACTTCCACTATCTTTTCTACCCTAAAATGTCTAGCGTCTTGACTATAGTACGCCTCCCAAACCATCTTGGAACGCTCGCTTGAAAGAACAGAGAGGTATCCCAAGTGGCATAAAAGCACATCCTGGAGTGAAAGTATGGAACTTGCTTACCTTCCAGGAGCATCTGATATGTGGAGTCCAATTCTGGATCACTCTTGTAAAGTTTTGGCCATTCTGAAGTCTCGTGTCCACAATATTCGATCATAGTGGTTAGTGCCATTATCAGCGGTCAGTTGAGACAGTCTGCGACATTATTGGTGTTTCCCTTCTTGTACTTAATTTTCAAATGGAACTTTTTCAGGTATGTGGACCATTTTTTATAGTGATCATTCTGCAAATTTCCTTGTGTCTGTATGAACGACACAATTCAGTGGTCTGTGTGGATCAATATTTCCTTCCCATAATATAATTCTTCCACTATCAACATGCATGTACAATGGAACATATCTCTTTTTCATAGGTGGGATACTTTAAGATTGTGTCTACAAGTGTCTCATTGTGATATGCCATTGGATGCCCCTGTTGAGTAAGAACTACACCAATAGCATAGTCGGGGGCATCTATCTCAATCTCAAATGGTTGTTGTAGGTCTATTAATGTGAGCGTCGGTGAGGAGCAGAGAAATGCTTCAACTAGGAAAATGCCTTATGTTGGGAGTCATATCAAAAGAAATTTTCTCTCTTCCCTTGGTGACTTTACTCAAATTCCAATTGATATGAGAGAAACCCAACACGAACCTGCAGTATAAATTGGCAAGACCCAAAAATATGTGGATCTCTGTTAGAGTGGTTGGGGTTGGCCAATACTGAATAAATTATATATTGGTTGGGTCGACATGCACACCCTGTTCATCAATTATGTACCCTATATATTGACCCTAGTTCATGCCAAAAGTTCATTTCTCCAAATTGGCACACAACTTGTGTTGTCGCAAGGTTTGGAGGACCTGTCAAATATGGTGTAGGTTCTCTTCCCAAATCTGACTAAAGATCAGGATTTCATCCAAATATACTACCATGAATGAGTTGGTGAAGGGCCAAAATATGTCATCCATCAGCCTCATGAAGGTTTCAGGGGCATTCCTCAACCCAAAAGGCATGACCATCCAATCAAAAAGTACCTCCTTGGATTTGAAGGTAGTATTTTAGACATTGGAGGGTTTGATTGGTACTTGGTGGTAACTAGACTTCAAGTCAATCATGCTGAAATATTTGGTCCCCTTGATCTGGTCCAGAAGTTCATCGATCTATGGGATTGGATACCTATTCCAGACAGTGATCTTATTCAATGCCCGATAGTCAATAGATATCCTTCGGGTTTTTTCCTTATTCTGTACCAACACAATCGGGCTCCCACAAGGTGAGGATCTTGGCCTGATGTTGCCTCTTTGCAATATTTCCTAAATTTTCCTATTTATTTCATCATTCTCCATAACATAGCATCGGTAGATCGGTCCATTGGGTAGCGGTACGCCTGGGGTCAGATTGATTGGGTGTTTTACCTAACAATGTGGGGGTACCCCTGTGGATGAGGTGAATATTTCCCTGTACTCCTCCATGACCTTGTCCATTTGTTGTTGTCATGTAGAGGAGCCCTATTTAGAGGCTATGGATGTGTCCAAAATCTTCCTCTTGTTCTGAGGACGAATCACAAGGAAGACAAATTCCTTGGTCTAGGAAATTATCTTACTGCATTTTTTAGTAGAGAACAAACAAAAGGCGGTAGGAGGCACTACCTATGGTATCCTATACAACTTCTGACCCAAAGTAATAATTACAGAATGATGTTTGAATTCATATACAACATGACATTTCCATAGCTATGGTTGACCTAATAAACATCACATACTTTAAGAGGGGAAATGTCGCACAATACCTCACATGCAAAGGTATCGATGTTATAAGACATGCAGCACTGCTAGCTAACACATTGAAATCTCCTTTCGTGGAGCCACCCGATGGTGTACGGTTTTTGGAGCAGTGTTTTTGAAAACTTCAATCTCTTAACAAACTCGGCTAATATTAGGTTCTTCTAGCTCCACTATCAACGATGAATTACACCAATGAAGCCTTTACCCACATTTATGAGTGAAAGAGGCGCTCCCCCTCCTTTGGTTCCTCAGGTTCCACCTTTTGGAGCTTGGTGGTGGCTATCGTCATAGTGGGTTCCCTTTTTCACTTGTCGGTTCCCTTTTTGGGTTATAGCTCAGAATCAGAGCATGCATTTGTCTCTGATTCTTTAATCTCAATGGCACCAGCGCCTACTTTGCATGAAATTATTTTGTGTTGTGAGTAGGACTTTTATGGAACTTGCACCACTTGTCAGTGTCCTTCTTTTGCTTCCAATTATTATTGTCTTCATGTGGCTTCGAGGATTTATCCCAGGGAGTCACGACCTGAATCATCCCTTTGTTTTGTGGCTTGGGGTCACCTTTCCTCTGTGTTGGGTTTGTAGATCCAAAGTCTCACTTCCCTTGCTTGAATTTCTTCTATATCTTGGAAGCATAGCGGTATGCTACACCAAGCGAGGAGATGTCTAGGAACTTCATTTCCTACAGAATGTATTTGTGCAAGAAACTATGATACTTGAGCACCAGATGTTTTTTCAAAATATTTTATACCCAAATTTATGTGTAGGTTGTAGAAAACATCTGTCATCTCATTCACATATTGATCCCTTTATCGATGCAGCGCCATCCATTGTATGTACTTTTCCTCATAGCTCCCCATGGGGTAATATTGTTCCTTGATGGTGTCTCGAAAAAAATTCAAAGTGGGTGTAGCTGAAAATAGTGAGGGTTCTCTCTCATCATTTTGTTCACAATAGGTTCCCACCAGTCCTTGACATGGGGGGAATCTTTTAGGAGTGAAAAATTAATATTTTCTCAATTGGAAAAATCATGAACCAAAAAATATCCTTCCAACATATTTAACCATCTATATACAGCGTCTACATCTATTTCTCCTTAAAATATGGGAATATAAAATTTGACTTATACCTTGAAGGGATTGGCACCTCCAGAGTGGTTTCCGGATGAAGATGTGTCACCTGTGGGCATCTAGATCGTGTTCCTTTATTGCTCGAGGGATTCTTTGAGAAATATTTTGAAAGGATCTCCTACTCACTCATCTTTTTTTTCTTTATCCATGGGAGGTCTTCAAGTTTTGTGAGTCTGGTCTTGTATAGGTTCAACCAGTTTGAGCCCTAACTCTTATACCTTGACCTCGTTGGGGACATGCAAAGAAAAACAAAGAAAGAGCAGACAACTCTGATACCATTGATCTAGACTTACACAAGAATGCAATAGAATACAAACATAAATATAAAAATATAGATGCAGTAGAAATAAATTATCATTTCATCAATAACAAAGAATTTTAATATGCTTACATACAGAATGGAAATAGCTAGCCTGGGTGATGGTAGCTTATCTTTGAGAAGAGATGTGGCAACTACATGCCTCTGAACTATGTTATAATGAGGCTCAAGGGACTTTTTATTATTGAACATCAAATGGAAACCCTAAAAAACCAAAAAAATAACCCTGGGAGATGGAGCATCAAGATTTTGTGGGCCCCATTGGGGTTAGTTGGGTAGCCAACTTCCCAAGGTTGTAACATGGTCATATGATATTCATTTGGCGCGTATGATACCTCATTATAAATATCTCTCTGAGTACTAGAATATTTATGGAATTCCCTTTCCTGTGCCTATGGGCCTGTTGCAGACCTCAAAAACACATCGCTTAGGGGGTCAAAATAGCTCTAGAAGTTTAGGACCCAAAAAACCGCTAAAAATAGTAAATTATGCTATAAAAAATGAAACTGGTGAAAATAGCTAGAGATCCAGGTGTAATGGGAGGGTGGCCACTGATATCCACCTAGATCATAAAAAAATCACATCTCAAGACAAACAATGACAATACACCTTACGAATTATGGCATGGAAAATGAGCATCAATAAAAAACTTCAATTTTTTTGGTAGCAAATGTTACTTCAAAAATAATGATGAAAAGTTAGGTAAGTTTGATGCTAGAGTTGATAAACGAATATTATTAGGATATTCAACAAAGTGCAAGGGCTACATATGCTACTTTAAAGTATTACACAAAATAGTTGATTGTATTGATGTAAAAAATGATGAGGAATTGCCTTTCAAAAGGAAGCAAGAAAGATTCATTAACCCACCTGATTAAACCATTAGTGAAGAGGAGGAAGAAAAGCTTCAATAATAAATAAATAAAGAAGAAAAACAGGCAGAATAAAATCATCCAAAACCTCCCTCAAGGTATGTGTAAAAGAACAACCTTGAAAGTCAAATTATTGGTAATAAGGAAGTAGGGGTTCAAACTTAGAAGAAAACTAGTTGGCACTTCTATTTAGGAACATATTAGCATGTTATCCATTATCAAACCTAAAAAATTCTCTCAAGAAAGTGAAGACAAGTATTGGATAGGTGTCATGAATGAGTAATTAAACCAAATTGAAAAGAAATAAAGTTACCAACTTAACAAGAACTATACCAAGTTCTGGTTTTTTTAGAGGTCATAAAAAATCATGATTTTCATGCCAATTTTGAAAAGTGTTGATGCACCATCAACCTTTTTTTAAGGATATATTTAGCACTTTAAATTTTCTTATGTATTAAGTATGGATTTTTTTTTAAAATTTTAGTGATTTTCATGTTGATTTTAAAAAATGTTGATACAACGTCGACCCATTTTAATGTGGGGCTTATTTTTTACACTTTAAATTTTCTTATGTATTTTTTTTTTAACAGAATGGGTACTCATTTTATTTATAAGGGTTGGTTTTTCTACGTTGAATCCTTCCTCATTGTCCCGAACCCTTATCGTCAAAAGCAACATTTTTTTTTCCATGTTAATTAATCTCCTCTCCATGTGTGCCTGCATCCATTCTAACTTGTGTTCCACCATATTTTCCATGTCATCTTGTTCCTTCTCCATAAACTCCAAGTGTCTATTCACAAACTCATACATTCCCATCAAAATCATGAAGAGTATCTTTGTCAACTTCTTCCACCTATCCAGGTCGTTCGTTGAGCCCGGTTGATGCAGGAGCATCTAACCTAGGGTATCATGTTTACTAAAAGAGTTAGTTTCCTAAGTTATGATTAATTATTTATTATATTTTCCTATAGTTTTAGGAGAGAATGAGAATTATTGTAAATAGGAGAAGGCTAGAGAGTATTTTGGAAGAGTTGAGAGATTTGAAGGTTAGTTAGATCTCATCTAGAGATAAGGGATTAGGTGAGAGTTTTTATGGATTATGAGAGATATTTTGGAAGTTTTTTTAGGATCTAGAACCTACTTTTGGTTGAGATCCACTTGTATAAATATAGAAATCCCATGAGGCATGTAACTGAAGGAGAGAAAGGAATGAGAGGCCAATTATTAAGCCAATAAGTTCTCTTGTAAATATTTTATTTATTAATGAATTATTTCTGATATTTTTATGTGCATATCTATTTTGTGGTTTATAATTTTATGTTGTGTGTCTATTTTTAATTTGCGGGCCCCCTAGCCAGCGACATCATTTTTGGTATCAGAGCGAGTGTAATTTCTCTGCAAAGAGTTGATATTTTTAGCGTGTAAGTTCTACAACCATTGTAATTTTCAAGAAGTTACTGCATGTGGAGATTGTAAATTTGCAAGGAATTATATGCCTTCACAAAGAAGTCATGATCACCATCGCTAATGATTGAAGTCATTGTGATGGAGAAAAATTGCAGAGATTAGTGTGAAACTTGTGTGTGAGATTTGTGTTTCAAACTTGTTGCTCTGGAGATCTGCTGCATATGGGATAAATGCATCGACATTGAAGAAATCTCTAGATTTTCATTGTTTGGTTGAAACCATTGTTGATTCTACAATGAGGAATTGTGTTGAATGGCACATTACAGTAGCAACTAATTTAAGGACAGGGATTTATAATTCTGCGTATATAGAGAGAGGGAAATGACCACTGGAGTGATGAGATCAGTTGATCATATCGGAACTCTGTATAGAATTTTGAATTTTGTGTAGTTGTGCCACTCTCTCTAGCTTTGTAATACGATCAAACAAAAATTATGCTTGCAACATATCAGAATCCAATAGATTCGCCATATTCCTTCCAAAAAATAAAATTTTCATGAGTGACATACTCTTTTACTATCAAATGTAAAGGTGTTAGCTGCAAATATTGTCCCAATGTAAGGATATCAACACCCACAATACGCAAATCATGCATTGTTTTCTTTATCTCTACATCATATTTTCACGCGTGGCTACAACATCAATTCTCAGAGGAGCCTTTTTGTTGGTGAGTATTGTGATATGTGTTCGACACACATGTCGGAATGGAGATTTAATCTCAGCATATGTTGGAGCAAGGTCCCCTGCATGCAATTTTGATATATTTTTGTAATATTTTGTAATAGTTTAGTCTGGCGCAGAGGCTTTGGGGTGGGTCAAAGTGCCTAATGAATTGTAATGGGTCAAAGGGTAGACCAAGGGTCCGCAAACCATATTTTTCAAACCATAGAGTAGCACAGGCTAAAATAATATAAATAGATGAATAAGATTGAGTCTAAAGGTAAGTTTTGAAGTATGATTAAGCTTGGACACGAATTGTAGAGATATGTTATGTGGATTGTCTGGGTAAGGTCTCCTGCTAGCTGTGTGCATGGAAACCCTAAGTCCTGTTGTGTGCAGATCCTGCTGTCTGTGTGCGTGGGCTGGTAAATAGAGTGTGTAAGTCGGATCTGAATATGAATGAATGAGAAGACTATTTTGTGATATCTGAGTATTTTTGTGTTATGGTTATTGGCTACGCTCTATGTTAATTTTGATATTACATCTGCTTACTGAATACTAATGATTTATTAATACGCACGTGGATGCAATACTATAAGAAGGAATAAATGCATAGATATGGTTATGATTAGTCACCTTGCTTATGTTAACATGTTATCTGATGGTTTATGAGCTTCTCTTAATTCATTCCACCAATATAATGTTAAGGGTTTTTGTGGTAGGTCTTCTCTTATATCTAAAGGGACCCACTTTAATTAACTTTCTCTCTCTTAGGGTGCGGAAACCTGGTTCCAACACCCTCCCATACTACTTTGGGTGAGACCTTGACCTGCGCAAGTAGGCCATTGCCGAAAGGGCTAGTAGTAGAGGGGTTTGTTGGTAAACCTTAAATCTAAACCTCAGTCATGACCCCTCAAGCCAAAAAATGGTTTCATTGCTGGGACCTGGAGCATTTTAAGAGAGAGATCGGGTAATGCCACGGGGTCATTGGCAGACATTGAAGCCAAAACGAGAGGACTGGTTTGAGAATCAGATTCAAGAGTTTTCCCTAAAATAGAATAGAAGCAAGAAGTTGTTTGCTGAAGAGTGGAAAAATAAGTACATCTTTAAAAAGGTGCACAAAATTGTATTCGCAATATTTTCACATGAACTGCAGGAGTGGCTGGCAAGGTTTGCGGAATTTCAAACCTATTAGAAGAACGATCAAGTCACATAGCGGACCCCTAAGTTGATCCAAAAGTTGTAGAGAGTAATAACAAGATCACCCAGACTGTAGGTCACTAGGTTGATAGCATGTTGGGTGGATTTGTAACTAAGTTTTCAATTGATCAATTTGTGTCCTATTCTAAAGTAGAGAAAATATTTTTCAAGGGATTTAAGGGTAAGTTCTTGCAAACATTGTCGTTGTTGATTAAGATGCTATTGTGTGAAAAGGACATCTTATGCACCACATCGAGTGAATGACCTCTGACCAGAGCGGAAGCACGACACGAAGCAGTAAATACTACTGGGTTAATCAAGAAGGGGATAGATCAATATATGGCCCTCTAAGGGATCTCCCTGATCTAAATAGAGGCGGGGCTGCACACACAGAGATCAGTCCCCTGACTATGCCACCATCGAACTCACGCAAAGGTAAGAACTCTCCTACCCCACCTCAACCACCACCTGAAGACGATATGGTTTCGCACATGAATTTACCCACCTTTAAGGGTGCGGGGAATGAGAATATGGATCGGTTCTGGTTAGTGGAAGTTTTGGTATGGACCGCACAGAATTTTAATAATGATGTTGTAAAAAGAGCGCAGCTATCAATAGCCTTTGAAGGGCAGGCTCTGGAATGGTTCATGGGATACATTGGTAAGAATGTGAACCACTCAATACAGGACATTAAGGATGCCCTAAAGCAGCAATTTCGGAAGCCTAAGTCCTACTCATAATGCGTGGTAGAGTTGAAAGACTTTAAGTAAGGACCTACAGAGTCCATCTGGGAAGCTAAGTAGCAGCTGAATAAATTCATCAGTGATGGAGGATTTGTATATGAGGACAAACAAAATAAGGAGTGGTTTATCACCATGTTGTTACCACATCTGCATGGACCTATGGGCCAGCAAAAGATTGATTCGCAGGAAGAGGCCCTGGAGATTTCCATGAAGATAGAAGTTGTGCCAAGAGATGATGCTCAATTTGGGGCACTACATATCCAAATCCAGCTAGAGGGGATGTACTTAGAAATTTAGCATCTAAGAAGGGATCAAGGCAAAGAAGCCAGCACAGATGTCTAGTGCATATGTTGTAGAGTATCAAGCCACACTAAGGATAAATGCCCTCTACTGTCATATTACATGCAGGCTGGGGGACCATGTCCACTACGACCTAAAGACATGGTTGGACCAAGTACCCCGACACTATAGTGCGCCAAATGTCGGGTAGCAAGAACACATGATACAGATCACTGCCCATGATTAGGCATCTATGTACCATAATTGAAGCAACAGTGGTGCAGATTCTGCACATCAGTGGGTCATGACGAGCACAACTACTGAACATTCGACCTAATGGTAGATATGGGAAACCTATATAGGGTACAGGCTGACCCTTCATCACTAGTATCTCCCTTTGGGCGAGGAGGATCCCCTGCAAGAGGATGGGGAGGAGGGAGAGGTGGAGGTGCAAGGAGAGAATGAGGGAAACTAATTTTCTACAACTGTGGGGATGTAGGACATTATACAAGAGATTTCCCGAACCCTGCGCGCCAATCCTGTAGGTATTGCAGATAGTTTGACCATGTAATTGAAGAATGTTTGGTGCTGATAGAAAAGATGCAGGAGAAACAACAGACACCAATGAAAAATTTACAACGGGTTAAGGCGGAACCACGTGATTATGGGCCCCATGTCAATGTAATTACGTGCAGTGTCATTGTCACCGGAGGAGATGAGGAAAAAGCTACGATTGAACCAGTGATAAGAAAGGCCACTGACAAGAAGGAAAGCCTGGACCTACAGTAGCAGAAGGAGACCTTCATGGAAGCTAGGAAGGATTTTTCTAGGGATGAAGCACCCACTTAAAGTACTTTTGTGGATTCAAAGGTAGACAAAGAAGTTAAGACATTCCTTCAGGCATGTATAAAGTTACTACGCAACCAGAAGGTGGTGGAGAATATCCAAGCATTAATAGACAGCTGCACAGAAATGGGTTACCCCCAAGTGGAGGTTAAAGCTGTAAATAAGATATATAAGAACAAGAAAATGACTGGTTGGGAAATGCATATGACTGCACAGATTATAGAATATGAGATGGACCAAGTCATCCTAGATCTGGGATCTGATGCCAATATCCTACCTGTTAGCAACCTATAATATACGGGTCATAATTTTGACTTGACTATTGATAATCTTGTAAATCTGTACATACTTTGCCTTCTGCAAGTTGTATTCACATATTTTGTAAAAAATAAAAAAAATAAAATAAAAATCAAAAAGAGGGTAAATAAGTCCTAAAAGAATAATCAAAGGACTTAGAAAAAATAAAAGACCACAAAATAAAAATGAATAAGAAATGAAAGTGTGCAAGCATAAATGCCACTACTTTTACCTTTTGACTATGTCAGAATGTCAATAAATTCCATAGTCCATGATGCGTTAAACAATTTAATATTAACTTGTCATTTTTCAATTTCACTTGTTGAAAATAGAGAATAATGAGTTGTCATACAGTTTAATCATGACAATTCAGTAGTTAGGTAGAGAAATAAAGTGAATCCAATAGTTTAATATGGATTCATGGATGAAATAAGTGTATAATTAGATAGTTTTACTTGCTTTCAGAAAGAATAAATGTTGTGAAGGTTGCTAGCTTAAATGCACTTTATTACAAAAGAAGAAAAAAATGTTAGCATGGTAAGCTAGGTAGGTAGAAGAAGGTGAAAAGTCTCAATGTAAATATCATTCATCATGGGCTGCAAAATAACTAACTTCCCCTTCCCATAGTCATGAAACATTATAAACTATCAGTCATAAAGGCTCAAGGCATTTCCTTGACTTTTGTTGGGACCGGACCCAAGGCTCTATGACTGATCAGTTGAAAGTGTAAAATTTCTATATTAATCCCTAAAATCACATCATTTACCATTCATGCATTCATTCCCCTGAATAATCCTAAGTAAAAATCCATTTTTTACTTAAAGGCATTATAATTCCCATTTGATTAACTTTCTACATCACATGAGAAAACTTTAAAGCCCTCAAAATAACATTATATCACAAGTTAAGTGATAAGATTAAATGCAAATTATCTTTTAAACTTCATTTTACTTGTTATTTTTATGTGTTTTGAGTATACATTATCCCATTTCCATATTAATTTTGACTTATGTATTAATTCCCGATAGAAATAAACTTCTCCTATTATATATAACTCATTTTTATATAAATAAACCCAAAAACTCAATTATTATAACTTTAGCCAAAGTTATTTAATCCCCACATGTTTAAATAAAACACCCGCATTATACCCCCTTTGGCTAAAAATATCCTTATATATATATATATATATATATATATATCCTGCCCCTATGGTAGTTAAATCACCCTGGTTTAATTAACCATATAATAAAAAATATATAAAAAACCTTTAAACATGTTTTATATGTGTTTAAAGAAAAAATTTCCCGAAGTTTCATTTAAACTAAACTTCAAAAGAAATAACCCTATCTCCTTGTATATTTTTCCTTGCCCAACTCCCTAACCTAAGGTTAAAACCCTAATCTGAGTTAAAATCCATAATGCATATCCCATATTCCCTAAACTATCAGTCCTAACCCCGGATAAATCCCAATTTAAAACCCCTCCCAATCATTTTTTCATTGAAAAAGTTGGTTTTCTATATAAAACTTAACCAAATCCCTTTTATCATCGGGATTAATGTCATCCCTCCAATCCCCTCCATTCATTTAATCCAACAGTTAGAAATTAACGTGACGGCGTAATACATTTCCATTCCTTCCCCCATCACGTAGAATTATAATTGTCTGATCTTCTTTCGTTTAAAGATCCTATGGCCCAAAATGAACCTGATGACTTTCATTTCCCAGCTCCTTTCCTTTTAAATCGTGACCCTTTGCTTGTCAAAGCCATATTCAATGGCCGATACCACATATCGCGCCCATAAAGTGCCCAACCGATGTTTTGGAAAAGTCGCGCAATATGGGTGGTTTTCCCAAACCACCCTGCGTTGACATGTCACAAAACAATTCGATCGCGTTCAAAAAGTGATTTACCGCTTACCGCTCTGGAGATGCGCGAATACCACCAAGTGGTATTCCGAAACCACTTTCGCTCAACCTATATTTAAATATGATTTGACTGTGGTTTAAAGCGTGTTTTATTCATAAAACTTATACTTTTCATTGAGTTTTCACCTATTCACGCTTATAAGCTTTGAAACCTCTGCAGAGTCTAATTTTTATCCTGTTTCACTATTTAAACCCCTAAAAACCTCCGTGAGCCCGTTACCAAGCCTCCCAGTGCCATTTTCAAGCCTGCCAGTGAACCACTGACCAGTTAATAAGCCATTTTCCCTGCAATTCAACCACGGAGAGCCACAGTATCCTCTGATAGACCAAATTTCCAGAAATTGAAGATTTTCAAAGCACCTGCAACTCAAACGACTGCAATTATACCTGTAAAGGTATTTTTCGTCAAACTTATCCACAGACTTCAATTTTAAAGGAAAAAACACCAGTTTATCTATTATTTCCTGTAATTATCCTAATTGTCCATACCAAGCTTGCAAAAAACATCAAAAGTACAGGGGAAACTCTGTCAAAATTTCCCCAGAAACCCTCATTTTCGTTTTTTCAATTTTTATCTATTCCCTGGTCATTTTTCATTGTTGAGATTGACCATACCTTTCTTATGAATATTAAAACCCTATTTCCATCTAAAACTTTGCTCGGAACCCTATTTTACCAGAGAAATTCTCCAAAAGTCCCTTGTTTCCAATATAATAACTCAAAAAACAGTCTAAGCTTGCTCTGTTCAGTTGAAAAATGACAAAGAAACAAGTAACCCCCAAATCACGAGGCCCAAAACCTTAGAAGAAGGCCTCTGCTAAAATCCCTCAGCCTGAGTCTTCTAAACTTGATAAACCCACCCCTCCACTCACTGCTGATTCCAAAGAAGTTGTCAGGCCTATCCAACCTCCAGTTACTTCACAAGAAAATAGTCCTCTGGTTGATCTTGATTACAAAATATTGGACCCTTCAGTAGAGTTCAATTTACTTGATGTCTATAACTGGTGTTTTGGAAAATCTGTAGAGAAAAGTGATAAAGATATACCAGTTTTGGATTCCAATTTGCCAAAGTACATTGTCCCTCTTACTCATTCGGCCCTTGATTTTGTCAGATTGTGTCAATCCTATTATATTCTAGACCAGAGGTGCATTGTCAATAAAGATAGAGAGGTCATATTTTACATCAATGTAGAATCCATAAACTCTATGCTGCAATTAAACCCTGACCCCAGTGCTCTTCATTGTCAATAGAGGATTTAACTCAGCTTTACCTAGACCTTGATTTTTCTTCTAAGTTCAAAATCTTCCAGACTTTTTGTCCCAAATAGGTTGATTTCCCTAAGCTCAATCCTCCATTTGATACTTTTGATTTTCCAAATGAAACGAGACAGATTGTCTCCATGCTATCATTCATACTGGGATATAACAGTGATGAATTCACTGATATTTCTATCCTAGGTTTTCTATCTACTTTGAGTCATGGTCAGTCTCCATCCATTGTGTACAATTTTTCCAAGTTCATTGCAGAAAACATGCACTACCAACTGTCTAGATTGCCAGAAGAAGGAGTCTTTAGATATACTTCATATCTACTTCATCTCTTTTTGTATTATCAAGAAGACAAATTTTCTATTGAATTTCAGAAGATAAATCCAGAAGGGAATGTACTGTCAGTTGTGTTTTGTTCATCGGTTCTGATAAAATGGAACAGGGAATACAACTATACAGACTTCAATGACTTGTTTTTAGTACCTTCTATGAATTTATGGAATAAAGAACAAACCCCTAGAATTAATGAAGAAACAAAAAGGATCTTACAACTACCTGAGAGATGTAAAACAAGGTATTGGTACTTATATAAGAATTACAGAGAAATCAAAGTATATGGTGCACTCTTGGCCCCATATAAATTGCCAATATTTGTGACAACAAGGATATTTTCTTTAGAATATTTGAGGCAGTTTTTGAATGCAGATGAAGTCAATTTCATAGCCTCTAGAAAAAAGACTCAATTCAAACTGAAAAATCAAGTTGGGCCATTCATTGTGAACAACAGAGAAGCAGCAAATGAAATTAATGTCAAATTGAAAGAATATAAATTCCCATACAACTTTATGTGGAATTATGATCCTTAGGGTGTTTTAAGTCAAATCAGATTGAAATGCAAATTGCCTGCTTTCTTGCATGATCCCAAGCCTCAAATTGAAAAATATGCCAATAAACTTGAGTGGGAGCCAAATACTTTATTTGATGATGACTCACAAGGCATGCAGGGAAACAGTGGAAAGGATAAACAGGTGAATCAAACACAGGTGGTTACATCCAACAAAGAAGTTGAAATTGTTCATAAAAGAAGCAGAAGGGAAGATAGTTTCACTGCTGAAACTATTCTAGATAAGATATTCAGAATTACCTATAGTAAGAAAATTAAATTTACTGATGAAGAAAGGCATAAAGCTATTAATGTTGAAGATAACAATGGTCATGAAACTGATGATGAAGCAACAAGGATAGTAATTGAAACATTGAAAGAGCTTCAAAATGTCCAACTTGGAGCACAGCAGAAAGACATAGTCATGGTTGATAAACAAACCAAAGTTGATATACCCTCTTCTTCTAAAGAACCTGACAACACAGAGTCAAATATTCAAATTAGGCTCAGACAAATCAAAGAAAAGAATGAAGAAATCAAAAGTGAAGCATATTCCAAGTTCCTTAAAGAAAATCCTGGGAATAAAGATAGACTCCTTTCAGCTTTTGATTATTCTTCAAACAAATTGGTGATGTCATTTCTCAAGCCTACAATGGCTGATCCAAAAACAATTGCAGATTATTCAAAGACAGAGTTGGAAGTTGACACAGATGTTGTCCATGAATTGGACCAAATAGAATTCCACAGGAGCAATACAGAGATGATGTATTCTAAAATAGTCAATAAGACTATGAATTCTATCAGGCTTGAGAAAACACTATAAACCTTTAGAATAAAATAAAATTGGATAAAGCCTCATTATATGCCAATAACTTAAGAATCAAAGCATTGGAGGACATAGTAATTGAAGCAGGAGATGACCCAGCAAACATTGAAGGGGAAAAGGTTATAATCAAACATAAAAATGAAGACATAGATACTCTTAGAAAGCAACTAAAATTGCCTCAAAGTGAAAATCCCCAGGAAAAATAAATCCTTCAGTAGAAGATGGAAAATTATGAACTAAAACAACTTGTTCTAAAAATGACAGCCCAGATAAAAGAAATGGAAATCCAAATAGAATCTTTCATGCAAGAAAATGAAAATCTGAAGAAAGCTCAATAGGTTTTCATTCCTACAGTGATCCCAACTGTAAGTACAGTTGTTCCATCTACATTGGCAGAACACTTGGCACTGTAAGGAGTATTGGAAACTACAGTGCTAATCACTTCTCATGACATCTCTGCCTCTTCTTCATCAACCTCAAAGATAAACGCAGTAGAGGAAAAAGCTACAATAATTAGATCCATGGAAGATATGTCTTTAAAAAATAAATAAATACTCAATTTGAAAGGCATAATTAAAAATCTAGAAACTTCTAAAAGAGATGCTTTAATTACATCCAAAGGACACGAACAGAGGGCTGACAGATTACAGGAACAAATGAAAATTCTTCAACAACAGGTGAATCTTACTGAACAGGTTGCCTATATAAATAATCATTTATGGACAAAAATCATTGAAGGCATTCACTCACAATGGCCTTCTATTCAGATAATATATGAGCAGAAAGAGTTGCTACAGGTTGCAATTGCAGAAATTGATAAAACCAAGAAAGAAATTGAAAATAAGCCACCACAAGCAGTTCAACTCATAGCATTTTTTAACAGCAAAAACAGTGAAGAATTAGAAGAGTTGAAAATTGCTAACAGAACAGAGGCCATCCTTTAAATTAATAAAGTCCTAAATAAGAGAAACATGATGAATAATTTGGAAGACAGGTGTAAATATATGAACTTGGCCATCACAAGATTTTGGGCCAAATACACAGTATTATCAGAAGCAGGTTTACCAGACATTCATGCATTGAATGACAAATTAATGCCACAGAAGGATTATGACCAGAAAATCAGAGCTCATGCTAAGGAGCAAGCTAAACAGCCTTTGCCACAAGGATCTCCAAGTGGCAAAGTACTACTTCAATATTTTGAAAATTTATTCTTTTTGGAAACTGAAATCAAGCATATGTTCATAGTAAAGCCAAAATTTTCTAAATATATAGAAGCTGATGAAAGCTATAGAAAATTGAAGAATATGAAGATCCCCACTGCTGAATAGTGGCAATAATTCATAGATCTGATGTGAATTTGACAGGTAAAGGGCAGGAAAATCACATGATAGATCATATTTTACTTTTACCTTAAGGTGAAAAAATCAGCGTCAAAGTGTATCAGGGTCAAAGTGTATCAGTAAAATAAAATTGTTACTGCTGGTTATTTTTCAATTACAGCAGTGAAACAGTGAAAAGCAGAGATAAAGAGTATCAGAGTTGAAAGTCAAAGAAAGGAATGTTCTACAACCACCTTCCATGAGAAGATGCACCTAATTCCATAAATGCTCACAACACATCAAAAGTCTTTTAAATTAGAATAATCAGTTCTATTTTTCCTTGTAAAAGAAGAAAACTTGCAAACTGTTTTTTTGTTGTCCTTCTTCTCATGTTACATTTCCTATTTTTCCTTAAAAAATTATCTCATACTTTGAGATATTTTGTAAACAATTTATGTGTATAAATACTTCATTATTCAAAGTATTCAGGGTGGAATAAAATTTCTCAAGACTACTATAGTCATTTTGCTGGACATATTGAAGTTGGTGTGAGTCAATTAGTGAAGCAGCAGACTGGAAATGATATTAGAGACATCATAACTAAGGATTCTCGTGGTGACAAGATAAGTCTCGTATTTTTTGATGTTTTCAGTGTTATTCTTTAAAAGTTTACATACATTCATTTGATGTGTTTCTATTCTTTAATTATCAACTAAGGAGAAATTAAACAGGATTAGTGATAATAAGCTCCCTGTTTTAAACTAGTTGGCATTTTTATGTTTTCTGCTTGATAACCGGACTATAGAATTCTTAATTGCTCTAGGTCCCAGTTTGATCCCCTCCTTCAATCCTCTTTTCGGTAACTTAAGGATTCTTAAGTGCCCTTTTGTTCAAATTTCACCCATTCCATCAACAAAGCCTATTCAAAGCCTTAGAAGGTCATCTATCCTGCCCTTAGTACATTTGCATCTTTAAGTCTTATTTCCTAGCTCTGCTTGCCTAGAGAATTGACTCCATTGCCCAATGTTCTGGTAGATCCCTCTAGTTTACCTTGAAACACTTTTTATTCCTACCACACTTCTAAAATCAGTCCTATTGCTCACTCATAGCTAGCCTAAAACCCTTTACCAAAACAGAGCTAAATCTTTAGGAGAGATCCCTCTCCGGAGCTCAGGAAGGCTAGATCCTGAATTCCCAAAGAGGTTCTTGGCTACCCGTGGTTTTCTTAACTACAAAAATCCTCATCCCACAACCTGAGAATTACGAGGGTGATAACATACTAGCGACCATACTAGGGAATTAACCACTCTCCAGTTTTAAGTTTAATCTTGAAGGAAGATTTTTAATTATATATTTTCTACTTTAAGATTGAGTTTAAAGGTTGTGGGTATTTTACCCAATAAAAATTCTGGCTCCCAAGAAAGTCTACTACACTAGATCCAACCCTGATCCTAATCCTCTAGATATAGTAGACAATCCTAACCAGATAGGAAAAATGAAAAAGCAAATTGTTAATTCTGAAACTGAAATACCTCTGAGAAGAGCTGATTCTTTACCAAAAGAATTGGTAAGCTTATCAGACATTGATTTTGACTTAAAGTTTAAAAAATCTTTATTTAGAACAAAATATGAATATGATTTAAAGGAAATTGTTTTAGATCCAATTTTTACTTCTTATGTGAGTGAAAAACATAAAATTATTTATGTTCCTACTAAATCAGAAAAAACTGAAATTCAAAGTCCAGTGAAAAGGGTAAATGTTATAAAAATTAAAGACATAGAAGAAGCTTTTAAGTTAGCTAATTTCTGTCTCAATTCAAACCCCTAGTTTCTGAATTATACGCCACAATCTTTCTAGCATCAAATTCTACTCTGTATGTTGCCACATCATTTACTAATTCATATGTCAGTTAACCTCAAGAGTCCATAAGCCTGAGTTGCCTCTACACCATAGAATCATATATTCATCATATCCACAATCCACTCCTAGTTCATCAACTGATCCATTTATCCCTAAGCTGCCCATGCAGCCCAAATTTGTATATCCATCATTTACCCAACCCATTACAACTACCATTATCCATAATACTTATTTTTCATCGCCTTTGCCAAGCTCTTCAAGTACATCCATTGCAGTAACCAACACTATATATATCACTACTACTGTACCTCCTAGTTTAGCTAAAATACAAGCCATGGCAGCTCAATATGCTCCCTTGGTCTTACCTCAGAATCTTCATGACATGCCCCAGAACTATCAAAAAGATATTCCACTGTTTGATAATCTTTCACATATTATTGCACGACAACATATTACTAGAATGAATGATTTCTGGGAAGTCTATGAGATAGATGAAACTGATGCCCAAATGAGGTGATTTTCTCAAATCTTAATTGGAGAAGTAAAAACCTGGTTTAAAAGTTTAGGAGCTGGTAGCATAGCATACCTAGCTGCATTCCATAGAGCCTTCCTAAATAAACGGGAGAAAAAGAAGAACCCTATGCAAATACTATCTGAGTTTGATGCGGTTAAGAGAGCCCCAAATGAGTCTTTCCAAGACTTCTGTACAAGATATAACATTATTTACAATGTCATTCCCACAGATCTTAAACCTACCCCATATTCTGTGCTACTCAAATTCCCTGATTGCTTTGACATATACATGGCTTACCAACTTAGGGAAAGGAATGCAGATACTTTAGAACAAGTGCAACAAAACATTGTAGGTGTATAAATCAACATACTTGCAAAGAAGGCTAGACTGAGAAACGAAAGAAGGGTTACTATAAAAAGAAGAAGCATCTCACTTAGATGGTAAGTTTGATTTCATTACTAAAGCACTAGAAAAAGTAGTTGATAGACTGGATCAAATTGAAAGAAAACCACAATGGGAAAATCAATCCCAGATCCAAAATCCCAATTACAGAAAAAACAGAAACCTTGGGAAAGGTAAAGAACCTTCCCCTGATCAAAATATAAGAACCCCATTCCAAGAAAAATTTGCAGAAAGTTCACAAAATAGTGTTGATGAGGAGGAAGACATCAACATTGTTATGGGGATTGATGAAAACAATACCATTTTCCTCACCCAGGAGGACCAGGAACTCTTTGAACTTCAACAGTTCAAAGTAGAATCTGGAGAATCCTATGATTATAAACAAGGTTATGATTTTGCAATAAATTAAATTCACAGTCAATACAACCTTAGGAGCAAGAAAACCAATGAAACTGTCATAAAGAATAATGCTCCAAGCCAACAAGAACAAAACAAAAAGAAGACTGATACTTCTAAATCAAAATTCTTGCAGATTCTTCCTAGAGATAACAAACAGAGTTAAAACCCAACCAGTCCTCAAAAGCAGCAAGGCCCAAATATTGTAGATATTGCTGACGAGGTGGATCAATCTTCCTAGGATGTTCCAAAAGCTAATACTCCCAAAGCCACCAATTCAACAACAGTCATTGAGCCAAGAAATAATCCTACTGACTTTAAAATATCAGATCCTAAACCTTCTGTTGAGAATCCTAAAACTGATAATACTTTTGCTAACCCTCAAAATATTCCTAAAAAAATAGTTAAGGATAGCAGAAACCAAGAAAATCAGACAGAAGACAAGAGAAGAGCTCAAAACAAAGGAAAAACAGTAGAAACTCAAGAAAATTCATCACAAAGCACGGTTCCCAAAGAAGAATTGATTCAAACCATTAGATCTCAGCCAACATTTAATATGCAGTCTAAAATATCCAAGTTAAAAATAGTTGTTCCCTTAGTAGAACTAGCTAAAAATGATTTGTATAGATTTATGATTTTATGATGCATTGAATGTGAATGAGAATGAAGATACAATTAACATGAATGAATATAGACCTGAATTGATTTTTGGTCCCAATGTAGATGGAAAGCATTCAAATGGGTCGGTACCCCCATTTTATTTAAGTCTTACTGTACATGACCAAATATTACACAATACTACGCTAGATACTGGAGCTTCCCACAATTTAATGCCCAGAGCTATAATGGAAACCCTGAATCTAGATATAACCAGACCATATAAGGACTTGTTCTCATTTGATTCATCCAAAGTCCAATGTATAATTTTGATTAAATAACTGTGTTTTAACCTAGTCCAATATCCTGGTAAGAGTATGATCATGGACGTTGTAGTAGCTGACATCCCACCAAAGTATGGCATGCTTCTTTCTCACTCATGGGGAGCAAAGTTGCAGGGATATTTACAACTTGATATGAGTTATGCCACTATCTCGGTATTTGGACAGCCTAAAAAGCTTTACAGGGAAACCTTGATGAAGTACATGATCAGTAGTGTAGACATACCTACAAATTATCCAATTTATGCTACTCCCACTGATCTTGATTCTTTTGTTCTCAGTAACTCTGATCAAAATGAAAATCAAATTGAACTTACTAATAAAAAACTTAAAATCATGGATGATTATATTGGTCATGAATCTTTGTGGCATTTAGATTTTGACGGATTTGTTAATAAATTTGGAGCTGGAGCTGGTGTTTGGATTACAAACATTGAAACAAGCCATTCTGAAGGACATGCTTTTAGATTAAACTTCAAATGCACCAATAACATGGCTGAATACGAAGCTTTAATATTAGGTTTGCAAATTATTAGAAAAATGGGAGGAAAAATAATAATGGTTATGGGTGATTCTGAACTAGTTATAAAGAAAATAAACGCAAAATATTTAGTTCACAATCCCAGACTTGCAAGATACAGAGAAACAGTGTTGGAATTTCTTGAGGAATTGTTAGAAGGTAATTTTGCTATCATCCCTCGAAATCAGAACATACAGGCCCATTTCATAGCAACTTTTGCCAGCAGTTGTAAATTTCCTTTTTCACCATTACAAAAATACACTGCTGAGATCAAACATAGGCCTATTGTTCCTGATAATGTGAAATATTGGAAAAATTTTCAGAGGATCAACAAATTTATCACTTTTTGAATAATGAGCATGAATTTAAAAATTGTCAAATCGATAACGACTGTAACATAGATTCACCTTGTGATATAGATTTAAATTTCTATTAAATAGATAATTTAGATGTACATAAGTTTGAAAAACCAACTATATTTACTCAAAGTGACATTGATGAAATGGAAAAAGTAGATATAGAGGAATTAATAGAAGATGAAATAGATTTGATTGATTTAAAGAATAATATTTTACCCAGAGGTTTAACTCCTCTAGAAGATTTATTTGACTCCAATGATGTGCCCAAAAGGCTAAAAATGGAGCTAGTTAAGTCTGATATAGAAGAGTATAACTTAGGGACAGATGAAAAACCAAGAATAAGAAAATTATCCAAATCCTTATCATCAAATGAAAGGGCTAAATACATTGAACTTTTAAAAGAATTTCAAGATGTCTTTTCATGGAGCTATGAAGACTTAAAAACTTACAACACAGACATTATCCAACATGAAATTCCTTTAAAAGAAAATCAAAAACCTTTTCAACGGAAACTCAAAAGGATTAATCCGGTTTTGTTACCCTTAATCAAAAAAAAATACAAAAGAATGTTTGATGCACAGATAATTGCACCAGTCAGATTTTTAGATTGGATATCTAATTTAGTGCCAACTAGAAAAAAGACAGGAGAAATTAGACTATGCATAGACATTAGGAATATTAATAAAACATCCTTGAAGGATCACTACCCCTTGCCAAAAATGGACCATATTTTACAGAGGGTAGCAGGTTCTTCCAGAATCTCTTTATTAGATGGTTTCTCTGGTTACAATCAGATTCTAGTTCACAAAGATGACCAAACCAAAACTGCATTTGCTATTCCATGGGGCACTTTCATGTATGTGAAAATGCCTTTTGGGTTAAAAAATGCAGGAGCTACATTTCAAAGGGCCATGGATATTTCCTTTGCCAAGGAGAATCATGAGTTTTTAGTCATTTATTTGGATGATATTACTGTTTTTTCAAAAACAAATGATGATCGCTAGGATCATCTGAGACAAGTTTTTATTAAATGCAGAAAATATGGTATATCTCTTAACCCTAAAAAGACTCTTTTTGGGCTAGAATAAGGCAAATTGTTAGGTCACATAATCTCAAAAGAAGGCATTAGAATAGACCCTGCAAGAATTAAATAAATTCTAAAAATTCAACCACCAAGGAACTTTAAAGAACTTCAAGCATTCTTGGGAAAGATCAATTTTCTAAAAAGATTCATATCAAATCTGGCTGAAATTATAAAAGATCTTAACAACATGCTTAAAAAGGACTCCTCAATTAAATGGACAATAAAGGCCAAACAATCTTTTGAATCTATCAAACAGGCCATAACTAAAGCACTAGTCCTTATAAGTCCATATTACACAAAAGATTTTATAATCTTTTCCTTTGCATCGAACACACCATAGCTGCAGTTCTTCTGCAGAAAAATGATCAAGGATTTGAACATCCCATTGCATTTTTTAGTAAATCTCTTAGAGATGCACCACTAAAATATAACATAATAGAAAAATAGGCTTTGGCTCTGGTTAAAGCTATCAAATATTTCAAAGTGTATATACTTCATTCACACATCATTGCATATGTCCCTAATGCAGTAGTTAAAGACATTTTGACTTAAGATGGACCAGACAGTAGGAGAGGAAAGTGGATAGCCACAATCCTTGAATATGATCTGGAAATTAAACCAACTCAACTCATTAAAGGACAGGGTTTAGCCAGACTGATGGCTGAATCAAATTGCAATGCCTTAGATATTAATTTCATTGCACAAGTAGATGAACAGGAGGAGATGGAAACTCCATTGATCAGTGAGGCCTACCAAGACTCACCATGGTACTCTGATATAATATTTGTACTAACAAATTTACAAGCTCCTCCTGGACTGACAAAAACAAAGGCAAGATTCATCAAGAAAAAGGAAATGAGGTTCTGTATCTTAGATTATGCACTTTATTGGAGAGAAAGTACTGGGATTTTACTTAATTTTTTTATTGAAATCTGAGGCTGACAAGATCCTTGAGGAATTTCATGCAGGTGACTGTGGAGGCCATCTATACTAGAAGAGAACAGCTGATAAAATACTCAGAGTTGGTTTTTACTGGCCATCTTTATTTTCAGATGTTAAAAATTTTGTTACCTCTTGCCATCAATTCCAAATTTTTGAAGGTAAAAAGAAACTGTTACCATTACCTCTGAAACCAATATCCACTAAAAAACCATTTCAACTATGGGGGTGTTGACGAGAAAAATTGTACGGCCAACAGTAGGGGATATCCCCGATAGAAAGTCGCAATCAGACCTTGAACCGTTTGGAATAGGGATCTCGTCCGGGGTGTGGGTCCGGCTACCGCTTAAATCACCTTCCCTCTGGTCTCAAAAGAACTCGATCGAACCTGCAGAAACACACTTATTCACATGATACAAGATACATGGTTGATGCATTAAACATGTATGTAACACTATGTGTAGCAAGACAAATAATAAAGAATACACGCCGAAGGAGGTGTTGTCAACAACACATCTTTGGGGTTATGCTTGTAGGCTATTATGACCACAAAAGAAACAATTCTTTATGGAGAGATGCCCCTTTTACTTCATGAAAGATAAAATGAAATGCTAATAAACAAATTCATTAATACCATTGAGCAAGCAATCAGTTTGAACATCATTAACACATATACAGGAAACCATAATGCATGAATGACGCCATTAAAAAGTGCAGTTTCATTAATCAAAAGATGTTCTGAAACTGTATATAAATACTCATAGTATTCTCCCAGCAAAACGCATCAAATCCAAAAGGAGTTTCAACAGGTATTTGTATTCATATGCAAAAGGAATGTTGTCTTTCGATACAATGCTATATGGATCTTGAGTCCCAAAAAAAGAAGCTCCCTTTACATTTCCACGGAGGGGGTTTTATAGATCAAACTTGCCCTTTGGGCTCCCTGACTCTTCGCCTGCCTGCCGGTTGAGTTTCCCTGCGACCTGCGAGAAAATTGTGACCCGCGACCTAGCTGGTGGGTGCGACTTGCGACCTACTGAGCAGTGCGACTTGCGACCTATTGGGCAGTGCGACTTGCGACTTGTCTAGGCAGTGCGACCTGCAACCTGCCTCTAACTACTGCCAGCAACTTGCTGCCATCGGGCTATGAAGATGGACGCACAATTGTGAGGTCAGGGGTGTCAATATGTTGTTCTTTGAGGAAATCCCGCCAGGTCTGATACTCTGCTGCTATGGGGGAAACAAGAGGGACCTCTTCTTTCAACCGATGCATGCATTCCAAAGCATTTGGGACTAGAGTTTCCATTTTTTCAGAGATCTGGTTGGAAAGAGAGGTGAGCTTGGTATAAATCCATACTGGCGTGACAAGAAACTGACCCAGATTTTCTTGTGATGCTACAAGCTCGGGGGCGGCAGCAGCTTGCTTGATGGGCTGCAGAAATGACTGGATTCCTTGATCTACTTGCTCTCAGGTCTTCCTTTCGTCCAATGCCCCTAGCGTAGGAATGTGGTGAAGAGTGTGCATCGAGTCGATGCCACTGATCAAGTGGTCGTATGAAGACATTACTTTGTCCAAATCCTTGGATAGCTTGTCCTTGGACTGCATCTTCATACGGATTTGGACTTTGGAATCCTGTGTATGAATCCAATCCTTCTTAGGCAAATTCTCAGGAGCTTGAGGGTAACGCACTGTCCAGTCCATCATTTTATCTAAGGCAGCTGAGGCTTCCTTGAGCTGCTCGTGCTTCTGCTTAGTTTCTGCTCGTGCTCTTACCAATGGGGCGACTGTTTGTTTTATGGTGAACATTTCCCCATACACCTGCCTCATGGTCGCCTCTAATACATCGCACTCCTTTAGAATGGCAAGTGGAACTTCATTGACTGGGGGAGTCTTGTTTCAGAGTTTTTGAATCTCTTCTTTCAATGCCGACCTCTCCTGTTCCGCCTTCTTCTCCCGTTGCTCTGCCGCTTGTAGTCTATTTTGTAGAGAAATGATTTCTCTACTCATTTTGGTTACATTTTCTTCCGTGGCCACAGCGAAAGTCGTGCCTACCGATGCTATCATCACAGGATTAGTCCTAGTATCAAGGAATATGTCTTTTCTAGTTGCAACTGTGGATGCGGCGGAAGGACTTTGTGCCAGGGAACTTCTCTTCTCCTGCTGGATTTTGAAGGAGAATTGATCGAATGTGAGCCTGGTGAGGTCGAAGACCTCCTCCTCCTGCCCCTGGGGGGAATTAACATCAGAGAGCATGATTACTATACCTCCTAGAGGTACTTCGAGGGGAGACACCTCGATGTCTTCTATCATTTCATCCTCCTCTTCTTTTTTCTTCTTTTCCTCCTTTTCCCTTCACTGGCGCTCGACTTCCGCCTTCTCATGCTCTTCCTTCCTCCTGCGCTCTGCTTCTCGCTAACGTTCATTTCCCCGGCTTTCCTTCCGGGCCGGGCGCGTGCTGTGCCTGGTTCCGGCTGGTGTTCATCTTCTACTTTGTCTAGCTCTTTCTTGAGTGCCTGTTCTGTTGCGGCCTGCGCCTCTTTTTCCTCCTTTTCCTTCCTGGCCTCCTCGACCTGCTTCTTCTTCTGTTCTGCCCTTAGGCTCTTCTTGCTCTTTTCCTCGTCCTCTTTCATTTTCTTTTCTCTCTCTTGCTGGGCTTTGGCCTCTACTTATTTCTATTGGGGAGAGGTAGCAGGCCCTGTGCTGGTCCGGGGCTTTTTTGCTAGAGAGGAAGAATCACCTCCCAACTTACGGCTCCTGTCTTCCAGGCTTTGATCATCCGGATCCTCTTGGCCAGAGTCCACCCCCAGAGCAAGTTGTCCATCTGCATTGTACCAGTTCCTTCTTTCATCTTCTCCCGGGCGTTCTACATGCTGGTAGTTCAATTTGAATTTAGCCTTCTCACAGTGTTCGGGAACTATCCTCTCCGAGTCGTATGTTCCGTACTCTAAAGCCCCAAAGTGATAACTTTTCATCTCTTCTCCCTCTGCCCCTACCTCTCTGAAATCTTTAACTGTGTACGCGTCGATAGTGAGGGGTAGCACGGGCCAGGGCTTCTTCTTACCTTTGGATAGGACACTGGAGAAGCCCGAGGACATCTGGAAGCATACCTCTTGCATGGGCATTTTTTCTGTAATGAAGCGAGGCATAGCATGTGGTGCTCTGAACGAGCCGAAGACTCAGATGAAAGTGTATTCAGCGAAAGGAAACCAATGCGCCACTTGGCTTAGAGTCTCCCTGCCTTGCCAAGACATGCAAGCGGCGTCCTGGCCAAATAATTTTCTGTATAGGGCGGGGATGAATATTTGAGAGATTGGCTCTATATCCTATTTATACTTGGATTCCCAAAACACCTTGGTTTGTAGATGAATTGCACGGGTCTGCGTGGAATCCCAGTTATGTGCCCATCCCTCAAAATGCAACCTCGCACAGACGACATCCAATAGATAAGAGGCCATATAGAATTTAGACGGCATTCCTTCATCTGGGGCCAATGCCGAGGACAAGTTTGTATGCATTGAGGTCATCAATATGCTAGCCCAGTTGAAATGGGTGCCATTCACCATTACATATTCCATGATAGTAGCCCATGTGCTGTTGAAGGTGGTGGCGTCGGGGCACCCGTACAATCTGCAAAGCATGGCGGCTACTAATTTATATACTTTTCTCAGGCTGGCCACCGGATATTCTTGGTCTTTCTTGACTTTAAATTTCTCGGGCTCCGCCCACCACTGCTTGATCATGTCAACTACGGGGACTGCATGGGCAAGAGCCCATTCTTCTGTAAATTTTTCTTCTTGGTGAGGAAAAGAGTAGTAAACATGGGCATCCGAGCCTACGAGCATTACGAAAGCCTTGCCTTCGTTGTCTCGGATCACGAACTTCTTGGGATCCGTTTTCTGTATGATCCAGTCTATCATCTCGGGGCATGGAAATATGGCCGGATGAGCGCCTGCGAGATGCAGCTTGGACCTTTTGACTTTTAAGTATACCTCCCGATCTGGGAGGTCTTCTGGAAATTCCGTTACGGCAAACTCATGGTACACCTGGTACCATCGCATGTTGTCCCCTTTTGCAAATGTACAAAGGGTATCTCTATATACCAGGGGTGGGGACACTGGCATGTCCATCTCCACATCTTCCACTGCCAAGTGCTTGTCTTTCTTCCGGGACATTGGGGGTGCCATGTCACTGGAATCCGAGAGGACAGGTATACACTCTGCATCTGCTTCAAGTTCACCTGTCATATTCATGAAATAATCCCATGATAAGAGTGACATGATGATATAAGACCAATTACAGTTTATCAATGATTTTAGCTGGGACACAAGAAAAATTGAAAAATGGTCTACTGGGTCGCGGGGTCGCAGATTGTGAGAAAGTAGCCAATATGTGACCTTGCGACCTTGCGACTAGGTCGCAGGGTCGTTGGGTCGCGAATCGTGAAAAGGTATAAAAAATGTGACCTTGCGACCTTGCGAGTGGGTCACTGGGTCGCGGGGTCACAAATTTCTAGAAACTGGGAGAATGAGACCTTGCAACCTTGCGACTAGTTCGCTGGGTTGCGAGGTCGCAAAATTTCAAACAATCTGGAGAATGCAACCTTGCAACCTTGTGACTAGGTCACGGGGTCGCAGGTCGCACTAGGGCTTGCTCGGGGGTTTTGGGCGCGCGCGGTGTGGAGTGTTTCTTCCCTTTAACTGGAAAAAATCAAAGCCAAATGGGTCCAGACAGAGTCAAGGGATAGCTTTTGGAGTAGGGGAGTAGCCATGAAATCCTGGGCAAGAAATGGTGATGATTTTGGGCAATGAGGGGAAAATAGGAATCAGAAAAACCCTAAGTAAGAAATACAGATAGGGGTTGAGGAAAATTGACAATTTAAAGGCTGAGGATGTCTGGGATTTAGAAAGAATAACCAAAAATAAAACAACAGGAGGGAAAATGGAAAATTACCTCGGAAAAATGCGCGCCAGTCGACCTATCAGAGCCGTTTCTTTCTATTCACTGCATATGAAAAATGCGACCTAGCAACCTCCTTTATATAAAAAGGTTGCACGTGCGAGCATTTAATGGGGTCGCAAGGTCGCAATTCGAGTGATCCGGGAGGTATGCGACATCGCGACCTTGTGACCTACGGGTCGCGGGGTCGCAAAGTCGCAGGGTCGCGATTTTCTGAAAAAATGAGTTTTGCGTCCTTGCGACCTTGCGACTTGTGGGTCGCGGGGTCGCGGGGTCGCAAAGTCACGGGGTTGCGATTTTCCGAAAAAATGAATTTTGCGACCTGGCGACCTTGTGACCTTGCGACTAGGTCGAGGGTCACTAGGTCGCGAGGTCGCGGTTTAGCCTTCTAGACTCTTACTTAGTTTTCTTTAAGTTCAAGGGGCTCCGAAAATTTTTTTTGAAGTGTGGTTTTTTGGAGGGTGTTGTAGAGGCTACAACAAATGGCGATTCACTGGACGAACCCAGAGTCTCTGTCGATAGTCAGCCTTGGAGGGGGGAGGGAGGGGTCTTCGCTCGCTGTTTCTTTTACCTTGAGGTCAACATTGCCTAGCTTTTTGGCACCTTGCGAGGTTGCTCAACCTGCTGGCTTGTTTGGGCGCTGGTTAACCAAATTTCATTCCTTCAGGTCTCCAAACCGAAAGGGTTGGAGGACTCCAAGTAGCTACAGGATCCGGTACGATTATTTTGTCCTCATCATGTTTCTCCACTTCCAGTGAACCTCTCAGTCCCAGCAGAGTCACTGTCTAGGAATCGTGAACGTTGCTCCGCTGCCAGCGAGCCTCTCGGTCCCGGCGGAGTCGTTACATCACCTCTCTGCGCAGGAGGCCTTTCTCAATCCTTTACCCTTTATTAGTGTGCTATTTCACTTATTTTGAATGTGCCTGGGGCACTTATTTAGATGTTATCGTGGCACTTATTTGAGATGGGAAATTTTTTCCTTGGGCAGATGAGGGATCCCGACTTATTTTGCTTACAGAGAGGTTGTTCCTAGTCTGGTATGCGGACTTTGGTTTTTCCCAGATGCCCTGACGTAGCATGGAGTACCTCTTTTCCCTTCCGATCTAGTTACCATTGTATCGCACTTTCTTTTGCAGACACCCTCTCAAACTTGCCAGGTGGGCTCCCTGCTTGATGACTTGAGCTAGATCATATGCTTCCTTTAGGTGCCGGTAACAAGCAAGATTTTACCACCTTCGAGTCTATCAGAAAAAGGCCTTCCATCAGCATAGAACCTGTTGCAGTGTGCCAATTGCGTGGCTCTAACAAGCCCTTCCGTTAATATATATATATATATATATATATATATATATATATATATATTATAAAAAGGGATGAAAATGGGAACTATGGTACAAGGATAAGATAGCCCTCTAAGGGCTGCTAAGTGAAATAATGTTTGAGGTCATGGCCGTTTACCGAGAGGACCTCGACTCTTCCCTCAAGGGTTTGCAGTCTAAACGTGTGGGAACCTAATTTTTCCTTAACTTGGAAAGGACCTGTCCATAGTGCTTGGAACTTAGAATGTTTTCCTTTTTCTTCGTGAGCTTTATCCCATTTTAGGACCAGGTCTCCTACCTCAAAGTTTTTATTCCCTGCGGATTTTCTATCAAACCATCTCTTGATTCGGCTTTGGTGTATGGTGAACTTTTCCCGGGTTTTTTTTCTTTCCTCCTCCAACTTCAATAGGGTGTCAATCCGTGTCTGCAAGGTAGGGCATGGGGTGCCATGACATTCCTGGGACAGCTAAAGGGCAGTGAGAGATAAATGGGGAGGAAGAACAAATTCTTTTCCATACACGAGAAAATAAGGAGAGGTGCCTAGGGAGGACTTGGGCATGACACGGTTGACCCAAAGTGCATTGTGAAGGGCGTTGTGCCAGTTGCGCTGGTGGGACAACAGGGTCTTCTTAATGATGCAAATCAGATTTTTATTAGTCGATTCAGCTAAACCATTTCATTGGGGATAGTAATTTGCAGAATGTTTAAGAACAATACCATTTTCTAGGGAAAAATCATATAATTTAAAACATGAAAAGTAAGTTGCATTATCTAAAACCAAGGAAGTTGGAACGCCAAACCTGGTGATGATGGAATGAGTGACGAATTCTATTACCTCATGGTCATTGATTTGGCGTAAAGGTGTTGCTTCAACCCACCTGGTAAAATAATCAGTAGCTGTAAGAATGTACTGGTGTTGTTTGGAAGAGTGAGGTATGATTTCGCAAATGATGTCCAAGCCCCACTGTTGAAAAGGTTCTTCCACTGCTACTGACAGTAAGGGGGCAGCTGGCCGTGCTTCTCAGTTTGCGAATTTCTGGCACTGGATGCACTTCCGAACATATGCATGCACGTCTAAGAAAAGGGTTGGCCAATAGTATCCTGCGCGCATTATCTTATGGGCGGTGGTATCCCCGAAAAAATTCCCCCCAGCTGGCCTGTCGTGTACCTCGGTCAAGATTTTATGCGCTTCATCATGTTCTAAATAGCGTAACATGACCCCATCATAATGTTTCTTGGAAATCTTCCCCTGGATCAGTTGGTAAGATGCAGCTTTGAGTCTTATCACGCGTTTCTGCCGGGCAGTTAGAGTGGGGTCCAAAGTACCCTGGGCTAAGTACCCTAAAACGTCAGAGTACCAAGAAGGACTACTCAGCTGAGGCGCATGGTCGCTCTGGTACATATCAATTTCTTGTTCCCAACACTCTTCTTCAATTCCATGGGAACTTGCAGCTTCTGCAGCCATTTGACATAAACCTTGTCCTTTAACGGTGTGTGCTGGTTTAAATTCTAAGTCATACTCTTGCAGGCACGCCACCCAGTTGCCTCGCCTCTCGCCTAGCTCCTGCTACACAAACAGTGAGCGGACCGCTGGGTGTGGAACGAAAACCGTGACGTGGTTTTTCAAGATGTAGGGTCTGAAATGCTTGACTGCTTTGTAAACCGCATAGGCTTGCTTTTCGATTTCAGGTTAGTTCAATTCAGCTCCTTGTAAACCAGTACTCATGAAGGAAATGGGTCGTTCATCATTGTTGCCATATTTCTGCATGAGGACAGCTGCAAGTGATGAATCTGAAGCGAAAGTATATAGGATAAAACCTCTGCTAAAATCTGGGCTTTGAAGGGATGGCGCTTCAACTATGGCCTGCTTGATTTTGGTGAAAGCCTCCTTCTCTAGCAGGTTCCATTTGAACACCACATTCTTTTTTACCATCCCCTGCAAAGGCCTAACTATCTGGGCGAAATCCGATATGAACTTGCGGACAAAATTGATTTTCCCCAGGAAAGATTGCATTGCTTTCTTACTGCTCGGGGGGGAAATCTGGGCAATAGCTTTCGCCCACTCTGGATCTACTACAATGCCTTGCTTAGTTATAATATGACCCAGCAAGTTCCCTTCTGCCACAGTGAAAACGCTCTTTTTCGGGTTGAGAGAAATCCTGTACTTCCTGCACCTCTCGAAGATTTGTTTGAGGTGGCGGAAATGATCGCCCCGGTGTTTTGAAAACACAGTGACGTCGTCCAAATAGACTACCACGCTCTGACCTATCAAACCACGGAAAGCTATATCCATGGCCCGTTGGAAATTTTCCCCGCGTTAATCAATCCAAAAGGCATGTGCCTGAAAGCGAATGTTCCCCATTTGGTCCAAAAGGTAGTTTTCAATCTGTCCGGTTCGGCTACCAGCACCTGGTTGTAACCGGAAAATCCATCCAACAAGGAGAACATCTCAGATCCAGACACAGCTTGCAATATTCGTTCCATAGGCGGCACTGGGTAATTCTCTTTGCTCGAGGCTCGATTCAAATTCCGGAAATCCGCACATAAGTGGATCTCACCAGACTTCTTCCGTACCGGGACCAAATTTGATACCCATGTGGAGTGACGAACTTTAAAGATAATGCGTGCATCCAACAACTTCTTGAGTTCTTTCAGAATCATCAGTTCCAAAGTAGGGTGTACCTTCCTGAGCTTCTATTGGAATGTCTTTACACCTTCCTTCATGGGTATGATATGTTGAATAATCCGAGTATCGTATGTACATAAATCATTATACGTCCAAGCGAATACATCTTGATACTTCCGAAATAGTTGGGTGAATGTCTGAGTCTCTTCATTGGTACAATCTTTCCCGAGGTTAATGAACTTTGGGTTCTCCTCTGATCCCAAATTCACTTGCCGATGTGCCAAAATGGAACTTTGCACCTTGGTATTTGGGGGGCCGCGGAATTGGCTTTGCAGATCGAAGAGCTTTTCAAGTGATACTATCCCCTTGGGCATGGGGTTTTCCTTGCATTTGTCATGCTCTTCCTGCAAGGCTTGGTCGTGATCCACCTCATCAATTGCCGCGTCTTTGAATACTTTAGTGTTGAGCATAAACTCCAATATTTTTTGATCATCATCAAAAACGCGTAAATTAGTAATGTTGTCTGGCACGGAGGGTCTATATATAACTTCAATATAAAAGTCATCCCTCAAAGGGGTAAATATAGTAGCAGCATTAGCCAGAGTATCAGCTACTGCATTGTGCATTCTAAGAACAGATTTAATTCCAAAAGCATCGAAAGAAGAAATAAGACGCCATACCTCTTGCTGATAAGCCTTCAAATGCAGAGATAAACAATGAATGGTATTGCGTACCTGCCGAGTAATGATCTCGGAATCTCCAATAACTTGTAAGCATCTTACCTTTAAATCAAATGCCTTCTTGAGTCCAAGGATTAGAGCTTCATATTCAGCAGTATTGTTGGTGCACTAGAACTCAAGCCGACACGAAATCAGGAATTTGTTCTTTTGAGGGTCCAGCAAGATGCAGCCCGCGCCGACTTCATCATGAGTCTTGGAACCGTCATAGTATAGGGTCCATACGTCATTTTCCGGTTCCTTTGGGGTTGTAAGTTGGGGCAGGATTTCGGTTTGGTGTGGGATGGGAGTGGTTCGGTCTTCAACAACGACTGTTAGTTCAGATTGAATCTCGGGGTCTACTAGAGATTGAGGGGAGTTGTAACATCCGAAAATGGCTTCCAAGAAGCACATGCCAAGCTCCTCTTGGGAAAAAATGATGGGTTCGTTAGTAGCATCCAAATCAGTCACAGTATATTTCATATATGGTTCGCTTTCGACCCTGATTTGGTTATTTCGGCCCTAGTAAGGAAGCTACAGGTGAGACCAGTTGGTGGCAAAATATCCTTGCAGCTTGCTGGACCAGTCTCTGCTAAGTAATAGGCCATAAGCTTCAGAAATTTCAACCACCACAATGTCAATACATTGGTGGACTCTAAAGTCGGACGACAGGAGGATGATATCGTTATTTAGCTCTCCTATGGCTGGCACCTGCGATCTGTCAAGTTGGATGATCCTTGCATCAGTTTTCTCTGGGTGGATGTTCAGTTTCTTACAAACAGACAGGGGCATGACGTTCGTGGATGCACCAGAGTCAACTAGATAGTTATGGACGTTGAAGTTGAAGATCTCAAAAGACAGGAGGAAAGGAGGAGTAGACCCCTTGGAATTTTCATTGATGGTGTTTACGATAGACTGAACACTTGGACTAGGTTGCGCGGACGTGCTGCTCACAGGCTTAGTATTTGAGGTATTGGTGAAGGCTTTAAGAATGAGTTCGCGTTGATTCGTGATGCGGGAAAGCTCGTAGAGGGAGATGTTAGCTCTGGTTTTCTTCATGTCCTCTACAATGTTATATGTGGAATCATATTGAGGACAGGGTTCGGTAGTGGTTGTGGGGGACCCCATCGGGAGCTTACTCTTCTGATTTTCACGGGTGTTGTCATTGGTGGGCTTCTTAGGGGCAGCTTGGTGTTCATTCCCCGGGGGTAGAATTTTCCTTAAGAAAGCCCTTTTCTTCTCCTCTAAGGATGGTTCGGGAACCGGTCCTTTTCTCCTAAGGCTGTAGTTTCTCATAGGTGGGGCCTTAGGATTGTCTGCCATGTTGATATCAGTGACGGTCAGATTGTTGTCCTCACGGATAACGTCAAATGCAAGAACCGAAGACCCTGGTTCTTCATCCGGGGGTACATCTTCATCATGGTCCGAAACATTATCTTCCTCTACATCCCCTAGGGTTTGATCGTCCAGAAGTTGGTTTACTACTACAGTCATGCTACCAATCCATTGTGGGCATGTTTTTTCAGAGTGGGCAGCCTGGTGGAACGAACATAAGTTATCTTTTCCTATCTCTTCCACGTTGAGAACAGTGTTCGGGTTAGACGGAGGTCGGCTGGTGTTGGGGTTTCTCTTTCTGAAAAAGGGCTTGGATGCCTTGGCACTAGTCGTGGATTATATACCTTTCCTTTTCAGGTCAGAGACCTCATTTGTCAATAGCTTGAGGGTCTTTGCTATACTCTCAAAGTCAAAAGCATCTTTATCCTTGTCTGTGGTTTTGTTCATGGAGGACTGACCCCTTTTCGCGATTGGTTTGTGGTCGTCTCTCCCCTCATGATCGATGGCTCCTATAGAAATCATGTCTCTTTCTATAGTGAGGGTAGCTACGTAGTTGGCTGCAAGGGTGGGCCGAGCTTCACGTTTCACGAATACGGCGATATCCCTGGGGAGATATTTTGTATAGTAGTCAATGGTAATAGAGTCGTCCAACACCAAGTTTGGGGGAAACTTTTGCAGTATGGTGGAAAAGAGCTGATTGAAGTCTCTAACCTTCTCTTTCTTATGGCACTTAATGGTACTTAACTCCGTGAGGAGCATGGAAGGGGTTTTGTTCTTAGAAAATTTCTGCAAGAATACGCGACAGAACTGGTCCCATGATGTAATAGAGGCACTTGGGAGAGAGCGATACCAGGTGGCCGCTTTTTTTTCGATAGTATGCGGGAACAAGCGGCAAGCAACGTCATCTGTTTGAACCCTCATGATTTGCAGGGAAAGATAGAAGTTTCTTATATGATCCTCGCCCAAGGTGCCTTTCTCGGGATCAAACTTGGGGAGGTGTTTCTCCGGGTGCCTAGGCAGGTCGTGGAGGGGGCCCAAAAGATCTAATGGGGATTGGGCCATCCAGGCTAGTGTTTTCACTCTCCTAGCCTGCTGGTGGTGCCTAAACTCAGGCTCAGATTCACTCCCTGTACCTAACACTGATGCTCCTCCCTCGTGGCGAGAGTGTTCATCTTGATATCTCTCACGGTAGTCAAAGTCTCTCAGATATCCCCAGTTGTGGACAGGCGGCCTATTTAGGTTTGGGCGATGGTGGTTGGTATGGTGTCCTTGGCCTCGACCTCTATCTCCCCTACCTCCAGTCCGGTGAGCCCTATTTCCCTCGCGTTCGTTTCTGCGGGCTCTATTTCCCTCACCTTCATTCCTGCGAGCTCTATCTCCATCACCTCCCCCAGGTGGGGGGTGTGCCTGGTTGTTGTTAGGTTGGGCTTGGTTGGGCTGAGGGTCGGGGAAAGGTTTGGTAGGACCAAATTCTTCCTCATCACCGTCTTGGAGCTCAGGAATCGGTTCGTCACCCTGAGCAGTGTTGGCGAGGTCTTCAATCATGAGATTCACTAACTAAGGTATGGTACTCACCAGGGCACCGTTACGAGTGATTTTTTCAGCTGGGGTCCTAGTATGAGTCAAAAAACTCATGATTGGGGCATATTGTAAATCCTTGATGAGATTGCGGGCAGCTGGGTGCAAGGCTCTCAACTGCACTCTGGTGATTTCATAATGTGGAGCCTCCTCCCTTGGAATGTCTTCCAACGGAGGAGGAATAGCTTCGTCGTTTATGACCTCCCCATGGGGATTTTGTGACGGAATGTTGGTTGTATGATGGGAGGCTCCCATCAGGCCCTCCTTCTAGCGCTAATTCTGTTGATGGGAAAAATTGTCCGGCCAACAGTAGGGGATCTCCCCGGTAGAAAGTCCCAATCATACCTTGAACCGTTTGGAATAGGGATCACGTCTGAGGTGTGGGTACGGCTAACACTTAAATAACCTTCCCTCTGTTCTCAAAAGAACTCGATCGAACCTGCGGACACACACTTATTCACATGATACAAGATACATGGTTGATGCATTAAACATGTATGTAACACTATGCATAGCAAGACAAATAATAAAGCATACACGCCGAAGGAGGTGTTGTCAACAACACATCTTTGGGGTTATGCTTGTAGGCTATTCTGACCACAAAAGAAACAGTTCTTTATGGTGAGATGCCCCTTTTACTTCATGAAAGATAAAATGAAATGATAATAAACAAATTCATTAACATCCATTGAGCAAGCAATCAGTCTGAACATCATTAACACAGATACAGGAAACCATAATGCGTGAATGACGCCATTAAAAAGTGCAGTTTCATTAATCAAAAGATGTTCTGAAATTGTATATAAATACTCATAGTATTCTCCCAGCAAAACGCATCAAATCCAAAAGGAGTTTCAACAGGTATTTGTATTCATATGCAAAAGGAATGTTGTCTTTCGATACATTGCTATATGGCTCTTGAGTCCCAAAAAAAGAAGCTCCCTTTACATTCCCCCGGAGGGGGTTTTATAGATCAAACTTGCCATTTGGGCTCCCTGACTCTTCGCCTACCCACCGGTTGAGTTTCCTTGCGACCTGCGAGAAAATTGCGACCCGCGACCTGCCTGGTGGGTGCGACTTGCGACCTACTGAGCAGTGCGACTTGCAACCTATTGGGCAGTGCGACTTGCGACTTGTCTAGGCGGTGCGACCTGCGACCTACCTCTAACTGTTGCCATCAACTTACTGCCACCGGGCTATGAAGATGGATGCGCAATTGTGAGGTCAGGGGTGTCAATCTGTTGTTCTTTGAGGAAATCCCGCCAGGTCTGATACTCTGCTGCTATGGGGGAAACAAGAGGGACCTCTTCTTTCAACCGATGCATGCATTCCAAAGCATTTGGGACTAGAGTTTCCCTTTTTTGAGAGATCTGGTTGGAAAGAGAGGCGAGCTTGGTATAAATCCATATTGGTGTGACAAGAAACTGACCCAGATTTTCTTGTGATGCTGCGAGCTCGGGGACGTCAACAGCTTGCTTGATGGGCTACAGAAATGACTGGATTTCTTGATCTACTTGCTCCCAGGTCTTCCTTTCGTCCAATGCCCCTAGCATAGGAATGTGGTGAAGAGTGTGCATCGAGTCGATGCCGCTGATCGGGTGGTCGTATGAAGACATTACTTTGTCCAAATCCTTGGATAGCTTGTCCTTGGACTGCATCTTCATATGGATTTGGACTTTGGCATCCTGTGTATGAATCCAATCCTTCTTAGGCAAATGCTCAGGAGCCTGAGGGTATCGCACTGTCGAGTCCATCATTTTATCTAAGGCAGCTGAGGCATCCCTGAGCTTCTCGTGCTTCTGCTTAGTTTCTGCTCGTGCTCTTACCAATGGGGCGACTGTTTGTTTTATGGTGAACATTTCCCCATACACCTGCCTCATGGTCGCCTATAATACATCACACTCCTTTAGAATGGCAAGTGGAACTTCATTGACTGGGGGAGTCTTGTTTCGGAGTTGTTGAATCTCTTCTTTCAATTCCGACCTCTCCTGTTCTGCCTTCTTCTCCTGCTGCTCTGCTGCTTGTAGTCTATTTTGTAGAGAAATGATTTCTCTACTCATTTTGGTTACATTTTCTTTCGTGGCCGCAGCAAAAGCCGTGCCTGCCGATGCTATCATCACGGGATTAGTCCTAGTATCAAGGACTATGTCTTTTCCAATTGCAACTGTGGATGCGGCGGAAGGACTTTGTGCCAGGGACCTTCTCTTCTCCTGCCGGATTTTGAAGGAGAATTGATCGAATGTGAGCCTGGTGAGGTCGAAGACCTCCTCCTCCTACCGCTGGGGGGAATTAAAATCGGAAAGCATGGTTCCTGTACCGCCTAGAGGTACTTCGAGGGGAGACACCTCGATGTCTTCTATCATTTCATCCTCCTCTTATTTTTTCTTCTTATCCTCCTTTTCCCTTTGCTGGCGCTCGGCTTCCGCCTTCTCATGCTCTTCCTTCCGCCTACGCTCTGCTTCTGCCACTGCTTCTATTTCGGCTTCCCTCTTCCGCTCGTCTGTAGCATCTTGGTCTGCTTTCTTTTGGCGTTCATCTTCTGCTTTGTCTAGCTCTTTCTTAAGTGCCTGTTCTGTTGCGGCATGCGCCTCTTTTTCCTCCTTTTCCTTCCTGGCCTCCTCGGCCTACTTCTTCTTTTGTTCTGCCCTTAGGCTCTTCTTGCTCTTTTCCTCGTCCTCTTTCATTTTCTTTTCTCTCTCTTGCTAGGCTTTGGCCTCTACTTCTTTCTGTTGGGGAGAGGTAGCAGGCCCTGTGCTAGTCCAGGGCTTTTTTGCTAGAGAGGAAGAAGCACCTCCTAACTTACGGCTCTTGTCTTCCAGGCTTTGATCATCTGGATCCTCTTGGCCAGAGTCCGCCCCCGGAGCAAGTTGTCTATCTGCATTGTACCAGTTCCTTCTTTCATCTTCTCCCAGGCGTTCTACATGCTGGTAGTTCCATTTGAATTTAGCCTTCTTGCAGTGTTCGGGAACTATCCTCTCCGGGTCATATGTTTGGTACTCTAAAGCCCCAAAGTGATAACTTTTCATCTCTTCTCCCTCTGCCCCTACCTCTCTGAAATATTTAACTTTGTACACGCTGATAGTGAGGGGTAGCATGGGCCAGAGCTTCTATTTTTGTGACTCAAGAGCCATATAGCATTGTATCGAAAGACAACATTGCTTTTGCATATGAATACAAATACCTGTTGAAACTCCTTTTGGATTTGATGCGTTTTGCTGGGAGAATACTATGAGTATTTATATACAGTTTCAGAACATCTTTTGATTAATGAAACTACACTTTCTAATGGCATCATTCAGGCATTATGGTTCCTGTATCTGTGTTAATGATGTTCAGACTGATTGCTTGCTCAATGGATGTTAATGACTTTGTTTATTAGCATTTCATTTTATCTTTCATGAAGTAAAAGGGGCATCTTGCCATAAAGAACTGTTTCTTTTGTGGTCAGAATAGCCTACAAGCATAAACCCAAGGATGTGTTGTTGACAACACCTCCTTCGGCATGTATGCTTTATTATTTGTCTTGCTACGCATAGTGTTACATACATGTTTAATGCATCAACCATGTATCTTGTATCATGTGAATAAGTGTGTGTCCACAGGTTTGATCGAGTTCTTTTGAGACCAGAGGGAAGGTGATTTAAGCGGTAGCCGGACCCACACCCTGGACGGGATCCCTATTCCAAACGGTTCAAGGTCTGATTGGGACTTTCTACCAAGGAGATCCCCTACTGTTGGCCGGACAATTTTTCCCGTCAACAGGGAGTTAGACTTCATAGGTGAAATTCATCCTCCATCTTCAGGTCAACACAAATGGATTCTAACTACTACTTATTACTTTACTAAGTGGATAGAAGCAATTCCCACTAGGCAAGCTACAGACTCAGTTATTATCTCATTCATAGAAAGTAATATTTTGTCTAGATTTGGATGCCCACACAAAATTATCACAGACAATGCTGCTGCTTTCAAATCTAAGAAGATGATTTCTTTCTGCCATAAATACCATATTACCTTAGGTCATTCCATAGCATATTATCCCCAAGGTAATGGTCTGGCCGAATCCTCAAATAAAAGTTTAGTCAACATCATCAAAAAACTACTCCAAGACAATAAAAAGACATGGAATAATAAACTGGTATATGCCCTTTGGGCTGATAGACTTACTACAAAAAAGTCTATAGGAACTTCACCATATCAGATTTTTTATGGTACAGATGTAGTTTTTCCTTCTTCCTTGGGTGTCTCAGTCATGAAGATTATCTAGGAATTACAGGTAGAAACTAATGATATTCAAAGAAGAATCAATGAAACCATACACCTTCAACAAACCAGAGATGAAGTTTATGAAAAGCCACAAGTTTTACAGGACAAGATCAAAAAAAAAATTTGATAAAAGAGTTAAAGATGATGATTTTTCATAGGAGATCAAGTTTTAAGATGGGATTAAAGAAGAGAGGATAAAGGTAAACATGGGAATTTTAACTTTCTATGGCAGGTACCCTATGTAATATATGGTTACAAAGGTAATAATTCCTTTTCATCGGGAATTTGGATGGAACCGAGCTTCAAGAAGGACCGGTAAATGGAAGGATCTTGAAACATTACCATTCCTCACAAGTCACTTAACAGTTAGATTTATTTACTTTATCATTGTAAATATTCATAGTCAGAGTGTAGATTGGATTGGATATATTATCTACAAAGTTGAAGCCCGAAGAAAAGGCCCTGAGCTTCGCAGTATGAGATATCATAAATATGATTGTTGCATAAAACATAAGACATTGACAAGATCACCAAGGTCAATGGATAAGGCTATTGACCTCAGAGTTCTTGGCATTTCACAAGGAAAAGCCATCCCCAAGTGAAGCCAATGTTAGCAACCTATAATATAGGGGTCATAATTTTGACTTGAATGTTGATAATCTTGTAAATCTGTACATACTTTTCCTTCTGCAAGTTGTATTCACATATTTTGTAAAAAAATCAAAAAAAATCAAAAAGAGGGTAAATAAGTCCTAAAAGAATAATCAAAGGACTTAGAAAAAATAAAAGACCCCAAAATAAAAATGAATAAAAAATGAAAGTGTGCAAGCATAAATGCCACTACTTTTACCTTTTGACTGTGGCAGAGTGTCAATAAATTCCATAATCCATGATGAGTTAAAAAATTTAACCTTAACTTGTCCTTTTTCAATTTCACTTGTTGTAGATAGAGAATAATGAGTTGTCATACATGTTACACCATTTTTTTGGTCATCTAACCTATTATCATTAGATAAACCCAAGTACACCATGTAAGACCAATTTTACCCTAAGTAAAATTGCTTTCACCATGTGAAATAACATTTGTTTATATTTCCCGGTCATATTTAACCCAAAATAAGGAAATTAATTAAATAAATCATTATTTATTTTATTATTTCCTAGGAATAAGTTATGTAAATCATTATTTAAATAATATTCCTAGTTAAATCTGACTAAATCATATTTAAATAATTAAATAAATCATTATTTATTTAATTATATTCCCACCATCTCCTTAAAATAATAAATAAATCATTTATTTATTTATTGTTTATAGATAAAGGAATTGACCCAAGTCAAAAGACCTTTTCCCTCCAACAAATATAATAAAATATTCCTAAAGGGTGGTTCTAGAATTTGATTAATAATATTTTATTCATGCACCAAGTTCTAGATAACCCCAATATTTTGTTATAAATAGAAGGGTTTTCCCCATTCATTAGTCACCTCCATTACATTAGATCACTCTGGATCTATACTAGGTCACATTCTCCATTTTTGCCTTGTGAGCTCCCATTGAGTTCTATGTTTGTTTGGGTTTTCTACAACAACAAGAGAGAGGAATTTTAGATCTGAAGTGCTGAGGACTTTCAAGAACCCATCCCATTGAGGAGAACCGGAAAACACCTTTCTTGTTTTGCTCTCAGGTACCCCCTTTTAATATAATATAAAAATTCTTTCAAATGCATTGTTCTTGTCTTGTCTATTGGATGCATGGAGCCACATTTTACTTTATCTACTTAATGTCTTTTATGCTTAGATCTGGATTTGTGCAGCATTATTTGGATCACCTAATTGCAGATTTAAAGATATTTGGCAGCCATAATCGATGTTAGGGATATTTGTTATGCGTAGCTAAAGTGATATTTTACGACGAAAGATTCATACTAACAATTAGCGACTCCACACGGGTTTTCTTTTGCGACCGCTGTCGTTTTATATTTTCCTGCATATCCAGCTGTTTCAGACCCTAGGGTTTCTCTTCCATTTTCTGTTTTTCCTATTTTTATGGTGCTTTTCACCTCTAAAACCCTCAAACATTAAAATTTTTAACTTCTGTGTGTTTCTGGCCCTATTGCACAGGTGATAGACATAAGTCGCAGCTGAGATGGCAACTTTTTTTGAAATCTGCCGCCGAGAGACCCAGATCTGCAGGTCGCACTTATCGGGCCAAAAACTGCGACCTACACTTTTTTCTGCAATTTTCCAGCACTTTTTTTGGGTTTATCTGAAGCTTCTGTCAGGGTTTTCCAGCCTCTGTCTCCGCCCATTTCAACCTGTTTCTGATCTGTTTCACTCAACTAAGTGGGAATCTTTCCCCTTAGGGCTCTAGTACCCTCCACTTTTTGTGGGAGAGTTTTTTCTGTTTCAGAAGTCTGAATTTCCAGATTTTCAGTCTTATTTATTTCAAATCTGATACCTCCTTTTCAGATCCCTTTAGATCAGCTCTTCTCCCTTTCAAATCACCCCATATATTTTTGTTTGGGTTCATTTCTAGGGCTGCCTCCTTGTCCCTTATATTTTTAGCTGATCCCCTCCTTTTTAGCAGCAACCTTGCCTCTGCCTATTTGTTGTTCTCTGCACCTCTTTTCAGCAGATTTCTCCTTTAGATCCATGTCCCTCCCGACCTTAGATCTATTGGCCTCTTTTTCGCGTGCTTTGCTTAGTTTTTTTCCCTCTTATAGACTAGTTTTGAGAGACCGGCCTTCTTGGGTTAGATTGATGCATTGTTAGCTGGTAATTTTCTGTTCTTTCAGTCTTATTTACTACAGATTTATTTTCAGTTATGTAGCACACTTTTTCTTTTACTCTCAAAACGTCTAGGTTTAAACAAATTAAAATTAACGCACGCCACACACTAACCCTAAGCGAAGAAGAGCCTCGTTATCACCGCCTGGAAAAGACTTTAAAATATATTGTCACTGCACCTCTCTACCCTTTACCTCACTTGATTTTTTCCCTCCCTGCCCTTGTCGGTTTTTCTTCTTCCCGTCATCATTGTGTCCCCAAAGCACTTCTCCCGGAGACTTCTTGGCCTTCACCCTCAGTTTCCGGTTAGTTGAATTCCTCTTTCCTGTCGTCATCGAGTAATTCCTCCCCCGAGTCCGCACTCCGACTCTTCTTCTGATTATTCAGGTTCTCTGCCTACTCCTAGTTCTCCCCCTGTTACCTTCACCATGTCTAGTTCAGGGCCTAGCGCCAGCGGCAACCCCAGTTCTACTGTTGGGTCCATTTCCAGCGGAACCACTACGAGACCTACCTCGACTACCCCATTGCTCCCTTATATGGTCGGCCTTATTCTCCCCGACTTCAATCAGTTGATCAATGATCCTATCTGCCACGATGTTAGTTGGCCTACTATGCCAACCAAGCTCCCCTCCGAAATTCCCAAGTTCGAAGGCCTTGCTAGTGAAGATCCCTCCAACCATATCCGATCTTTCCATATGTGGTGTTCATCCAATTCCATTACTGATGACTACATTTGTCTTAGATTGTTCCAATGCACGCTTACCGGTGAAGCTTCTAAATGGTATGTTGAACAGGCCACCTCCTCCCATACCACTTTTGCGACCATTTCCCAAGCCTTTTTATCTTATTTCTAGCTCCCTCTCCGATATGACACTGGTACCGAACTTTTAACTTATTTCCGTCAATCCTCTTCGACCCGCCTTTCCGCCCATGTCCAAGAATGGCGGCGAAGAAGAAGCTTATGTCGCGCTCCTCCCTTTGAAGATCAGGTTTATATGGAATAGTTCCTTCATTCTCTCTTACCTCCCATGGGCAAATATGTCGCCTCCCATTTCTCTCAAACCAAAGAATCCGCCCTCCAAATAGCCTTGAAATATGACCTTATTTACGCTTAATCTGGTTATGTTTATACCGTCCTTCCTGCCCTCCCCAAGCCTGGTGGCCCTAATGCCCCGGGGGCATCTCACTCTGCCGACAGTATCGTTGGAGCTCTGTCACATACCTCTGCCCAACCTCTTTAGGGCTATGGTTTCCCTCTAGGAGGGGCCAGCCCCTCCGGCACTTTTCCCCCTCCAAGTAGCATGTATCCAGGATACGGCATGCCTCCTCCTTTTTCCCACACTCCTGCTTACCTCAATGTTGCCCATCCTACCCCTTATCCGTACCCACAGCCTAGTGTCCCAGCTCCTCCAGCATTTGGACCTCCCACTCCCTTGCCTTCTCCACCCCCGCAACCACACTTACTACCCTTTCCAGGGCACGTATTTGCCCAGCAGGGGGCAACTCACCTTCTTCCTTCTCAAAGAAAGAGGAAAGGCAATCAATCTGCTTCTGGTAATCGTGGATCCAATCCTTCACGTATTGACTCTACCACTTCCGACCAGCCACAGGGCTCTCAACCTAAGCTGGACAGGCCGCTTCGCACCAATAAGCCATGTTTGTTTTGGGTGTTCATGGTCATTACACTCATGATTGTCCCTTATTACCAAAAATGCGACAGATGTGGGAGTCCCAGGCCACTGTGCGGGAACAACACTCCTCCCCTACTGTCCCTCCCAATACGGCTACTTCTCAACCCGTTGTTTTTACTGATCCTTTCCCTCAACAAGGATTCCTGGCTACTCAACCACTTCATGCCCCAGTAGCCACTCAACCTTCCCCTTCTGGTTCCTCTGATTACCAGATTCTCATGATGGCCTCTGACCAACCTCTCACTGTCGACCTTAACCTTCAACCTCAGTCTTGTCAGTACTCCACGCCTCTCGTTCCGTCTGTCACCGAGTCCCCATCTTTAGGTCCTACAGAGCCTCTGTCGACACCCAATGGTCCCTTGCACATCCCTCCACCCCAAGCTGAGGTTCACACTAAGATTCCTAAGGGCCCATTACGCCGAAATGCTGCCTCTGGTCAGAGTGCCCATTCATATAGCATAGTAGATGATATGGCACAATCTACCGCTGCCATTTCAACATTGGAACTCCTGCACTCGTGTCCTTCCCAAAAGAAGGCCCTACTATCTTCCGTGGGCACTGTAGATCCTGCTGATGACCAGTTGATTTTTTTCGATGCCCGTCAGTCAGACCCTCCCCCCCTTCCTGCTTCTGTTCCTTTCCAAATCCCATTCAAAATCTAAAATGCCAACCTCGCTTGGTGTATTATTGATGAAGGGGCATCTACCTGTGTGATTTCCGCTTCGGTTTGGAAACAACTCGGATCTCCTGAGATGGCCCCTTCCACGATCACCCTTCGTGCGTGGGATGGCCATGCCTCCCAACCCATTGGCCTATTCCGTAACTGTCCTATCACCCTTGCGGGTAAGACTGTTTTTGTCGACGTTGAAGTTATCGATGCCCCTATTGACTACAACATTATTTTGGGGCGTAGTTACACCTATGCCATGTCTGTCGTCCCATTCGCAGTCCACTGCAAAAAAAATTTCCCTCATAATGGCAAGATTGTCACCATTGACCAGTTGACTTACCATGAACCAAAATCTCAGACCTCCCTTGAGTCCACCATTTCTACTGTCACCAATAAGCAAACTGTTGATTCTTTGACCAGTGTTTCCCAAGGCATCTATAAAGACTCCCCCTTGTTTGGAACCTTTTTAGACCCTCCTCCCGTATCTGATCCTAGCATGGTGAACGTTTGCATGATGCAATCATCTTGGGCTGACCTTGCACAACCCACTTTGGCTAGTAAGCAACCGCACCCTCACCCAACCCCACCAGCTCCTAGCCCTTCGCCCCTGCTAGCCAACCTTCTTCCTTCAAAATATCCTTCCCCGAATATTCCTCACGTGCCTCTCTACCCTCCTGGGTCGATCCCGCCCGAGAAAAACCCCCTTGGCCCCATTCCCCCTGGCCATTTCCCTTCTAGTCGGATTGCTTTCTTTGCTCCCCCTCCTGGAGCTCCTTCTGTCCCTATCTTGGCCACCCTATCCCTCCCCAACTTGACCTTGGGTATACCCGTCTGGTACCTAGACCCCCCAACCACTACCCTGCCCGGTCAACCCAAACCTTATCTTTCTTTGACCCCAGTTCAACAGATACCCATGGCTTCTCCCGCTACACCAGTACCTTAGTCCCCTCATCAGGAACTACCTTATGTTGTGACCATGTCGAGTAACAATAGCAAAGCTCGCAGGGGGGCATCAAAGGACAAGGTTTCCCCGACAACTTCTGCCCCTCCTTGACCTCCAAAGCATCCCATCCAATGTGCCTTGTGTGATGTTGTCGGTCACGCTACCCATACCTGTCCTGAATTACCACATCTCAAAACCATAGTCAATGAAACATTTCCGGAATCTGATATTCCTGAGGTCTATGTCACCATACCTGATTCCCTTCCGAAACTTAAACACTTGCACACCAATCACCCTTGTTCTTTGTGCGATTTCCATGGAAATTATACCCATCTTTGCCCCCGCCTTGACGAGTATCGTGCCTCTTTAGCCGCATACCGCAATTCAAAGCCGCACTTGCCCATAATCCTTCTTCACTAACACCAGACCACCTGTCTACTCCGATTACCATTTCTCATCCTGATACTGAAATGACCGAACCTTTAGCCACTATTTCCTATCTTTCCTCATCACTGCGTTTTCCGGCAACCAACCCCTTAGTACCTTCCCCCGATGTTTCGCCTACCCACTCATCTGCTTGCTCCGCTGTCACCCCTCCTGACGACGCACATGTGAGCCTTTCCCCTCAAAATTAGGTGTCTCATGTTTCTACCTCCTCAGATCCTCCCATTCCATCCACTCTTCCCATCTTTCAGTCCGATGAGGACATCATGGAAGCCATGACCAAACCTGATTTTCTGTGGGACGATATGCACCATCGTGCATACTTCCTCCCACACCAATCCCATGACCAATATGTTGTCGAATCTAAAGACTTCATTCCCGATAAAGTTGATTGGTTCAAAAACCCCATCCCTACACCCGACGCTTTCAAAGAAGGAAATATGGCTAATATCTCTCCTACCATCAAAATAGACATTTCTATCAAACCAGGTATCGAAGAACATATCACCATGGGCACCCAATGCACTCCGGAAGAAATTGAAGCCTACACCACACTCTTCAAATAATTCCGTGATATTTTCACCTGGTCCTACTCAGAAATGCCCGGACTCGATCCTGCCATTGTCGAACACCACATCGACACATGTCCTGATGCCATTCCGGTCTGTCAAAAGTTGAGACCCATTCATCCCTCTAGACGTGAAGCCATCAAAGCTTAAATCGATAAGCTCCAGCAGGATGGTTTCATTTACCCCATCGAATACACCACTTGGGTGTCCAACCCAATTCCCGTCCTCAAAAAACAAGGCACCATTCGTGTTTGCACCGAATTTCGTGATCTGAACAAATCTTGTCCCAAAGAAAACTTCCCCACACCATCTATTAACCAAATCATTGATGAGTGTGTGGGGCACGAGATTCTATCATTTATGGATGGCTTCTCTGGATACAACAAAATTGTTATCCGTTGTGTTGATCAACTTAAAACTGCGTTCATTATTTCGTGGGGCACTTTCGCATACCGAGTCATGCCATTTGGCCTTAAAAACGCTGGCGCCACTTTTCAACGAGCCATTTCTTATTTTTTCCATGACTTAGCTCATATTATCCTTGCCTATTTAGATGACCTTACTATGTGTTCTAAACATCGGGTGCAACACCTTCATGATCTGCGTACCATTTTTCTCCGATGTCGCAAGTATAACATTCGCCTTAACCCATTGAAATGTGTCTTCTGTGTTCCCGCCGGTCGTCTCCTCGGCTTCATAGTGTCTAAAGACGGGATAACTCTCAACCCTTTGAAGGTTCAATCCATTCTTGAACTTCCTATACCGTTTACCTTACGCCAGCTGCAAAGTCTCCAAGGTAAAGCTAATTTTCTTCGCCGATTCGTTCCTGACTATGGCACTACCGCACATGGCTTCCTTAGACTTCTTCGATCTCACACCCCATTTGTCTGGGATACCTACACTCAAGAGTCTTTTGATGCCCTCAAGCATGCTCTCACATCTTCTCCCTTGATCCGTCCTCCTAACTTTGACCGAGATTTCATCCTATACATCTCTGCTTCCACCTATTCGGTTGCTGGTGTCCTTATCCAGGAGGATGATAACGGTATCGAACATGTGATCTATTATGTCAGTAAGAACCTTGCCGGTCCCCTTGTGTCCTACTCGCATGAAGAAAAATTAGCACTAGCTGTCGTGTTCTCAGTCCAAAAACTGCGTCATTATATCCTCATGCGTTCCACCAAGGTTGTGACTGATTCCAACCCCATGTCTTTCCTATTGAGTTGACACATCCTCAGTGGGAAGTACGCTCGTTGGGTCATTATCCTCCAAGAATTTGACCTTGAATTTGTCACCCCAAAAAGTAAGAAAGGTTTAGTCCTCGCTGAACTCATTTTTGATTTGCCTACCAAGACGCAAGATACTCCAATTAATGATGCTCTTCCCGATGAACATTTATTTGCCATCACCACCGACGATCCTTGGTACGGTGACATCCTTACTTACTTGCGAACCCAAAAGTTTTCCTTTCATCTTGATCGTGATGCTCGACAACGTATCTGACACCAAGCCTCTCGATACCTTCTAATCAGCGATGACCTTTATCGTCATGGAGTAGATACTGTCCTTCGTCGTTGCCTCACACACGCTAAAGCCGAGCAAGTCCTCAATGCCTGTCATAGCGGCGCTTGTGGTGGCCACCTCTCCGACCTCGCCACCTCCCAAAAAATCATGTGTGCTGGGTATTTTTGGCCTTCTCTCTTCAGTGATTGCATTGAAGCAGTCAAACACTGTCCCAATTGCCAACATTTTGCCCCCAAGGCGCGAGGTCCTCCCACTCCCCTCCATCCTGTCATCACAGCTGGTCAATTTTGTAAATGGGCCATTGACTTTATGGAATGTCGACCTCCATCTGCTGGTAACCACAAATATATCAATGTGGCAGTTGACTATTTCACTAAATGGGCCAAAGCTATGCCAACATTCAACAATATGGCAGCTACCGCAGCCCTCTTTTTCTTTAACCAAGTCATTGCTCGCTTCGGAGTTCCAAAACAATTAATCTCTGACCATGGCCGACATTTTGAAGATGAGAGTTGGCATGAGCTATCCTCCCTATTGGGTTTTGAGCACCAATATTCATCTTCCTATTACCCCCAAGGTAATGGCTAAGTTGAAGCGGTCAACAAAATTCTTAAGACCATGCTTCAACGAACGATGAATAAGCACAAAACCAATTGGCATCTCATGCTCTTCCCTGCTTTGTGGGCTTATTGTACTTCTATTAAAACCGCCACCGGTTTCACTCATTTGCACCTTGTCTTTAGCGAGGAGGCAGTCTTACCTATCGAGTGTGAAATCCCTTCCCTTCACTTGGCTGTCGAACTTCTCCCTGATACCCAACCTCTAGAACAACGACTTATCATGCTTGAGCGTGCCTCTGAAGACCGTCGAGTTGCATTGCAAACTCTTGAAGCAGCCAAAAAGCGCACCAAAGCTCAATATGACCGCAAATTCCACCCTCGTACCTTTCATGAAGGTGACCTTGTTCTAGTATATGACCAGGCCCACGATACCCTCGGTCATGGGAAGTTTGACTCATTATGGCTAGGTCCTTACATTATCAGTAAAGACCTTAGTAAGGGGGCATATCTTTTAGAGGACTTTGAAGGCCACATCCTTCCTAATCCTCGCAATGCACTCTATCTTAAGAGATATTACCCTTAGCATTTCCCATTCGAAATGCGTGTTTTATTTTCTTTTAGATAGCCAACATCTGTTTGTTTTTGCATTTCGCTACTTCACCAGGACACCTGTTGTCCACGAAGCCTTACCTCACCTCTCCTCAAAATCGGATTTTCTCACTTACAACACATTTCATTGGGGGCACCACTTTGCCTCTATACTCATTCCTGTTCGTGTCAATTTCCGTCATGAGATACCATTTTGTACTCATGTCTTTTGTCGTCCCCTTTGGATCTTCTCCCATTTCATTATCATCATTCATGTCCGTCTGTTAGTCGCTCTACTATTTTCTCTCGTGCCTTAGTTGAGGTTCCCTTATTGCCTCACCTATGGTGGACCTACTTCTATCGACATCAGCTCATTTACTCCAGAAGCCAGGTCTAGGGGGTAGTGTACCTTGGTTCGAGCTCTTTTCAGCATGATCGTGATCTATACACTTGATGGTCCAGTGATGCAGCAGCAGCTATTGGTGATTCCCGGGTGTGTGTGAGATGTCTCAACCCTCATGAGGGGTGGCCCTGCAGGTAGCCCCCCACATGCCCGGATGACTTCTTCATTTCATCCCTTGATGCATCTCCTCCCATTTGATGATATTGGCCTTAGCTGCTTGTAGCGCCTCTTCGATTTGCATATATCAATCAGATTTTGCGAGCCCTTCCCCGTGTGTAGGGGGCATTTGGGTGTATTCGTATCTCATGTACTAAAATATTATTGTATAAGTCCTGACGCTTATTCCAGGCACCGCATGTATGTATGATTCATCATTCTATTTTTATGGCTCCTATTTATGCCAGCATATTCTTCATAGTTTGGTTCCTTGTTTACTGGACTTCCTATTCTTTGTACTTTGTCTCGGCGGGCATAGGTATGCCTCCCCCGCCGCCTTTTGCACAAGTACCACTTCATAAACTAGAGACTTGTTGCACCTGTAAGTCTCATCTCCTCAGGGTCTAGTCCTTTAGCACATTATACTACCTTACATTTCTCTCTCTCACTTCCCTCTTGATGTCTAGTGATTGAGTTCTTACAACGTACTTTGGTCATACGATTTGCTCCTAACACTCGTACGTTGGGGGGCAATCTGTTACACCATTTTTGTGTTCATCTAACCTATTATCATTAGATGAACCCAAGTACACCATGTAAGACCAATTTTACCCTAAGTAAAATTGCTTTCACCATGTGAAATAACATTTGTTTATATTTCCTGGTCATATTTAACCCAAAACAAGGAAATTAATTAAATAAATCATTATTTATTTGATTATTTCCTAGGAATAATTTATTTAAATAATATTCCTAGTTAAATTTGACTAAATCATTATTTATTTAATTATATTCCCACCATCTCCCTAAAATAATAAATAAATCATTTATTTATTTATTGTTTATAAATAAAGGAATTGACCCAAGTCAAAAGACCTTTTCCCTCCAACAAATATAATAAAATATTCCTAAAGGGTGGTTCTAGAATTTGATTAATAATATTTTATTCATGCACCAATTTCTAGATAACCCCAATATTTTGTTATAAATAGAAGGGTTTTCCCCATTCATTAGTCACCTCCATTGCATTAGATCACTCTGGATCTATACTAGGTCACATTCTCCATTTTTTCCTTGTGAGCTCCCATTGAGTTCTATGTTTGTTTGGGTTTTCTACAACAACAAGAGAGAGGAATTTTAGATCTAAAGCACTGAGGACTTTCAAGAACCCATCCCATCGAGGAGAACTGGAAAACACCTTTCTTGTTTTCCTCTCAGGTTCCCCCTTTTAATATAATATAAAAATTCTTTCAAATACATTGTTCTTGTCTTGTCTATTAGATGCATGGAGCCACATTTTACTTTATCTGCTTAATGTCTTTTATGCTTAGATCTGGATTTGTGCAGCATTATTTGGATCACCTAATTGCAAATTTAAAGATATTTGGCAACCATAATCGATGTTAGGGCTATTTGTTATGCGTAGCTAAAGTGATCTTTTATGACGAAACATTCATACTAACAATACAGTTTAATCATGACAATTCAGTAGTTAGGTAGAGAAATAAAGTGAATCCAACAGTTTAATCTGGATTCATGGATGAAATAAATGTAGAATTAGATAGTTTTACTTGCTTTCATAAAGAATAAATGCTGTGAAGGTTGCTAGCTTAAATGCACCTTACTACAAAGGAAGAAAAAAATGTTAGCATGGTAAGCTGGGTAGGTAGAAGAAGGTGAAAAGTTTCAATGTAAATATCATTCATCATGGGCTGCAAAATAACTAACTTCCCCTTCCCATAGTCATGAAACATTCTAAATTATCAGTCAGAAAGGCTCAAGGCATTTCCTTGACTTTTTTTGGGACCGGACCCAAGGCTCTATGACTGATCAGTTGAAAGTGTAAAATGTCTATATTAATCCCTAAAATCACATCATTTACCATTCATGCATTCATTCCCCTGAATAATCCTAAGTAAAACTCCATTTTTTACTTAAAGGCATTATAATTCCCATTGATCAACTTCCTACATCATTTGAAAACATTCAGCCCTCAAAATAACATTATATCATGAGTTAAGTGATAAGATTAATGTAAATTATCTTTTAAACCTCACTTTACTTGTTATGTTTATGTGTTTTGAGTATACCTTGTCCTATTTTCATATTAACTTTAACTTATGTATTAATTCCCTATAAAAATAACCTTCTCCTATTATATATAACTCCTTTTTATAAACCCAAAAACCCACTTATTATAACTTTAGCCAAATTTATTTAATCCCCACATGTTTAAATAAAACACCCGCATTATACCCCGTATGGCTAAAAATATCCTTATATATATATATATATATATATATATATATATATATATATCTCCCACCCCTATGGCAGTTAAATCACCCTGGTTTAATTAACCATATAATAAAATATATATAAAAAACCTTTAAACATGTTTTATATGTGTTTAAAGAAAAAATTACCCGAAGTTTCATTTAAACTAAACTTCAAAAGAGATAACCCTATCTCCTTGTATATTTTCCCTTGCTCGACTCCCTAACCTAAGGTTAAAACCCTAATCTGAGTTAAAATCCACAATGCATATCCCATATTCCCTAAACTGCCAGTCCTAACCCCGGTTAAATCCCTATTTAAAACCCCTCCCGATCATTTTTTCATTAAAAAAGTTGGTCTTCTATATAAAACTTAACCAAATCCCTTTTATCATTGGGATTAATGTCATCCCTCCGATCCCCTCCATTCATTTAATCCAACGGTTAGAAATAAACGTGACGGCGTAATACATTTTCATTCCTTCCCCCATCGCGTAGAATTATAACCGTCTGATCTTCTTTCATTTAAAGATCCTATGGCCCAAAATGAACCCGATGACTTTCATTTCCCCGCTCCTTTCCTTTTAAATCGTGACCCTTCACTTTTCAAAGCCAAATCCAACGACCGATACCTCATATCGCACCCATAAAGTGTCTGACCGATGTTTTGGAAAAGTCGCGTGATATGGGTGGTTTTCCCAAACCACCCTGCGTTGACGTGTCACAAAACAATTCGATCGCGTTCAAAAAGTGATTTACCGCTTGTCGCTCTGGAGCTACACAAATACCACCCAGTGGTATTCTGAAACCGCTTTCACCCAACCTATAGTTAAATATGATTTGATTGTGGTTTAAAGCATGGTTTATTCATAAAACTTATAATTTTCATTGATTTTTCACCTATTCGTGCTTATAAGCTTCTAAACCTCCGCAAAGTCTAATTTTCATCCTGTTTCACTATTTAAACCCCTGAAAACCTCCGCAAGCCCGTTACCAAGCCTCCCAGCACCATTTTCAAGCTTGCCAGTGAACCAGTGACCAATTAATAAGCCATTTTCCCTACAATTCAACCACGGAGAGCCACAGTATCCTCTGATAGACCAAATTTCCAGAAATTGAAGATTTTCAAAGCACCTAAAACTTAAACGACCACAATTATACCTGTAAAGTTATTTTTCGTCAAACTTATCCATAAAGACTTCAATTCTAAAGGAAAAAACACCAGTTTATCTGTTATTTCCTGTAATTATCCTAATTGTCCATACCGAGCTTGCAAAAAACATCCAAAGTGTAGGCGAAACTCTATCAAATTTTCCCCAGAATCCCTCATTTCCATTTTTTCAAGTTTTATCCATTCCCTGGTCATTTTTCACTACTGATATTGACCATACCTTTATTCTGAACATTAAAACCCTCTTTCCATCTAAAAATTTGCTCGGAACCCTATTTTACCAGAGAAATTCTCCAAAAGTCCCTTGTTTCCAATACAATAACTCAAAAAACAGTCTAAGCTTGCTCTGTTCAGTTGAAAAATGACAAAGAAACAAGTAACCCCCAAATCACGAGGCCCAAAACCTCAGAAGAAGGCCTCTGCTAAAATCCCTCAGCCCGAGTCTTCTAAACTTGATAAACCCACCCCTCCACTCACTGCTGATTCCACAGAAGTTGTCAGGCCTATCCAACCTCCAGTTACTTCACAAGAAAATAGTCCTCTGGTTGATCTTGATTACAGAATATTGGACCCTTCAGTAGAGTTCAATTTACTTGATGTCTATAACTGGTGTTTTGGTAAATCTGTAGAGAAAAGTGATAAAGATATACCAGTTTGGGATTCGAATTTGCCAAAGTACATTGTCCCTCTTACTCATTCGGCCCTTGATTTTTTCAGATTGTGTTTATCCTATTATATTCCAGACCAGAGGTGCATTGTCAATAAAGATAGAGAGGTCATATTTTACATCAATGTAGAATCCATAAACTCTATGCTGCAATTAAACCCTGACCCCAGTGCTGCTTCATTGTCAATAGAGGATTAAACTCAGCTTTACCTAGACCTTGATTTTTCTTCTAAGTTAAAAATCTTCCAGACTTTTTGTCCCAAACAGGTTGATATCCCTAAGTTCAATCCTCCATTTGATACTTTTGATTTTCCAAAAGAAATCAGACAGATTTTCTCCATGCTATCATTCATACTAGGATATAATAGTGATGAATTCATTGATGTTGATATCCTAGGTTTTCTATCTACGTTGAGTCCTGGTCAGTCTCCATCCATTGTGTATAATTTTTCCAAGTTCATTGCAGAAAACATGCACTACCAACTGTCCAGATTGCCAGAAGAAGGAGTCTTTAGATATACTTCATATCTAATTCATATCTTTTTGTATTATCAAGCAAACAAATTTCCTATTGAATTTCAGAAGATAGATCCAGAAGGGAATGTAATTTTTGTTTTGTTTTGGTCATCGATTCTGAGAAAATGTAACAGGGAATACAACTATGCAGACTTCAATGACTTGTTTTTAGTACCTGCTATGAATTTATTGAATAAAGAATAGACCCCTAGAATTAATGAAGAAACAAAAAGGATCTTACAGCTATCTGAGAGTTTTAAAACAGGGGATTGGTACTTATATAGGAATTACACATAAATTAGAGTATATGGTGCACTCTTGGCCCCATATAAATTTCCAAGATTTGTGACAACAAGGATATTTTCTTTAGAATATTTGAGGCAGTTGTTGAATGCAGATGAAGTCAATTTCATAGCCTCTAGAAAAAAGACTCAATTCAAACTGACAAATCAAGTTGGGCCATTCATTGTGAACAACAGAGAATCAGCAAATGAAATTAATGTCAAATTGAAAGAATATAAATTCCCATACAGCTTTATGTGGAATTATGATCCTCAGGGTGTTTTAAGTCAAATCAGATTGAAATGCAAATTGTTTGCTTTCTTGCATGATCCCAAGCCTCAAATTGAAAAATATGCCAATAAACTTGAGTGGGAGCCAAATACTTTATTTCATGATGACTCATAGGGCATGCAGGGAAACAGTGGAAAGGATATTTATGTGAATAAACCACAGGTGGTTACAGCCAACAAAGAAGCTGAAATTATTCATAAAAGAAGTAGAAAGGAAGATAGTTTTACCGCTGAAACTATTCTAGATAAGAGATTCAGAATTCCCTATAGTAAAAAAAGTAAATTGAATGATGAAGAAAGGGATAAAGCTATTAATGTTGAAGATAACAATAGTCATGAAACTGATGATGAAGCAACAAGGATAGTAACTAAAACACTCAAAGAGCTTCAAAAAGTCAAACTTGGAGCACATCAGAAAGACACAGTCATGGTTGATAAACAAACCAAAGTTGATATACCCTCTTCTTCTAAAGAACTTGACAAAACAAAGTCAGATATTCAAATCAGGTTCAGACAAATCAAAGAAAAGAATGAAGAAATCAAAAGTGAAGCATATTCCAAGTTCCTTAAGAAAAGCCTAGGAATAAAGATAGAGTCATTTCGGCTTTTGATTATTCTTCAAACAAATTGGTGATGTCTTTTCTCAAGCCTACAATGGCTAATCCAAAAACAATTGCAGATTATTCAAAGACAGACCTGGAAGTTGATGCAGATGCTGTCCATGAAATAGACCAAATAGAATTCCACAAGAGCAATACAAAGATGTTATATTTTAAAATAGTCAATAAGACTATGAATTCTATTAGGCTTGAGAAAACACTAATAAACCTTCAAAATCAAATGAAATTGGATAAAGCCTCATTATATGCCAATAACTTAAGAATCAAAGCATTGGAGGACATATTAATTGAAGCAGGAGATGACCTAGCAAACATTGAAGGGGAAAAGGTTATAATCAAACAGAAAAATGAAGACATAGATGCTCTCAAAAAGCAACTAAAATTGCCTCAAAGTGAAAATCCCCAGGCAAAAGTAATCCTTCAGAAAAAGACAGAAAATGATGAACTAAAACAACTTGTTCTAAAAATGACAGCCCGGCTAAAAGAAATGGAAATCCAAATAGAATCTTTCATGCAAGAAAATGAAAATCTGAAAAAATATCAATAGGTTTTCATTCCTACAGTGATCCCAACTGTAAGTACAGTTGTTCCATCTACATTGGCAGAACACTTGGCTCCGCAAGGAGCATTGGCAACTGCAGTGCCAATCACTTCTCATGACATCTCTGCCTCTTCTTCATCAACCTCACAGATAAACATAGTAGAGGAAAAAGCTACAATAATCAGAGCCATGGAAGATATGTCTTTAAAAAATAAAGAAATACTCAGTTTGAAAGGCATCATTAAAATTATGGAAACTTATAAAAGAGATGCCTTAATTACTTCCAAAGGACATGAACAGAGGGCTGACAGATTACAGGAACAAATGAAAATTATTCAACAACAGGTGAATCTTACTGAACAGGTTGCCTATATAAAGAATCATTTGTGGACAAAAATCATTGAAGGCATTCACTCACAATGGCCTTCTATTCAGATAATATATGAGCAGAAAGAGTTGCTACAGGCTGCAATTTCAGAAATTGATAAAACCAAGAAAGAAATTGAAAATAAGCCACCACAAGCAGTTCAACTCATAGCATTTTTGAACAACAAAAACAGGGAAGAATTAGAAGAGTTGAAAATTGCTGACAAAACAGAGGCCATCCTTCAAATTAAGAAAGTCCTGAATAAGAGAAACATGATGAATAATTTGGAAGATAGGTGTAAAGATATGAACTTGGCCATCACAAGATTTTGGGCCAAATACACAGTATTATCAGAAGCAGGTTTACCAGACATTCATGCATTGAATGCCAAATTAATGCCACAGAAGGATTATGACCAGAAAATCAGAGCTCATGCTAAGGAGCAAGCTAAACAGCCTTTTCCACAAGGATCTCCAAGTGGCAATGTACTACTTCAATATTTTGAAAATTTATTCTTTTTGGAAACTGAAATCAAGCATATGTTCATAGTAAAGCCAAACTTTTCTAAATATACAGAAGTTGATGAAAGCTATAGAAAATTGAAGAATATGAAGATCCCCACTGTTGAACAGTGGCAAGAATTCACAGATCTGATGTGAATTTGACAGGTAAAGGGCAGGAAAATCACACGATATATCATATTTTACTTTTACCTTATGGTGAAAAAATCAGTGTCAAAGTGTATCAGGGTCAAAGTGTATCAGTAAAATCAAATTGTTACTACTGGTTATTTTTCAATTACAGTAGTGAAATAGTGAAAATCAGAGATAAAGAGTATCAAAGTTGAAAGTCAAAGAAAGGAATGTTCTACAACCACCTTCCACGAGAAGATGCACCTAATGCCAGCAATGCTCACAGCACATCAAAAGTATTTTAAATTAGAATAATCAGTTCTATTTTTCCTTGTAAAAGAGGAAAGCTTGCAAACTGTTTTGTTGTCGTCCCTCTTCTCATGTTACATTTCCTATTTTTCCTTAAAACATTATCTCAAACTTTGAGATATTTTGTAAACAATTGATGTGTATAAATACTTCATTATTCGAAGTATTCAGGGTGGAATAAAATTTCTCAAGACTACTATAGTCATTTTGTTGGATATAATGAAGTTGGTGTGAGTCAATTAGCGAAGCAGTAGACTTGAAACGAGATTAGAGACATCATAACTAAGGATTCTCGTGGTGACAAGATAAGTCTCGTGTTTTTTCTTGTTTTCAATGTTATTCTTTAAAAGTTTACATACATTCATTTGATGTTTTTCTATTCTTTAATGATCAAATAAGGAGAAATTAAACAGGATTAGTGATAATAAGCTCCATGTTTTAAACTAGTTGGCATTTTTATGTTTTCCGCTTGATAACTAGACTATAGAATTCTTAATTGCTCTAGGTCCCAGTTTGATCCCCTCCTTCAATCCTCTTTTCTGTAACTTAAGGATTCTGAAGTGCCATTTTGTTCATATTTCACCCATTCCATCAACAAAGCCTATTCAAAGCCTTAGAAGGTCATCTGTCCTGCCCTTAGGTCATTTTCATCTTTAAGTCTTATTTCCTAGCTCTGCTTGCCTAGAGAGTTGACTCCATTGCCCAATGTTCTGGTAGATCCCTTTGGTTTACCTTGAAACAATTTTTATTCCTACCACACTTCTAAATTCAGTCCTACTGCTCATTCATAGCTAGCCTAAAACCCTTTACCAAAAAAAAGCTAAATCTTTAGGAGAGATCCCTCTCTGGAGCTCAGGAAGGCTAGATCCTGAATTCCCAAAGCAGTTCTTGGATGCCCCTGGTTTTCTTAACTACAAAAATCCTCATCCCACAACTTGAGAATTACTAGGGTGATAACACTACCAAAAAAAACATGGCAAAGAATGGGAGAACCTAAATTGGAGTGGTCCACCATCCAACTGCGCATGGCTAACCAACAGAAAATCATTCCACTAGGTAGGCTACCAAAGGTTGTGGTAGACATTGTGGGAGCTAAAGCCTATGCATATTTTGAGGTAATCCAAATTGTGGATGATTTAGACCCTTATCCTGCGCTCTTAGGTATGGAATGGTCTATTAACATGGGAGGTATCATCAATCTGAAAAGGAGAAGCATGGTCTTTGATAACATTGGTACGCGGGTAATAGTCCCCCTAGATCCAGCAGAAGGTGAACGATTGATGTAGGAGCATCAAAGCTAAATTTTCATTATCATTTATGTAATTAAGGGGGTGAGATATTTTAATTATTTTGTTAATTAATTTGCTCATTTTTAATAAATTAGGAGAGAAAATATAAATTTGAGGATTATTGTAAATATTCCTTAAATAATTAAGGATATGAGTGGAGTTGAATTAGGTAGATAATGTAGGGATGAGGAATTCCATAAATGGGACTTAGTTGAGTCTAAAAAAACATAAATATAAATTAGATTTTAAGTTGAGATTTGTGTGGAGGAAATTATGGAGTGGATTAATTTCATATTTATGTATAAATATGTAGCTTGGGAGAATGTGAAATGACACGGAGAGAATTGAGGAAGTGAGGAATAAAGAGAGAGTGAGAAATGGTTTGAAGGGTTGAGAGCCAAGAGGCCGCCCATTGTAATATTTGGCCGAAGGGTTTTTATGTTTTATATCAGTATTTTATTTGTATGGCTCTCTTTCCTTCACATGTATTGTTTGAACTGAATATAATGTGTTTTTAACAAAGAATCATAATTTGGATTGGAAGCACGTGAGTTTTTTTTATATGCTAGGATCTGTTTAACCCAGTACCCTGACATCATTTGGTATCAGAGCTTGAAAGATGCTTGTTCTATGTTTTGTTTTGACTCTGCCTAGACAAGTGCGTTAATTTGCAAGAGTAGGTGTGTGATGAAGCCAACTTCGTTTGGTGAAAATTTATGGAGCAGTATTAAATCTAAAATGCACGGAGGTTGCTCGTTAAGGTTAAGATACTACGTGGGAGGTTGATTCAATTGGGAGAGAAAGAAAAAAATTTGCAGAAGGGAAATACATTGCAGTAAGGCACGGTTGAAACCACAAGACTGCTGCAAGTGGAAATCGTGAATCTGCAAGAATAAATTAGCGCATTCGACAGTTGATATGTTAATGCATTTGAGGAGATATCACGTTGGATGACAAACCATGGTTGAAATTATAGTTCATAGCAGTTGTGAGGTCGACATGGTATAACCCTGCATACAGAATGTGTGTGGGTCATGCAGAAGAGTCGAAGTGTGGCCATTGTAATACCACAAGTGTGGTGTGGCATTACAAGAACCACGTAGGCAGAGTTGTGATATGAGTATGTCATTGCACGCAGTGCAAGTGTGGCATGAACGTAACTGTGGTATGAACCCACAGTGAAGCGGAGTCATGGAGCCATGGTATGAGCACGCAGTGAATGCAGCTGTGGTATGAGCACACAGTAAAGTGTGGTGTGATGTATACAAACCACGGAGGACGCAGGAGGTGGTGTGGCTTCACACAAAGCACACAAACGAAAGTATGGTGCGAGTAGGTGGATGCCACTGCACGTAGAACATGGCCGATCATGAGCGCAGGTGTGATACTTGACCGCACACAGGCCCAAGAGCAGAGGGTATGCTGCGAAGGCGTGATTTGAAGTAACGCACACAGGTGAGAGCAGTCACGATATGCAACAGAGGTGTAGTTTGAAGTCTTGAAGCAACATGTACAACAAACAAGCAGTGTGATATATGATCGCAACGTGCCACAACAAGTAAACGGCTGTGATCTATAGTGTGCACAATAAATTGTGCCCAAGTCGAAACGCATTTCGGTCATGAAATTTTGGAAGACCAATGGTATTAGTTATAACTTTAATATTTTTATATTTGGTTTGGGTTGAGATGAGCGTAGGCTCAAAATTAAATTGAATGAGTTTTGTTTTTAGATGCAATTTTAATTATGTTATTTTTGCATACAATTAAAATGTTCCTTCTTAGACTCTTCAACTATGGTAAGAAATGGAGTTTACACATATGGTGCAATATTTTATTACTATAGGTATAAAAAGAGAGGTAATTGGAATTGTAGAATAGATCAATTTTATCATTTTGAAGAGTAAGCCTGGGCCTTAATAGAATTGGACATTTTTGAAAAAAATTGAAGTGAAATATTCATCATTTGTGGTATGTCGTAACAAGAGTGCAGTTTAAAAACTCGTGAAGGTTGCGTAAGCCTTTAATGTCAATGTTGAGGAATGACACAGAGTTTGGTGTCAGTTCTAATCCAATACCGACTTATAAAATTAACTCCATTTCCATGGAGGTGTGACGTTGTGGATTCGACCAACCTAATGTTTTGAAAGCCAGTCATATTAACTTAAAAAAGGCATGTGTGGGACTTGTGAAAGAGGTGCGACTCCAGCAGAACATTCAAGGTATGGATCCAGTCTTTCCCCGATAACACCTTCCAGCATAAGAAAAGGTCACTGGGATCGATCGAGGTAAGTTTTTAAAAAATTCATGTACGTTTTTTTTGGGAGAATGTAATCTTGAAAGGATATTTGGTTACATTAAAGTTTCATGTTTTCAAAGAACGAAATTGAAATTGAAGAGATTGAGATGAAGGAACTTGGCTTAAACTAAAGGGGATATTGTGCGTACTTTTAAGGTTTCTAACATTATTTGCTGGGAAAATATTTATGTTATAAAGTTGCTTTTAAGAATTTTATTTTTTGGGGAGAGAATGGACCTTACACATTCAAAGTAAATCTGTAGAGGCTTGAATGTATTCTTAAAAGAATACGAGAGATAAGGGTTGGATCATTTCAACCACGAGAAGATTCAAGGTAAGTGCTCATTGAATGAATCAAATATTCATTAAGTAGAGGCATTTTAAAATTTGGATGATTAAATTTCCTTGCCATACTCGTTGCAAATATGGAAGTATAAATGAATGGAAAATTAATGGAAAATGTGCTAATCCTAGGTGATATAAAGAGAAACGTGCATTTTTATGTGAGAAGGTTTATTATGCATAATATGGATTCTTCACAGTTTTGGTTAAGTCATTTTCAACCAAAGCCTGTAGTTGGAAAAAGAAGAATTATTTTGATTAGTGATTGAAAACATAATTTCTTGATGTTGTAAAATATTTGTTTTACCATCATGTGGTGGCATCTAAGAGGTGTTATTCAAAATGAAGGTGATGTACGAGTTATACATTTTTCTTTTAAGAGGTTAAAAACATGTTCTCTATACACAGGTGAAGAGATGTGAATTGATGTTGTATGGTGCATAAAAGTGCAGGGAAATGTTTGCATTAAGATGACGAGCTTATGGGTATGCGAGTATTTATAGTGACAAAGACGGCACAAAAGATTGGAAACCAGAAAATTGAGATTGCAAAGAGAAAGGTTTATTAACAACCTTAATAGGAGCATGAGGTATGATATTTTAGGAAGGTATTTTTGAACATTGAAGATTGAATGGTTTATTTATTTTCACCTTAAAATAAATCTTGAAAAACCTAAATTGCATTTTCAACTAAAGAATTCAGTATCATGTGAAATGATAATGGGAAACTGATGATTTTTCATAAGTATGAGAGAGAGTGAAGATTTTACATCCTATAATGTATTAGGAGTGTATGTTTTTTGGAGGTTGTATAACTTGAATTAAGTCAAAATATCCATTATCAAAATTATTGGGGAAAAGCTTGAAGTCAAAACAGATGTTAGAGTCGAATGAAAGTTTGGATAGTTTGAGTAAGATTGAGTATTCTCATCCAAGATGAAGGATTGGTGTAATTCTGAAGTCAAAGATTCGTAAGCTAAGTCAAAATTCTAAATGTAATTGGGTGCATGATCGGCAGAACCTGACACCCAAAGAATTGGTCATTGTAACACATGAGTTACTAAAGTGTTGTTTTCAGTAAATTGAAGCAAGAGGGTTGCCAGAGATTGGTTCCAAGGCAGAGAACCAAGAGAAGCCAAGCGCAAGAGGATAACTTGCATTTTTTATGAATGGAAAGTGTGAAGGATTGCTGAAAGGTGGATTGAATGAAATCCACACATGAACAGATGAAGTTCAAAAAGGAGGAGAAGATGACTGGTGGCAGTCATTTCAATAGAACTGATGAAGACCACAGCAAAGGGAAGAAGAAGGAAAATTCCAAGGTAAGTGGCATATGTGAGAAGTTTACGGATGAAGAGTACGAGCAGGAGAAGGATGAGATAACAATTCACCTTGAATTGTTAATGGAGTTGTTGTAGGAAAATGTGAAAGACCAGACACAAGGTTGGGCCATGAGAAAGAAGGTAAAGTGGTAGAGACTACACGCAAAGAGGGAAAAGCAAGTAAACATACAGTTGATGGAAGAGCTGAGGAAGCTGGAGCAGATGTTGAGTTGTGAAGAACTTAGAGAGGCTGAGTTAAAAATGGATGTTTCCATTTGTGGCCTAGAACAGGGTGAAATTATGGGTGAAGAGATCAATGAGGAAGATCTCATGAACTATTGGGATAGTTCAGAAGAATCTGAAGATGTATTGTTGAGAGAAGCAGATGAGGCTATGAAGCCTTGCATTTTTAAATCTCAAATTTTATGTATGGTTGTAGGATGTGCGAAAGATAGTGAACAGTTTGATGGAACTACCACAGAGATGAATGAAACTCTTGAGGTGGAGTCTGATGGAGAATGCCTTTCACAGGAGGAAGGTACTGATTTGTTGCAACAGGAAGAAATCATAAATGAATTCTTGTTTGGGGTAAGGAAAAAATTTGAAGCTGTTATGGAGCAAAAGCATAATGGAAATGTCGAAGAGATATTCCAAGGAGGTAAACAAATGTATTTGTTTAATGAATTTGCTGATAGAATTTTACAATGTAATGGAAAAGAAACCAGGACAACTCAGGAAGATTTCCAGAAGAAGAATGAAGCTGGGAAGGAAATTTCTGATGAAGTGCTGGAAAGGTTTCATATGGAAATCGAGTTCTTAGAACGATGGCTTAAGGAACATGATGGAGAAGTAAAATTTCCAAAACCTGATCCAGAAGAAATTACAGTTACTATGCATGATAGAGATGAAATGTTTATAGATTTGAATTAATGTTATAAAGTTTCAGATAATGATGTAAGTGTATGTATAGAAAGCGACATTAACAAATATGATGTCGAAATCAGAGAAGTTGAGCTGAAATTATTTGGAGTTGAGATGAAATATCAGGAGCAGTAAGGGAGTTATGTCCATAGAGACAAAAAGGAGATAGAAATATTGATCCAGTAGGATGAAGATGGAAGTAGCCAGTAGTGCAAAATAGGATCTATTGAAGTCCAGAAAGTTGATTATGGGATATTGGTGCTTGAAGCATCAAAAGAGACCAAAAGGTCTTATCTTTTTAAAACTAACAATTTGTTGGTGAATGCAGGTATAGCACTAAACGAGAAAGTTATTGCTTTAAAATAAATCAAAGACTATAATTGTAATCAAGAAGGAGTTCTTGATTATTTTCCATTACAGAAAGTTGAATGTTCAGCTCAGTTGGAGACGGAAGAGTTTGACAAAGAGGAATTACTCCGAGGAATTGGCAGAAGAAAGTGTTGGAGAAGCCGATGGAATCTGATCAACAGAGTACCGAATCGAGTTGATACTTCGAAGGACCAGCGATAGAACTGAGTTTGGAATCCTAGAGGGAGCAAGTCATCAGGACTTTCTATTGTCGCATTGTTATAGAAAAGTGACAGACCTTATAGACAGGATTTTATGGAAACTTCTCTACATGGGGAGTTTGATGTAGGAGCATCAAAGCTAAATTTTCATTATCATTTATGTAATTTTTTTTCTAAATTTAACTATTCTATTAATAATACAAAAATGTTTTACAAAGAGGCACTGGCCTCAGCGGAGCTTGCCCATAGTAGCAACATTCTTACACTGCAAAACTGGTTTAAAAACATTTACCAGACATCCCAGACATAAAAAATCTAGACTGTTAACCCATTCTAAACAAACTAAAACATGTCGCCCATGCAGGGGAAACTGGCCTTGGAACATTAACATATTATCAAAAATCTCAAACGATGAACTAGTTATCATGAAGAAGAGATATCAACACCTTAGAAATAAGCCACTTCGAGGGGGCAACCTCCAATACATTAAATAAATGAACAATTCTTGGATGATACAATTTACAAAACCTCCTTTCTATATATAGGAGTCCATGTGGTCATAATGTAATCCTAGTGGGCCACAATGTAATCCTAGCCGACCTAACAATAATAATTTAAGGGCACAATAATAACAAAATGGGGGTTACAAGGGTACAATAATAACAATAAGGGGGTTACCTAATAACAATAAGGGACTATACTAGTAATATAGGGACCTAACATGCCCCTCTCCTTTAAAAGAGTGTTGTCCTCAACACTTGAGTAGCTCTGGGTGCTTCTGTATAAACTTTTCATCCTCCCATGTAGAATCTTCAGTGGGTAAGTTCTTCCACTTGATGAGATACTCTGAAATTGATCGATTCCGTAGCTATCGAGTTCTTGTTTCCGTGACCGCTTCAGGTTCCAATATGATTTTTCCTTCCTCATCAAGTTCTAGCAATATTGTTTGAACTAGACTATTTTCACCTATAAACTTCTTTAAGCATGAAACATGGAAAACTGGATGCACTCGCGAAGAAGCAGGAAGCTCCAATTTGTATGCCATAGTACCAATCTTTTGCAACACCTTGTAAGGACCATAGTATTTTGGCAATAATTTATTATCCTTCTTAGCTTGCTTGAGGGACATTTGTTTATATGGTTGTAGCCGTAAAAATACCCAATCTCCTACATCAAAACTTCTCTTGCTGCGATGTTGATCTGCCTATTGTTTCATTCGATTTTGTGCCAAATTCAGATTATCCTTTAAGAGTTGGAGAACTTCTTGCTGATGCTCGATGTGATCTTCCACTGCTTGAACCTTCGAATTTTCCCTCAAAGATGATGTGATGGATGGTGGATGATATCCATAAAGTGCCATAAATGGGGTCATTTTTGCTGTAGTATGGAAGGAAGTGTTATACCACCATTCAGTGAGAGTTAACGACTTGACCCATTGTGCTTGTTTATTAGATACAAAATAATGAAGATATCCTTCCAAACATTTATTTACTATCTCAGTTTGACCATCAGATTGAGGATGATAAGATGAGCTATGAGCTAATTGAGTACCCAACAAGAAAATAACTCCGTCCAAAAATTTCCAGTAAAAATGGGATCTCTGTCGCTCACAATAACCCTTGGGCTTCCATGTAGCTTTTGAATTCTGTCCATAAATGTAGTAGCAATTGTACTTGCTTTAAATGGATGAGATAATGCACAAAAGTGTGCATACTTGGTAAGTCTATCAACTACCACCATGATGACACTTTTTCCTTCGGACTTAGGTAAACCTGTGATAAAATCCATTGAAATCTCCTCCCAACGTTGACTTGGAATGGATAAAGGTTGTAGAAGTCCCGGGGTCTTAATTGTATCAACTTTATTCTGCTGGCAAACCAAACATTCCGCCACAAACTTTTGAATATTAGATTTAAGGCCATCCCAAAAAAATTCTTTCTTCACCCTGTGGTAAGTTTTTAAAAATCCTGAGTGTCCTCCTAAAGGAGAAGTGTGCAATTCCAGAAGAATATTTTGTTTTAGTTGGGAATTATTACAAAGATATAAGCTATCTTTGTACCATAAGGAATCATTTTTCCAACTAAATGTATCAGATGTACTAGGATCTTGCTGCAACTTTTGAATGAGTGTCCACACATCTTTGTCCTTCTTCCATTCATCTCTTGCTTCAGTTATCCAATCTGGTTGGATAATAGAAATGGCACAAAGCAATGCTTCCACCTCTTCATTCTTTCTTGAGAGTGCATCCGCAACAACATTAAGCTTTCCTTTTTTGTAGATTATTTCAAAGTCATAACCCAACATCTTTGTGACCCATTTTTGCTGCTCTTCTGAAGATAGTCTTTGTTCCAAAAAGTGTTTAAGACTATCATGATCAGTTTTTACCTTGAAGTGTCTTCCCATTAGGTAAGTTCTCCATTTCTTTAGTGCATGCAGGATTGCTAACATTTCCTTCTCATAAATAGGTTTTTGTAAATACTTTCCTTTGATTGGACGACTTTCAAAAGCAATGGGTCTTCCTTCCCGCATTAAAACAGCACCAATTCCATTTCCTGAGGCATCACATTCCACAATAAAGGTTTTTGTGAAGTCTGGCGTAGCTAAGACCGGTGCTAGGCACATTGCCTCTTTAAGATGTTCAAACGCCTTAGTTGCTTCATGAGTCCATGAAAATGCATCTTTCTTCAATAATGTTGTTAGAGGTGCTGCTATTCTCCCATAATTCTTAACAAACTTGCGATAATACCCCGTTAACCTGAGAAATCCTCACAACTTCTTTATGGTTGTGGGGACTTTCCATTCCTTAATGTATTTAATTTTGTTAGGGTCTACTTTAACACCCTCGTGAGATACAATATGACCCAGATATTCCACCTCTTGTACTCCAAAGAAACATTTGGATGTTTTTGCATATAATTTTTTCTCCTGCAATAGTTTGAGCACCCTGTCAACATGTTCTACATGATCCTTCCAAGACCTGCTATAGATTAGTATATCATCAAAAAATATTAGCACAAATTTTCTAAGGAAAGGTTTGAAAATGGAATTCATCAACCCTTGAAATGTAGAAGGTGCATTGGTAAGGCCAAAAGGCATGACCAAAAACTCATAATGACCCTCATGAGTTCAAAATGTTGTTTTTGGAATATCTTCAGTCTTCATTCTAATTTGATGATATCCTGAACGAAGACCCAACATGGTAAAATAAATTTCTCCATGTAATTCATCCAATAATTCATCAATCACAGGAATGGGAAATTTATCTTTAATGGTGAGCTTATTGAGCTCCCTATAATCTGGACACATTCGCCATGATCCATCCTTCTTGTGTACCAATACTACAGGAACAGAGAAAGAACTTTGACTAGGTTGAATTATACCCGCCTCTAACATTTCTGCAATCATACGTTCAATTTCGCTCTTTTGGACATAAGGATATCTATAAGGCCCGATGTTTGGAGGAACACTTCCTGGAATCAAATGAATAGCATGATCATGATCATGAATAGGTGGGAGTCCTTTGGGAGTTTCAAACACCTTGGAATGATTGTCCAAGACTTGTTGGAGATCTGCAGAAATAGATGATTTTGATGTCGGAACTTCTAGTGAGCATAATTGTGCAATTACGCCTCGTTGTTCTTTCTTTATAAGCTTTGTCATGACATTAGAGCTTATTATCCTTCCTGGCTTCCCTTCAATACCCCGTAATTCGACTTCCTTTCCTTCTGAAAAAAAATTTCAAGAAAAGTTCTTGAAAATTAAAAGCTACCGTCGCCAAAGATTGTAACCATTGTACTCCTAGTACAACATCAGCACCTCCCATAGGAATGGAAAGCGTTGGACTAGTCAATACATATTCCCCCATGGTTAACTTGATATTATGGCATTTTCAAGAGAAATTTATAGTTCCTCCATTTGCAACCATCACTTGACATTCTGGTGCTAGGTATATGAAACAATTTAATTCCTTGGCTACCTTATAATGAATAAAATTATGGGTGCTACCTGAATCAATCAACACTATTACCCTTTTCTTCTTTATATGTCCTTCTATCTTGAGAGTTTGAGGAGTGGTAATTCCTGCCAGTGCATTACACGATATGGTCGTATTCATTTCTTCCTCTTCTAGGGGTGGTTCCTGGTGTATATCCTCTTCTTGTTCATTTTCTTCTTCTTCTTCACAATATATGTAAAATAATTTCTTCTCAGGACACTTATGACCTTTAGTGTATTTGCTATCACAACTGTAGCAAAGCCCTTTTGCTCTTTTTTCTTCCAATTGTTGTGGTGTCAACCTTGCAGGTTGTGGAAATCTAGGTGTAGCAACACTTCCTTCTTTATAGAATTGAGTGGTAGGTTTCCTTGTCGCCATAATTTTACATTCAACTTTTCTTGCCAACCTGAATGCCTTCTCCAATGAATCAGGTTCCAAAACTCGAACTTCATGTTGGATGTTATCCTTTAAAGTGCCTATGAAGAGATCAATCCTGTGTTCCTCTGGAATATCAGTTACCCTTATATTCAATTTTTGTAAGTCCTCAATGTGCTGCCCCACTAAACCCTTTTGTTTGAGATTTATCAATTGGCTAAAGAAGGTGTTGCTCTTTGTATCCTCATAATGTGCTATCATTTCCTCCGTAAAAGTTGACCAAGTGACAATTTTTTTACGGGAGCAAAGCCGTCAATACCATACAAATGTATTTGGTTCTAAATGTAAAGTTGCAATGCGTACCTTTTGTGTGTTTTTCACATTATGGAGATCAAAATATTGCTCCATCTATAGTATCCATGTTACAGGATCCTTTCCATCAAACTTCCTCATATCCATTTTTGGAATATGGTGGTTCTTCCCGCCAACACTAGAGTTTATAAAATCATGATTAAAATTTATTTTGTTCTCATCACGAGGTTCTTCTATTATATTTTCACCATTAGGAAACATTTCTTCTATCAAAATTTTCAAACCTTCTATGTCCGCTTTTAGATCATTCTTCATGTTTTCCATGTTGTCTTTCATGTGATACATCTTATCTTCCATGCCAGCTTCCATGCCATCCATCTTAGCTTCCACGCCTTTCCTCAAACCGTCCATCTTCGCTTCCACGCCTTTCTTCAAAACTTCCATTTCATTTTTTTGTTTCTCTTTGCGAGAGTGAAATTTGTTGCACTTGCTCTTGTAATTTTGATAGATCATGTTGCAATTCTTCATCTTCATGAGTCATAGTAGAGCCTTCTGAAGGCTTAATGGGTGTTGAATTATTTTTACGAGGCATATTTTAGAACCCAATACTGATATCTATTCTACAATATGCCCTTGGAATCAATTCAAATTGATTCTTCAAACAAGACTTATGCAATTTGGAAAAAAAAAACACACCTTTTTCTTGCTTTTGAGGAGCTCGATATTGATATTGGATTATCTCTGTGATTGCTGCTCTTCAATATTTTTAATTCAACACTAAATTAGCCCTCTGATTTTTATTTTGAATGCCACAGGTCTGACCTGATTTGGATTCTCCAAGACAAAGTTATGTCCAATCCCCCACAATGACCTAATTATGGACTAGTTCAGTATAGTGAACTTGTATGACTTTCCACGTGTCACTGTTTTGTCCTTTGCCTCTGAAATTGATAGAAAAGAAACTACAGTCCGTGTAATTGCGACCACTTTTTACAGCACTCCAATCCGATGCTCAGAGAGAGAGTTATTGAACTTTTCCCTCGTTCACCTCTTTGTGATGAAATTCGGGAGCCTGAAAAAGCACTACATTCCACAGATCATATCTCCAAAAATATTGTGAACCAAGCTCTGAAATTTTTTGACGCATTTCCTTAGGATTTCAGCTTCGCACCCTAACAATTTCAGATTTTTAACCTTCGTATAAAAAACTTTATAGCACAAATTCCACGATGACCTGTTTAGGAGCCTAAAAAAAGACCTAACTTCCACAGATCATATCTCCGAAAATATTGCGAACCAAGCTCTGAAATTTTTAGAAAATATTCCTCAGCATTTTAGTTTCACACCCTAAAAATTTTAGCTTCTGAAACTTTGTAGAAAAAAATTTATAGCGGAAATGCCACGATGACCTGTTTGGAGCAGCGAAACCCTAGAATCCAAAGCTCTGATACCAAATGTTGTGTAACCAGCTCCAAAAATAGAAGAAAAGAGATATCAACGTGTTAGAAATAAGCCACTTTGAGGGGTAAACCTCCAATACATTACATAAATGAACAATTCTTGGATGATACAATTTACAAAACCTCCTTTCTATATATAGGAGTCCATGTGGCCATAATGTAATCCTAGCCGACCTAACAATAATAATTTAAGGGCACAATAATAACAAAATGGGGGTTACAAGGGTACAATAATAACAATAAGGGGGTTACCTAATAACAATAAGGGACTATAATAGTAATATAGGGACCTAACAACTGATTTTGGAATCCTGGAGAGAGCAAGTCATCAAGACTTGTTGTTGTCGCATTGTTATAGAAAAGTGACAGACCTTATAGACAAGAGTTTATGGGAACTTCTCTACATGGGAAGTTTGATGTAGGAGCATCAAAGCTAAATTTTCATTATCATTTATGTAATTTTTTTTTCCTGAATTTAACTATTCTATTAATAATACAAAAATGTTTTACAAAGAGGCACTGGCCTCAACGGAGCTTGCCCATAGTAGCAGCATTCTTACACTGCAAACTGGTTTAAAAATATTTACCAGACATCCCAGACATACAAAATCTAGACTGATAACCCATTCTAAAAAAACTGAAACATGCCGCCCATGCAAGGGAAACTGGCCTTGGAACATTAACATATTATCAAAAATCTCAAACGATGAACTAGTTATCATGAAGAGCATAGAAGTAAACCCAGCCAAAAGACTGTGTAGAAAAAAACTGTGAATTTTGACCAGATTAGGTGTCATGAGAAATGGAGGGGGGTTCCTCAACAACACGACATCCATAAGCATACAAGTCATCTTCCTCCACCTGCTTGTCTTCTTTGTCATTGGAGCAACCTCGCTTGATGTCGCCCGGGTTGTCTTCTTGGCCTATGTCCCGAGTATCACTACAGCTAGGAGTCGTTCTCTTCAAGCCGGCACTATGTGGAGTACTTTGCTTGTCGACAGCACTTTTCTCCGTCCCAACACCAATTTGCTCAGCATCCGAACCGGGTGGCTCCTCCTTGAGCTCGATGGTGATGGTGGCTATGATTGTAGGCCTGTTCAGAGTGCAGGGGAAATGAAGTTGGGCAGTGTGGAGATGTGGAGGGATGATGATTGTAGAGGTAGGGATGTGGGGAGAGCCCATCTCGAATTAAGATTGCCCACGCCCACGCCCACGCCCACGACCACGACCACTTCTAGTTTCAAGATAGTGACCAGTGAAATTATCAGAGGAGGGGGACGAAGAGTCAGTAATGGATGTGGAGGGCTGGCGAGTGAATTTTCCACGACTGCTACAGCGTATACACTATCGAAGGCACGACATGATTCTCTGTGCAAGGTGACGGGTTCGAACAACAGAATGACTAGGGATGGAATGGGCATTAATGGTGGAAGTATCAGAGAACAGGGGTGGGCTTTCTCGTAGAGTAGGGGAATTCACATTGGGTGAGCTGAGCCACAGATTGCAGAGGGGACTCTGCGAAATGTGAAGACCGGGTGCCAATTCAATAAAAAAAACAATGGAACTGCATCTCCCCATGCTGGTTCGAGAGCTAGGCTTTACAACAGCAGGGGAGCAGCTTGAGCGCAATGGAGGCAAAGCAGGAATGAAGCTTCTGGAGAAAGCCATGCTGGTTATGGACACTGGCTGGTCTTGGCTACTATGCTACGTTAAAGCAACATTACAGTTGACGATGGGTGTATTTATGTAGAACATCACGTGAGTATGGGTGGCGGTGTGGTGAATCCACTTGCCAACCCATATCCCCAACAACATACAGTTGTGTTTAATCATCCGCATCTAGGGGATGTTGATCCTGGTGCACCATGAGAGTGTAGTCTTGAATAAGTTGAACATCATCAGAACTATTCAAAGGACCCGTGAAGAAGGGAAGATGGTGATCGGCTCCTTTGTTAGATAGTCGATCTACTACCTGATTAGCAGTGTGCCTGATATGCTTGAAGGTGATGGCTCTGGGAACTTTAAGCCAGCTTTCAATTTGTTCCAATCTGCTCAGAAGTCTCCAACTCGAAGCCACTTTAGCTATTGTAGTGCCTGTTTGAATTCGAATTGCTACCTCTATAAGAATCTGTGAATCCCCTTCTACCTCCAGAGAGAAGAAGTTTTCTTTTTCTGCAATGCAAATCCCCTGCCATAAGCCTTCAAGCTTTGCCGCATTGTTTGAATCTCATCCTAGAGAGCCATAGTAGATGTGAGGAGTAGCGTCTTCAACAGTTCTGAAAATGCCTCCATAACCAGCTAAACCTGGGTTTCCCTTAGTCGCTCCATCAAAGTTCATTTTGAAGGTGTGAATAGAAGGGGGAGACCATGAGAGAGGAGAATCAGGGTGGATAGAGGAATTTGGCTTGGCCAGAGCTGTATGCTTAAGATTAAGGTTCCAACTTTCCATAATGAATCGTTCAAGAGGGGTGGAAGGCATATATGAGTCCTGCCAGTGACGGAGAGCTAAGGTTTCTTGCAAATTGTGTTTAAGATTGGACCACAGAATCTCAGTAGGCTTGCACTCATTTTTGAAGATCCTTTTGTTGCGTTCCTTCCAAACAATCCAATAGATGAAGCCTGGAATTAGGACCCAGATAGAGTTGAGTAGATGGCTTTGGAAAGGCTGTGAAGGCCAACTCCTGATAGTATTGATGGTGTCTCCAATGTGTCTTCTTTTTCTTCTGTTGCATATGGCAGATTGCTCCCAAAGTTGATCTTCCAAATGGCAGGTATCCAAGAGGTGCGAGATGGCCTCAGAGTGAGAATTACAGTTGGGGCATCTTGATGGGCCAATGAAGCCTAGTTTCTATAGATTTTCCCAGGTGAGGAGTCTTTTTTTGCTAAGAAGCCATAGGAAGGTGGAAATCTATGGCCAAATTCCTGGTTTCCATACTTGATCCCAAAGGGGATCCTTCTGAACCTGCGCAGGGCAAAAGAGTAGCTGGTAGGCTTATTTTGTGGTGAAATTTCCTCTGGGTGTGTATCCCCATCTCAAATTTTCTTCTTGGTCTAATACTTTGATTCTCCTGAGTCTGAGCTCTTGGTCAATCTCAACATATGTCTCCTCCTACCAGTTATCTTGTGTTGTGTAATATCAACACCTTAGAAATGAGCCACTTCGAGGGGGAAACCTCCAATACATTACATAAATGAACAATTCTTGGATGATACAAATGAACAAAACCTCCTTCTATATATAGGAGGTAATAGTGGTCAGCAACATAATCGATCAAAGCACAATGTAATGCTAGCCGACCTAACAATAATAATTTAAGGGCACAATAATAACAATATTTGGGTTACAAGGGTACAACAATAACAATAAGGGGGGCTACACTAACATAATAAGGGACTACAATATTAATATAGGGACCTAACATGCCCCTCTCCTTCAAACAAGTGTTGTCCTCAACGTCGATTATTTCTCGATGCTTCTCTATGTACCTCATCCTCCCTTATGGAATCTTCTGCTGTGTTAAAATTAATTCCCACTTGTCAGAGATACTCGAAATTGATCGTACTTTGTCGAGTTCTTGTTTTTTTGTGACCGGCTTCTTAAAAACTTTTCGATGTGATGTTGATATTCTCGTTGTTTCATTAGGATTTTATACCAAAGTAGTTATCCTTGAGAGTTGAGAACTTGTTGTTAGATGCTCGATGTCATCTTCCACTAATTTATCATCCATATTAGCTATTATTTTATCCTTCTAAACCATCCAACTTAGCTCATTTCTTCTTTAAACCATCTATGTCACTCTTCGGTTGTTTTTCGTAAGATCGAAACTTGTTGCACTTGGTACCGTAATTTTGATATCTCATCCTGCAATTCTTCCTCTTCATGCGTCATAGTATAGATTTCTGAGGGCTTAATGGGTGTTGAATTATTTTTATAAGGCATTTCAGAACCAGATAATGAAATATATGCTCAATAGGCCCTTGGAATCACTTCAAACCGATTTTTCAAACAAGACTTATGCAATTCGGAAAAAAAATACACACCTTTTAATTGCTTTAAGGAGCTCAATATTGAAATTGACTTATCTCTGTAATTGAAAATATTCGATATCTAAAATTCAGCCCCGTAGTAGCCCTCTGAATCTTCTTTCAAATTCCACAGGTCTGACCTAATTTGGATTCTCCAAGACAAAGTTGTGTCCAATCTCCCACAATGACCTAATTCTGGACTAGTTCAGTAGAGCGAACTTGTACGACTTTCCACGTGTCACTGTTTTGTCCTTTGTCTCTGAAATTAATATCCAAGAAACTACAGTCTGTGTACTTGCAACCACTTTTTACGGCACTCCAATCCGATGCCCAGAGAGAGAGTTATTGAAATTTTCCCACGATCACCTCTTTGAGATGAAATTCAGGAGCCTGAAAAAGCACTACCTTCCACATATCATATCTCCACAAATATTGCGAACCAAGCTCTGAAATTTTTTGAAGAATTTCCTCAAGATTTTAACTTCGTACCATATGAATTTCAGATTTTGAACCTTCTTAGAAAAAAATTTATAGTGCAAATTCCACGATGACCTGTTTAGGAGCCTGAAACAATACCTAACTTCCACAGATGATATCATCAAAACTATTGCGTAAACTAAGCTTCCGAAATTTTTTATACAAGCTTCTCAAGATTTTGCTTCACACCCCAAAATTTCAGCTTCTTGAAACTTCGTAGAAAAAAGTTATAGTTAAAATTCCACGATGACCTCGTTTGGACAAAATGGGGTAAATCCCAGAATCCAAAGCTCGATACCAAACAAGTAAACAGCTCCAAAAATAGAAGAAAAGAGATATCAACGTCTTAGAAATGAGCGTCACTTCGAGGCCAACCTCCAATACATTACATAAATGAACAATTCTTGGATGATACAAATGAACAAAACCTCCTTCTATATATAGGAGTCCATAGGGCCACAATATAATCCTAGTGGGGCCACAATGTAATCCTAGCCGACCTAACAATAATAATGTAAGGGAAAAATAATAAAAATATGGGGGTTACAGGGGTACAACAATAAAAATAAGTGGGGCTACACTAACATAATAAGGGACTACACTATTAATATAGGGACTTAACATCTTGCCAAGTTCCTGCTAGCCTCCATTATTGGAAGCCATGTATAGGTAGTTGTTTCCAGAACTGATTAACCTGATTTTGGGCAGTGTGATGAAGATTTGTTTGCCATTTTGGCTTGTGGAACAGAGTGGCAAGTTTGGGTAATTGTTTCCAGGAGTCCTCCCAAAGTCTAGCTGTAACTCCCGAGTGAATCTCCCAAAAACTATGAGCTTGGATGAAAGCGCTGTGTTGTTTTCCATCATTCCATATCAGCGATCCTGGGGTGTCCGTGTTGATGTGAATAAGATCCTCCTGAGGTCTACCTAGAACATATTTGGCCTGCCATAAACGTGCCCAAGGTTTGTGTGGCTTAGAGATCCAATTCCACCAAATGCGATCACCCATGGTGATATTGTTGTGTTGTGGATCTCTCAATCCTAGCCCTCCTGCTGATTTGGGGAGGCAGACCTCAGTCCATTTAACAAGTGCCCATTTTTTGTTGAGGCCCGTAGATCCCCAGAGAAAATTTCTTTATAAATTACGGATTTGTTTTAAGACCCACTTAGGTGCAGCCAAAATTGAAAAGAGGTGCAATGGCATGGCTTGAAGAACAGATTTGATGAGGATGAGTCTGCTGGAAATGTTGAGCGATTTTTATGTCCACGAGGAGAGTCTAGCTTCTAGCTTATCGAGGAGAGTTATACAAGAGGTGTGTTTGATTTCTGAGTCTATGAGGGGTGCCCCAAGATACTTGGAGGGAAGTGCTGTTATCGAGAAACCCAGGATCCTTGCAATATTGCGTTGAGTAATGATGGGAGTGTTGAAGAAGAAGATTTGGGATTTGTTATCATTGATGATGGTGCCGGAGGCATCTGAGAAGGTGTCAAGCAGGGTTTTGAAGGCAAGGGCTTCTTGGACTGACGGAAGGCAAAATAACATGTTGTCATCAACGAACTATTGGTGAGTTGTGGGGGATCTGGTATGTAGAGAAATGCCTTTAATGGAATTGGTAGAGACAACTTGTTGTATGAGACGGCTGAGGCCTTCTTCCATGAGGAAAAATAAGAAAGGGGACAAGGGATCACCCTGTCGGATACTGCGCGAGGAGCGAAACGGTTGAGAGGGTGAGCCATTGAGGAGGATGGAAAAGCTGGGGGTGGAAATGAGGTTCATAATCCATCTTGTCCATGTGGCACTGAATCCAAAGGCTAAGAGCATTTGATTAATGTAGTTCCAACTTAGTTTATCAAATGATTTAGAGAGATCTAGCTTGAGGAGCATACCTACTTTCTTGAGGTGCTTTAGAGAGTGGATCACTTCATGCGAAAGGATAATTCCATCCAAGATATGGCGTCCTTCCACATAACCATTTTGCTCTAGCGAAATAAGAAAAGGGAGAAGAGGTTTGAGCCTATTCGCAATGACTTTGGATATGAGTTTCTAGATGACATTGCACAGAGAGATGGGCATGTATTTGTCTAGTGTGTTGGAATTCTCCTCCCTAGGAATAAGATCCAGGAAGGTCGTGTTAATATATGGGAGAATCGAGTGCATGGAACGTGATTCTTCCACTAGAGCCCATACCTCCAATTTGATCTGCTCCCAGAATGAGTGAAAGAAATTGGCCATGAAACCATCAGGACCAGGTGCCTTTCCATCTTTGAGCTGGGCCATAGCCTGCTCCACTTCATGGAGAGTGACGGGCTAGAGAAGCATGAAATTGTGGTCATCAGTAATTATGTTTGGAATATGTTGCGTGATGGATTGAATGGCTTGATTTCTGTTTCCCTCAAGTTCTCGAAGAATATTTTGAAAATACTCTTTGAGTTCATTTTCAATGTCTTCATGAACCTCTAGACGATCACCTTGACTGTTGTTGAGGAAATCTATATTGTTGTGCATTTGTCTTTGTATAGTGGATCTGTGGAAAAATTTTGTATTTTTCTCCCCATCTTGTAGCCATCTGACTCTATATTTCTGACGCCATAGAGTCTCCTCTTGTTGCCTACGCTCTTCTATTTTAGAGAGGAGATCATTTTCTTGATGGTCATACTCATCCATTCTTCCTTCAGAGATGATGCGTTGTTGTAGTGTACTCATTTGTTGCTCTAACTCTTTCTGATGGGCAAAGATATTGCCAATATGAGTGCGGTTCCATGTTTTGAGAGTATTCTTAAGATGTCGTAGCTTTTGTTGGAACTGATACATCTTGGAGCCTGCTGGAGGTGTATAGGTGTTCCAAGAATTAATGACGACTTCTTTGAAATCCTGGTGATTGAACCAAAACGATTCAAATAAGAATGGTATGTTGCATCGAGAACCAGGTTGAGACCATTGCATTAGGATTGGCCAGTGATCCAACCCTGCAAGAGGCATGATGGAGGTATTAAAGTCCCCGCCAAGATGAATTGCATTGTCAGACATAAGGAAGCGATCAAGATGAGAGGTGATGTGCTGCGATCCCCTTCGCTTTTTGGTCCAAGTGTGCATTCCATTAGAGGTCCGAAGATCCATGAGCAGGTTTCTTTGTATGAATTATTTGAAGCCAATACTATCCATCTCCAATCGATTTCTTCCTCCAGTTTTTTCCTCCAGGGCGGTGATCATGTTGAAGTATCCTCCACAGATCTAAAGGGGGAAGTGCCTGGAGGAGTTTAGTTCTGTTAGAGTGTCTAGCAGTTCCATTTCTTTTGGATTTCTTGCGGGAAATAGACATTGGTGAGGTGACCATGAGTATTGGAGCCCACTAAATGGAATGTTGTTTGTATGAAGTGATGCAAAGCATGAAGGTAATAAAGAGAGAGAACCTGAGGATTCCAGGTAATTGCGAGCCCCCCTGAAGCTCCCAAGGCGTCCACCGATACAGAGCGGTAACCTGCCCAGGATTTAGCCAAAATGTGTTCTAGAGCCTTGCTGTTGCATTTCGTTTCCTGAAGATAAACTATTGATGGTTTGACTTTCTGAACCATATTTTTGAGCATTCTGTGTTTTGAGGGGTTGTTGAGCCCTCTCACGTTCCATGAGATGAGCTTCATGAGGAACAATGGGGTAGCGCCATGTAGAACTTGGTCAGCTTGGGAAATTTACCAGATTCCACAAGAATTTCTCCAACAATGATAGTCCTCTGAAAGTTTGTTTTACGCCCTCGTTTCTTTGTTTCTTTCATTATTTTCTTTCGGTCCCATAGACTTCCTGCCTAAATGCCTAGAGAGTTGCTTTGTTGTGCTCTGAAAAGAACCACTTCCAGATTATCAATTTGTCGTGGGGGTATTTTGTTGTATTCTCTTTGGTGACAAGCTATTTCCAAGGCCAGAATATCCAGATCCCCCATATCTATACTCTATGTTTCTTCATCCATGTGAGTCAGCGCGTTTTGTTCTGCTTTATCTATATTTTTATGGGGGATGAGAGCCAGGGTACCATCAATCTCCATTTGAGAATCCTTGAGGTCTAAGGCTTTGTCTAGGTCGGCGGTAGAGGAAGAAGCAAGAGAGCTTGTTTTGGCTGATTCAGAAGTCAAGGGTTTGAGAGGAGAGGTGGAGATTTTGGGGGGCAGATCTAATGCAGAGGGTTGAGCTTGATGACCTTTCGGGGTGGCTTGAGTGGCTAATATCTTGAAGCTATTTCTCGTTTCAGGTTTTTTGGGAGCAGTGGAGGTGACAGGGGTTTTCTTGGAGTGTTTCTTTCGGTTGGTTACTTTGGTAAAACCTTCAACATATTTTCCTTTCTTAGGGGAGGGGGATTTGGACTGTTGGTTCAAAGAGAAATCACGGTATAAATGACCGTGCTCATGACATTTTATACAATGGAAGGGAATAAGATCATAGTCTATGGCTTGAATCCATTCAAAATCATCGTGAAATAGACTTATCGAATCTATGAGAGCCTTGGCTAGGTGCATGTAAACACATATCCTTGCATAGGAGGTGTATCGTCTGAGTTTCGTTTCCTCTGCAACTTTTATAAACTCTCCCAATCCATTTCCTATATCTCTTAAGGTCTCTTCATCCCAGTATTCCAGAGGTAATGAGTACATTCAGAGCCAAACTGGTGCCCAGTTGAAGTCCTCTTTTTCCGAATTGTATCTTTCTATACAGTCTCATAGGTACATGCCTACAGAGTTAAAAAAAGTATGGGCCTCCATTAAAGATGTGATTCCTATCCTCTAGGGAATTGAAGATAGCTGTGGAGAATCCTTTTGGGCCAAGCTGTAGAGTCACTTGTCCCTTGGGCTTCCATTTGGAGATTATCCAACCTTGCAACTCTTTTTTTGTTGGCCATAGTGCAATGAACTTACCGATGAGGGTGTGATCCTTCATGTATTGAATGTGGCCATTTATGCCATGACTGGGGAGGTCAATTTTAACTCACTCTGCTGATTTTGGAATGCATGTGGCTGAGGAAGATTTTGGCAGAGTCGCAAAGGCTTCCTTATCTATGCTAACATCCTTTAGGGCCTCATTGCCTGTGACTGTGTCACAAGTATTGTCTATTGTGGGGACTTGGTCAGAGTCGGCCAACAGATTTTGTCCTGAGCTTACTGTTTTGTCTACAACGGCAGTATTGGCAGATTGAGAGGAAGGGGGGGATTCTCGCCCCTCCAGAAGCGGGGTTCATTGGAGAAGTGTCAGAAGTAATTCTAGGTGGTTTTTTGATCTCCGTAGCAGAAACACAGGTCGCGTTGTGAGAAGATCGATCAACAATGACGCAGGGTTTTCGTAAACCCTAGAACCAGCCTGTTCATCCCGAAGCTCCTCTCATTTATGTAATTAAGGGAGTGAGATATTTTAATTATTTTTTTAATTAATTTTCTCATTTTTAATAAATTAGGAGAGAAAATATAAATGTGAGGATTATTGTAAATATTCCTTAAATAATTAAGGATATGAGTGGAGTTGAATTAGGTAGATAATCTAGGGATGAGGAATTCCATAAATGGGACTTAGTTGAGTCTAAAAAAAGATAAATCTAAATTAGATTTTAAGTTGAAATTTGTGTGGAGGAAATTATGGAGTGGATTAAATCCATATTTATGTATAAATATGTAGCTTGGGAGAATGTGAAAGGACACAGATAGAATTGAGGAAGTGAGGAATACAGAGAGAGTGAGAAATGGTTTGAAGGGTCGAGAGCCAAGAGGCTTCCCATTGTAATATTTGGCCGATGGGTTTTTATGTTTTATATCAGTATTTTATTTGTATGGATCTCTTTCCTTCATATGTATTGTTTGAACTAAATATGATGTGTTTTTAACAAAGAATCATAATTTGGATTGGAAGAACATGAGTTTTTTTTATATGCTAGGATCTGTTTAACCCAGTACCCTGGAATCAACGATATACAGAACCGGTGTGCGAGGAGGAGGATGTTCATCACATTTACAAAATGACTGCCCGGGATGATGACTGGATCAACCCCATAGCTAATGGCATGTTGTGTCGGGATAAGACAGTAAATTTATCTCAGACTCAGATGGTGAGATAGAAAATTGGAAGAACCAGTTGCATGACGTATCTGTGCTATGGTGCCTTAAGATCACAAAGAGCTTCTGATGTATCTCCTTAGAGGTAAAATAATTGCCCTACTTTGATGGATCTGGTAGTGTTAAGTAATTTCTTAAAGCATTTGAAGAAGATGTCCCTGAAGAATGTATATTTTGGGCACTTGACTTGGCTATGTGCGTAACCCCTGCGCGGCGGTGGGAAACCCATAAGGGGGATTTCTAGGACTGGGAGGAATGTCGAAAAATGATGATCCTATGATTTGAAACTCCAATCAACCTGCCCATGGAACTCTTCTCTAGTCGTGGGGACCCACACAAGCACTTGGCTATGTGGATGGAAGTATGGAATGAAAGGACTTGGAATGAATGGTTCCATATGTTTATTCACGCCTTAGGACCAGTCCCCACCACCTGGTATTTAGATGCAGAGCTACATCAACGCACTCGCCACTAGGATACAATGATAGAGGATTTCATGGTGATGTTTGGGTTAGTAGGAGGGACGGAGAAACTGGATGAAGCCTTGCAAGATATAGATGCTCTTGTCTTTGATGAGTCCTTACCTGGGAAAGAATGTGTTGTGCCAGCTTGGGACGCACAGATGTAAGATATTGTCAACTGCCAAAAATTTTCAGTAGAAAACTGTGATGAGGATGCCAGAAATATCACTATCCCAAAATTGGAAGGAGAGCACGCAGTTGTAGGACCCCTACTGTAGACAGTAGATGTGACCAAACCATTAAATTTGAAGGAAGTCAACACTGGAATAGAAGAGCAGCCCAAGATGGACAAAATTGGGTATTACTGGGATGATGATAGAGTTGGCAAGATCGTGGAGTTGCTGACCGAATCTCAGGACCTGTTCCCTACAAAGTTATCTGAGATAAAGGGAATCGTGGGAGATATGGGTGTCATGAGAATAACCTTGAAACCAGATGCACGTCCTATCAAACAACAGCCCTATCGGCTGAACCCTAAATATAAATAGAAAGTTAAGGAGGAGATCACTAAGATGGTGGCCATAGGTACCATTGAGCCAATATAATAGTCGGATTGGGTAAGCCCTATGGTGGTCCAAGAGAAGAAAACCAAAGGAAAGATAAGGATCTACGTAGATCTGCACAAGTTGAATGATTCTTGCATGCATGATCCATTCCCTACGCCATTCTATGATGAAATTTTGGATAATGTGGGAGGTCAGGAAGCATAATCGTTCACTGATGGGTTTTCAGGGTACCATCACATCAAAATAACACCTGAATATCACAGCAAGACAACCTTCACAACCAAATGGGGCTCCTTTCAGTACACTATCATGCCCTTCGGACTCAAGAATGCCCCTGCCATTTTCTTGTGCATAGTTGTAGCAGTATTCAAAGAATTCATTCATAAGTTTCTCGAGGTCTGTTTTTATGATTAGACAATTCTTGGATTAGTGAAGAAGCATGTGTCGAACCTACCCATGATGTTGGATGCCTGCAGGAAACACCAAATTTCGCTAAACATCAAGAAATGCATATTTTTCATACCATTTGGGATTTTTTTGGGGCACATTGTATGTCAGTAGGGATTGATGGTTGACCCAACCAAGATTGCAGTAACCATAAATTTAGTAGTCCCCACTACAGAGAAACAGTTTCACTCCATCTTAGGGCACACCAGCTACTATAGTAAGTTTGTTCAAGGAGATGCCTTGATCACTGCACCAATGGAGAAGTTGCTAAAGAAGGATGTATCCTTTTTCTGGGATGAGGAGTGCCAAAAGAGTTTTTAGCTACTTGAGGAAAAAAATGTTCGTTGTGCCTATTCTCATATTTCCATATTGGGCGAAGGTATTTCATGTACATGTCGATGCATGAGGGATAGCCCTAGGAGTTGTCTTAGTGCAACCAGGAGAAGGAGACATTGATCATCCAGTTGCATTTACTATCATAAAACTCTCTACCACTGATTGCAACTACTCTACTACTAAACGAGAAGGATTGGCCATGGTGTATGCCCTGCAGAAATACAAGCACTATCTATTAGGTAGACACTTTAAGGTGTTCACTGATCATTTAGCTTTAAAATACCTAGTCAATAAGCCTATGTTGGGGGTTATTTGTAGATGGTTACTTATATTTCAGGAATATGATTTTGAAATTATTGTGAATCCCAAGAGATTGAATGCAAGACCTGACCACTCGTCTCAGATTGAGAGTGGGGAAGAGCCAACTAGTCTGGAAGAAGGATTACTCGATGCATAGTTGTTTTCTATCAAGGTAGTGGACGAACACTTTTTGGACATTATTCATTTCTTGACCATAGGGATGAAACCTACAACCTATTCAGTGCAATAGAAAAAGGAGTTAGTGGCCCGCGCAGCTAACTTCACGATAACTTTCAATCAATTATACAAGTTGGGAGTAGATGAGGTATTGGGGAGGTATGTATTAGAACATGAGAGACAATTTATCTTGGCTAAAGCCCATGGAGGGGTCGGAGGAGGCCACTATGCAGGAAAAACAACTGCGCAGAAGGTATTGAGGGTTGGTTGTGGTGGCCCACATTGCATAGTGATGCACATATATACTATCGAGCCTGTGATGCATGCCAAAAAATAGGGAAACCATCGCGCAAATATGAAATGCCCCTACAACCACAGATGGCATTGCAGACATTCAAAAAATGGGCTATAGACTTTGTAGGCCCTATCAATCCTCTAGGAAAGAAGACTGGCACACGTTACATAATTACTGCAACTAATTATGTAACCAGATGGGTGGAAGCGAAAGCTGTGAAGGATTGTACTGCAAATATCGCTGCGCACTTTATCTTTGAGCATATTCTAACCTGATTTGGCTTCCCAAAGATCTTAATGAGCGATAGAGGTACTCATTTTGTTAATGAAACTATTGAAGCTTTGACAGAAGAATTTCATATCCACCATGCGAAGAGTACCCCATATCACCCACACGCTAATGGGGCAGTGGAGGCTTTCAACAAAATTTTGGAACATGTGCTAACTAAGGTTTTTAACGCTGATCGAAGTGACTGGGACGTGCGAATCCCCTTAGTGCTTTGGGCCTATAGGACCACATACAAGAAACTGATCGGGAAAATTCCTTTCAGGTTGGTCTATGGGAAGGAGGCCATCATGCCCATGGAATATATCTTCCCCAGCTTGCACATTGCAGCTTTTACAAACATGGTAGAATCTAACATCATGAAGGAACGCTTGGCATATTTGGTTGCCTTGGAAGAGGATCAATTCATTGCTAATTTTCACCAGCAGGTACAGAAGGCTCGAGAAAACATTTGGCATGATCGACACATCCGACATAAGGTGTTTAAGGAGGAAGAGTTGGTTTTGCTTTATGACAGTTATTTTTAACGCCACCTAGGAAAGTTCTGTAAGCATTGGTTGGGTCCTTAAATAGTAAAATAGATTACAGATGGGGGAGTGGTAAGGCTGGCTACGTTGCGCAGAGACTACCTGCCTAGGTACGTTAATGGAAGTCATCTGAAGCCTTACAAGGATGACTCGATGCCTACCAAATGACTATATGGCTGGAGTATCTATATCAAGAGTGTTGCACGTGCTAGGAAGGATATGCGCAAAGAGGTGCAACGAAGGCACAAGGGTGGTATGTATCTTGGAAAACTAGTCGTTGGAACCACGCAGCAAAAGGGGAAAATAGATTTTTTCTTAGGAATGGCGACCAGTACGCATTTAATGAAGTAGTTTCAGGAGAATTCTTACCATTCCTATAATAATACTGGGCATTTAATGCTCACCCGACCGTTTTTACTATGGGTGGCTCATAATAAGAATGACAGGGGTTTTAGTCGGGCCCTTTACTATGTTAACGGTTGGCGCCCCGTGACCCTCTATAAGCTCTATTCTCTGGACACCTGGGTAATTTTCATGTATGGTTGTGAGTCCCCTTCCAAAACCAGTAACCCTGAGTTCATCTTCCACACCAGGATGATAGGCACCAATCCTGCAGAAGAGCTCATAACGCCCCTCATGGCGTCTATGGCGGAATAATCGGATGAGGTCCGAGAAGTGGTTCAGGAAATGGAGGAAGTTGTATCCACCTCGGTGAAGGTGAAGGTGAAGGATAAAGGCTAGGGAAAAGTGTCAAATTGGGCTATGTATAAGCCCCTAACCTCCCCTAGGAATGTTCTGTCTCCCAGAAAAAATTCTATGGAGCGCCCTGCGAAAGGTGACCCATCCAAACAACTGATGACTGACAAAACATTGCAAGCAGAGCTAGTTTCTTGGTGGTCGTGATATGTTCATCCGCAGAAGCCTTCAACGTGTAAACCATGGGACCTTGATGTGGTCTGGGACTGCCTACAGATGCCCTTATGTCCCTGTTGTGTAACCAGCTCCAAAAAGAGAAGAAAAGAGATATCAACGCCTTATAAATGAGCCACTTCGAGGGGGCAACCTCCAATACATTACATAAATGAACAATTCTTGGATCATTCAATTTACAAAACCTCCTTTCTATATATAGGAGTCCATGGGGCCATAATGTAATCCCAGTGGGCCACAATGTAATCCTAGCCGACCTAACAATAATAATTTAGGGGCACAATAATAACAGTATGGGAGTTACAAGGGTACAATAATAACAATAAGGGGGTTACACTAATAACAATAAGGGACTACACTATTAATATAGGGGCTTAACATGCCCCTCTCCTTCAAACAAGTGTTGTCCTCAACGCTTGATTATTTCTTGATGCTTCTGTATAAAATTCTCATCGACCCATGTGGAATATTCTACAGGAAAGTTCTTCCGCTTGCTGAGATAATTTGAAATTGATTGTACTTGTCGAGTTCTTGTTTCTGTGACTGCTTCAGAACTTCTTTCGATATCATATTGATCTTCCAGTTGTTTCATTTGATTTTGCACCAAATTTAGGTTATCTTTTGAGAGTTCGAGAACTTGTTGGTGATGCTCATTGTGATATTCCACTAATTTATCATCCATAATAGATTTTATTTGATCCTTCAAACCATCCAAATTAGCCTCCATTTTTGCTTTTAAACCATCTATGTCATCTTCGGTTTCTCTTCGTAAGATCGAAATTTGTTGCACTTGGTACCGTAATTTTGATATCTCATATTGAAATTCTTCCTCCTCATGCGTCATAGTATAGCTTTCTGAGGGCTTAATGGGTATGGAATTATTTTTTGGAGGCATAATAGAACCCATTAGTGATAAAAATTCTTCAATATACCCTTGGAATCAATTCAACTTGATTCTTCAAACAAGACTTTTGCAATTCGGAAAAAATAATACACACCTTTTTCTTGCTTTTGAGGAGCTCGATATTGAAATTGGATTATATCTGTGATTGCGGCCCTTTAATATTTGAAATTCAGCAATGACGTAGCCCTATGAATTCTCTTTTTAATGCCACAGGTCTGACCTGATTTGGATTCTCCAAGACAAAGTTGTGTCCAATCTCCCACAATGACCTAATTTTGGACTGGTTCAGTAGAGTGAACTTGTACGACTTGCCACGTATCACTGTTTTGTCCTTTGTCTCTGAAATTGATAGCCACAAAACTAAAGTCCGTGTACTTGAGACCAAGTTTTACGGAACTCCAATCCGATCCTCAGAGAGAGAGTTATTGAACTTTTCCCACGATCACCTCTTTGAGATGAAATTCAGGAGCCTGAAAAAGCACTACCTTCCACAGATCATATCTCCAAAAATATTACGAACCAAGCTCTGAAATTTTTTGAAGAATTTCCTCAGGATTTCATCTTCGCACCATATGAATTTCAGATTCTGAACCTTCGTAGAACAAAATTTATAGCGCAAATTCCATGATGACCTGTTTAGGAGCCTGAAACAAGACCTGACTTCCACAGATCATATCTCCTCAAATATTGCGAACCAAGCTCTGAAATTTTTATACAAGCTTCCTCAAGATTTCGGCTTCACACCATAAAAATTTCAGCTTCTGAAACTTCGTAGAAAAAAAGTTATAGCGAAAATTCCGCGATGACCTGTTTGGAGCAGCGAAACCCTAGAATCCAAAGCTCTGATACCAAATGTTGTGTAACCAGCTCCAAAAAGAGAAGAAAAGAGATATCAATGCCTTATAAATGAGCCACTTCGAGGGGGAAACCTCCAATACATTACATAAATGAACAATTCTTGGATGATACAATTTACAAAACCTCCTTTCTATATATAGGAGTCTATGTGGCCATAATGTAATCCTAGTGGGCCACAATGTAATCCTAGCCGACCTAACAATAATAATTTAAGGGCACAATAATAACAAAATGGGGGTTACAAGGGTACAATAATAACAATAAGGGGGTTACACTAATAACAATAAGGGACTACACTATTAATATAGGGGTTTAACAGTCCCCAAGAGTCCCTCTTGGTCGGTGAAATGCATGGCATACTTCCCCAAATGAGGTTTTATGATTATGATCTCGTCAACAAGGTCACATTTCCAAAGCTAGCCCCTGAAAAATTACTTGGAGCGCATCCGGTATGATACTATCCTGAAGGTATAAACCATTCTATGGGCATACATATTGCACAACGCGGGCGTCCTCAACATGCTCAGGATCTCCTATTTTGGGCAGTACCCCATTACCAGCGTTTGTGTTCGCTAATTGTTGACCCTGGTCCATGATGGAGCACTCTGGATCCAAGGAAGAATCCCAATTGATGCTGCCCTAATCCACAAGATCACCAGACTGCCTATGAGGGGGGCCCATCCGTTGAAGGGATTTAGTTAGAGTAATGAGCTGAAGGTTGCCAATGAATTAAAGGAGACATATGCGGTTGACCGGGACAAATGGGTATATTCTGTCCAAACTATCAATGATCAGGCGGTGCGTGCAGGAACCCTGATCTTCGGGTGTAAGCTTATGTGAAAATTTCAGCCAAAGACAATTTCGACGCATGTCATTTCCTTGGCAGAAAAGTGTGGAAAAGGGGTACTTTATAACTGGTCTCAATTCCTCTGTGAGTAGCTTCTTGAGAATGTGCATGAGTCACAGGAAATGGGGAAGCCATTATGCTATTCGTGGCTTCTCTTACTAATTGTTTTGGTTGCTTGGAAAACCCTGGAGGACGCATTCCTTCCCAATGTTGAGGCTAGCACATTATGCAAATTTGTGGGATTCAAAAAATGCAAAGCAGGTCGAAGAAAACAAGATTTTTTGGGTTTTGTTTTCTAGCACGTTAATGCAAGTGATTCATTTCCAACCACACATCTTTCCAGCTGTATACGAGAAGTATAAGAGTGTGGCAATGTTTCAGGTCATAATGAATCACATCATGATCAAGGTCCGTAAGAGCCCTAATTGGTATCCCCTATACTACATGGTTACAGAAGAGGAGGTTGATCAGGTTGTCGCCTCGTGGACAAAATCATGGAAAATTAGGTTGGCCCTGCAAATCTGGTCGAGCTTTCCATGTCCAGGAAATACACATCCTCGAAGGCAACCACCCAACAGAAATAGCCCTAGATCTGCCCAACACAGTGCCCATAGATACTACTACGGGGCACCCAGAGTCAGGAGGTGAAAATCGAGACACTAACGATGAGCTAGACGAGGATGAAGCTAATGAAGAGGACAAAGATCAGGAATTGGGTAGTGACCACATAGAGATAAACCTCAACGGGTCGGAGGGCCTTGGTGGAGCTGGTATCGAATCATCGCATGGCCTGAAGCACGGAGGAGAAAATTCTAAGCGACCGTGCAAGAAGTGGAAAGGGTCCAAGAATGGCGGAGAAGAGGGGGTTACTCTAACAGAGGAGGACCTTGAAAAAATTACCGGTGTCGTCACCTTAACATCTGAGGATCGATGGAACACCCTAGAGACTTAGCACAAGGCTGCGGTAGAAGCCCTATAGTCCAACTTATAGTTTCTGCAGCTGAAGGTTGATACCTTGTAAGCGAGTGTGGATCAAGCTAGGCCGGTTCAAGAGAGCACAGATCAAGCGAGGCTGGTACCCATAGACCTACCCTCCACAGCAATCATCGCAGCCACAGGAAGTAGATTTTTGTTCCCTCCTAGGTGTTATAGTGTCTCTGAATCCAGTGGATTTATACACACAAGTCCATGTCTGTGCTGAGGTCGGCCTTGACCTGGCCAGGTTACTAAGTGGGAAGCTCTAGACATTTCACATCTTCATCTCGGTGGAGCTTCAGGACAAAGAGGCGTGTGCCCAGCAACAAGTTGGCAAGGCTGAGCACGTTGCAACTATAAAGACGGAAGAATCCAAGTAGGCTCGGATAGCACAATGGGTAGCCTTAGCTCAGTGGGTGGAATTAGAAAGTAACATCGACTGGTTATGCGACGACATCCCCGACATTGCTATCCAAGCCTCGGTCGCACCACAAGTTAAAGTCAAAAGCCTGGTTGCAGCTCTCAAGGCCTTGTGGTCATAAGTTCAATTGGAAAAGGCATAGTTTGAATAGCATATTATAGTGTTCCAAGTGCAGCTACAACTCGTGACTCCCCCCGAAGTGTGTTCGCAACGAATGGCTACAATTCAGAACGTTGTGGCTGGCATTTCAGCATCTATCATGTATTGGTCCTCCCTGCTTGACAAAGCCATGGGGCTATGGAATTCAGTGTAGACATGTCCTCTCGTAAAGAACCTCAATTAGGATTTGTGCGTGAAATAACCGGATTTCGATGACTTACAAGAAGTTCTCCCTACCCTCATCCTTGCTCAACAAATGGCACGCCTTCAGACCAATTAGGTGCTGCAAGGCGAGGTAGAGGCACTCTGTCATCGAAAGAAAATCATCACTGATAACATCAAGCCTTGTGCAGAGGAGGCCATGCAGCTCTCTTAGGACCTTTATTCTTCTGTACGCATTCTAAACCACATGATGAAGCAGGTCACTCCGGCCGCTGCAGGGCCTCCGTCAGAACATTTGGTCGAAACCATGCAGAACGCTGCAGCCCAAAGGGCAGGTCTCTTGACCCCCTTTTCTACGGCTATCGAGGCGCTCAAGCTTAAAATGAAGACCCCACTATCGCTATGACTTGGGATGAGTCACAAGATTGTGTTGCGGGCCTATTGGAGCGGGGTTCTGTGCATGAAATTTTGATATATTTTTGTAATGTTTTGTAATATTTTAGTCTAGCGCAGGGGATTTGGGGTGGGTCAAAGCCCCTAATGAATTGTAATAGGTCAAAGGGATTTGCGGACCATAGAATAATGCAAGCTAAAATAATATAAATAGATTAATAAGATCGATTCTAGAGGCAAGTTTTGAAGTCTGATTAAGCTTGGATACGAATTGTATAGAGATTTGTTGTGAGGATTGTCTAGGAAAGGGCTCCTGCTGGCTGTGTGTGTAGAGACCCTAAGTCCTGTTGTGTGCGGACCCGCTCACTATGTACGTAGGCTGGTAAATAGAGTCTATAAGTCGGATCTGAATATGGATGAATGAGAAGATTGTTTTGTAATATCTGAGTATTTCTGTGTTATGGTTATTGGTTGTGCTCTATGTTAATTCTGAGATTATATCTGCTCGCTGAATACTAATGATTTATTAATACGCACGTGGATTCAATACTATAAGAAGGAATAAATTCATATATATAGTTATTATTAGTCACCTTGCTTCTATTAACATGTTATCTGATGGTTTATGAGCTTCTCTTAAGTCATTCCGCCAATATACTGTTAAGGGATTTTGTTAGATCTGAAGGGACCCACTTTAATTAAATTTCTCTCTCTCAAGGTGCGGAAACCTGGTTCTAGCACCCTCCCATACTACTTCGAGTGAGACCTTGACCTGTGCAAGAATTCCATTTCCGAAAGGACCAGTAGTACAAGGGTTTGTTGGTAAACCTTAAATCTGAACCTGGGTCAAGACCATCAAGCCAACAACATATGAGCACAAGACGAGAAAGAGCCAATTGAAACGTATGATTGGGTACCAACCATTTTGTGGAAGGATCGATGCCTGAAGCCAGCCAACGTGGATCCTATATAGACATGTGTTGATAGTGTTGGAAGATCCAGGATCTGGAGCGAAAATCATTAAAGAAGATAAGAACTCGATAGAATTGGATCATAGTAGTAGTTTGATTCTACCTCGTTTTGTCATAATATGCACTTATTACTTATGTTTTTTCATTGTAATTCACATTTTCTTAATTCACCAGGTACAATTTGACTGCCTACTCGATTGCCAAAATTGTTTCTCTTTTAAATGTGGACTGGAAAGGGAGGGTACAGGATTGGTTTCATTAGAATAGAGTCCATAATTTAAGTTAAATTAGGATCTAATTTGGGTCTAATTATGTCCATAAGCTAATAAATACATTGCCAAAATTTCCTCAAAATACATTTTCAATACCTATCGCCATTTTCCATCCGGTTCAATCCACATCTAAGCGCAGATTTTATATATGAATTCATTCTATGATTGGATCCATCGAATACAGATTCGTAGTTGGAGAAAGATTTGGAGAAATTGTTCATTTAGGATTCAAAGAATTTAGTTATTCAATCAAGTGAGAAGAGAAGTTGCATTGAAACCATAATATAGAAGGTTTACTATAGTGACCCACAAGATTTGAAAATTTTAACATATTTTCCATCTCTATGTAAAACAAAAAAACAAAATTGAAGAAACAATTAGATCATGTATTCAAATGAATGAATGTGAAAATGCATCTTTTATGGAAACATTAGCTCTGGAATCAACAAATATAGTGAATGAATAGCAGATTATAGTGTTCCAAGTGCAGCTACAACTCGTGACTCCCCCCGAAGTGTGTTCGCAACGAACGGCTACAATTCAGAACGTTGTGGCTGGCATTTCAGCATCTATCATGTATGGGTCCTCCCTACTTGACAAAGCCATGGGGCTATGGAATTCAGTGTAGACATGTCCTCTCGTAAAGAACCTCAATTAGGAGTTGTGCGCGAAAGAACAGGAGTTCGATGACTTACAAGAAGTTCTCCCTACCCTCATCCTTGCTCAACAAATGGCACGCCTTCAGACCAATTAGGTGCTGCAAGGCGAGGTAGAGGCACTCTGTCATCGGAAGCAAATCATCACTGATCACATCAAGCCTTGTGCAGAGGAGGCCATGCAGCTCTCTTAGGACCTTTATTCTTCTGTACGCAGTCTAAACCACATGATGAAGCAGGTCACTCCGGCCGCTGCAGGGCCTCCGTCAGAACAGTTGGTCGAAACCGTGCAGAACGCTGCAGCCCAAAGGGCAAGTCTCTTGACCCCCTTTTCTATGGCTATCGAGGTGCTCAAGCTTAAAATGAAGACCCCACTATCGCTATGACTTGGGATGAGTCACAAGATTGTGTTGGGGGCCTATTGGAGCGGGGTTCTGTGCATGAAATTTTGATATATTTTTGTAATGTTTTGTAATATTTTAGTCTAGCACAGGGGATTTGGGGTGGGTCAAAGCCCCTAATGAATTGTAATAGGTCAAAGGGATTTGCGGACCATAGAATAATGCAGGCTAAAATAATATAAATATATTAATAAGATCGATTCTAGAGGAAAGTTTTGAAGTCTGATTAAGCTTGGATACAAATTGTATAGAGATCTGTTGTGAGGATTGTATAGGAAAGGGCTCCTGCTGGCTGTGTGTGTAGAGACCCTAAGTCCTGTTGTGTGCGGACCCGCTCACTATGTACGTAGGCTGGTAAATAGAGTCTATAAGTCGGATCTGAATATGGATGAATGAGAAGATTGTTTTGTGATATCTGAGTATTTCTGTGTTATGGTTATTGGTTGTGCTCTATGTTAATTCTGAGATTATATCCGCTCGCTGAATACTGATGATTTATTAATACGCACGTGGATGCAATACTATAAGAAGGAATAAATTCATATATATAGTTATGATTAGTCACCTTGCTTCTATTAACATGTTATCTAATGGTTTATGAGCTTCGCTTAAGTCATTCCGCCAATATACTGTTAAGAGATTTTGTTAGATCTGAAGGGACCCACTTTAATTAAATTTCTCTCTCTCAAGGTGCGGAAACCTGGTTATAGCACCCTCCCATACTACTTCGGGTGAGACCTTGACCTGTGCAAGAAGGCCATTGCCGAAAGGACCAGTTGTACAAGGGTTTGTTGGTAAACCTTAAATCTGAACCTGGGTCAAGACCATCAAGCCAACAACATATGAGCACAAGACGAGAAAGATCCAATTGAAATGTATGATTGGGTACCAACCATTTTGTGGAAGGATCGATGCCTGAAGCCAGCCAACGTGGATCCTATATAGACATGTGTTGATAGTGTTGGAAGATCCAGGATCTGGAGCGAAAATCATTAAAGAAGATAAGAACTCGATAGAATTGGATCATAGTAGTAGTTTGATTCTACCTCGTTTTGTCATAATATGCACTTATTACTTATGTGTTTTCATTGTAATTCACATTTTCTTAATTCACCAGGTACAATTTGACTGCCTACTCGATTGCCAAAATTGTTTCTCTTTTAAATGTGAACTGGAAAGGGAGGGTACAGGATTGGTTTCATTAGAATAGAGTCCATAATTTAAGTTAAATTGGGATCTAATTTGGGTCTAATTATGTCCATAAGCTAATAAATACATTGCCAAAATTTCCTCAAAATACCTTTTCAATACCTATGGCCATTTTCCATCCGGTTCAATCCACATCTAAGTGCAGATTTTATATATGAATTCATTCTATGATTGGATCCATCGAATACAGATTCGTAGTTGGAGAAAGATTTGGAGAAATTATTCATTCAGGATTCAAAGAATTTAGTTATTCAATAAAGTGAGAAGAGAAGTTGCATTGAAACCATAATATAGAAGGTTTACTATAGTGACCCACAAGATTTGAAAATTTGAACATATTTTCCATCTCTATGTAAAACAAAAAAACAAAATTGAAGAAACAATTAGATCATGTATTCAAATGAATGAATGTGAAAATGCATCTTTTATGGAAAAATTAGCTCTGGAATCAACAAATATAGTGAATGAATTTCACCATATCGTTAATATTGTGGCTCAAATTGACAACTAATTGGATCTATATGCGAGTACTGGATTCTTATGGTAGCTTTCTGCTCGGTGAAGAATTGTAATCATATTTGAAATAAAATTTGTGTGCAAATAATGTTTTGGGAAGAAGAAGATATCATTAAAATCATGCACCTTATTAACTTAATGGTTAAACATGAGTGGAATAATTAAGGAGAGAGATTAGTGCTCTATAATATTATAATAAGAGAATGGAGCATGAGAGAGAATTAGTGGAGTGGAGACTTTACATTATTTTGGAAGCTTGAAAAGTTCATGTTATGTATGGGGTACGTAAGTATAGAGGGTGATTTTATGGTGTTAAGTTCAAAATTCCATTTTATGTAAAGAATGTGTTAAGGGTGGATGTCAAAGGTCAATGAAGAAAATTGTAATCAAGAATTCAATCCCGAAGTCATATAGCTTGAATCAACTCAAGAAAGAATCAAAGTTAGAGTCAAAGTACATCATTAATCATTGCAATTATTCCAATGAATAAACCTCAAATTCAAATAAAATATTATAGTCATGTATTGATAGGTAAAGGGGTGCATTTTTTGTTGTACTCGACACCCAAGGTCCATCAATGTAAAGAGTTGATTCCAAATTAGAAGTTTGGAGTTAAAAAGTCATAATTCAAGTAAAAAGTGTGTTTAAATTTGAGTCATTGAATGTAATGGTCCATGATCGATAGAGCCCGACACCCAAAATTCAGGTTAATGTATTGTAAAGACAAGGGATATTGCAGTTTTTGGTAGCAAAGAAGGAAGAGTACAAAGAAACTTATGCAAGGGAAGAAGGAGATGAAAATTATTATGGATAGTCAGTTGCAAAATTTAAAAAAAAAAAACATAGTGATGTCATAGAAGATGGCATAAGTGACGAATATTTCGAGAAAGATATTGTTGAGTTGAAGGCATGACTAGTCATATTGATGGAGCTTCTACAAAATCATAAACATGGATGAATAATGAAGAAGATAACTAGATGGCCAATCAAGCAACTGATTGCAAGAAGACATAAACATAAGTTGAAAGTTTTGTTAAGGGAAGTGGAAAAACTCTAGATAACCGAGATGAACATATGAATTTGTGAACCAAAACAAGGACTATTGTTTGGTGAGGAAAATGATGATGATATGAACATGGGTTTGATTTCCATAGATGGCGCTACAAACTATTTAGAAGATCAACATAAATACTTGAGGAAAAAATCATTTGTCAAGACTATAAAGCCTTATGTTTTTAAATCTAACAATTGGTGTGTGGATGCAGGATGTGTTGCATATGATGGTTGTTTCATGCAAGGATGAAGACCAGCTTTTTGAAATGATTTCTGAAAGTGACCGTAATGTGTTAATGAAATGTGAAGAGGAATTACAATTGCTACAAAAGATGTTGATGAAACTTGAATCCAATCAAGTTACAGATAAAGAACAGAGATGTTCAAGCAGTAAAAATGTTGAACCTAAGATAAAATATAATTTGCAATTTAATGTTGGATATGGTGAATTGATGTTCCAAGCTAGTAACACTAAAATTCAATCAGAAACTTAATTGGATGATGAGATTGAATAATTAAGGAAACTAATGGAAAAAGTACACAAACCAAGATATTGTGATATGAAGCATAAATACAACAACATGATACCTTTGACTACTCGAGTATACATCAACAAATAAGGAGTAGAATTGCAAGACAAAATTTGGAAACCCAACGAGTCAAAAGTCACAATCATTGAAGCAAAACAACAAATAATGGATGATCAACAACAGACTAATGTTTGGGATCTAGGAGGATTTTATCTAACTTATGAAGATATATGGTTGGGATACCATAATTTCATTTTACCTGTGGAGTCTGATGCAGGAGCATCTAACCTAGGGTATCATGTTTACTAAAGGAGTTAGTTTCCTAAGTTAGGATTTAATTATTTATTGTATTTTCCTATAGTTTTAGGAGAGAATGAGAATTATTGTAAACAGGAGAAGGTCTGAGAGTGTTTTGGAAGAGTTGAGAGATTTGAGGATTAGTTATATCTCATCTAGAGATAAGGGATTAAGTGATAATTTTTATCGATTATGAGAGATATCGTCAGAATTTTTATAGGATCTAGAACTTACTTTGGGTTCAGATCCACTAGTATAAATCTAAGTGAGCCCATGAAACATGTAAGTGAAGGAGAGTGAGGAATGAGAGGCCAATTATTAGGCCAATAAGTTCTCTTGTAAATAATTTATTTAATGATGAATTATTTCTGAGATTTTATGTGCATGTGTATTGTATGTTTTTTAGTTTTATGTTGTGTGTGTATTTTGAATTTCTAGGCCCCCCTAGCCTACAACATCACCTGTCCCTCCATGATGATGAATTTTGAGACTCTATGTTGCTCACACAAACTCAACGTAGCTACGACAGAACCAAAGATGCAACCGCTTGGTTTATATAACAAGGCCAAAGACTATTGGCAAAGTTTCTCCCCAATAATGGACATTAACTCCAGATTCAAGCACTTCCTCGAGAAAAAATACCCTACCATCCGAATTGTCCTCATGAAGTGATTTTGCATCAGGGAACAAATGCTCACAGACTATCTATGCTTTAGCAAGGTCCTCGACACTATGATAGGGGTTCGTTTCAAATTTAATAGCTATCTCCTTCCTTGATGGAACCTCCAGGTGTATTCCACTTCCTGCATGTGATGCCACACATTTTTTCTAAACCTGATGCACAAGTGTACTCCCTCATCTTGCAACCATACAAGGTGGCTTTCCACTTGGGAATTTTCATTTAATTCCTTTCAATTTAGGACCCTTCGGTTCGATTGAGCCAAACTTGTATAATTTTTCATTAATTGTTCATGCGATCACAAGATTTGGGCTTGAATCCTCTCACCGTCAATTCTTGCTCGAGTTGGCAGCCTAGGTTGGCAAGTCTGTCCTCTTCTGAGTTTAACTTTCGAAGGATATTCAAATAGTAGATTTCATCAAAATGTGATGATAGAAGGGTCGTCCAACTCACTATTAGAGTAATTCCTTTTTAGTCTCAAACTAATGCCGATGAGATTTTCCTTATCACCACCATTGAATCTCCCAATACAATTAACTTTTTTATTTTGTTTCCCCTAGCAATCCAATCTATTCCACAAAGCCCAAAATTTGGCTTGATTGTTTGTTGCAATTCGTAGCCCCCCAAGCATAATTGTATCATTTTTGTTAGTCAGGGTTATAAATCACCTCTCTCACTCCAGCTACCCCTAAAATTTTCTTATGTATTTTGGACAATTTTTTTTAAATGTTGGTGATTTTCATGTTGATTTTGAAGAGCATTAATGCAGCATCAACTTATTTTTTTTAGGGCATTTTTGACACTTTTAAATTTTCTTATGTCTTAAGTATGCACATTTTTTTAAAATGTTGGTTATTTAATCATTTTTTAAGTTGGCTTCTTCTAAGTTTTTTCTTCTTGAGATTTTTGTTTTTTTAAGGGTTTTTCAAGTTTGTACTTTTTGTTTTTCATTGCAATTTTTTTTTGTAATGAAATTTTCAATTTTTTCCAAAGTTTAAAAAAAATAATAAAATTAATTTTTTTACGTTGGGTTTTTTATATATTTATGCATTTGTAATTAATTATTCAATACACATAAATAATTGTCACTAAAAAATTAATAATTTTAAACACTTGACAAAAAAAATACACATTTCGTATATAGATATAATTAAAAACACACACACTTTGGGACCTCTCCACTAAAAATGACATGTCAAATAAAGAATTTTATAGAGAAAAAAAAAACATAAAGAACTGAAAAATAGCAAGTTTATGAAATTTTTATGAATTTAGTGTCCAAAATTATTTATATTTAAATATTTTTTCCCCAAAAATGTTGATTCATGTAAAGCTTTAAATGAAAATAGTAAAAAAAAAAAAATCAAAATAACAACAAAAAAATATGTTTAAATTAAAAAATAAAAAAATTATTAAATTGAAAACAAAATTTAAAAAAAAAAAAGATAGAATATAATTTTCAAAAATTAAAATTAAAAACATTTAAAACAAAAATTTAAAGAAAAGAGAAAACAACGAAATAAAAATTTAAACCAATTAAAATCAATTTTTCTTTAAAAAAAATGAAATAATATATGTGTGTGTGTGATGATGATGAACAGTCCACTAAGACCAATGTGGTCTGTCAACTTTAAGAAGAAGAAGAATCTATTTGTAATTCTTTAGAATCTTATTTCTTTGGTCAAAAAGAAAGGAAAGAAGCTCACCAAGATCACTATAGTTGAGCTAACTTAACAAGTCAAGAAGATTGGAAGTGTGACAGATGTTAGGCCCAATGAGAGCGGATGTGAGTAAGGGTCATACAATTTAAAAGAAAGTGTTTTTCATCCTCCACCCTCTTAGTATGACAAAGTTGGCCAATTCTATCGTCCCAATGGTTCTTGGGAGTAGACCACCCCTCGATTTCACTTCAAAGCTCATGAGAATTAGTTCTAATCTTAGCGATGTTCATCTTTTTCTTGGAGTTGGTCAAAACAAAAAGATAACTTTGGTTCTCAAGGGTGGGATTGATCACCTCGTTATAATATCTTAGCTTCATTTTACCCTTCAACTTCTTATCATCCCATATCTTATCCTTAAATTTGGAGGTGATAATATCTTTGACACTCATGTTTCAAAAATTAAAACTATATTTAAAAAAAAAAATTATAAAATTATAAAAAAGAATGAAAAATAAAAATATACAAAACAAATTGGAAAATAAAAACAATAAAAAAAATTAAAAATGTAAAAAAAACAAATAATATTCTACAAATTTTTATCAAAATAAAAAACACTGGAATTTTTTTTATTAAAATATAAATATAAAATAATAATAATAAAAAATAAAACATGTTATAAAATAAATTTAAAAAAATAAACATTAAAAATATTAAAAAACAAAACAAAGAAAAATTTTAAAAAATAATAAAATAAGTATAACAAAAATTTATTTAAAAATAATTGTGGTTTCAGTGACCACCCTTCCCTAGAGGAAAAGAGCCATGGGTAAGTCGTCACTTGAGCCATCCAACATGATGCCCTTTAGCGTCAGGGCAGGGGCTTATCAATTCTAGGAATCAATGGGGATTGTGTGCATGGCTCATTGATTCATTCCAAGAATCAGTGAACCCCCACCCCGACACCAAAGGGTCGTGGGAAAGGTTATTGGAGTGGCGATGTCACTCCAGCAACCTTACCTATGAACCTTTGACATCAAAGTCGGGCAAGGAAAACCATGAAATATTTTGGGAATCAATTAGCATTGTGTGCATGACTCATCGATTCATTCTAAGAATCAGCGAACCCCCACCTTGACACCAAAGGGTCGTGGGCAAGGTCGTTGGAGTGTCAATGCCGCTACAGAAACCTTACCCACAACCCTTCATCATCGAAGTGGGGCAAGGAAAACAACAAACTATTTTATTTTTATTTTAATTGTTTTTAATATATTTTTTTATAATTTATTTTTTAAATATTTTTAATATAGATTTTTTATTATTTGTTTTTCAATTGTTTTAATATATTATTTTATTTATTTTATTTATTTTTTATAATTTGATTATTTAATTTTTATTTATTTATTTTTTTTCTTTCCATTTTTATTTATGATTTTTTTGAAATATTTTTTTGTTATTATTATTATTTTTTTTTAAATATTTTTATATGTTAGAATTTTTCTCTTTTACAAGTTATTTTGGTTATTTCTAAACAAATTGTGCTTTCTTTTCTTTTCTTTTTTGTTTGTTTTTTTCATTATTATTTTTCTGGTGGTCATTTTTTTGTCTTAATTTATTTTATTATTATTTTTTTTACTTTATGATTTTTTTGTTTTTGTTTATTTATTTATTTTTCATTTTTATTTATTTATCTATTATGCTTCTTCTTTTTTGGCTACAAGTTTTATGTCAATACTTGACTAACAACTCAACTCCATTATGTGTCAATTTGTTAGTTTATTTTTAAGTTTTCATTACAATGGATCAAGTCCACTCCCACTATGTGTCAATTTCATTGTTGATTTATAAGTTTTCATTTCAATGGGTCAAGTTTGCTCGACTACATATCAATTTGATTGTTGATTTTTAAATTTTCATTGTAATTTGTCAAGTTATTTTAGGCTAAGATTTAAAAAAAAAATTACTTTTAGCATTTAAAAACAAAATACTCTTGATATAATTAGTCTTTGATTTCGGTATTTTTTTTAGGTTTTTTAATCCGTGGTATTTGGTTTAAATTCTATGGCTGAAAAAAGTTTAAAATTTTAAGTTTTTTCAGAGTCTTGATATTTTATCTTTAATGCCATGGTTGAAAAATGTCAAAATTTTAAGGTTTTTGAGAGTCATGATATTTATCTTTAACGTCATGGTTGAAAAATGTTGAAATTTTTAGAATTTTTGGAGTCATAATATTGTATCTTTAATGCTATCGTCGAAATCTATTGGAATTCTTAGATTTTCTATGGTCATTATATTTTACTTTTAATGTTATTGCTGAAAAATTTTGATGCGGCATCATCACTTTTCGATTTTGGGGTGTTTTTTCATGTTTATTGCACAAAACATTTAGTGTTTTATGCCATTATTTAAAAAAATACAATTTTAACCCAAAAATTTTATAATAAAAAAAAGTGTTGATGGAGCATTAACACTTCATTTTCAGGGTGTTTTTTCATGCTTATTGCACAAAAAAAATTGGATCTTATTGTCATTGCTTAAAAAAAAATGGAAATTTAACTTGAACAAAACAAAAATAAAACGTTGATGCAGCACCAACACTTTTCATTTTTAGGGTGCTTTTTCAAATTTTTGGCGCAAAAACATGGGTTTTTTTAGGCTAAAGTTCTCGCTTTGAGGTTATAGTTCTCCTTAATTTGGTAACTTTTTTAAGAATGAGACTTGGGAGTTTACTCCAGAACCAATAAATAAGAATGTCATAGGCACAAAATGGGTCTTCAAGAACAAGTTAAATTAAAATGAACAAATCATCAAAAACAAGGTGAGATTAGTTTGCAAAGGTTAATATTCTCAAGTTGAAGGATTGGATTTTGAAGAAACTTTTACTCCTGTAGCAAGATCAGAATAATTCAAACTATTCTTAACTTTTGTGTGTCATAAGAATTTCAAAGTACATATCAAATAGATGTGAAATTAGTGTTTGTCAATGAAGAACTTGAAGAAAAAGTGTATATAGAACAACATGAAGGCTTTCAACTATCAAACAATCCTGATGATGTATGCAGATTGAAAAAGACACTTTATGGACTCAAGCAAGCACCAAGGGCATGGTACTCCCAACAAGACAAATATCTATAGAACCAAGGATTCAAGAGAAGGACAACTAACAATCATTTATATATAAAATCTAACAATAAAGATCTTGTGCTTTCTTTTGTTGTTGTTGGTGATATAAATTTAGGAAGTAATACAAATTCACTAAGCCAAAAGTTTGTGGTTGGAATGAAATTTGAGTTTGAAATGTTTATACTTATAGAAATATCATAAACTTCAAAGGCATGTTCATCTCTTATGGAAAGTATCTAAGAGAAATGTTGAAGAAATTCAGAATGAAGGAATGCTCACCTATCAACACTCATATGGTCAGTGGGTGTAAGTTAAGTAAATACGTTGAATCCCCAGAAGTTAATAAAAAATTATAGAAATCAATGATTAGGAGTTTCTTATATGTAGCATCATCATGACATATTACCTATTGATTTGGTAGAAATATATTAATCAACACCCAAGCAAAGCCTCCTGCTAGCTGCAAAAAGAATTTTCAGATATCTAAAAGGTACAATGGACGGTGATAGCCAAAGGGAAAGAACTTATTGACAGTATACACAAACATAGATTGAAATAGTTGTATATATGATAGAAAGAGCACAAGTGGTGGTGCCTTATTTCTAAGCCACTCGTTGGTGGCATGGTTGAGCAAAAAGCATACCTTTATCTCATTGTCTACTGTTGAATCAGAGTACATAGTAGCTACAACATGTTGCACTCAAATATTGTGGATGAAGAAAACACTTAAAGACATGAAAGTAATGTATGATGATCCTATTTCCATCAAATGTGATAATACCAGTGCGATAATTATATCAAAGAATCTAGTTCTTCATTCAAAATTCAAGCATATACCTATCAAGTATCACTTTATTAGAGAATGAGTAGTTGATCACACTGTAAAATTGGAGTATATATCAATTAAGAAACAAATAGTTGATATATTCGCTAAGCCCCTTGCAAGAGATCCCTTTGAATACTTAAGACAAAAGTTCAAAGTGGTATCTTCCTCATCTCGTCACTAATATCATTTGAAAGGGGGCAGTTGGTCCAAATTAGTCAAGGATATTTGTATGATTAAAATGTCAGAGATATAAATTCCAGTGTCTCAAGACTAGTAGAAGCAATACACAGTTAATGAGAGCAACAAATGTTATGTCCAAGGGAGAGAGTGATCATCTTGTGATTTCTCAAAAGAAAATTGCAGCAGCGGATAATGGTTGCAACAAACCTAAATCGAAACATTCACAGGGGGAGCAAGCCATGAGAAGTTGTTAAATTTAGAAGTCGTATGTTATTGGAAAGAGTGAGCATCCCATGTATTCTAAAGAATATTTTTAGAGGAAGGATGTTCAAAAGGGGATATCCCTTAGAAATTGGATCTTAAAATTGTACAGAGATGGAGAACGAGCAAACATTGAAACATAAGAAATGAATTTGCATCTCAAAATTTTAGGGGGAGCATATACTTACAACAACAATCATCATCATCCTATTCTATTTATTCAGGGAGGAGAATATTGAGATATAAAGTACTAGACCCTTTTTCATTGATGTCAAAGGGAGAGGACTAGCAAACATTGGAGAAGGAAAATAAGGGAGAAAATAAGCAGTAATTGGAGAATGAAAAAATTACATGAAATGTTTAGTGTTTACATCAATGAAAAATGAGAATATTTTTTATCAAATTGTTGTCACTAATATCAAATGAGTAGGCAGTGATGTTAAGGAGTATCAAAGTCAAAAGGAGTTCATTAATTTTTACCTTTGAAGATATTTTGAATATCCCTACAAAGTGCATAGTTAGATGGCCCTCAAAGAGATCTTTTATCTTTGAAGATATTTTGGATATCCCTAAAAAGTGCATAGTTAAATGGCCGTCAAAGAGATCTTTCCAATAGTTGAAAATTTTATTTATGTTTGAATTTATACTAGGGTTACAATGCCTCGTGGTTCCTCAAATAGAGAGAAGGTGTGAGACGGACTTTATTCCTTTCAACGGACAATTAAATTTCCATTCGCCCCGCGGGACATTTCCATCGGAAAGTTGTTACTAAGTGATGATGACACAAAAATAAACAAAATCTAGTAAATGGACTTTAACATATGGCATTTAATGAAAATTTGTGTACAAGGAATTTATTTAACACTGAAAAATGGAAAAAAAAAACCAAGTTCCTAGATTATTCCTCTATATCGAGAGGACATCAAGGCCAACACATGTGGCATTGCAGGATTGGTTAAATGAGATGAGATAGCATGTGATGTGGCACAAAAGTAACAATTATGTCACCTATATGATGATGTGGCAATGTGATGATTTGTAATGATGTCATCGTGCCTTGGAGAATGGTTGAAGGTAAAGTAAAAGGGTTTTTTTGGGCATGATGCAAGACAGATAATTTCCCAACAACTGCAATTAACAGAAATTTCGCACCCCAGGAGCATGGTTGAAGGAAGTGTTATGTGGTCATGATTTCATAGCATGGATAGACTTTGAGAGATGGAAATATTCATAGCAGTGGAAAATAACGAAAAATTTGTGCTCCAACCAATTTAATGAAGGAAGTAATTGAAAAGCACAAGTCCCTTGGCCTTTGGTTTGTACCAAGTGATGTGGCAACAGGATACATGGAACCACTCCGAGGTGGCCACATGGAAGTGATGATGCTAGCATATGACTTGGAAAACCTAAGGATGATGAGGCAACTTGTCAAGATCTGTGTTGAGGTCTTCAAACAAGGTGTGTTTGGTGGCCTTTTCTAGTGTCAACAATTTTTTTAAAATTTTTCCAAAATCTTTGAAAATTCCAGGTTTATCATATTCACATGTGGTAAATACCAAAAATCGCATGAGGAATGGCATGATATATCAGAAGTCATGAACATGAAATTTTTCGTTGATTAAAGGACTTCGCGCCCCAACCTTGTTTGAGTTGTGTCCTATGGAAAAGGTAGCACAATGGCACACTGGGGGCGATAAGACCACGGTCATGACTCAAGGTCATATGGTGAAAAAGGGTTGAAGGATGAGGTTGTTGGAATTTCTGAATAATTCCTAACACACAAAGGAATAAAAATTTCTCAACTAAACACAGAGATTCAATAGCAACAAGACTGGACAGAGATACATTAAAACACTATTTCATTTATCATAAGCTATTACAAACAAAATCTTCAGAATTGCATTGTTCTGGATTACAAAGCAAATCTTCTGGTTGCTTCACACACATAGTGTTACAATTTTTTCTCTTTGTCTCTCCTTCTGCCTTCGGGCATAATACACTACACTGTCAAAAAAAAAAATTACATATTGTCTGTCTATTACATTGTTTATATATATATATATATATATATATATATATATATATATATATATATATATATATATATTGTAAATATTATATATTTATAATATATATTATATAAAACATATGCTTATAACCTAAAGTATTTTTAATAAAAACTTTATCACGGCGTAAACCGAAAATGCAATCAAACAAAAAAAAAATTAAAATTTTAATCTAAGGTTTGAAACCTTATACAATGCATTTCGCAAATTTAAAAACTCTTTATGCAAAGAGGTTCATGGACTTATCGCATCCATTTGGCCGATGACTGACTGGACCCTTAAACCATGCGATCGGCTTGCTATTCGCTCACACATGACATGCTAGTGGACTTCAACTTTTATCCAAAATGATTTATAAAACTTATCGAATCCAATTTTGGCTTCGGTGACGTCAGCTCGATTTCGTGCGATATGCACAAGATTGGTCGACGCTTGTTGTGTTGGCATGGTGGGGACCTCCATTCATTGCACGGGTAAATACTATGGTGACGTAGGCTCAAAGCTTGCGATTGGCATGAGATTTGATGGTGTTGTTAAGACATGGACCTATGGGCTCCACTCAAGTGACGTGGCCCAATTTAAATCAAATCAAATGATGGGAGTTATGAACGGTGGTTGCATGGAGTAATGGAGATAGATGAGGGTTTATGAAACGACGGGGGTTTTGTGGTCAAACCACAGTTCTTCAATGCATTTACAGGCTACGACCTTAAACCAAAAACTTGAATTTGCGGGTGATTTTCACCTAGATTGAATGCACAATGGAGTGAAAATTTAAACAAAATAAAACTTCTTCTGCTGTTGCGTTCTTATCCGTCAAATTTTAAATCTTCTGTCCTTCTGCACAATTTGCAGTTGAGTTTAATATTTTCAACACTCCCCCTTAAACATACCTGCTTCATTCTTCCATGCCCAAACATTTTCTCAAATAATTAAAACTCTTCTGCCCCAATGGTTTTGTCAATATGTCAGTAAACTTCACCTCTGTTTTGCAATGTTTCAAAACAATTTCCCCATTGTTCACTAGCTCTCTGATGTAGTGATACTTGGCATAAATGTGTTTCATTCTCTTATGAAACACTAAATTCTTTGATAAAGCTATATCTGAGTTGTTATCACAATAAACTGTTGTGCCTTTTACCTGTTCATGACACAAACTTCTTAAAATTCTCCTCATCCATATTGCTTGACATGTTGTTGTTGTAGTTGCCACATACTCTGCCTCTACTGTTGATAAAGCCACAATTGGCTGTTTCTTAGAAGCCCATGAAATGGCTCCTAATACCATATGAAAAACATATCCAGAAGTGCTTTTCCTATCATCTATACTTCCATCCCAATCACTATCAGTATATCCAATCAATTTAGAAATGTCTAAAGTGGTGTATAAAATTCCACACTTCTTTGTTCCTTTCACATACCTCGGAATTATTTGTGTTGCTTGCTAATGTACCTCCTTTGGCCTTTCCATAAATCTGGAAATTAAACTTATAGCATGCATAATATCCGGCCTTGTTGTAGTTAAATACATAAGGTTTCCATCTATGCTCTTATACAAACTTGGATCAACATCCTTGCTGTTGTCTTCGTTGCTCAGTTTCAATCCATCACTGTAGGAGTAATTGCTGCCTTGCAATCCTGCATATTAAATCTTACCAAAACTTCTTTAACATACTTTGCTTGAGAAATAAAAATTTTATTTTCATTTTTCTCTACTTCTATTCCTAAGAATTATCTCAACAATACCATATCAGTAATCTCAAATTCATCCTTCATTACTATTTTAAAATTCTCAATGAGGTAAGCATCATTACCTGTGAATATAACATCATCAACATACAAAACAAAAATGAGCATCTTACCATCCTTCTCTTTGATGTATAATGTGGGTTCTCCTTCACATTTTTCAAACCCATTTTGCAGTAGATAGGCATCTATCCTACTATACCATGCTCTTAGTGCTTGTTTCAGCCCATATAGAGTTTTCTTCAATTTCCATACCTTGTGCTCTTGGACTTTTTTCTCATAGCCCAGAGGTTTTTCAACATATACCTCTTCCATAAATACTCCATTTAGGAATGTTGATTTCACATCCATTTGGTAAAATTTCCACTTGTGTTGTGCTGCCATGGACAACACTACTCTTACTGTTTCCGTTCTTGCACCTGGTGCAAAATTTTCCTCATAATATATTCCTTGTTGTTGCTTGTAGCCTTTGACAGCAAGTCTGGCCTTATGCCTTTCAATCTTACCTTCAGCATTTCTTTTGGTTTTATAAACCCATTTTACTCCAATAACTTCTTTTCCTTTTGGGAGATCAACTAATTCCCATGTCTTATTTTTCTCTATAGCATTTATCTCTTCATCCATAACATCTATCCATTTCTTTTCTTTCACAGCTTCTTCATAATGAATAGGATCTTGTGCATGAAAATATAATTCAAATAAAGAGTTCATACCTTCATTTGCTGCCTCTTTCTCATAAATTTCATTCAGACTTCTAAATTTGGTTCCTCTTTCACTTACTGAACTTGTTCTTGTAGAAGCACTCAAATCTTCTCCTTGTGATGTGCTTGGAGAAGCACTGTCATCACTTCTCAAGGGTTTTATCATACCTGCTTGTGGTGTCCCTTTTTGTCTTTGTGTTGGTGGAGGTGGTGCTGCTAATGAGGGGTGTCTTTCAGCCATTTCTTCCTCATATTCATCATGGGACAAACAACTTTTTACATTCATTGTTTTCTCAATGCTTCCATCCCAAGCTTCTTCCTCAATCAATTTTACATCTCTGATTATCATAAATTTCTTGGTGGATGGGTTATACAATCTGTATGCTTTGGATTATTTACTGTATCCAACAAATATGAACTTCTCCCCCTTACTTTCCAACTTCTTCCTTAGCTGATTTTGAATGTGTGCATAAGCCACACAACCAAAAACTCTCATATGGGTGACAAACTGTTTTATGCCACTCCATGCTTCTTCAGGAACTCTATTCATAACACTCTTTGTTGGGAATCTATTCAGCACATATGCTACACAATGTACAGCTTCAGCCCAATATTCATTTGGAAAATGTTTTGCCTTCAACATGCTTCTTACCATATCCATGACGGTTCTATTTTTCCTTTCAACAACTCCATTTGTTGTGGTGTATACCTTGTTGTAAATTGTTTATGAATCCCATTTTCTCTGTAAAAACGTAGAAATTATTTTGAGATGTATTCTCCTCCTCTGTCAATCCTTAAGACCTTAATATGTTTCCCACTTTGATTCTCTACAAGAGCTTTAAAGTGGCAGAATTTCTCAAACACTTCACTCTTCAACTTCAAGAAATAAACCCATGTTTTTCTTGTGTAATCATCAATAAATGTCAACATATGGTGGCTGCCTGCTAATGATGGTGTTTTCATTGGTCCACACAAATCTGAATGGACAATTTCTAAGGATGCCTTTGCCCTTATTCTCTTACCTGATGGAAAGCTTTCTCTATGTTGTTTTCCCAAGATGCAGCCTTCACAAAGGATGTCTAGCTTTTCAATCAATGGTAATCCCTTTACCATTCCTTTTCTGTGTAACAAATTTAGACCTCCAAAGTTGACATGCCCAAATATCAAGTGCCATAACCAGTTTTCATCTTTTGATTCTCTTTGGAATGTCTCTTGTGTCACTGCTGCCATTGCAGCTCCTTTCTTCAAATATGCTCTCATCTTGAGAGGAAACATTATGTTTCTTGTCATCTTCACTTGTGCAATGCATTCCTTTCTTGGTGGTTTATCCATGATAGTGCATACATCATCTTCAAAAAATACATTGTAGCCCTCTTGAATGAGTTTTCCAATGCTTAAAAAATTACATTTCATACCAGGCACATAGTATACATCTGATATGGATTTATTTTCTCCTTTATTTGTTAACACACTTTGCCTTTTCCCATGACAGAGACTTTACTTTCTGTCCCCAATGTTACTTGAGACTCTACGCTTTCATCAATCATGGAAAACATAGAAATGTTTCCAGTCATATGGTTGCTACATCCTAAATCTAGAAACCATATATCTTCATTTTTCTCTTTAGCCATATTACATGCTAAAAATAAATTATCTTGACTGATATTTTCCTTAGTAAAATTAGCACTGGGTCTATTACCCATGTCACTTTGTTTCTTCCTACATTCATTGGCATAATGGCCACACTTCTTATAGTAATGACATTGGACTTGGGATTTATCATACCTTTGTCCATGTGCTTGATTTTTTCCACCTTGTTGGCTACTACCTTGGCTTTGATTCTGACTTTGATTGTTGCCCCTTCCACTTATATTTGTAGGTTTTTTCCTTCCTCTATTTTGGCTTATGCCTCTTTTTTTTCCTCTGTAGTTTCCTCTGCCTTGACCTCTTCTTCTTCCAAAGGACATTTGGGTCTTGAAAGCATGCTCCAAAGATGAGTTTTTTGTCCTGCTAAATCTTTGTTCATGTGTCATCAATAATGCATGAAGCTCACCAACTATAAAATTTGAGAGATCTTTTGTTTCTTCAATGGTTGTTACTATCACATCAAATCTTGAGGGTAAGCTCCTCAATAATTGCTCCACTATTCTTCTCTCTTCTATTGTCTCTCCATGAGATCTCATTTGGGTGACCGACCCAATCAACAATGTGAAGAATGAGTCTATTGTATTAGACTACTTCATGCAAATGACTTCAAAATCCCTTCTCATTAATTGAAGCTTTGTTTTCTTTACCTTCTCCATTCCTTGATAGGTTGTCTGCAGGGTATCCCATGCATCCTTGGACCTCTTTGCTGCTTCAATTATTGGAAATATACTTTCATGTATTGCCTAATAGAGATAGAAGAGGGATTTTGAGTCCTTCTTTCTATTACTCTTCAAAAAATCCTTCTTTTTTTATGTTAAGGCATTATATTCTTGTTCATCTATTGGTTCTTCTAAAACATCTTCAACTAGCTCCCATAAATCTTGAGAGGCAAACAGGGCTCTCATTGTGATTGCCAAATAGTCATAGTTCTTCCCATTAAAATTTGGGAGTTGAATATTTTTCATACTCGTGCTTGTGCTAACTCCTACCATAGCTAGCTTTCTGAACTATCATTTTAAAAAACCTTGACTGTGTTTTTAAATAAACTTTCTCACTACTGAGAGATAAACTATGTCTTTTAGTTTTCTAAACTGTACTCTTTAAAGAAAACACAAAACAAAATTTGTTTTGGTAAATACCTTGTTTTGCTGAGCCTTCACACTACTAGAGAAAACTTCAACACCTCCTTCTTCCTTCAGCTTCTTTGGTAAATGCAAAGAACCTGGACTAGCTCCGATACCATGTTGGAATTTCTGAATAATTCCTAACACACACAGGAATAAAAATTCCTCAACTAAACACAGAGATTCAATAGCAACAAGACTGGACAGAGATATATTAAAACACTATTTCATTTATCATAAGCTATTATAAACAAAATCTTCAAAAATGCATTGTTCTGGATTACAAAGCAAATCTTCTGGCTGCTTCACACACATAGCGTTACAATTTTTTCTCTCTGTCTCTCCTTCTGCATTCGGGCATAATACACTACACAATAAAAAAAAATTACATACAATCTATCTATTACATTGTTTATATATATATTGTAAATATTATATATTTACAATATATATTTTATAAAACATATTCTTATAACATAATGTATTTTAAATAAAAACTTTATTGCAACGCAAATCGAAAATGCAATAAAACAAAAAAACATTAAACTTTTAATCTAAGGTTTGAAACCTTATACAATGCATTTCAGGGATTTAAAAACTCTTTATGCAAAGAGGTTCATGGACTTATCACATCCATTTGGCCGATGGCTGACTAGAACCTTAAACCATGTGATCGGCTTGCTATTGGCTTAAGCATGACATGCTGGCGAACTTCAACTTTTATCCAAAATGATTTATAAAACTTATCGCATCCAATTTTGGCTTCGGTGACGTCAGCTCGGTTTCGTGCGATATGCACAGGATGGGTCGACGCTTGTTGCATTGGCATGGTGGGGAACTCCATTCATTGCATGGGTAAATACCCTGGTGATGTAGGCTCAAAGCTTGCGATCGGCGTGGGATTGGATAGCGTTGTTAAGACGTGGACCTATGGGCTCCACTCAAGTGACGTCGCCCAATTTAAATCAAATCAAATGGCGGGAGTTATGAACGGTGGTTGCATGGAGTAATGGTGATAGATGAGGTTTTATGAAACGACGGGGGTTTCGTGGTCAAACCACAATTCTTCAATGCATTTACAGACTACAACCTTAAACTAAAAACTTCAATTTGCAGGTGATTTTCACCCAGATTGAATGCACAATGGAGTGCAAATTTAAACAAAATAAAACTGCTTCTGCTGGTGCATCCTTCTCCATCAAATTTTAAATCTTCTGTCCTTCTGCACAATTTTCAGTTGGGTTTAATATTTTCAACATAGGTCTTTCACTACATGGATTCGGCGTTTCGGCGTGAAAGTGAATTTGGTGCTTGGCGGTTCATTGTTCGCTTGATGTTTCATTTTGGTAGTTAAAATTTTTGGAGATGTACCTGAGCTAAATTTTGAAACAAAGAAACCAACAAATCAATTTGATTTATAATATTTATGAATGGTAAAATACATAGCTAAGATATATATAAGCTTATGTTTTGAGTTGCAATAGATGATTTTTGCACTAGTTCTGACTAAATTAACAATGTAGGACACAAAGAAAGAAATAGTTGATATGAGAAGATAATGAAAAAATTGTTAAATGCAAAACATCTCAAGCATACAGAGAATAGAAGGATAAAAATAGAGGTCGTACGTGGATATTGGGGAAAGTTGAAACTATTGTAAAGAAAAGTGCAGAGGATCAAAAACAGAGACTGTATAGTAAAGAGAAGACTAATTAATTTAGCAAGAACATATATTGACATCATTTACTAGGGATTGGAGTCTCTTTCAATTAGGTTACTGAAAAATTATCAAGATGTTGATTGTGAACAATGGGAGTTGGCACTTCTAACAAGTGGGTGCTTTCAAAGAAACTAGCGTTTGGAGCCAGGCTGGTGCCTACATAATATGATGTAACTTAGAATATGGTGTTTGCATTTACATCAAAATAAAAATATTTATGGTTTTCTCTTTTTATGGGTTTCCATGTATATACATGGTCCCTACATAATATGATGTAACTTAGAAGATGGTGTTTGCATTTACATCAAAATAAAAATATGTGTGGTTTTCTCCTTTTATGGGTCTCCGTGTATATACATGGTCTCTATTTGTTTCTTATGTGTGTGATGTTAATAGTATTTCTCTATATTGATTTCATGGTTACTTGGTAAATATTGAAATAGCTCTACTCATTGTTAAAGAAATTGGGAAAAAATTTGTTAGAAGTTATAAAATATTAATCCAGTTCCTCCCTTTATCATTTTCCTTGTTTTCAAGGAAGTCTTGTACTGAAATACTTTTAGAAAGTGTAACAATTATACAACTTCCTTACACTCAAAAGTAATAATACAATTTTTTTAAATTTTTAATTAGTTTGTCTCTCTCTATAAAGTTGATATAAAATTATGTTAGTTGATTATTTATGGTTGAGAGTTAAAGTGAAATATTTTTGCAGCGTTTGTCTCCTTCTTATTGGGTTGTAATACTAACATCAATTAAATTATGCTAACTTGATTATTTATGGTTAAGAGTGTGAGTGAAATATTTTTTTGGCCTCTCCATCTCCTTCATACTCGGTTGTAATATCAGAAAAAGTGGGAATATTTATGTTTTATAATACCTTTAATTAAAACTAACCAAACATGTATATTAATTTTTGTTTTAAATTATAGCTTCCATTGTTTTTTTATTTAAAGAATATTTTATTTTTATTTTAAAAGGATAGATTGAAAAAACACATCTCCCTCATACTGGGTTATAAAATAGGTCTCCCTGAACTATATATATATATATATATATATATATATATCCTCTATCTTCGGTGTTTAAGAAAAAATATATTATGTCAAATAGTTAACACTTAATTTTAATCTCTTTTTAAATATGATGAATGTAACTTCATTGCAAAAGTGGTGGAGAAAATATCTTTATATTACATAGCTAAAAAAACTTTGTAATTTTTTCTAAATAGAGTGAATGTAACATCATTGGAAAGGTGTTTGAGAAAGGATTATTTATAATTTGGAATATTTTAGTCTTTGATATTCATATAATTGTAAATAAACTAACAATTGCACCAGATGTTGCAAAGGAAACCTCGTAAGGAAGTGGTGTAGGAAATAGTAGCATTAAATTGTTAGTCTTTCATGATGACAATGAAATTGTCACCAGGGCTTGCCAAAGGGTCTTAGTGAAATTTTGGATCTTAGTTAACTACATAATTTTTCTACCACATTTGGCTCGTGTGATATTATTTTTATGTCTCACTTATTTCAAGTTTCAAGCTCATTCATCTTCCAAAGTATTTGGGAAACTTGGAAAGCATACAACATTTTTCTATGTCATTGAATATTTAAGGAATATAATGTATCCTTATTGTCTCTCTACACATATTCTTCCCATTTGTATGTACATTTTTTTGAAGAAACAACCTGAATTTGAAGGAAAACAAATTTTGAAGTGAAGGGAAAGGGAGGACAGAGGAACAATCTCTCTCTTGTAAGATTTTTTTCTCTATCAACCTACCCTCCCCCTGCAAGCATTATTGACCTTGGCATGTACCATAATCAATCTGAGGCAAAGGCGAGCCTTTTCCTTTAGTTGTCGAAGCATATCTTACCTTTTAGAAAGAACCTTGATGATTTTTTAAAGCTATACTTTTCCGAGAACTTTATCATTTTGATGGACGGGTCTTCCTATCATTTTTTGTATTTCCCCTGGTTGTTGGTTTTAAAAGGAAGATCCTAGCTAACCTTGTGTCAATTTTTATCCATGGGTTGGCGGAGGCAGGAATTATTGGCAAAGAGAATCTACATATGAATAGGATTCCTCCACTGAAATTGGTGCTTTTCTTAATTCCTACTTCCTAAATTATTTCTAATAGCTTCTAAGCTTTCCCTTGAGTTGTATAACCAGAGTTCTCTAGCAGGGAAAATTTTAGGGGCTAATATTCGCAGGTACACTAATTTTCCATGTTTTTTCCAAAAAAAAATTCGTTAATTTCCATTTTTTCTAAAAATAATTTTATATAGACTAATATAAAGTAATTATAAATCTAAATATTTAAAAGAGAAAAAACATTAGATGTTTTACAATTTTCATATTAGGGACTAGTATTATTCACCAAAGTTTCTAAACTTTAAAATAAACTTCCATTGCTAAATTTTTCCATGTTCTTTAGGTGTGGTAAGGCCTAAATACCATAAGGGAGAGGATAGCCACATAACATAACATAACAATAATGTTAGTGGTTTGAAATCTGAGAGGATGGTGGTGAAAAATTGTGATAATGATGTGGGTCTGAAAGGCAATACTTGTAAGATGGATCATGTTTTATCTATGGATGCCCTTTTGGATCACTTTGTCTCTTTTTTCACGGGCCATCTCGATTTCAATAGAGTGCCGATAGGACTTTCCCAATTCAAAGGGATGAATAGACAGGAAAAAATGGGTTATTTGAATCGTGGAAGGCAAGGAAAGCTGGAAATACTTTCTAAAACGTGACGGCTATGATCAAACAGTCTGGATATAGGTATGTTTGTTTCAACCTTATATGAATGCCTTAGTATTTATTCACATGGTATAGTAGGTAGATTGTGTCATTATGATAATTTCTTAAACATAATTTTGCAAGTCAATGCAATGACTGAGCAAACCTGAATATATATTGAGTCCATGTCCATATTTTACAGGGAAAGCTAAGTGTTGCCTAAGTTATTATTAATAAATTTAGTATTTTTTAGTTAACAAAAAAAAAAGCATAGACTGACCATATACAACAAACCACTAATCGCAATGATACCCTAGATCACATAAATTATAGTTTACAACATTAAAATACAGTAGTACCTGGTTGTAAACACCCAAAAATGGGCCACGACGGTTGGAATTAGAGGTTTCAAGTTCCAGGACATGACGCTTGGAATTGGAGGTTTCAAGTTCCAAGGCATGAAGCTTGGAATTGGAGGTTTCAAGTTCCAGCTCCACCCGCTTGACTAGAGAATAAAACTTCTCATAGGTGGAGAGGCTATTGCTCACTATGTACATGAGCGTGGAATAGAAGCAACCAATGACAATTTCCAAATGGAAACTTTTGGGAGAAGAAAAATAATGTATTATATCAAACAAAAACACCAAAATTTTTCTAAAGCGAATTCAGGCTCTTGCTCACGGGGGCCATGAGTGTGGTGTCCAAGAAACCAATGAATACTATCAAATGGAAACTCTTGTGAGAAGAAAAATAATGTATTCTATCAACCAATCACACCAAAAGATTTCTGAAGATCAAATTCAGGCTCTTGCTCATGGGGGCCATGAGTGTGGCATCCAAGCAACTAATGACGACTGTCAAATGGAAACTCTTGTGAGAAGCAAAATAATGTATTCTATCAAACAAAAACACCAAAATATTTTTCGTATTCAAACTACGTTGTGCACATCAGAGCCTTAAAAGACCATTGCAACTAACAGAAAACTACGAGCTATATCTAAGGGTTTCTTATAATCTTGGACACAAGCCTTAAAAGACCACTGCAACTAATAGAAAACTATGAGCTAGATCTAATAATTTCTTATACTCTTGGACACGAGATCTAATCTTGAAATTGTGCTAATGAGATGAATGCTTGTTCTTTCCAATATTCATGATACTACACTATTTACCTTTTTTCTCAAAGAATTTAAAAATATAATTACTAAAAAAATGTTAATTAATATTCACTATTGTGCATCATCTATCTTATAAAATAATAACATAGAATTCTTAAAAATGTATTGATAATATCCCACACAATATTGTTTCATCATTTTTTAAGAATTTGTGTGGAATTTCTTAAACTTATATATTTTTATAAAATGCCAATTATAGTTGAGCTAATTTATTTTATATTATTTTTACATTATATATGAATAGGGTTATTAGTTATATTTTTATAGTTTTTATGTGATTAGTCTATATTTTCTATTATGATTTTTTTCATGGCATTTTCTTAGTTAATTTTAACCAAAATCTAGGAGTTTACGTTATTTAATCTGTAGAATTTGAGTGCCACATGTGTTGAATCCATTTGTACATTAAAAAATGTATTTTAAACATTAAAAAATTGCAATTTTGTTTGTAATTGTATGGAAGGATTATGTGTAAAAAGACCATTTCACCTAGAAGTTAGATTAGACCATATTTTAATCCGAATAAATTAATTAATATGATTTAGATAAAATTATAATAAATCAAGCTATTATTATTACAAATATATTTTTTATATAATAAATTTATAAATAAAAATATAAAGTTATCATATAAATAATATTTGTGTTTAAAAAACTAAATAAAATACAATTTTAACATTATATTTATTATAAAAATAATATTTTTTACTTTTTATTAACTTCTTATTTAAATGGATCAACCTTGTAATATTTCTTGATAAAACTTGTAATATTTCTTCATGATTAATATTCACTTTAATTAATATTCACTACTATGCATCATCTATCTTATAAAATAATAACATAGAATTCTTAAAAATGTATTGATAATATCTCACATAAAAGTGTTTCATCGATTTTAAGAATTTGTGTTGAATTGCTTAAACTTATACATTTTTATAAAATGCCAATTATAGTTGAGATATTTTATTTTATATTATTTTTACATTATATATGAATAGGGTTATTAGTTATATTTTTATAAATGTTATATGAGTAGTCTATATTTTCTATTATAATATTTTTCATGGCATTTTTCTTAGTTAATTATAACCAAAATCTACTAGTTTAAATTTTTTAATCTGTAGAATTTGAGTGCCACATGTGTTGAATCCATTTGTACATTCAAAAATGTATTTTAAACATTAATTTTTATTTATTTTTTGGCAATTTTTCTTGTAATTGTATGGAAGAATTATGTGTAAAAAGACATTTTCACCTAGAAGTTAGATTGCACCATATTTAAATGCCCGTTATTGATTCTTTTAATTTATTCTTTTACTAAATAAATTAATTAATATGATTTAGATAAAATTATAATTAAATCATACTATTATTATTGTAAATATAATTTTTATATAATAAATTTATAAATAAAAAATAGAGTGTTTTAACCGGAACTGGGAGGCGGAGCAGCAAGCATGTAATATCCCTTTTTGGCATGTAATATCCCTTTTTGGGGATTCTCAAGATTCTATTTCAGAGATGGACTACAGAGGAATTTATTGGTTATGTATCCTTCCAAAGGAGGGAGAGAACCAGAGGCTACATGGCCAACTGTAGACTCTGGCTATAGAACTTGGAATAATCCCTTTGAGGAATCTCAACAAGGTCTTCAATGAAAACTTTGTAAAAGAAAATATGAGCAAGAATAACGTAGATTAGGGCTAGAATCCCCTCATTTATGCTGTATGTGACTTACATATGAAATTTCATCAGAAACAAATAATTTTCAGCACATTAAATAGATCTCCCGAAATCAAGACTAGCTAGAAATCAGCCAAAGAGAGAGGCTGCTGCAACATGAAAACCCCAGCTACTAGAATTGCGCAGTTTTGACTGAAACTCAGAGGAGGATAGCCAAAGATCTGATAATTTAGAGATATAACATTAAATCAGATTTATACTTGAGCCTATTGCCTTTACAACTGATTACAAAGAGAACTAGGGAAAAATCCCTTCAGAAATTAGAGCTGCAACTAGGAATAAACTGCAGAAATACATAGATAGCATTATTTTTCAGATGGTTCAGCTGTTGTACATTACATTTCAGATCTCTGACATATGTATGGATGAAACATCAGATCTAATACGAATCTGGAAACTACAATACTTTAAGAACAAGATCCAATTGGAATTACATCAAAATATTGCATATTAAGCTGTAGATCTGAATTACAATTTGCAATGCTGCAGAAAACCTAGAAATTTCTGAAGATAACTTTTATTTCTGAAATATATCAGATATATAGAGACATGGATCAGCAACCCAATCCACGAATCACCAAGGGAAGGCAAGCCTAACACCAAGAGATCTTCCTCCAAACTGATAGCAAACTAAAACAAGAAAGCCCTCTCACAAAATAACGCAGTATTGAGAAAAAACTACGCAAAGGGTGAAGGAGACTGAATAACTTGAATGAAAGTACAGATCTGATACAAAATATGTATCAGCTATCTCTTTGGAGGCTAAATAACACACTCCAACAGAGAAAGCTTCTCAAAACAAGCTAGATTTAAGCAGATCTAGAACACCACTTACTACAAAAGATAGTAGTTGCAAAACCCTCAATGGGCCAGTGCTGCTCATGAAAGATAGAGCTTGGCCTCAAACCAGATAGTGGCTCACTTCAGCAAAGAACTCCTCCAATTATCCTCAAGGGAAGAGATGAAACCCCTACATAGGAATTCCAATCACAATCCTCCACTAAACAGCAAAGAATGGTATTTGTCTAAGCAGACAAATACTTCAGAAATATAATTCATCAACAACCTCTTCATGTGCCTTCTCCTCCTTTTTATAACATGAGATATCTCTTGCAAACCCTAAACCACTTTGATGAGTTGGCCCTTTTCACATTAGAGGCTCCCTTCTAAGACTGTGCAGTCCCTTTTGGAGATTCAATGAACCTAGATAGCATAGTTGACTTGGTCAAGGTGGAGTCAATCTTGGCTCAAAACCTCTTTCACACTTGCAAGTGATTATTTACATAGCCCTGATTTGTCTTTGTTCACATGGGCATTGATTTATTTAGACTTATTAGGAGTTTTACATGTCCTCCTTTATTCATTTATTCATAAAACATAAATTAAATCAAAATTGAATGTCCCCTCTTAGCTAAGTCTAAGTAGGAACATTACAGTCCTTCCCCTCAAAATGTTGCTTGTCCTCAAGCAACTGGTAGGGTAAGAGTTGTACTTCTTCTCCTTATCCATTGATGGCACCATCAAGAATCAAGCTTTCATCATGGAGTAAGTGCTCACCAAGACAATACATCAAAAACTGCTCCTCCAATGCTAACATGATAGGTACATAGTCTGCCCCTTCAAGAGTGTAAAACTCAACAGAATTAAACATGGGTGAGCCAATGTCACATCTGAAACATGTATCATGAAGTACAGGATAAATTTCCATCCCATGTGGTACATGTACACTACTTACTTTTTTCCCATACATACCCATAAACAATATCAATATGTCATCTATGTATGGAAGCAAAATCACATATAGGCAAACTGAAATTTTCACTTGAGGAGGTGGGTCACAATCCCACATGAGGTACCAGCGCAATGCACTCCTTGTTTTGAGTAGATCTGAATGTGATAGGTGGTACTCCCACCATATTTTTTCTGCATAAGCCACTTTGACATGGCTGAAAGTGAAACCCTCATTAGGTGCTTTTGGGAAGCACCCATCATGATAAGTAATCTCCCCTTGCACCTCAAGGGAGTGGCCAGCTTTGGAATTTTTCTTGGCCTCATCATTTCCATGAGATCTGCATGTAATATTACTCCTTGTAGGAGCCATGGCCTGCATACATATGGCAAGAGAATGTGCCAAATCAGAAAAATAAACTTGCTCCATAAGATCATATTTCTTACCATACAATCCTCCCACAAACATAGAGTTAGGCATGGGCTTTTCCCCTCTTTTGAGAGAAGAAAGAGATGACTGAAATGTCTCCTGCATAGGATCCCTTGGCTGCCCCATCTCCACATAACTATTGCACTCTTGTAAGTGCTGATTTAGTTCCTCCCAATCATAATGCTGATGTAGCTATTCCTCCATACCCTCCCAATCAAAACTCTTCAAGATTAGGGAGTAGATTTTTGTTGACTGCATGTAGCTGGAAAGGAACTCCTTGTGTGCCCTTTGTAGTATTTCTTGCTTAAGCTTGGAGGATTGAGACAAGAATACTTTACCAAGATGATAGATGACCCCTTCATGGACCAAATAGCCTCCTCCTTGCTTTATGCCATCTAAGATCATCCCGGTGTGCAGATCTTTGGAGTACTCCACAAGGAGTTGAGATCTCCAATATGGATCTACACTTCTCAAAAAAGAAAACTCTATTGATGTATATAAGGTGGTGATTGCCTTGTTCCTGATTGTTTCTTTGGCACTATGCATGCCAAAATTGTTTGTGGGAAGGCTGATCCTCCCCCTTGCTTCCTCCCACGGCGTTGTGACTCTTTCTTCCATTGTCTCAGCACTTGGTGAAGCTTTCCCCATAGAATCTAATGGCACCCCAAGTGGCTTGCCATGATGTAGGAATGTACCTTGCAGCATTTTCATAAACATGAGAGAAGGAACTCTGAGGTCCCTGCCCCCACTACGCAATTCCATCTTTATTGTGTGAGTGGAAACATCAGGTGAAGGGTAGGTGTGCATGCCTTGAATGATTTGTTGTTTCCCACTCTTCAAATCCACCCATTCCATTTGCAAGGCCTTCCAATCAGTGGTGACATTTCCCAAATTAATCAACCACTGGACAACCAAGATGATGTTGGTGTGTGGTATATCTACTCCAAAGAAGTGGTCCTCCAAAGTGTAGGTCCCCATAGTCGCAGTAAGTGATGGAACAGACTTCATACACTACATATTTCTATCACCCAGAACCAAAATAGAGAACCCATCAAAAGTATCAGTAGGGATCCCTCTCCTTTGCACAAAGTGAGCATCAATGAAGTTGTGGGTTGCCCCACTGTCAATCAGAATGGATACTCTTTGGTTCATAACTGAACCTTGCACTCTAAGAGTCAAATACTTGGGCACTCCTCTCAAGGAAGCAAGAGTCCCACTGGTTGGAGAAAATTCTCTTTATTCTTCTCTGGATGATGATAGATCCTCATCATCATCATCACCAGCACTGTGACCTCTCCTAGGTCCATCATTTCTCTCTTCCTCTTCACAATCCGAGAAGACTTCAATATAGTGTGCTCTTCCTGCAGCACATCTATGTCCCAATACCCATGGCTCTTGACAAGTGAAACATAATTTCTTTTTCCTCAACTCCCTCCAGAGATCATTTTCAAGAAGCTTTTTCTGTGAACTCTCCTTGGGTGGAGCAGCTTTCCCCTCCTTTCCTTTAGAAGAGTGAGTGGCTTTGCTTGGGAAGGTTGCCTTTCCCCTTGGCAAGGCATCTTGGAGATCTCTAGTTCTTTCAATGGCATCATGCAGAGTGTTGGGCTTGGTAGACTTGACCAACCCATGCAAAGGTTCTTCCAGGCCATCAATGAACATATAGACTCTCCTTTCTACTGAAAGATTTGGAACCATTACAGACAATCTCAGGAATTCAGAGATATAGGCCTCAGCATCTCCTATTTGTTTAAGCTTTGCCAAGATTATGAAAGGGGCCTCCAGATCCTTCCGATCAAATCTCTCCACTAGTCTCCTAGTGAACTTAGCATAAGTGGACACATTGCTATGCCCCAATGTAGAAAGTCCATGAAACCACCAGTTGTGGGCTTCTCCATCAAAATGCAGCGCAGAAATCTTAATGGCTTCTGCTTCAAGCACTTTATTCAGCTGGAAATAAATGTCCAACTTCTCCACCCATGCTTTAGCAGAACAAGAGGGTGATCCATAAAACTTAGGCAAGAATAACCTGCCCATGGTGTGGTGCCTCCCACAAAGGAAGCCTCCATCTCTATACTGCTGCAATGGCCTCCTCTGGTCCTTGAGATGGAAGAAGTCTTGAAAGCTCAAGTTATCATTGAACCTTTGACTTTGGGAATAATATTCTGCAAAGTAGCCTTACAAAGAGGTTGACTCTTGAATCCCTTCATTCTCTACAGCCAAGAAGGTAGGCATTGTAGAGCGTTGTGAGATCTGTGGAACTTGAGGCAAGATCACAGGTTGACCAGTCCCAAATTAAGACATTTCAGAATTTTCTCCTTGATGGAATCTCCCCAGGGACTCCCTAATTTGATCTATCCTCATCTCCTTTATCTCCTTGGACAAATCGTGCATAGCTTCCAAGAGAGTTTTTTCAAACTCTTCTGCCTCCTTATCTTTATCATTCACCAACTCAGGGGCTTTCCCCTTGTCTTGACCCTTGTGAAGGTAAACAGTAGTATAGTCATACTTTCTATGAATTCTATTCTGGTATCTTCTCTCCCTCCTAGAAAGAGGATCTTCATCTTCAGAATGCAGCATGACTGAGGCTCCAATGCTAGCACAGGTTGTGCCAAGAGTGGAGCTACGATACCATTGTAATATCCCTTTTTGGGGGTTCTCCAGATTCTATTTCAGAGATGGACTACAGAAGCATTTACTGGTTATGTCTCCTTCCAAAGGAGGGATATAACCAGAGGCTACCTGGCCAATTGTAGACTATGCCTATAGAACTTGGAATAATCCCTTTGAGGAATCTCAACAAGGTCTTCAATGAAAACGATGTATAATAAAATATGAGCAAGAATAATGTAGATCAAGGCTGGGATCCCCTAATTTATATTGTATGTGACTTACATATGAAATTTATTCAGAAACAAATAATTTTAAGCAAATTAAACAGATCTCCCAAAGTCAAGACTAGCTAGAAATCAGCCAAAGAGAGAGGTTGTTGCAACATGAAAACCCCAGCTACTAGAATTGCACAGTTTAGACTGAAACTCAGAGGAGGACAGCCAAAGATATGATACTTCAAAGATATAACAGTAAATCAGATTTATACTTGAGCCTATTGCCTTTACAACTGATTACAAAGAGAACGAGGGAAAAATCCCTTCAGAAATTAGAGCTGCAACTAGGAATAAACTGCAGAAATACATAGACAGCGTTATTTTTTAGATGGTATAGCTGTTGTAAATTAAATTTCAGATCTCTAACATATGTATGGATGAAACATCAGATCTAATACAGATCTGGAAACTACAAGACTTTAAGAACAAGATCCAATTGGAATTACATCAAAATATTGCATATTAAGTTGTAGATCTAAATTACAATTTGCAATCTTTGCCAGAAAACCAGCTCGAAGATAGCACATTTACGGAAATAGATCAGATCTATAGAGACATGGATTAGCAACCCAATCCATGCATCACCAAGGGAAGGCAATCCTAACACCAAGAGATCTTCCTCCAAACTGATAGCAAACTGAAACAAGAAAGCCCTCTCACAAAATAACGCAGTATTGAGCAGAAAATGCGCAGAGGGTGAAGGAGACTGAATAAATTGAATGAAATTAAATATCTGATACAAAATATGTATCAACTATCTCTTTGGAGGCTGAAGAACACACTCCAATAGAGAAAGCTTCTCAAAACAAGCTAGATCTAAGCAGATCTAGAACACCACTTGCTACAAAAGATAGCAGCTGCAAAACCCTCAATGGGCCAGTGCTGCTCATGAAAGATAGAGCTTGGCCTCAAACTAGATAGTGGCTCACTTCAGCAAAGAACTCCTCCAATGATCCTCACGGGAAGAAATGAAACCCCTAAACAGGAATTCCAATCACAATCCTCCACTAAACATCAGAGAATGGTATTTGTCTAAGCAGACAAATACTTCAGAAATATAATTCATCAAAAACCTCCTCATGTGCCTTCTCCTCCTTTTTATAACATGAGATAGCTCTTGCAAACCCTAAACCACTTTGATGAGTTGGCCCTTTTCACGTTAGAGGCTCCCTTCTAAGACTGCGCAGTCCCTTTTGGAGATGCAATGAACCTAGACTGTGCAGTTGACTTGGTCAAGGTGGACTCAATCTTGGCTCAAAACCTCTTTCACACCTGCAAGTGATTATCTACATAGCCCTGATTGGTCTTTGTTCACATTGGCATTGATTTATTTAGACTTATTAGGATTTTTACATGTCCTCCTTTATTCTTTTATTCATAAAACATAAATTAAATCAAAATTTAACGTCTCCTATTAGCTAAGGCTAAGTAGGAACATTACAAATCAAGACCGGACAGAGGGTTCGGTGCATAGTCTGAGCACTGCAACAAGCTCTGGCGGAGGGCAGGGTCCTTCTCCCAGAGTTCTGGATACGTGGGTTAATCCTGGCCCAATACATGAGGTGAGCAGGGGCCAATGGGGCCCCTTCCTATAAACAAGAAATGATGGACAAAGGAAAGGCCCCACTAGAAGGGGTGCAGATCCCTGGATTTGAAATTGCAGGAAAAGATGAGTAAGGCAAAAAGAAAAAGGCAGGCGGGACAACCAAGGAAATACAAGGCCAGAAATGGTTGAATGGAATCAAGATATTGGAAGGAAAAGACAACGGAAACCCCAATCCCGAGCAGGAGTCTCTGGGGGCAGGATAAAAAACAAAAGAAACTGCAGAAGATGAAGCCCAACCCCAGCAAGGCCCGGATCTGTCAAGATCTGCTACAGAAAGCAAAAAATAGGAGGACCACAGACGCTGCAAGCCGGAAACCTCAGAAAATCTGTGAGTCATCATCACAGATCCAGAAATGCAAGAATATAGAGACCATATGACAATACATGCAGTGATCTGTAAGTTCATGGGATTTTGGCCATCATAAAAAGCCCTATGTCTATGGATAAAGCAGCAATGGAAACCCAAGGGCGACGTCCAGATGCATCTGGGAGCCAAAGGATTCTTCACAGTGGTCTTTGCCAACCTGGAAGATAGAGATCGAATATTTGATGGAGGACCCTACTTTTATGCCTTGGCAGGTCTCTACATGAGACCCTGGAAACCCAAATTTTCCCCAGAACAGGAGACTTTCACGCATATCCCTGTTTGGATCCGCCTCTTCTCTCTCCCTATTGACTACTGGAGGCCATCAGCACTTGAAAAAATTGGCAACAAACTGGGAACCTTCATCCAGGCCTCGAAGGCCACCCTGCAAAAAAGGTACACCTCTTGTGCGCGTATTTGTGTTGAAATGGATGTCTCAGGTGCCTTGCATGAGGGACTGTGGTTAGAATTTAGGGATGAAGGTTTCTTTCAGGCCATTGACTATGAACAGATCCCATTTCGCTTCTTAAATGTCATGAACATGGGCACCTCTTCAGGGAGTGCCCTCTGAATAAGCAAACAGAGAAAACTAAGGAAAGTATGGTCAAGGATCAAGAAGGTTTTACCCGACCAAGTGGGAAACAAAGAGCAAACAGAAGACACCAGCAGAAAATAGGCATCTCTAATAAGGGCACTGGTAATGCATTTGAAGTGTTAGGATCAGCAACAGTGTTAGCAGAAAACCCCCAAATCCCAGTCTCTGAACCGAATGTTCTGGGAACTCCTACACGGGCATCTTAAGATCCTAACACAATCATGATGGATAACATCTTGCACAACCCAGAAGATGAGAAAGACATAGAGGGAGATGTGGAAATGACTATAAGTGAAATAGGGACCGAGGTTCTAGAACTCAGGGATATCCTGGAGTGAGAAGGTATGGACCTAAACACAATAGTGGAACAATGGAATTAAAATGGTTTGGAACACATCCCAGAAGAAGAAATGGACATGGTTAATTTTCTCTTCTTAGCAAGGCAAGATGCAGAAATAAAAGGACTAAAAAGTGGTTTTGGAGCTACCAAAGGACTGGGAATCAAGGCCCAGGGATTGCACCAGACGAACCACAATGCCAAACATAGACGCAAGAGAGGAAGAAGGACAAATAAGGAGGCCCTACAGGAATTAGGCCAGATCCTCCTAAATTCGGGTAAGATGAAAGCCCTTGAGGCTTTCACAACCTCTTCTTAACTCCTGTTTATTATGAAGATCTTTTCATGGAATGATAGAGGGTTCAATAGCCAGAGGAAACAAAAAATTCTGAAGAAGAAAGTCAAAAATGAAAACCCCGACATGATATTTATACAAGAAACCAAATGCTTGGGTAAAAAAATGAAGGAAATTAGCAGAAAATTTGGGAAAAGAATGGAATACACAGAGGTGGAGGGCAATGGAATGGAGGGAGGTCTGGTTACTTTTTGGAACCCCCACTCCTTTCATCTCATCAATGCAGAAGCTTCAAGATCCTTCATTTCCCTGGAAATGAAAATCATAGGAGAACCTGGTACCTACCTATGCACTAATGTTTACAGCCCCCAGAGATTAGAGGACAAGCTGCTTCTGCTAGATCGCCTCTCTAAGCTGCAACTTAGACACATTAATGCAAAAGTTATCTATGGGAGAGATTTCAATATGATTACCTCACTAGGAGAAAATAAAGGGGGGCTAAGGAAACTGAATAGGGATGTAGAGGCCCTAAATCATTTCATCAAATCAGCAAAAGTAATAGACATCCTCCCCAAAAATGGGCTATACACCTGGAATAATAAAAGAGGAGGAGATAGGCAGATTGCCTCTAGACTTGACCGCTTCCTCACAACGGAATATATTCTCTTAGAGGGAGTTACTGTGGAATCAGATATCATTCTAAGTGGGGGCTCTGATCACTAGCCCATCACCCTGGATGCGGCCATCCTCAGTACTCCTAAAAACAGACCCTTCAGGTTTAAGAAGTTCTGGCTAATCCATCCGGGTTTCAAGTCAAAAATCAAGCAATGGTGGTCTGAACCTCTTGAGATCAGAGGCACAAAGATGTATCGTCTTCAAGCCAGACTGAAACACCTAAAAGCCCGGCTCCAAACCTGGAACCAAGAAGTGTTTGGGAACATATTCAAAGAGAAGTTGGCTCTAGAGGATCAAATGGAACAGATACATAAAAATTGGCTGAGTGGATATATCACCCAGGACTCCATAAGTATGGAGCGGAACCTCATGAAGAAGTGGGACGAAAGATGTATGCAGAAAGAAATCTTGTGGAAACAAAAATCTTGGATACAGTGGCTCAAGGAAGGGGAGAAGAACACAAAATTCTTCCATAGATCAGCTATGGACTATAGATGCACCAACAAGATTATTCGGTTAAAAGACAATCAAGGAACCTCATATCACTCACATCAGGATATCTCCACCATCCTTATCGATCACTTTGGCCACATCGCCACGGAACCAGACATAAATAGGGGAGAGGAAATCAAGGAAGTGGCAGCCTCCATCCCGAAGATAGTTTCTGAGGAACAAAATAAAAATTTGGACTGCCCTATCACCCTTTTGGAAGTGGAAGAAGTAGTGAAAGAGGTGCCCAATGGAAAGGCACCAGGACCGGATGACTTTACCATAGATTTCTTTAAATATTGTTGGGACACAATGCAGAATGAAATTTGGGAAGTGGTCGAAGACTCTCAAAAATCTTCTTCCATCCTCAATCCCTCAATTCAACTTTCATTGCCCTGATCCCCAAGGAAGAGGCATCCTACACTCCTTCGAAATTCAGCCCTATTGCTTTATTCAATGTCCTTTACAAAATCATCTCCAAAGTAATGGTCAACAGACTTAAGAAAATTCTCCCATGGATTATTTCAGAGGAGCAATCCGGCTATGTGGAAGGCAGACAAATTATGGACAACGTCTTGCTACTCATGAAATGGTTCACACTCTTCAATCTCAGAAAAAAGCAGGCATGATCATCCAACTTGATCTATCTAAAGCCTATGACAAGGTCAGCTGGAAGTACCTGGAGGCAATTTTGGAGGCATTTGGGTTTGGCCACCATTGGATTAACTACGTTATGGCCATGGTCAAGTCACCCAGCTTCTCAATTTTGTTCAATGGCGCCCCTACCTTTCCCTTCACTCCCTCAAGGGGTATTCAGCAAGGAGATCCAATCTCTCCTTTTCTCTTTGTTATTCTAATGGAGGGCTTAAGCCGTATCATCAAGACAAAAAAAGATCAGAATGATATTTTGGGTCTTCAACCTCTGCATAGCTACCTAGCCACCACTCATTAGCAGTTTGTGGATGACACCATGCTCCATGGCACTCCCACGGTTCGAGAGGCCCAAGGTTTCAAAGCTATCCTTAACCTCTTCAGTTGGGCGTCGGGTATGGACCTCAACTTGGAAAAATCCTCAATTTTCTTCTTTAATACTCATTTGGCTGTTCAGAGAAACCTCACAATTATCCTTGGCTTCAGAAGGCAAATCCTTCCCTCTAAGTATCTAGGGATTCCCTCATGGACAAGCCCTGGCAGAAAAATCACTAGGAAAAACTGCTCTCCAACCTAGAAGAGAGGGGAAACTATTGGACGAACAGAGCCCTCAACTTCGTTGGTAGATTGGTTATGAGTAAAGTAGTATTTCAAGCTATCCCTCAGTACATGTTGTCCCTTCTTCCTACCCCAAAAATTATCCTCCAAAAGATCAGAGACATTCAAAGAACCTTCCAATGGTCAGGAAAAGCCGACAAAAAGAAATGGGCCCTTTTCGCTTGGGAAAAGCTATGCAAACCCAAAATCTTGGGCGGGCTGGGCTTCAGGACCCAGAAACTGTAAAAAAAGCTTGTGGAGAAAAGCTCTAGTGGAGATGGATCACTGAACCGCAGGCACCTTGGGCCGCGCTCTGGAAGAATAAGTATGCAGAAAAATGGCGCCCTTCGAACCTTGTTCGAATGAATGGCTCAATTACTAGATCCCCCATCTGGAACATGGCTTGGGAAAATAAGAAAATTATCCAAGATCACTACTTCTAGGAAATTCGCAATGGTCGTATGACTCTCTTCTGGGAAGATGCCTGGCAACAACTTCCAAAACTCGAGAGTCCAGATTTCCAACCCCTCCAGCATAGGTTTCAAGAGCTCGGAAAAACAAAGGTTTATCATTACTAGACCGACAGCCATTTGAACCATCAGTGGCGCCATTGGCACCTAAACCTCCCTTCTCAGGAAGGCCTGCTGGTACATCAACTTTTGTCCCTGTAGTCTTGGCTAAATAAAAGGAAGATTCGGCACTCACAGGATGAAGATCAACTCAGATGAGGGAAATTGGAAGGCGGAACCTTCAACCTCAAAGAAGCTAGATTCTACCTAGAACAGCGAGATCAAAAAGATAAAGTATATTGGCACAATAACGTATGGGATGCTATCAACTGGCCTAAGGTCAAAACCTTCTTATGGCTTCTAATGCACAGAAAAATTCTCAACTAGGAGAATTTGTGCAAGAAAGGCTTCATAGGTCCCTCGCAGTGTTCTCTTTGTGGGAAAGAAGAGGAATCCATGAATCACCTCCTGAACGCCTGCGAGTGGGCCAATAATTACCTATGGGTGTGGTTGGCCAAAATATTTCGACAAACGGACAGAAATAGAGACTCCATTCATGACATCATAGCCAATTGGCGAACCAAATACACTAACCATGAAACGGTTAAACTTATGTAGCGGCTTAGCCCGAGTTTTTAATGGTTTGGTCTATATGGAAGGAAAGAAATAGAAGAATGTTTCAAGATGAATTCCGCCAAATGGATCAAATTAAAACTGATATAATGAATAAAATACAAGAAACAACCCTTACCATTAGTAAAATAGAGCAGAAGGACAGACCTTCGGCAAATGACCAACACATTCTAACTGTGTTTGGCATTAATGTTGCAACTGGCTCTAATTCTCCTCTGCAACAACAGCAATCAGCAACATTTCTTCTGTCTTGGAAGCTCCCTCTCCCAGGTTACTGCAAGCTGAATTTTGATGGTGCCTCGCAGGGAAACTCAGGGTCGGCTGGTCATAGAGGGGTCATTCATAATGACAAAGGGGAAATCATGCATGTCTACAACTACCCTTTAGGCAAAGCCACCAATAATGAGGCGAACTTTGCGGCGCTTGATAAGGGTCTGTAAATTCTCATTCGGCTGGGGAATGGTGCAGCTATAGTGGAAGGGGACTCGCTATTAGCCATCAACGCAGCTAAAAAATTGCAAAATGGCTCTCAACCAAGGAAGGTTACCAAGCATTGGCGGCTCTCCATAGTCACCATGCTTATCACCACACACCTCTCCACTCTCAATGGGGTTGTGTTTCAGGCTTTTAGGCATACTGTGAATGCTATGGTGGATGTCCTGGCTAATCACGCAGTGGGCAACCCGGATAGTATCCTTGACACTTATTGGCAGAACATCACATGTGATAACCTACGTGATGATTGCCTTCAGATCTCAGCGAAATACCTAGAGGGAATATCAGGGGAGGAGGACAGATTACAAGGTATTGATAATCAATGATAAATGAGGTCCAACCTTTATGTTTATTCTCTAATTCGTAATGCCCGGCGGTGGAAATGTAGGCAACTATCCTATGGCTCATGTTGGGTAATGTGGTAGATTTATCCCATTGACAAAGAACAAAACACAAAGTCTAATAAATGGTACACGTGGCTTCATCTAATAAATGAAAAGCGTGGCAACCAGAGTGCAATTAACTGTAATGATCAGAACTTCATCCATCACTTGCATTCGAACCAGGTTGGCAAGCCTAAGGAAAAGACAGGAGTTTTGATTCAGGCCAAGGCCCCTTATACCGAACAACCCATTATAAATACTGGTTTAAACGGAAAAGGATACACCTTTGCTGGCTTGCAAAATTTCTCTGATCCTGCTCCTGAGTCGGGTTTAGCTGCCTGCAAGCTAACAAAATGCAACCGGTATAGAACCATGGCCGAGCGCAACCTCCGCAGCTCCAAAGCTGCCTGTGAGTTACAGAAAGCTAAGGAAGGCTTCAACGCCTCTATCTCCTACAAAGGAAGAGATAGCATTGAAATTCTTCAGATAGAAGTGAACAAAGCAAGGGAAGGAATGGATGACAAGGCCATAAGTGAAGAGGCAGACTGGATTTCAGACTCGGGCACCCCAACTACTAGAGCAACACAGTTTTTAAAGACACAGAGCATGGCCTGGAAAATGAAGACAATGCTAGCCAAGGCGATGAGCCTGCAAGGGGCAGCGTTCAAAGATGCTTACCAGGCTAACTCCCTTGACTTGGCCAAAAACTCGACGAGGCTGGACAACCTGGAGATCGCTCTCAAGTCCCTTATTGAAGAACTCAGAATGTAGTCTAAACATCTCGAGGGGTTCATCAAGCTCTTTGAGCTTTACCTGCAGCATGTTCTGAATGTTTCGATTGAAATCACTGAAGAAGACACCAAGACGACAATCATCAGGAACTTCAAGCCCCGCAGCGTGCCTAAGAATGATGACGGCGCAGGCCCGAGCACTGCTGGCACCTCTGGAAAAAAGTAAGCATGCAGCTCCTGGCAAGCTGTCTTTTGGTTATTTACTGTTGGCAGTTAATGGCCTTCTGGTTTTTCTCAGTTATGATAATCTTCCTTTCTAGGTTTGGAAGCCATTGGCGTATGTTAGCCATTTGGTTTTTAGCTAAGATAGTCCTCCTGTCTGTGTTAGGCAGCCCTGCGTGGCCAGCCATATTCTTCATTAGTCTCTGTCTTAGGCAGTATAATTTTGATGTAGCTAACATACAGCTTGTCTCAAGCCAATGTTTGTGTAGTCTCTTTTGCTATCTTCAACATTCTCTGCTAAGGACGTCCTATGTTTGGCCTGGCCCGAGGTTTCTCATGTTGCTCGGGAATAGGCAGGCCTCCTACGTAACTCTATGTACTATTTTTGTGATCTAATATAACTGCTAATTTACACACAAAAAAAAAAGTTATCATACAAATAATATTTTCATTTAAAACACTAAATAAAATACAATTTTAACATTATATTTATTATAAAAATAATATTTTTTATTTTTTATTAAATTTTTATTTAAATTAATAAAACTTGCAAATAATATTTTTTATTTTTTATTAACTTTTTATTTAAATTAATAAAACTTGCAATATTTCTTCATGATAAGAAAATGGACCAAACACATATTATTAAAGAGCCATGGGCAAGTCGTCGCTCGAGCCACCCTACATGATGCCCTTTAGCGTTGGGGCAGGGGCTTATCAATTCTAGGAATCAACGACCATTGTGTGCATGACTCATCGATTCATTCCAAGAATCAGTGAACCCTCGCCCCGACACCAAAGGGTTGTGGGAAAGGTTACTAGAGTGGCGGTGTCGCTCCAACAACCTTACATATGACCCTTCGACATCAAAGTCGGGCAAGGAAAACCACGAACTATTTTGGGAATCAATGAGCATTGTGTGCATGACTCGTCGATTCATTCTAAGAATCAGTGAACCCTGCCTTGACACCAAAGGGTCGTGGGCAAAGTCATTGGAGTAGCAATGCCGCTCCAACAACCTTACCTGCAACCCTTCAGCGTCGAAGTAGGGCAAGGAAAACAACAAACTATTTTATTTTTATTTTAATTGTTTTTAATATATTTTTTTATAATTTGTTTTTTAAATATTTTTAATATATATCTTTTATTATTTGTTTTTCAATTGTTTTAATATATTCTTTTATTATTTTATTTTTTTAATTTATCATTTTATTATTTAATTTGTTTTTTATTTTTATTTTTATTTTTGTTTTTCTTCCATTTTTATTTATGATTTTTTGGAAATATTTTTTTGTTATTTATTTTTATTTTCTTTTTTTAAATATTTTTTTTATGTTAGAATTTTTCTCTTTTACAAGTTATTTTGGTTATTTATAAAAAAAATATGTTTGATTTTCTTTTTTTGTTTGTTTTTCTCATTATTAATTTTCCGGTCCTCATTTTTTTTTGTCTTAATTTATTTTATTATTTTTTTAACTTTATGATTTTTTTGTTTTGTTTATTTATTTTATTTTTATTTTTATTTATTTATCTATTATGTTTTTTTTTTTTTTGCTACAAGGTTTATGTCAATACTTGACTAACAACTCAACTACATTATGTGTCCATTTGTTCGTTGATTTTTAAGTTTTCATTACAATGGATCAAGTCCACCCCCACTATGTGTCAATTTCATTGTTGATTTATAAGTTTTCATTTCAATGGGTCAAGTCTGCCTCGACTACATGTCAATTTGATTGTTGATTTTTAAATTTTCATTGCAATTTGTCAAGTTATTTTAGGCTAAGATTTTAAAAAATCTCTACTTTTAGCATTTAAAAACAAAATACTATTGATATAATGTGTTATCACTCAAAAAAAATTCAAACATCATTGTGTCAAGTTTTTTTATGATCATGGGTCAAAATAGGGTCTTAGGAGTCATTTCTTGAATTTGACCAAAAGGGAGTATTAGATTTTTAGGTTTGAACCTTCCTTAGTGTTAAATAAAGTCATTTTAAAGGTTTTTCATGTCAAGTCATTCATCATTTCATCATTCATTTCATTTCCCTAAGTTTTTTCATCAAAACTATCCAATTAGCCAAGAAACCTTACTTTCGTAGCGCCACCCATTGAAAAAAGTCGTTTTGCGCTACGAAAGCGTTGTCTTTTCGTAGCGCAATATGAAGCAAAACTCTGTTTTCTGGTTTTGAGCAATCAACTTCAAATGAGGTTTCCGAGAAAATAGAAAGGTATTGTAAGAAACTGAGAGAGGTTATTTTCAAAAACATATCAAATAACAATAACCTCTCTCACTTTTCTCACAAGTGTTATCAGTTGGGAGATACAAGGCTTTCTTTGAAGCCCTATTTTCAGGAACAAATTTTTCCTGTTTTAAACATTTTTTTCAAAGGCAGTTTCTAGACAGCAGGAGATGTGTTTAAAAAACACAAGAGAGGTTTTTATTCAAGAAATAATGGCCTACAAAACCTCTTTCAGTTTCTAAAAATACATCATGGATTAGGAGATATAGGCTATGTCCCAAGACCTAGTTTTCAGGAAAAAACAGGAAAACCAATAGGCCAAACTATTGCAAATGAAGAAAAAATGCCTCAAAAAAGCTAAAATGAAGTTACTATATGGTTGCTATGGTTTTTAGATGGTGATATAAGTAAAATTTTGAGTTTTGGGACAATAATACTTTTCACTTGGCAATTTTTTTGACAAAACTGCATACTTAGCAGTTTCGTAGCGCATCTAGTGTAAAAAAGCAAAAAAGCACTACGAAACTGTTGTAGCTGCCTTTTCTGCTCCTTTTGGTCAGTTTTAAGGGGTTAAAGGATGATTTAAGAGTTGTAATTGTTATGGAAGATGTACTGAAGGATGATTAAAATGTTTCACAAGGAAAGAACCAAGTTTTTGAAGAAAAAAGGTTGAAATGGTAGCGCTACAAAGGGCGCTACGAAACTGTTGTGTTTTCGCAACCTTTTGAACAAGTTTTATAGTGGTTTTTGGACAGCTGGAGGCTAGGGATGAGTGATGAGACATGTTAAGATAATATCCAATAGCCAAGGACCACGAAATAAATTTTAAATTATGGTCAGAATGTTCAAAAAAGGAAAATAATCTTATGCCTAAAAAATAGGGTTTGGTTTCCTGCTTTTGTGGAGGTCAGCAAAGTGGTCATGAAGAACTGAAGCCCATCATCCAAATTCAACCATGTGATGATACACTTGGAAAATGATGTAATTTAAAATAAATAATGTTGTTAGGATAAGGTTGTTAAAGATAGTAATGAAGAGTTTGAGTCCTAGTTGAAATAGGATTGTCAAGTAGGATAGGTGTCTGTTTGTCATAAATTTGATGTTTTATGGTTATGCAATGTGTCAGTAGTTAGAAATTCGATGTATCTAGCCTATAGGTAGATAATCTCATGTTGTAAGAGGTTTATTAAAGGCCAAGAGGTCGAATTAGTAAAGGGTTGGACATTTTTGGCAAAATACTGTGCTTATTGTAATTGACTGGTTTTCAGCTAATACAAAGATTTCTACTTAGCCAACTTAAGATTGAGAAGGTGTTATAGTGTGTTCTTGTTCTAATTGCATCTTTTATTATCCTATTGCAATGGTGCTTGTCTATGTTACTCAGAATTCATCTTTGATGCTCTGACTTCCTATATAGATAAACTGACTGTGTTTTTTACAATTTCACATGTGTATCTCTTGACTAAAACTCTGATATGCCTCAACTTCCATGTTAAGTAGATTTATTGGTTTACTGAAACTATTTTGACTCCATAAGCCCAATGTGTACTTGTTGATGTGATTTTCAACCTACATTTATCATCTATCTTATTATTACCCCACATATAGTTAGCCATTTATATTTTTATCAAAAATCATTAACCCTTTGAGAGAGCCCTCTCAGGTTGAGGAGGCTAAGCCTCAATCAAAATATTAGGTTTGAAATAGTTACATAAAGTTGACTAATCAAGCAGCCTATCAGGTTCAATTTTGTGATAACATAATTAATCTTTGATTTAGGTATTTTTTTTTTAGGTTTTTTAGTCCGTGGTATTTGGTTTAAATTCTATGGCTGAAAAAGTTTAAAATATTAAGTTTTTTTCAGAGTCTTGATATTTTATCTTTAACGCCATGGTTGAAAAATGTCAAAATTTTAAGGTTTTTGAGAGTCATGATATTTGTCTTTAACGTCATGGTTGAAAAATGTTGAAATTTTTAGAATTTTTGGAGTCGTGATATTTTAACTTTAATGCTATTGTCGAAAACTATTGGAATTCTTAGACTTTCTAGAGTCATTGTATTTTACTTTTAATGTTATTGCTGAAAAATGTTGATGCGGCATCAACACTTTTCAATTTTGGGGTGTTTTTTCATGTTTATTGCACAAAAAAGTTAGTTTTTTATGCCATTGTTAAAAAAATAGAATTTTAACCTAAAAATTTTATAATAAAAAAAAGGTGTTGATGGAGCATTAACACTTCATTTTGAGTGTGTTTTTTCATGCCTATTGCACAAAAAAATTGAATTTGAATGTTGCTAATAAAAATATTTGGAATTTTAACCCGAACAAAACAAAAATAAAATTTTGATGTAGCACCAACACTTTTCATTTTTAGGGTGTTTTTTCAAATTTTTGGTGCAAAACATGGATTTTTTTAGGCTAAAGTTCTCGCTTTGAGGTTATAGTTCTCATTAATTTGGTAACTTTGTTCAGAACGAAACTTGGGAGTTGAATCCAGAACCAATAGATAAGAATGTCATAGGCACAAAATGGGTCTTCAAGAACAAGTTAAATTAAAATGAACAAATAATAAAAAACAAGGCCAGATTAGTTTACAAAGGTTAATATGCTCAAGTTGAAGGATTGGATTTTGAAGAAACTTTAACTCCTGTAGCAAGATTAGAAGAAATAAAATTGTTCTTAGCTTTTGTGTGTCATAAGAATTTCAAAGTACATATCAGATAGATGTGAAATTAGTGTTTCTTAATGGAGAACTTGAAGAAAAAGCGTATATATAACAACATGAAGGCTTTTAGCTATCAGACAATCCTGATGATGTATGCAGATTGAAAAAGACACTTTATGGACTCAAGCAAGCACCAAGAGCATGGTACTCTCGACTAGACAAATATCTATACAACCAAGGATTCAAGAGAAGGAAAACTGACAATCATTTATATATAAAATCTGATAATAAAGATCTTGTGCTTGCTTTTGTTGTTGTTGGCGATATAAATTTAGGAAGTAATACAAATTCACTAAGCCAAAAGTTTGTGGTTGAAATGAAGTTTGAGTTTAAAATGTCTATACTTGGAGAAATCTCATCCTTCCTTGGTTTACAAGTTATATAAACTTCAAGGCATGCTCATCTCATAAGGAAAGTATCTAAAAGAAATGTTGAAGAAATTTAGAATGAAGGAATGCTCACCTGTCAACACTCATATGGTCACTGGGTGTAAGTTAAGTAAAGACGACGAATCCCCAAAAGTTAATAAAAAATTATACAAATCAATGATTAGGATTTTCCTATATGCAGTATCATCATGACATATTAGCTATTGATTTGGTAGCAAGATATTAATCAACACCCAAGCAAAGCCTCCTGCTAGCTACAAAAAGAATTTTCATATATCTAAAAGGTACAATGGACTGTGGTATCCAAAGGGAAAGAACTTACTGACAGTACACACAAACGTAGATTAAGATAGTTGTATATATGATAGAAAGAGCACAAGTGGTGGTGCCTTATTTCTAAGACACCCGTTGGTAGCATGGTTGAGCAAAAAGCATACCTTTGTCTCATTGTCTACTATTGAATCCGAGTACATAGTAGCTACAACATGTTGCACTCAAACACTGTGGATGAAGAAAACACTTCAAGACATGAAAGTAATGTATGATGATCCTATTTCCATCAAATGTGATAATACCAGTGCGATACTTATATCAAAGAATCTAGTTCTTCATTCAAAATTCAAGCATATACCTATCAAGTATCACTTTATTATAGAATACGTAGTTGATCACATTGTAAAATTGGAGTATATATCAATTAAGAAACAAATAGTTGATATATTCGCTAAGCCCCTTGCAAGAGATCCTTTTGAATACTTAAGACAAAATTTTGAAGTGATATCTTCCTCATCTCATCACTAATATCATTTGAAAGAGGGCAGCTAGTCCAAATTAGTCAAGGATATTTGTATGATTAAAATATCAAAGATAATCAGAGAAATAAATTCCAGTGTCTCAAGACTAGTAGGAGTAGTACACATATAATGAGAGCAACAAATGTTATGTCCAAGGGAGAGAGTGATCATCTTGTGATTTCTCAAAAGCAAATTGCAGCAGCGGATAATGGTTGCAACAAACCTAAATGGAAACATTCATAGGGGGAGCAGGCCATGAGTAGTTGTTAAATTTAGAAGTCGTATGCAATTAGAAAGAGTGAGCATCCCATGCATTCTAAAGAATATTTTTAGAGGAAGGATGTTCAAAAGGGGATATCCCTTAGAAATTGGATCTTAAAATTGTACAAAGATGGAAAATGAGCAAACATTGAAACATAATAAATGAATTTGCATCTCAAACTTTTAGGGGTTGCATATACTTACAACAACAATCATCATCATCCTATTCTATTTACTCAGGGAGGAGAATATTGAGATATAAAGTATCTAGACCCTTTGCCATTGATCTCAAAGGGAGAGGACTAGCAAACATTGGAGAAGGAAAATAAGGGAGAAAATAAGTAGCAATTGGAAAATGAAAAAATTACATGAAACATTTAGTGTTTACATCAATGAAAAATAAGAATATTTTTTATCAAAATGTTGTCACTAATATCAAAAGGGGAATGAGTGATGTCAAGGAGTATTAAAGTCAAAAGAAGTTCATTGATTTTTATCTTTGAAGATATTTTGGATATCCCTACAAAGTGCATAGTTAGATGGCGCTCAAAGAGATCTTTCCAATAGTTAGAAAATTTTATTTATGTTTGAATTTATAGCAGGGTTACAATGGCTCATGGTTCGTCAGATAGAAAGGTGGTGTGAGACGGACTTTACTCCTTTCAACGGACAGTTAAATTTCCATTCGCCCCGCGGGACATTTCCATCGGAAAGTTGTTACTAAGTGATGATGACACAAAAATAAACAAACTCTGCTAAATGGACTTTTAACATATGGCATTTAACGAAAATTTGTGCGCAGGGAATTTATTCAACACTGAAAAATGGAAAAAAAAAACCCAAGTTCCTAAATTATTCCTCTATGTCGTGAGGACATCGACGCCAACACATGTGGCATTGTAAGATTGGTTAAATGAGATGAGCTGGCATGTGATGTGGCACAAAAGTGACAGTGATGTCACCTAGATGATGATGTAGCAATTTGATGACGTGTAATGATGTCATCGTGCGCTGGAGCATGGTTGAAAGTAAAGTAAAAGGGTTTTTTGGGGGCGTGATGCAAGACAGAATTTCCCAGCAACCGTAATTAACGGAAATTTCGTGCCCCAACCTTGTTTGAGTTGTGCCCTATGGAGAGGGTGGCACAATGGCACAGTGGGGGCGATAAGACCACAGTCATGACTCAAGGTCATATGGTGAAAAAGGGTAATACAGTGATATGTGGTTTAACGGTAAGTTTCGCTGGGTGAAACCCACGAGACGGAGGTTCAAATCTCATTGATTATATGGCCTGTTATGATCCGGCTCAAGGAGTAGGCTCTCCCTTGATGCGGAGTCTCGGCTCTTGCTAAATCATAAGATTCCGGTATGTCTGACTTGCAGGCTGTTGGATATACTCTTGGTGTTATAAGGCAGCCACGAGGATTGATCCTAGGACCTCCCTTAGATTAGTCTAAAGAGTTACCGATTCACCATGGTTAAAAAAAAAAAAAAAGGTTGAAGGATGAGCTCTTTCACTACATGGATTCGACGTTTCGGCATGAAAGTGAATTTGGTGCTTGGCTGTTCATTTTTTGCTTGATGTTTCATTTTTGCAGTTCAAAAATTTGGAGATGTATCTGAGCTAAATTTGAAACAAAGAAACCAACAAAAAGCGATTTGATTTATAATATTTATGAATGCTAAAAGACACAGCTAAGATAGATACAAGCTTATGATTTGAGTTGCAATAGATGATTTTCGCACTAGTTCTGATTAAATTAACAATGTAGGACACACAAAGATATAGTTGATATGAGAAGATATTGAAAAAACTGTTAAATGCCAAAGATCTGAAGCATAGAGAGAATAGAAGGATAAAAATAGAGGTCGTACGTGGAGACTGGGGAAAGTTGAAACTATTGTAAAGAAACTATTGTAAAGAAAAGTGCAGAGGATAAAAAACAGAGACTATACAGTAAAGAGAAGACCAATTAACCCAGCAAGAACAAATATTAACATCATTTACTAGGGATTGGAGTCTCTTTCAATTAGGTTACTGAAAAATTAGCAAGATGTTGATTGTGAACAATGGGAATTGGCATTTCTAACAAGTGGGTGCTTTCAAAGAAACTAGTGTTTGGAGCTAGGCTGGGGCATATATAATATGATGTAACTTAAAAGATGTTGTTTGCATTTACATCAAAATAAAAATATTTGTGGTTTTTTGCATGGGTTTAATACATACATGGTCCCTACATAAAGTCTGACTCTTGCTAAATCATAAGATTCGGTATGTCTGGCTTGGCGGTACATTGGATATACTCTTGGTGTTATAAAGCTGACCAGTTGATCTGGGACCTCCTTAGATTAGTCTAAGGATTCTGGAGTTCACCATGGTTAAAAAAAAAGGGTTGAAGGATGAGCTCTTTCACTACATGGATTCGACGTTTCGGCATGAAAGTGAATTTGGTGCTTGGCTGTTCATTTTTTGCTTGATGTTTCATTTTTGCAGTTCAAAAATTTGGAGATGTATCTGAGCTAAATTTGAAACAAAGAAACCAACAAAAAGCGATTTGATTTATAATATTTATGAATGCTAAAAGACACAGCTAAGATAGATACAAGCTTATGATTTGAGTTGCAATAGATGATTTTCGCACTAGTTCTGATTAAATTAACAATGTAGGACACACAAAGATATAGTTGATATGAGAAGATATTGAAAAAACTGTTAAATGCCAAAGATCTGAAGCATAGAGAGAATAGAAGGATAAAAATAGAGGTCGTACGTGGAGACTGGGGAAAGTTGAAACTATTGTAAAGAAACTATTGTAAAGAAAAGTGCAGAGGATAAAAAACAGAGACTATACAGTAAAGAGAAGACCAATTAACCCAGCAAGAACAAATATTAACATCATTTACTAGGGATTGGAGTCTCTTTCAATTAGGTTACTGAAAAATTAGCAAGATGTTGATTGTGAACAATGGGAATTGGCATTTCTAACAGTGGGTGCTTTCAAAGAAACTAGTGTTTGGAGCTAGGCTGGGGCATATATAATATGATGTAACTTAAAAGATGTTGTTTGCATTTACATCAAAATAAAAATATTTGTGGTTTTTTTTTTTTATGGGTTTTTATGTCTATACATGGTCCCTACATAATATGATGTAACTTAAGAAATGGTATTTGCATTTCCATCAAAATAAAAATATATGTGGTTTTTTTCTTTTATAGGTTTCCATGTATATACATGGTCTCTATTTGTTTCTTATGTGTGTGATGTTAATAGTATTTCTCTATATTGATTTCATGGTTAATTGTTAAATATTTAAATAGCTCTACTCATTGTTAAAGAAATTGGGAAAAAAAATGTTATAAGTTATAAAATATTAATTCAGTCTCTCCCTTTATCATTTTCCTTGTTTTCAAGGAAGTCTTGTACTGAAATACTTTTAGAAAGTGTAACAATTATACAACTTCCTTACACTCAAAAGTAATAATATAATTTTTTAAAATTTTTAATTAGTTATCTTTCTCTATAAAGTTCATATAAAATTATGTTAGTTGATTATTTATGATTGAGAGTTAAAGTGAAATATTTTTGCAACGTCTATCTCCTTCTTACCCGGTTGTAATATCAACAAAAGTGAGAATATTTATGTTTTATAATGCCTTTAATTAAAACTAACCAAACATGTATATTAATTTTTGTTTTAAATTATAGCTGGCATTGTTTTTTTATTTAAAGAATATTTTATTTTTATTTTAAAATGATAGATTGAACACACACATATCCCTCATACTGAATTATAAAATAGGTCTCCTAGAACTATATATATATATCCTCTCTCCTCCGTGTTTAAGAAAAAAATATATTATCTCAAATAGTTAACAAGTAATTTTAATCTCTTTTTAAATATGATGAATGTAACTTCATTGCAAAAGTGGTTGAGAAAATATCTTTATATTACATAGCTAAAAAATCTTTGTAATTTTTTCTAAATAGAGTGAATGTAACATCATTGGAAAGTTGTTTGAGAAAGGATTATTTAGAATTTGGAATATTTTAGTCTTTGATATTCATATAATTGTAAATAAACTAGCAATTGCACCATATGTTGCAAAGGAAACCTCGTAAGGAAGTGGTGTATGAAATAGTAGCATTAAATTGTTAGTCTTTCATGATGACAGTGAAATTGTCACCGGGGCTTGCCAAAGGGTCTTAATGGAATTTTGGATCTTAGTTAACTACATAATTTTCCTACCACATTTGGCTCATGTGATATTATTTTTATGTCTCACTTATTTCAAGTTTCAAGCTCATTCATCTTTCAAAGTATTTGGGAAACTTGGAAAGCATACAACACTTTTCTATCTCACTCAACATTTAAGGAATATAATGTATCCTTCTTGTCTCTCTACACATATTCTTCCCATGTGTATGTACATTTTGTTGAAGAAACAACCTGAATTTGAAGGAAAACAAATTTTGAAGTGAAGGGAAAGGGAGGATAGAGGAACAATCTCTCTCTCATAAAAAAATTTTCTCTATCAACCTGCCCTCCCCCCGCAATCGTTATTGACCTTGGCATGTACCGTAATCGATCTGAGGCAGAGGCGAGCCTTTTCCTTCAGTTGTGGAAGCATCTCTTACCTTTTAGAAAGAACCTTGATGAGTTTTTAAAGCTATACTCTTTCGAGAACTTTTTCCTTTTGATGGATGGGTCTTCCTATCATTTTTCATATTTCCCCTGGTTGTTGGTTTCAAAAGGAAGATCCTAGCTAACCTTGTGTCAATTTATATCCATGGGTTGGCGGAGGCAGGCATTATTGGCAAGGAGAATCTACATATGAATAGGATTCCTCCACTCAAATTGGTGCTTTTCTTAATTCACACTTCCTAACTTATTTCTAATAGCTTCTAAGCTTTCCTTTGAGTTGTATAACCAGAGTTCTTTATCAAGGAAAATTTTAGGGGCTAATATTCGCAGGTGCACTAATTTTCCATGTTTTTCCAAAAAAAATATTCGTCAATTTCCATTTTTCTAAAAATAATTTTATATAGACTAATATAAAGTAATTAGAAATCTAAATATTTAAAAAAGAAAAAAGATTAGACGTTTTACAATTTTCATATTAGGGACTAGTATTATTCACCAAACTTTCTAAACCCTAAAATAAAATTCCATTGTTAAATTTTTCCATGTACTTTAGGTGTGGTAAGGCCTAAATACCATAAGGGAGAGGATAGCCACATAACATCACTATCATTAATTTTGCAGCGTACATGTGAACAAACAATAAAGTCAGTGGTTTGAACTTCGAGAGTGTAATATTCCCAATTAGCGATAGCTAATTGGAAATATTAATTTTGACCAATTTTGCCTTATTATAGTTGGAGCATGAATAAAGTGAGTAAAATATTAATTAACTCACTTAGGATAAAGCACTTTCCTAAAGTCCACATCAAAATTAAGGGAGTGGGGCCTAGTGTCCAAGTGGACATCGCAGGAAAGGAGGATGCAGTCCATGTGGGCCCATGCAGATGAGAGGGACAGCGTGGGCCAAGGAGCATGTAGGAGATGGTGGGGCCTAGGGTGAGAGAGGCCCATCGTTATAAAAGGGAGGAGAGCCTCCTCATTTCATCATTCATGTTTATGCATATTGAGCTAGTCATTTTGACTTGGAGCACACTGGTTGTTTAGCTTGTCTGCAGTACTGTTCAGTACATCGGGTGTCTCCGTTTGGAGATCCCACCCTCAGCCCCGGGAGACTTCGAGTGCTTACTTGGGTGAGGTATTTCCATCATCTTTTGCAGGAGGATCGGTGGTTGCATTCGTGGAGGAGCAGAGCATCTAAAGACTGCGCAGTCTTGAGAGGGGGGACACAGTTCATCTTGGGGGAGCTCCGGATTGGTGCCATTTTGGAGGATTCAGGCCGGAGGTTTGAGCAAGGGGCCAGTCCTTGCCTAGTGGAGACTATTGACAGAGAGGGAGGCCATATTTTGGAAGTTAGTATTCAACACCAGCGTGGCCCTTGGGAGGATAGTGTAGATCCTCAAGGGAGGAATTTTCAGGGGTCGGCCATTTCAAAAATGCTCTCTGGGCTTTTCTGGGTATTGTGAGTAGAGGCCGATTCCAGAGTATCAGATTTTTCCGAGTGGGGGAGTAGCCCCAAATACTCATTTTATTCCAGCAGTAGCAGTAGCACGACAGCATTCCAGCAGCTTGGACGTAGAGCAGAGAGCAACCATTTCCAGTGATATTCTGAGAGTATTCCTACACTTTCCTGGTGCAAGTCGAGGTGCCATCATTCTGATCACCTCTTGTACTCATTTCTATTTCTCAGTATAATAAAATGGCTTAGCATTCTCTCTATTTCATGTGTATCTGCTTCATGAACTATTTCTAGCATTTTATATCTTGTTGTATGCTTTGTATTACTGTCTATTTCCCCTTCAGGATATTATAGTGGTATCAGAGCTCATAGACCTGGCTCAGCCTGTGGAGCAAGTTGTCTATGACACCGGGAGAGAAGCCGTATATTTGCTACAGGGGTAGGAAGTACTGTGACCGAGAACGTAGGTTGCAAATCACCTACAAAGAGGGTGACTGCGTCCCAATAGTGGACGCAGAGCAGGAGGAACCGATGGCAGATGATAGTGATGCGAAGCATTTTGGGGAAATGCTCCTCAAGTTAGTACATGATCTGTCAAGGAAGATTGAGGTGATGGGTCAGAGATTCACTGTTGTAGAGGCTAGGCAGCGTGAAACCCCAAGGGGTTTCGAGATTGGTGAGGGATCGGGCACATCCCACCATTTGCATGAGCACGATACCACTCAACACATGGCATCTCATGCACCCACACGTTCCACTATGCCCACTTTTCTAGCTGCAGACAAAAGGGCAGGAGCACAACAGGAGTAGGAACTTGGCCACATGGGTGATTACTTTGCTGAGTACCAGGAATACGGGCAGGAGTTCATAGATGCCCTTTCATTTCGCGATTTTTTCTAGCTCCAGCGGGACAACAGACCTCGCGACCATCATAGGGGACACCGACATTATCACAAGGGAGACACTTAGCATACTATGAGCAGGTTCCATTTGCCTATGTTTGATGGTTCATCAAACAGTTCGACAAAAGCTTGGGTGGAGAAGTTGGACATATACTTCCAGCTCAACTAGATGGCAGAGACGGAGGCAATCAAGGTGGCAGCGCTGCATCTTGATGGTGAGGCCCAAGATTGGTGGTTCCACGAGATGGTTACACTCGGACACTCGACAGTGATAGATTATGCCGAGTTTACCCGGAGGTTGATTGAGAGGTTTGATCGAAGGGATCCAGAGGAGCACTTTGTTGAGCTGACGAGGCTCAAGCAGACCAGGAGTCCGGATACATACATCTTAGATTTCCTGAGACTTTCTGTGATGGTACCAGATCTATCCGCGGCACGGATGATCTACATGTTCATTGATGGGCTAGCAGAGCCGCTCCAGGGATTGGTCAGATCCACTAGACTGACCACACTCCATGACGTAGTTGGACGGACACGGGACTTGCAGGATGCCTTACCCAGGACCAGGACACCTTACCCCCAGAGACAGGCTTTCCATCCTAAGGGGAAGGATGTGAGGATGCCGCCTCCAAGGGGGAATCAGGGTAGAGGATAGTTGGATGATGATGCTAGGAGGGAGTTGAAGAAGAAGAGGTTGTGTTTTACCTGTCAGGAGCCGTGGGCACCAGGACACAGATGTGCTACTGGCAAAGCACATTATATTGAGGTCTTCTCCGAGAGAAGTGGGGAAGAAGATGAGTATCATGACGCGGGGGCAGGGGGCAGCTATGCAGCACAGGATCATTTGCCACCTCCGCCGCTAGGAGCAGGAGGTGCAGCCTTTACACCCACGAGAGGGACCCTTGCAGCATTGCGAGAAGTTCCCAAGTATCTGACGTTGCACGTGCGAGGTACAGTGCGGGGGCAGCGAGTATCAGTACTAGTGGACAGTGGGGAAACCCATAACTTCATCAATGCACAGATGGTAGAGCGAAGAGGCATACAGACAGAGACTTCGATGGGTTTTCAGTGTTTGTCCCAGGATATCAGACTATGCAGTGTGCTAGATATGTCCCAGCGCTGGCAGTGACGATGGGCACTTACACCGTGACTGACCACTTTTTCGTGGTTAACATACCGGATACCAATGTTGTATTGGGATTAAAGTGGCTGATCACTCTGGGGAAGGTCACCACAGATTGGGAAGCCTTGGATATGGAGTGGGACGACAAGAAGATCGGGAAGCACGAGAAGATACGAGGCATGCACACTTACCCGCCTAAGATAGTTTCAGCTCACTGGATGGAGGCAGACTTCCAGAAGGGAGACATAGAGTGGGCAGTAGAGTTGCATGCATTAGAGGCAGAGACTACCGGGAAGACAGTTCATCCAGAGATACAGACCATCCTTGACAGGTATGCCATGGTGTTTGGGGAGATACCACCGGGACAGCCACCAGATCGGGGATTTGAGCATACTATTGAGCTAGAGTAGGGCATACAAACCATCATTACCACACCCTATAGGCACCCCAAGGCCTATCGGGATGAGATCGAGTGAGCTATCCATGAGTTGTTAGCTCTTGGACACATTCGGCCTAGCACCAGTCCTTTCACTTCTTCGGTAGTGTTGGTGAAGAAGAAGGACGACACATTGAGGATGTGCATTGATTACAGGGCCCTAAACAAAAATACCATGAAGAACAGGTACCCTATACCATGGATTGACGAGCTTATGGATGAGTTGAGGGGGGCATAGTTCTTCTCAAAGATTGATTTAAGATCCGGGTACCACCAGATTCGCGTGAGGGAACAGGACATTCCCAAGACCGCTTTCAGGTGCCATTATGGCCATTTTGAGTTCTTGGTGATGCCACCTTCCAGTCATGTATGAACCACATTTTCCGCAGTCACTTGAGGATGTTTGTGTTGCTCTTCTTTGATGACATATTGATATATAGCAGGACATGGGAGGAGCATATCTAGCACATAGAGGCAGTGTTGTGTATTTTGGAGGAGCAGCATTTTTATGCTAAGCTCTCCAAGTGCGAGTTCAGGTTGAAAAAGATGCTATACTTGGGACACATCATAGGGGTGGACGGAGTGAGGGTCCATGAGGCGAATATCAGGGCCATTAGGGATTGGCCAGAGCCGAGAAACGTGACAGAACTTCGGGGGTTTGTGGGTATCTGCACCTACTACAGAAAGTTCGTCAAGAGTTTCTCTCAACTTGTTGCACCCCTTACAGATCTGACGAATAAGGGGGCATTCAGTTGGACAGATACAGCGCAGCGAGCCTTTGACAGGCTCAAGGAGGTGATGAGTAGTTGTCCAGTGCTAGCATTTCCAGACTTCACGCAGCCATTCATTCTGGAGTGTGATGCATCAGGAGAGGGGATCGGCGCAGTATTGATGCAGGGAGGCCACCCTATAGCTTTTGAGAGTCGGAAGCTCCTTCCACATGAGCGGTTGTATGCCATATACGACAAGGAGATGCTGGCCATCATGCATGCATTGGCCAAATTCCGATAGTACCTGGTAGGTAATAGGTTCAGGGTGAGGACTGACCACAACAGCCTCAGGTTATTTTTAGAGCAGAAACAACTACAGGAGAGGCAGCAGAAGTGGGTCAGCAAGATCTAGGCCTACGAATTTGACATCGAGTATGTCAAAGGGAAGAACAATGTGGTGGTTGATGCACTTTCACGCAGTCCAGCCATGTTGTCTCTGATGAGTTTGGATGCAGGTTGGAGGGCTCGAATTTTGGTGGAGTACTCCAAGGACAGGTTTTCTTGTGAGAATCTGAATGGACAGGTGACAGATGACAGGTATACGGTGATGGATGAGATCATCTACTACAGGGACCAAATCTTCTTAACTGAGGGCTCTTAGCTCAAGAAGAAAATATTGCAGGCTTCTCACAATTCACCATTGTCTAGACACCAGGGGTTTACCAAAACCTACAGGGCCATCAGGGAGAAGTTCTCATGGAAGGGCCTCAAGGAGGACATACTCCAGCATGTGAGGGAGTGCGAATTTTTTCAGCGCAACAAGGGGGAGATGAACCATCTGACAGGTTTGTTGTAGCCTCTTCCCATTCCAAAGGGGGAATGGAAGAGTATTTCAATGGATTTCATCACAGGGTTGCCCATGGTGCAGGGCAAGGACTGTATATTCATCGTCGTTGATCGACTGACGAAATATGCACATTTTTTCTCCATATCCACACATTATATAGCGGCATAGGTGGCGGAGCTGTTCTTCAGGGACGTCTTTAGGTTGCATGGTCTTCCCAATACCATTGTCAATGACAGGGACATCCGCTTCATGGGAGGATTTTGGCAGGAGATTTTCTGGCTGGTGGGAACAGAGTTGACACCGAGCACTAGCTACCACCCACAGACAGATGGGCAGACAGATATAGTTAACAAGTGGCTGGAGAGCTACTTGCGTAACTATGTCAGTGGGTAGCAAAGAGCATGGATGAAGTGGTTGCACCTAGGAGATTACTGCTACAACAACACACATCACATGTCCATCGGTATGTCTCCATTTTATGCATTATATGGTTATCATGCTTTATCTTTTGTTGATGTGATGTTTGGTGCCAGAAAGGCTCCAAGAGCCAAGGATTGGATCCAAAAGAGTTAGGACATCCTTCGAGCTCTCAAGGATAACATGGCTACAGCGCAGAACCAGCAGAAGCTGTATGCCGACAGGGGTCGGGTGGAGAGACAGTTTGAGGTAGGGAACTTGGTCTACCTACGTTTTCAGCCATACCAACAATCGACTCTGAAGCAGAAGGGAGCTGAGAAGATCAAGCCCCGTTTTTATGGGCCTTACAGGGTGATACGCAGAGTTGGGCAGGTTGCTTATGAGTTGGAACTGCCCCAGGGCAGCAATATTCATAACATCTTTCACGTATCGTGCCTGAAGAAGGCACTGGGATAGCAGGTGACAGCGACAAGGGAGCTTCTACCTACGGATGATGAGGGGCACTTGGTGCTACAGCCGGAGGCCATTATTGATACTAGGGAGAGGCAGTTACGGAGCAGGACAGTCCAAGAATTCTTAGTGAGGTGGAAGAATTTGTCGGATGAGGATGCCACATGGGAGAGTGAGAAGATCTTGCAGCATCCATCACTACAGTTTCTTGGGGTCAAGCAACATTTTGCCAGGGGAGACTATAATATTCCCAATTAGCGATAGATAATTGGAAATATTAATTTTGACCAATTTTTCCTTATTATAGTTGGAGCATGAATAAAGTGAGTAAAATATTAACTAACTCACTTAGGATAAAGCACTTTCCTAAAGTCCACATCGAAATTAAGGGAGTGGGGCCTAGTGGCCAAGTGGACAACACAGGAAAGGAGGGCATAGTCCATGTGGGCGGCGTGGGGCCTACCTCACGCAGATGAGAGGGACAACGTGGGCCAAGGAGCACGTAGGAGATGGTGGGGCCTAGGGTGAGAGAGGCCCATCGTTATAAAAGGGAGGAGAGCCTCCTCATTTCATCATTCATGTTTATGCATATTGAGCTATTCATTTAGACTTGGAGCATGCTGGATGTTTAGCTTGTCTGCAGTACTGTTCAGTACATCGGGTGTCTCCATTCAGAGATCCCACCCTCAGCCTCGGGAGACTTCGAGTGCTTGCTCGGGTGAGGTATTCCCATCAGCATTTTGCAGGAGGATCGATGGTTGCATTCGTGGAGGAGCAGAGCATCTAGGGACTACGCAGTCTTGAGAGGGAGGACGCAGTTCATCTTGGGGGAGCTCTGGATTGGTGCCATTTTGGAGGATTCAGGCCAGAGGATTGAGCAAGGAGCCAGCCCTTGCCTAGTGGAGACTATTGACAGAGAGGGAGGCCATATTTTGGAGGTTAGTATTTAGCACCAACATGGCCCTTGGGAGGATAGCGTAGATCCTCAAGGGAGGCATTTTCGGGGGTCGACCATTTCAAAAATGTTCTCTGGGCTTTTCTGGGTATTGTGAGTAGAGGCCGATTCCAGAGTATCAGATTTTTCCGAGTAGGGGAGCAGCCCCAAATACGCATTTTGTTCCAGCAGTAGTAGCAACACGACAACATTCCAACAGCTTGGACGTAGAGTAGAGAGCAATCATTTCCAGTGATATTCTGAGAGTATTCCTACACTTTCCTGGTGCAAGTTGAGGTGCCATCATTCTGATCACCTCTTGTACTCATTTCTATTTCTCAGTATAATAAAATGGCTTAGCATTCTCTCTATTTCATGTGTATCTGCTTCATGATCTGTTTCTAGCATTTTATATCTTGTTGTATGCTTTGTATTAGTGTCTATTTCCCCTTCAGGATATTACAGAGAGGATGGTGGTGAAAAAGTGCGATAATGATGTGGGTTTGAAAGGAAATACTTGCAAGATGGATCATATTTTATGTATGGATGTCGTTTTGGATCACTTCATCTCTTTTTGCACAAGCCATCCTGATTTCAATAGAGTACCACTAGAGGTTGCCTAGTTCAAAGCGATGAATAGACAGGACAAAATGGGTTATTTGAACCGTGGAAGGCAAGGAAAGCTGGAAATACTTTCTAAAACGTGATGGCTAGGATCAAACAGTCTGGATATAGGTATGTTTGTTTCAACCTTATACGAATGCCTTAGTATTTATTCACATGGTAGGGTAGGTAGATTGTGTCATTATGAGAATTTCTTAAACGTAATTGTGCAACTCAATGCAATGACTGAGCAAACCTGAAAATATATTGAGTCCATGTCCATATTTTACAGGGAAAGCTAAGTGTTGCCTAAGTTATTATTAATAAATTTAGTACCTTTCAGTTAAAAAAGAAGAAGCAAAGATTGAGCATATACAACAAACCACTGAGCGCAATGATACCCTGGATCACATAAATTATAGTTTACAACATTAAACTACAGTAGTACCTGGTTGTAAACACCCAAAAATGGGCCACGACACTTGGAATTGGAGGTTTCAAGTTCCAAGGCATAACGCTTGGAATTGGAGGTTTCAAGTTCCAGCTCCACCCGCTTGACCAAAGAATCAAACTTCTCATAGGCGAAGAGGTTATTGCTCATAGTGTACATGAGCCTAGAATACAAGCAACCAATGGAAACTGTCAAATGGAAACTCTTGGGAGAAGCAAAATAATGTATTATATCAAACAAAAACACCAAAAGATTTCTGAAGCGAATTCAAGCTCTTGCTCACGGGGGCCATGAGTGTGGCATCCAAGTAACCAATGACGAATGTCAAATGGAAACTCTTGTGAGAAGAAAAATAATGTATTCTATCAAACAAAAACACCAAAAAATTTCTGAAGATCAAATTCAGGCTCTTGCTCACGGGGGCCATGAGTGTGGCGTCCAAGCAACCAATGACGACTGTCAAATGGAAACTCTTGTGAGAAGCAAAATAATGTATTCTATCAAACAAAAACACCAAAATATTTTTGGTATTAAACTACGTTGTGCGCATCAAAGCCCTAAAAGATCATTGCAACTAACAGAAAACTACGAGCTATATCTAAGAGTTTCTTATCATCTTGGACATAAGCCTTAAAAGACCACTGCAACTAACATAAAACTACGAGCTAGATCTAAGAATTTCTTATATATCTAAGAATTTCTTATACTCTTGGACACGAGATCTAATCCCGAAATTTTGCTAATGAGATGAATGCTTGTTCTTTCCAATATTCATGATACTACACTATTGACTTTTTTTCTCAAAGAATTTAAAAATATAATTACTAATAAAATATTAATTATATTCACTATTGTGCATCATCTATCTTATAAAATAATAACATAGAATTCTTAAAAATGTATTGATAATATCCCACACAATATTGTTTCATCATTTTTTAAGAATGTGTGAGGATTGCTTAAACTTATATATTTTTATAAAATGCCAATTATAGTTGAGCTAATTTATTTTATATTATTTTTGCATTATATATGAATAGGGTTATTAGTTATATTTTTATAATTTTTGTGTGATAAGTCTATATTTTTTATTATGATTTTTTTCATGGCATTTTTCTTAGTTAATTTTAACTAAAATCTAGGAGTTTAAGTTATTTAATCTATAGAATTTGAGTGCCACATGTGTTGAATCCACTTGTACATTAAAAAATGTATTTTAAATATTAAAAAAAAAAGAGAGAAAAGAAAAGAAAAAGAGTTGCAATTTTGCTTGTAATTGTATGTAAGGATTATGTGTAAAAAGACCATTTCACCTAGAAATTAGATTGCACCATATTTTAATTAAAATAAATTAATTAATATGATTTAGATAAAATTATAATTAAATCAAGCTATTATTATTATAAATATATTTTTTTATATAATAAATTTATAAATCAAAAAATAAAGTTATCATACAAATAATATTTGTGTTTAGAAAACTAAATAAAATGCAATTTTAACATTATATTTATTATAAAAATAATATTTTTTACTTTTTATTAACTTTTTATTTAAATGGATCAATCTTATAATATTTCTGGATAAAACTTGTAATATTTCTTGATGATTAATATTCATTACTGTGCATCATCTATCTTATAAAATAATAACATAGAATTCTTAAAAATGTATTGATAATATCTCACATAAAATTGTTTCATCATTTTTTAAGAATTTGTGTGGAATTGCTTAAACTTATACATTTTTTTAAAATGCCAATTATAGTTGAGATATTTTATTTTATATTATTTTTACATTATATATGAATAGGGTTATTAGTTATATTTTTATAATTTTTTTGTGAATAGTCTATAATATTTTTCATGGCATTTTTCTTAGTTAATTTTAACCAAAATCTACTAGTTTAAGTTTTTTAATCTGTAGAATTTGAGTGCCACATGTGTTGAATCCATTTGTACATTCAAAAATGTATTTTAAACATTAAATTTTTTTTTGCAATTTTGCTTGTAATTGAATGGAAAAATTATGTGTAAAAATACCTTTTCACCTAGAAGTTAGATTGCACCATATTTTAATGCCCATTATTGATTCTTTTAATTTATTCTTTTACTGAATAAATTAATTAATATGATTTAGATAAAATTATAATTAAATCATGCTATTATTATTATAAATACATTTTTTATATAATAAATTTATAAATAAAAAAAATTAAGTTATCATACAAATAATATTTACATTTAAAAAACTAAATAAAATACAATTTTAACATTATATTTATTATAAAAATAATATATATATATATATTTTTTATCTAAATTGATAAAACTTGTAATATCTATTCATGATACGGAAGTGGACAAAAACACATATCATTAAAATCATAATAAAAATTACCCAACTTCTTTATATTTAAAGCTATAACCTATTACAACGAACCACAAGATAAAATGACACACACTCAATATATTCTATATCATGAATCAGAAATTACACACATATTTATACAAGCAATAGTCTCAAGATAGGAATTCTATCTTAGACGTACAGTAATGTGGTTGAGAGATTCTCTCAACCACACACTAAACTAGGAGAAACTATATTCTAGCTACTTCCTATTATGTAGGAACAAACTCCTCAAATGGAGAATTACAACCATAGACAAGTAGGAATTAATTATTTCTAACTCCCCCCTTAATGACTACTTGTCATGATAGTGATTCACAAAGTCTGGTTGTGGTCAAACATAACAAAGAATATGTCGACGTCCATATAAAAGAGCAACCATCCACCGAAATGCATGGGTACCAACCGCTGCAACCGCTAGTCCTGTAGGATGTCCTTCGCATACATGATTCTGTCGACCGTTATCACTGCATATATGTACCTACAAATCCACCACCATCAGGCGAATTGCATGTGCAGAACCTCCAAAAACAAAGAGAGATCAGTGCCTTTCTAAGCCAAATATTCATGTCCAAATAACAATCGCAAACAGTTGCGCTGATTGCGCCTTTCGATGCAACTGTCAGATAGAAAAGTGCGCCGACCCTCTTGTGCTCAGACACACCAATATCTGAGACCGTGAGCCAGGTGTTACTGCAGTCCACCTGCTCCTACGAGCACAAAGCTCCCGTGTACACATTAGCCACTCAGGCAATATGCCACCACCGGGCAAGTCCGATCTGCCACCACCGGGCAAATCCGCCAACTTCAATATGCCACCACCGGGCAAGTCCGATCTGCCACCACCGGGCAAATCCAGAACTTAAATGTGCCACCACCGGGCAAATCCTGTAGCCACTAAGGCTCTGTATGTGGTTTCTGGCTCACCACAAACCATCACTTTACGGTGACAAAAGATGGTTTCAGGCTGACCATAAACCATTACAAAGTGGTTTTAAGATCACCACGAACTTTCAAATGCCTTTACAAGGCTTACATTCCATACTTCAACATTTGGAGTTTCTGGGTACATACAATGACCATTACAACAACTGGACTTGCTTATAACATGCTAGGGAGTCTATTCCACAAACCACACTAACTCAAACAAACATCTACTTTGTTGTCCACCATAAACGTTGCTGCTGCTTTGTTACCTCATCTTCTCCTACATCCTGGGCATCCTTATCTGTTCAAATAACTTCTTGGAACTCCATGCTTAACCTGTCATTCGTTAGAGTTGCAAATTCTAACAAAATAACTCTGCCTACATTGAGTTAGCTAGGCTCAATAAAACATGATTCCAAGAAAATACAACATAAAATCTTCAAGTTTAATTTCTCTATCTCTGCCCATACCAGCAGCCATTTTTCACCAACAATACCTGTGAGGGGTTTACTGATAAAGAAACAGATTGACAAATTTCCACCTGGACTCAATGCAGTGCATTCAAACACTGATGATCCAGACATAGGCACACAGCCACACGAAGAGAACACAATTTTCCCTTCAAGAGTAATAATCCAGGACTCCATGGTCCAATCCTCCGTCACGTTTCAGTATCAATTCTCTGGCAACATAATGCCACTTCCCCTACTCACAGTATCTGTTGCCTCATGCTCGCTGACAATCTGCAACACGATCATCCTTCAATCTCTGATGTAGCTCCAATTGATGTCGTTTTCACTGTCGTGTTCATCATTCCCTACAAATTTGTTTAGTGTTGGAATGACCAGTTCCAACACACACTCAAAAATTGTGACAATAGTCGGTCATACTACTGTCACCAATTTCATTGTCATGACAGTTAGTCAATACATTGCAACATCATCAGAGAATTAAAAAAATACCCAAGCAGTCTTCAGCATAAACTTCTCCATATATCAAGCAGCTCCAACACCCAAGCAGTCTTCAACACAATGGCCACACAAACTCTTTGCAATCTTGATTCCAAGGAGTAACAATACGCACCAGGCTCGGCATTTCTCTATGCCAATTCTAGCGGTAGAGTCCAAATACAATCCCAATGATTTCAATCCTTCTGAATAATTAATAATTGACGATATAATTTAGCACATAAATACATCCACTTGGTTCTCTTGAAGTGAATCGATCAAATAATCTATTAACTTGCCCGTTTAACATGGAACATGACTTATATAGCCCATTTTCGCAACTTACCTTTTATAGACCCTTATTCTACATCCATGTTTTATGATCTCCAGATAATCAAATCCCTGTAGCCTCGTGCTAAACAGCGCGTTTCATTTGCATTGCAGCTTTAATCACATTCCCCCTTGTAAGTAACCCAACCAGTTTCCCACTATTGTCCACTACAATAATCTATCTGCATCCTCAAGGTTGGTGTATTCCCGAACAACAAGTGGTGAAGGCGTCATTACCTCAGCAACAATCTTCCCATTAGTTTTGTTTAGCAATTTCTGTAATTCATTGAAAGCTTTCCATGTGCTGCCAACTTGTGGGAAAAAAACCTGTTTCAGTTCGCCCAGCAGCTGATATAGAGTCCAGTGCTAACAAGTCATAATCGGAAACAACACTAGTTTCCAATCATCATCAACCACTGGTAAGCCAGTGATCCGATTTGCCACTAGAGTTTCCAAGGCCTCATCAACCATAGCTGTTGGCTTCACCACAAACAGGTTCAGACATACAAATATTGCAGCATGTCACAATTCATACACTGTCACCAACTATTGACAAATTAACTAAATCTAATGCGATAGCACCAATTTCAAATACGCCCTTCAATTAACCACGGCAATTATCGATTGTAGATATGTAGCAGCAAGAAAGCTTACTGGACTCACCAGCTATATGTTCATCCTTTGTCTCTGACAGACCTCTTAATGCTTTACCAACTGAAAACATGCCAGTTGCGTACTTCCAACACATTAGACACCAATAGCTTGTACAAGTCACAATAAAGCCGAAACTGAAGGTAGTGACCAAAGTCAACATCCCACATCAATCACTTGCATCGCATTTCCCACTCATCTCCAATAAACTTAAAAAAAAACAGATCCAGATTTCTGAACCGCAACCCACGCCTCATGGTTTCCATAGCCTGAAGCACCACCTCGCTTAGAAGTTTTTGCCTCGGGTGCATTAAGAGAACTGTCAAATTCCTTCAATCCTGATGGCAGTGGGCGCCTCATAATTTGTCTGGGATTTCCTTTGTTTTCACTGGTTCTTCAATTGCAGGTTTCTTGTATCCAAAGTAGCTGCCAACAAAAAACCAAGGGCACGAAAAATTCCAAACCATAAAAAAGACCAAAGTAAGCATAGGCCCAAAAGATACAGCACCAGAAGATTTCTCACCCCAGATCAATGCATTCAATACAAAGAAAATGCAGAAAACGACTCCAGGAAACATGAAAGCAGTTTCAAAGAGATATCACTGTAAATGTCTGCGTAAACTGTAGAAGGATCTGGGCCTCCACGCACTGAGCAGACACACCAGCCGCTCAACGCAACAGTGCAACCACAGACGCCTCTCCTCGGCTCCCCATCAATTAGAATCTGGTCTTTTAACGAGGACCGCAGCACCAATGCTTGCTCCAGCTCCACTCGCCACAGAAGTTTCACAAAATCACCCAAGCGCTGAAGAAATGATTCATAAGAGACTGAGATCTTGGGTGCAGCAGGACTTCACACTTCCTGCCGGCCTTATACGTCGATAAACATCCCATACAACAGCAAATGTTATCCAAAACGGCAACACAGCCAAAGTTAATGATGAAACAGCTCCACAATGGCTCCTGCGCAGCACGCTAGTCTTTAAACCACGCCGAACTCCAACGATCACAACCTCCCACTCTTGTCACGACTTCCAGCGATTTACTTCAATCTTAAGGCAGCTCTTCCAAATCGTTCACAATTCTCCACCGATGAATGCCGTTGCCACTTGGCAGCTCAGCTCCATTCCTCAGAAGCAGCAGTCACATCGCCTCCCTGTTCCAACTATCGCCGCAGGCATTGACATGTTTCTTCAGAACAGTAGCGCCCACAGTCTTCAATCTGCTGCCAGTCGCTCCTCACATAGTGCTCCTCAGGGAGGCAGCACTCTTCAGGTGGACAAACCCAAAACAAAATAAACTGCAAACAAACTCTCTATCTGCTATTTCCCTCAGCCCACGAGGGGCCGAGGCCCAGGCCCTTACGGGCTCTGGCTCTGATACCAAGATAAAATGACACACACTCAATATATTCTATATCATGAATCAGAAATTACACACATATTTATACAAGCAAAAGTCTTAAGATAGGAATTCTATCTTAGACGTACAGTAGTGTGGTTGAGAGATTCTCTCAACCACACACTAAACTAGGAGAAACTATATTCTAGCTGATTCCTATTATGTAGGAACAAACTCCTGAAATGGAGAATTACAACTATAAACAAGTAGGAATTAATTATTTCTAACTCCACATGCCCTTAACCACGCACCATAAAATTATAATCTGTTTGGTTTAGTTTTCAATACAATAATCTCTTCATTTAAAGCCTAACAGTTAGCCAATTCAACTTGAATTCAGAATAAACGTGGTCTGGAGTCCCTGAAGTGTGGCCAAAGCATCAACCCGCTATGACGAAGTTCGCAGAGAGAAGAGGCAAAGTGGAGACCAGAGAGCACCTCGACGAGGTGTGGAAATCGAGGAAAAATAGTTGTCCCCTGATCGTGGCCACAAAGCGTCTTCCCACACAACAGCGCTTGGCAACCTGCATCTCACGCATTTTCTTGCGCCCCAACCGACACCTAATTTTCACTCCATCACCGCGGGCTTTGAGACTCTCTGCCATATACTCTTTAATGGCATCCACACTATGATCTACCACTGGGGGAGGGGGCACAACCAGATAATTACCTTCCACCTTGAGAATCTGAAACTCTTCCAAAAGTCTAATAGACGAAGGCAATCCAGTTATTTGATTGTGACTGATATTTAAATCAATGAGAGACGTGAGACCACTGATCGATTCCGGCAAAGCCACAAGCTAGTTAAAATTGCTGCTGAGATCCAGGTACTCGAGGTTCATCAAGGTTCATCAAGTTCTCAATATCTTCTGGAAGGCCTCCAAGATTTTTCATGTGAACATCCAAAGAGAGGTGTTGAAATATTAAATCCAACTGCAAATTCGCAGAGCAAAAGGACATAAGGCGCAACGATTTTTTGTTGTAGTCCACACTCCACCACACATTAACTGTTTGTAATTAAACCCTGCAAAGTCCATTTTGTTTGATTATGGCCATAGTCCTTTGCAGCAGAGAAAATTCGCATACCACGCCATCCCTCCATTGAAATCTGCATCTACCCGTCATTAAATTCCATCCACAAACCACTGAATTTTCCGCCGTTTGATTTAAAATTTGAATCGCCCACGTCACGTCCTGTGGAGCCCGCAATGCCACATCAAATTCCATCATCCAATAGCACTAGTATCGCGCAGAAGGAAGTCCAGTCAGCGCATCCAAAATTGGATGCAATAAACCTTGAAGCAGATTTGATAAAGTTTTTTAAGTCCGCCATGTAAGAATCCATCGCACATTTTGAAGCCCAGTCAACCAATGGAAAAATGGATGGGATGATTTATCAAATGGAGTTTAGGCTCATATGTTTGAAATCCATGAAATGATTTTAATAAGACTTTTAAACCTTGGTTTATATGTTTTAATATGCGGCAGTTTTATTTTAAAACTTTTGGGTTATATATATTATATATAAGTTTTATAATATATATTATAAACATCATATGTTTATAATATATATAAAAGATATAAAAGTGAATTAAAAAAAAAAGAGAAGCCGTGAAAAGCACTGTGTGTGCATTTTTTTATTTTGACTGTGTATTAAAAATAGTCGGAGAGAGAGTTAAAACAGAGTATGCAATGTATGAATGCAAAAAAAGGTAGCGAAGAAATTTTTTTGTAAGAGAGTTGCACCTTGAAGCAACCAGCAACATTTTTGCATTGTAATCCAAAACAATAGTTCTAAGGAAATTTTATTTTGTAACAGTTAGTGTTCTTATTTTAATGAAATAGAATTTACTCTACCTCTATGTGCATGGATTTTTTTTATTTAATTCTCATTGTTTGTAGAGGGATTTTATTTAATTCCTATGTGTGCTAGGAATTAGCAGAAATTCCAACATGGTATCATAGCTAGTCCAGGTTCTTTGCATTTGTCAAAGAATCTGAAGAAATGAAGAGTTGTTGAATGTTTCTCCAGCAGTGTGAAGGCTCAGCAAAACAAGGTATTTACAAGACAGAGTTTTGTGTTTGCTTAAAAGAATACAGTCCAGAGAACTGTAGAAGGAAGTCTCTTGAAGACAAAGTTTATTTATCACCAGTGAGAAGGTTTATTTGTGAAACACAGTCAAATTTTCTTTTAAAGCATAGTTCAGAAAGCTAGCTATGGCAGGAGCCAACACAAGCACGAGTATGGGAAATACTCAACTCCCACAGTTCAATGGAAAGAACTATGACTATTGGGCAATCAAAATGAGAGTTTTGTTTGCCTTTCAAGATTTATAGGAGCTAGTTGAAGATGGTTTAGAAGAACCAGTATATGAACAAGCATTTAATACCTTAACACAGGCAGAGAAGGATTTGTTGAAGAGTAATAGGAAGAAAGACTCAAAATCTCTCTTCTATCTCTATCAGGCAGTGCATGAAAGTATATTTCCAAGAATTGCAGCAACAAAGAGGTCCAAGGATACATGGGATACCCTCCAGACAACCTATCAAGGAATGGAGAAGGTAAAGACATTAAAAATTCAATTAATGAGAAGGGATTTTGAAGTCATTTTCATGAAAGAGTCTGATACAATAGACTCATTATTCACAGTGTTGATTGAGTTGGTTACCCAAATGAGATCTCATGGAAGGACAATAGAATAAAGAAGAATAGTGGAGAAAGTGTTGAGGAGCTTACCCTCAAGATTTGATGTGATAGTAACAACCATTGAAGAGACAAAATATCTCTCAAAGTTTATTGTTGATGAGCTTCATGCATCATTGATGACAGATGAACAAAGATTGAGTAGAACATCAAAATCATCTTTGGAGCATGCCTTCAAGACCCAAATATCCTTTGGAAGAGGAATAAGTCAAGGCAGAGGAAAATACAGAGGAAAAGGAAGAGGCAAAAGCCAAAACAGAGGAAGAATAAACAACCCTGCAAATACTAGTGGAAGGGACAGCAATCAAAGTTAGAATCAAAGCCAAGGCAGCAACCAACAAGGTAGACAAAGTGAAGCACATAGACAAAGGTATGACAAATCCCAAGTCCAATGTCATTACTGTAAGAAGTAATGCCACTGTCAATGAATGTAGGAAGAAACAGAGTGACATGGGTAATAGAACCAGTGCTAATTTTACTAAATAAAATATCAGTCAAATGAATTTGTTTTTAGCATGTAATATGGATGAAGAGAAAAATTAAGATATATGGTTTCTAGATTCAGGATGTAGCAACCATATGATTGGAAACATTTCTATGTTTTCCATTGTTGATGAAAATGTGAAGTCTCAAGTAACATTGGGGACAGATAGTAAAGTCTTTGTCATGGGAAAAGGTCGAGTGAGTGTATTGACAAAGAAAGGACAAAAGAAGAGCATATCTGATGTATATTATGTACCAGGTATGAAATGTAATTTGTTAAGCATTGGATAGCTCATTCAAAAGGGATACAATGTATTTTTTGAAGATGATGTATGCACCATCATGGATAATCCACCAAGCAAGAAGAGGATTACACAAGTGAAGATAACAAGAAACATAATGTTTCCTCTCAAGATGAGAGAAGATTTGAAGAAAGGAGATGCAATGGCAGCAGTGACACAAGAGACATTCCAAAGATAAGTAAATGATGAAAATTGGTTATGGCATTGGAGATTTGGACATATCAACTTTGGAGGTCTGAATTTGTTACACAGAAAAGGAATGGTAAAGGGATTACCATTGATTGAAAAACCGGACAGCCTATGTGAAGGTTGTATCTTGGGCAACAACATAGAGAAAGATTTTCATCAGGAAAGAGCATAAGGGCAAAGGCACCCTTAGAAATAGTCCATTCTGATTTGTGTGGACCAATGAAAATACCATCATTAGTAGGCAGTGATTATATGCTGACCTTTATTGATTATTACACAAGAAAAACATGGGTTTATTTCTTGAAATTTAAAAGTGAAGTGTTTGAGAAATTCTGCCACTTTAAAGCTCTAGTTGAGAATCAAAGTGGACATCATATTAAGGTCTTAAGAACATAAAAAGGAGGATAATATATCTCCAAATAATTTCTGTGTTTTTGCGGAGAAAATGGGATACACAAACAATTTACAGCAAGGTATACACCACAGAAAAATGGAGTTGTTGAAAGGAAAAATAGAACCATTATGGACATGGTAAGAAGTATGCTAAAGGAAAAAAAAATTCCAAATGAATATCGGGCTGAAGTTGTACATTGTGCAGCATATGTCTTGAATAGATGCCCAAAAAAGAGTGTTATGAACAGAGTTCCGAAAGAAGCATGGAGTGGCACAAAACAATTTGTCACCCACATGAGAGTTTTTGGTTGTGTGGCTTACGCACACATTCTAGATCAGCTAAGGAAGAAGTTTGACAGTAAGGGGGAGAAGTGCATATTTTTTGGATACAGTGAAGAATCCAAAGCATACAGATTGTATAACCAATCCACCAAGAAGTTTATGATAATCATAGATGTACAATTTATAGAAGAAGAAGCTTGCGATAGAAGCACTGAGAAAACATTGAATGTTAAAAGTTGTTTGTCTCGTGATGAAGATGAGGAAGAAATGGTTGAAAGACATTCCTCATTAGCAACAACACCTCCACCAACACAAGGACAGAGAGGGACACCACAAGTAGGTATGATAACACCCTTGAGAAATGATGACAGTGCTTCTCCAAGCACATCACAAGGAGCAGATTTGAGTGCTTCTACAAGCACAAGTTCAAAAAGTGAAAGAGGAACCAGATTCATAAGTCTGAATGAAATTTATGAGTAAGAGGCAGCAAATGAAGGTATGAACTCCTTATTTGCATTGTATTTTCATGTAGAAGATCCTATTAATTTGAAGAAGCTGTAAAAGATAAGAAATGAATAGATGTTATGGATGAAGAGATAAATTCCATAGAAAATAATAAGACATGGGAATTAGTTGATCTCCCAAAAGGCAAAGAAGTAATTGGAGTGAAATGGGTTTATAGAACCAAAAGCAGTGCTGAAGGTAAGATTGAAAGGCACAAGGCCATACTTGTTGTCAAAGGATACAAGCAGCAACAAAGAAGAGATTATGAAGAAAAATTTGCACCAGTTGCAAGAATGGAAATAGTAAGCGCAGTGCTGTCCATAGCAGCACAACACAAATGGAAAGTTTACCAAATGGATGTGAAATCCGCATTCCTAAATGGAATATTGATGGAAGAGGTTTATGTTGAACAACCTCTGGGCTATGAGAAGGAAGGCCATGAGCACAAGGTATGCAGATTGAAAAAAGCTCTGTATGGGCTGAAACAAGTACCAAGAGCATGGTACAGTAGGATAGATGCTTATCTACTGGAAAATGGGTTTGAGAAATGTGAAGGAGAACCCACATTATACATCAAAGAAAAAGATGGTAAGATGCTGATTTTTGTTTTGTATGTTGATAATGTGATATTCACAGGTAATGATGCTTATCTCATTGAGAATTTTAAAACAGTCATGAAGGATGAATTTGAGATGACTGATATGAGATTGTTGAGATAATTCTTAGGAATAGAAGTAGAGAAAAATGAAAATAAAATTTTTATTTCTCAAGCAAAGTATGTGCATGAAGTTTTGGAAAGATTTAATATGTAGGATTGCAAGGCAGCAATTACTCCTACAGTGATGGGATTGAAGTTAAGCAAAGAAGACACCAACAAATATTTTGATCCAATTTTATATAAGAGCATAGTTAGCAGCCTTATGTATTTGACTGCAACTAGGCCAGATATTATGCACGCTGTGAGTTTAATTTCCAGATTTATGGAAATGCCAAAGGAGGCACATTGGCAAGCAACAAAAAGAATTCTGAGGCATGTGAAAGGAACAAAGAGGTATGGAATTTTATACACCACTTCAGAAAATTTTGAATTGATTGGATATACTGACAGTGATTGGGCTGGAAGTATAGATGACAGGAAAAACACCTCTGGATATGTTTTTCATATGGGATCAGGAGCCATTTCATGGGATTCTAAGAAACAACCAATTGTGGCTTTATCAACAACAGAGGCAGAGTATGTGGCAGCTACAGAAACAACATGTCAAGCAGTATGGATGAGGAGAATGTTGAGAAGTTTGTGTCATGAATAGGTAAAAGGCACAACAATTTATTGTGATAATAGCTCAGCTATAGCTTTATCCAAGAATTCAGTGTTTCATAAGAGAACGAAACACATTGATGCCAAGTATCACTACATCATAGAGATAGTGAGCAATGGGGACATTGTTTTGCAACATTGTAGAACTGAAGAGCAGTTTTCTGATATATTGACAAAACCATTGGCAAAGAAATTTTTTAATTCCCTAAGGAAATGTCTGGGTATGTAAGAGAAAGCAGCACTTGTATTTAAGGGGGAGTGTTGAAATATTAAATCCAACTGCAAACAGGCAAAGCAGAAGGACAAAAGGCGCAATTTTTTTTTTTTGTAGTCCACACTCCACCGCGCATTGACTGTTTGTAATTAAACCCTGCAAAGTCCATTTTGTTTTCTCATGGCCATAGCCCTTTGCAGCAGAGAAAATATGCATACAAACCACGCCATCCCTTCATTGAATTCTGCATCTACCCGTTATTAAATTCCATCCACAAACCACTGCATTTTCTGCCGTTTGATTTAAAATTTGAATCACCCACGTCACATCCCGTGGAGCCTGCAATGCCACATCAAATTCCATTGTCCAATAGCACTCGTATCGCACAAAATGAAGTCCAGAGAGCCCATCCAAAATTGGATGCGATAAACCTTGAAGCAGATTTGATAAAGTTTTTAAAGTCCACCACGTAAGAGACCTCTAGCCAATAGCAAAGTTATCACACATTTTGAAGCCCAGTCAGCCAAGGGAAAAATGGATGCGATGAATTATCAAATGGAGTTTTGTCTCATATGTTTTAAATCTGTGAAATGATTTTAATAAGGTTTTTAAACCTTGGTTTATATGTTTTAATATGCGACAGTTTTATTTTAAAACGTTTGGGTTATATATATTATATATAAGTTTCATAATATATATTATAAACATCATATGTTTATAATATATATAAAAGACATAAAAGTGAATTAAAAAAAAGAGAGAAGTCGTGAAGAGCATGTGTGTGCATTTTTTTATTTTGACTGTGTATTAAAAATAGCCAGAGAGAGTTAAAACATAGTATGTAGTGTATGAATGCAAAAAAAGGTAGTGAAGCGAAAATTTTGTAAAAGCGTCGTGTCTTGAAGCAGCCAGCAGCATTTTTGCATTGTAATCCAGAAGAATAGTTCTGGGGAAATTTTCTTTTGTAACAGTCAGTTTTCTTATTTTAATGAAACAAAGTTTACTCCACCTCTTTGTGCATGAATTTGTTTTTTATTTAATTCTCTGTGTTTGTAGAGGGATTTTATTTAATTCCTCAGTGTGTTAGGAATTAGCAGAAATTCCAACAAGAGGAGGGACATCATGTCAGAGTTGGAGTATGGAAGATGCATGAGTTTGTTTGAATGAACACGTAGCTTATGGATGTTCAAGAGTTCGAACCCCAACGCCTCAGGCAGCCGTGTGAGATGGTTGATATTAGTGATCAATTATTTTAGTGCACTGAATCAAAAATTAAATGTCACGGTCAAAGATATTTAAAAAGTATGTACAAATACAAGGATCTTTGAAAAGCATACCGACAGCTTTCAATACAAGCAAGAACTTGGAAGCACGTCAAGAGAATTCCCAGAAACATTTAATACCTTAAGCTTCAGAAGACACCCAATGAAATCCGATAGTGATGTATGCTGATTTGATTGAATGTCCAAATGAGTAAGATTCACCATTAGGGGAAATCTGCAATAAATGATTATGTCTCCCTGCCAAGGTTGAGCTCAACGTACCAGAATTTATTATAAATTTGGTGCAATAGAGCTAGAATCGTTTGGCTATCAGAGGGCTATATGCTGTTATTTTTACTAATATATTAACACAATAAGCAGGACTTACTCGTGCAGACTCCCACTGATCCTCATCCATGCCCAACGGCGCACATGAAAGAGCAACGATGTCATTAAATTTCTGGCATAATTCTATCTCGATGCGCGCTGGAGCTTGGTGACATTGCTCCAGCAGAGAAAGATAGGCTTTGGCGCTAAGTCCCACGTTGGCTATAAGAGGCATGCTGCTAAAGGCTGCCATCTTAAGGACTTGGAACACAACAACTTTATTTAGAAAATATTTATGCAGATTTCGGCCAAATCTGGCGTGTAGTCGCAGATTTCTCCTGAATTGAAACAAAATCTTCAATCTCTTAACAGAAGATTCGCTTTCATCTTCTTCTTGCAGATTCAGCAATAAATTTATCTGATATATTGGCCAGGTACACCTTAGCTTCAACCATTAATCTGTTGTGCCCCCTCTCTGGCTTGCATGATCTAAGACCCACACCCTTAACGAAATCGATGTTGCTTAAGTGGTTAGTTACATATGAATTTATATTCATTGAATTTTTGTACTAAGAATTGTTTAGGTAAATAAATAAACTAAGAATTCAATTCATTAAAAGTTAGAGAGTTAGTTAGGTAGTTGGGTTAAATGAAGGAGGTTGTAAATGAATGGCCTAAAACATTTCAATCGTCTAACATTTGATCTGATGGTGATGGTGCAGACAGGTACACCGTGATGGTGATGGTGCACACACATACACAGTGGCAGCTGCGGGAGTTATTTTCAAAGAAGAAGGCCTTACGAGGTAGAAATTGAAATAGATGTATGTTTAGAGTAAATCTAAAGTATAAAATATAGAATTTAGAGATAAAGTATTTAATTAAAATAGTTATAGAAAACATATCATTTTAAATAATAAATTGAAATGGTTGGAAATTTAGAGTAAAGATAAAGTATAAAATATGAAATTTAGAAATAAAATATATAATGTAAGAGCATCTTAAGGTTCACATAATTGGCATCAAAATATTTGTTTCCAATCTACAATTTGCTTAGTAGGAAGAATAAGGAGGTCGCCATTGTTATAAAAAGGGTGTGATATGAATCTTAATCAACTTTGGTTACAAGAGGAGTGAATGATTACTATGAAGTTCATTTTATTTTTCATTGGATCCACACTTTGTTGTAGAAGCTAAGAGAAAATTTCATGGAGGAAATTGAGATATCGAAGAGAGAATGACCATGCAGAGAATGACTATGCACTTCCCTCGGGAATTCAAAGACAACACAAAGGGAATAAAATCATTGAAAAAACTATTTAAATTTCATGTGAAATGAACAAGTTGATGGAACATTATAAATATAGTGAATTAGTTGAAAGAAGAGTTTAACTCTAGAAATCTACAACAAAAGAATAAGAGAGTGACTACCAATTCATACTCAAGTGAGTTTGAGACTATCTAATCATGTTAGTCTACAAACAATATTCAATAAAGAGTTTATTTATATCCCATTCCTTCGATTTCATATTGTTTACATTATTAATTCTATCTCTATTGACTTTGGTAGCATCAACATGTTGTGACTACATAAGTACACTACTTATGTAGCTCTAATAGTGTGGCCTAGTTATGTGGTTGTGTTAGTAATTATATAACTTGGCTGTGCATCAAGAAGCATACTTATTTTAGAGATTGAATCTCATTTTCAAATAGACATCATGTTTAATGTTTTAAAAAGACAAAATAGTAGAACAAAATTCATCAAAAATGTAATTGATTCATAATATAGCAAGAGATATTAAAGGAAGTAACCTATGTGTGTAAATGAGGCAAGGGATGGATGTGGGTTGAAAATTGTTTGACTTGATTAAAAACAACCATAACAAACTAATATGCACTTAGTCTCAAATAACCTTCACTGAATAAGGAATAGGATTAATGGACAACTGCATTGAGTTCAGTGTTGGAGAATGATTACACAATAGGATTTGAGTTCATGAAAACAAAACAATGTTCTCATCACAACAAATTAGCACAATTGGGATGTTGTTGCAATAATATAAGTATGGCTATTATGGTAAGCAATGTAAAAACAATAGCATACATGATTTGTAAATACCTAGGTAATTATGTAAATATGTATTAAAAAATTAAAAAAAAATGTAAATATTTTGACATCCCCTTAGGGTTATGGAAGAGTTCACTTTTCTATAAGCCATAAATTTTTTTTCTCTCCTTGATTTTGTTATACCCTTTAAGCAAGTAAAAGAATAACACCAATAATCTTCAATTAGGAGTTTATTTCTATGAATATGACATTAAGCATAACAAATTTTGTATGTCTACATATATATTAGAGTGTGTATTCAATAAGTTTAATATAACAAAGTAATATTTATACATGTCTAGATTTGTAACTATGGCATTGCCCTTATACCTTTCAATCAACATTATTTGTTAATGACATGACGAAAGACTTTTTATTTTTTTTATTTAATAAAAAATATTAATGAATTTGTTTTCCATCTAATCTTCTAAGTATTATATATGTATAAAGCTTGTTGCTAGATGAAATGATTATAACAAATAACAATAATAAAGAATAGACAACCATTTTGTAACTCCAAAAATTAGAGAGTTATTGTTTCAACACATAAATGTAAAAACTGAAAAGAAAGAAGAAAATTAGGCAATGTATATAGACCTATGCAAATCAAGGATTGATTATTACAACCAATATAAGTTTTTCATGTGATAAATTCCACTACTTGCTTGAGACCAACAATATAATTATAAAGCATTTTCTTTATTAAATTTGGATGTGGGGGGAGGGATGGAGGTTGTGTTGTCATCAAAAGCTATTTCAACAAAAGTATTAGAAATCACATACAAAACAACTTGTCAAATTTGTGTCACATTTTAGAGCCACAATTGTAACATGTTTGGAGTTGTATTATATAAACTTAATAACCAATGGGATCTATTTTAGAGATGATTAAGGATTGGTATTTAAATGCATTAAATTTTTCTAAGAAATAATGTAGGTTGAGTCTATCAGGTTATAGTCTAGTGATAAGTAACAATTAACAATGATGATGCAAACACCAACGGGATCTCTCATTGTGATAGTATAGTATATTAGTATTTTAAGTTGTGATTCATACTAATGCAACAACACTATGTAGTGGAAATGTAGAGGTGGTGTTTATAGTGGTTTTCATTCTATTATGCTTCGCTGTGGGTGATGGAAAGTATAAGTTCTAAGTAATTTTAATAAAATAGATATCCATTAGTCGTCAAGGCATTGAAAAAACTCTTATAATTGTAAAGATTTTCTTGAAAGACGTTGGATGCCTTGTCTAGCAAAAATGGCATAATAATTAAGACAAAGAAAAAGAAAAAGAGAAAATATATTGTGTAGAGGATCTGTTTGCTTGAAAATATGCATGTAGTTAGATATTGCCATAAAAAAAAGAATGAATTGGGACAAAGACTTGAGTAAACATAGAGACATTTTATGGTGAATGCAAGAATTCAAAACTCTATTAATTTAGCATGTGTTATTATAATGACTCTCCACTCACTATCCATCATTTTTTGGGTATGACTGGAAAGTAATAATAAATTTGGTGTTGCATTTTAGTGGGAAGCAATAATAATCATTTTTCTCATGTCTTAATGGCTTTGGTAAATCTCTATCGCATAATTAATCACCATTCAAAAGTTAAATCGTTAGACTAGAAATGTGGCAATGTTGACAAGGGATACAAGAAAAACTCTAGGAGAAAGATCTCATAACACCATGAAATGCACATCACAAGCCTTATGTATAGTGCTTCAATGAGATTAATCATATTGGGGTTAAGAAAGGAAAAAAATAATTGTCCTCATATTTTCTAGGTAAATCCCTGGAGAATTAAGGGAAACATTTGCGGTGGAAATACTTAGATGGGGTGAATTAATATTTCTTAGAAATTAGCATTTTATTAATATTTTTCAGAGCATTAGTTAATCTTTAGCAATATTATTATTATTCAGTATCAGAGATCAAATGTAGTAAACAACACCATACAACAATGCAAAAAGATAGAGACAATAGACACAAAGATTTTTAGGTGGAAAACCCCCCTCTACGTCAAAAATCACATAATGCTTCTTAATATTTGTCCTCTTCCTTAAAATGAATATTTACATCAAGTTTTTAGCTCTAAACAAAGGAGTCTCCAACCCATAGGATGCTCCAAAAAACTTGTTTACCAAATGCAACTATAAGGATGCCCCAATGCCCTGGATGTCAGGCCCCAACCTGAAGAGTGCTCCAACAGTCTCTTTATCGGCCACTACCAGATGGACACTCCAATGCCCTGTGATTTATCAGCTCCCAGTGAAAATATTCTCCAACGCCCTGTGCGGGATACGACCTGCACTAGCACGACCCTGTCACCTGTTGTGGCCAGCAACAACCCCCCTTCTTATTTAGTATTATCACTAATACTAAATAAGTGGGGGCCCTTAGTCAAAAAAATTTTAAAAATTGATTAGTGCTTGTATTTCCTTTTACAATAAGACTTAATATCATAAACTTAGGAGAATACCCCTTGAAGAATCTTAAAAAGCTTAAGTTTTATGATAAGGTAGGATAAAATCATTCCTTAAAGAAATATCACATCGCAAGAAAGGTAATGAATACCTCCTTACAAGCGGAATTCTAAGATTGCGAGATCGCAATGCGAAACTGCGCGCTAAAAACATTTATCGCATCGCATGCCTCAAATATCACTTACGCTGAAAAACCTCAAACCGCCGATATGCGATGGCGGATATTGCAAATCACATTTTCGCAGAAAAAACATTAACGAATGATTGTCATATATTGCGATACAGCGATTTTGCGATATTGCGATATAGCGATTTTGAGATTCCACATGATTTCAATCTGTGATATTGTGAAGCAAATCGCAGATCGCCTTATCGCAGATCTTTAGGGTTCATTGTACGAAAAAAAATTTCGATAAACCGAGGCCTGATTATACGCTTTAATGTTAATTAATGAATTGGTTGTCAATCATTAATGAAATATGGTTTTGTTATGATCGAAGAGCCATTTCACGTAAGGTGGTATATTTATATGTCTTGTCATTTAAAGCTTTCGAATCACCTTTTTCTTGTCGTACTCCTCATTTGTAAAGTTGCGAGGAGCGAAGAACAAAGAACTATGCGAAAGCGTGTCCGAGGATATTATGGGAAAAGAAAAACAGACTCGAGTTACGAAGACAAAGAAATGACACCCTTATATCTGAGACACTTTGTAACAAAGATCTTGGTAATGCTTACTTGGAAGGCATGTCTGATCCACTACCTATTGAGGAAGAATCCCCGAATTCTGGGGATTCTGATTCACTATGAGCTCATGGGTCTTATGAGGCGTTTATTACAGAGCTGGCTTGCTCGTTCTTGCACCAGATAGCGGCGAGGCCCAAAATTCTTCCATACACGGACATGGTTAAATGGGTACTGGACAACACTGACATTACAAAGAGACAATTTAAGACTCAGGGTCAAGAACTCATTGGCTCATTCACTCCACAAGATTTGTGACTCATGTATCATTTACCAGAGCCACAGGCGACTTATAACAAATAGTTCATGGAGAAGTTTGCTAAAGAAAATGAAAACCTGGCAGAATGCACCAAGGACTGGTCAAGGAGGGACGAACCACTTAAAAATGACAAACATGGTATATATAGTACTGGTTCTCTCACCTCCCCGTATTGCTTTGTTGTTGTTATGCTCTGTAGGCTTTTTGGGAAGCCAGACATTAATAAATTTTCATCTGAATGGCTACCATTATTGAATGCAGCTGTTAATGCTACTGTTGTGGATTGGGCTAAGCTATTATCTGACAACTTAGCCATGACCATTTTAAATTATCAGTCTAAAAGAACTATTTCTCAGAGAATTTATCCCCCTTTTTACTTATCTACATATGTGATGGATTCAATCTGTTATATTTCCAAGTTTCCTTTAATGGGTTCGAAATGGACGACTCAAGACCCCTTACCCATTCATATTTATCATAAATAATTGTGGGATTCCAAGTTCACTCTGTATTTTTACAAGATTTGTCATGGAATTATGTTGCCCCTGTACAAAATGTTATATGATAAAGACGCTCCAAGATTTTCTCTCGAAGCAGAGGTAGATATACTCCCTATCGCGAGATGGTTCAGAGAAGAATTGTTTACATATGTCAAGGTATTTGGAAGTCTCGCTTCCCCTCATGTCTTACCTTTTTATGTTCCTGATAAACTCATCACCAGTGAGTAATGTACAGGCAACAAAAGATATAGTCACAGGAATAACTAGCAATGTCTCAAAAATGGAACATATTCCCATTACCCCATCCTCTGAACTTATGCTCAAAATAGAGGAAATTCCTCCTCTTGATGTATTTTATAGTCCACAACACAAGGCAGTAGTGAGAAGACAAAGAAAGAAAAGGAAATTGGAAAACGTGCTCTCTCATGATGCAGAACAATTAGACATCCTATGGCAAGATCCTACCACCGATCTTACTGAAAATCTCACCAAATTATCTCATATCACAGGAGCATATGCCTCTGCGGCCATTGATAAAGCATCTGAGGTACGGAAATTACTGAATGAGAAAGAAGATCAAGTACAGTTTTTGCAACAACAACTGCAACAAGCCAACGCCAACAACGAATCACAGAAACAGCTTGAAAAATTACAGCAGGACTTCCAACAAATGCAGATAGGGTACCAGAACAGTTTGGCTGAAAGATAAAAACAGTTACAGGTTATGCAAGAGATGCACAAGGGTGATCCTAAGCTTACAGAATTCATCACAGAATCCATTTCCTTAAATGATCAACTACTGCAGCAACAAGAAATATTGTGCCAAAGAATATCACAGTGGAACTCTTATTGTGAAATACGCGATAAAATCACTAATCAAGTCATAGACTTACGACATGATTATGATTTAATTGATAAAAGAGTTACCGAATATTTGGCTTGGCAAGAAATAGAGGAGGGGAAAAGATCAGGTGCACCAATAATCAATGACAATCACAAAGAAATGCTCTTTAACTATGGGAATGCGCAAATCAGGAAAGCAGAGCAAGCGGCAGAAGAAGCAGCCACAACAACAAACAGTGTTATTGACTGCATAAATGAAAATTTGCACAAGGAAAATCTGATCTCAGAAACCACTCCAGGGTATTTACCGAAAGCACAACAACTGTAGACAGGCTGGAGACAGAAGGCTCAAGAAAAGGCAGAATCAATTAAAAGATTAACTAAGTTGAATTGGGATTCTTACTGGGCGTATTTGGTAAAACCACACAGCCAGTGCATGACTCTCAAATGTATCATCAATTCTGCCGAGAATATGGCGCCAGCCCTTGCCGATTCCATTTTCACAGGACAGTTAAAATCGGAAGTCGGCCAGCCAACTCTTCTCAAACAAATGCTAAACACTTGCGATTTCAAGGAACATATACACAAATAGTTAGTTGTTAGTTTTAATTTTAGATTCAGTGTTAGTATCAATTTTTCTTTAATTTTTCCTGAAATGAGGACGGTCATTTAAACCGTGTCCTACATTTTTGTAATAAATTATTTTTAGATTTAGTTAGTAGTATTTAAACCCTTCTCATGCATTTAGAGAAGGGTCCTGAAATTTGTCAAAAACTTGTCCTCAGAACATGCACTTTTGCATCCTCCAAGGAGGTTTTGATGAATGAATGGAACAAGATTTATTGATATCTGCGTTTAATATCTACTATTGATGTTGCACTTTTTTACTCTTAGTGGATGTTGGATTAAGAAGAAATAAGTCATTATTGCTTGAAGCTCATGAGTAGAAATAGTTATAAATGGTACTTTTATCTCTTAACTATTTTTTCCTTTGTGTTAAAGTGATATTCATGTTTAGTTGTTTATATATTGATGCTTGAATGCTTGAGTTATCATTTGGCACTTTTGTACGGTGATAGCTATTTATTTATGCTTAATATATGAGTAGCTTATTATGCGATATGTTTTTCACAACTGTTTCATCTAACTGTTTATACGAAGTGGTTTATCTTTATTGAATTATTTTCTTATAATAGTTGAATGATATTTATTACCAATTGTTATTTGAAATCATTTTAGATCGCATAACGGAAAGATTACATCCTGGGTTAGTGTAGAATTAGATATTTCTGTTTATTAGAATACAATTGCATGTTATTAGATTAGAATTAGAATAAAAGCATTTCACTTAGGAACTTTTAGAAAGGAAATATCAATTCTCAACACACACACACACATATTGGGAAACTGGTCCCATATCCCCAGTCGGACCCATATACCAAACGAAAAAGGAGCTGCTAACCAAGGTCTGGACCGGGTGGGTATCCCCCTTGTTGTAGACCCGATTTTCGGGGCTTCAACATATTTGGCGCTAGAAGGAGGGCCCCGAACTGTGAATGGCAAGTAAGTCAAAATCTAAATACCATTCTGAGAGTAAATCACCCTCACCATCTCCCCCGACTTCCCCATCGCACTTAGAATCTTTAAATCTAGAGCCAGAAGTCGAAAGAACAACAACCGCTGCCACAAACCCTGACATTTCAGAAGAATCTGCTATTGAACCTCCTGAAGTTGAATCTTTGATCCATAAACTTCAGCGATTTTCAATATCACCTCAAATATTTGATAAATCTCAAGGAAGCGTGACTTCGCAATATAACCCTGCTCATCCTCTCACCAGATTAAAGAGCGAAAAGTTTGGTGTTCAGCCAACCGATTTACCTCTACCTAAAAGGAAGAGAGCAAGGAAATCACCTAAAGGGTCTGATAGCGAGACTCTTTCATCATCATCATCCATCTCAACCTCTCCACCGCGAAGTCAACCATCCACCCGTCCACTTCATATTATTGTCCACCAGTCCACTGGAACTTCCACATCTCCTTCTCAAACATCTGGAATCGTAATATCCTTATCTTCCCAACCACAGGGATCATCTTCTGTGCTTTCCTCTGTTGGTAGTTCAGCGATGGCCCAATCTCCATGGAATAACCCAAGGGCAGTCTTAATTCCTGCGCCCTTGAGTCAAATACCGGCCCATCCTGAAAAATGGCTGCCTAAGTTTAATCCTGAAGCAGGCATGCTAGCTGAAGAACATATAAATAACTTTATGTTGTCCATAAATCTCAATGGAGTTACCAATGAAGACGTTGTCGTCCAAATTTTTCCCTATACTCTACAAGGAGAAGCCGGATCATGGTATTTCTCATTACCGTCTGGATCTATCACTTGTTGGGATATCTTCCAAGAACAATTTTTGACTAAGTTCGGTGATGACAGGTCTACGACGACACTGATCAATGACCTGTCTAACCTTAGGGTCGAGTCAAAAGAACCTATCAAAGATTTTAATTCACGTTTCAATAAACTGTTAAATAAAATTCCTACTGCTTCCAAGCCTAGCGAAGAAGTGCGAAGTGAATGGTACATCTCTGCTTTACCATCAAACATAGCAATCTTCGTTGATAGGGCTAACAAAACAACTTTAGCTGACAATATGAAGGAAGCAATAGTGGTAGAGAAACGTATCATAGCCCTAGAAAAGAAAAACGCGATAGAGGAACGAAAATCCAAGAAGGTTACTTTTAAGGAAGACCCCAAGAAAAAACAATCGAAAGATCCATTCGATTTAGAAGGATTGCAGAAAGTTCTGAAAACCATGTCCAACGAAATGGTTGACATTAAGAAACAAGTGGCAGAAACATCTTCTAAAAAGCTGTACAAGCCTTATAGAAGAAACCCTTCAACCGATTCAAAGCCGCAAAATGCTATCACAAGTGCTGAATCAGAAGATGAAGAAGAGGAGATTGCTACTGAAGAAACTACCGATGAAGAAGAAGTTGTAGAGGTACAAGGTATGTGGGATTTCATCCTCCCGGATGAAGAAGATCAAGAGGCATTCCCGGTTACCACTCGAAGTAGAAATCAACTTGATCCTCCTCAACCTACTCCTAATCCAAAGAGCACAAACTCAATGAATAAGGATAAAGTTGTAGCCAAGAAAACGACATCTAAAGCGACTCAAACTAGCCCAGTCCAAACAGATTCATCAACTCCATCAAAAACGCTGATCGTTTCGGATGAAATGGAGTATAATATCATAGAAGACATGAAGAAGACTAGGGCTAACATCACTTTTTATGAATTGAGCAAGTTAAAACACCAGCAAAAGGTACTTTTGAAAGAATTATATGCTGTACCAGAAAAACCTTTGCCCGCTCCTGTAATCTCTCAAGCTTCCAACGAGATGGGAAGACCTCCAACTAATGTGATTAGTAAAGTTGATCTAGAAAATATCGCTTTAATTGGAGGAAGGTCGAGATCTCATACTCCCCCATTTCTTCTTACTTATGAAGTTTTCAATAAAAATTTGCATAATTGCTTAGTGGATTCTGGAGCTTCATCTAATATTTTACCAAAATCAATATGTGCAAAGTTGAACATTCAACCACAAAAATCTGTTGTGCGCATAGTTCAGCTAGATCGATCGCAAGTTGAAGTGATCGGCGAATTAAATCAGGTTACCATAAGGCTGTCATCTAATCCAAAGGTATGTCAAGTTATCGACATTTTAGTTGCAGATATTCCAGAATTTTATGGCTTAATTCTTAGCAGAGATTGGTCAGAAAAACTTCATGGATACTTTGCAACTGATTGGTCGCACATGTGGCTCCCTTATAATGGTAAACCAAATCAGATAAAGGTTGAGCGAGAAAAACATCAAAAATACATAGTAACAAAACTAGAAGGAGAAAATGAACCGGTAGCATACAACAATAATATCATTGGCAACTACTCAGTTGATTCTTTCTTAGGAAATTTTAATGCTCATACTTCACCTTAATTAGAACATTCTATTTTATCTCAAATAGGAAATTTTTCTCAAACAGATAGTTCTAAATGTATTAATTTTATAGATCCTCCTGTAAATAAATATTTATTTTGGAAGTTATTTTTTGACGGTTCTAAGTCTAATGAAGGAGCAGGAGCAGGATGCGTGTTGATTAGTCCAGAGGGAAACAAAACTATGCTAACTTGCAGACTCGAGTTCGATTGCACCAATAATACCGCAGAATACGAGGCTTTAGTCCAAGGATTATACAAAGCAATCAGATTAGACATCAAATATCTACAAGTTTTCGGAGATTCTGAAATTGTAATCAGATAGGTACGCAATACTATACATTCTTTATCAGGTCATTTAAAGCATTATCAATCTTTAGTTCAAGATCTGACTGAACACTTTATAGCATTTAATATTTCATCAATCCCCAGACTGTAGAATGCTAGTACAGACCTCCTAGCTAACGTAGCTTCCAAGCTCATTCCTTCAGAAGACTATAGCCCTGATCGATTTTCAATCGAATTAATCTTTAGACCCTCGATTCCTGATAACATTACCAATTAGAGGATTTTCAACGATGATCCTGATATTGTAAGCTTCCTCACATCTGAAGGATCTTACACCAATCATATAATTGATGAGGACCAACATGAAAGACAATTGTAGCAAGATAGCACTAATAATGCTATGCCAAAGTCAGTAGTCAAGTTAGAAGACCTTTATGATTTGAAAGATCGATTCAAAAGATCTACCAATTCAAAACTGCAAAGTTCAACTTTGAACTATGAATTAGTAAATCTAGGAACTGATACCAAACCACAGAATATCAACCTAGGCCTTGTCCTAGCTCCTGAAGAAAAATTAGCGTATGTTCGTCTTTTGAAACAATGCAAAAGTGTCTTTTCTTGGAACTACGATGAACTCAAAACTTATGACACTTCTATCATCCAACATACTATCCCAATGATAAACGATGAAAAACCTGTCAAGCAAAAGCTGAGAAAGATCCATCCCAATTTAGAAAACCAGATCAAATCTGAACTCAATAAGTTATTGAAAGCCAAGATCATCTTTCCCGTTCGACATTCTAAATGGGTTTCCAATATGGTTCCCATTAGAAAGAAGAACGGAGACATTAGAATTTGCATTGACTTTCGAAATCTTAACAAAGCCTGCCAAAAAGATAATTTTCCTTTGCCTCCCATGGAGCAAATACTACAGGCAGTCGCAGGATCAGAATTAATGTCTTTCTTAGATGGTTTCTCTAGTTACAACCAAGTGTTGGTCCATCCTGATGATCAATTGAAAACCACATTCAGAACCAAATGGGGCACTTACGCATATCAAAAGATGCCTTTTGGTCTGATCAACGTTGGTGCCACATTTCAGAGAGCCATGGACATCGCATTCAAGGGATTAGTTAACAAATCAGTGGTAATTTACTTGGATGATATAACTGTATATTCCAAGAAATGAGGCAATCATCTTAGAGATTTAAAACAGATCTTCCAACGTTGTTAAAGGTATGGAATTTCACTTAACCCGAAAATTCCTTTTTTGCATTAAGTGAAGGAAAACTTCTTGGATTCATAGTGTCAAAATATGGAATTCATATTGATCCTGACAGAATCAAGGAGATTTCTGAAATATCCCTACCTCACAACAAGAAAGCTATGCAATCTTTCCTTGGCCAGATTAATTTTGCAAAGAGATTTGTACCAGATTTTTCAAGAATTGTATCTCCTTTACAAACAATGATTAAAAAGAACTCAAACTTAAAATGGGGCCAAGACGAATATGAGGCATTCAATCTGATCAAACAAGCAATTGTTAACGCTCCATCTTTAGCAACTCCAAATTTTTCCGATCCTTTTATTCTATATACATTTGCCTCTGATAAATCATATGCTGCGATACTCACTCAAACAAATCAAGACAAGGCAGAAGCCCCAATTGCTTTTTTCAGTTCAAATTTACAGGGGGCTGAGTTAAATTATTTAGATGTAGAGAAACAAGCTTATGTTTTTTTCAAAGAAATTAAATATTTCAGATGCTTTCTACTTAAAACCCATACAAAAATCATAGTACCGTTTCCAGCGGTAAGAACTATCTTAGTACAGAAAGATGTGGGTGAGAAAAGAGCCAATTGGGTTACTGCCTTACAAGAATATGACGTAGAAATCAAACCAGCAAGTATTGTAAGAGGTCAAGGCTTTTACAAAATGCTAGCTGGAGCATCGCTTATTTCCTAAATACCATCTGCAAAGATACAAATGTATGAGGTAAGCCTAAACGATGTTGAATCATTATATGCTGATATCATATTTTATCTAAAGAATGGATATGCTCCTCCAAATCTCGATTACACCAAGAAAAGAGCTTTAAGGTTGAAAGCTAAACAATATCAGCTTGTGAATGATGTTCTTTTTAGAATGAATTATGATTCTGTTCTCCTTAGATGTCTTGAGAAATCTGAAGCTGAAAAAGTCTTGCAGGAACTCCACGATGGGCCAGCAGGCAAACATTATGCTGGAGACGCTACTGCACATAAAATCCTCCACGCAGGCTATTACTGGCCCACACTATTGAAAGACTCACATAGCTACATAAGGAAATGTCAAGTTTGTCAAACCGCTGCTGGGAGACAAAAGAAACCATCATTGTCGCTGCAACCAGTCAACATTGAGCAGCCTTTTGATCAATGGGGATTGGACATAATAGGTGAGATCGTTCCTCACTCTTCTAAACAACATAGGTATATCCTTACAACAACTGATTATTTTACTAAATGGGTAGAAGCAGTTCCTCTCAAGACAGCTAATGCCGAGCATATCATCGAGTTCATAGATCAGTTCATAATCACCAGGTTTGGTTTACCTTCTGCTTTAATGTTTGATAATGCATCGTATTTTTCTAGTAATGCTATGACTGAATTTGCACTCAAAAGGGGTTTCAAACTTAAATACTCTGCCAATTATTACCCACAGGGGAATGGGTTAGCTGAATCTACAAATAAAAACTTAATCAAAATCATTAAGCGAACCATTGATCAAAATCACAAAAATTGGCATAAGTCTTTAATATATGCTTTATGGGAAGATCGAATAACGTAGAAAGCCTCCATTGGCACTTCTCCCTTTAATTTAATTTATGGGAAAGAAGTGGTTCTTCCAACTCATCTAACAATTCCCTCTTTGGCCTTAGTTCAATATATTGATGAAGCACCAACTTCTTCCTTACAACTAAGGCAGCTGGAAATAATTAAGTTAGAAGAGCAACGAGAACAGGCCAAAATAACTCATGCTCATCACCAAGCATTAGTAAAAGTTTATTTTGATTCAAACATGATATCCAGAAAGGACTTTCAGATGGGAGATCTAGTTTTAAAATGGGACAAGGCTCATGAAGAAAAAGGGAAACATACGAAATTTCAACGAATGTGGCTTGGCCCTTTCCAAATTGCAGAAGTCATAGGTCCATCTACTTTTATGTTACAGGATTTAACAGGAAAAAGAGAATCTTTACCTGTTAACGGACAGATCCTCAAAAAATATTTTCCATAGGAGATCATTCTTCTATTTTGTAGATTAGTTTTCTTTATTTTCATAATAAAACCAGTTGTAAATGGTTACATTTGGAATTCACGAAAAAGATACAAATTCTCTTTTAGATTTTGTTTTTTTCACTTGTATAAATAGAATTCTTCTAGAAAATTGATCATTATTATTGAAAGATACAGTTAAAGGCTCTAAGCCTAGAAATGATACTAGTTTCAACCTTGTAAATTTTGATAAAAAGAAACCTTTAGTGGGAAATTGTTTTATATCAGTCCAATGAAAGGTATCAATAACAAAACGAAGATTCTCTATAAAAAATCTCTTTCCAAAAAACTCTACCATTGTCGTCCAGAGCTATCTTAAGGAAACAATGACTTCCTCCCCACCTAGAAAATTACAACGTTCAGGGAATAATCTAATGATACACTTTAAATTAAAGAGTAAGAGGTCTCATCACGAGCTGACTTATCATGATCATAGATATTATAGCTTGCTGAATTTTCGAATACTGCATACCACAACAGGGCAATGACTCAAGATTGTTGCAATCAAAAGACAAGGGGTCTCATCACGAGCCAGCTTGTTCAGCAAAGTTATAAATCAAGTGAATGGCACTGTCATAAATTGGCTACCAAACCAAGACATTGTTCTTTAAGGGTAAAGAAGAAAATGAAAATGATAAGTGTGGATATGGATTTCTCTTTGAAAATTGTATATTTCTCTAAGTAGGATACAGGATCATTGCTGGGTAACAGGTAACCCTGTCGAGGCTATAAACGCCTACTGGCAGCAAAGGCTCTACCTACGACAAATGAGCATATTTAAAACTGATTTACAGAGAAGCCTTTGTTTTTATCTTTATAAACTAAGTAATGACTGATGTAGATACAAGGACTAGCTTGAGGAAGTAAACAATCAAAGTTGAATATAGAAGAAACGAAATATAATTGATAGATAAAAGCATAAAGTACTTTGTATTTCCATAATAAAGTTTGATTTTCTGAAAAATTTTCTGTTTTGGAAGTTTAGAAAATTCAAAAGAAAAGCAGAGATAACTGGTTCTTCCAAGTGAATCGCCAATTGTTGTGGCCAGCAACAACCCCCCTTCTTATTTAGTATTATCATAATACTAAATAAGTGGGGGCCCTTAGTCAAAAAAAATTTAAAAATTGATTAGTGTTTGTATTTCCTTTTTCAATAAAACTTAATATCATAAACTTAGGAGAATACCCCTTGAAGAATCTTAAAAAGCTTAAGTTTTATGATAAGGTAGGATAAAATCATTCCTTAAAGAAATATCACATCGCAAGAAAGGTAATGAATACCTCCTTACAAGCGGAATTCTAAGATTGTGAGATCGCGATGCGAAACTACGCACTAAAAACATTTATCGCATCGCATGCCTCAAATATCACTTACGCTGAAAAACCTCAAACCGCCGATATGCGATGGTGCATATCGCAAATCGCATTTTCGCAGAAAAAACATTAACGAATGATTGTCATATATTGCGATACATCAATTTTGCGATATTGCGATATAGCGATTTTGCGATTCCACATGATTGCAATCTGCGATACTGCGATCTGCGATATTGCGAAGCAAATCGCAGATCGCCTTATAGCAGATCTTTAGGGTTCATTGTACGAAATTTTTTTTCCATAAACCGAGGCCTGATTATGCGCTTTAATGTTAATTAATGAATTGGTTGTCAATCATTAATGAAATATGGTTTTGTTATGATCGAAGAGCCATTTCACGTAAGGTGGTATATTTTATATGTCTTCGACATTTAAAAGCTTTCCCGTCACCTTTTTCTTGTCATTATTCACTCCTCATTTGTAAACTGCAGGAACGAAGAACAGAGAACTATACAAAGCAGTATTCAGGATATTATGGGAAAGAAAGACAAGGCTCTGAGTTCTGAAGACAAAGAAATGACGCCCTTATATACAGACACTGCCTGTAACAAAGATGCTGGTATTACTACTTGGGAAGGCATGTACAGTCTACTTGAGGAAGAGAATCCCAAAATAATGGAGGTTACAGTTACTGCAGGCTCACATGGGTCTTCTGAGGCGTCTATTACAGAGCTAGCTTGCTCGTTCTGCACCGGATAGCGGCAAGGCCCAAAATTCTTCCATACACGGACATGGTTAAATAGGTATTGGACAGCACTGACATTACAAATAGACAGTTTAAGACTCAGGTTCAAGAACTCATTGGCTCATTCACTCCACAAGATTTGAGACTCATGTATCATTTACCAGAGCCACAGGCGACTTATAACAAACAGTTCATGGAGAAGTTTGCTAAAGAAAATGAAAACCTAGCAGAATGCACCAAGGACTGGTCAAGGAGGGACGAACCACTAAAAAGGGATAAACATGGTATGTATAGTACTGGTTCTCTCACATCCTCGTATTGCTTTGTTGCTGCTATGCTCTGTAGACTTTTTGGGAAGCCAAACATTAATAAATTTTCATCTGAATGGCTACCATTATTGAATGTCGTCGTTAATGCTACTGTTGTGGATTGGGCTAAGATATTATCTGAAAACTTATCCACGGCCATTTTAAATTACCAGTCTAAAAGAACTGTTTCTCAGAGAATTTATCCCCCTTTTTACTTATCTGCATATGTGATGGATTCAATCTATTATATTTCCAAGTTTCCTTTGATGGGTTGGAAATGGACGACTCAATACCCCTTACCCATTCATATTTATCATAAAGAATTGTGGGATTCCAAGTTCACTCCGTATTTTTACAAGATTTTTCATGGAATTATGTTGCCCATGTACAAAATGTTATATGACAAAGACGCTCCAAGATTTTCTCCTGAAGTAGAGGTAGATATACTCCCTGTCGCGAGATGGTTCAGAGAAGAACTGTTTACATATGTCAGGGTATTTGGAAGTCTCGCTTCCCCTCATGTCTTACCTTTGTATGTTCCTGATAAACTCATCACCTGTGAGTAATGTACAGGCAACAAAAGATATAGTCACAGGAATAACTAACAATATCTCAGAAATGGAACATATTCCCATTACCCCATCCTCTGAACTTATGCTCAAAATAGAGGAAATTTCTCCTCTTGATGTATTTTATAGTCCACAACACAAGGCAGTAGTGAGAAGACAAAGAAAGAAAAGGAAATTGGAAAACGTGCTCTCTCATGATGCAGAACAATTAGACATCCTATGGCAAGATCCTACCACTGATCCCACTGAAAATCTCACCAAATTATCTCAGATCACAGGAGCATATGCCTTTGCGGCCATTGATAAAGAATCTGAGGTATGGCAATTACTGAATGAGAAAGAAGATCAAGTACAGGTTTTGCAACAACAACTGCAACAAGCCAACGCCAACAACGAAGCACAGAAATAGCTTGAAAGATTACAGCAGGACTTCCAACAAATGCAAATAGGGTACCAGAAAATTTTGGCTAAAAGAGAAAAATAGTTACAGGTTATGCAAGAGATTCAAAAGGATGATCCTAAGCTTACAGAATTCATCACAGAATCCATTTCCTTAAATGATCAACTACTGCAGCAACAGGAAATATTGTGCCAAATAATATCACAGTGGAACTCTTATTGCGAAATAAGCAATAAAATCACTAATCAAGTCGTAGACTCACGACATGATTATGATTTAATTGATAAAAGAGTTACTGAATATTTGACTTGGCAAGAAACAGAGGAGGGGAAAAGAGAAGGTGCACCAATAATCAACGACAATCACAAAGAAATGCTCTTTAACAATTGGGATGCACAAATCAGGAAAGCAGAGCAAGCGACAGAAGAAGCAGCCACAACAGCAAACAGTGTTATTGAATGAATAAATGAAAATTTTCACAAGGAAAATATGATCTCAGAAACCACTCTAGGGTATCTACCGAAAGCATAGCAATTGCAGACAGGTTGGAGGCAAAAGGCTCAAGAAAAGACAGAATCAATTAAAAGATTAACTAAGTTGAATTGGGATTCTTACTGGGTGTATTTGGTAAAACCACACAGCCAGTGCATGACTCTCAAATGTATCATCAATTCTGTCAAGAAGATGGCGCCAGCTCTTTCCGATTCCGTTTTCACAGGACAGTTAAATTCAGAAGTCAGCCAGCCAACTCTTCTCAAACAAATGCTAAACGCTTTCAATTTCAAAGAACAGATTCACAAATAGTTAGTTGTTAGTTTTAATTTTAGATTTAGTATTAATTTTGCTTTATTTTTGCCTGAAATAAGGACGGTCATTTAAACCGTATCCTACATTTTTGTAATAAATTATTTTTAGATTTAGTTAGTAGTATTTAAATCCTTCTCATGAATTTAGAGAAGGTTCCTGAAATTTGTCAAAAACTTGTTCTCAGAACATGCACTTTTTCACCGTCCGAGGAGGTTTTGATGAATGAATGGAACAATATTTATTGATATCTGCATTTAATATCTACTACTGATGTTGCACTTTTGTACTCTTAGTGGATGTTGGATTAAGAAGAGATAAGTCATTATTGCTTGAAGCTCATGAGTAGAACTAGTTATAAATGGTACTTTTATCTCTTAACTATTTCTGCTTTTGTGTTAAAGTGATATTCATGTTCATTTGTTTATATATTGATGCTTGAATGCTTGAGTTATCATTTGGCACTTTTGTACGGTGATAGCTATTTATTTATGCTTAATATATGAGTAGCTTATTATGCGATATGTTTTTCACAATTGTTTCGTCTAACTTTTTATACGAAGTGGTTTATCTTTATTGAATTCTTTTCTTATAACAGTTGAATGATCTTTATTACCAATTGTTATTTGAAATCATTTTAGATCGCATAACGGAAATATTACATCCCGGGTTATTGTAGAATTAGATATTTCTGTTTATTAGAATACAATTGCATGTTATTAGATTAGAATTAGAATAAAAGCATTTCACTTAGGAACTTTTAGAAAGGAAATATCAATTCTCAACACACATACACACATATTGGGAAACTGGTCCCATATCCCCAGTCGGACCCACTATACCAAACGGAAAAGGAGCTGCTAACCAAGGTCCGGACCAGGTGGGTATCCCCTTTGTTGTAGACCCGATTTTTGGGGCTTCAACGCCACCCTAAAGTGTTCTCGGTATCCAACCACATGGTGACTCCAATCACTTTCCTTGCACCACCCTACCACCTTGAAGATCTGGCAGACCATGTTTCACAATTTTCAGAATGGATCCCCTTGTGCTCTAGATCAATATAAGAAAATCTTAAAGAAGATATTTCTACTCTTCTTGGTAAGGATATCACTAACAAGTCCTTGTAGCCACACTGCACAACACTACTCTAAACTGACCACTATAAAATATTGTTCACCAAACTGACATCATCTCAATCACAAAGCCAAATCAAGCCACTATACAAATTGCACACCAAACCTTATATGTTAATATTATTACATCCATTGATCATTGCATAGTACATTGTCATTGTTGTTGATGTTGCACGACACTGCTCATGAATGGATATGCGTTCAAAGACTCACCAGGAAATCAACAAAATCATTGTACCAAACTACCTATACTACTACAAGTGTCAGACACAAATGTCTGATGATGGCACAATCCTTGATGCCTCAGGTCATCCCTATTACCTGCTTGCAATGCTCTCAAACAATGTCCAAAGAAGGTTACCAACATGTGCTTTATATCTTGCTCAAATATGAAGCACCTTCCAAACTATTTTTTTCCCTGTCTCACAACTTAGTCATGCAAAGCCAAGTCAAATAAAAGCATCATATCAATGTCTTGTCATATATGCACATGAAGGTTACTTGAAGATCACTTAGATCTACCAAGTATCAATGTCAAATCAATGTGTCAACTCACTATAAATTTTGCCTGTCAAGTCTGTGTCAATTCAATATGTCATGTATATATGTCAAGTAAATAGTCAAGTTACTATCAAGTCTATATGTCTATATGTCAAATAATTATCAAGTCTATTTTTCAAGTCTTTAGTTGAAGGACACTCTCTGGATATTACTATATGTCACTATTTCCATTTCTTATGTAGTCTAAAAATCATTGCATGTCAAAGACTCAATATTTTTATGCAAGGATCATTGTTTTAGTTGAGAACACTAGCATTCAGTCTACCACAATTACTTATGCTTGTCTCATTGTCACATTTATAAAGTCACTGTGGTCAAGTGTCAAATCACTATATCACTATCCGTAAATTTGTTGTCATTTTTTAGGTTGTAGTCAAGAGTAACATCCAATGATCTATCCAGATTTATGTTAATGTCATGCACTATTATTTAATAAGGATATAAGCATCAAGATATTATAATTAAAAAAAAATTGTCATATGAGAGCCATTGTTGTATAAGATAAGTTAAATTTTGATTTTTGGTAGCATCAGATGTGCTCTAAGTCTCAAAATTTGTAGGAAGGATTAGGCACATGTATTCCTAAGAACCTAGAAAGTCTTTTGGTAAATTCCACTCAAATCATGTTTTATGAAAATAATTAATTATTTTTAATGGGACCCTAAGTCTAAACTTAAGAAATTAAAATAATTAAGGGATATTAATTAAAACAGAGTGTGAATATTCTAGATAAGATGAAGATCAAGTCAAGTTAATATTAGTCGTTGATTAACTATTTAATGTCAGTCATTTAAGTGTCAACGAGAAGATTATAAGGACTTGACGCGGAATTTGGAAAACACATCGAGATGGAGAAAGAATCCAAAGATCAAAATTATTTAGTGAGCAGTGCTCAGGGAGAAGATCGATCGAGAGGATTCTCGAAAAGAGGGGCAGGGATAATTTTCGCTTGGAATATTTCCCTGATCCAGAGAGTGAAAAACAGTGGAGGCAGTAAAGGCCATAGAGAGAAGCGCAGAGTCAGGCACATAGAATCTACATAGGGACTGCGTAGAGATTCAGAGGGAGCCCCATTTTCTATTCACGAAACAGTTGGGGTTTAGTGCCAATCACCAGAGGGAGTTTCTGAAGGCCAAAAGGGCCTCATTTCCAATCAGCGGAGAGATCCAATGCAGAGAGAGAGGGAAACTTCAGTTGTGATGTAGAGACTACACAGAGGCAACGTAGAGCATCTCATCTTGAACTAATGTCAATGTCATATTCCCGTGGTAGAGTGAGATCTTCTCACGAGATTTTATTTGTCAGTTTTCCTTTGTATGATTTGTAATTTTTGAAAATCATAGAATTGTATTCAGAAAATTACTGCATAATACACAAACCCTCAGTTGTTGCATTATTTTTCCCGCATTGGGTTTTTCTGGGGACATTGTCCAAAAATAACTGTGTTAATGTGTTTATACTTGTGCTAGTATTTTTCCTTGCATTTACTTTCTGCATAATTTTTATTGTGAATATTGCAATGTATTTTATTTCGATATTTACCATAGCACAAGATATAAAAAAAAATCAGTTAAAAAAAATAGAAGAAATATAATCAATTGTTGCAGTAGGATTCTAGATAGCAGAAATTTCACATGGTTTCGGAGCTAAAGATCCAAAAGAGCCAGTGTTGAACAAAAGAGGGAGATCGATATACTGCATAGGCAGTGAATCAGGTTCCCTAAAGGATTGTGCAGCCCTGTCGAGGAGGACAATTTTTTGTGGAAAATTATATCTCTAAGTGAGTCGATAGAGAGAAAGATTTTCGAATCTAAATTTTCCAGTGATAGAGGGAGTTGCGCATCAGGTTCGAGGCAGAGTTGTCTTCAGGAGGGACGCAATTTTTTCCGGACCACAAAAGCATCAGAAATCGAAGGAAAAATAACACAAATAAGTATGGAAAATTTAGATGTCTCTGAATTATCTTCTACATTGGAAGAATACTTCACATTTTTTTCAAGTTTAGCATCTGCAGGTGTTTGTTACATTGATAGCAAGGGCTTTAGCTCACATGACTGGAGTATGAGAATATTTCTCGAGCTATTAGGAAGACTAAATGGACTTCCATATCACTATGGGAAACAAAATGAAATTCACTCCAATAGGGAGAGGCACCATAGAGGAAAGAACCAGCATCAGAGCCAGTAATGTGTTGCATGTGCCAGGACTAGGAATGAATCTGATTTCAGTATCCCAGTTACGGGACAAGGGATACGATTTATACTTCATTGGAAAGAAGGTATACGTCAAACATCTGAGCTGGAAGAAGAAGTGGCAAATTGGAGCTCGAATAAATAGACTATACAGATTGCAGCTCGAGTCTCCAATGGCACTGATAGGCAGAAATATTGATGGGGAAATATATCCAAATGAACTATGGCATAGGTGAATGGGACATTTACACCATGGAGTACTAAGTATTCTTAGAGAGACTGTCACTGGAGTATTAGTACTCAGTACAAAACATGATGACGTATGCAGACCATGCGTACTAGGAAAGTACGCTAAAATAGTATTTCCCAAAAGTGAAAACCAATCAAAACGCGTATTAGGATTTATACACTCAGAAATTTGTGGCCCAATGTCCACTAGAGCTCTCAACGACGGTGAATACTTTGTCACCTTCATTGATGATTACTCCAGAAAAACCTGGATCTATTTCCTGAAGACCAAGGATGAGGTATTTGATCGGTTCAGAGAGTTAAAAGCTCTCGTGGAGAACATGACAACGAAGAAAGTAAATATACTGAGCTTAGATAATGGTGGAGAATATAAGGATAGAGACTTCACATATTTCTGCACAAAGGATGGAATCAAGTGAGAGTGGAGAAATCCATATAATCCACAGAAAAATGATGTAGCAGAGCAGAAGAACAAAACTATTTTTGGGGCAGAAAAAGCCATGTTATATGACCTAGACTTTCCTAGATTCTTATGGGGTGAGGGATGTAACACAACTATGTATATTCAGAGTAGGACCCCTCACAGAGCACTGGGAAGAAAATGCCTGAAGGATTTTTCACAAGTAGTAAGTCGAAAGTGATTCACCTTCGGATATTCGAGATTCTGGCATATTACCATGTACCAGATGAGAAACGTAGTAAACTAGATCATACTGCAAAAAATGGGTATCTCGTAGGATATAGTGAGACCTTAAAAGCATACATAATCTACATTCCTAGCAGCATGAAAATTGCAGTAAGGCGAGATGCTAAGTTCATGGAAGATATAGATTTCAGGAAATCTCATGAGATGCCAGCAGAGGATCAGTTAGCAGAAGTTCCTTTAGTCCAACAGCAGCAGGGGTAGCATGGAGGACAAGGAGGAGGAAAGACACTAGGATCGAGTATAATGACTAGTACTAGCATTTCCATAGGAGGAGAAGATTTTGGTAGTTCTCAGCAGAAGGAACAGCAAGAGCGGGAGGAGGAATTGAGAGAACCTCCTACCACTAGTGGTAAGACCCAGTAGGGAGGCGCGACAGACAGTGAGGGACGCATAGGAGTTCATTGGAGCTCCTAAAACCGAGAAGAGGTAGCGTAGACAACCTGAATGGTACCAATCATTAGTAGCATAGGTAGAAGAACCCTCTAGTTTTCAGGAAGTTGTACAACACCAAGTATGGGTGGATTCCATGGTAGAAGAGTACAGTTCTATCATGACGAATGATGTCTGGGAGGTTGTACCTAGACCTGAGGATAGATCAGTTGTAGGATCAAGATGGATCTACAATATCAAGTAAGATGCAGATGGTAGCATGCAAAAGTACAAGGCCAGGATCGTGGCAAAGGGGTATGAGCATAAGGAAGGAATTGACTATGAGGATACCTTCACTTCTATATCCAGATACACCTCCAATGGATCTGTTATATCCCTAGTAGCTCAGATGGGATGGGTGATTCACCAGATGGATGTCAAGATAACATTCTTGAATGGGGTGATAGAAGAGGAGGTGTACATAGAACAGACTGAAGGATTCGAAACCTATGAGAAGAGAACTCATGTATGAAGATTGAAGAAAGCCCTTTATGGGCTCAAGTAGGCATCGAGAGCTTGGTATGGTTGGATTTATGGCTACTTATAGCAATTTGGATTCGTCAAGAGTGATGCAGATCCCAATCTCTACTATTTAATGGTGGAGAATGAACCACTAACTCTGGTATTATATGTAGATGATCTATTTCTTATAGGGTCATCTAGGCTCATAAAGGACTGCAAGAAGAATCTTGAAGTGGAATTCAACATGAATGATATGGGGTTGATGCATTATTTTCTAGGGTTGGAAGTGTGGCAAAAAAATGGAGAGATATTCATAGGACAAGGAAGATATGCGACAGAAATTCTAAAAAGGTTCAGAATTCAGGATTTTCGGTCCATGGCAACGCCTATGATCACCAATTGGAATAAAATATATGCGTCGGGGAACAAGGAAGTGGACCCCACCTTGTACAAATAGCTCATTGGGTCACTCATGTATCTGGTCAACACCATGCCAGGAATTTTTTTTACTGTCAACACCCTTAGTCAGTTCATGGTGGAGCTGAAAAGAGTACATTAGGAAGTAGTTAGGCACATTCTCATATATGAGTGGGGAACAGTTGGATATGGGTTGAAATACACCCGAGGAGATGATTTTAGATTGAGCGGATTCACATATTCAGATTGGGAAGGAAGTTCAGCAAACCGACAAAGTACCTTCGGGTATTGTTTCAGTGTTGGATCAAGAATTATATCTAGGTGCAGCAGGAAGAAGAATCGGTAGCACTGAGCTCAGCTGAACCAAAATATATGGAAGCTAGCACAGAAATGTGTGAAGCCATATGGCTTAGGAAGCTTCTCGTGAGTTTGTTTGGGAAGAGGATGGAATCGACTATTGTTTACTCTGATAATCATAGTTGTATCAATCTCTCCGAGAATCCAATATTTCATGATCGGTCAAAACACATAGATATCATATATCATTTTATCAGAGATTGTGTTCAACATGAGGTAGTTCAGTTGCAATATGTTCCCAGAGGATATTAGGTAGTAGACGTACTCACAAAAGCTCTAAGAAGAGCTAAGTTCATTCAGTTTATGGAGTAGATGGGTATGGTAGAGAACCTATTTCAGTTGTAGATGGGTCCTCAGTTACAATAGCAATAGATAACAGAGAGTTGCAATGCAATAGAATTTGGCAGCAATACGTAGGGTTAGCAGCAACACAGATGCAGTAGTGCAGTGTTGGTGGGAAGCAATGTTAGACATCAGCGGCATAGAGGGAAATGTCGCAGAATCAGAGCAATACTTCAGTTGGATTTATTGCTAGAGTGAATTCCTCGCTAAGAGGGAGTGTTTATTTTTGGTAGCATAGGATGTGCTCTAAGTCTCAAAATTTTCAGGGAGAATTAGGAACATGTATTCCAAAGAACCCATAAATTGTTTTGGGAAAATCCTCTCAGATCATGTTTTACGAAAATAATTAGTTATTTTTAATGGGACCCTAAGTCTAAACTTAGGAAATTAAAATAATTAAGGGATATTATTTAAAAGAGAGTGTGAATCTTCTAGAGAATATGAATATCAAGTCAAGTTAATCTTAGTCATTTATTGAAAATATAATCTCGGCCGTTGAAGTCTCAACGAGAACATTATAAGGACTTGATGGGGCATTTGGAAAACACATCGAGATGGAGAAAGAATCCAGAGATCAAAATTATTTAGTGAGTAGTGCTCATGGAGAATATCGATTGGGAGGATTCTCATAGAGAGGGGTAGGGATAGTTTTCTCTTGGAATACTTTCTTGATCTGGAGAGTGAAAAATAATGGAGGCAGTAAATGCCACAGAGAGCAGCGCGGAGCCAGCCACACAGAAGCTACACAAGGACTGTGTAGATATTTAGAGGGAGTTTGATTTTCTGTTAAGCAAACAGTTGGGGTTCAATGCTAGTCACCGGAGGGAGCTTCTAGAGGCCAGAAGGGCCTCGTTTCCAGTAAGCAGAGAGATCCATCACATAGATAGAGGGAAGCTTCAGTTGTGATGCAGAGACTGCAAAAAGTGATGCAGTCACCACGTAGAGGCAGCATATAGCATCTCATCTTGAGATAAGGTCAATATCGGATTCTCGTGTCTGAGTGAGATCTTCTCACGCTATTTTATTTGTCAGTTTTCCTCTGTATGTTTTTTCAGTTTCGACAATCATAGACTTGTACCTAGAAAAATACTACAATAATACAAAAACCGTCAGTTTTTGCACCGGTTTATCGCATTGGGTTTTTCCAAGGAAAATTTTCCAAAAATATTTGTGTTAATGTGTTTAGTGACTTGTGCTAGTATTTTTCCTTGCATTTACTTTTCGCATCATTTTTATTGTGAAGATTGCAATGTGTTTTATTTCGATATTTTTCATAGCACATGATATATAATTTGTTCAGTTAAACAAATATAAGAAATCTAATCAGCTGCAGCGGTAGGATTTCGGATAGCAGAATTTTCACATTAAATTCACTATCAAGTATATATATAGAACCAAATCACAAAAAAATTTAATGATTGGCTTAGTGCATTTATTCCTTGAAGTTACTCACTGATATACAAAAATATTATTGCCACCATCTTATGGTGAAATTTAATGTTGACAAGGGGACCGAAAACATAATTAATTTAGCTTTATGTGTGCACTAACAATTTTGTCCTAATGAAGGCACTCTTATAGTAGGTAATGATGATTTAGCCCAAAAGGTATTTAGAATACTTATACATTGAATGTTATAAGGTATGTTGGCTTTTCTCTAGAATAGGTATGTATATTAATTTATTCAATACTACTAGGATGCACTCAAGTAGGTCTGATCTATTATAATGCTTGAAACATTCTCAAGCTTTTCGATGCCTAACAAGTCTAATCCCAAGTCCCAAACTTTCAAGCAAATCCCAAATGATAAAAAATATCAAAATACAATGAAACAATCGTATTTATACAAACGGTATTTATCACAGTTGTACTGGATATTCAATAAGCTACTTCGAATAGGGTCAAAGGCAACTAAATGGCCTAACTTTTGTGACCTAGGTCTATAATAAAAGACCTATACCTATACAATAATAAGCTATATGAATACATAAGGAAATTAAAAAGAAAAATTCAACATAACTTCAATACAAAACTCTTTTTTATGACAACTATACAGGACCGAACTGTAAATTACCTTAGGTAATGACCGCAGGAGGGATGCTCAGAAATCACCACAGATACGAACCCAAAGAGACACAAGATGCCAAAATATTAAGTTGCTTATCAAGACCTTAGAGCTTCGTTTTTCATCTACAAGGAGACCTGTAATAAAGATCGAACCTCTAAACCAAAAGTAACCATTACCAAATCCCTAATTAATATCCTTCACTTTCCTTTCAAATGGCCAAAAATTTCAAAGCTAAACATAAGAATAGTTCGTTGTGATTTGGGAGAGCTTTAGGTCTTCCTTTATAGTGTTTTGGAGGGCCTTCACAAGGAGTATGTTAGAGGTATTTTAAGTGTCTAAATAATTTTGAGTTTTTTACTTTTCTTATAAACATAACTTATTAATTATCTTGAGCTTTCATTAGAAGGAACATTTCCATTTTGGTGTATAGATTAGGCTTTTCAATGGGATGTAGGAGTCTTCATGTGTACATGACATTTTTGATGCCCTTCCAAAGATGATACCTCCAAAAAATATGATAAGAAACCTTCATACTTTGATTTTTATGCCCACAACTAATAAGGATATTCCATGTCACCAGCCCTTGGGTTTTTAGGCCAAAAATAGAGGTCTTCACCTTCAAACTTGAATATATCTCAAACTAGGAGGCCTCTCCTGGCGTGCCACATACCACCGAAAACATATTGACGAGGAGAATCCAATCACGTGGATTTCTGAGACAAAATCAGTGATTATCTTCTTCAAAATCCCTCAACACGTTTGGGGTATGTCCTTATTCCATGGAACCCAAACCCTAGGACTAAGGTTTTCAACCAACCAACAATGGAGCTTCCAACTTGATGTAATCCAGACAAATATAAGAGTGTTCATTAATTGTTTGACATCAATGATTGGTGTTTAGTAAAAGTCATACCCGAAGGTTGACAACAATGACAACACCATGCAATAATCCCCCCCCTTTGTCATCGATGGAAACACATATAATCCTTTTGCAAGTACAAATACTCCTAAATTCATGCTTCGATCTCCTTATCATGATTTCTCTCCCCCTTTGACATCAATGGAAAAGGATGACTCCCCCTGACAATCTGTCTGTTTCTTGTGGACCTATAATATGCTTGTGCTCCCCCTAACAAAATTCCTTTTGTTCCCTTCTTGCACGATACATGTTAATCTTCAAAATGCTTTCCTCAATACTTGTTGCAACAACCTATCTCCCCTTGTCATGCTATGCTTCATACAAATTGTCTTTGTTGAATATGGATCAAATTTCCCTAAGCTTCTACATTTTTTATTGCTAACCTATTATTAATGTTGTTGACTTCTTGAGTTTTTCCAATGATCAATCATTGTGGACCTATATTCGTTTGATTGTTCTTCTCCCTCTGGACCTGTTATGGACTTGAAATATTTGACTTGAAGCTGCTATTATGCCCATATTTCTGCCTATCTGTCAACTATAGACATGTCTTAAAAAATGTGCCAAATATTGTTGCATAGACTCCCCTCTTAAAACTTCAGGGAGTCAACAAGTTTCCTTCTTCAAAATAATGTATCACTTAGCTCTTCAGTTGGACCTTCTTGACGTGTGTCATTGGCTATGTTCTTATTGATTCATCATGATCTTTTTCCATTATGAAACCTGAAAGCATGACTATTGAGACTTTCTTATATGCTTGATCTTCTTGTATTTTTTTTCTTCTCCAAAATTTCTTGTGCCTGACATCAAGATTGTCATTCATGGTTGATTCCATCTTGTACTTGCATTCGCCAGCTATGTTCCCTTAATTACAGAATTTGAAACATTCAATTTTGGAATTGTCATTCATGGGTGATTCCATCTTGTATCTGCAATCTCAATCTATGTGCCCATAATTATGGAACTTGTAACATTCAATGATGGGCATGTCATTGATGGAAAAATCCTCCTTATATCTACAATCGCGCTCTATATGGCCATACTTATTGCATTTGAAACATTCAATATTTGGCCTAGATGACATGTAATTTTTTCCAACAAAGTCATCATGAAACATGTCTTGCGAGCATGCAAGACTACTTCTAGGGTTTTGATAATACCCTTGATAATTGTACATGTCAAAAACTTTACAATCCCTAGCCATACGCCTAAATTTAGTACGTGAAAAAAATAACAATTAAATGGATTAGCATACTTTGATGGTCTTTGGTATTCATTCTTCTTCAGAGGCGGTGGTGTATTATTTTGGTGTCCTTTGTCCTTGATTGCTTCAGTATCATTCTTTGGAGCTGCAACATTCTTAATATTTTTTGATCCTTCATCAGTCTTCTCATCAATCTTGGAGTGTGTGCCTTCATCACATGGAGCCTTACATGCTTCTTCTGCTTTCATCTTCAACTTATCTGATTCTTGACCTTTCCTGTCAGTAACCTGCAAGTGTTCCTTTTTCCAAACCTTCAACTTGTTGATTTCATTAAGAGTTGCATCAAGTCTTCTTGCTTTTAAGAAAGGCCTTCTTGAAATATTCTTTTTAATAACTTCCTTCATTCTTCTGCCTCTTCTACTTGTAGCTTTAGAAGAGTGATAATTTATGATTCTTTGTTGAGAATCTGTATATGTTACATCTTCTTTTCATTTTCTTTTCTGAGCATGTCTATTTCTGCAATAGTTATGTCCAATTATTTTTGTTTCTGGCCAACTCTATATACGTACCTTTGATAAAATTATTTTAGTTTCCTTTCCATGTATTTCTCTTTCCTATCTCCTTTGATAAAATTCTTTTAGTTGCCTTTCCATGTATTTCTCTTTCCTATCTGCTTCATGTACTTGTTTCTTAAGCCTATTAATATCTGTAATGCCTACATCAAGTTCTTGTTTATTTTGATCGACTTCTTCCTTGAGCCTGTGTTTTTCTTCTGTGTTCTTGATTAATACCTCTTCCTCTTTTTCGTCTTCTTTGTCATTGTTAGATTATTCCATATGAGAGTATGCTTGACTTGAAGCATGATCATCATCATCTTTGTCTTGTCCAACACGATCTTGACCTGCATGAAGATTTTGAATTCTCTCCCAAATATTTTTGCTAGATGAACATCATCCTATATTGGATTTCATAGAATTTGGTAACGTGCTTAAGATGATACTCATGCCTTTGGAATTATATTTTCTTAATTTATCGTTAGAGATGTATCCAGAAACAACATAATCCCATTCATCATATCAAATAGCTCCTAAATAGGCTTCCATTCTCTCTTTCCAAAATTCAAAGATTGATTCGTTGAACAGAGGAATTGGGCCAACATGTTTCTCTTCGTAGTCTAAAATCTGCCTTCCAGTTGTTAAGATACTACTGAAGGAAACTACTATGATACTATTTTTTGTAAATACTGACAAGGGGTGAATCAATGTTTCTTAGCAATTAGCACTTTATTAATATTTTTCAAAGCATTAGTTAATCTTTATCAATATTATTGTTATTTAGTATTAGAGATAAAAAATAGTAAACAACACCATACAACAATGCAGAAAGATAGAGTCAGTAGACACAAATATTTTTAAGTGGAAAACCCCCTCTGGGTCAAAAACCACTGAACGCTTCTTCATTAAAAAGAATAATTACATCAAGTTTTTAGCTCCAACTAAAGGAGGATCCAACCTCTTGATTTATAGGTTCCATCTTGTAGGATGATCCAACACCCTTGTTTACCAACCGCAACTGGAAGGACGCCCAATGCCCTGGATTTCAGGCCCCAACTTAATAAGTGTTCCAACACTCTCTTTACCAACTACTACCGACTGGACACTACAACGCCCTGTGATTTATCAGGGCCCACTGAAAGTATGCTCCAATTCCCTGCACAGGATAAAATTTTCCATAGCACCACCCAACCACCATGAAGTGTTCTCAATATCCAACCTAAAATTGACTCCAATCACCTGCCTTGCACCACCCCGTCACCATGAAGAGTCAGCGAAATACCTTTCACAATTTTCAGACTAGATCCCCCTATGCTCTGGATCAATATAAGAAAATTGTAAAGAAGATAACGTTTCTCTTCTTAGTAAGGATATCACTAACAAGTTCTTGCAGACACACTACACAACACCACTCTTAAATTTCCACTCTAAAATATTTTTCACAAAACTCACATATGCTCAATCACAATTCCAAATCAAGCCACTGTACAAACTGCACATCAAAACCTATTTGTCAATACTGTTACATCCACTGATAACTACACAATACATTGCCACTACTATTGTCATTGCATTGCACTGCTCATGAATGGATATGTGTTCAAAGGCTCATGAGGAAATCAACTAAATCATTGTACCAAATTTCTTATACCATTTCAAGTGTTAGGCACAAATGTCTGATGATGGCACAATTCTAGATGCCTTAGGTCATCCCTATGACCTACTTGCAATACTCTTAAACATTGTCCAAATAAGGTTACTAATAAGCGCTTTATAGCTTGCTCAAATATGAAGCACCTTACAAACTATTTTTGTCCCTGTCTCACAACTTAGTCATGCCAATTCAAGTCAAGACAAAGCATCATATCAATGTCCTATCATGTATGCACATGAAGGTTTCCTAAAGATCACTTAGATCTCTTCCAAGAATCAATGTCAAATCAATGTATCAACTCACTATCAAGTCTATTTGTCAAGTCAATATGTCATGTACATGTGTCAAGTCAATAGTCAATTTACTAGAAAGTCTATAGGTCTATATGTCAAATCATTGTCAAGCTTATATGTAAGGTATACATGTCAAGTCTTTAATTCGAGGACACTCTTTGGATATTACTAGATGTCAATATTTCCATGTCTTGTGTAGTCCAAATATCATTGCATATCAAATACCTAATCTCTTTATCCAAGGATAATTGTTTAGTTGAGAACTATAGCATTGAATCTGCCACAATTATATATGTTTGTCTCATTGTCACATTTATAAAGTCATTTTAGTCAAGTTTAAAATCACTATCCCACCATCCATAATTTTTTGTCACTATTTAGGTTGTATTCAAGAGTAATATCTAATGGTTTGCAAAGATTTATGTCAATTTCCTACACTACTTCTATAATGAGGATATAAGCATCAATATATTATCATTAAAAAAAGTCATTGTCATATGAGAGTCATTGTTGTATAAGTTAAAGTCACTATATATATATAACCAAATCACGACTGTAAAGTCAACTATTGGCTTAGTGCATTTATTCCTTGAAGTTACTGATATACAAAAAGATTACTACCATTGTCTTATGGTGAAATTCAATGTCATATATTGACAAGGGGACCAAAAATAGAATTAATCTAGTTTTATGTGTGCACTAATAGTTTTGTCCTAATGAAACCGTTGCTACAGTAGACTATGATGATTTAGACCAACAGGTATTCAAAATACTTTTATATTGAATGTTATAAGGTATGTTGGCTCTTCTCTAGAACGGGTTTGTAAACGAATTTCCCCAATACTACTAGGATGAACTCAATTAGGTCTAATCTCTTTTAATTCTCATAAAATTCTCAAGTTTTTCACTTCCTAAGAGGTCTAATCCAAAGTCCGAAACTTTCAAGCAAATCGCAATTGATAAAAAAAAATATAAAAATACAATGAAACACCCTTACTGCTATACAAATGATATTTATGACAGTTGTACTGGATAGTCAAAAAGTTGCTTCTAATAGGGTCGAAGGCTACTAAATGGTCCTAAATTTTGTTCCCTAGGTCTATAATAAAAGACCTATGGGCCTATACTAAGAATATGTTAAATGAATACACAAGGAAATAATAAATAAAACTCCAAAAGGACTTCAATAAAAAACCATTTTATGACAACTATATAGGACCGAACTGTAAATTACCTTAGGTAATGACCGCAGGAGGGATGCTCATAAATCACCACATATACGAGCCCAAAGAGTCACAGGATGCCAAGTTATTAAGCTGCTTATCAAGACATTACACTTTTACTTTTCATCTACAAGGATACATGTAATAAATATCGAACATCCAAACTAAAAAATCCATTACCAAAGCCCTAATCAAGATCCTCTGTTGTCCTTTCAGATGGCCAAGAATTTTAGAGTCAAACATAAGAATAGTTTGTTGAGTTTTTTATGTGATTTGGGAGTGCTTTAGGTCTTCTTTTATAGGGTTTTGGAGGGGATTCACAAGGTATACATTGGAGGTCTTTTAGGAGTCTAAATACTTTTGAGTTTTTTACTTTTCTTATAAATATAACTTATTAATTACCTTCAGCCCTAATTAGAAGGAACACTACCATTTTGGTGTATAGATTAGGCTTTTAAATGGGATGTAGGAGTCTTTATGGGTACATGGAATTTGTGATGCCCTTCCTAATATTATACCTCCACAAAATATGACAAGGAACCTTCATAGTTTTATTTTTATGCCCACAAATAATAAGGATATTCCATGTCACCACCCCTTGGGGTTTTAGGTAAAAAACCGGGGTCTTGACCTTCAAACTTGAATATCTCTAAAATTAAGAGGCCTCTCAAGGTGTGCCACATACCGCCAAAAACATCTCGATGAGAAGAATCCAATGACATGGATTTCTGGGACAAATTCAATGATTAGCTTCTTAAAAAAACCTCAACACGTTCGGGATATGTTCTTAGTCTATGGAACCCAAACCGTGTAGAAATAACTCAAAATTTGTAGTTATTAATGAATTCAAACTAAAATCAATAGACACAAATTTCTTCAACTAAATTTTGTAGAAGGAAAACTGACAACAGAAACACATGCAATCATTCAATTACTGTTGGAACACCTAATCCTCTATGGGTAGGTGTGGAATGCGAAAAGTCACAATGGAGTCCAAGTGACCTTGGAATGTGAAACTAAGAGTCACACCATTGTACTATAAATGTACATCTTTGTATAATGGAAAATAAGAAAGCCTCACGCTTATCCTTCTATTGTGTGTTGAGTCTCTTGTGTGTGTGTGTGTTAATCTTTCTCATACACCATGTGTGTGCTTAACATGGTGTTTAACATGGTATCAGAGCGGGCGATTGCTGGCCCTACTCCAAATTGAGTGAACCATTTGTGTTTATGGCCTGTGCATATCTGCAAAAATTCTTGACATTTTTGCAGCACTCAAAGTTTCTACAACAGTGTTTTTGCCGCATTCATCAGTCAAATATTTTCTACAGCATTCAGAAATCTGCTTTGAAAAGAAGAAGCATTCAGAAATTGGCAGCACTGGTTTTGAAGAAGAGCAGCATTGTGCATCTGAAGGTTTTCTCACTGCTCATTCTTCCTGCAATTTCTGCATTTTAAATTCTGCATTTTGGAGAGCTGTTGGAAAAATAGTTTAAAGAGGGCTTCTAAAAAATTTCTGAGCTTTTACTGGCGAAATTCTGCCACATTTCCTAAGAAATATTTCTGAGTTTACTGCTAAAATCTCCGGAAAATTCTGCAATTTCTGAAAAATTTCTACAAGTACTTTGAAATTCTGAGTTTATTGCATTTATGGACTGTCCTCTACCGCTGTTTTTCAAGTCGATCTCCTATCTCTACTCTGCTGGTTTAAAAAAAAATTAAAAAAATTCTGAATTTGGCCTTCGGCCCTCACTCTGCAACTCACTCCATACGCTCTCCCCTTCACTCGTTTCCCACTATTCCAACCAACTCCCTCTCACATGCTCTCAACGCACTACCCATACTACCCATCGCTCTACAGAATCCTCTACGCTCATATAATTTTTTGGCCACTGGCCCCTCGGCCCTCTCACTAACCCTCACCTCACCTTACAGAACTACCCACAACTCCCTATGCTCTATCCACACTCCCTCGCACCCCCCTCTCACATACGCTCAACCCCGGCCAGCGTACTCGAACCTCCTCCCACTCAAACATGGCCTCTCGGGCCTCCCTTATCTCTACAACCTACGCTACCCCTTGGCCCCCTTACATCCCTGCTCTACCCGCCCTCACTCTGCAACGCAACCCAATACACAACCACCCTACCCTGCGCTTCCTCACACGTCTACGCCCTCCCCTAACCACGCTACTCCTCTCACCATACCTCACCCCTCTCCCTACCCTGCCTACGTGGCCCCCTCACCACAACGCCTCCACGTCTACGCTACTCCCTTATCCCTCCGGATTAACATCTCCTCTGCCCACGGGTTTTAACGCACCCAGCCTCCCTTCTTTCCTCACGGACCATCTCTCAGCTGTCCTCTCCACGGCCTCTGGCCGGCCCCTCCCTTTCAGCTCCACCTTTCCAGCGTTTTAAATTTTTTTTTTAAGTCAACATTTTTAAAATTTTCTTTAAATTCACTCCCCACCTACAATACCACCCCCTCCTCCCCATTTAAAATTCCGTCCCCTCCCAATAAATTTCCCTCCCATTTAAATCACCCCCATTTTAAATTAATTCTCATTTTTAATTAATCTATTTTTTAATTAATTTTTAATTTAAAAAAAAAAAAATTAAAAAAAAATTATCCCCACTCTCCCACTCCTTTTAAATTCCCCCTTCCTTTTAATTCCCCTCCCTACACATTTTTTAAAATTTCTCATAGTTCTCCCTCCCTCTAATAAGTTTCCCAATTTCATTTTTTTTTTAATTTAATTATTTTAAATTTAAAAAAAAAAAAAACAGCAGAGAGAGAGGAAAAGAAGACATGTACAGTAGAAATGAAGGAAATGGCACATGAACCAATTGGATTTTTACATTGAATTGTTTGTGGCATAGAAAGTTGATTTTTTTGAAGAAATTGACATGTGAAGACAAGCAGCTCCTTGAAGAAAAAAAAATCAGCTACCTTAAAGGCTTCTTGCATAGTGTTTTCAGCTGCATATATTTTGCAGAGATATTCTATTATATTGACATTGTATTGCTTCTTCTTGAGTTGTTGAAAAATTGTTGATTGCCCTCCATCATTTGAGGAGCAGATTTTGTACTTTGAGATTTCCATAGTTGGAAATTCTTTTGAGTCATTTGTATTTCTTATTGCATCACATTGTAAACGGCTGCATTTTCGGTTGAAGCCGACACCCTTTAATTTTTCGAGCCTAAGTTGTTGAAAATGGCTAAAATAAATGAGGCATTAGAGTTGTTGAATAACCTCATTCATTCCAATATTGATGACATGATAAAAATGAGCAAGAATGCTCTTTGTAATATTCAGACTTGTTTACAAGATGCACAAGAAAAGATTGAGTTTTTGCAGTTGGAATCTCAGCTCCAACAAGACGAACTTCAGCAAAAGAGTCACCATTCTGAACCTATTTCTGTTCAGAAGATTGAGAAGGACTCCCATCAGCAGCAAGTCAGTAAATTTCCAGTTGATTCCCATTCAGTTCCTTGAACAAGAGCAGATGTACATGCAGATGCAGCAGCTTAGTCTGCACTTCTCAAGCCCATCATCAGACCTTGGGAAGAGCTTGTCCACAACAAGCACCGAACTGGTCTTGGATATGA